>CM057337.1:591087755-593507755 GCA_030015575.1 Agapanthus africanus | reverse complement strand
ACGCTTGGATTCTTCCATACTAAACCTCTTTAGTATGGTGTCAATGTAACTGGATTAGGACAATCCCAGTATCCGTCTAGATCTATCTCTATAGATATTAATCACCAAAATTCAGGAGGCATCACCTAGATCTTTCATTGAGAATCTTTGTGATAAGAAGAGCTTGACCGAGTGCAGCATAGGAACATCATTTCCTATCAAGAGTATGTCATCCACGTATAATACGAGGAAGACAACCTTACTCTCTGCCTCCTTCTTGTATATACAAGGTTCATCTATGTTCTTGATGAAGTCAAACTCTTTGACTACCGCATCAAAACAGATGTTCCTACTCCGCGATGCCTGCTTCAACCCGTAGATGGATTTAAGCAGCTTGCACACTTTTCCGCTGCTCCCACTATCTACGAAGCCCTCTGGCTGAGTCATGTACACACACTCTTCTAAATTGCCATTTAGAAAGGCGGTCTTAACATCCATTTGTCAGATTTCGTAGTCATGGTATGCAGCAATGGCAAGTAAGATCCGGATGGACTTAAGCATAGCCACTGGAGAAAAAGTTTCGTCATAGTCCACACCTGATCGTTGACGAAAACCCTTTGCAACAAGTTTAGCTTTGAATGTCTCAACTTTTCCATCTACACCATGTTTCTTCTTAAAGATCCATTTGCTCCCAATGGGTTTTACCCCTTCAGGAGCAACTTCCAAAGTCCATACTTTATTGGTGTACATGGATTCCATCTCAAATCGCATTGCATCCGGCCATTTCACAGAGTCCCCACTCATGATGGCCTGCTCGAAGCTAGTCGGGTCATCATCTTCTATGATGCAGTCCTCGCTTCCACCATCTATGAGAAAACCGTAGTATCTTTCAGGTGGATGAGGAACCCTACTAGATCAGCGGAGAGGCTGTGGTTCGTTGGGAACTATCGAATCCTCTGGTTCCACTAAATCTTCAGTTGTAGTTTGTGTAGCTAGAACTTCTTCCAGTTCTACCTGTATTCCATTAATTTCTTTTTCAAGAAATTCCTTTTCTAAAAAGGTGGCATGTCGAGAAACAAACACCTTTTGTTCCTCGGTGTGGTAGAAAATATACCCGCGCGAATGTTTGGGATATCCAATAAACTTACACAGAAAAGACCTTGCCTCGAGCTTGTCCGGATTCTGTGTTTTCACATATGCCGGACAACCCCGTATATTAACATAATTAAGATATGGTCTCTTTCCTTTCCATATCTTATATGGAGTGGTTGGCACAGATTTGGTGGGAACCATATTCAATAAGTCTGCAGCTGTCTCCAGTGCATATCCCCAAAAGGAAATAGGCAACTCAGCGGTGCTCATCATAGAGCGCACCATATCTAATAGGGTGCGATTCCTCCGCTCCGACACACCGTTGTGCTGTGGTGTATACGGAGGAGTTAGCTGAGAGAGAATCCCATTCTCTTTTAGATAATCCAAGAACTCATTGCTCAAGTATTCTCCTCCGCGATCAGATCGAAGGATCTTAATACTTTTACCCGTTTGGTTCTCGACTTCGTTCTTATATTCTTTGAATTTTTCAAAAGCTTCAGACTTGCGTTTCAACATGAACACATGTCCGTATCTTGAGAGATCGTCAGTGAATGTAATGAAGTATGAGGAACCATTCCCGGCATGTGTAGACATGGGACCGCATACATCGCTATGTATCAGTTCTAAGAGTTCCGTAACTCTTTCTCCGTGTCCACTAAATGGAGTTTTGGTCATCTTTCCTTTGAGACATGAATGACAAGTTTCATAAGATGATAATTTGAATGGATCCAAATATCTATCTTTATGCAACTTAGCCAGTCATGTCGCATTGATATGACCAAGTCTACAATGCCATAAGAAGGATTCGTTCAATTCTGAACTCTTCCTCTTGTGAGTGTTTTGTATATTATGAACTGTGGTTTGATTTAGAATGTATATGCCATTATGTAATGAGCCCGATCCAATCAACTTTTGATTCAGGAAAATGTTCATAACGTCATCCTGTACTATAAAACTATATCCTTCTTTACTCAATAAAGAAACTGATATAAGATTGCATATCAGGGTCGGAATGTAATAGCATTCGTTCAGAATTAATGTATTACCATTTGGTAACACAAGGTGATATTTGCTAACTGCTTTGGCTGCAACATTTGCACCATTCCATACTCTTACGGAATGATCACCCATTCCCAGTTCTCTACCTTTCCTTAGCCCATGCAACATATTGCATATATGGGATCCTGATCCGGTATCTAATGCCTAGGACATAGAGTGAACTGAGAAACAGTTCTCGATAACAAACACACCTGAAGAAGATGCATCATTATGCTTATTCTTCGTTTGGGCGGTAAGTGAATTCTGGCATTTCCCTATTTCCTGTTTAGTCTTATAACAATTATAAGAAAGAACGGAACCAACGTTCTCTTGCTAAGTATAACAAGAGGGTTCAGTCAATACATCCATATTACTATCTTGATTAAGGCCTGACATGGTCGCTACCTGGAGAGAGAGAGAGAAGGAAACACTTTAGCGTATGCTCTTGCAAGATTAGATTGGTTATTATCTTATCTAATCAGGATGGCTCCCACTGTTTTAATCAAATCTTCCTTCAAAAAACCCTAGAAAGGAAAGACTAGCTGGGATTAATTACAGTCTACAACTTTGCTAACCGTTCAGCCAGGCCAGTACCGGTACTTTGAGGGAGGTTTCCCGTGCTCTCGGACGGACCTAATTAAGATAAACCTCGTTTTCCCTTAAGGGCATCCCCATTAACACCTTTCTAGACACCTAATGGGTTAGCTAATTGTAAAGTGCAAAACTCTCCCAGGAGTAACTCTTACTCGCAGTGGGTATCAGGATCCAACTATCTCATAGAAGGTATGCAATCTCATTGCAAATCTCAACACTTGAAATTCCCGATATTTCTTTTTACCCCTAGCGTCCTATGACCTTGACGCAGGCCAACAAACCATAGTCCGCTAGTCAAGTTCAACCCGTCATTTCCTGATTGTATTAAACCCACCCGCACGACCCTTGACACAGGCCAACAAAGTCGTACGACTACCCTAATCCAATCACATCTTATGTTACAGATAAATAGTAGTTAGCTACCG
The DNA here is from genome assembly GCA_030015575.1 of Agapanthus africanus. Lineage (NCBI taxonomy): Eukaryota > Viridiplantae > Streptophyta > Magnoliopsida > Asparagales > Amaryllidaceae > Agapanthus > Agapanthus africanus. The sequence continues at coordinate 593,504,627 of CM057337.1, read as the reverse complement.
CACACTACGCCTTGACACAGGCCAACAAACGTAGCGCGAATACTAAATATTACTTATCTGAAATGGCGGAGGGCTATACAGGTTTTTAAGAAAACCATGAACGTAATGAACTTGATATCGTTGTAGAAACAAGTGATTTCGAAAAGGAGTGTTTTTGAGGCTTTTACCAGTTTCGCTAAAGAGGTCACTCCCGGTGAAGGGATCTCGGCTCTTTCCTTATCGAATAAGGTGCTGGATATTCTACAAGGAATACTGCTATGCAAAGCAAGAACTATAGAAGAAATCAAAAACATAACCGAGTGAGTTGTAGCATCTGCTAGTTTCGCTAAAGAGATCACTCCTGGTGAAGGGATCTCGGCTCTTTCCTTATCGAATAAGGTGCTGGATATTATACAAGGAATATCGCTATGCAAAGCAAAAACTAGAGCTACCTTTTTTGAAAATTTGATTCTATAACATCTTTTAGGTTTCTTTTCTTTTCATTAATCTCATTAATGAAATCCCATCATTTATGCTTCCTAAGCATCACAGAAGAAATGAAAGCAATAATATTTATATATCATATATATATAGTATAAGCATTCGTCTCATGCATATAAAATGATCACATCACAGAATAGCAGCAGCAGAAGAATCACATATGAAATATTGGATATATTAGGAATTCCGTATTTTATTTAAGCCAGTAAAAACGCGGATTCCATGGTCGTGATGAATAGCCAAACCCACATCCCGAGACCCTTACGAGAGTGGCAAGCAACCCTACCAATTCTAGAGTTAGGAGACCCGGACTCGACTCCTCGAGTTGGTCTCCCACTAGACTCTAGAACCCGGTTACTTGTACTCCCCGTCTTGGGTCTATCCTAATGCGGAAAAGTAAATAATATACAACAATGGTGACATCATCCTTAACCCAGAAGTGCCCCAATAAAAGGAATATTACATACATTGAATTTTACATGAATGAAAATAAAAACTCTCATCTCACACAAAAAACCCTCGGCTATTCATTACACGACGATCCAATATAATATATCATTGCAACACATAACATCACATATCATCAACGTAAGTAAATATGCGTATCCCAATTGTCGTTGATGTATAGCAACGAAACCGGCGATACACCACATATTACACTAACGGTCGCAGAAAAGAAAATGTAAAACTACAACATTTGAAATCCACAATTACCTTATACATCATAAACCCGAAATATCACATATTACGGATTTCATGCCTAACTATATGAATTCCACATATTGTATCATAATCACAGATAGCTAGGCGAAGTTAGACAATTCGATCGATTCAACGAATTCCTAAAATTTTCTCAGAGAGCTCAACACTTGAGCACTGTTAAAGTTAACCTGAGACATACTACAGTTCTTACAGACCTACAATTGAAGGGCCCGACCCAAGCCTCTCTAGTGGCGCCGCGGATCCGCCGCCAAAATTTTGTTTTGGCCGCGGATCCGCGGTCACTTAGACGAGTTAGGGTTTCGTTCTTTAGGTATTCCATAGAATTCCCTGCATGATTTTCTGAGTATTTTAACATGGAAAAATCTAACTTTTTGAAAAATTTCCAGAGAGGGGATCCTTTAGGGTTTTCGGAGTTTCGATCGGACTTTAAACTTCGTCTAGACAAAGCCAAATGCTCTAGCTTGGCTCTGATACCACTGTAGGGTTAGTTTAGCACCTTAGCAAGGTTTTGGCAAGCATCAAACATGCTATATTAAAATTTTAGGGTGCTAAACAAACCAACCAAGTAATCGAACTAGAGAATTAGGGTTAATTTTTCATGTAAACAATTTTACATCTAAGTGATAGGGATTACAACCTTTGCAATCCGTTCCTTCGCTTCATAAGCTCCGAGTAGTAGTTCTTTCGCTACGATCCATGAGCTCCCGAACTCTTGAGAGACTCCACAAGATGTACGATGCATCCTTTCTTGAAGTCTTTAAAGTCTATGATGATCTACGTCGAGGAAACACGGACTCAAGCTCACTCTTCACTAATACGGAATTAGTGAAGCTAACACACTAATCTATATAGCTAGTATAGAAGAGGATGATGAAGTAGGAATTTAGCTCACTTTAGTATTTAATTTCTCACTATTTTTCTTCTTGATCTCAAAAACTAGAGAGCAAAAATGAGATGAGGAAGAAGAAGATGAATGAATGAGATAAGGTTAGAAATACAACCCTTGGTTAGTATATGTGAATACCTAACCCTTGTAGAGAGTTAACTATGGCTATGTGTCATGGTTGGATTAGAAAATATCTTAAGAAAAACAAAAAGGGTGGACTTTGTCAATGGTTATCAACAAGCTTCCACCATGACTCATTTCCACAATTTTGAATTACTTAAGAATTTAAATCCAAATATTACATGTAGCATGGTATAATTCTCATACATCCTTGTTGCATGTATAACCTAGCATGCCACAATATTATATATCACACATATAATATTTATGTAACAAAAGAAAACAATACAATAAACATATATCACATATATGTTAAATGCATCATAAGTGAGAATAATAAATATTTAAGTGAGCATATAATATATATATATATATATTATATTATTTCATCGAATCAACACTTGATCCGATAACCCGGCTATATCACATATAACCGGCCGATATCACATATCGCTAGAATAGAATACGGTATCACATACGCGTATCAATCTCGATCCCGCACATATCACATATGTGCTCCTACTCCATTTTGCCTGAGCCTGGAACCCTCTATGTAGGACTCTAAAGACTCGTCAATACGCAGGCAGTAGGGGATGATTACATCAAATCAACAAGCCGCAAGCGGTCAGCTAAAGTAACGGCCACCCGGGTATTGAGCGATCAAAAGATCAAAAAGCAAGTCTGCTCTAACTCTTGTAAATCCAATCAGTAATACTACCGTACAGTCCGGTCTCTTCGTCTGATATGTCGCATATCTAGTCTAGGGGTGGTAAACATCAGACCCCAATAACCGATAAGTCGTGTCGATGTGAGGCTCATAATGGGTCGAGAAACAACTGATAACGCTTACCAGTATATCTCCATATCAGCCATGGCCAGGGACTTCCAGTTATAGCCAATCGAACACAACGCAATATCAACCCCCAATACCGGGAGAGACAAAAACCCCTCCTATCGCTCATTGCCTCCATGTGATTCAGGATTATACCCAAAAGCCATCGTTTTGCACGTTCTCTTGAACGTGGTAAGATGGAAATCAAAGCACAGTGGGAATCACACAAGACTCTATGACAACCTCGGGTCTACAGACTAACCTGTACCAGAGTCACCGGAGAACTGCTATTTGATGATAGGTATAATACCAACAAGGAGTTCTCGGCGAGTCCGTTCAGTGTACCCAGTCTCCACTGAGGACCCGTATACCATATTTGATATTATACACCAATGGTGTAATGTTTTAGAAATCGTTTTGTGAATTTTCCCGTTTTAGGGCAAAATTGTCGGTTTTTCCATTTTAACCCGATTTTGATCAAACGTCCGTATAAGCTTACCGGCACCTAGTTTAGCTAAAATAAAGCTTGTGCGCGAACTTTGGGAGTATTTGGGAGGTTTTGGTTCAGATAAAATTTTTCCCAAATAAAATATTATTTTAAGCGGTATTTTGTGCACGTAAATCGGAAAAAAATTTCTCTTGTGAATAAATTTATTTTTGTCACTAGATTTATTTTAGAAGCTTCTTTTCAAATATCTAGATTTTTCTTTTGTGCAAAAGGATTTGGATTAAAAAAGAAAAGAAAAGAGTGAAAGGTGGAAAATAGTTTTAATTAACATTTATTACTCTCTTTCCTAGTTATTTCTTCACAAAATATTCACAAAAATACCCCCCATCCCTCCTTGGCCGAGCCTCATCCCCATTTCTGGCCATTTAATTTTCCAAGCTCATTTCTCACTCTTTTTCACTCAAAAACACAAAAGAATTCCAAAAATAAATCCAAAAATTCCTATATAAAAATTAAACCATTTTTCCTTCACTAATCCTTCATGGATCTTCAATAAAGCTTGGTTTTTGATGCTAAGATGTTGGATTAAGTTTCATTTTGTGTTCTTGGGGAGGTATAATTCTTAGCTTAATCCTTTTATATTTGCTTTAATCTTATTCTAGCTAATTTAGTTAGCTAATTATGTGTTTAGTTTAGTTTTTAAATTATGATTAATTCATTTATATTTGGTTTAAGAAATTCATGTTAGGGTTAAATTTTTTTAAGTGTTTAGTGTTCATTTGAAGTGTTAATTTGTGTTTTGGAGATGATTAACCTAGTAAGAAATGTTAATTTTTGCTAATGAACACTTTGTTTAATTATGCAATTAGCTTACTAGGTTTTTGCTAAAACATAATTAGCGAGTGTTAAAAATATAGGAATGGTTTAGATAGATTAGTTAAGCTATTTTAAGGTGTTTGTAATCGCTAGATATGCATTAGAAACAAGTGCGAAATATTGCGATAGGTTGCTTACTAGATTTTGGGGTTTTTCCGACGTGGGTTCGATTGGTTGTTGCGGGGTTATATCTATTGTATTCCTCGTAATTCTTATGTTGTGTTGCGCGATCGGGATGTTCGGGGTCCAGACTTGGTGTTTTGTAGTTTAGCGACCCCAATTAGGGTTTTTGGCCGGTATCATGCGCGATAGATGCGCTAAGCGTGCAGTGTAATTTTCCGGGCGTTTTCATCGCGTTTCGTTGTCTTTTTGTCATCATAGGATATTTAGCTTATGTGTTGTATTTATGAAATTTTAGGTTCGCAAGCAGGGACTTCGGGTGCCGCAGACAAGGGGAAACTGGTGGTCGGATTTTCATAGCTCGAGACCATCGGTGAGTAGATTTAACATCTACAGGGGAATCGCCCGCATGGCGTTATGCGTCAGGGTTAGAGATTTTATTACTTGTTGCATATTCTACGTTATTGTTAGAATTGCGCCTTTACCCTATTACTTAGATGTAGTTGTGCCTGGACTAGCAGTAGTAGGGCACTGCACATATTATTGACGATTCATGTTGCACGAGCACTGATTGTATACTACACACACCGTCAATAATTGCCATGTCACACAAAAACCACTTATAGATGTTATATTGCTTGGTTAGGGACATTGTGATGTTAATTCATACTGCTTATCATATATGGCATTTAGCATACCTGTATTCCTATAGAGTATTGTACCATTAGTGATAGGTACATACACACTCCCTATCATAGCTACAGGTATACCTTGCATATACTGTTCTTATACCCAGGGGGTATACTATATCATTGCTTATAGGTAGACACATTATCTTGCTATACCTTATTGATTTCATATACATCTGGTTTTAGCTACATGTTTACCTTCACTTGATGTTATTTATAAGTGGATAAATAGGAACCGCATGATATTTGTATTAACTTGATGCAGTTAATTAGCGGTTTTTCCTTTATATGCTTGCATTTCAGATATGGCGCACATATTATATTCATGGATTTTCGCATTGTTATATGGATTTTGCATGATATTTTCTGGATTTGGGAACCACGGGAGTTCATAAAATTATGCATTATATGAAAGGCCCGGTTTCCTTGATATGATGTTTGCGCATCCACCATGAGATTTATCGGTTCTGATTATATACTCCATACGAGGAGTGGCTGCCGTATGAGGGTACATAGTAGGGCCCGATACGGTTCCCCTCGGCAAGATGATCGATGGACTTTGCCGATTGAGCCTGGAGGTGGGCAAGTACCTACCGGTGACAGTACTTATGACTCAGCGGCTATCATGTGGATACCGACGTGAGTTATGTACGTATTGATACGTCGAAAGGCGAGGGTCAGAGCTAGGCACTCGTGCTTTCGGGATAGCGTACGATACGTACCTATCAGGATGCTAGTCTTGGTGGTAGCATCTGATAGATTGGTATTTTTGTGTCGATGCTTGGCACATTGGTTTCATGATATTTCTAATTACTCCTTGTATATATAACAGGGGATTTAGCCGCTGTTATATATACCCTTACACCATTATTAGTGGAATGGGACGCTAATATATGTGTATTGACCCCATCATATTTATTTATGCAAATATATTTAGGATGTTAGAATGTTACTTGAGATTTGATTTGGGATATAAGTGATTCATTGAGATTGGATACTGGATAGATATGTGAGATCTACTTGATGTTGTACAGTCGGGATATGCGAGATATACTTCATATTGTACATTGAGGAGATGTGAGACTTATATGTTATGAGAGCCAATTGGGGGCTGATTGAGGAATTGGGATTTTGAGTATCTTGATGGATTATGATCCTACCACGATGTCAGGATTCCGTGGAAATGACATATTTCACTCCATACCTCACCTTTATCTGTTTGTGCACTGTTTCATGTATTAGTAGTACCTGTTAGTATACCTTTCATGATTGTTGCATATTTATATTCTCACACCCTTATTGCATGATTATTGTATACTATTGTCATATTATTATTGCTCCATATATTGGTTGTGCCTGCTAGAGTACTTTCCATTATTCTGCATTCATATGACATGTTATTGCTGTTAATTGCATATCTTAGATTCACGCTTTACGTGCATTCTTGCGATTAGCTGCGTATGTTATTTACTATTCACGAGTTGGCAACTCACCCCCGTTGTGCCACAAGTGTTACAGAGTGTTCCCCAGAGTAGTCGAGGTTGGCTATTCATCTATCATCTTTTGCTACAGATACCGCATCAGCTCACAGTGTGATGTTTTGTTCAGGTGGGTTTTGGTGGTTATCTGTATTTGTATTGTATATTCGTTGTATCTTGTACTCTCCATCTACTATTATGTTGTTGACTTAGAGACTTGGTGAGGACGATATTGTATAAATTGTGGATTTGTTGTCTTTTATACAGCTTTCTCTCTATTGTCTTTATTTCTTCGCTACGGCGTCGTATATTTGTGGTGGTGATTGTTTTCCGCCTTTGGGCGTGTATTTGCTCCCGTTTGGGGATGCTTTATTTATCTTTAATTGTTGTACCCGTTTCGGGGTTAGTTTTTATAAATGGGGTGCTGCCAAAATTTTTAAGAAAGCCAGTTGAACTTTTTAAAGAATTTGGGTTGTGATTTCAAATGTTTCAAAACTGCTATTATCTTTTCTTGTCTTTATTTGGTTTAGATTTCTGGGTTTTAGCTTTCTTTTACTACGTTACGTCTTTAGGCGTTGCGTAGTATTAGGACCGTCACATGCCAATTTCGGGTCGTGACAAATGGATGTGGGATCATCCATCGCCCATCATATGGGTCATGATGCGTATATGCTAGTCTACTCTGGAGTATCGATACCCTGTCTCGATACACCCTCGACTAGGAACAATTATAGGATGTACTCATAGACTACCCTGACCCCACTAGTATGATCTGCATCATAGTCCTAGTAGTCAAGTACATATCCTAAGGGCTTTATCAACATGTGAGAGCAAGACAGTAAACCAATACAAGTCAACATGTTAAGACAAAGATCAACCAGATAGCATACTGTCATATCGAGCAAGAAAGTTCTCTCTATATATATCCAACCATCCACTATAATATACATCATATGTACAACAATAGCCTCCAGGGCATATACATAACCAACAGTCCGGCCTATGTCAAAAGGCAAAATCCGGACAAACTCGAGGCAAGGTCCGTTCTATGAAAGTTTGTAGGATATCCAAAGCATTCGCGGGGGCATATCTTCTACCACTCTGAGGAACAAAAGTTGTTTGTTGCTCAACATGCCACCTTTTTCGAACTGGAGAAGGTTCCAGCAGCATAAACTACAACAGAAGATTTGGTTGAACCAGAGGATTCGATAGTTCCCAACGAACCTCAGCCTCTCTGCCGATCTAGTAGGGTTTCTCTTCCACCTGAGAGATACTACGGTTTTCTCATTGATGGTAGAAGCGAGGATTGCATCATGGAGGATGATGACCCAACTAGCTTCGAGCAGGCCATCACGATTGGGGACTCAGTGAAGTGGCTGGATGCAATGCGATCTGAGATAGAATCCATGTACGCCAACAAAGTATGGACTTTGGAAGTTGCTCCTGAAGGGGTAAAACCCATTGGGAGCAAATGGATCTTTAAGAAGAAACTTGGTGTAGATGGAAAAGTTGAGACTTTCAAAGCTAGACATGTTGCAAAGGGTTTTCGTCAACGACTAGGTATGGATTATGACGAAACCTTTTCTCCAGTAGCTATGCTTAAGTCCATACAGATCCTACTTGCCATTGCTGCATACCATGACTACGAAATCTGGCAAATGGATGTTAAGACCGCCTTTCTAAATGGTGATTTAGAGGAGTGCGTGTACATGACTCAGCCAGAGGGCTTCGTAGATAGTGGGAGCAGCGGAAAGGTGTGCAAGCTGCTTAAATCCTTCTACGGGTTGAAGCAAGCACCGCGGAGTTGGAACATCTGTTTTGATGTCGTTGTCAAAGAGTTTGACTTCGTCAAAAACGTAGATGAACCTTGTTTATACAAGAAGGTGGCAGAGAGTAAGGTTGTCTTCCTCGTGTTGTACGTGGATGACATACTCTTGATAGGAAATGATATTCCTATGCTGCAATCGGTCAAGCTCTTCTTATCACAAAGATTCTCAATGAATGATCTAGGTGATGCCTCCTACATCTTGGGGTTTAAGATCTATAGAGATAGATCTAAACGGATACTGGGATTGTCACAATCCAGGTATATTGACACCATACTAAAGAGGTTTAGTTTGGAAGAATCCAAGCGTGAGTTTTTACCCACGATCTCAGGACTCACTCTCTCCAAACGGATGTCTCCCAAGACTAATATGGAGAGAGCTCGCATGCAAGGGATACCCTATACTTCGGCAGTAGGCTCTATCATGTACGTGATGCTATATACCAGACCCGATGTAGCATACTCACTAAGTGTAGTAAGTAGGTATCAAGCAGATCCAGGAGAGAGTCACTGGACAGCTGTGAAGAGCATTCTTAAGTACTTGAGAAGGACTAAAGAGATGCTTTTAGTGTATGGTAACGGAGAACTCCAAGTGGAGTCCTTTACCGATTCGAGCTTCCAGAGTGATAAGGATGACTCTAAGTTGCACTCGGGATTTGTCTTTACCCTCAATGGAGGGGCGGTATGCTGGAAGAGTTCCAAGAAGGAAACCGTGGCAGACTCGACGATGGAGGCTGAATACATCGCTGCCAACGATACTTCCAAAGAGGCTGTCTGGATGAAGAAGTTCATAACTGAACTTGGAGTGGTTCCATCTATTGAGTATCTAATACCTTTGTATTGTGATAACAATGGAGCGGTGGCTTTGGCCAAAGAACCCAGGTCCCATCAGCGATCCAGGCATATTCTGAGGTGGTATCACCTGATACGGGAGATAGTTGATCGCCGGGAGATCGAGGTCAGGAGAGTTGACACGAAAAACAACACAGCGGATCCACTCACAAAGGCCATTCCCCAGATACAGTTCGAGAGACTCTTCGGGATGTGGGGTATGTGATACTACAACAGCTGGACCTAGTGCAAGTGGGAGAATGTTAGTTGTATGTATGCTCTAGAGGCCATTATTGTACATATGATGTATATTATAGTGGTTGCTTGGACATATACAGAGAAGAGTTTCTTGCTCGACATGATAGTATGCTATCTGGTTGCTCTTTATCTTAACATGTATACTTGTCTCTTGATACTGTCTCATGGTTACATGTTGGTAAAGCTCGTAGGATGTGTACTTGACTACCAGGATTGTGATGTAGATCATACTAGTGGGGCCATGGTAGTCCATAAGTTCATCCTTTAACGTTCCTAGTCATGGGTGTATCGAGACAAGGCATCGATATACCAGAGTAGACTAGCGTATACGCTTCTCGACCCATGAGATGGGCGATGGATGATCTCATATCCATTGGTGTTTGACATCAGAGATGATATACGGGTGCTCAGTAGAGACTGGGTACACTGGACGGACTCGCCGAGAACTCCTAGATGGTATTATACCTGACGTCAGATAGCAGTTCTCTGGTGACGCTGGTACATGTTAGTCTGTAGTCCCGAGATCGTCATAGAGTCTTTTGTGATTCACACTGTGCTTTAATTTCCACCTTACCACGTTCAATAGGACGTGAAAAACGGTGGTTTTTAGGTACAATCCTGAGTCGCATGGAGGCAATGAGCGATAGGAGGGGATTTCGTCTCTCCCGGTATTGGGGGTAGATGTCGTGCTGTGCTCGATTGTCTATAACTGGAAGTCCCTGGCCAGGGCTGATTTGGAGATTTACTGGTAAGTGTTATCAGTAGTTTGTCGACCTGTTATGAGCCTCGTATCGGTATGACTTATCAAGTTATTGGGGTCTAACGTTTACCACCTTTAGACTTGATATGCGACATCTCAGACGAAGAGACCGGACTGTACGGTAGTGTTACTGACAGGCTTGACAGGAGCTAGAGCGGGCTTGCTTGTTGATCTTCTGATCACTCAATACTCGGGTAGCCATTACGTCCAGCTAGTACCGCTGACGGCTTGTGGATGCTTGATATGATCGTCACCTACTGCCGGCGTATTGACGAGTCTTTAAAGTCCTACACAGAGCTTTTACTGACTCAGGCAAAACGAAGTAGGAGCACATATGTGATATGTGCGAGACCGAGATTAATACGAGTATGTGATACCGTATTCTATTCTCGCAATATTTGTATCGGTCGGTTATATGTGATATAGCCGGGTTATCGAATCAAGTGTTGATTCGATAAGTTGGTACATATAATATTAGTCGGTTATATATGATATAGCCGGATTATTAAATCAAGTGTTGATTTGATAATTTAGTGTATAATTGTATATTTGATATACCAGTTTGCATTAACTAACATTAGCTCACTTAAGCCTTTATTTTTCTCACATGTGCACACTTAATATATATGTGATATATATTAATTGTGTTTTATTATGTATCATGGTAGATGATACATGCAATATGGGTGTATGAGACTTACACCATACTAATTATAATGGAGGGTTTAAATACTTAAAGTAAATCCAAATTAGTGGATAATTTGTCACATGCATGAAGCTTATAGAAGCTTGTGGGTGCATTGACTCGGTCCACTAATTTTGTCTTACTAAAGATATTTATTAACCTAACCATTATAACTTAGCCATGGTTATTTCTCTACATGAGTTAGATATATAATACAAACTCACCCATGGTTGCCATTCACTCTCAGAACATTATCTCTGTTCATCTTCTTCTTCATAGCTCAAGAGCTCTCTAGGTTTTGTTCAAGTAAGAAATAAAAGCGAGAAAATTAATTCTAAAGTGAGAAAAAATCCTACTTCATCATCCTCTACTAGATTAGCACTTTAGTATAGGGTGTTAAGTTCACTAATCTCTCATTAGTGAAGTGGTAGCTTGAGTTAGTGTCTCCTCGACGTAGATCATCTTCGGCCTCGAAGACTTCATGCAAGTTCGTTCCTTTCACCTTGAGAAGCCATACTAGAGTCCGGTAGATCACAACTTTGAGCAAAGGGACTACTACAAGGAGCTATTGAAGTGAAGGACCGGTATACAAAGGTTGTATTCCGTTATCACTTAGAAGTAAAGTAGTTTACTTTTTGTTTATGACCCTAATTCTCTAGTAAAGATCCTTGCTTAGGTTGTTTGGTACTTGAAAATTTAAAATACGGCATGTTTGATGTCTTGTAGAACCTTGTTCTAGTGCCTAAAAACCTTACAAATATGCCATTAGGAGAGAGAAAAGAATACACTCAGCGAAAGCACTTGCAATGATCAGATTGATTATTATCTTATCTAATCGATGTCTCCCACTGCTTTTATCAAATTTTCCTCCAAACCTTAAAAAGAAAATTAGCCAGGATTAATTACATTCTATAACTTCACTAACCGTTCAGCCAGGCCAGTGCCGGTACTTTGATGGAGGTTCCCCGTGCTTTCGCACGGACCTAATTAAAATAAAACTCATTTTCCTAGAGGCGTAGCCCCGTTGACACCTTTCTAGACACCTAATGGGTTAGCTAATTGTAAAGTGCAAAACTCTCGTGGGAGAAACTATTGCTCACAGTGGGATCGGGATCCTACTATCACATAGAAGGTATGCAATCTCATTGCAAATTTCAACTCTTGAAACTCCCGATATGGTTTTTACCCCTAGCACTCTTGACCTTAGCTATGGTCAACATATTATAAGCAGTAGTCAAGTTCTACCCCTCATTTCATGATTAATTAAACCCACTGATCGCACACTTTCGGTGTGTCGTGTATTCAAAATTCTAAAGTTAACCGCGATCAAGGACGGTGTCGCTTCGCAGCTAGGCGGTTGAGCACGAGTCGATCCGCAGGGAGATGGTAGTATGTCCGTTCGAGTCTTAGACGAGTCAATGAAGAATGTATATGTGTATATTCAGTTCTATCCTAAGTGTTCGTATTTATGTTCAAGTAAGCTTGTTAAGGTTAAGGTTGGTTAGTAGAGTTAGGATCAGTCTTGGGCTTATCTTTTGCCATTCTTAAAACGATGTTGGGATAATCAAAAGTATCGGGGATTAGGAGGACATGGGAATGGGATTTGCGAGTTTAAGCAAGATTTTCAACGCTAAATCCATTCCTAGTGACCCTTGTCCGTCCGCTAAATACGCTTATTTCCAACCCTCGGCCAAACACCTGCAACCATGTATCCAATTAAGTCACAACTACATGTCACGTTGTAGTGCGCTTAAAGGACTTCTCGATTTAGGTTGTGGCTACATGTCACGTATAGCGTGCCTAAGTGAGGGGGTTGCGTTTGTTTGGTCAGGGTTCGTTTCAAGATGTTTGGCGAAGAGAAGCACAAGGGATTTTTCCGTCCCTCATACCACCTTCTTTAGCCATAACAAGTGCGGAATTATTCACACATGAAAATGAAAAGAAAACAAAACAAGAAGGAAGAAAAGAGAGAAAAGGAAAATACGGTTTTACAAATGGTGCTAGCTAACTACTTGCGTCCTCACCTAAGCAAGGAACTCCGTCGAGTATCACGGCTTGAAAAATACGGATAAGAGAAGAGAAGGAAAAGAGCATAAGCAAAGAAATAACAACAACTAATTAACAACAAGAATTGAAATTACAATACAAGAAAATAAAATTACAAGATAAGAAATTAAAGAGACAAGATAATAAAAACCCTCATCTTCATTGATCTTTCACTCAAAAAGCTCTCACTACAATTTTCATGGAGGAAAGAATGAAGAAGAAGAAGCTAAAATAAAACTAAACTAAATCCTAACAAAATGAAGCATAAGAATTGGACCCTTGGTTTGGCACAAAACTGGGCTATTTATAGGCCGAGTGCTGAAACCCTAGGGCAAGATTCTCTGTCCAAATGAAGTTACCAAACTACCCCAAAAATCGGAGTTGACACTGAGTCAACTCGGCCGCGGATCCGCCGCGGAAGTGGTCAATTGGCCGTGGTTCCGCGGCCATGTGGGGGAATTGGGATGTCGTTTTTCTCATGATTTCTTGTAGGGTTCCAGGCACCCTAGTGAGGTCTCACAAGTGATCAAACATGCACAAATCAAATTTTACGGGTGCCTACAAACCCTAATACGGATCGTTTACTAGATATCTAGGCGAAACAAGCAAGTAAATGCAAATGTATCTAAAGGAAAGGGGCTACAACCTTTGTAGATCCGGTCCACCACTTCCTAAGCTCCACGATGATCTCCCTCCGCTGTCCAAATCGAACTCACGACTCTAGCATTGGCATCATCGAAGAATGGGCGGGCTTGATCGTCGGTTCGATGCCGAAGATGATCTACGTCGAAGCATCACAAGAACAAGCTCCAACTTCACCAAGCTTTGAAAACTTGTGAAGTAAACACCCTATACAACTTGGCAAGAGGTAGAGGATGAAGAAATAGGAAGTGGGTAGACTTTATATTTGGATTTCTCACTCAATTTCACTAGTTGCCATTGATGGCCACTAGCTTTCTTCATGTTGAAGAAGATGAAGAAGAAGAAGAAGATATGATAAGTATTAAGTAAATGATAAATAAATCAATACTTATCATTTACTAACCCTTGGTTAGTTGTAGAGAATGGACCATGGTTAACTAGAATGGTTAGGGTTAAGTATAAGACAAGGATGGTGGACTAATTCAAAGCTTCAAGAATGTTCAACTAGCAAACAAAAAAAGCAACCATTCTTTTCTCATCTTTTTCCAAAATAAATAAATAAATAAATAAGGAAAAAGAAAACCCTAATCATAATCTTAACCATGGTCTAATTCTTTACACTAACCCTAGCTTGCATGTATCATCAAACATGATACAATCATGTGCACAAAATATATCACATATGCAATGTGCACAAAACAAGTGAGTAAATCCATTTAAAGTGAACCAATACTAGTTAATGCAAAGTAATATATCAAATATATAATTATACATTAAATCATTAAATCAACACTTGATTCAATGATCCGGTCATGTCAGATATAACCGACTAGTATCATATGTATCGGCTTATCGAATCAATCCTTGATTCGATAACTAGGTTATATCGCATATAACCAATCGATACATTGATCGCGAGAATGGAATACGGTATCACATACTCGAATTATTCTCGGTCCCGCACATATCTCATATGCGCTCCTATTTCGTTTCGCTTGAGCCAGGAAACCTCTGTGTAGGACTCTAAAGACTCGTCAATACGCCGGTAGCAGATGATGATCATATCAAACACCCACAAGCCGCAAGCGGTCTGCTAAACGTAACGGCCACCCGGGTATTGAGCGATCAGAAGATCGACGAGCAAGCCCGCTCACACTCCTGTGAATCCAACCAGTAACACTTACCGTACAGTCCGGTCTGTTCGTCTGATATGCCGCATATCTCGCCTAGGGGTGGTAAACGTCAGACCCCAATAGCTCGATAAGTCATGCCGACGTAAGGCCCATAACATTCGTGAAACTACTGATAACTCTTACCAGTATATCACTGCAACCTTGGCCAGGGATTTCCTGTTATGGCCAGTCGAGCATAGCACAACATCAACCCCCAATACCAGGAGAGACGAATCCCCTCCTATCGCTCATTGCCTCCATGTGAATCGGGACTGTACCCAAAAACCACATGTTTGCACAACTCAGTAGAGCCGTGGTAGGGTGGAAATCAAAGCACAGTGGGAGACACACAAGACTCTATGACGATCTCGGGTCAACAGACTAAGCTGTACCAGTGTCACCAGAGAACTGCCATCTGACGTGAGGTATAATACCATCTGGGAGTTCTCGGCGAGTCCGTTCAGTGTACCCAGTCTCCACTGAGCACCCGCATACCATCTTCGATGTCAAACACCAATGGATATGGGATCATCCATCGCCCATCGCATGGGTCGAGAAGATATGCGCTAGTCTACTCTGGAATATCGATGCCCCGTCTCGATATTCCCACGACTAGGAACATTTCAAGGATGTACTCATGGACTACCCAGGCCCCACTAGTATGATCTACATCATAGTCCTGGAAGTCGAGTACACATCCTAAGGGCTTTATCAACATGTAATCAGAGAGACAGAAAGCATACATGTTAAGATAAAGAGCAACCAGATAGCGTACTATCATGTCGAGCAAGAAAGTCCTACCTATATATGTCCCAGCATCCACTACAATATACATCCAATGTACAGTAATGGCCTCTAGGGCATACATATAACTAACAATCTCCCACTTGCACTAGGGCCATCTGTAGCAGTGGTTGCAGTATCACATACTCAACCATCCCCTAAAAGTCTCTCTTTGGGAAAAGGGCCTTCGTGAGTGGATCCGCCGTATTGTCCTCTGAGTCTACTCTCCTAACCTCGATCACCCTGGAGATCAACTATCTCCATGATCAGGTGATGCTGCCTTAGATTATGTCTGGGTCACTGATGGGACCAGGGTTCCAGGGCCAAAGCCACACTTCCATTGTCATACAATGGCAGGAACCTAGTTCATCTTATGAACCAATATACACCCAAACTTCCTCTTTGGTAGTATCTTTAATAGCGATGTTACCAGCCTTTATCGTCTAGTTTGCCACGGTATCTAGCTTCGAACTCTTCCAACATACCGTCCCTTTACTAAGGGTAAAGACAGTGCCTGTGACTGACATTCAGTCGTCTTTATCACCCTGGAACACTTTCAGTGATTCTCCCCAGGATCGATTGATACAATCTCACTATACCTAGTGAGAACCCTAATATCCCTTTAGATCTATCTCATAGGTCCAAATCTCAGGATTTAGGAGGTATCATCTTTATCCTATTTGGAGAATCCTTGTGATAATAGGAGATTGACCGATCGTAGTATAGGAAACTCTTTTCCTATTAAGAGTATGTTGTCTACGTACAATACGAAGATGACCACCTTACTCTCTACTACCCTTTTGTATATACAAGGTTCGTCTACCATTTTGATGAAGTCAAACACTTTGACTATCACATCAAAACAGACATTCCAACTCCGCGATGCCTGCTTCATTATGTAAAGCAACTTGCACACGTTTCCGCTGCTCCCACTGTTTACGAAGACCTCTGGCTGTGTTCTTATAGACGTTCTCTTCTAAATCAGTATTTAGAAAAGCAGTCAGGGCACCCAACCACCAGATATCGTAGTCATGGTATGTAGCAATGTTAAGTAGGATCCGGATGGACTTAAGCATAGTCACATGGAAAAGGTTTCATCATTATCCATGCCTGGTTGATGACTAAAACCTTTAATAAGCCTAGCTTTGAAAGTCTCAACTTTTCCATCTACACCAAGTAATCTTCTCAAGATATACTTGCTCCTAATGGGGATTTAACCCTTCAGATATAGCAACCAAAGTCCATACTTTATTGGTGTATAAGGATTCCATCTCAGATCACTAAGCATCCAGCCATTCTTACAGAGTCCCTACTCTCGATGGCCTGCTCGAAACTGGTTGGGTCATCATCTCATGATGCAATCCTCGCTCCCACTGTTATCGAGAAACTGAGGTATCTCTCAGGCAGGCGAGGAACCCTACCAGATCGGCGGAGAGGCTGAGGTTCGTCGGAGACTATAGAATCCTTTGGTTCTGTCAAATCTTCAGCTGTAGTTTCGTATAGCTGGAACCTTTCCAGTTCTACAGAACTGACCTTGCCTCGATCTTGTCCGGATTTTTCTTTTGACATAGGCCGGACAATCCCAAATCTTAACTTACTTTAAGAGATAGGATCTTCCCACACCATATCTTATATGGAGTGGTAGGCACTGATTTGATTCAAACCTAATTCAATAGTCATGCAGCTTATCAAGTGCATAACTCCCAATAGGAAACAGGTAACTCAGTAGTACTCATCATAGAGCACACCATATCTAATATCGTGTGATTGCTCCGCCCTGACACACCGTTGTGCTGTGGTGTATTCAGAGGAGTAATACGGAGAGAGAATCTCATTCTCCTTTAGAATGGTCCAGGAATGCCATGCACAAGTATTCTCCTCCCTGAACTCCTCATAGGACATAATACTTATACCCGTATTTTGGTTCTCTACTTCTAACTTATATTCTGTGAATACCTCAAAAGGTTCGGACTTATGTTTCAACAGGAACATATGACTGAATCTTGAGAGATTATCAGAGAATATAATGAAGTATAAAGAACCTGTCCTGGCATGTGTAGACAGGAGACCTTACATACATCATCATGTATCAGTCCCAAGAGTTCATTAACTCTTTCTCTGTTTCCAATAAACAGAGCTATGGTCATATTATCTTTGTGACATGACTGGCAAGTTTCACAAGATGTAAATTCAAACTGATTTAAATATACATCTAAATGTAACTTCAGCCAGTCGGGTCGCATTGATATGACCTAGTCTACAATGCCTCAAGAAGAATTCGTTCATTTCTGAACTCTTCTTCTTGTGTGTGTTCAGTATACTAGGAACTGTAGTTTGATTTAGAACGTTAATGCTTTTAGATAGCGTGCCTGAACCGATCAACTTTTGATATAGGAAGTGTTCAAAACATTATCCATCAATACAAAATTATATCCTTTCTTTACTAATAAAGAGACTGATATGATTTTGTATATCAGGTTCGGTATCTAATAGCATTTGTTCAGAATCAATGTATTGGTAATACAGGGTGACAGTGACCAACAGACTTGGCTGCAACACTTGCCCCGTTTTCTGCCTCATGAAACTTATCACCCGTTCTCAGTTTTTCTACCCTCTTGTAGCCCTATGTAACAGATTATATATCTGGAATCCTGATCCGGTATTATATACCCAGGATGCATAGGATACTGAGAAACAGTTCTTTGTAATGAACACACCCGAAGGAGATGCATCATATGCACTTTCTTCGTTTGGGCGGCATAGGAATTCTGGTATTCCCCAATTTCCTGCTCTGTCTTATAACAATTATAAGTTGGAGCGGGACCAACGTTCCCCAGCTCAGTATAACAAGCGGGTTCGGTCAAAACATCCGTATTATTATCTTGATTAAGGCATGATATGGTCGCTACCAGGAGAGAGAGAAGAAAACACTCTGCGTGCGCTCTTACAAGATCAGATTGGTTATATATTTTATCTAATCAGGATGGCTCCCACTGTTTTTATCAAATCTTCCTTCAAACCTTAAAAGGAAAGACTAGCCTGGATTAATTACACTCTACAAGTTCGCCAATCTTTCAGCCAGGCCAGTATCGGTACTTTGAGGGAGGTTCCCCGTGCTTTCGCACGGACCTAATTACTGTAAACCTCGTTTTCCCAGAGGCGTAACCCCGTTGACACCTTTCTAGACACCTACTTGATCGGCTAATTGCAAAGTGCAAAACTCTCCCAGGAGTAACAATTACTCGCAGTGGGTATCGGGATCCAACTATCATATAGAAGGTATGCAATCTCATTGCAAATTTCAACACTTGAAACTCCCGATAAAGGTTTTTACCCTTAGCACTTATGACCTTAACTATGGTCAACAAATCATAAGTACTAGTCAAGTTCTACCCGTCATTTCGTGATTAATTAGACCCACCCACATGACCCTTAACTAAGGTCAACAAAGTCACGCGACTGTCCTAACTAATCGCATCATATGCGGTGTAGGAAGACATCACTTAGCTACCGTACACTGTGCCTTGACTATGGTCAACAAACACATCACGAATACTAAGTACTCTACTTCCTAAAATGACGGAGGGTTGCGAATGGTTTTTGTGAAAACCTTTAACGCTTTGAACTTGATCTCGTTGCGGAATCAAATGGTTTTTAAATGGAATGTTTTCGAGGCTTTTCTAGTTTTGCTAAAGGGGTCACTCCCGGTGAAGGGATCGTCGGCCCTTTCCTCGTCGAATGAGGTGCGGGATATATCATATATATCACTGTGCAAAGCGGAAACTATAGAAGCGATCAAAGACAAACCGAGGGTTGCAGCATCTGCCAGTTATTGCTAAAGGAGTCACTCCCGGTGAAGGGATCTCGGTCCTTTCCTCATCGAATAAGGTGCAGGATGTTCTATAATGAACACCGCGATGCAAAGCAAGAACTGTAGCTACCTGTTTTTATTTTGAAATTCGATTCCACAACATCAATTAGGTTTATTTTCTTTCATTAATCTCATTAATGAATATCCCATCATTTAAGTCCACCTAAACATCACAGATAAATATAACGTACGCTTATGCCATCCGCATTCGCCTCGATGTCCTGTCTGCACCGTTAGGTTAGGTAACTAACGGCAGAGCGGGGCAGGGCTAGCGCGGGTGTAAAACATAAGCAACGTCTATATAATATATCATATATACTATAATATCTGAACAGAGCACAGAACATCGCATAATCTCATCACAGATAAATCACAGCAGAAGAAACATATGAAATATTGGATATACTAGGACGTCCGTGTTTTCAATACGAGCCAGTATAAAACACGGATTCCACGGTCGTGATGAATAGCCAATCCCACACCCCTAGACCCCTATGAGAGCGGCAAGCAACCCTACCAATTCTAGGGTTAGGAGACCCGGACTCGACTCCTCGAGATGGTCTCCCACTGGACCCCAGAACCCGGTTACTTGTGCTCCCCTCCTTGGGTCTATCCTAGTGCAGAAAAGTAAATAATATACAAATGGTGACAACATCCGCAACCTGGAAGTGCCCCAATAAGAGAATATTACATACAAGTTTTTACATGAATGAAAATGAAAAACACTCATCTCACATAAAAACCCCCCGGCTATTCAAACACAACGATCCAATATAACATATCCAGCAACACATAACATCACATGTCATCAACGTAAGTAAATATGCGCATCCCAATTGTCGTTGACATATAGCAACGAAACCGGCGATATCACATATTACACTTACGGTCACAGAAAAGAAAGTGTAAAACTACAACAGTTGGAATCCACAACCACCTCAGACATCGCATGCCTGACCAAATGAATTCTTTAGACATCGCATGCCTAACAATTATAAACCCCGCATTTTAGTCTCATTATCGAAAACACTTTTCAATATCAAGTCGGGCAATTCAACAGGATTCCCGACATTCTGATCGAATGCTCGTCGCAAACTTTAGTAGGCGGCCGCACCCCCGACGCCGTCGACAAAGTGCACCAAGGCGGAACACCGCTGCCGCGAGCACCCGAACGGATGCTTTCGGCGACGGGGTTCTCCTACAGTCACTTGGTCGGGGCTATGGAGTGAGGCTGTCTATTAAGTTTACCCGGCGAGTATCCGCGTACGCTACGTGATTGCGACGGACTTTTGATCACATCAAAATTCCGTGGCAACCGATCAAGTGAGACTAAACTGCTACGTTTATAATATTCATTCCGTTATCTCATAACAATTTGTGAATTCCAATTATTGTATCACATTCCGGATAAATAGAAAATGCTAAACTTTTCGATTGAACAATCGAACACCCAAGTTTTCCCGATACAGCTCAACACATGAAATAAGTCTAACAACATTCAGTTCGTGCCTTAGTACCAACGGTCCAGCCGTAGAAGGGTCAAGCCAACGCCTCACATGTGGCACGCCGTACTGCCCCAAACCCGAAGGTTCAAAGGGCAGTTCAAGACGGTCAAATAATCGAGTTAAGGTTTGTTGTCTTCTAGAGGGTCCATCGCGTTACTTGCACTACTTAGAACGTCGTTAAACTACGGAAAAATCCAACAATTGGAAATTTCCCGGCAGGGGAAAAAGTGGGTATTTATATCCGGTCGATCTTTTTAACATATTCTAAGATTTATCCGAAAAAACACACCGACAAAATTAGACAATCCGATCGATACACCGAGTTCCCAATACAACCCAGAAAATGCAACTCTGGAAAAATTATTAAAAATCCCCAGGAAAACCAGCACAGACAACTACGAATTACTGTGCAAAATAGGATGCACAAAAAGACAAAAGGGCCGCGGATCCGCCGCATGAGCCTCCTGTAAGGCCGTGGATCCGCGCCGCCTTTATGGAATGAAGCCCTCTAATTTTACAGTAACCCTTATATCTTCCTGCTGATTTTTCTGAATATTTTTAATCTACAAAAAACCACGTTTTACAGAAAAGTCCAGAGAGCATTTTTCAAGTCGGGTTTTGGTTCGATCGGACTTCTGATTCCGTCGGGACTTCGCCTAAGGCTCTAGCTAGGCTCTGATACCACTGTAGGGTTCCTAGGCACCCTAGTGAGGTCTCACAAGTGATCAAACATGCACAAATCAAATTTTACGGGTGCCTACAAACCCTAATACGGATCGTTTACTAGATATCTAGGCGAAACAAGCAAGTAAATGCAAATGTATCTAAAGGAAAGGGGCTACAACCTTTGTAGATCCGGTCCACCACTTCCTAAGCTCCACGATGATCTCCCTCCGCTGTCCAAATCGAACTCACGACTCTAGCATTGGCATCATCGAAGAATGGGCGGGCTTGATCGTCGGTTCGATGCCGAAGATGATCTACGTCGAAGCATCACAAGAACAAGCTCCAACTTCACCAAGCTTTGAAAACTTGTGAAGTAAACACCCTATACAACTTGGCAAGAGGTAGAGGATGAAGAAATAGGAAGTGGGTAGACTTTATATTTGCATTTCTCACTCAATTTCACTAGTTGCCATTGATGGCCACTAGCTTTCTTCATGTTGAAGAAGATGAAGAAGAAGAAGAAGATATGATAAGTATTAAGTAAATGATAAATAAATCAATACTTATCATTTACTAACCCTTGGTTAGTTGTAGAGAATGGACCATGGTTAACTAGAATGGTTAGGGTTAAGTATAAGACAAGGATGGTGGACTAATTCAAAGCTTCAAGAATGTTCAACTAGCAAACAAAAAAAGCAACCATTCTTTTCTCATCTTTTTCCAAAATAAATAAATAAATAAATAAGGAAAAAGAAAACCCTAATCATAATCTTAACCATGGTCTAATTCTTTACACTAACCCTAGCTTGCATGTATCATCAAACATGATACAATCATGTGCACAAAATATATCACATATGCAATGTGCACAAAACAAGTGAGTAAATCCATTTAAAGTGAACCAATACTAGTTAATGCAAAGTAATATATCAAATATATAATTATACATTAAATCATTAAATCAACACTTGATTCAATGATCCGGTCATGTCAGATATAACCGACTAGTATCATATGTATCGGCTTATCGAATCAATCCTTGATTCGATAACTAGGTTATATCGCATATAACCAATCGATACATTGATCGCGAGAATGGAATACGGTATCACATACTCGAATTATTCTCGGTCCCGCACATATCTCATATGCGCTCCTATTTCGTTTCGCTTGAGCCAGGAAACCTCTGTGTAGGACTCTAAAGACTCGTCAATACGCCGGCAGCAGATGATGATCATATCAAACACCCACAAGCCGCAAGCGGTCTGCTAAACGTAACGGCCACCCGGGTATTGAGCGATCAGAAGATCGACGAGCAAGCCCGCTCACACTCCTGTGAATCCAACCAGTAACACTTACCGTACAGTCCGGTCTGTTCGTCTGATATGCCGCATATCTCGCCTAGGGGTGGTAAACGTCAGACCCCAATAGCTCGATAAGTCATGCCGACATAAGGCCCATAACATTCATGAAACTACTGATAACTCTTACCAGTATATCACTGCAACCCTGGCCAGGGATTTCCTGTTATGGCCAGTCGAGCATAGCACAACATCAACCCCCAATACCGGGAAAGACGAATCCCCTCCTATCGCTCATTGCCTCCATGTGAATCGGGACTGTACCCAAAAACCACATGTTTTCACAACTCAGTAGAGCCGTGGTAGGGTGGAAATCAAAGCACAGTGGGAGACACACAAGACTCTATGACGATCTCGGGTCAACAGACTAAGCTGTACCAGTGTCACCAGAGAACTGCCATCTGACGTGGGGTATAATACCATCTGGGAGTTCTCGGCGAGTCCGTTCAGTGTACCCAGTCTCCACTGAGCACCCGCATACCATCTTCGATGTCAAACACCAATGGATATGGGATCATCCATCGCCCATTGCATGGGTCGAGAAGATATGCGTTAGTCTACTCTGGAATATCGATGCCCCGTCTCGATATTCCCACGACTAGGAACATTTCAAGGATGTACTCATGGACTACCCAGGCCCCACTAGTATGATCTACATCATAGTCCTGGAAGTCGAGTACACATCGTAAGGGCTTTATCAACATGTAATCAGAGAGACAGAAAGCATACATGTTAAGATAAAGAGCAACCAGATAGCGTACTATCATGTCGAGCAAGAAAGTCCTACCTATATATGTCCCAGCATCCACTACAATATACATCCAATATACAGTAATGGCCTCTAGGGCATACATATAACTAACATTTCTTGTGTTGCTCTCCTCCGTTGTTCTACATGTTCCAAATTGCAAATTGCTTCCATAATTTCTTCAGATCTGCAACAGTCCAAAATGGTTTCAAAAACAATTCTTTTGACCTCATCTCCCTCGAGCTCCACGCACCCACTGAGTTTTGTGCTGGCCCTCTTGTGCTCTGTGCTTGTCCGAGACATGAATGAACACTGCCATATGTCTTGTCTCAGGAATTGGAACGCGGCACTGGATGGATACGGATGACTGAAACCGGTCTTTTATCTGTTGACAACAGATGTTCTGTATTTTTGCGTAACAGTGGAGATTTTGTATCATTTGCGTTATTTTGGAATAGGAATCTGTAGCCTGTATATATGTAGCAAACACGGATTAAAAGCACCTACCTATAAACAAATGAGCATAAAAATGGGCGGTATTAAATGAAATATTCTGGTATGAACAAATACCCCCAAACTTAACTTTTGCTCGTCCCGAGCAAAAGCAATTATTCACAAAAAGTCCTAACCACTTCGCAGGGAACGCGATTGCACTGAGCTCATGTAACAACCTGTTAAACCTCTAGATGTCTTTAGTAGGAGGAGTGTTGTCTCCTGAGGGTTTTCAGAGGATACTACCCACAAAATCCCGTCAAGCTAGTTTCACAAGTTAACGTTGATTCTACTACTACAGTTCAGTATCTAGGTTAGAAATTCTATTATCCTAAGTTAGAAATATCCTACCCTTATATTTCACACATCCTATTTATTCAACCCCAGATCCTATACGTTTTCTAGTTTAGAAAGATCTCGATCACTCCTGATTTTTCCTTCTAAAAGTGCGGTCTCCAATCAGGGATTTTTGTCAACTTTACGGAAAACATAAGTCTTATTCTTTATTCCTATCTTTTCACCAAACATCGATTGTATACCCCTACGTGTGTGTAAATTTTCATCCCTACACTTATGAATTCAATTCAAGCTATAGTACCCTTGCCCTAATGCCTAATACCATTTCTTTTCCTTAATGATGTACGAATTTGCTTACACACCTTTCATGCGACTATTAATGCTTCTTGAGGCACTAACGGCCGATTACTAAATGTGTGATCTTAAAGCGTAAATAGCAGTTTCCAGGTCTCGACTTTATTTTTTTTCTTTTTCTTTTCAAGACCGGATATATTTTTTCAATGATGCTCTTTTGGTGGTTAGCTTTAAATACCGTTTTTTCTTTCATACTAGGCTTTCAGGTAAGAGTATTTCTAGGTATCCTCTATTATCCCAAGTTTCAAGGTGTGTGTATGTGCAGTTTGTAGGGGATACACTTTCTATATTTGGACTCAAGAATAGAAACTATTTTTCAGACTTATCCTTCAGTAAAGCTTCAATACTTTCCCTTCATCTTGACTTAACTAAAGAACTGAACTCAAGATTACCTATTTCTAAAAAAGAACTGTAAGGACGTATAATTACCAAGGTTAAACAGTATGAGGGTTATTTTTAGGGTCTTCAATTCCTAAGCCTAGGATTTAGTTATTTCTATCGTATCAACTAAACTTTCGGAATAAAAATCTCATTTACCTTATTAGCTAACTTGACGTCAAAGTTTTTATCTTTTTTTTGTAATTTTTTTGATTTTTATGGGTTTTTAAATGAGTATGCAAAATGCAAAATATACATATGAATGCGGAGGTAGAAAGCTTACCGAGCACACCTCCAAACATAAACTTGACAGTGCCCTCACTGTCAGGTTACAACAAGAGGGGCAAAATTGTCGGCGCTCCCTAAAATTTTTTTTATACAAAACAAAATACAAAACAAAAATATATATATATATATACACAAAAACGTTCCCCCCAAACTTAAGTGAAACAGTGTTTCCACTGTTTAAGCGTTAAAGTTCAGAGTTAGGGGGGAGAGAACACAGTATCAAGCTATACAAGGCCTTACAAAGGCCAAAAGTGAGCACCAACCATTCAAAGATTTTATCGTTATAAAGAGGCGGTTGGTGAAAGAATGGAGTGTAGAGAAAAGAAATAAGAAACATGCGAGACCGTGTGGGGATAGAAGAGGCTTCCGGTCTCGGTGGAGGAGAAGAATGGCGGAAGGGAGAACGAAGTGGAATATGAACTTAAGGGTGGAAATGGATTGAATAAATTAGTACAATCTGTAATGATCGATGTGAAAAGATGGATTATACTAATCTATCAATATGGTGAGAAATTGGGTCAAATCCCTCAAGATTCGTGAGAAACCATGGATACGCCGAACTTGGTAAACCAGACATATGAAATGAAAGTGATACGGTTTCTTGCAAGGTCGGAACGACGGAAAGGATGTGAGTAAGTGATTGAGGAAGGGTATTGGTTAAAGGTTCTGGAGGGTGTGCACAGTCAATGAAAGAGATAGGATGAATTGGAAAATCCGACTCATCAATTAAAACTGGTTCATCCTAAAAATTTTCCTCAATATTCTCCTCAAAAATTAGCTCATCCATGCATTCATCATCAATATCAAGACACATATAGAGTTCCGGAAAGACAGTTAATGACCCGGGATGATGTCCACATGGAAGTGAAAGTAAATGATGAATTTGAAAGACAAACTCATCCAAAGTTGTGGGTTCATCATCCGAAATATTCTTGGCGTCGATATCCTCAATCAAGTAAAAACCAATATTCTCAAACACTTCATCAAAAGCATGGATATTAATCAATTCAGGTTCTAAGATGGAGGTGTAGAGGTCAAAAGGATTGGGTGTGGTTTCACACGAAAGGGACCGTCCACAATTGGGCAAATCAAACACTACAAAGTCGCACAACTCATTAATCATTCTATGTTCAATTGATAAATTCTCTGGGACACTAGATAGACATTCAAAATTGGAGTTATGTGTTTCAATTTGGGACGGGCATGTTTGATTTGGAAGGGTGTACAGCTCACTCTCTCTACTCAAATTCCCTGCCTGTCCTACCACCTCATCATACATTGGAAAATGTGGAGCTAGTTGAAAACTAGCTACCGGGTCACTAGGTTGTATGAGGGCGGCCATGGACGCATTCAAATCCATCATCTGTTGGTACGACGCTACCCGAAAGTCTTCCAACGACTGTTCCAGACTACACATGGATTGTGAAGGGGTTTTAGTAAAAGATTCAAAGTTTGTTGGATACTGAAAACTCCCAAATGACGGTTCAGAAGTAATGTCTAGAGAAGGTGCAAAAGTCGGGTAGGACTGGTAGGAATTGAATGGTTTGACAGGAGTAGGATCAATATTTGGATAAGAAGGTGAATGGAATTGTTGATCCCAAGAATTTGAAGTGGTGAAAGGAGTGAAAGATCGGCTACGGGATTGTTTAATACGTTCAGCAATAGATATGGGTCTTGGAGTTACAACAGGACTCGAAAAATGGGTATCAACGTAAGAAGGTGGTGAAGGTTGAAACGGTTGAAACGGTTGATACAAAGTGGATTGCGGAGTCCAATTAGTATTCCTAGACGCGTCTATCCGATCTCTCAATGAAATTTTGGGCATGGATGGATCGTTCGAAGTTCGGCCAAAACAAGAACCGTAGGATGTAATGTCTGGTTGTGGGTACCAAAGTTCGGCAAGAGTTTTGCGAGGTGGGGTACCCATGTTAGAAGAGTGAAAAGGTAGGTAGGGAGGGAAGATATATTTTATTTGTTTTTAATTTTTTAATTTTTAATTTTTTAATTATTTTTAATTATTTTTTTTTATAATAAATGTTTGTTTTTGGAGTTTTGAAATTGTTTGTTTTTGAAAGAATACGGAATTATGGGACTAAACTTTATACAAGCACAATCACAATCAAAATATGCACAAACACACCTAGAGCTAGGGTCTTCAAAGTCCAACTAGACCGCTCCTAGACTTCCAAGGGACAAGTTGCAGAATAACCATCGAATCGCCTCTTCACTGCCAATTGTGGCCAGGTAATCACAAGTGAGGTAAGGAGGGTTCCGCTCACGAATCACCATGAGACGGGCCTTTTAAAATTACCTCCTCACTTGTCTAGCCTAGGCACCACAAAGTCAAGTTTAGATAAACGACCGATTCCCTGCAACCTTCACTTGTCCTAAATGAGCACGACAAGTCCTTATAGGCTTGGTCTAGATATTTTTTATTAACTCAAGGTGATGCGTATGCAATTAGTGATTTGTGGGATCTTAGGAAGGGTGATGAAATCCCTATCTAATCTTAATTGGTGTTGTTGGGGTCAAAATTTGCACCCCCGGTTGACCGAGTCAAAGTCAAGGTCAACCCCAAGCCAGGTGGGTCCAAGCCCAGGTCAAGCGGGCCCATGCCCAAGCCAAGCCTGCGGCCAGCCTCCTCCATACCAAAATATAGATCATGTAATAAATAATAGTTATGTAATTTTTTATGCATGAATGCATGCAAAATGGGCACAAAGCCAATTTTTTTGTAAAGCCCATGGCTTGTGTGCAAAAAGAAATGGCACATGAGCCATGGGATGGGCAAAATGCCATTTTGTAAAGCCCAAGGGGCTATATGTAAATATAAAAGCCTATATAAGACAACATGATGATGAATAAAGCATACACTTTTCATTCTCTCAAAAACCTAGGGTTTGTGCCTCTTTCCCCTTTCTGAAGGTTCCAAATCTTCTTCTTTCTTTTAAATTAAATCAAGAGTTTTACTCTTCCTTTTCCAAAACTAAATAGTTTTTCACCACAAAACCCACAAAGGGGAACTTGGATCTGTCATTAGATCTCAAAAAGAAGAGATTTTTAAAATCTCACATCTCTTGATCTTCAAGATCCGGCCAAAAGACAGGAAGATGGAGACCCATCTCCAGAAACCCCACTTTGGGGAAGAACTAGGGCTCAAGGGGAGAAGCCCCTTCATCAGCTTCGAAAACATCCTTGGAGTTTAACTCCTCATACACAAAAAAAAAAAATAATAATAAGTGCTCCTTTCTGGGAGTATAACTCCAATTGCAGGGACCAAGTCCCTTTTTGCGCCCGAGCGCCTACGTGCTGACACGTGGAGCGCTAGTGCTCTTGCGCACAGGGCGCTAGCGCCTGAGCGCCCACGTGCTAACATGTGGAGCGCTAGCGCTCTTGCTCTCAGAGCGCTAGTGCTCAAAGCGCTAGCGCCCGAGCGCCCACGTGCTGACACGTGGAGCGCTAGCGCTCTTGCGCTAGCGCCCAAAGCGCTAGCGCCCGAGCGCCCACGTGCTGACACGTGGAGCGCCAGCGCTCAAAACGCTGGCGCTTTTCCCACACATCCTCTGGATGCCCTTTCCCTTTTTTTACATATATGTATATACACACACACATACACATACTCTACAACACTGTCCTTCCCAAAAAAATTTTGGGTCGGGGCGCTGCCCCGCACCTCGCAAGGGGGCTGCTAGCCCCTTGACCCCCTGCCCGCTAACCGGGTAGCGGGACCCCTGTAAAAACTCTGCGTGGTTCCCGATATATCCAAGCCCCCTAAAACAAAAACACACATACACTGCACGTTGAGTTCGCATGACTAGTTTAACCCGTCAATCGGAGATTCCCTCGCTCCAAAGGCGAGGGGTAATTAACGGAAGCTTAGTCCGCGGCTGCCGGAGATTCGGATCCCCACGATCAATAAACCCCAGCCTACCCTAGGCAGGGGGAATCTGTAATGCGCCTGACAAGCGCGCGCGTATTCACATCTCAATGGGGTGACGAAAAACACCCTACATGTAGCGTTTTGAAAATCGTTTCGGTGAAATTTCGGAAAATCGGTAAAATGAGGGGGTTTTCTGTAAAAAGTCAAAATACAAATATCTTATTATAAAAATTAAATATACATATTCTAGCTATGTAATTGCTATTATTTGGTGTTTATTGAGCCGCTGGTGAAATTTCAAATTTTCTGAAAAAAATATTATTTTATTATTATTTTAAGCCGTCACTAATACATTTAATTAGGGAAAATTACAAATTGTAATGAGTTGAAACAAATTTTGTGCATCATAATACATTAAATAAAAGTTTATCATTTGGTTTTTGGAACGAAATCATTTGCCAAAACGGTTTAGAAATTATTGAAGAAAAAAGGCTTTTTTTTAGCGTAAATGGATGTTTGGGGTATTGTATTTATCATTTTTCATCACCCCACACCCGTGCCCACACCCACACACCCCCACTTACTCCTCCCCATGGCTGAATTCAGCACCCACCATATTTTTCCCCACTTGATTTTCAAGGAAAAAGAAATGAAAGAAAAGAAAAGAAAATGAGTGAAGTAGTTAGACTTTTGACTTTGTTTGACCTTGACCTTGTCCCCCCCCCATTTTCCTCACCTCCCTCTCTCTCCCCCACCCACTTTTCTGGCCGAAAATTCCTTCTCCCCACAGCAGCCCCCCCTCCATTTTCCCCTCTCTTTTCCCTTCAAAACTTCATGAAAAATTGCATCAAAAATCCACCAAAAATCCCACAAAATCAAAATCAAAGTCCTACCCATTTTAGCTTAGCCCGTTTAGCATGGATCCTTATGAAAAGAGAGCATTTTGGGAGGCCATGGAGTCTTGTGGACCTTCATATATTTTTAGGTATAATTCTAAAACTTTTTGTTGCTTAAATTGTTACTAATTTCTTAAGCTAATTTAATTAAGTGTTATTTGGATATGTGAGTTTAATTGCAAGTTTTGAAATTCAAGTTGTGAAATTGAATGCATGTTAGGGTTTATAAAATTGGTGTATG
The DNA here is from genome assembly GCA_030015575.1 of Agapanthus africanus. Lineage (NCBI taxonomy): Eukaryota > Viridiplantae > Streptophyta > Magnoliopsida > Asparagales > Amaryllidaceae > Agapanthus > Agapanthus africanus. Next base: position 593,473,996 of record CM057337.1, on the reverse strand, counting down.
GTTGTGTGTTATAATTAGGCTTTGTTGTCATGTTAATACAAGTTTAGTAGCTAGTGCTAATGGCTAGCTTAAAAATTTTGTTATTTTGCTAATTTGCTTACTAGGTTTTTGAAATTTGTTAAATTCTTGGGATTAAAAATGTGATTAGGTTTTTCTTGGCTTCATTAACTTTATTAAGTGTGGTTTAATGCTTTGGATCATGCAATTCTAAGCTAGATTGTAGTTTGTGCATTTTGCTTTGAAATTGTTAAAAAAGGTATTTTTGTAAACTAGAATATTAGGATTTTTGGAATTTAATGAGATTAAATTCCGGAAATTGTTTATACGACTTATTTAAGATATTTAATAAATATATTGGCCGCTACATTCATTTAAATATCGTGTTTTGTACAAAAACGGCGAATTGTGCTTCCTAGATTTTCGGAAAAATGACTTTTTAAGTGAAATTGGCGTTTTTATGAGTTTTAACCTAGTTATATTAAAATTAGTGTTCGTGAATGTGCAAATGAGTGTGATTGGATTTTCTCGATGGTTTGACGTTCGTACATCGACATCGAGGGTTGGTTTGACTATTCCTGCATGCGTGGGCGATAGGTTTGGACCTATGCGTGATACGCGTGTCGATTTGATTTTCGTATGCCGTTTCGATTTCGAATTTAGTTTTAATGCGATATGGTACGTTATGATATGTAGGTACCCCCATGTGGACTTCCAGACGACAAGCAAGCGCGTGGCGACGTCGGCACCGGCTAGCGAGGACCAGGTGAGTAGATTTATATCTACGGGGAGAAGTCGGGTGGATGGTGTATAGCACCCCCGCAGTCCGTGGTGGTGTATACGGATGCGTATACACACCAATAATTATTATATGTTTTTGGGATTAATAACGGTGCTTAGGATGGATATTAGTGTGTTGGATTATTTTAGCATTGCGAACCCTAGGGTAGTGTTGCACTACACATACACACATACATACTTGCATACATTCCTATTGATATGTGCTCATGGGATTCATTATAGTTATGTGTTCACATAGGTATGGGACTATGTGTTCACATACGGATTGAGGATGATACTTGGGATTGAACTGAGTCGATGAGATTCGATTTGAGGCCGTGAGATCGGTGATATAGCAGGGTTCGTATCTTAGATACGACATGACGTTGTAGCGGGTCCTTGACGTAGTGTTTCACACACGTCCATACTTACGTAGGCGGTATCAGTATGGTACTAGACGTAGATTAGTACCCCGATCATGATATTTGATAAAGAGGATACCAGGTGAATAGTATGATGAATGTGATATTGACCCGTACCCAGATTGGGATGCCGTACGACGGATTTACGTACGAGCTATATTGATGATTGATCCGCACTCTTGACTTGGGATGCTTGATTATAGATATGGTATCGGATATGATATTATTGAGGCGGGATCACCGACTATACATATACAGGTATGTATATGTATCGACTCAGATGATAGGCGGTTTCCTTACCTGTAGTTCAGCTGGTTAGTTCAGCCGTATAGTTTAGTGTAGTTGTTAGATTAGATTAGACTTCTTACCTATTTCAAAAACTAACGAATCGTGGGCATTTTTAAAGACAGCTCAAGGGAATCTACGGATATTTCAAAAACGACGTATCTTTTCATAAAAACACCGTAGCCCCTATTTTCAAAACCCCATGATTCGTGTTATTTCAAAAGGCACCATTCGTAGGACTTATATTAGATTATTGCAGATTAGTTATCGTTGTGTCTAGTATTCAGCTCCCGCACATTATTGCTGTTCGCTCTGCCTCGCATATTTATTTTGCTGCATATTCCATTATTGATATCATGCTGTTAGGACACCAGCACCATTACCGATAATGCGTATGTACCACGTACACCTACTTGCCGGCTCACACACATCTTCATCGGTAATTGCCATGTCACGTACACTTTAGAGAATATAATTGCTTGACTTAGATTGTTAGCTGGTAGTTTTGACATGATATTAGTGTACTTCCCTTATATGCCATATTAGACATTGTAGTTATTACCTACCACTTCATGCATACTGTTATTCAGTTGTTCATGCCTAGTTCATTATCATTGACATATGCACTTGTGATGATTTCTTGAGATTTATGATATTTCTGGATTTCGGGGAAAGCCGCAAAATTTACAACTTATGATCTTTTAAAATATAAAATATTGCGGTTTTCTAGTGATGTAAAGTGTCGTCCACCATGAGTTTGCTGTAGTTTTGGAGATCCGTGTCGAGGAGTGGAGAAACCGTCACGGGTACATGGTGGGCCCGGTATGGTATCCCGGGGCAAGATGAATGTGGTGTTGACGTTGAGCCCGGCAGGGGAGCACTACCTACCGGTGATATTACCCGACGCGTCGGATATCCGGAGGATACCGTCGTGGTCTTGAGATGGATGGTAGGGGCCGGTCCGGACTGACGGCGCCCTAGATATTGAGATTGAGACATTGATATTTCGAGACAGTGAGATTTATGTTTTGTGTCGATGCTAGACACTGTTGATACTGATTTCATTATGATACCTCAGTTTAAAAATACGAAGGAAATCTCACTAATTTATGAAAACAGTTTCTTCATTTACATGTATTCTGTTTCATGCATTCATACCTCATTCATATGATATATTGCTACCTGAGGCACTGACACGGGCACATGAAATTTTACTCGGGTTAGATATTACCCTAGTCATTGTTATAGGCTGCCTGTTATACTTATATTTGAGGATATATTATGATCATTGACCTAGGTTGCGTTATTTATGCGATTTCTGTGCGTAGATGTTTTTCTATTCACGAGTTGGCAACTCACCCCCGTTGTGCCCCAGTTTCTTGCAGATTTGCCGTACAGGTTTCATTACGGCTTGCGGGCTCAGTTTCATTCGGGTGATTTGCTAGTAGGTGGGTTTACTTGTATCATACCCCCATTATATATCTTGTATATCATTATTCTGTTGTATCTAGAAGTTCCATCAACCAAACATGTACCTATTGAGATAGAGACCAGTGTTGTTTATTCTTTCGACCTTAGAGTCGCTCGTTATATTTCTGGTGGTTTTGAGTTCCCTTTTGAGTTTTTGATCCTCGCCGTTGGCGTTGTATATTATATTGCTTGTGTGGTTGTGACCGTCGATTGACGAAGAGCTAGCTCCCGCTTGGGGATGCCTTTTTCTTGATTTCGTATACTATTCATGTTGTATCCCGTTTGGGGGCCAGTATTTACAAAGGAGACTCTGCCGAAATTTTCAGTAAATTTTTGATGCTTTTAAAAACCGCATAATTCGGCTTATGCTATTGAAACTACTTGCTTTAATTTGGTTTTGCCTGCACTCTACTACTTTTCTTGGTTTGGATTTCTGGGTTTTCGGTTTACTTAGATTACGTACGCCTCGAGACGTTCGTAGTTTAAGTGCCGGTCATGTTCCGTACTTTCGGGTCGTGACAAAGTTGGTATCAGAGCGTTAGGTTTTAACCTTCGGAGCGTAGGATGACCCTTGGTTGATGGAATAGGTGACTAAAGTAGAGTGACGTACCGTTGGTATGTTCCGCGACATATTTACGACACGCCACTCCACTTATGAAGCCTTAGGATGTACATTTCCTTGTTCAGTATTATATTCATTCCGATCTAGCCTCATCGGTATCAGTTTGGTTTTGCTGCTACGGTTACGGCAGGGAGAGCTACGGCTAGAGTTACGGTCAGCACAAGCTCGTCACGAACGAGGACTGACCAGGGCAAAATTCCGGCGACACACGATTGCAGAGATGTGTCTTTTTACTGTGTTTCCGCGCCACGAGCGTTTGGCAGATCGCCTTTATGAGGTTACTCGGATGTGCTGATCGACACTAGAGGATTGAGCCACTGACAGAGGCCAGCCAGATTTTGATGACCGTTGGTGTGTTGCTTACTCCTGATGATTGAGGCACTGTTCAGCGTGCAGACGAGCGAGCCAGTTGTTGCTGCGAGCGATGAGATATCGCCCCATATGATGGAACTATGGCGGGGCGAGTTGTACGAATAGATGATAGAAGGTCGCTAGTCACCCGATGATGAATGACTAGGAAAGGTGGTTCGTTCGCTTACCCCGATGCGAGGTCATCAGATAGATTGATTCCAGCTAGAGACGACTTCACGCGGAGACGTTGGGAGTCGACAGAGACGATCGAATGTCAGAAACCTAATTATCCAAGTTTAAAGTAGTCGGAAAGACATGCAGGCAATTCTATGGTCCCTCTAGAAGAATGAAACCCTAACTCGACTTAATGACTGTGTGAAAGCCTTTGAACCTTCGGGTTTGCGGCAGTTCTACGGCGCCATTAGTGAGGCTTGGGTTTGCCCTTCTACGGCTGGACCACCGATGCTGTGGTATGTACTCGATACTATTAAACTGTGCCCAAGAGGTTGAGCTCTTGGGGGATTATAAGGTTTTGACGACTCGATCGGATGGCTCGACTTAATTCGGATGCTAGGTGGTGAGATGCATTCTTGGGAGACTCCAGATACGAGGATAGTCGTTGGAGCTCAGTCCATGCAGCCGCGACGAGACGAGTCCAAAGCAGACGACATTAGATAAAAGTGAAGCAAGAGGTTCGTACCAGATCTAGATGAGATGACGTTCCACTCCGCCGACATCAGAGATGCGATGCGCATGCCGAGGTATAGTACTTGGATTTACCTTCCAGAAGGAGTCGCGATGAGTATGCAGTCGTTCCAGAGCAAGATGCAGATATAGGGAAGGACGATGACTTCCGGACAGTTGGCAGAGACGAGACATGGATGAGACCGTGAGCAGGATTCCTTCCAGGACACTGCTGCAATGATACTTGCACCCAGGATCAGATGTGTCAAGTACATTCAGAGAGACAGAGGCCGACGCCAGTGATATGCTGTCTTACGAGTGGTCGCGATGATTGACCAAGAGATGACCAGAGAAGTGCCAGAACGGAATCGTCCCCGTTAGCACACCTGATAGGGCCGATGAGCCGATGGACCGAAAGATCGGTAATTCATAGTGAAGACCTTGACCCAGGAGTGGTCATGGTTACGCACGCCAGCAGGACAGAGTTCATGATCATCGACGAGACGTCCCACTAGTGACCGCGACAGTTGGCCGAGATTCTTAGAGGATGCGCTTGAGCAGTACTATTCCGCCATTATTGATTACGATGTTTTGGGTGATTTATTCGTATGATTTGATTTTGATGATTGAGGATTTACGATCTTTGCACAGTGTTGCACTTGATATCGTTTTCGTTCTTTAGTTTCACATGTTTGTGATTTTACGGTTTTAAACAGTTGAGTTGGTTTTGTGCGTATGCATGCACACGATTTCGTTCCTGCACTCGGTATAGTTTATATATGCTTGCAGTGCAGTGATACGCCTTTTGTGCACTTAGATGCACTGGACTTCGATTTTGATTGTGATACTCGATATTTGTTTTGTGCACCTTGTGCACCTGATTGCTTTTGCGCACGTTCGGCGCTTGATATTGGATTTCATGATTTCATGCACGATAGATGCACCTGATTTGGATTTTCGCGCATGTTGGGCGCATGTTTTGAAGGGTGATTTTGGTGCACACCAGAGGCACTAAATCGAGATTTTTTTTCGTGCATGTCAGATGCACCTGATTTTGCTGTCAGGCACACATGTTGCCTACGACAGATGTTTCGTGCACACCTGATGCACTTAGATGTTGTTTCTGTGCGCATGTATGGCACATTCATGGATTTTGATTTCCGTGCGCACCAGACGCACGTAGTATTCATGTGCATATTTTGGGATTGATTTCTTATAGAGCAGTACGTTTTTATGATATTGCTATGTGTTTTCGTACTGAGCAGGACTAGTCAGAGGACAGTACCTGAATACATTTTGCATGCATTGATAGTTATTGAAGGGATTTCCAAAAAGCGAGCTATAGCCTCAGTATTTACCTACGTGTCTGATATGACACGAAATGTTTAAAATAAGGAGACCCTTCTAAATTGTTTCCAAAACGGCGGAACGTACATTTCAAACAAAGGTATATATATATATAGTTATTTTCTTATGATAGACGTCCGCCACTGTGCAGTGTTATACGCGTTGCACAGCGACTTAAAGAGATTGGCATGCATTTCCTTCAGACACTTACAGATATAGATTCGATATTTACATGTATAGTTTCGAGTTATGTCATATCGGTTTTGATTTGGATTTGGCATTGATGTCTTCTCCATGACTCCGATGATTGCGGGATGCTTGACGGAGTTTTGATTTGAGTTATATGCTCATTTTTCAAGCGCATGCGCTGTGCTATGATTTGTTTTATGTATTTATGATTTCGGAGCCCGACGACTTGATGGTTTTTCTTAGATGTTTTAGTAATTGGGGGAGTTTGAATTTAAATTCGGGGACCGAATTTCTTTAAGGGGGGAAGATTGTAGCGTTTTGAAAATCGTTTCGGTGAAATTTCGGAAAATCGGTAAAATGAGGGGGTTTTCTGTAAAAAGTCAAAATACAAATATCTTATTATAAAAATTAAATATACATATTCTAGCTATGTAATTGCTATTATTTGGTGTTTATTGAGCCGCTGGTGAAATTTCAAATTTTCTGAAAAAAATATTATTTTATTATTATTTTAAGCCGTCACTAATACATTTAATTAGGGAAAATTACAAATTGTAATGAGTTGAAACAAATTTTGTGCATCATAAAACATTAAATAAAAGTTTATCATGTGGTTTTTGGAACGAAATCATTTGCCAAAACGGTTTAGAAATTATTGAAGAAAAAAGGCTTTTTTTAGCGTAAATGGATGTTTGGGGTATTGTATTTATCATTTTTCATCACCCCACACCCGTGCCCACACCCACACACCCCCACTTACTCCTCCCCATGGTTGAATTCAGCACCCACCATATTTTTCCCCACTTGATTTTCAAGGAAAAAGAAATGAAAGAAAAGAAAAGAAAATGAGTGAAGTAGTTAGACTTTTGACTTTGTTTGACCTTGACCTTGTCCCCCCCCCCCATTTTCCTCACCTCCCTCTCTCTCCCCCACCCACTTTTCTGGCCGAAAATTCCTTCTCCCCACAGCAGCCCCCCTCCATTTCCCCCTCTCTTTTCCCTTCAAAACTTCATGAAAAATTGCATCAAAAATCCACCAAAAATCCCACAAAATCAAAATCAAAGCCCTATCCATTTTAGCTTAGCCCGTTTAGCATGGATCCTTATGAAAAGAGAGCATTTTGGGAGGCCATGGAGTCTTGTGGACCTTCATATAATTTTGGGTATAATTCTAAAACTTTTTGTTGCTTAAATTGTTACTAATTTCTTAAGCTAATTTAATTAAGTGTTATTTGGATATGTGAGTTTAATTGCAAGTTTTGAAATTCAAGTTGTGAAATTGAATGCATGTTAGGGTTTATAAAATTGGTGTATGGTTGTGTGTTATAATTAGGCTTTGTTGTCATGTTAATACAAGTTTAGTAGCTAGTGCTAATGGCTAGCTTAAAAATTTTGTTATTTTGCTAATTTGCTTACTAGGTTTTTGAAATTTGTTAAATTCTTGGGATTAAAAATGTGATTAGGTTTTTCTTGGCTTCATTAACTTTATTAAGTGTGGTTTAATGCTTTGGATCATGCAATTCTAAGCTAGATTGTAGTTTGTGCATTTTGCTTTGAAATTGTTAAAAAAGGTATTTTTGTAAACTAGAATATTAGGATTTTTGGAATTTAATGAGATTAAATTCCGGAAATTGTTTATACGACTTATTTAAGATATTTAATAAATATATTGGCCGCTACATTCATTTAAACATCGTGTTTTGTACAAAAACGGTGAATTGTGCTTGCTAGATTTTCGGAAAAATGACTTTTTAAGTGAAATTGGCGTTTTTATGAGTTTTAACCTAGTTATATTAAAATTAGTGTTCGTGAATGTGCAAATGAGTGTGATTGGATTTTCTCGATGGTTTGACGTTCGTACATCGACATCGAGGGTTGGTTTGACTATTCCTGCATGCGTGGGCGATAGGTTTGGACCTATGCGTGATACGCGTGTCGATTTGATTTTCGTATGCCGTTTCGATTTCGAATTTAGTTTTAATGCGATATGGTACGTTATGATATGTAGGTACCCCCATGTGGACTTCCAGACGACAAGCAAGCGCGTGGCGACGTCGGCACCGGCTAGCGAGGACCAGGTGAGTAGATTTATATCTACGGGGAGAAGTCGGGTGGATGGTGTATAGCACCCCCGCAGTCCGTGGTGGTGTATACGGATGCGTATACACACCAATAATTATTATATGTTTTTGGGATTAATAACGGTGCTTAGGATGGATATTAGTGTGTTGGATTATTTTAGCATTACGAACCCTAGGGTAGTGTTGCACTACACATACACACATACATACTTGCATACATTCCTATTGATATGTGCTCATGGGATTCATTATAGTTATGTGTTCACATAGGTATGGGACTATGTGTTCACATACGGATTGAGGATGATACTTGGGATTGAACTGAGTCGATGAGATTCGATTTGAGGCCGTGAGATCGGTGATATAGCAGGGTTCGTATCTTAGATACGACATGACGTTGTAGCGGGTCCTTAACGTAGTGTTTCACACACGTCCATGCTTACGTAGGCGGTATCAGTATGGTACTAGACGTAGATCAGTACCCCGATCATGATATTTGATAAAGAGGATACCAGGTGAATAGTATGATGAATGTGATATTGACCCGTACCCAGATTGGGATGCCGTACGACGGATTTACGTACGAGCTATATTGATGATTGATCCGCACTCTTGACTTGGGATGCCTGATTATAGATATGGTATCGGATATGATATTATTGAGGCGGGATCACCGACTATACATATACAGGTATGTATATGTATCGACTCAGATGATAGGCGGTTTCCTTACCTGTAGTTCAGCTGGTTAGTTCAGCCGTATAGTTTAGTGTAGTTGTTAGATTAGATTAGACTTCTTACCTATTTAAAAAACTAACGAATCGTGGGCATTTTTAAAGACAGCTCAAGGGAATCTACGGATATTTCAAAAACGACGTATCTTTTCATAAAAACACCGTAGCCCCTATTTTCAAAACCCCATGATTCGTGTTATTTCAAAAGGCACCATTCGTAGGACTTATATTAGATTATTGCAGATTAGTTATCGTTGTGTCTAGTATTCAGCTCCCGCACATTATTGCTGTTCGCTCTGCCTCGCATATTTATTTTGCTGCATATTCCATTATTGATATCATGCTGTTAGGACACCAGCACCATTACCGATGATGCGTATGTACCACGTACACCTACTTGCCGGCTCACACACATCTTCATCGGTAATTGCCATGTCACGTACACTTTAGAGAATATAATTGCTTGACTTAGATTGTTAGCTGGTAGTTTTGACATGATATTAGTGTACTTCCCTTATATGCCATATTAGACATTGTAGTTATTACCTACCACTTCATGCATACTGTTATTCAGTTGTTCATGCCTAGTTCATTATCATTGACATATGCACTTGTGATGATTTCTTGAGATTTATGATATTTCTGGATTTCGGGGAAAGCCGCAAAATTTACAACTTATGATCTTTTAAAATATAAAATGTTGCGGTTTTCTAGTGATGTAAAGTGTCGTCCATCATGAGTTTGCTGTGGTTTTGGAGATCCGTGTCGAGGAGTGGAGAAACCGTCACGGGTACATGGTGGGCCCGGTATGGATCCCGGGGCAAGATGAATGTGGTGTTGACGTTGAGCCCGGCAGGGGAGCACTACCTACCGGTGATATTACCCGACGCGTCGGATATCCGGAGGATACCGTCGTGGTCTTGAGATGGATGGTAGGGGCCGGTCCGGACTGACGGCGCCCTAGATATTGAGATTGAGACATTGATATTTCGAGACAGTGAGATTTATGTTTTGTGTCGATGCTAGACACTGTTGATACTGATTTCATTATGATACCTCAGTTTAAAAATACGAAGGAAATCTCACTAATTTATGAAAACAGTTTCTTCATTTACATGTATTCTGTTTCATGCATTCATACCTCATTCATATGATATATTGCTACCTGAGGCACTGACACGGGCATATGAAATTTTACTCGGGTTAGATATTACCCTAGTCATTGTTATAGGCTGCCTGTTATACTTATATTTGAGGATATATTATGATCATTGACCTAGGTTGCGTTATTTATGCGATTTCTGTGCGTAGATGTTTTTCTATTCACGAGTTGGCAACTCACCCCCGTTGTGCCCCAGTTTCTTGCAGATTTGCCGTACAGGTTTCATTACGGCTTGCGGGCTCAGTTTCATTCGGGTGATTTGCTAGTAGGTGGGTTTACTTGTATCATACCCCCATTATATATCTTGTATATCATTATTCTGTTGTATCTAGAAGTTCCATCAACCAAACATGTACCTATTGAGATAGAGACCAGTGTTGTTTATTCTTTCGACCTTAGAGTCGCTCGTTATATTTCTGGTGGTTTTGAGTTCCCTTTTGAGTTTTTGATCCTCGCCGTTGGCGTTGTATATTATATTGCTTGTGTGGTTGTGACCGTCGATTGACGAAGAGCTAGCTCCCGCTTGGGGATGCCTTTTTCTTGATTTCGTATACTATTCATGTTGTATCCCGTTTGGGGGCCAGTATTTACAAAGGAGACTCTGCCGAAATTTTCAGTAAATTTTTGATGCTTTTAAAAACCGCATAATTCGGCTTATGCTATTGAAACTACTTGCTTTAATTTGGTTTTGCCTGCACTCTACTACTTTTCTTGGTTTGGATTTCTGGGTTTTCGGTTTACTTAGATTACGTACGCCTCGAGACGTTCGTAGTTTAAGTGCCGGTCATGTTCCGTACTTTCGGGTCGTGACACTACAGGTGTTATAGACCCTTAAAGTCCGTATTATTATATGCAAAGCGTATAAACAAACAAAATCTAAAACAACAAAATTTTTTATTTGGCGGCGGCGCAATTCTGTGCAAAGAAACCTGCAAAAAATACAGTTAAGTGGAGTTTACAGAGGAGACTAGAAGAAAGAGAAGGGGTGAAAAAAATTGGGGTCAAAACCCACAATAGGACCGTGGAACCGCCGCTAAACTCCCTCTTTGACCGCAGTTCCGTGGTCAAATTGCTGAGTTGGCGCCTGAAGCTTTGGTCAATACATGTGCCTTTCTCTGTACATTCTAATAAAAACCTTTGTTTATTGATTCACTTGCTGTAATTGCTCCAGATCGCCTGCACACTTGCACAAAAAATATTAAAGATAACAAAAAGATTATTTATTTATTTAGTATATTTATAATTTTATATATATACAACAAGAATATTAACCCGAATAAAAAGAAAGAAAATACGTTACCGTCTCCCCGGCAACGGCGCCATTTGATCGCACGCTTTCGGCGTTTCGCGTATTCAAAATTCTAAAGTTAACCGCGATCAAGGACGGTGTCGCTTCGCAGCTAGACGGTTGAGCACGGGTCGATCCGCAGGGAGATGGTAGTATGTCCGTTCGAGTCTTAGACGAGTCAATGAAGAATGTATATGTGTATGTTCAGTTCTATCCTAAGTGTTCGTATTTATGTTCAAGTAAGCTTGTTAAGGTTAAGGTTGGGTAGTAGAGTTAGGATCAGTCTTGTGCTTATCTTTTTCCATTCTTAAAACGATGTTGGGATAATCGAAAGTAGCGGGGATTAGGAGGACATAGGAATGTGATTTGCGAGTTTAAGAAAACTTTCCAACGCTAAATCCATTCCTAGTGCCCCTTGTCTTTCCGCTAAATACGCTTATTTCCAACCCTCGGCCAAACACCCGCAACCATGTATCTAATTAAGTAACAACTACATATCACGTTGTAGTGCGCTTAAAGGACTTATCGACTTAGGTCATGGCTACATGTCACGTATAGCGCGCCTAAGTGAAGGGGTTGCGTTTGTTTGGTCGAGGTTCGTTTCAAGATGTTTGGCGAAGAGAAGCACCAGGGATTTTTCCGTCCTTCATACCACATTCCTTAGCCTTAACAAGTGCGGAATTATTCACACATGAAAATGAAAAGAAAACAAAACAAGAAGGAAGAAAAGAGAGAAAAGGAAAATACGGTTTTACAAATGGTGCAAGCTAACTACCTGGGTCCTCACCGAAGAAAGGAACTCCGTTGAGTATCACGGCTTGAAAAATACGGATAAGAGAAGAGAAGGAAAAGAGCATAAGCAAAGAAATAACAACAACTAATTAACAACAAGAATTGAAATTACAATACAAGAAAATAAAATTACAAGACAAGAAATTAAAGAGACAAGATAATAAAAACCTTCATCTTCATTGATCTTCCACTCAAAATGCTCTCACTACAATTTTCATGGAGGAAAGAATAAAGAAGAAGAAGAAGCTAAACTAAAACTAAACTAAATCCTAACAAAATGAAGCATAAGAATTGGACCCTTGGCTTGGTACAAAACTGGGCTATTTGTATGCTGAGTGCTGAAATCCTAAGGCAAGATTCTCTGCCCAAATGAAGTTACCAAACTACCCCAAAAATCCGAGTTGACACTGAGTCAACTCGGCCGCGGATCCACCGCGGAAGTGGCCAATTGGCAGCGGTTCCACGGCCACGTGGGGGAATTAGGATGTCATTTTTCTCATGGTTTCTTGTGTTGCTCTCCTCAGTTGTTCTACATGTTCCAAATTGCAAATTGCTTCCACAATTTCTTCAGATCTGCAACAGTCCAAAATGGCTTCAAAAACAATTCTTTTGACCTCATCTCCCTCGAGCTCCGTGCACCCATTGAGTTTTGTGCTGCTCCTCTCGTGCTCTGTGCTTGTCCGAGACACGAATGACCACTGCCATATGTCTTGTCTCAGGAATTGGTACGCGGCACTGGACGGATACGGATGGCCGGAACCCGGCTTTTATCTGTTGACAATAGATGTTCTGTATTTTGGTTAGTAGTGGAGATTTTGTATCATTTACGTTATTTTGGACTAGGAACCTATAGCCTATAAATATGTAGCAAACACGGATTAAAAGCACCTACCTATAAACAAACGAGCATAAGAATGTGCGGTATTAAATGCAATATTCTGGTATGAACACCCACCCACATGAACCTTGGCTATGGTCAACATAATCATGTGACTGTCCTAATTAATCGCATCATATGCTGTGTAGGAAGACATCACTTTTCTACCGTACACTACGCCTTGGCTATAGTCAACATACGTAGCACGAATACTGTAAGTCCATATTGCGACCCCCGGTTCTTACGGGGAGGCGAAAACGGTATAAAAAACGAATTTTTATCGCAAGAGGCAACATGGACTAAACTATGGTCGGGATCGTTGTCTAAACTAAAACTAGCAAACTATGCTAAAGAGAGTTAGCTACTCGGATGAAGATGGTTATACCTAAACTTGAACTCCTTCTCTTCAAGCTCCGATGGTGGTTCGATGGCTCCTTCTCGTTGTCTCCGTACGCCGAAGATAGATCCACTTGAAAGCTCCAACCTTTAGCTCTTTCTTCGTTCTTTGAAGAAACTAGTTCACTTGGTTTGCTAAACCTAGTGAACTAGAATGAGTAGAGATGATTTAGAATGGGATTTTATCTATGGTTCTTGATTCTCAACTCATGAGACAAGAGAACCATAGATCAAGAGAGGGAGCAAGAGGTTGAGGATGAGAGCAAGAGGAGAGCTCAAGAACAAGAGAGAGAATGAGCAAGAAAGAATGAGCAAGTATTTTGTCTCTCACCCTCTCATAATCCAAAGCAATGATAACTCATCATATCAACAAAAGTCTTATGTGATGGTTGAAGTAACCATAACCTTATCATGTCATGCACTCATTTTACTCAAATGAACAAGCAAGAAAAAGTCTTTGGCATGAAATGATAACCATGGTTATCATGATGGTCAACTAGTCAAGCCTAGTCAACCGGTCAACAAGTCAACAAAAGTCAACAAGTCACCAAAGTCAACAAGTCAACAAAAGTCAACAAGTCAACAACCATATCACCATAATACTTAATTAATATAATAGTTAATCACATATCATATTCTCATTAGGGTTGAGCATAAAGTCAAAAAGTCAACGGTCAACTGTCAACAACCCTAATGAGAATCCGCTGCCTCTGCCTCCCTGTCAACTGTGCATACACACCCGCATCCGCGTTCCGAGGAACACGAATGCAAACTGGATAAATCCAATCCCATAAGGTACACTAGGATCTGGCTTAAACCAAAGCCCGCTAGTGTAAACTGTCCGGACACTGTACGTGCACAAGTGCACGGATGTGACCGAACCCTGTCGCAAAACCATGCGACCTGTCGCAATACCATGCGACCTCTACTCTTTTGCCTAAAGGTGAAAAGCTTTCTGTGTGGGACTCTAAAGACTCGACACTACGCTGGCAGTGGGTTTAACCACAGACCGCAAGCGGCACTAGCTGTGCGTAACGGTCCCCAGGTAATGCCGACAAGAAGACCGACGAGGCGAAACCCATCTGAACTCCTACTGAGCCTGAGCGTGACATTCTCCGTACAGTCCGGTCTGTTCGTCTGATACATCGCATGGCGGGCCTAGGGGGCGGTAAACGTCAGTCCCCCAAAAGCGGTACAAGTCGTGCCGGAGTGAAGCCCAATACACCCTGAGATAACACTGGAAACCTACCAGTATATCTCGTTTGCCCTGGCCAGGGACTACTCGTGTAATGGCTCTCCTAGACACAGCGCGATGTCAACCCCCAATACCGGGAGAGACGAATCCTGTCTAACCGTCACTGCCTCCAAGTGCTTCGGGACTGCACCCAACCACTACCTGTTTGCACGACTCCTTTGAGCCGTGGTAGGGTAGTGATCAAAGTACAGTGGGAACACACTCGAGGCGGAGTGACAGTGTCAAGTCAGCGGACTAAGCTGCACTCATGTCACCTGGGAACTGATAACTGACGATAGGTATAATACCAACTAGTCAGTTCCCTACAGTCCTGTCCAGTGTACCCGTAACCTAACGAGCACCCGCATACTATCTCAAGTACGACGTACTGACGGCTGTGGGACAGACCGTCTCCCACACTGGGATGAGAAGCGCATGCGCTGGTCTACTCCGAAGTATCGATGCCCTGTCTCGATAGTCCTGCGACCAGGGACCTGCATAAGGATGTGCTTATAGATTACCCAGCCCCACTAGTGTGACGGCCATCACATCGCTGGTAATCAAGCAAAGATCCTAAGGGCTCTACTAATGTGTATAGGCGATATACAAAAATAAACACATGTACACATTGAAGTAGAAACAAACCAAGTAGCATACTACTATTTTGAGCAAGATTGTATATACAAGGTGAATATCCCAAGCATCCATTAAGTAATATACAAACTAGTATGATACAGTAATGGCCTCTAGGGCATATACACTAACAATCTCCCACTTGCACTAAGGCCATGTACTGGCGTATCGAAGACCTATCATCTCGATCAGCCGCTCGAACTGAGTCTGGGGCAAGGCCTTGGTGAATGGATCTGCAGTGTTATCTTCTGATTTTACTCTCTTTACCTCGATCTCCTGGCGATCAATGATCTCCCTGATCAGGTGGAACCGCCTCAAAATGTGCCTGGACTTCTGATGGGACCTTGGTTCCTTCGCTAAAGCTATAGCGCCGTTGTTGTCACAATATAGCGGTATTGGATCAACACTGGTAGGAACCACCTGAAGTTCCGTGAGGAACTTCTTCATCCAGACAGCTTCCTTTGCGGCATCGCAAGCAGCTATGTACTCCGCTTCCATGGTTGAGTCAGCAACGGTTTCCTGCTTGGAACTCTTCCAGCAAACCGCCCCTCCATTGAGGGTAAAGACATAACCCGACATGGACTTGGAGTCATCCTTGTCACTCTGGAAGCTGGAGTCAGCAAAGGCCTCAATCTGGAGGTCTTTTCCGCCATACACCAAGAACATCTCCTTAGTCCTTCTCAGGTACTTGAGAATGTTCTTTACTGCTATCCAGTGTTTCTCCCCTGGGTCCGACTGATACCGGCTTACAACGCTCAATGCGTATGCTACATCTAGTCTGGTACATAACATCGCATACATAATAGAGCCTACCGCAGATGCGTAGGGTATTGATGACATGCGAGCCCTTTCCAAATCAGTCTTGGGAGACATCTCTTTGGAGAGGGTGATTCCGTGACAAGCCGGTAGATTACCGCGCTTGGAATCCTCCATACTGAATCGTTTCAGTATGGTGTCGATGTACCTTGACTGTGAAAGTCCCAACATCCTTTTAGATCTATCACGATAGATCTGGATCCCCAGAATGTAGTTGGCATCGCCCAGGTCCTTCATGGAGAACCTCTGTGACAAGAATCCTTTGACTGACTGTAGCATAGGAATATCATTTCCTATTAGGAGAATGTCATCGACGTACAAGACGAGGAATACCACATTTCTCCCTACAATCTTACTGTAAATGCATGGTTCATCTGGGTTTTTGACAAAGTCGAATTCTTTGACAGTATCATCAAAGCAGATGTTCCAACTCCGCGATGCCTGCTTAAGTCCATAGATGGACTTGAGCAACTTGCATACTTTACCGCTGCTCCCACTCTGATTGAAACCCTCTGGCTGATCCATATAGACGCACTCTTCTAAATTTCCATTTAGGAAAGCCGTCTTAACGTCCATCTGCCAGATCTCATAATCGTGGAAGGCAGCAATGGCAAGAAGGATCCGAATGGATTTAAGCATGGCTACCGGAGAAAAAGTCTCGTCATAGTCCAAACCAGGTCTTTGACGAAAACCCTTTGCAACGAGCCTAGCTTTATAGGTTTCAACCTGCCCATCTACACCAATCTTCTTTCTGAAGATCCATTTGCAGCCTACGGGTTTTACCCCTTCTGGAGCAAAGTCCAAAGTCCAAACTTTGTTGGTGTACATGGACTCCATCTCGGTCCGCATTGCATCCAGCCATTTTACCGAGTCACCGCTCTGAATGGCTTGCTGGAAGCTAGTAGGCTCATCATAATCTATGATGCAATCCTCTCTATCCCCGTCTATGAGAAAACCGTAGTATCTCTCGGGCGGATGAGACTGCCTACTACTCCTGCGGAGCGGCGTAGGAATGTCCGGTTCCCCTGAACCTTCTGGTTCTACTAAGGTTTCAGTAATAGCTTGTGGTTCTGGAATTTCTTCCAGTTCTATTGCGCTCCCACTTATCTGATTTTCTAAAAACTCAGTTTCCAAGAAGCGGGCATGACGAGAAACAAGGACTTTTTGCTCCTCTGCGTAATAGAAAAGATACCCCTTGGAGTTCTTTGGGTATCCCACAAACTTGCACTGTACTGAGCGTGCCTCGAGCTTGTCCGCATGCTGCTTTTTTACAAAAGCCGGACATCCCCATGTCTTAAAGGATTTAAGACAGGGTCTCTTCCCACTCCACATCTGGTATGGTGTGGTAGGCACTGTCTTAGTAGGAACTTGGTTCAAGAGATGTGCAGCTGTTTCCAGTGCATAACCCCAGAAAGATCGCGGTAACTCAGCCTTACTCATCATGGAACGAACCATATCTAATAGGGTTCGATTCCTTCTTTCCGATACACCGTTATGTTGTGGTGTGTATGGAGGAGTACGCTGAGAGAGAATTCCATTCTCTTTTAAGTAGTCCAGAAACTCGGCACTTAAGTATTCTCCACCTCGATCCGATCTTAGGATCTTGATACTTTTGCCTGTTTGTTTTTCTACTTCATTCTTATAATCTCGAAATTTCTCAAAGGCCTCGGATTTGTGCTTCATTAAGAAGACATGTCCAAACCTAGAGAAATCATCTGTGAAAGTAATGAAGTATGAATAACCGCTTCGCGCATGTGTAGACATTGGACCACACACGTCACTGTGTATAAGTCCCAAGAGCTCGCTCGCTCTTACTCCGTGTCCAGTGAACGGAGTCTTTGTCATCTTTCCCATGAGACAGGATTCACAAGTGGCATAAGACTGGTACTCGAACGGATCCAAGTATCCTTCTTTATGTAACTTAGTCAACCGTGTCTCATTGATGTGACCCAGTCTACAATGCCATAAGAAAGCCTGATTTAATTCTGGAGACTTTCTTTTAAGTGTGTTCTGGACGCTGAATATCTGAGCTTGATTCAATACGTATATACCATTATTTAATGTACCTGACCCAATCAGTGCTTGATTTAGGTGGATGTTTACTACATCGCTTACAAAAGCAAAATCATATCCTTCCTTAGAAAGTAAGGATACAGATATGATATTGCAAGTCGCACCTGGTACATACAAACAGTCACGCAGAATCAATATCTGCCCAGTTGTCAGTCCTAGGTGATATTCCCCTACGGATACAGCATCCATGCTCATTCCGTTAGCAACCCTGAGAGTCATATCACCTTTCCTGATAACCCCACGGTTTCTCAGACCCTGTAACGAATTACAGATATGAGATCCTGATCCGGTATCCAATACCCAGGAAGTAGGGTTAACTGACAAACAGTTCTCAATTACAAACACACTCGAAGCCGAAGCCACAACATGCTTCGAATTCTGGCTACTGGCTATACAAGCCCTGCAATCTTTCTGCCATAGTTCATTCCCGTTACAATAGGAACGTCCCTCTTTTACTATATCCAGTCCTGAAACTTTTGCCCTTGTTTTTCCTTTTTCTTCCCTGGTTTCTTTCAGGGTATAAGCAGAGGGCAGGGACTGTTGAATTAGGTCAGTACTTGACCCATTCGCCAACGTGGTCTCCAGGTCCGTGAGCTCAATATAGCTGGTCTCTGTAAGGACGTTGCCCCTTACAGATGACCCGACTGCCAACCTCGCTTGAAGCAATTCGTTCGAGGTCTCATATCTTGCGATACGAGATTGCTCTCCATATAAAACTTTGTTATGGAGGAAGATAGAAACTGAGTCCATCTTCTCGTGCTGCCTCTGGTTTGCACCATCAACTGAGGCTAACACGAGGCACTTGGCTTTCGCACAATCCTTTTCCGATGTCCTGCGGATGTGAACATCCGTGACAGGGGAAACTGGACCTGAGACAGCAGGGTTTTGATTAGTTAAGAGGCGTTCCAGCTTGTCATGGGCAATGGACATCTGGACAGACCTTTGCCAGTCATAACAGTCAGGTTCAGTCATATTATTATCTAGATGTAACCTAGGCGTGGTCACAGGGTCGCTGCAATTAAGAGAGAGAAGAAGAAACACTCAGCATGATGCTCTTGCAAGTTTAGAGTGGTTTTTAGTTTGTCTAAACAGGATGGCTCCCACTGTTTCTCGAATCCCTCCTCAAACCATAAAGGAAGAATTAGTCAGGATCAATCCCACCGTACAATACTTGCTTAACCGTTCAGCCAGGCCGGTGTCGGTACTTCGAGGGAGGTTTTCCAACGCTTTCGCGAAGTTCCTTAATTAAAGAACCTCTTTTCCCTGGGGGCGTAGCCCCGCTAACACCTTTCTAGGCACCTACTAGGTTTATAGCATTGATCGTTTAGTGAGAAATTTCCCGAGGAGTAGCATATACTCACAGTAGGATCGGGATCCAAATATCATCGCGTGACGAAACTGAAGGAATCCTACCAGAATCATCACACTCCAAATGGTATGCAAATCTAGCAAGTTTCAGTACTTATGAAACTCCCGATGTATATTTTTGCCCCATGCTCTTATGACCTTGACTAAGGCCAACAAATCATAAGTCACATGTCAAGTTCTACCCGTCGTTGTCCAGGTTAATTTGAATCCACCCGTATATACCCTTGACTAAGGCCAACAAGGTAATACGACTGTCCCAAACCAACGCATTCTATCTATGCAACATATGAATACCCACCAGCTACCAAACACTGTGCCTTGACTAAGGCCAACAAACACAGCTTGAATACTGTTGAATATTCATATGAAACGACGGAGGGCTACGAATGGTTTTGGCGAAACCGTGAACGTAGTGAACTTGATTTAGTCGATGGAACGAGATAGCTTTTAAATGGAGTGGCTCAAACTCCGCATTTTAAAAGTTTGTTTTGAAAAGAACCGAGTGGTTTTTCGAAAATGTTCCAACGACCTATACTTGGTTTATTTTCTTGCATTAGTTCTTTTAATGCATGTTTTGCTTGCATTAGTTCTTTTAATGCGTGATATTCTTGCATTAGTTCTTTTAATGCGTCCCATCATTTAACCCTACCATTGCAGAAAACAACCAAAATATGACGTACGCTTATGCCATTCGCATTCGCCACGGGGCCCCGTCATTACCCGTTAGGTTACTTAACTAACGACAGAGCGGGGGCTGGGCTAGCGCGTCTGTAAAACATAAGCAACGCCTAAATAATATCATATATAGATATACTGCAATGATAAACATTTCAGATCACAGATAAATACATTGGATATACTAGCAATCTGTAATTTGTACGAGCCTGTAACAAAAACAGATAACACGGTCGCGGTGAATAGCCAAAACCCCACCCAAGACCCCTACGGGTGCGGCAAACTACCCGTCAAGTACCCGAAGCGTAGCAACCTCCCTCATCTCCATGAGTAGGCCACTCGACACTTCGGCATACCCGGTAGTTTGTGCACCCCTCCATGGGTCTATCCTAGGAGCAAAAATAGTAAAAAGAAATTATACAATGACGGCTACAACCCCGACCCGGTTGTGCGGCCATACAAATAATTATTACATCAATTTACAAATTTACATGAATTGCAAGAAAAGAAAACTCTCGTCTCACAACCCCCGGCTATTCACCCGCGACAATCCAACATATTTATATACACATTCCAGCACATTACAGATCATGTATAACCCCGACCAATCGACTTATAGCGATTAGCCGACGTTCAATACATGCAAACATCACAGATATAACCATCAAAGTCAAAGTGCAGTGAAGTTCGGAAAAAATACGGAATTATAGGACCCCAAAAGGAAATTTCTTTTCTGGACAATCTGGGCACATATAATATATTTTAAAAATCCCAAAACCAACACACAAACACACTGCACGAAAAACGATGCAGAGAAGACACCAAGTCGCGGCGGTTCCGCGGCGGATAAGAAGGATCACGCGGCGGAAGAGCGGCACTTTAGGCGAATCACTGTATCGTTTTTCTTGGGTGTTCACACAAAACCCTGAGCCGAATTTACAAGTGTAAAGTTTTTCATTTTGAGCAGAAAAAATTTCAACAGAAACTCAGTTTTTGTGATTATCCGGTTTTGTGATTTTTTTCGGTTCCGAACTTCGTTACACTTCACTACTAAGCTAGTTTAAGTTTAGTTAGGCTCTGATACCACTGTAAGTCCATATTGCGACCCCCGGTTCTTACGGGGAGGCGGAAACGGTATAAAAAACGAATTTTTATCGCAAGAGGCAACATGGACTAAACTATGGTCGGGATCGTTGTCTAAACTAAAACTAGCAAACTATGCTAAAGAGAGTTAGCTACTCGGATGAAGATGGTTATACCTAAACTTGAACTCCTTCTCTTCAAGCTCCGATGGTGGTTCGATGGCTCCTTCTCGTTGTCTCCGTACGCCGAAGATAGATCCACTTGAAAGCTCCAACCTTTAGCTCCTTCTTCGTTCTTTGAAGAAACTAGTTCACTTGGTTTGCTAAACCTAGTGAACTAGAATGAGTAGAGATGATTTAGAATGGGATTTTATCTATGGTTCTTGATTCTCAACTCATGAGACAAGAGAACCATAGATCAAGAGAGGGAGCAAGAGGTTGAGGATGAGAGCAAGAGGAGAGCTCAAGAACAAGAGAGAGAATGAGCAAGAAAGAATGAGCAAGTATTTTGTCTCTCACCCTCTCATAATCCAAAGCAATGATAACTCATCATATCAACAAAAGTCTTATGTGATGGTTGAAGTAACCATAACCTTATCATGTCATGCACTCATTTTACTCAAATGAACAAGCAAGAAAAAGTCTTTGGCATGAAATGATAACCATGGTTATCATGATGGTCAACTAGTCAAGCCTAGTCAACCGGTCAACAAGTCAACAAAAGTCAACAAGTCACCAAAGTCAACAAGTCAACAAAAGTCAACAAGTCAACAACCATATCACCATAATACTTAATTAATATAATAGTTAATCACATATCATATTCTCATTAGGGTTGAGCATAAAGTCAAAAAGTCAACGGTCAACTGTCAACAACCCTAATGAGAATCCGCTGCCTCTGCCTCCCTGTCAACTGTGCATACATACCCGCATCCGCGTTCCGAGGAACACGAATGCAAACTGGATAAATCCAATCCCATAAGGTACACTAGGATCTGGCTTAAACCAAAGCCCGCTAGTGTAAACTGTCCGGACACTGTACGTGCACAAGTGCACGGATGTGACCGAACCCTGTCGCAAAACCATGCGACCTGTCGCAATACCATGCGACCTCTACTCTTTTGCCTAAAGGCGAAAAGCTTTCTGTGTGGGACTCTAAAGACTCGACACTACGCTGGCAGTGGGTTTAACCACAGACCGCAAGCGGCACTAGCTGTGCGTAACGGTCCCCAGGTAATGCCGACAAGAAGACCGACGAGGCGAAACCCATCTGAACTCCTACTGAGCCTGAGCGTGACATTCTCCGTACAGTCCGGTCTGTTCGTCTGATACATCGCATGGCGGGCCTAGGGGGCGGTAAACGTCAGTCCCCCAAAAGCGGTACAAGTCGTGCCGGAGTGAAGCCCAATACACCCTGAGATAACACTGGAAACCTACCAGTATATCTCGTTTGCCCTGGCCAGGGACTACTCGTGTAATGGCTCTCCTAGACACAGCGCGATGTCAACCCCCAATACCGGGAGAGACGAATCCTGTCTAACCGTCACTGCCTCCAAGTGCTTCGGGACTGCACCCAACCACTACCTGTTTGCACGACTCCTTTGAGCCGTGGTAGGGTAGTGATCAAAGTACAGTGGGAACACACTCGAGGCGGAGTGACAGTGTCAAGTCAGCGGACTAAGCTGCACTCATGTCACCTGGGAACTGATAACTGACGATAGGTATAATACCAACTAGTCAGTTCCCTACGAGTCCTGTCCAGTGTACCCGTAACCTAACGAGCACCCGCATACTATCTCAAGTACGACGTACTGACGGCTGTGGGACAGACCGTCTCCCACACTGGGATGAGAAGCGCATGCGCTGGTCTACTCCGGAGTATCGATGCCCTGTCTCGATAGTCCTGCGACCAGGGACCTGCATAAGGATGTGCTTATAGATTACCCAGCCCCACTAGTGTGACGGCCATCACATCGCTGGTAATCAAGCAAAGATCCTAAGGGCTCTACTAATGTGTATAGGCGATATACAAAAATAAACACATGTACACATTGAAGTAGAAACAAACCAAGTAGCATACTACTATTTTGAGCAAGATTGTATATACAAGGTGAATATCCCAAGCATCCATTAAGTAATATACAAACTAGTATGATACAGTAATGGCCTCTAGGGCATATACACTAACAAATACTAAGTACTCTACTTCCTAAAATGATGGAAGGCTGCGAATAGTTTTTTAAGAAAACCTTTAACGCTTTGAATTTGATATCGTTGTAGAATCTAATGGTTTTAAAAGGAGTGGCTTAAGCTCCGCACTTTGAAAACTTGCTTTTTCATAAAAAGCCGAGTAGGTTTCAAATCCGATTCTACAACATCTTTTAGGTTCCTTTTTCTTTATATTAATCTCATTAATGTAGTCCCATCATTTAAGTCCTTAAGCCATCACAGAAAAGAAACGAAAATAGAACGTACGCTTATGACATCCGCATTCTCCATAATGTCCCGTTATGTACCGTTAGGTTACTTAACTAACGGCATAGTGGGGCGGGACTAGCGCGGATGCAGAACATAAGCAACGTTTATTATATATCATATATATAATACACCATTCATCTCAACATATAAAGTGATCACATCACAGAATATCAACAGCAGAAGCACATATATGAAAATATAAGATATACTAAGAGGTCCGTATTTTGTATTTAGCCAATAATAGAAAATACAGATTCCACAGTCGGGACGAATAGACAAGCCCACACCCCTAGACACCTATGAGAGCAGCAAGTGACCCTACAAATTCTAGAGTTTAGAAGACCCGGTCTCGACTCCTCGAGATGGCTTCCCACTGAACCCTAGAACCGGTTACTTGTGCTCCCCTCCTTGGGTCTATCCTAATGCGGAAAAGTAAATAATATACAACAATGGTGACATCACCCTCAACCCGGAAGTGCCCCAATAAAAGAATATTACATACAATGAATTTTACATGAATGAAAAGAAAAATTCTCATATCACATAAAACCCCTGGCCATTCAATCACGACGATCCTGTACATCATATCTCAGCAACACATAACATCACATGTCATCAACGTAAGTAAGTATGCGTACCCAAATTGTCGTTGATGTATAACAACGAAACCGGCGATACACCACATACTACACTTACGGTCACAGAAAAGAAAGTGAAAATTTTTAACAATTGGAACCATCACTTTCACATATATCTAGACGATGTTAAACGTTTTGATCGAATCAACAAACACCCACAAATTACCCCGAGAGCTCAACACTTGAGCAAAGTCAAAATACCCAAAACATACCACAATGCCTATGGACCAACTGTAGAAGGGTCAACTTTTGCCTCACCTATGGTGCCACGGAACTACGGCAAAGCTTAAGTTTTCGCTGCGGTTCCGTGGTCATAGAATCGAGTTAGGGTTACGTTCTTCTAGAGGGTCTATAGGGTTACTTGCATGATCTTCAGAATATGTTTAACTTGGAAAATTCTAACACTTAAAAAATTTCGAGCGAGAGTAATGAGGTGGTGTATGATATTTGTTCAAACTGTTAAACTTCGTCCGGGTTACCAAAAACAATATTAAAATTACGACTACGAAATACTTCGAATTAGGCCCGTAACAAAATTAACATCATAAGAAATTTTTGGCTAAACAAACAATACCTGAAACCCCTAAATTAACAGACCAGAGCACCAAAGAAAACCGAGGCGAAAAGGAAGTGCAGGGGCCGGCCAGGCCAGAATTTCATGGCATTTCACCAGGTCAAAACCGGTGGAATCGCCACATTTTTCTCCAGTGTTCTAAATGCATCATATGCAAGCTTCTGCAGTTGCTTAAATAATTTTAGGAGTCTTATAAAAATCGACATAGAGTAAAATTTAGGGTTTCAGTTTATCGAACTTTCGGAGTTGTTTCGGTTTCGTAATATTTCTAATATCGTCTAAGTTTCTAGCTTGGTTCTGATACCACTGTAGGGATTCCTTAGCTCCATGTCTAGGGTTTGGCTTGCAACAAACATGCTATAACAAAAATTTAGGGGTGCTAAACAATACCATCTATGAATCAAACTAGAAATTTTGGGCAACAAGAAGCAAGTATCACATACAAGCAATAGTCTAACACTAGGAAGATAGTAATACAACCTTTGTAGACCTCCTCTTTGTGACTCCTTGGATCAACTAGGGTTTGAATCGGTTCGTTTGAGTCCTTCTAAGTCCACGACGATTGTTCATACCAGAATATTGCATTTATTACCGCCCACTCTTTTGCTCGTTTGTTTATAGGTAGGTACTCCTGAGCCGTGTTTGCTAGTTAATTGCAGGATACAGGTTCTCAGCTCTAAACAGTGAAATTCATGGAAAAGCACGATAAATTCCGGATTACTGCCAACCACAGATAAAACACGGGCCTCCGCTCTCTATCCGTATGTTGCCGCACACCAGTTTAAGGGACAAAATGGAAAATCGATGTCATTTTCATGAACAAAGCACAATATCAACACAAGATCCAACATGTCTACGCGGAGCTCAAGAAAAATTATGGCAAAAGATCCACATCACATCACCTTTTGATCTGCTGAAATTCTGGAAATATTGTGAAGAGATTCTGAGAAACAACATATACCACACTGAAGAGTACAGAAAACCAGGGAAACCCTCCAAAACACATGGGCCAATTCCTCTTTATGGCCGTGGATCCGCGGCCATATAGGCTCATCAGATGATTAGTTTTCAGGGGCAGTTGGGTCTTTTCATTAGGGCACATATAATTGCCCTAGGTTTTCAACTCTCCTCCTATAAATAGCCCAGAACTTGCCAAGCCATGGGATCAATTCTTATGCCCACTTTTTGTTAGTTTTTAGTTTAACTTCTTCTTCTTCTTCATTCTTTCCTCCATGAAATTGTTGTGAGAGCTTTTGAGTGGATGTTAAATGAAGAAGAGAGTTATTTTGTATCATTCTTTTGCTTAGCTTCCCCTTGAGATCCTTGCTTTCTCTTGATCTTTCAACCTCTTCATTGAGCTTGAAGGTTTAAGGGTTGGTATTTGATCTCAAGGGTTGTATCATCTTGGAATCAATAAAGTCTTCTCTTTTGTGCTTCATTCACCATGAGTTCTTTGCCTCTTCTAGATCTTGCAACCTCTTAATTGAGCTTGCAAGTTTAAGATTTGGTTATTGAACCCATGTCTTGTATTTGGTTCTAGGGTTCTTATTGTTATTTTCTTGCTTATTTCTTTCTTACTTTTTATTACCTTGCTTTACTTTCATGCACTTAAATTCCATGCACTTTTAATTACTTGCTTCTAATCTTTTCTTTTCTTTGTTTATCTTTTCTTTTGCTCTTTTTGGTTCGTTTTGTGAATGGTTGTTAATATGTGTTGTTAAGAATAAATACAATATTGTAAGTTAATGTTTCTTTGCTCATTTTCTTTTCCCGTTATTTTCCTTTGAACTCCGCCCAAACGTTACGCAAGCGCTCCGTTAGGCACCGTACCCTACCAAGGTAATGGTGATTCCTAACCGTGACCGGCTGCGTTCGGTTTGGCCGGAGGCGAAAGCAAGAGACAAGAACGGAAGGATAAGGGTCAATAAGCCGGATTCCACGAATACCGTGCTTAAATCCCCTAATCCACGTTGTTGCCGATTGCTCTAGCTTCAATTGGTCAAGACTCGGCTCAAAGGTTTTGGGTGCGGATTTCCTTAGCTTGTACTTTCGTATCTTTTTCTTAAAAACTTTATACTTGCATATAAAACACATAGGTTAGATTTGAACAAACATATACACATTCTTTATTAACTCGTCTAAAACACGAACGGACATACAACCATCTCCCTGTGGATCGACCCGTGCTCAACCGGCTAGCTGCGAAGCGACACCGTCCTGATCGCGGTTATAACTTTAGAATTTTGAACATCCGACACGCCAAAAGCGTGCGATCAAATGGCGCCATTGCCGGGGAGACGGTAGCGTATTTTCTTTCTTGTTATTCGGGTTAATATTCTTTTTGTATATATTTATAAATAATAAAAAAATAAAATATTTTTGTTATTTTTGATAATTTTTGTATGCAAGTGTGAAGGCTAATCTGGAGCAAGTACAGTAATGCAAAAAGTAAAAAGAGGTTTTTATTTTGGAGAAGAGAAGAAGTGGAGTTCGTTGACCAAAGACAAATCCCCAAGTCAACATTTTTGACCGCGGAACCGCGGTCAAAAGGTGCCTTGAGCGGCGGTTCCGCGGTCCCATTGAGGCCTCTGTGCCCAATTTTTTCTATACCCCTTTTTCTTTTCTTTTATCTTCTCTGTGAATTCCACCATACTGTATTTTCTGCAGATTTTTGCGGATTTATGAACTGCGATTGTGGGGAGCAAAGTGTACGTTCAAGGCTAAGGTGATTGCAAAGTATAGTGCCAAAGATCCGGGTAGTTTGACTCGCGCAAGCGAACTTTTCAAGCTTACCGGATTTGATTCAACGGGGGTTTTCTAAACCCGAAAACTTAACGGTACGTATTTCTTAAATACCTTCTTCTCAAATCCGATGCATCCAATATACTATTCTTTGCAGGATTCTTTGCAAGTTCGCTAGCAAATGCTAAAAATTGACTAACCCGTCTTTGTTACAGTGCCGTGCTTAAACTAAAAAAAAAACGATTGTTTCATTCTTTATAGAATTTTTATTGAATTGCGCATTTCATACATTAATACGGACTTAAGGGCAAGCGAACCCCACAACATACGGTAAAGGATTTCATCACCTTTTCCGTGGCCCACAAATCACGAACTTGAGCATAACGTTTACCCGCACAAATTTTAAAAGAAACTAGACTTTAAGCCTTAAGGACTTCACGCTCACTAGGAGAAGTTAACTGTGTTTAGAACACCGCTTCACGGTATATTATTTACGGGGTGTCTAGGAAAGTGTTAAACGGAGAAACCGCCAAAAGAGAAAGGGTTATTTAATTAAGAACCTTCGCGAAAGCGTCGGAAAACCTCTCCTTATCTCTGCACTTACCTGGCCTCGTGATCAGTGTATCTTGAGCCCGTTTCTCGACACAGTTTTACTTCGACAATCAAGTTCTGGAGCAGGTCTAGTTGACCTAGGTGAACCCTAGACCGATTAGGTGTGGTATTTTTGTGTCGTGATTGTTTTTTTTTCGTCCAGATTCTTTTTGTATGTATATTTCAATCTTTTGTTAATAGCTAACTAAAAAAAATTTAAAAAAAAAATCACATTCTTTTTTCCCCTCCTTTTCTCTGCCTTTCTTTCTTTCTCTCTTATATCATGGGTACCCCACCTCGCAAAACTCTTGCCGAACTTTGGTACCCACAACCAGACATAACTTCCTACGGTTCTTGCTTTGGTCGAATTTCGAACGACCCCTCCATGCCCAAAATTTCACTGAAAGATCGCATAGAAGCGTCTAGGACAAACACTTGCACTCCGCATTCCACTTTGTATCAACCTTTTCAACCTCCCGCACTCGTTTATGTTGATACCCCTTTTGCAAGTCGTCCTTTGTCCATCGCTGAACATATTGAACAATCTCATAGCCGATCTTTCACTCCTTTCACCACTACAAATTCTTGGGATCAACAATTCCATTCACCTTCATCTCCAAATGTTGATCCTGCTCCTGTCCAGCCATTCAATTCCTACCAGTCCTACCCGACTTTTGCACCTTCCCTAGACATTGCTTCTGAACCGCCATTTGGGAGTTTTCAGTGTCCAAACAACTTTGAATCTTTTACTGAGACCCCTTCACAACCCATATCTAGTCTGGAATAGTCATTGGAAGACTTTAGGGTAGCGTCGTACCAACAGATGATGGATTTGAATGCGTCCATGGCCGCCCTCATACAACCTAGTGACCCGGTAGTTAGTTTCCAACTAGCTCCAAATTTTCCAATGTATGAAGAGGCGGTAGGACAGGTTGAGAATTTGAGCGGAGAGAGTGAGATATACCCCCTTCCGAACCAAGCCTACCCGTTTCATCTTGAATCCCACAACTCCGGTTTTGAATGTCTATCTAGTGTTCCAAACGATTCATTCATTAAAGATAGAACAGATAATGAGTTGTGTGACTTTGTAGTGTTTGATTTGCCCGATTGTGTAGGGTCCCTTTCAAGTGAAACCACACCCAATCCTTTTGACCTCTACACCTCCACTCTAGAACCTGAGTTGATTGATAACCATGCTTTTGTTGAGGTGTCTGAGAATATAGATTTTCACTTGATTGAGGATATTGACGCTGGGAATATTTTGGATGATGAACTCGTAGATTTGGCTGAGTTTTTCTCTCCAGTTCATTATCCCGAGTTATTAAATGTTTTTCCCGAACCCCATATGCGTCTGGATTTTGAGGATAAATGCATGGATATGCTGAATTTTGAGAAAAATTTTGAGGATAGTTTTGAGGATGAACCAGTTTTTCTTGATGAGTCGGATTTCCCAATTCATCCTGTCCATGTCATTGACTGTGTACACCCTCCTGAACCCTTAATCGATACCCTTCCTCAATCACTTCCCCCCATCCTTTCCATCGTACCGACATTGCAAGAAACCGTATCATTTTCACTTCCTATGTCTGGTTTACCAAGTTCGGCGTACCCATGGTTTCTCACGAATCTTGAGGGATTTGACCCAATTTCTCGCCATATTGATAGCTTAGTACAATCCATCTTTTCACATCGATCATTACGGATTGTACTAATTTATTCAATCCATTTCCACCCTCAAGTTCGTATTCCACTTCTTTCTTCCTTCCGCCATTCTTCTTCTTATATACCGAGACCGTGTACCACTTCTATCTCCATACAGTCTCGTATATTCTCCATCTTTTCTCTACGCCTTCTTCCACCAACTTGTACATTATAGCGATAAAATATTTGAATGGTTGGTGCTCACTTTTGGCCTGTGTAAGGCCTTGTATAGCTTGATACTGTTCTTTTTTCCCCCCTAATCCTGAATTTCAACGCTTAACAGTGGAAACATTGTTTCACTTAAGTTTGGGGGGAACCTTTTTGTGTATATATTTTCCTTTATTTTATTTTGTATAAAATTTTCTTTTGGAGAGCGCCAACAATTTTGACCCTCTTGGTGTAGCCTGATAGTGAGGGCACTGTCAAGTTTAAGTTTGGGGGTGTGCTCGGTAAGCTTTCTTCCTTCCCATTCATTTGTATATTTTGCATTTGCATACCTTATTAAAAACCAATAAAAATCGAAATTTTTTCCAAAAATATAAAAACTTTGTCGTCAAGTTAGCTAATAGGGTAACTTAGATTTTTATTCTGAAAGCTTAGTTGATATGTTAGAAATAACTAAATCCTAGGCTTAGGAATTGAAAACCCTAAAAATAACCCTCATTCTGTCTAAACCTTGGTGATTATACGTCCTTACAGTTTTTTTGAGAAATAAGTAATCTTGAGTTCAGTTCTTGAGTTAAGTCAAGATGAAGGGAAAGTATTGAAGCTTTACTGAAGGATAAGTCTGAAAAATAGTTTCTTTTCTTGAGTTCAAATTTAGAAAGTATATACCCTACAAACTGCACTTACACGCACCTTGAAACTTGGGATAGTAGAGGATACCTAGAAATACTCTTGCCTGAAAACCTAGTATGAAAGGAAAAACGGTATCTAAAGTTAAACACCAAAAAGAGCATATTGAAAAATATATCCGGTCTTGAAAAAGAAGAAAAAAAAAAGAAAAAGAAAAAAATAAATAAAGTCAAGACCTGGAAACTGCTATTTACGCTTTAAGCTCACACATTCAGTAATCCGCCGTTAGTATCTCAAGAAGCATTAATAGTCGCATGAAAGGTGTTTGAGCAACACCGTCCATCATTAATGAAAAGAAGTAGTATTAGGTATTAGGGCAAACGGTATTATAGCTTGAATTGAATTCTTGAGTGTAGGGGTGCAAATATACACACACGTAGGGGTATACAATCGATGTTTGGATAAAAGATAGAAATAAAGAATAAGACTTGTGTTTTCTGTAAAGTTGATAAAAATCCCTGATTAATGAAAAGAAGTAGTTTTTGAGTGTAGGGGTGCAAATATACACACACGTAGGGAAATACACCGTCCATCTTTAATGAAAAGAAGTAGTTTTATGGGTTTTCAAATAAGTATGCAAATGCAAAAATATGTACAAATGAATGCGAAGGAAGAAGACGTACCGAGCATACCCCCAAACTTGAACTTGACAGTGTCCTCACTGTCATGCTAAACCAAGAGGGTCAAAATACCGATACTCCCCTGTTTATTTATTTATAATAAATTTTTTTTTATGTTTTGAATTTTTTTTTTTTATAGAAAAAGAAAACAAAAGGATATATACTTATATACAACAAGATTCCCCCCAAAGTTAAGCTTGGCCTTACACAAGCCAAATGTTAGCACCAACCATTCAAAAATCTTATCATGGTAATGGTAGAGTTGGTGCAAGAATGGGATGGAAAGAAAAGAGATGAAAAGCACGCGAGACCGTGTGGAAAGAAGAATGGTGGAATCTGGTCTCGGTGGGGGAGAAGAAAGACGGAAAGAAGAAAGATGTGGAGTGCGATCTTGAGGGTGTAAATTGAGTGAATAAATTAGCGCAATTTGTGATGACCGATGTGTTAAAAGCGATTGCGCTAACCTATCAACTCGTCGTGCAATGGGGTCAAATCCCTCAAGATTCGCAAGAAAACATGGGTACGCCGAACTTGGTATAGGAGATGAAAGCGTAACGGTCATTTGTTCGGTCGGAACAATAGGAAGGAGGGAGGGTGATATAACAGTCAAAGGTTCAGGAGGCTGAATTGGAAAATCCGACACATCAATTAAAAATGGTTCAACCTCGATATTATCCTCAAGACTCTCCTCAATACTATCCTCAATATTCAACTCATCCATGCCATTATCATCAAAATCTAGACGCATATGAGATTCGGGAGAAACATTTAATAACTCAGGATGATGATTTGAACATAAAATTTTAAGCAAATCGACAGGTTCATCATCCGAAATATTCCCGGCGTCTATATCCTCAATCAAGTGAAAATCAATTTCTTTAGACACTTCATCCACAGCATGGATATTTATCAATGTAGGTTCTAGAGTGGAGGTGTAAAGATCGAAAGGATTAGGTGCGGTTTCACTCGAAAGGGGTTCCTCACAATTTGGCAAATCAAACACTACAAAATCGCACAACTCATTTTTATTTTCAACTGGTGAATCATTTGGAACAATCGATGGAAAACCGGAGTTGTGGGCTTCAATTGGGTCAGGGTTGGTTTGATTTGAAAATCCTCTCTCATTCTCACTCTGTCCAACTGCCGCCTTATACATTGAAAAATTCGGAGCTAGCGGGACACTAGCTACCGGTTCACTAGGCTGCATAAGGGCGGCCATGGATGCTTCCACATTCCTCATCATTTTATTTGTTGCAGCAATATATGCTTCCAACGACTCTTCCAAACTAGACTTAGGTGGTGAGGGGGTTTCAGTAAAAGATTCAAAATTAGTTGGGTATGTGAAACTCCCTAATGGCTGTGTCGAAACAGCGTCTAGTGAAGGTGGGAAGGTCGGGTATGACTGCTAGGAAGTGGGTGGTAAGACAGGAGTAGGGTCAACATATGGATAAGAAGGTGAATAATCGTGCGGATCCCTAAAACTAGATGAGTGGAGAGGGGTGAAAGATCGACTGCGAGATTGAGCAATATGCTCAGCAATGGACATCGGCCTAGGAGTGACAGAAGGACTTGAAGAAGTGGTATCAACATATGTAGGTTGTAAAGGTTGACTCGGTTGACACGAAGTGGGTTGAAAAGTCAAACTATTTCTCCTAGACGCCTCTATTTGATCTTTCAACGAATTTTTTGGCAAGGAGGGATCGTTTTTAAATTGACCGAAACAATTGACGAACGACGCAAAGTTAGGTTCGGGATACCAAAATTCGGCAAGTGATTTATGATGTGGGGTACCCATGATAGAAGAGTGCAAGGATTTCTTAGCGACAAAATTTTTGCAAGTTTTTAAAAGATTTTTCTTTATTTTTTTTATTGGAGAGTTTTGCAATAAGGTTTTAGAAAATGGACTCGTGACACAACTGAATCAACCACACATGCACAATCAGGCCTAGATCTAGGGTCGCCTAGGTCTACTAGACAGCTCCTAACTAGGGCTAGAAATAGACCTCAAACCGCCTCTTCACGGACAAATACGGCCAGGTAAGTGGGAAGGAACCACCACTACAGTGGGCCTAATTAATAACCACTAGCCTAGACACCGCAATGTCGGTTAGGATAACGGCCGATGCCTACCCTAGTCCTTTTCCTATTGAGCTCGCTGTCCTTAGGTCTGAGTCTAATTTTTTTTTTAATTAAAGGTGGTCGATGCAAAATGCTTTAGGTGTTTTCTGGGGTCCTGGGAAGGGTGATGAAATCCCCACCCAATCTGAGTTTGGTCAATTAGCCCCCTAGAGTTCGGTTAAATTATGCAAAACAAATAAAATTTCACTTGCATTCAATTTTAGCGCGGCGCAAAGAAACCTGCAGAAAATCTGTTATAGAGAAGGGGGAGAAAGACTCTTTACGCAAAGAATTCCTGCAGAAAACTTTTTACAGAGAGATATATTGTAGGTTGCAGAGGGGAAGAAAAGAGAAATCAAACCAGCAAAATTGATGCGCTGACATGGCAGGAAGAGCGCGGATCCGCGGCGGGAGGCCCCTAATGCGGCGGAAACGCGGTCGTCTGGTGGGATCGCGCTCTGGAAAAATTTGTGCTGCTCTGTATTGATAGTTCCTCTCTGTTCTTATGTACCAATTTTTGTTTTGCCCTTTGTAAATTTCCAGATCCTCAATTCTTCGCTGTTCCTGCAAGATTCAAAAGATACACCCTTCAAACAGATCAAAGTTGATAATTTTTTAATTTTTTTTTTATATTTTCAGATTTTTATAATTTTGTAAATTTATATCAACCCGAAAATTCACAAAAAGAAAAATTACGCCGTCCCCGGCAACGGCGCCATTTGATTGGTGTGTCAAAACTTGTATTTACCGCAATCAAGAAACGGCGTCGCTTCGCAGCTAGCCGGTGAGTGCGGGTCGATCCACAGAGACGGGTAAATTCCTTTTATGTGTTTTAACGAGTTGATTCTATTTGTCGTTTTGATTGGTTTATAAAAATCTATAAAAACTAGATCTAATTAATCTAATTGAAAGTCTTGCTAGGGTTAGGCTTAGGGGAAGTTTTGGAGATTAATGTTTCCTTCACCGCTTTCAATGCCTTCTTTTTTAGATCTATTAGATGTTACGTTAATTATCAATAAAGTGGATACGAATCTTTTGGGAAGATGTTTCTTCCTCTAGATTTGTATCCTTCCTTTGTTGATAATTACCCTAACCCCCATGGAAAACGCGCGCAACCGGCCCTTTATACTACGGTTCACCGTTACCTCGAGGGGTAGGGTGCCGTAGGGAGCGGATGTGTGCGTATGCATGGAGTTCTAACTCTAAAGTGAAGATGGCATTGAAAGGGGTGAGAGATCTCATCTCTCAACCCTTTCGCTAAGGCTAACCCTAACAAGCGAGGAGACTACTCGCTCATTAGGGGATGATAAATTATACTAGAAAATAAAAGCAAGGAAATAAATTACCTACAGATTTGATGGCTCCCTCCAAGTAGAAGACAGAATAGATCTGAATGTCACTCCCAGAAATTCTGAACTTTATTTATTGAAAAGAGGCATACATTTTTCAGATTTCAAATTACAATTTATAGGAAAATAGGAAACCTAGGGTTACAGACTCTCGCGCATGCGCAATTACAGATTTGCCCACGAAAAATCCCAACACCCACAACGTCGCGGCAACAGAAGAAATCTCCACCGACCCGGGCATTAGACGGCCGCGGATCCGCGGCAAATGCTGGCTTGGGCCGCGGATCCGCGACCCTTTGGTGATCTTGGGCCGCCAGTCTTTCGGGCTTTCTTCAGGAGTTCTGGGGCTTTGTATTTTTATATGTATTTTCTCTGTTGGCTTCTCACTCTTCTCCAGATCTTCAGTGAAGACTTGTATTGGGCTTTTTAACCGTTTCACATTGACATTCGTTGCCTTGCACCTATGTGAACTGGGCTCGACTAGGATTCGTGTAATTGTTGGTCAAAAGTCCCTTTTCTGTTGTTTTGTGTCTTTTTCACTGTATTTGCTCCAGAAACCTGTATCCTGTAATATGCAACAAACATGCGTCAAGAGTACCTGTTTATTTATAAAAAGGATAAGAATAGGGGAATGATAAATGCAATATTATGGTCTGAACAGCACCCTACCCTACCAAGGTAACGGTGATTCCTAATCGCGACCGGTTGCGTTCGGTTTGGCCGTAGGCGAAAGCAAGAGACAAGAACGGAAGGACAAGGGTCAATAAGCCGGATTCCACGAATACCGTGCTTAAATCCTCTAATCCACGTTGTTGCCGATTGCTCTAGCTTCAATTGGTCAAGACTCGGCTCAAAGGTTTTGGGTGCGGATTTCCTTAGCTTGCACTTTCGTATCTTTTTCTTAACAACTTTATACTTGCATATAAAACACATAGGTTAGATTTGAACAAACATTTACACATTCTTTATTAACTCGTCTAAAACACGAACGGACATACAACCATCTCCCTGTGGATCGACCCGTGCTCAACCGGCTAGCTGCGAAGCGACACCGTCCTGATCGCGGTTATAACTTTAGAATTTTGAACATCCGACACGCCAAAAGCGTGCGATCAACGATCCACCACGGAGTCCCTTTGCTCAAGCTCCTAGTTTCACTTGATCTTTGAAGAAGTGGAGCAAACAACCTACATTAGTGGGCTAGTGTAACGTTTTAAAAATCGTTTTGGTAATTTTACGATAATCGGTAAATAACTGGTTTTTTCCGTAAAACGTAATTATAATTATTTTCCAATATAGGCCTAGTTATACTTATTTTAGATATGTAATTGCTAGTATTTGGTAATTAATTAGTCACTTATAAATGGTTAGTTATTTAAATATTTATTCCCTAATTAATTATTTTAAATATTATTTTAAGATTTTAAATATACATTAAACTAGTGATAATTACAAATTTAAATGGGTCAATTACATACATATGAACCATGACAACTAAAACCTAGTTTGTAACTTGTATTCTTTTCTCATTTGTTCCAAGGTTCTAGCTCATTCTAGGAAGAAAGAAAAATAAACTAAAATAAATTAAAAGTAGAATTAGTTGTATGTTGCATTAATGAGCTAGGAGAGGTTTTCTTGACCTAGAAACATCTACAAACACCCACACAAACCCACACTCATCCCAAACCCCCTGTTGGCCGAGCCCCACTGCAGGAAAATCCTCATTTCCCCACTTGATCTCCATCTCAAAATTCATCAAAAATCCATAAAAAAATCCACAAATTATCTCACAAATTCAAAGCTAATTTCTTATCCTTTTCTCCTTGGCTAAATCTTGCTTGAATCTTGGAGAAATAAGACCATTTTGGGGAGGCTAAGTCACAAGTTAGATCTCTAAAGAGTGAGGTATAAATCTTAACCCAATACTTATTTTTGTTGGTTAATCACTTGAATCCAAATTAATTAAGTGTTGATATGGTTCTAGTTTGCAAGTTTGTGAATTAAAGAAAAGGGTTTGAAATTTGAGTTATGGTTTTAACCATTACAACTAAGATTAGCTAAGTGTAGTTGCTATCTAGTGGATTAGTTTGGATATTTTCTTGTGATTGTAGCCACTAGATCGCTAATCCACGGTGTTTTGCACCAAAAATTTCCTTGGGTTGCTTACTAAGTTTTTGTTATAATTAGATGTTGATTTAATTTGACGTTGTGACTATATATAATATCTCCTATGATAATTAGGGTTTTGCGAATGCGCGATCGGTACGATCGGGTTCTAGGTTTGGTGGTTATCTCGTATAGCGATCTCAGTTGAGGTTGTGGCGATGTCGTACGCGTTTTATGCACCAAGTGCACAATGTGTCTAACTTGTGGACGTTTATTCTTGCATTTCGTTGTCTTTGTATCGGCTCAGGATATTTAGCATTATGTATTGTATTTGTGAAATTCTAGGATCGGTTGCGGAGGTATCGGACGCGGCGCGGAAAGGCAAGGTTGTGATCAGATCAGATTAGCCGAGGCATCCGGGTGAGTAGATGTAGACATCTATGGGGGGATCGTTTGGATGGCGCGAGGCGCCCGACAGTAGGATTACTTGTAGTGCTTTCATTATATGCGTAGTTTTCCTAGTTATTCATTTTATTGCATTGCATCATCTTGTATACTCATCATATCATTTCATAGGACACTTGCACCATTACCATTGGTGTATGCTGCACGTGCACTATTCATGTGAACACACACGCCTTTGGTAATTGCCATGTCACAAAAACTATAGAACTTGTCTAGAGTCGGTAATTGTGCATGTGCATCATATAGGATCCGTCGACTTATACTTGTGTATTTATTTCTTTAAAATAGATACGTCGGATTGTTAGTTATATATACATACTCCATTGCATCATGATT
The DNA here is from genome assembly GCA_030015575.1 of Agapanthus africanus. NCBI lineage: Eukaryota > Viridiplantae > Streptophyta > Magnoliopsida > Asparagales > Amaryllidaceae > Agapanthus > Agapanthus africanus. The sequence goes on along the minus strand of CM057337.1, from coordinate 593,436,066 downwards.
CATGCATAGTTTCTGGCCGTACTTCGCATGGTATACACTACTGTTCCCCTCCGAATGGCGGCCAGGACAGGGATGTCTTGCCTGAGATTCGGGGCAAATGCTATTTGGTTTTATCCGTCCACCTCTCCGAAGATGTCAAGTTGATTTATGGTACCGTGTATCGGAGGTTTAGACGGATGCGGCCGATGTAGCAGACTTCGTCAGATTCCTCCTCGCTTGAGGGGTTTTTGATTGTGGGGACGCTCTTCCCTGCAGGCGCAAGCCCCTGCATTTAATTACGCTACCGCATCGCGGTAAAAACTTTCTCCTTCTCCAGATGTTCACTTGGTGTCGTGGGTGTTTGTTTTGTTTGTGGTTGCCCGTGGATTGTATACGGAGACTAAGTTATGCCGTCACCCGTAGGACGTGGATTAGTCCAAATCCGTAGTTACTTAGATTTGGATTTGGTGTTTTGGTTTAAGTATACATTAGCCATATTTGAGGCTAAGATCAACTTAAACGTTTGTTAAGGATACGTTAATCTAATTTGAGACTAAGATCAACTTAACCGGATCATTTAGATCCGACAAAAGAGCATTTGGGCTCTATTGTTCCAGTTTAGGGGCGTGGTGGTCCATTCCATGTATGGCCGTCAGGACCCATCACCTCTTTGACGACGTTGAAGGGTTACAACGACAGGTGTCAGAGGAGTTCAGAGATGTACCCTTGAACCAGAGTTGCTTGGGGGATCTGTAGTCCAGTTTGGGACTAACGTCTGTTTGAATGTTTAAGGATACCTTAGCCATGTTTGAGGCTAAGATCAACTTAAACGGGATCATTTAGATCCGACAAAAGAGCGTTTGAGGGCTCTGTTGTTCCAGTTTAAGGACGTGGTGGTCTATAGGTAGTTTAAGGACATTGCGGTCCATGTTCCAGTTTAGGGACGTGGGGGTCCATTTTATTTGTGGCCGTCGGGACCCGTCACCTCTCTGACGTCGTTGAAGGATTACAACGATAGGTATCAGAGGAGTTCGGAGATGTACCGTTGAACCGGATGTAAATTGATTTAAGGGAGTAGCCGTGCTCAGTCAATTTAATTTGAGGACTTACGGCCATGATTAGGCTAAGTCCAGTTGAAGATGTTCAACGTTTTTATTTTTGGCCTATTTGGCCTGTGCTAAGGCTTTGCCCCTGTTTAATAATGTACTGCATTTTATTTCGGCTTGCTAGGCCTTTTTGATTTGGGCTCTGTCCCTTTATAAATGATGCAGAGCATCTGTTTGGGCTCTGCCCTTCTTTAAAATAATGCACTGTATTTAATTTGGCCTGTTAGTTCTTTTTTATTGGGCTTGGCCCTTCTGTAAATAATGCAGTGCATTAATTATTTAACAGTAGCTTGTCAGGCGCTTTGCGCCAATTATTGAGCGCAAGCGCTTGTGGTGGTGACACGTGTCACGCTCTGGTGAGCGCAAGCGCAGCAGCGTAGTGCGCTGCGCTGTTGCGCTGTTGACACGTGGCGCGCTCCAGTGCGTTGCGCCAACTTCAGAGAGCAATGCTCTATCTTAAAAACGCATAGCGCGAGTGGTTCTGGAGCTGAGACGTGGCGCTCTCTGGTGGCTCGCGCCAACCCACGAGCGCAACAGTGCAGTTTTTGCAAGTGCGAGGCACTGTTTCAATAGCTTGAGAATCTTTAAGATTCCAGAACCAATGGTTCATAAAAAAGTGCAAGGCACTGTTATTATTTAATTTTTATTGAAGATCATTGATTTTGTTCTTAGATCAATGATCTATTCAGAAGAAGTTCTTCTTCTTTTTTTTTTATAAAGGTTTTTACCTTTTTTCTCTTCTTGAGTTCTTCTCACAATTTTTCAGAGCTCTCTCTATTCTCTGTGTTTTTTTTATCTTGATCTTGATGCCCATTGAATTGGGGTCTAGGGGCCTTTATATAGTGCCCATTAATTTGTTAAATTTGTTAAAGAGATCCTTCTCTGAGTGATTTGGGGAATTTTCCCCACCGTTGGATTTTTGATCCAAGGGCTTCTGTTTTACAGAAGACAATCTTCTTGTTTTAACAAGAACAGAAAGATCTTTCAGAATTTTAATTCTGTTTGGCGCAAACGCACCTGCGCCTGACACGTGTCGCGCAGCGCAGAGCGCAGCGCAACTGCGCAGCGCAGAGCGCTGCCACGTGTCACGCAGCGCAGAGCGCAGCGCAACTGCGCAGCGCAGAGCGCTGCCACGTGTCACGCAGCGCAGAGCGCAGCGCAACTGCGCTGCCACGTGTCGCGCAGCGCAGAGCGCAGATCATCTGAAGCATTGCTTCTTTTAATTTTGTTTTAAATAGAGCCTTACTCTGATTGGGCGCGCTGCCTTAGGCGCTGCACTGATGTATCAGCTTTTGACACGTGGTGCGTTGCGTGCAGCGCAAGGGACTTGAAGCGTTGCTTCAATTTTTGAATTTTGAATTTCAAATAGAGATTTGCTCTGATTGGGGGAAACAAATGCCCCCCCACCGTTGCGTTCACGTGGCGCACACGTGAGTGCAGCGGTGGCAAGATTCTAGCCATTGGATCAACTGGTGAGTTGAAAGGGCGCAGGCGCCTATAAATAGGACCCTTGGTCCTTAGTAAATATTTTACCATTTTCAAGAATCTTGATTTTCAGAGCCTTGCTCTTGCTTTTGAGAAATTTAGAGCCTTGCTCTCGTTTCTTTTCAAGAACTCCAGAGTTCAGTTTTTAGATCATCTTAGGTAAAATTTAACTTAACTTAAATTAAATTAAATTAACTTTAATCAACAGAGCCTTGCTCTTATAGATCTTTGATCTAAAGAAAACCTCTTTGGGGTTTCACCAACAGAGCCTTGCTCTCAAGAGTTTATAGATCTACAGAGATCTTGTTTCATGGGTTTTAACCCATGAACAGAGCTTTGCTCTTGGATCAAATGTAGATCTTTTTGATATGAAAATGTAGAATTTCTAAGAGTTTTCATGGATCTTTAAGATCCCAAAATTTTTAATCTTTACGAGTTTAAAGAAAAATTTTCTTTTAATAGATTTTCTCATCATTATCACAGAGTTAGGCACTTTTAAGAAATTTTATTCCCTTGAGACCAGAGTTTGACAAGTGTCACTCTGTGACAGAGTTTTGCTCTGAAAGAGGAGATTTTCTCCTTATCTCTAGGGATTTTTATTAATGAGAATATTCTCTTGGGGATTAATTGACAGTCTCATCAAATGATGGGGCTGTCTTATTAACTGATGCACTGTCATCCAGATTTTGTGGGTCCCCCTTTGGTCCCCTACTCACTGCATTGCAGTGTGGTATAAATTTTAAAATATCAAGCGTTGGAATTACAACACTGACGGCTAACTTTTGTCCCTCTATAGGAAACATGCCTGCTGACTTATCATCCCCGTTTGTTCGCTCGGAGGGAGGATTTCCCCAGGCACCAGTGGACCGAGAGGTGCTCACTCTTATCAAGGCTCATGACCCTGAGCACAAGAACCTTCACCTGTGGGGTAGGTGGTATAACGAGATCATCCAGGGTCGCCGAAGCTTCGGTTCCGCTACGTCGTCTGAGCCCATATTTTCGATCCCCTATGCGGACGAACCCCCGGTAAGGTATGCCGTGGAGGTCAAAAATTGGAATTTGGATGACCTCCTCCAGCCTGCTATTGGTGCTGTTCCCGTGCAGCCACCGCCGGCAATAGACATTTTGGGGAGGCGAATCTGTCAGGGTGAAGCACGTCCTTGGGGACAGGCCTATAACATTGGATTGATCCCGCAGCCGCCCGTCGGGTATTTGCAGTGGGCCCGGTACATCTTATCAGCGAAGAGGACTCATCTGATGAAGATTGGTTTGTATTCAGCCATCTACGTCTCGCTCTTTGAGTATCCCTCTCCTCCAACGTGGTGGGTTAAGGCTTTTATCAAGCAATGGAATATCCCCACCCACACCTTCCTGATGACGGACCGGGAGGTCTCTATCTCTTTGGAGGAGTTTGCTGAAATCTCGGGTCTTACGATGAGGGGGGAGCATTACGAGGAGCTGCTTCCTCCTGACGAATACGTCTTTGCCACCAAGCCGTTGGTGTTTGATCTGACGCCGGAGAACGCTATTCAGCACCAATTTCCGGGCTTGGTGAAGGTGTTGGAGATTTATGAAGGGCTTTATCTGGAATTGGGCATCCGGGGAGTCAGTTTAGCAGATTTTATCGCCCGTTTCATTCGACCAGAGTTCCTATCGGAGAGGAGCGAGAAGTTCGTCCAGCTTGATGACCCTTTTGGCTTCGGCTTGGACCGCCGACCCATATCGGAGGATGATCACAAGGACTTTTATCTCCCTGGCGCCCCAGTCATGTCCTTGTCAGAAATCGCCGTCCCGGGCATGGATGAGGAGACCTTTTTTGTAGGGTTCCTGGGATTGTGGCTGTGCAGCTTCGCGCTACCCATGCACCCGCGCCATATGCGGCCATCTGTTTTTTACCCAGCGCATCGGATGGTGGCTGGTTTGCAGTTGACAGTAGGAATTGCCGGGCTGGCTCATCTTTATAATGGACTTAGCGTAGCGGCGGACGCTAATGAGCCTGGGGTGCAGCCTGCTAACTTCCCGATGCACTACTTCACCTCTTGGATGGAAATGCATGTGCACGAGGTGTTCGGCGCTCATAAGATCCCTCCGTTTTTTGAGAAGTGCAGACTCCCAAGAGTCATGCGGTTGGTCGGCGCTTCGATCGTGGTTGCACCTCCACGGGAGGATAGGGGCTGCTCCTTCGTCCACACCTGGTCGGGGCAAAGGTTTCTTTTTTGGATAAAGTCATAACCATAGGCCAAGAGACCGCCAAGTCGGTAGTGCCGCTGCGCGATGATTTTAAGGATGGGGCCTCCATATTGAAAGCTCGGGAGATCCTCCACCTCTACTCTATTCGGCCGGGCTACCTAGTGTTTAGGCAGAATGAGACGACACTCTTCATGAGGTATAACCCTCACCGGTTCGCTCAGCAATCGAGCTATCACCAGGGGATCCTGATGGAAGCTTTCTTGGAAAAGCCCGTGGCCAGCCGAAAGGGGATAAGGAATGCAGTACACCATTTCATGCGGCTTAACACGGCTTCCTATTTCTTCATCAGCGAGCCGAGCTGCGTCCCCAAGGTGCTCAACGCGTACGTGGCTTGGTACGCGCATGCAATGGGTCCAGTTATCCTTATGGAGAAGTGCATGCTGGTTGACCGCAAGGGTGCGCCTCCCGGCGGCGATTGCAAGGCTCTCTTGAAGCCAAGGACCCCGGTCATTCCTCCGCTGAAAGTTGCCGGAGTTAGGACACCACACATGTTGAGCCCCCCGCGTGGATTGCTGCTTCCCGATACGGTAGATGCGCCACTAGCACCCCGTGCTCCAGCGGAAACGGTCAATGTGGTATCGCCGAAGTCCGGCGTGGGTGCGGATATCGGGACCCGCCGCCCTAAGGTGCCTTCAAAGCGCAAGTTGATCTTGGGTGCATCCAAGGCTGGCGGGCAGAAGAGGAAGAAGAAGTCGCTCTTCTCAGCTGACGTTGTATTCGGTCAGGAACCCCATGCTCCCTATAGCGAGGGCTTGGGCGAGTACGGGACCAATAAGGGACTGTTCATGCCGCCAGATGACACTGATCTGGCAGCCGCCATCGCAGCTTTAGAGCGATTGGCGAGGCGCGACGCATGATTAGCTAGAATCGCACAATCGGGTAATTATTAGTCGCATTTTTTTATTGCATCGTACTTTTATTATTGTCTTTGACTAATGCTTTTCCTTTCTTTTCTTCAAACAGGCATTACTACTGAAGAAGCCATCGCTGCTTCCCTCAAAACTTTTCAAGAGGAAGAGTGACTCAGAGCATCCCTAGGCCTCGGTACATTTCGATTCATTAAGTCTTTTATTCTCCTTTTGTTATGGTCGATCTAACCCTTTCTTTTTCTCATCACAGGAACCACAATGCCGGTCCTGCGAAGTGACGCAGAGACTCTTCCCGGACCAACTACTGAAGTCCCGGTCTCTTCGGGGTTGCCGCAAGAGTCTCGACTTGAAAAGCCGATGAAGGATGCCTTGAAGGCTCTGGAGGAGTCTCTGTTCACGGACGATGACGCTTCAATGAAGGAAGCTTTGAAGAGCTCCCTCTTGACGGCTCAGGAGGAGCGAAAGCGGTTAAGGCGCGAAACGAAGGCACGTAGGGCTGCTTTGGCTGTGGGAGCGGGTCCAAGCACCGTTCCTCATGCTGATATTCCCTCGGAGGAGCCCCCGGTCACCTTGTCTACAGCTCTCAGGCAAGTGGCGCGTGCAGTTCGGGAGGCCAACGATCAGTCCACCTTAGGTAATGTATCTTTCCAGATTTTATTGTAAGAATTGTAAACCTGTCGGTTCTTATATATCTTATTCTGCAGGGCCAAGTCCAACCGAAGGGGAGGCAGAAATCGTTGAACCTCAGGGAACAGAGGAAGAGGCACCGACTGAACCCGAGCTGACGGTGGGCAACGTCGCCGGGGTTGCTGAGCCTGAGCTGGGGGCTGAGGGAGCTGCACCCGAGAAGGTCGTTGATGCCGAGCCTGAGGTGGCGGCAAATGAGACGAGCGCTATAACTGAGCTTGGGGCAGCGGCGGACGAGGCGCCTGAGACCGGCGACCTCATGGTGACGGCGGATGAGACAATGGCGACCGCCGAGCCCGAGGGAGTAGCGGGTGAGGCGGGCATGATTCCTGAGGACGAGCCGACCGCTCTTTCTCAAGAGTTTGGCAATGCTTCGATCATTTCTCTTCCCGCCTACGGTCCTCCACCGTCTCCTGGACTTGAGAGCACGACGACGGCCCCCGTAGAGTCTGGTGATGAGGCCACGGGAGGTGGACTTATGTCGATGGAGGAGGGAGACGCCTTCGTCTCGGCTGGCGGCTCATCAGGTAAATTTCGGGTTGCTGTCCCTTTTTATCTCGCAATCCTTTCGGACAAGTTTATCTTTGTCTTTAACGCAGGCGCGGCCAGTGCCGATGCTCCATTGCTCGAGGGAGCGCCGTCAACTACTTCCTTGGCGGTGGTCACCTCTCAGCCTTCCCTTGTACCATCAAAGATGTTGGAAGGTATGGATTTGCAACCCATTAGTTTTATCTTTCAGCCGTATAATTTATGTACTGATGTCGTACTATTGCTTCTTTTCAGGAGTGCTTTTTGACCATCTCTATCAGGTGTTGCACCCGCACTTCTCCTTCCCATCCGAACTCGCTTCTTCCTCCAGTGGCGCTAGTGAGTATAGTGTCCAACCGATGTCTTTCCCTTTTTAGTGATGGAATTATTTCTAACTTTCCCTCGTCCTGATTGCAGTGCTATAAATCGAAGGAGGGGATAAGAGATCGGTCGCGCCACCGGCCCTTCCGGCCTTGCCACCTGCTGCAGCTGGTATAGTAAACTATCGCATCGATGAATTTTTTTCGTATTTCTTGAACTGTCATCTAATCGTATTTTGTTCTTTCAGCTGTCGTTCCAATCCCGGTCCCTCTTGAGTCTCGCATCCTAATGCCGGCAGGCCTCTTCTTGAAACGTCCATCTTCAAAGGGTGCCGTGATGAGTTTGGGCATGTTGAGCGGATACATCGAAGAGCTTGACGCAGATGCTCTCCCATCTGCCGCAGATTTCGTTGTGGAGGTTAACCCAATGTTGGCGGCGCTTGTAAATTTTCATAACGAAGGCGTCGTCGAATCTTGGGTTAATCACTGCAAGGAAATCGAGGTCCGCCTGCATCAGCTGGAATCGATGCGTCCTGCCCCTGAGGTTTTGGCCATGAGTACTCAACGGGCAGAATGGATCGAGCAAAGCGCTTCTTACTTCCACCATTTGGAACAAGAAGCAGCCTTACGGCTGAGGGAATGCCAAAAGACCTCGAGCGAGACGGCTCGTCTGCATGCTGAGGTTGAGGCTAACGCTGCCCAAGTGAAGGCTATCTTCGAGGGCCTCCTGGAACGCATCTCAAATGGGTTAAACCTGAAGCAGAAACTCGATGCTGCCGAGCGTAATGCCCAAGGCCGCGAAGCAGCTCAGCAGGCCGTTGGGGAGCAGCTTGCATCCTTCTTGCAGCAACGGGCTCAAGTGGAGGCGGAACTGGCGGTGGTGGCCGATCAGGAAAAGGCATGGAAGGAGGTGCGCGAACAACTGATAGGGCTATTTAAGATGCTTCCTTCCCAGTAGCTGCCTTTGTATTAATATACTTGTAAAATTTTTCTTTTTTCGAAAAAGATGTATCCATTCTTTATTTTTTTTGTACAATTCACCTTGTACTTGATTGTATTAATAAATAAAGATACACATTTTTTCTTTGCAATGTCTTGTATGCTCTTTTACTTTCACCCTTTCTCTTATTATCACCATGCTGTCTTAATAAACATGGTTGACAGATAATAGAGTAAGCATCTTAGTTTCTTCAAGAAATAGCGATGGCATAGGCCGCATGTTCAGATCTGCTGCCTAAGACTTTTCAACTCTATAAGCCGTGAGGGTCTCATAGAGATTTTTCTCCCTACGGATCGAGAGGATCTCGTAGGTGGATTTTCTCCTTAGGAATCGTGAGGATTCCTAAGTGCATTTTCTCTTATAAGTCGTAAGGATCCTATAAGAGAATTTTCCCTCTTACGAGTCGAGAGGACCCGTAAGCGGTTGTTTCCCTCCTTGTCGAGATTCGAGTTTAGAGAGTGAGACCCGTGGATAGTATACAAGTGGCCGTTTTGGGCCAACTCGTAGGGTCCCAGTGCTTAGGGAATAAGTTTTTTAATTCTTACGGCCTAAGGCTTTATCTTACGAGTCGAGCCGCATCGAGAAGTTCTCGCAAAGACATCAATTTCTTTACAAGTCGAGACGAATCGAGCATTTCTCGCAAGAATATCCTAACGTCACAGTTAACCTTTACTCTTTACGACAGAAGTCCGTTAGGGTCTGTGGTACTTAGGGTTTTGGCCGTCGTACCGTCGCATCAGCTGATATATTTCTCGATAGGCAATCGTGCTGTTCAAGTAGCCCTGCGACTGCCGTGTCTCTGATCCCTTCGAGGGCTGGACAAGACGTCTTCAAGCAATCCTCCTTGGCAGTTTGACCGTCGGAAGAGCAAGCGTTAGGAATTTTACCATGCCGCTTTTTACTTGAGGTTAGGCTCATTTTGGAGAGCCCCGATGAGTCATAACTACTCCGCGCTGGTGTGGGATGATCTCCGATAGTCTTTCAGGTTTTATGTGAGTTGCCGTCAAGACCCTGAAGCTAGGAATTTGGCCTTTGCTTTGTTTGCTGGCATCGCGTCTGCTGTATCGAGAAGAATGTCGCGGTGGGAACCAGGGATTTTGCCGTGGCTCCATTTGTTTGATTGTTGCGTCTGAACCCTGCTGGAGGAAGAACGCTGGGATGACATCTCGTCTGCTGTATCGAGACGAACGTCACGGTTGTCTCTAGGTTGCTTGTGAACCGTCGAGGTTTGGAACTAGGGACTTTGCCGTGGCTCCGCTGTTTGATGATGTTGCGTCTGAATCCTGTTGGAGGAAGAACGCTGGGGTGACATCTCATCTGCTGTATCGAGACGAACGTCGAGGTGGTGACCATTCCGCAGTGGTGCAAGATGATCTCCGATTGTCTTTCAGGCTTTATATGACTTGCCATTAAGACCTTGAAGCTAGGAATTTGGCTTTCGTTTTGTTTGCTGGAATTGCGTCTGCTGTATCGAGACGAATGTTGCGGTTGTCCCTAGGTTGCTGGTGAACCGTCGAGGTTTGGAACTAGGGATTTTGCCGTGGCTCCATTATTTTATGATGTTGCGTCTGTTGTGTCGAGACGAACGTCGAAGTGGTGACTATTCCGCACTGGTGCGGGATGATCTCCAGTTGTCTTTCAGGCTTTATATGACTCGCCGTTAAGACCTTGAAGCTAGGAATTTGGCCTTCGCTTTGTTTGCCTTGTCATGTCCAAATCCTGTTGGAGGAAGGGCGTTATTGTTGACATTGCATCTGCTGTATTGAGACGAATGTCATGGTTGCCTCTAGGTTGTTGTTGAATCGTCGAGATTTGGCTTCGCTTTCTGGCAGTGCCTGTCGGGAAGGTATAGTTCCCTCTTTGTTTGTGCCCCTGGATTGTATACAGGGATCAACGTGATCTCACCTGTAGGGCAAAAGTTTCATCATATATATATTTTTTATTGTTTTATTTCCGCGACGCTCTATCATTTCAGCTTTTATATCGCGAAGGTCGCGATTGCCCAATCATTTCGGCTATTTTTCGCGGTGCCCAATCATTTCGGCTATTTTTCTTTTTACTCGCTGCTTTTTATTGCAAGTTGCCCAATCATTTCGGCTGTTTTTCTTTTTACTCGCTGCTTTTTATTGCGAGTTGCCCAATCATTTTGGCTATTTTTCATGCATACATTTTTACTTGCCGCTTTTTATTGCAAGTTGCCCCATCATTTCGGCTATTTCATATGCATTTTAGCTCGCTAATTTTTTATCGCGATAGTAGAACTTGGAATCTAGTGCCAATCTTAGCATCAGCATCGCTACAACTGGAATATTGCCAGGAGCGAACCATCATTTGCCATGAAAGGACTCGGAATTTGATACCGTTTTAGGCATCAGCATCGCTACAAATGGGATATTGCCAGGAGCGAATTATCATTTGCCATGAAAGGACTCGGAATTTGATACCGTTTTAGGCATCAGCATCGCTACAACTGGGATATTGCCAGTAGCGAATCATCATTTGCCTCTGTCGATGTCGAACAAAGGTGGCTTAGTAGACAGGGTTAGGGTCCTGTCGACTAAGGCTTTTGCCTTCATGAGCCGTAAGGGTCTCACAAAGGTATTTCTCCCTACAAGTCGTGAGAATCTCGTAAGTGTGTTTTCTCCTTGGGAATCGTGAGGATTCCTAAGTGCGTGTTCCCCTGTAAGTCGTAAGGATTTTACAAAAGGGTTTTCTCCTTATAAGTTGAGAGGGCTTACAAGGGTTGTTCACCATATAAACATATCCCTAGTCACGAATGGGACTTGGTTAGGGAAATGTTTATTCGCGCCCATGGATTGTATACAAGGGTCAGTATTGAGCCGCTTGTAGGGCAGTTTCGAAGGTTGTGGGGGTTGCTTAAGAACAGGTTCAGGTCTCTGTAATTTAAGACTTTCAAGTCTTATGAGCCGTGAGGGTCCCACTAGTGAGTTCTCCTTACGAGTCGTCAGGATCTCGCAAGTGTAATTTCTTCTTAGGAATCATGAGGACTCCTAAGTGTGTTTCTCCCTTATGAGTCGTAAGGATCTCACGCGGGTGGTTTCTCCTTACAAGGTCGTGAGGACCCTGCAAGTGTCTTTTAACGAGGTTGCGCCCTTTCGGGTTTTCACAAACACTCGCCGGTTTGCCCTGCTGTTTTTACTCACGGAGCCCTTTCGGGTTTTCATCCGTGTCCATTTTGCTTATGAACATACCGTCTCTTTTTTTCTTTATATTTTTTTATTCTTTTTTTTTCTAACGAGGTCGCGCCCTTTCGGGTTTTCACGAACACTCGCCGGTAAGCCTTACTGTTTTTACTCACGGAGCCCTTTCGGGTTTTTCATCCGTGCCCATTTTGCTTATGGACATACCGTTTTTTTTTCTTTATATTTTTTTTATTCTTTTTTTTTTCTAACGAGGTCGCGCCCTTTCGGGTCTTCACGAACACTCGCCGGTAGCCCTGCTGTTTTTACTCACGGATCCCTTTCGGGTTTTCATCCGTGCCCATTTTGCTTATGGACATACCATTTTTGTTTTTTTTTTACACCACGTCAGCCTGGGGATGCCGCGGGTTGGTAGTAGTTTAACGACGTTTCGGTCATTTGCAAGTTTTAGGACATTGCGGTCCATTGTTAGTTTAACGACGTTTCGGTCTGCCGTTAGTTTAAGGACATTTCGGTCCGTCGTCACCGTATTCGAGGTGAATCTCTAGTTTACTGACTTTTCGGTCTATGGGGCTTTCTCTATGATTGAGCATGATGCCACCGGCGTGTCCATCTTTCTCGGAGCATGTGGTTGCGACGGGCTCACTTTCCAGTTTTCGGAGATGACGAACTTGCCTTGTTGGTATTGATCTTCAACCCATTTTTTGAAGGCGTAGCAATCCTCGATCAGGTGACCTACCGTTTGGTGGTAAGGGCAATAATCGAGATCGTTAACATCGCCAGGCCGCAACGGACGTTTTGGACTCGGCAGCTTGATGAGCCTGTCGCGCACTGCCAGCTCGAACAGTTTCCTTATTTTATCTTGAGGAAACGAGTAAGGACGTTTCAACTTTTCCTGGAGGGGTTGCCGCTTGTTTTTTCAGCAAACAACCGGTCTAGGGCTACTCGATTGCTATTGAGTATTGGCTACGAGGGCTGTTTTTCCCTTTTCTTTATCCTTTTTGCCTGATCCTTTATTTGCGAGGCCGAGATTTTTTTCGAGTAGCGTGCGATTGCACGGCTGGACGTTCTCGCAACTCCTCAATTGTTTCATTTTTGAAATGGATTCCTTGAGGAGAGGGGTTGAGGGCAGCTTCTTCGTCAGAGTCGCTTCCGAAAGTGATAATTTGCGATCCCTTGGAGTCGGTTATGTGACAGTCGTTGGTGGCTCTTTTGCGCTCATCTATCACATTTTTCTGATGTCTACGAGCTCCACGCTTTGTCCTGTTGAAGCGTTGCTTTTGAACGACATACCCTTGCCACCAACACTTAAAGGAGTCGCAGTCTTCGGTAGGATGTATGATCTTCTGATGATATAAGCAGAAGTTAGGATGCATCTCTGCTCCACCGAGAGTATTTTCTTCGGAGGGTGGTAGCTTCATTCCCGCTGACAGGGCTTTCGCAAACCTTTTCCTCATCTTGAATTTGTTTTTATCTGCAGCAGATGGCTTTTGATTTGACGGGAGTGCCTCGACTCATTGGTCCAGTCGTCGGTGTTTGGCTCCTTCCAGTATGTCCATCTCACGCTCTTGATTGGCTTCAACTTTCAGACGAATCTCATTCAGGAAGGCATCGATCAACTCGTCTGACGACCGCGGAATTTCTGGTTCAGGGTTCACCCACGGTTTCTCGACGCAAGGAGCCTCTTCATCATCTGCCAATGAGTGAGAGATCACATGACAAGTCGCTACGTAGTCTTCGGATTCATCTGATGAGTCTTCTCCATCGTTTTCGTCCTCGACAAAAGAACAAGCTGCCCCCATCGTGTCCGTCTTCTTTGGAGTGTGCGGCTGTGGTGGGTTTACCTTCCAGTTTTCAGACAGCGCGAAATTACCTTGTAGGTACTGATCCTCGATCCATCCCTTAAAGACGAAACAGTCCTCGATCGGGTGACTTACCGTTTGGTGGTAAGGGCAATAATTGGGATTATTGAGATTGCTTGGCTGCGATAGACGTTTTGGACTCGGCAGATTGATGAGTCTGTTGCGCACTGCCAGCTCGAACAGTCTTCTCGTTTTATCCTGAGGAAACGAGTAAGGACGTTCCAGTCTCTCTTCGAGGGATGGGCGTAGACGCACGTTATTTTGGCGAGCAACCGGCTTTGATTTGCTTGGCTGTTCTTGAGCATTGGCGACGACGATCACTTTCCCTTTTCCTTTCTCATTTCGAGAGTCTGGTTTTGGAGGAGACGGTCCATGGCCCATCTGGTCCATTTGGGCTAATTTGTCGATCAAGGCCTGGAAGGTGGTCGGCCTGAAGAACATCATGAATTGCGAGATGGTCGCTTGCGGATCGAGAGTGCCCACGAACATGCCTACCGCAGGTGCCTCTTCTATGCGTTGTTTGCATTTCGACCATAGGTTCCGCCATCGTGTTGCGTATTGAACCCACGTTTTGCCTGGCCTTATCCTGGCATTTATCAGTGCTGTTATCGGGGTGCGTTCATTAGCACTCGCGAATCTTTGTGTAAACAGTAGCTCCATATCCGCAAATGTTTTGAGAAAGTCGTTAGGTAGCTCCGAATACCATTCAAAGGCTGTTTCCGCTAAGCTGCCGACGAATTGGCGAAGCAGCAGCTTGTCGTCGCCTCCAGTGTTGCCGCATAAGGCCCTGAATTGAGCGACATGCTGATGCGGATTCCCTGTTCCTTTATATACATGGAACTTAGGGATCGTATATCCCGGCGGGTAACTGATTTGGTCATACCAGCCCGGATAGGGTCGTCCAGTTCTAACAATTTGCGTAGCCGCTTCATTCACTTGATGAACCCGTATTTGATGAGCTATATAGTCACCCAGCACGGCCTTGGAAATGGTTTCATTTTTGGCTGCTGAAAGAGCCGGCGGAGGATTAGATGTCTCCCTTCTATCGTTCAATAATGATTGGAGGGTCATCAGCTGGAGGGTCCGGCTGTAACATCATCCCTACCATATCTTGGAAAAGGAGCGCCATCTGTCTTATGTTAGCCGCTTATTCTGCGGCTTCTTTGTCCTTCTTTTCGAGGACTCTACGTAAGAAGTCAGCATCGGTTTCTTGTTCGTGACGCTGTTCTGATGACGCCTCTGAGCTTTCTTTTGGCCCAGTAAGTGCAGCCATTGCAGTCATCATTTCCGGAAGCTTTTGTTGTTGCTCCTGGGCTTTCGTCACGGATCGGGTGAGCGGTCGGTGGCCCGTAGAAGCACGGCTTTCCTCCTTTCCGGCAGCCATATAAACAGTGTGCACCACCATGCCCCCAGACTTAGGGCGTTTGTGTTCAGCGCTTTTACGGTTCGCCATATTCACTAGGGCTTTTTGGGGCCTCCTTTTCCTATGAGGGATTGGAGATGAGGGGGCCGTTGCAGTGGGCACCCAAGTAGCTGTTGCTTTTTGTGGCTTGACGGAGTAGTCTTTCTCCTGCCGAACCTTCATCTTTTTCTGTCGGTGGGGATAGTTTTCATCAATCACCGATTCCTGGACCTGTCGCCAGACTTGTAAATTTTAGAGGACATCCGTTGAGGGGGCTGTTCTAGCTTCTTCTCTGGAGTATTCCCCATTGGTGAAGGAGTTCTCTTTAGCACTGCAGTAGGAGAGTTTCTACGCACTGTGTTCAGCAATTCAAAGCTGTTTTTGGTTGGAACAGCAGCATCGATCCCCACCATCGGAGCTGGCGGAGTTATCCCAGAGGGAGAGTTGCCCCCAGCCTTCCTTACTCGGCGCCAGTGGCGATGTCGAGCTCGTCGTGCGGGTTGAATTGATTGAGCCGCAGGGGTGACCTCCTCATGCCCCCTGTGTTGGTCAGAATCTGCTGGTACCAGCCTTTTTAAGACCGACGTCCGTTGAATGGGGACGGCCAACCTGTCAAAAGCAGACTTCCGAGCAGGGGAAGCGACCTTGGTGATTTCGCCTGAAACTGGAGTAGGGATAGCTATCCGCTTTGGGATAACATCTTCTAATATTGCTGACTTTTTCATTGGCCCGTTGGAGCTCTGACCTAGCCTGTTAAAAACTGAGGCAGTGGAGTTGGGGGACCTGTTGAGAGGGACCGCGGCAGTGGTAATTCGATCAAAGACCGACTTCTTTGGGGCTTCTTGCAACGTCATTGGGGCATTGAATCTCATTGGTGGGAGTATGGTTCCAAAGAACAGCCCAGTAGTGGCTTGAGTCACCAGTTCCACCGGCATAGCGAAGATGGAGGATGCTTGGGGCCCATAAGTCACTCCTCCGGCAAGGACGGAGCGAGAGTTGCAGTTGCAAGTAGTGCAGTTTGAAGCCATTGATCTTCTGTTTTCTTTACGGAGCAAGACACCAAATCTTAGTACCTCGAATCCACAGGCAACCACAGCAAACCGTGATTCGTTTGCTAACACGACACACGAAGTGTGGAGTGGAAAGAGGAAAAGGTCCCACCGGGTATGCCAGAATCTGTTCCCCTCCGAATGGCGGCTAGGACAGGGATGTCTTGCCTGAGATTCGGGGAAGATGCTAATTGGTTTTATCTGTCCACCTCTCCGACGATGTCAAGTTGATTTATGGCACCGTGTATCGGAGGTTTAGACGGATGCGGCCGATGTAGCAGACTTCGTCAGATTCCCCCTCGCTTGAGGGGTTTTTGATTGTGGGGATGCTCTTCCCTGCAGGCGCAAGCCCCTGCATTTAATTATGCTACCGCATCGCGGTAACAACTTTCTCCTTCTCCAGATGTTCACTTGGTGTCGTGGGTGTTTGTTTTGTTTGTGGTTGCCCGTGGATTGTATACGGAGACTAAGTTATGCCATCACCCGTAGGATGTGGATTATTTCAAATCCGTAGTTACTTAGATTTGGGTTTGGTGTTTTGGTTTAAGTATACGTTAGCCATATTTGACGCTAAGATCAACTTAAACGTTTGTTAAGGATACGTTAGTCTAATTTGAGACTAAGATCAACTTAACGGGATCATTTAGATTCGACAAAAGAGCATTTAGGCTCTATTGTTCCAGTTTAGGGGCGTGGTGGTCCATTCCATGTATGGCCGTCGGGACCCATCACCTCTTTGACGACGTTGAAGGGTTACAACGACAGGTGTCAGAGGAGTTCAGAGATGTACCCTTGAACCAGAGTTGCTTGGGGGATCTGTAGTCCAGTTAGGGACTAAAGTCTATTTGAATGTTTAAGGTTACGTTAGCCATGTTTGAGATTAAGATCAACTTAAACGGGATCATTTAGATCCGACAAAAGAGCGTTTGGGGGCTCTGTTGTTCTTGTTTAAGGACGTGGTGGTCCATAGGTAGTTTAAGGACATTGCGGTCCATGTTCCAGTTTAGGGACGTGGGGGTCCATTTTATTTATGGCCGTCGGGACCCGTCACCTCTCTGACGTCGTTGAAGGATTACAACGATAGGTATCAGAGGAGTTCGGAGATGTACCCTTGAACCGGATGTAAATTGATTTAAGCGAGCAGCCGTGCTCAGTCAATTTAATTTGAGGACATACGGCCATGATTGGGCTAAGTCCAGTTGAAGATGTTCAACGTTTTTATCTTTGGCCTATTAGGCCTGTGCTAAGGCTTTGCCCCTGTTTAATAATGCACTGCATTTTATTTCGGCCTGCTAGGCCTTTTTGATTTGGGCTCTGTCCCTTTATAAATGATGTAGAGCATCTGTTTGGGCTCTGCCCTTCTTTAAAATAATGCACTGTATTTAATTTGGCCTGTTAGGCCTTTTTAATTGGGCTTGGCCCTTCTGTAAATAATGCAGTGCATTAATTATTTGACTGTAGCTTGTCAGGCGCTTTGCGCCAATTATTGAGCGCAAGCGCTTGTGGTGGTGACACGTGTCATGCTCTAGTGAGCGCAAGCGCAGCAGCGCAGTGCGCTGCGCCAGTGCGCTGCGCTGTTGCGCTGCTGACACGTGGCGCGCTCCAGTGCGTTGCGCCAACTTCTGAGAGCAATGCTCTATCTTAAAAGCGCATAGCGCGAGTGGTTCTGGAGCTGACACATGGCGCTCTCTGGTGGCTCGCGCCAACCCAGGAGCGCAACAGTGCAGTTTTTGCAAGTGCGAGGCACTGTTTCAATTGCTCGAGAATCTTTAAGATTCCAGAACCAATGGTTCATAAAAAAGTGCAAGGCACTGTTATTATTTAATTTTTATTGAAGATCATTGATCTTGTTATTAGATCAATGATCTATTCAGAAGAAGATCTTCTTCTTCTTTTTTTATAAAGATTTTTACCTTTTTTCTCTTCTTGAGTTCTTCTCACAATTTTTCAGAGCTCTCTCTATTCTCTGTGTTTTTGTTTTTTTATCTTGATCTTGATGCCCATTGAATTGGATAGGGGTCTTTATATAGTGCCCATTAATTTGTTAAATTTGTTAAAGAGATCCTTCTCTGAGTGATTTAGGGAATTTTCCCCACCGTTGGATCTTTGATCCAAGGGTTTCTGTTTTACAGAAGACAATTTTCTTGTTTTAACAAGAAAAGAAAGATCTTTCAGAATTTTAATTCTGTTTGGCGCAAACGCACCTGCGCCTGACACGTGTCGCGCAGCGCAGAGCACAGCGCAACTGCGCTGCCACGTGTCGCGCAGCGCAACTGCGCTGCCACGTGTCGCGCAGCGCAGAGCGCAGATCATCTAAAGCGTTGCTTCTTTTAATTTTGTTTTAAATAGATCGTTGCTCTGATTGGGCGTGCTGCCTTAGGCGCTGCGCTGACGTATTAGCTTTTGACTCGTGGCGCGTTGCGCGCAGCGCAAGGGACTTGAAGCGTTGCTTCAATTTTTGAATTTTGAATTTCAAACAGAGTTTTGCTCTGATTGGGGGAAACAACTACCGTATCATAGATTTCCACCATCACCGGCATGTTTATATATTGTGATTCTTCTCGAGGATTTCATTATTTATGAGATTTCTGGATTTTGCGGGTAAAACCGCAAGAATTTCATAAACTTATTATCGTTTTAAAATGCAAGTTGCGGTTTTCTCGTGCTGTAGGGGTCGTCCACCATGAGTTTTCGTGATTTTTGTTGGTTTTCGAGACCCGATTCAAGGAGTATGATGAACCGTTTCTTGTAAATGGTGGGTCCAATATGGTACCCCGGGGTGAGAGTGTTTTTGTGGGGATGACGATGAGCCTGGCAGGGGCAGACTACCTACCGGTGATGTCTGGCGCAGCGGATATCCGGAGGATACCGACCGTAGTCGTGAGATTTGTTGATATGGGCCGATCCGGACTGACGAAGCCCGAGATATTGAGATATTGATACATCAAGACATCGAGATGTTGAGACATTGATATATTCATATTTTGTGTCGATACTTGACACGACTTTTCTGATGATTTCATTGATGATACCTCAGCTATTTTACAAAGTTTTCTATGTAAGGATACAAATTTTCTCGTACCAAACATATTAAAGTTCCGTGTTGATTATGCATTCATGTTGCATACATATTAGTGTATCGCATCATATTGAGATATGTAGGTTGTGACGCATTGGTGTGCATGCTTACGATAGATGTTACTTTCTACTCACGAGTTGGCAACTCACCCCCATTGTGCCACTGTATCTTGCAGGTCCGACCCGTCAGCATTGTAGCGGCGGGCGTGCTTTTCTTGGCTTCTTTTGCTCGGACTTGCTACTTTGCTCGTAGGTGTGTTGCGAGGATTACTTTTGTCTCCACTTGTACTATTATTTGTATCTAGTATTCTCTATCTACCGCTTCTATCATTGTATATGCGACTTAGAGGTGTGACCGTGAGATCTGTGTATATATTTTGTTTCTCTGGTGTCGATATCAGTTGAACCGACGTGATGTTTTCCTTTTCTCGTGCGTTTTATATGCTTATTCTTGCACTACTACGATATATATTGCGTGTGGTTGTGATTCCGCCTTGGGCGAAGAGCTAGCTCCTGCTTGGGGATGCCGTTGTTCATTATATATATGTATTTTGTTTGGATGCCAGTATTTACAAAGGAGACTCTGCCAAAATTTTCAGGAAAATTTGGTGTTTTTAAAATGCTTTAATGCAACTTCATTTTACTACACCTCTTTTTATGTAAGGTTTTCCTTCACTTTATTTGTTAATTGTTTAGATTTTCTGGGCTTTGGCTTACTTAGATTGCGTTACTCCTTTAGACGTTGTGTAATTTAAGTACCAGTCATGTTCTGTACCTTCGGGTTGTGACAAAGTTAGTACTAGAGCCATATGTTTTACTTTTCTGAGTGTTGGATGACCCTTGGTAGATCAAGTAGGTGACTTAAGAGGTGTGACGTAGCGTAGGTATGTTCCGCGACATACTTATGATACGGTACTCCGCCTAAGTGACCTTAGGATATATTTGCTTGTATTTCCTTCTTTGATTCCTTATATTTCTTAATTCAACTGCATTGTTCTTATTAATCCTATTCCTTGTTCCAGTCGCTATGCCGCCAAAGACTATGAGGGCTCAGAGGGCTGCCGCCAGAGATGAGATTTGTGCGGGCTCGTTTGAGACAAGGACCGATCAGGGCGGTACGCCTACTCTTCAGGGTCAGGTTGATCCGCCTTCTCCAGGCCATATTGCCAGGCTAGAGTTTGGTATGCAGGAGTTGCGTCAGATGATGAAATCATTAGTTGAGGCCAGTCGGGCATAGAGATCTGAGGATGTCCCTTCCACTGCACATACCACGATTGTACCTGCTGCCCAGACAGTTGTTCCTACTACTACTGCGACTATTCCCGTATCATTACAGGAGTTTATGAGGCTGAGGCCTCCAGTCTTTACCGACACAAATGCAGCGGAGGATCCGCAGACATTCCTCGACAGGATGGTTAGGATTTGCCGTTCGCTGAGATGTTCTGATGATAGATGGGTGGAGCTAGCGAGCTTTCGTTCGGAGGGTCTTGCTCAGATGTGGTGCATGTTAGTCGAGAGAGGCTGAGCTGCAAGTCTACCTCCTATGACTTGGGATGAGTTCACAGCTGTATTCCTTGCCCGTTTTCTTCCGGAGAGCGTCAGGGATGCTCGAGCCCATAGTTTTGAGGTTTTGCGCAAGACTCCTGGGATGACAGTGTCCGAGTATGACATTCAGTTTACTCAGTTGTCCCGATATGCGCCTTACTTGGTAGACACTGAAGAGAAGATGATAAAGAGGTTCGTACGGGGACTTGACACACAGTTATTTCTTGCTATTGGCGCCCAACACTTTGAAACTTATGCAGCCGCGATGGATGCAGCCTTACTTCTGTAGGAGCGTATTTCAGAGACTTCGGTCGTTCAGGGACCGAAACGGATTCGTACCGATGTATTAGCCTTGAGGCAGATGGGTAGATGCCGCGGCAGGCCCCCTCCAGGTCGTGGTGATGGCGGAGGCTCGAGACCAGGACAGTTATATAGTACCTATCCACAGGGACAGCGGCCGTCACTAGGATGTTTTCGATGTGGGAGTCTGCATCACCGTGTCAGAGACTGTACTGTGAGGCGCCAGGGCGCGGCGACAGTTCCACATATGACATTACCACCTTCACCACCTCTTCAGAGAGCTCTACTTCCTACCCCTGATGATGCTCCACGCCAGGCAGATGCTCCAAAAGGCCGTGGGCATGGCGGTCCTGTTTAGAGAGGACGAGGAGACAGAGGCAGAGGCAGAGGCAGAGGTAGAGGACAGCCAGCTATTAGTGGGGTACACGCCTGAGTGTTCGCTTTGACTCCTCAGGATGCGCATGCATCCAATGCCGTTGTGACAGGTACTTTACCAGTATGTTCTTTCGACGCGCGGGTATTATTCAACCCAGGTTCCACACATTCTTATGTATCTACACACTTTGCACCGATGTTGGGCCGAGAGTCATTTTCGTTAGATCAACCGCTTATTGTTATTACTCTGGTAGGCGAGTCGTTTGTCGCTCGTTTTGTGTACCGATCGTGTCCCGTTCGTATTGGGGAGAGGGTTTCTTCGGTTGATCTGATTCTCCTCGATATGTTAGACTTCGATGTTCTTCTGGGTATGGACTGGCTAGCCACTTATTATGCATCCGTGGACTGCCGTGAGAAGGCAGTCAGATTTAGCTTTCCGGGTGAGCCAGTTCTGGTTATTCAGGGAGACCGTAGCGTCACCCTTCCCATCTTGATTTCTTCTCTTCGCGCTGGTCAGCTCAAGGAAAGGATGTCAGGGATTCTTAGCGTATGTCTGTGAGGGAGTTTCCGATTGTGAGGGAGTTTCCGAATGTCTTTCCTGACGAGCTGCCTGGTTTACCGCCAGAGCGTGATATTGAGTTTTGAATCGACTTGATCCACGGCATGGGGCCTATTTCTATACCGCCTTATCGGATGGCCCCGGCCGAGCTTAGAGAGCTGAAGGATCAGTTGCAGGATTTGCTGGATAAGGGGCTTATTCGACCGAGCATGTCCCCTTGGGGTGCTCCTGTTCTGTTCGTCAAGAAGAAAGACGACAGTTTGCGTTTGTGTATTTATTATCGTCAGCTGATCCGGGTTACAGTGCGGAACAAATATCCATTACCTCATATTGATGATTTGTTCGACTAGTTCCTGGGTGTTCCCCTCCGAAAGGCGGCGCACAGGACCGCGATGTCCTGACGCTGAGATTCGGGGCAGATGCTATTTGGTTTTATCCGTCCACCTCTCCGAAGATGCCAAGTTGATTTATGGCACCGTGTATCGGAGGTTTAGATGGATGCGGCCGATGTAGCAGACTTCGTCAGATTCCCCCTCGCTTGAGGGGTTTTTGATTGTGGGGACGCTCTTCCCTGCAGGCGCAAGCCCCTGCAGTTAATTACGCTACCGCATCGCGGTAACAACTTTCTCCTTCTCCAGAATTTCAGTTCGTGTCGTGTGTGTTTGTTTTGTTTGTGGTTGCCCGTGGATTGTATATGGAGACTGAGTAATGCCGTCACCCGTAGGACGTGGATTAGTCCAAATCCATATTTACTTAGATTTGGGTTTGGTGTTTTTAGTTTAAGGATGCATTAGTCGCGTTGCGACTAAGATCAACTTAAACGTTCGTTAAGGATACGATAGTCCTGTTTGAGAGTAAGATCAACTTAACGTGATAATCCATTTAATATCTGGCCATCGGGACTCGTCACCTCTCTAACGTCGTTGAAGGATTACAACGGCAGATGTCAGAAGAGTTCAGAGATGTACCCTTGAACCAAGGTTGATTTGGAGTTTTATAGTCCGTTTGAATGTTTAAGGATACGTTAGCCGTGTTTGGGGGCTAAGATCAACTTAAACGGGATCGTTTAGATCCGGCAAAAGAGCATTTGGAGGCTCTATTGTTCCAGTTTAGGGACGTAGTGGTCCATAGGTAGTTTAGGGACGTTGCGGTCCATGTTCCAGTTTAGGGACGTGGTGGTCCATATTCCAGTTTAGGGACGTGGGGGTCCGTATTCCAGTTTAAGGACGTGGTGGTCCGTATTCCAGTTTAGGGACGTGGTGGTCCGCTATTAGTTTAAGGACGTTTCGGTCCAACATCAGTTTAAGGGCGTTTCGGTCCATCGCCAGTTTAAGGACGTAGTGGTCCATCATTAGTTTAAGGACGTTTCGGTCCAACATTAGTTTAAGGACGTTTCGGTCCATCGCCAGTTTAAGAACGTAGTGGTCTATCTTTAGTTTAAGGACGTTTCGGTCCAATATTAGTTTAAGGACGTTTCGGTCCAACATTAGTTTAAGGACGTTTCGGTCCATCACCAGTTTAAGGACGTAGTAGTCCATCATTAGTTTAAGGACGTTTCGGTCCGTCGCCAGTTTAAGGACGTAGTGGTCCATCATTAGTTTAAGAACGTTTCGGTCCGATATTAGTTTAGGGACGTTTCGGTCCACGAGTTTAAGGACCCCGCAGTCCATATTCATGTGTGGTCGTTGGGACCCGTCGCCTCTCTGACGTCGTTGAAGGATTACAACGAGAGGTGTCAGAGGAACTCGGAGATGTACCCTCGAACCGGATATAAATTGATTTAAGGGAGCAATCTCGCTCAGTCAGTTTAATTTGAGGACTTACGGCCATGATTGGGCTAAGTCCAGTTGAAAAGTATTCAACGCCTTTTATTTGTTTTTGGTCTGTTAGACCTGTGTTAGGGCTTGGCCCATTTTTAAATAATGCATTGCATTATTTTCTATTCTTTTGTTTGGGCTCTGCCTATAAAAGATGCAGAGTATCAATTTATTTTGGGCTCTGCAAGGCATCTGCATAGCATTTAGTTTGGGCTTTGCCCATTTATAAATGATGCAGAGTATCAATTTAATTAGGCCTGTTTGGTCTTTTAATTGGGCCTGGCCCTTCAGAAAATGCATTGTATTTTCAGGCGCTTTGCGCCAATCAGAGAGCGCAAGCGCTTATGATGACGACACGTGTCATGCAAGCGCAGTGCACTGTGCTAGTGCGCTGCGCTTGCGCTGCTGACACGTGGCGCACCTTGGTAAGTTGCGCCAATTACAGAAAGCAAAGCTCTATCTCAAAGCTCATAGCGCAAGTAATTCAGATGCTGACACGTGGCGCTTTCCCAAGAGCGCAACAGCGCAGTCTGGAAGTGCAAAGCACTAAGAATGTTTTAGATTCAAGAACAGAAGTGCAAAGCACTATTTGATTTCTTGATCTAATTTAGATCAAAGAAAAATAAGTTTTTCTTTTTATTTCAAGAACCAGAGGTTCATAAAAGTGCAAAGCACTATTTTTTTTATTTTTGTTGTTTTCTTGTTTTAAAGAACCAGTGGTTCATAAGAAGTGCAAAGCACTGTTTATTATGTGAAGATCATTGATCTGGTTTTTAGATCAATAATTTATTAAAAGAGATT
This sequence comes from Agapanthus africanus, assembly GCA_030015575.1. Taxonomy (NCBI): domain Eukaryota; kingdom Viridiplantae; phylum Streptophyta; class Magnoliopsida; order Asparagales; family Amaryllidaceae; genus Agapanthus; species Agapanthus africanus. The sequence goes on along the minus strand of CM057337.1, from coordinate 593,411,893 downwards.
TCTTCTCTCTCGTGAAGGTTTTTACCTTTTTCTTTGGAATTTTCTCAGAGTTCTCTCTCTGTTTGAAGCTCTTGACTTTTTTCAAGAAAAATGTTGATTCCTTTGAATTGAGGTCTGGGGTCTCTTTTATAGTGCCCATAAATTAGTTAATTTTGTTGAAGAGATCTTTCTCTGAGTGATTTGGGTAGTTTTCCCCACCGTTGGATCTTTGATCCAAGGGCTTCTGTTTTACAGAAGAAAATCTTCTTGTTTTAACAAGAACAGAAAGATTTCTTTAAAATCTTTATTCTGTTTTGGCGCAAATGCTCCAGCATGTGACACGTGTCGCGCAGCGCACAGCGCAGCGCAACTGCCCTAGCGCATCTGTGCTGACACGTGTCGCACAGCGCACAGCGCAGCGCAGCGCAACTGCGCTAGCGCATCTGCTCTGACACGTGTCGCGCAGCGCTTGCGCAACTGCGCTAACGCATCTGCGCTGACACGTGTCGCGCAGCGCAGTGCCTGCGCAGCTGAAGCGTTGCTTCCTTTAATTTTTCTTAAAATAGAGCTTTGCTCTGATTGGGCGCGCCTTCTTGGGCGCTGCGCTGACGTGTCAGCGCCTGACATGTGGCGCGTTGCGCCCGAGATTTGAAGCGTTGCTTCAGAATTTTGAATTTTGAATTTCAACAGAGCTTTGCTCTGATTGGGCGAAACAAATGCCCCCCCACCGTTGCGCTCACGTGGCGCACACGTGAGTGCAGCGGTGGCAAACTCCTAATCGTTGGATCAAGGGGTGAGCTCAAGGGGCGCAAGCGCCTTATAAATAGGACCTCTGGCCCTTAGAAAAATCTTACCGTTTTAAGATTTTTGATTTCAACAGAGCTTTGCTCTTGCTTAAGAACTTCAGAGGTTTGCTCATTCCCAAAGTTAGAAACTTTAGGTAAAAATTAATTTAAATCAAATTAATTTAAATTAACCTTAACCAAAGGGCTTTGCTCACACAGATCTTTTGATCTAAAGAGATCCCCATTGGGGTTTCATAAACAGAGCTTTGTTCTCAAAACTTATAGATCTACAGGGATCTTGTTCATGGGTTTTAACCCATGAACAGAGCTTTGCTCATAGATCTAAAAATAGCTTTTTTAGATTTGAAAAATGAAGATTCTTTTTATAAATTTTTCATGAATCTTTCAAGATTCCAAAAACTTTTAATTCTTTTAAGTGTAAAAAAAAAGTTTTCTGATGGACCTTTTCCATTATTACCACAGAGCCATGCTCTTTTAAGGAATCTTATTTTCTTGAGACCAGAGTTTGACAAGTGTCACTTTGTGACAGAGCTTTGCTTTGAAAGAGGAGATTTTCTCCTTGTCTCTAGGGATTCTTCCCCCCTTTTTTTATAAATGGGAATGTTTTCCTGGGGACCGACTGACAATCTCATCCAATGATGAGGTTGTCTTATTAATTGACGTATTGTCATCCAGATTTTGTGGGTTCCTCTTTCGTCTCCTACTCACTGCACTGCTGTGTGGTGTAATTAATTAATTTTAATTTAATTTAGTTAATGCACTTTCTTTTTTAGACGCCAAACGTTGGAATTACAACACTAATGGCTAAATTGTTCTTTTGCAGGGATCATGTCTCTAGACACTTCATTCCCGTTCGTCCGTTCGGAGGAGGGATTTCCCGAGGCGCCCTTGGACCGTGAAGTCCTGACCTTGATTAAAGGATACGACCCGGAGTACAAGAACCTCAACCTTTAGGGGTCTTGGTATAACCAGATCATCATGGGTCGACGCAGCTTCACATGCGCAGTGCCGTCCGAGCCCATCACGGTAATTCACTATGCTACCCCACCCTCAGTGCAGTATGCCGTGGAGATGGTAGATTGGACCGCGAACAGCTTTCTTCATCCCGCCATAGATGCGATACCGGTTCAGCGTCCTATGGTTTTGGACATCCTAGGACACCGTATCTGTCAAGGTGAAGCACGACCTTGGGGGCAATCGTATAACCTTGGTCTGATCCCCCGCCACTCGATTGGTTATCTGCCGTGGGCCCGGTACATCCTGTCGACGAAGAAGTCGCAGTTGATAAGACTAGGACTGTACATCGCGGTCTACGTCTCTCTCTTCCAGTATCCCACACTCCCCACCTAGTGGTTTAAGGCTTTCTTGGAGCAATGGAATATTCCCACCCACACTTTCCTTGCCATGGATCGGGAAGTGTCCATCTCTTTGGAAGAATTCACGGAGGTATCCGGCCTACCGGTCATGGGGGAACACTATGAAGAGCTGCTCCCGACAGATGGGTACGTCTTCGGCGCTAAGCCGATGGTAAGGGGGATCACGCCGGAAAATGCTGTTCAACACCGATTCCCGAGCTTGATTAAGGTGTTGAACATCTATGAATCTCTCTTTATCGAACGCAGGAGCCGCGGAGTTAATTTTGAGGATTTCATTGCTCAGTTCCTTCATCCAAACGTCATCTCGGCAGAAGCTGCCAAGTTTGCCACCCTTGAGGACCCTTTCGGTTTAGGTTTGGATAACCTGCCAGCGAAAGACATAGACCAAAAGGACTTTTTTCTTCCAAACTCCCCAACCATGTCTTTTGCAGAAATTGCGGCCCCTGGAATGGATGAGGAGGCTTTTTTCTTAGGATTTCTCGGACTGTGGCTGAGTTGGTTCTCGATCCCAATGCACTCTCATCGCATGCGGCCTTCTGTCTTTTACCCAGCCCACCGAATGGTCATCGGAGTAAAGGTGGCTGTGGGGATCGCTGGCTTGGCGCACCTATATCATGGCCTCAGTCGAGCAGCAGATGCCAATGAGCCCGGGGTACTGCACGTGGTCTTCCCGATGCACTACTTTGCATCATGGCTCGAGCTACACACGGCGGGTGTCTTCGGCATGCATAAAAGGCCTTCATTCTTTGACAAGTGCGGTTTTCCTCGCATTATACAGTTGATTGGCTCATCAATCGTGACCCTTTCACCACGGAACGCCAGGGGTTTACTGCTTCGCCCTCACACCATTGGAGTCGGGATGTCCTTCATTGACAAGGTATTAACCATTGGAAAAGCGTCCACCACCGCGGTGCGACCATTACAGGACTCCTTTAAGGATGGAGCTTCAGTGTTGATGGCCCGGGAGACCCTCCACTTGTATTCTATTAGACCGGGTTTCCTAGTCTTCAGGCAGGGAGGTGCGGCAATCTTCATGAGATATAACTCGCATCGTTTTGCCCAACAACTGGGCTATGATCAAGGGGTACCCTTGGAAGCTTTCTTACTGGAACCTGCTGCCAATGAAGAAGGGATGGAGAACGCGTTACATCACTTCATGCGCCTGAACACAGGTTCTCGTTTTTTTATCAGCACGCCGGCCTGCGCTCCACGACTCCTTAATGTATATAAAGAGTGGTACAATCATGCGACGGGGGCCGTTATAAAGGAAGAGAGGCGAGTGTTGATTGATCGTAAAGAAGCACCTCCCGGCACCAACCGTAACTCTCCCTTAGTGCCAAGGACCCCGGTGGTTCCTCCTCTAAAAGATGCCGGGGGCAGACCATCGCGTGCGCAAAGTCCTCCACGTGAGTTGCCGCTCCCTGATATCACAGACGCACCTCCCGCACCCTGTTCTCCAGTGGAGACAGTGGTTGTATCCTCGCCGGAGTCTGGCGTGGGCGCGGACATCGGGACCCGTCGTCCCAAAGTGGCTGCTAAGCGAAAGTCGATCCCACGTGAGCCTAGGGTCGGAGGGCAAAAGAAAAAGAAGTCGCTCTTCGCTGCGGACGTCGTGTTCGGTCAGGAACCTCATGCTCCCTATGCCGAGGGTCTGATCGAGTACGGGACTAACGGAGGATTAGTGATGCCGCCGCCGGACGATACAGACTTGGAGGCTGCTCTCGAAGCTTCAGCGTGGTTGGCGAGGCGTGACGCGTGGCTAGCTAAGCTTGCGCAATCAGGTAACTACTAGTCGCCCTTTTTTTATTGTAACATATCCTCTTCATTGCCTTTGACTAACGCTTTTTTTTTCCAACAGGCATCACTGATGAAGAAGCCATTGCCGCTTCTCTGAAGACTTTCCAGGAGGAGGAACGTCTTAGAGCATCCATGGTCCTTAGTAAGTTTTGTTAGTTGTATGTATGCCCTAGAGGCCAGTATTGTACAGATGATGTATATTATATTGGATGCTTGGACATATATATAGAGATGACTTTCTTGCTCGATATGATAGTATGCTATCGGGTTGCACTTTATCTTAACATGTATACTAGTCTCTTTATACTGTCTTATAGTTATATGTTGATAAAGCCCTTAGGATGTGTACTTGACTACCTGGACTATGATGCAGATCATACTAGTGGGGACATGGTAGTCCATAAGTACATCCTTCAAGGTCCCTAGTCGTGGGTGTATCGAGACGGGGCATCGATATACTAGTGTAGACTAGCGTATATGCTTCTCGACCTATGAGATGGGCGATGGATGATCCCATATCCATTGGTGTTTGACATCAGAGATGGTATACGGGTGCTCAGTGGAGACTGGGTACACTGGACGGACTCGCCGAGAACTCCCAGATGGTATTATACCTCACGTCAGATGGCAGTTCTCAGGTGACACTTGTACAGGTTAGTCTGTAGACCCGAGATCGTCATAGAGTCTTGTGTGATTCCCAATGTGCTTTGATCTCCACCTTACCACGTCCATGAGGGCGTGCAAAACGGTGTTCTTTGGGTACAGTCCCGAGTCACATGGAGGCAATGAGCGATAGGAGGGGTTTCGTCTCTCCCGGTATTGGGGGTTGATGTTGCGCTGTGCTCGATTGGCCGTAACAGGGAAGTCCCTGGCCAGGGCTGATCAGAGATTTGCTGGTAAGTGTTACTAGTAGTTTCTCGACCCATTATGAGCCTCATATCGGCACGACTTATCGGTTATTGGGGTCTGACGTTTACCACCCCTAGACTTGATATGCGACATATCAGACGAACAGACCGGACTGTACGGTAAGTGTTACTGGTTGGATTCACAGGAGTGTGAGCGGGCTAGCTCGTCGATCTTCTGATCGCTCAATACCCGGATGGCCGTTACGTTTAGCAGACCGCTTGCTGCTTGTGGGTGCTTGATATGATCATCATCTGCTGCCGGCGTATTGACGAGTCTTTAGAGTCCTACACAGAGGTTTCCTGGCTCAAGCGAAACGAAATAGGAGCGCATATGAGATATGTGCAGGACCGAGAATAATGCGTGTATGTGATACCGTATTCTATTCTCGCGATGAATATATCGATTGGTTATATTCGATATGACCTAGATATCGAATCATGGATTGATTCGATATGACGATATATAGGATACTAGTCGGTTATATGCGATATGACCGGATCGTTAAATCAAGTGTTGATTTAATGATTTAATGTATAATTGTATATTTGATATATTACTTTGCATTAACTAGTATTGGTTCACTTTAAATGGATTTTCTCACTTGATGTGCAAGTTGTATATGTGATATACTTTTATGCACATGTTTGTATCATGTTTGATGATACTTGCTCATTTGGTTAAGTGTAAAGAATTAAACCTTGGTTAAGTAAATGGTTAGGGTTTTTATTTATTCATTCTTTTATCTTTTTTTTTTAATTTGGATTAAAAAAAGAAATGGCAAAAGAAAACAAAATGGTTGCTTTCATTCTTGAAGCTTGTTGAAGCTTCATGAAGCTTTGACCAAAGTGACCATTTTTGTCTTCATGCTTAACCCTAACCATTTATCTAACCTTAGTCAATTCTCTACACCTAACCATGGTTTACATTATGATAAGTATTCATTTTCTTTTTCATTTTAAACACTTATCATAATCATCTTCATCTTCTTCTTCTTCATGAGATAAAGAAAAAGCTTGCCACCATTAATGGCATGTTGAGCAAAAGTGTGAGAAATCCAATTCTAAAGTGAACCCACCTCCTATTTCTTCACCCTCTACCTCTTGCCAAGTAGTATAGGGTGTTTTATTCACAAGTTTCACAACTTGGTGAAGTTGGAGCTTGATCTTGTGTAACCTCGACGTAGATCATCTTCGGCATCGTAGCCGACGACTTGTCCGCTCATTTCTCCGATGAAGCCGATGCTAGAGTCCGAGATCCGACTAGGACAGCGAGAGGACGTTTACGTGGAGCTAAGGAAGTGGAGAACCGGATCTATAAAGGTTGTAGCTTCTCACTTTTAGTTAAGATGTTAACTAGTTTATTGTTTCGCCTAAAATTCTAGTCAACGATCCGTATTAGAGTTTCTCGGCACTCATAAAATTTGAAATTGGCATGGTTGATGCCTTGTGAGACCTCTTGAGAGTGCCTAGGAACCCTACAGTGGTATCAGAGCCTAGCTAGAGCCTTAGGCGAAGTCTAGACGATGTTTGAAACCCGATCAAACCGAAACCCTAAAAGCCAAAATGCTCTATGGAAATTTTCTGAAAATTTGGATTTTTGTCAATTAAAAATATGCAGAAAAACAAGCAGGGTCTTATTTGAATTACTGTGAAATACGAGGGCCTAAATCGATTTTTCCACCGCGGAACCGCGGCATGAGCTAGGAATGTACGGCGGTTCCGCGGCCGTACTGTCCCCTTGTCTGATAATTTCTGCACAGTAACTCATATAATTTAATGCTATATTTTCTGGGTATTTTTATTGTGACTCTACAGATGAGTATTCTGGGGTTGTATTGGGAATCAAAGATTCGATCGGATTTTCAAATTTTGTCTGTGTGGTTTTCCGGATAATTTTCGAATATGTTAAAAAGTTCGACCGGATATAAATACCCAACTTTTCTCCTGCCGAAAAATTTCCAAGTGTTGGATTTTTCCGTAGTTTAAAGACGTTCTAAGTAGTGCAAGTAACGCGATGGTCCCTCTAGTAGACAACAAACCTTAACTCGATTATGTGACCGTCTTGAACTGACCTTTGAACCTTCGGGTTTGGGGCAGTACGGCGTGCCACATGTGAGGCGTTGGCTTGACCCTTCTACGGCTGGACCGTTGGTACTGATGCATGAAGTGAATGTCTTTGAACCTATTTCATGTGTTGAACGTTTTCGGGAAAACTTGGGTGTTCGAATGTTCGATCGGAAAGTTTGATATTTTCTATTTATCCGGAATGGGATACAATAATTAGAATTCGCAAACAGTTATGAGATAACTGAATGAATGTTATAAATCTAGCGGTTTAGTCTCACTTAATATTGAAAAGAGTTTTCGATAATGGGACTAAAATGCGGGGTTTATAATTGTTAGGCATGTGATGTCTAAGTATTTCCTTTGATTAGGCATGCGATGTCTAAAGAGGTTGCGGATTCCAACTGTTGTAGTTTTACACTTTCTTTTCTGTGACCGTAAGTGTAATATGTGGTATCGCCGGTTTCGTTGCTATATGTCAACGACAATTGGGATGCGCATATTTACTTATGTTGATGACATGTGATGTTATGTGTTGCTGGATATGTTATATTGGATTGTCGTGTTTGAATAGCCGGGGTTTTTATGTGAGATGAGTGTCTTTCATTTTCATTCATGTAATAACTTGTATGTAATATTCTTTTATTGGGGCACTTCCAGGTTGCGGAAGTTGTCACCTTTTGTATATTATTTACTTTTCCGCATTAGGATAGACCCAAGGAGGGGAGCACAAGTAACCGGGTTCTAGGGTCCAGTGGGAGACCATCTCGAGGAGTTGAGTCCGGGTCTCCTAACCCTAGAATTGGTAGGGTTGCTTGCCGCTCTCGTAGGGGTCTAGGGGTGTGGGATTGGCTATTCATCACGACCGTGAAATCCGTGTTTTATACTGGCTCGTATTGAAAACACGGACGTCCTAGTATATCCAATGTTTCATTTGTTTCTTCTGCTGCGATATCTGTGATGTGATCATGTGATGTTCTGTGATAGATACAGTAAGTAGTATATATGATATATTATATAGTCGTTACTTATGTTTTGCATCCACACTAGCCCTGCCCTGCTCTGTCGTTAGTTACCTAACCTAACGGTGCACGAGGGGACATCCAGGCGAATGCGGATGGCATAAGTGTACGTCGTATTTATCTGTGATGTTTAGGTGACTTAAATGATGGGACTTCATTAATGTGATTAATGAAATAAAAGAAACCAAATTATGTTGTAGAATCAAATTTTAAATAAAACAGGTAGCTACAGTTCTTGCTTTGCATAGCGGTATATATGATATACCCTGCACCTTATTCGATGAGGAAAGGACCGAGATCCCTTCACCGGGAGTGACTCCTTTAGCAATAACTGGCAGATGCTACATACTCGGTCTGCTTTTGATTGCTTCTATAGTTTCTGCTTTGCACAGTGATATATATGATATATCCCGCACCTCATTCGACGAGGAAAGGGCCGACGATCCCTTCACCGGGAGTGACCCCTTTAGCAAAACTAGAAAAGCCTCAAAATCACTCCATTTCAAAACTTCATTTGATCCTACAACGATATCAAGTTCATTACGCAATAGGTTTTCTGAAAACCTGCGTAGCCCTCCGTCATTTCAGATAAGTACTACTTAGTATTCTTGCTACGGTAGTTTGGCATTCGTCAAGGCGTAGTGTACGGTAGCTAACTAGTATTTATCTGCTTATGCATATGATGCAGATTGGATTAGGGTATTCGTATGGCGTTGTTTGGCATTCGTCAAGGGTCGTGCGGGTGGGTTTAATTCAATCAAGAAATGTACGGGTTGACCTTGACTAGTGCACTATGGGTTGTTTGGCATTCGTCAAGGTCATAGAACACTAGGGGTAAAATATTATTGGGAATTTCAAGTGTTGAAATTTGCAATGAGATTGCATACCTTCTATGAGATAGTTGGATCCCGATACCCACTGCGAGTAAGAGTTACTCCTGGGAGAGTTTTACACATTGCAATTAGCTAATCAAGTAGGTGTCTAGAAAGGTGTCAACGGGGTTACGCCTCTGGGAAAACGAGGTTTACATTAATTAGGTTCGTGCGAAAGCACGGGAGACCTCCCTCAAAGTACCGACACTGGCCTGGCTGAAAGATTGGCGAACTTGTAGTGTGTAATTAATCCCGGTTAGTCTTTCCTTTTAGGGTTTCAAGGAAGATTTGATAAAAACCAGTGGGAGCCATCCTGATTAGATAAGATAATAACCAATCTGATCTTGCAAGAGCATACGCTAAAATGTTTTCTTCTCTCTCTCTCCAGGTAGCGACCATTTCATGCCCTAATAAAGATAATAATATGGATGTATTGACCGAACCCGCATGTTATACTGTGCAGGGGAACGTTGAACCCGTTCTATCTTATAAGTGTTATAAGAATGAACAGGAAACAGGAGAATATCTGGATTCTCACACCGCCCAAACGGAGAACATGCATGTTGATGCATCATCTTCGGGTGTGTTTGTCATTGAGAACTATTTCTCAGTTCACCCTACGTCCTGGGTATTAGATACCGGATCAGGATCCCACATATGTAAGGTGTTATATGGGCTGCAGAAAGGTAGAGAACTGGGAAAAGGTGATCATTCCGTTCAAGTTGGGAATGGGGCAAATGTTGCAGCCAAAGCAGTTGGCGAATATCACCTAGTATTACCAAGTGGTGATACAATGATTCTGAATGAGTGCTATTATATACCGAACATGATGTGCAACATTATATCAGTTTCTTTATTGAGTAAAGAAGGATATAATTTTGTAGTACAGGATAATGTTATGAACATATTCCTAGATCAAAAGTTGATTGCATCAGGCTCGTTACATAATGGCATATTCATTCTAAATCAAAATACAGTCCTCAATATACAAAACACACACAAGAGGAAAAGTTCAGAAATGAACGAATCCTACTTGTGGCATTGTAGACTTGGTCATATCAATGCGACACGACTGGCTAAGTTACATAAGGATGGTTATTTGAATCCGTTCGAATTATCATCTTATGATACTTGCCATTCATGTCTCAAAGGAAAAATGACCAAAGCTCCGTTTAGTGGACACGGAGAAAGAGTTACTGAACTCTTAGGACTGGTACATAGTGATGTATGCGGTCCCATGTCTACCCATGCCAGGAACGGTTCTTCCTACTTCATTACATTCACTGACGATCTCTCTAGATACGGGCATGTGTTCCTATTGAAACACAAGTCTGAAGCTTTTGAGAAATTCAGAGAATATAAGCAAGAAGTAGAGAACCAAACGGGCAAAAGTATTAAGATCCTTCGATCTGATCGAGGAGGATAATACTTGAGCAATGAGTTCCAAGATTATCTAAAAGAGAATTGGATTCTCTCTCAGCTTACTCCACCTTATACACCACAACACAACGGTGTATCAGAACGAAGGAATCGCACCCTATTAGATATGGTGCGTTCAATGATGAGTACAGTTGAGTTACCTATTTCCTTCTGGGGGTATGCGCTTGAGACAGCCATACACCTATTGAATATGGTTCCTACCAAATCAGTGCCTACCACTCCATATGAGATTTGGAAAGGGAAGAGACCATCTCTTAAGTATGTTAAGATATGGGGTTGTCCAGCCTATGTCAAAAGACAAAATCCGGTAAAACTCGAGGCAAGATCAGTCTTATGTAAGTTTGTAGGATATCCCAAAAATTCACAAGGGTATATCTTCTACCACCCCGAGGAACAAAAGGTGTTTGTTTCTCGACATGCCACTTTCTTAGAAAAATATTTTCTTATGAAACAGATTAGTGGCATTGAGGTAGAACTGGAAGAGGTTCCAGCAACACAAACTATAACTGAAGATTTAGTAGAACCAGAGGATTCAGTAGTACCCGACGAACCCCAGCCTCTCGGCCGATCTAGCAGGGTTTCTCGTCCACCTGAGAGATACTACGGTTTTCTCATTGACGGTGGAAGCGAAGATTGCATCATGGAGGATGATGACCCAACTAGTTTCGAGCAGGCCATCACGAGTAGGGACTCAGTGAAATGGCTGGATGCTATGCGGTCCGAGATGGAATCCATGTACACCAACAAAGTATGGACTTTGGAAGTTGCTCCTGAAGGGGTAAAACCCATCGGGAGCAAGTGGATCTTCAAGAAAAAACTTGGTGTAGATGGGAAAGTGGAGACTTTCAAAGCTAGACTTGTAGCAAAGGGTTTTCGTCAAAGACCAGGTGTGGACTATGACGAAACCTTTTCTCCAGTGGCTATGCTTAAATCCATCCGGATCATACTTGCCATCGCTGCATATCATGACTACGAAATCTGGCAAATGGATGTTAAGACCGCCTTTCTAAACGGTGATTTAGAAGAGTGCGTGTACATGACTCAGCCAGAGGGCTTCGTAGATAGTGGGAGCAGCGCGAAGGTGTGCAAGCTGCTTAAATCCATTTATGGATTAAAGCAAGCATCGCGGAGTTGGAACATCTGCTTTGACGTCGTTATCAAAGAGTTTGATTTCGTCAAAAACCCAGATGAACCTTGTATCTACAAGAAGGTGGCAGAGAGTAAGGTTGTCTTCCTCGTATTGTACGTGGACGACATACTCTTGATAGGAAATGATATTCCTATGCTGCAATCGGTCAAGCTCTTCTTATCACAAAGATTCTCGATGAAAGATCTTGGTGATGCCTCCTGCATATTGGGAATTAGGATCTATAGAGATAGATCCAAACGGATATTGGGATTGTCCCAATCCAGGTACATTGACACCATACTAAAGAGGTTTAGTATGGAAGAATCCAAGCGTGGGAATTTACCCACGATTTCTGGAGTCACTCTCTCCAAAGAGACGTCTCCCAAGACTGATTTGGAGAGAGCTCGCATGCAAGGGATACCCTATGCTTCGGCTGTAGGCTCTATCGTGTATGCGATGCTATGTACCAGACCCGATGTAGCATACTCACTAAGTATAGTGAGCAGGTATCAAGCTGATCCTGGAGAGAGTCACTGGACAGCTGTGAAGAGCATTCTCAAGTACTTGCGAAGGACTAAAGAGATGCTCTTGGTGTATGGTAATGGAGAGGTCCAAGTGGAGTCCTTTACCGATTCGAGCTTCCAGAGTGATAAGGACGACTCTAAGTCGCAGTCGGGATTTGTCTTTACCCTTTATGGAGGGGCGGTTAGCTGGAAGAGTTCCAAGCAGGAAACCGTGGCAGACTCGACGATGGAGGCTGAATACATCGCTACCAACGATGCTGCTAAAGAGGCTGTCTGGATCAAGAAGTTCATTACTGAACTTGGAGTGGTTCCATCCATTGAGCATCCAATACCTTTGTATTGCGATAATAATGGAGCGGTGGCTTTGGCCAAGGAACCTAGGTCCCATCAGCGATCCAGGCATATTCTGAGGCGGTATCACCTGATCCGGGAGATAGTTGATCGCCCGGAGATCGAGGTCAGGAGGGTTGACATGAAGAACAACACAGCGGATCCACTCACGAAGGCCATTCCCCAGGTACAGTTTGAGAGACTCTTCGGGATGCTCGGTATGAGATACTACAGCAGCTGGCCCTAGTGCAAGTGGGAGATTGTTAGTTGTATGTATGCCCTAGAGGCCAGTATTGTACAGATGATGTATATTATATTGGATGCTTGGACATATATATAGAGATGACTTTCTTGCTCGATATGATAGTATGCTATCTGGTTGCACTTTATCTTAACATGTATACTAGTCTCTTTATACTGTCTTATAGTTACATGTTGATAAAGCCCTTAGGATGTGTACTTGACTACCTGGACTATGATGCAGATCATACTAGTGGGGACATGGTAGTCCATAAGTACATCCTTCAAGGTCCCTAGTCGTGGGTGTATCGAGACGGGGCATCGATATACCAGTGTAGACTAGCGTATATGCTTCTCGACCCATGAGATGGGCGATGGATGATCCCATATCTATTGGTGTTTGACATCAGAGATGGTATACGGGTGCTCAGTGGAGACTGGGTACACTGGACGGACTCGCCAAGAACTCCCAGATGGTATTATACCTCACGTCAGATGGCAGTTCTCAGGTGACACTTGTACAGGTTAGTCTGTAGACCCGAGATCGTCATAGAGTCTTGTGTGATTCCCACTGTACTTTGATCTCCACCTTACCACGTCCATGAGGGCGTGCAAAACGGTGGTCTTTGGGTACAGTCCGGAGTCACATGGAGGCAATGAGCGATAGGAGGGGTTTCGTCTCTCCCGGTATTGGGGGTTGATGTTGCGCTGTGCTCGATTGGCCGTAACAGGGAAGTCCCTGGCCAGGGCTGATCAGAGATTTGCTGGTAAGTGTTACCAGTAGTTTCTCGACCCGTTATGAGCCTCATATCAGCACGACTTATCGGTTATTGGGGTCTGACGTTTACCACCCCTAGACTTGATATGCGACATATCAGACGAACAGACCGGACTGTACGGTAAGTGTTACTAGTTGGATTCACAGGAGTGTGAGCGGGCTAGCTCGTCGATCTTCTGATCGCTCAATACCCGGATGGCCGTTACGTTTAGCAGACCGCTTGCGGCTTGTGGGTGCTTGATATGATCATCATCTGCTGCCGGCGTATTGACGAGTCTTTAGAGTCCTACACAGAGGTTTCCTGGCTCAAGCGAAACGAAATAGGAGCGCATATGAGATATGTGCAGGACCGAGAATAATGCGTGTATGTGATACCGTATTCCATTCTCGCGATTAATGTATCGATTGGTTATATTCGATATGACTTAGATATCGAATTAAGGATTGATTCGATAAGACGATACATAGGATACTAGTCGGTTATATGCGATATGACCGGATCGTTAAATCAAGTGTTGATTTAATGATTTAATGTATAATTGTATATTTGATATATTACTTTGCATTAACTAGTATTGGTTCACTTTAAATGGATTTTCTCACTTGATGTGCAAGTTGTATATGTGATATACTTTTATGCACATGTTTGTATCATGTTTGATGATACTTGCTCATTTGGTTAAGTGTAAAGAATTAAACCTTGGTTAAGTAAATGGTTAGGGTTTTTATTTATTCATTCTTTTATCTTTTTTTTTTAATTTGGATTAAAAAAAGAAATGGCAAAAGAAAACAAAATGGTTGCTTTCATTCTTGAAGCTTGTTGAAGCTTCATGAAGCTTTGACCAAAGTGACCATTTTTGTCTTCATGCTTAACCCTAACCATTTATCTAACCTTAGTCAATTCTCTACACCTAACCATGGTTTACATTATGATAAGTATTCATTTTCTTTTTCATTTTAAACACTTATCATAATCATCTTCATCTTCTTCTTCTTCATGAGATAAAGAAAAAGCTTGCCACCATTAATGGCATGTTGAGCAAAAGTGTGAGAAATCCAATTCTAAAATGAACCCACCTCCTATTTCTTCACCCTCTACCTCTTGCCAAGTAGTATAGGGTGTTTTATTCACAAGTTTCACAACTTGGTGAAGTTGGAGCTTGATCTTGTGTAACCTCGACGTAGATCATCTTCGGCATCGTAGCCGACGACTTGTCTGCTCATTTCTCCGATGAAGTCGATGCTAGAGTCCGAGATCCGACTAGGACAGCGAGAGGACGTTTATGTGGAGCTAAGGAAGTGGAGAACCGGATCTACAAAGGTTGTAGCTTCTCACTTTTAGTTAAGATGTTAACTAGTTTATTGTTTCGCCTAAAATTCTAGTCAACGATCCGTATTAGAGTTTCTCGGCACTCATAAAATTTGAAATTGGCATGGTTGATGCCTTGTGAGACCTCTTGAGAGTGCCTAGGAACCCTACAAGTTTCGATTCATCAAGCTTTCATTTCCCTTGTATTATGGTCGATCTAACCTTTTCCTTTTAATCGCAGGAACCTCAATGCCGTTCCCTCCAAGTGACACAGATGTTCTACCAGCTGCCGATGTTCCTGTTTTCTCTGGGCCACCGCAGGAGGTTCGTCTTGAAGAGCCGATGAAAGATGCCTTAATGGCTCTGGAGGCATCCCTGAACGAGGAAGACGACGCCTTGAAGGAGGCGTCACAAAGGTCCATCGCGACAGCCCGGGAGGAAAGGAAGCGGCTGAGGCGTGAGGCGAAGGCGCGTATGGCTGCCTTGGCCATGGGAGCGGGTCCCAGCACCGCCCCTCGTGCTGATAGTCCATCTGAAGAGGCCCCTGTCGCCCTATCCATTGCCCGCAAAGAGGTGGCGCGTGCAGTTCGGAGCGCAAACGGTAAATCCGCTTCAGGTAATATTTCCCTCAGAGTTTTTGTTATAAGGATTTTAACGTCATTGGTCCTTATATCTCTTATCTTGCAGGGCCAAGTCCGATCGAGGGGGAGGCGGAAACCGTTGATCCCAAAGAAACAGAGGAGGCGGTACCCGCCGAACTCGAGCCGACGGTGGGCAACGTCGTTGTGGCTTTGGAGCCTGAGGTGGAGGTCGAGGGGCCTGCAGCCAAGAAGGTCATTGATGCCGAACCTGAAGTGGTGGCAGATGATATGATCATTATAACTGAGCCCATGGTGGTGGCGGATGAGGCTCTCGAGGCCGGCGACGTCGTGGTGACGGCGGATGAGCCAATGGAGATCGCGGAGCCCGAAGAAGTAGCGGGTGAGATGAGCACGACTCTCGAGAAGGAGTCAGCCGCTCTCTCCCAAGAGTCTGGTAATGCTCTGATCATTGCCCTCCCCGTCTACGATCTTCCGCCGTCTCCTGGCCGCGCAAGCACGACGACGGTTCCCATCGAGTCGGGTGATGAGGCCACGGGCGGTGGCCTCATGTCGATAGAGGAGGGAGTCGTCTCCGTTTCAGCCGGGAGCTCCTCAGGTGAACCCCAAGTTGCTGTTTTTTCTTTACTTTACAATCCTTTCTGACAAGTTCACCTTTCTTGTAACGCAGGTGCAGCCAGCGCCGATGCCCCACTGCTTGAGGGAGCGCCTTCAACGACTGCCTTGGCGGTAGTCACCTCTCAACCCTCTCTTATACCATCTAAGATGTTGGAAGGTATGGGTTCGCAACTTATTAGTCTTATCTTTCAGATTTATAGTTTACGTACTGAAGTCGTGTTGTTGTGTCTTTTCAGGAGTACTTTTTGACCATCTTTATCAGGTGTTGCTCCCACACTTCTCCTTCCCATCTGAACTCGCTTCTCCCTCTGGTGGTGCTGGTGAGTATAGTTCCCGATTGATATCTTTGTTTTTTCAGTGGTAGAATTATTTCTAACTCTCTCTTGTCCTGACCGCAGTGTTACAAATCAAAGGGGGAGAAGAAAGATCGGTTGCGCCACCGGCGCTTCCGGCCTTGCCACCTGCTTCAACCGGTATAGCAAACTATCTTATCAATGACTTTCTCCGCATCTATTGAATCATCATCTAATCACATTTTGTCCTTTTCAGCTATCGTTCCAGTCTCGGTGCCTTTCGAGTCTCGCATTACAATACCGGGCGGCCCTTCCCAGAGACGTTCGTCCTCAAAAGGTGCGGCGAATAGTCTGCTCATGTTGAGCGACTACATCGAGGAACTCGACGTCGAGGCTCCTACATCTGCTGAGGACTTCGCTACGACGGTTAACCCGATGTTGTTGATATTTGCCACCTTCCATGACGAGGGCATTGTTACCTCTTGGGTTAACTATTGTCGGGAGATTGAGGCTCGCCTTCATCAGCTGGAGTCGATGTGCCTATCCCCTGAGACTTTGGCCGTGAGCACTCAACGGGGAGCATGGCTCGAGCAAAGCACTTCTCATTTCTGTCATTTGGAACAAGAAGCAGCTTTGAGGCTAAAGGAGTGCCATGAATCTTCAAGTGAAACTGCTCGCCTGCGTGCTGAAGTTGAGGCAAACGCCGCTGAGGTAAAGGCCGTCTTCGAGGGCCTTCTGGAGCGCATATCAAATAGGCTGAGACTGAAGCGGGCACTTGATGTCGCCGAGCATGACACTCCAGGACGTGAAGCTGCTCATCAGGCCGTCAGGGATCAGCTTGCATCTGTCGCACAGCAACGGGCCCAAGTAGAGACGGAGTTGGCAGTGGTGGCCAATCAGGAAAAAGGCATGGAAGGAAGTGTACGAACAACTGATAAAGCTACTTAAGACGCTTCCTTCTCAATAGATGCCTTTGTATCAATGTATTTGTAAAATTTTCCTTTTAAATAATATGTATCCATTCTTTATTCTTTTGTACGATTCATCTTGTATTTGATTGAAGTCAATGAATAAAGATACACATTTTCTTTTTGCAATGTCTTGTACTATCTCTTTGCTTTCTCCCTTTGTATCATGATGTTTTCGATGAACCTAATTGGCCGATAACTTAATTTCTCCAAGAGATAGCGATGGCTTAGGCCGCAGGTTCAAATCTACTGCCTAAGACTTTTCAACTCTATGAGCCGTGAGGGTCTCATAGAGACTTTTCTCCCAACGGATCGAGAGAATCTCGTAGGTGGGTTTTCTCCTTAGGAATCGTGAGGATTCCTAAGTGTGGTTTTCTCTTTTAAGTCGTAAGGATCCTATAAGAGAATTTTCCCTCTTACGAGTCGAGAGGGTTCGTAAGCGGTTGTTTCCCTCCTTGTCGAAACTCGACTTTGGAGAGTGAGACCCATGAATAGTATGCAAGAGACCATTTTGGATTGACTTGCAGGGTCCCATTGTTCAGGAAGCAAGCTTTTTAGTCTCTGCTGCCTGAGGCTTCATTTTGCAAGTTGAGACGAATCGGAAATTTTCCCGCGGAGACGCTAGTTTCTCTGCGAGCCGACGCGAATCAGGAGGCTCTCGTCAAGGAGTGTTTGTATCCGTGAGTCGAGGAATTTTGCCAGGGATTATTTGTTTCCCAAGCGCCAAGGATTATTTGTTTCCTTGGGGTTTGAAACAAGTCGAGAATTTCCCACGGAGGCACTGGTGGCTCTACGAGTCGACGCGGATCAGGAGGCTCTCGTCAAGGAGTGTTTGTATCCGTGAGTTGAGGAGTTTTCTAGGGATTATTTGTTTTCCAAGAGCCAAGGATTATTTGTTTCCTTGGGGTTTGAAATGAGTCGAGAATTTCCCACGGAGGCACTGGTGGCTCTGCGAGTCGACACGGATCAGGAGGCTCTCGTCAAGGAGTGTTTGTATCCGTGAGTCGAGGAGTTTGCTAGGGATTATTTGTTTCCCAAGCGCCAAGGATTATTTGTTTCCTTGGGGTTTGAAACGAGTCGAGAATTTCCCACGGAGGCACTGGTGGCTCTGCGAGTCGACGCGGATCAGGAGGCTCTCGTCAAGGAGTGTTTGTATCCCTGAGTCGAGGAGTTTGCTAGGGATTATTTGTTTCCCAAGCGTCAAGGACTATTTGTTTCCTTGGGGTTTGAAACGAGTCGAGAATTTCCCACGGAGGCACTGGTGGCTCTGCGAGTCGACGCGGATCAGGAGGCTCTCGTCAAGGAGTGTTTGTATCCGTGAGTCGAGCAATTTGCTAGGGATTATTTGTTTCCCAAGCGCCAAGGATTATTTGTTTCCTTGGGGTTTGAAACGAGTCGAGAATTTCCCACGGAGGCGCTGGTGGCTCTGCGAGTCGACGCGGATCAGGAGGCTCTCGTCAAGGAGTGTTTGTATCCGTGAGTCGAGGAATTTGCTAAAGACACTGGTTTCTTCAGAGTTGGACTGAACCGTCGAGATTTGGCTTCGTCTTCTGGCGGAGCCTGTTGGGAAAGTACGGTTCCCTTTTTGTTTACGCCCTTGGATTGTATACAGGGATCGATGTGATCTGAACTGTAGGGCCAAAGTTTTATCATCTTCCTTTTTTTTGTTTTATTTCCACGATGCTCTATCATTTCAGCTTTTATATCGCGAAGGTCGCGATTGCCCAATCATTTCGGCTATTTTTCGCGGTGCCCAATCATTTCGGCTATTTATTTTATTTTTACTCGCTGCTTTTTATTGCGAGTTGCCCAACCATTTCGGCTATCTTGCACGCATACCTTTTTACTTGCTACTTTTTATTGCAAGTTGCCCAATCATTTCGGCTATTTTGCATGCATACCTTTTTACTTGCTACTTTTTATTGCAAGCTACCCAATCATTTCGGCTATTTTGTATGCATACCTTTTTACTTGCTACTTTTTATTGCAAGTTGCCCAATCATTTAAGCTATTTTATATGCATGTGCGGCTTACTGGCTTTCCGCCGTAAACCTGGAATTTAGACACCGATTTCGGCATCAGCACCGCTACAACTGGGATATTGCCAGGAGCGAATCATCATCTGCCTCTGTCGATGTTGAACAAAGGTGGCTTAGCGACCAGGGTTAGGGTCTTGTCGTCTAAGGCTTTTAACTTCATGAGCCGTAAGGATCTCACAAAGGTATTTCTCCCTACAAGTCGTGAGGATCTTGTAGGTGTATTTTCTCCTTAGGACTCGTGAGGATTCCTAAGTGTTCGTTTCCTCTGTAAGTCGTAAGGATCCTACAGGAGGGTTTTCTCCTCATAAATCGAGAGGATTTACAAGGGTTGTTTACCATGCGAACATATCCCCAGTCACGGATGAGACTTGGTTAGGGAAATGTTTATTCGCGCCCGTGGATTGTATACAAGGGTCAGTATTGAGCCACATGTAGGGCAATATTGGAAGTTTGTGGGGGTTTGCTATTGTTAGTTATATGTATGCCCTAGAGGCCATTACTGTATATTGGATGTATATTGTAGTGGATGCTGGGACATATATAGGTAGGACTTTCTTGCTCGACATGATAGTACGCTATCTGGTTGCTCTTTATCTTAACATGTATACTTTCTGTCTCTCTGATTGCATGTTGATAAAGCCCTTAGGATGTGTACTCGACTTCCAGGACTATGATGCAGATCATACTAGTGGGGCCTGGGTAGTCAATGAGTACATCCTTCATTGTTCCTAGTCGTGGGAATATCGAGATGGGGCATCGATATTCCAGAGTAGACTAGCGCATATCTTCTCGACCCATGCGATGGGCGATGGATGATCCCATATCCATTGGTGTTTGACATCGAAGATGGTATGCGGGTGCTCAGTGGAGACTGGGTACACAGAACGGACTCCCCGAGAACTCCCAGATGGTATTATACCTCACGTCAGATGGCAGTTCTCTGGTGACACTGGTACAGCTTAGTCTGTTGACCCAAGATCGTCATAGAGTCTTGTGTGTCTCCCACTGTGCTTTGATTTCCACCCTACCACGGCTCTACTGAGTCGTGCAAACAGGTGGTTTTTGGGTACAGTCCCGATTCACATGGAGGAAATGAGCGATAGGAGGGGATTCGTCTCTCCCGGTATTGGGGGTTGATGTTGCGCAATGCACGACTGGCCATAACAGGAAATCCCTGGTCAGGGTTGCAGTGATATACTGGTAAGAGTTATCAGTAGTTTCACGAATGTTATGGACCTCAAGTCGGCATGACTTATCGAGCTATTGGGGTCTGACGTTTACTACCCCTAGGCGAGATATGCGACATATCAGACGAACAGACCGGACTGTACGGTAAGTGTTACTGGTTGGATTCACAGGAGTATGAGCGGGCTTGCTCGTCGATATTCTGATCGCTCAATACCCGGGTCGCCGTTACGTTAAGCAGACCGCTTGCGGCTTGTGGGTGCTTGATATGATCATCATCTGCTGCCGGCGTATTGACGAGTCTTTAGAGTCCTACACAGAGGTTTCCTCGCTCAAGCGAAACGAAATAGGAGCGCATATGAGATATGTGCGGGACCGAGAATAATTCGAGTATGCGATACCGTATTACATTCTCTCGATCTATGTATCGATTGGTTATATGCGATATAACCTAGTTATCGAATCAAGGATTGATTCGTTAAGCCGATACATATGATACTAGTCGGTTATATCTGATATGACCGGATCATTAAATCAAGTGTTGATTTAATGATTTAGTGCATATTTATATATTTGATATATTACTTTGCGTTAACTAGTATTGGTTCACTTTAAATGGATTTTCTCACTTGATTTGTGCAAGTTGTATATGTGATATACTTTTGTGCACATGTTTGTATCATGTTTGAAGATACATGCTTACTTGGTTAAGTGTAATGAATCAAACCATGGTTTAAACTAATGATTAGGGTTTTGTTTAGTCATTTACTTATTTATCTATTTCTTTATTTATCTTTTTATTTTGGAAAAGATAAATGATGAAATGGTGGCATTATTTGTTTGCTAGTTGAACATTCATGAAGTTTTGACTTAGTCTCCTTTTTTGTTCTTATGCTTAACCCTAACCATCCTTTTAACCATGGTCTTTTCTCTACACCTAACTAAGGTTGAAAGTATGATAAGATTTAATTCTTTTTCATTTTAAAAAAACAAGAATTATCATATCTTTCTTCTTCTTCTTCAAGAGCTAGAAAAAGAAAAGCTTTCTAGTAAAATGGCAACTAGTGAAATCAAGTGAGAAATCCAATTCTAAAGTCTACCCACTTCCTATTTCTTCATCCTCTACCTCTTGCCAAGTGGTATAGGGTGTTTACTTCACAAGTTTTCAAAGCTTGGTGAAGTTGGAGCTTGTTCTTGTGATGCCTCGACGTAGATCATCTTCGGCATCGAACCGACGATCAAGCCCGCCCATTCTTCGATGATGCCAATGCTAGAGTCAAGGGTTTAATTTGGAAAGCGGAGGGAGATCATCGCGGAGCTTAGGAAGTGGTGGACCGGATCTACAAAGGTTGTAGCCCCTTTCCTTTAGATACATTTCCGTTTACTTACTCGCTTCGCCTATATATATCTAGTTAACGATCCGTTCTAGGGTTTCTCGGCACCGTATTTTTTAGAAATTTGCATGGATGATGACTTGTGAGACCTCACTAGGGTGCCTAGGAACCTTACAGTGGTATCAGAGCCTAGCTAGAGCCTTAGGCGAAGTCCCGACGGAATCAGAAGTCCGATCGACCTAAAACCCGGCTTGAAAAATACTCTCTGGACTTTTTTTGAAAACGTGGTTTTTTGTAGATTAAAAATATTCAGAAATATCAGCAGGAAGATACAAGGGTTACTGTAAAATTTGAGCGCCTGATTCCATAAAGGAGCCGCGGATCCGCGGCATGAGCATGCTCAAGCGGCTGATCCGCGGCCATTTTGTCTTTTTGTGCATCCTATTTTGCACAGTAATTCTTAGTTGTCTGCGCTGGTTTTCCTGGGGATTTTTAATAATTTTTCCAGAGTTGCATTTTCTGGGTTGTATTGGGAACTCGGTGTATCGATCGGATTGTCTAATTTTGTCGGTGTGTTTTTCCGGATAAATCTTAGATTATGTTAAAAAGTTCGACCGGATATAAATACCCACTTTTTCCCCTGCCGGGAAATTTCCAATTGTTGGATTTTTCCGTAGTTTAACGACGTTCTAAGTAGTGCAAGTAACGCGATGGTCCCTCTAGAAGACAACAAACCTTAACTCGATTATGTGACCGTCTTGAACTGCCCTTTGAACCTTCGGGTTTGGGGCAGTACGGCGTGCCACATGTGAGGCGTTGGCTTGACCATTCTACGGCTGGACCGTTGGTACTGAGGCACGAACTGAATGTTGTTAGACTTATTTCATGTGTTGAGCTGTATCGGGAAAACTTGGGTGTTCGATTGTTCGATCGAAAAGTTTAGCATTTTCTATTTATCCGGAATGTGATACAATAATTGGAATTCACAAATTGTTATGAGATAACGGAATGAATATTATAAACGTAGCAGTTTAGTCTCACTTGATCGGTTGCCACGGAATTTTGATGTGATCAAAAGTCCGTCACAATCACGTCGCGTACGCGAATACTCGCCGGGTAAACTTAATAGACAGCATCACCCCATAGCCCCGACCAAGTGACTGTAGGAGAACCCCGTCGCCGAAAGCATCCGTTCGGGTGCTCCCGGTAGCGGTGTTCCGCCTTGGTGCACTTCGTCGACGGTATTAGGGGTGCGGCCGCCTACTAAAGTTTGCGACGAGCATTCGATCAGTTTTTCGGGAATCTTGTTGAATTGCCCGACTTGATATTGAAAAGTGTTTTCGATAATGAGACTAAAATGCGGGGTTTATAATTGTCAGGCATGCGATGTCTAAAGAATTCATTTGATCAGGCATGCGATGTCTGAGGTGGTTGCGGATTCCAACTGTTGTAGTTTTACACTTTCTTTTCTGTGACCGTAAGTGTAATATGTGATATCGCCGGTTTCGTTGCTATATGTCAACGACAATTAGGATGCGCATATTTACTTACGTTGATGACATGTGATGTTATGTGTTGCTGGATATGTTATATTGGATCGTCGTGTTTGAATAGCCCGGGGTTTTTATGTGAGATGAGTGTTTTTCATTTTCATTCATGTTAAAACTTGTATGTAATATTCTTTTATTGGGGCACTTCCAGGTTGCGGAAGTTGTCACCGTTGATGTATATTATTTACTTTTCCGCATTAGGATAGACCCAAGGAGGGGAGCACAAGTAACCGGGTTCTGGGGTCCAGAGGGAGACCATCTCGAGGAGTCGAGTCCGGGTCTCCTAACCCTAGAATTGGTAGGGTTGCTTGCCGTTCTCGTAGGGGTCTAGGGGTGTGGGATTGGCTATTCATCACGACCGTGGAATCCGTGTTTTATACTGGCTCGTATTGAAAACACGGACGTCCTAGTATATCCAATATTTCATATGATTCTTTCTGCTGCGTTATCTGTGATGTGATCATGCGATGTTCTGTGCTCTGTTCAGATAGATATTATATATAGTATATATGATATATTATATAGACGTTGCTTATGTTTTACACCCGCGCTAGCCCTGCCTCGCTCTGGCGTTAGTTACCTAACCTAACGGTGCAGACGGGACATCGAGGCGAATGCGGATGGCATAAGCGTACGTTATATTTATCTGTGATGTTTAGGTGGAATTAAATGATGGGATATTCATTAATGAGATTAATGAAAGAAAATAAACCTAATTGATGTTGTGGAATCGAATTTCAAAATAAAAACAGGTAGCTACAGTTCTTGCTTTGCATTGCGGTGTTCATTATAGAACATCCTGCACCTTATTCGATGAGGAAAGGACCGAGATCCCTTCACCGGGAGTGACTCCTTTAGCAATAACTGGCAGATGCTACAACCCTCGGTTTGTCCTTTGATTGCTTCTATAGTTTCTGCTTTGCACAGTGATATATATGATATATCCCGCACCTCATTCGACGAGGAAAGGGCCGACGATCCCTTCACCGGGAGTGACCCCTTTAGCAAAACTAGAAAAGCCTCAAAAACATTCCATTTAAAAACCATTTGATTCCGCAACGAGATCAAGTTCAAAGCGTTAAAGGTTTTCACAAAACCATTCGCAACCCTCCGTCATTTTAGGAAGTAGGGTACTTAGTATTCGTGCTGTGTTTGTTGACCATAGTCAAGGCACAGTGTACGGTAGCTAAGTGATGTCTTCCTACACCGCATATGATGCGATTAGTTAGGACAGTCGCGTGACTTTGTTGACCTTAGTTAAGGGTCATGTGGGTGGGTCTAATTAATCACGAAATGACGGGTAGAACTTGACTAGTACTTATGATTTGTTGACCATAGTTAAGGTCATAGGTGCTAGGGGTAAAAACCTTTATCGGGAGTTTCAAGTGTTGAAACTTGCAATGAGATTGCATACCTTCTATATGATAGTTGGATCCCGATACCCACTGCGAGTAATTGTTACTCCTGGGAGAGTTTTGCACTTTGCAATTAGCCGATCAAGTAGGTGTCTAGAAAGGTGTCAACGGGGTTACGCCTCTGGGAAAACGAGGTTTACTGTAATTAGGTCCGTGCGAAAGCACGGGAAACCTCCCTCAAAGTACCGACACTGGCCTGGCTGAAAGATTGGCGAACTTGTAGAGTGTAATTAATCCCGGCTAGTCTTTCCTTTTAGGGTTTGAAGGAAGATTTGATAAAAACAGTGGGAGCCATCCTGGTTAGATAAAATACATAACCAATCTAATCTTGCAAGAGCGCACGCTGAGTGTTTTCTTCTCTCTCTCTCCTGGTAGCGACCATATCACGCCTTAATCAAGATAATAAAATGGATGAATTGACCGAACCCGCTTGTTATACTGAGCTGGGGAACGTTGGTCCCGTTCCAACTTATAATTGTTATAAGACAGAGCAGGAAATTGGGGAATACCAGAATTCCTATGCCGCCCAAACGAAGAAAGTGCATATGATGCATCTCCTTCGGGTGTGTTCATTACAAAGAACTGTTTCTCAGTATCCTCTGCATCCTGGGTATATGATACCGGATCAGGATCCCAGATATGTAATCTGTTACATAGGGCTACAAAAAGGTAGAAAAACTGAGAACGAATGATAAGTTTCATGAGACAGAAACCGGGGCAAGTGTTGCAGCCAAGTCTGTTGGTCACTGTCACCCTGTATTACGAATACATTGATTCTGAACAAATGCTATTAGATACCGAACCTGATATACAAAATCATATCAGTCTCTTTATTAGTAAAGAAATGATATAATTTTGTATTGTTGGATAATGTTTTGAACATTTCCTATATCAAAAGTTGATCGGTTCAGGCACGTTATCTAAAAGCATTGACGTTCTAAATCAAACTACAGTTCCTTGTATACAGAACACACACAAGAGGAAGAGTTCAGAAATGAACGATTCGTTCTTGAGGCATTGTAGACTAGGTCATATCAATGCGACCCGACTGGCTGAAGTTACATTTTAGATGCATATTTAAATCAGTTTGAATTTACATCTTGTGAAACTTGCCAGTCATGTCACAAAGATTAGATGACCATAGCTCTGTTTATTAGAAACAGAGAAAGAGTTAGTAAACTCTTGGGACTGATACATGATGATGTATGTAAAGTCTCCTGTCTACACATGCCAGGACTGGTTCTTCATACTTCATTATATTCTCTGATAATCTCTCAAGATTCAGTCATATGTTCCTGTTGAAATATAAGTCCGAACCTTTTGAGATATTCACTGAATATAAGTTAGAAGTAGAAAACAAAAATACGGGTATAAGTATTATGTCCTATGATAAGATCAGGGAGGAGAATACTTGTGCATAGAATTCCTGGACTATTCTAAAGGAGAATGAGATTCTCTCTGAGTGCTACTCCTCTGAATACACCACAGCACAACGGTGTATCAGGGTGGAGCAATTGCACAATATTAGATATGGTGTGCTCTATGATGAGTATTAATGAGTTACCCATTTCCTTTTGGGGTTATGCACTTGAGAAGCTGCATACCTATTGAATTAGGTTTGAATCAAATCACTGCCTACCACTCCATATAAGATATGGTGTGGGAAGATCCTATCTCTTAAGCGAGTTAAGATTTGGGATTGTCCGGCCTATGTCAAAAGCTAAATCCAGACAAGATCGAGGCAAGATCAGTTCTGTAGAACTGGAAAGGTTCCAGCTGTACAAAACTGCTAATGATTTGACAGAACCAAAGGATTCTATAGTTTCCGACGAACCTCAGCCTCTCCGCCGATCTAGTAGGGTCCCTCACCCACCTGAGAGATACTTCGATTTCTCGATGACAGTGGGAGCGAGGATTGCATCATGAGATGATGACCCAACCAGTTTCGAGCAGGCCATCGAGAGTAGGGACTCTGTAAGAATGGCTGGATGCTTAGTGATCTGAGATGGAATCCATATACACCAACAAAGTATGGACTTTGGTTGCGATATCTGAAGGGTTAAATCCCCATCAGGAGCAAGTATATCTTGAGAAGATTACTTGGTGTAGATGGACAAGTTGAGACTTTCAAAGCTAGACTTGTTAAAGGTTTTCGTCATCAACCAGGCACGGATAATGATGAAACCTTTTCCAGGGACTATGCTTAAGTCCATCCAGATCCTACTTGCCATGGCTACATACCATGACTACGATATCTGGTGGTTGGGTGCCATGACAACTTTTCTAAATAATGATTTAGAAGAGAATGTCTATAAGAACACAGCCAGAGGGCCTCGTAGACAGTGGGAGCAGCGGAAACGTGTGCAAGATGCTTTATAGGATAAAGCAGGCATAGCGGAGTTGGAACATCTGTTTTGATGGATTAGTCAAAGAAGTTGACATCATCAAAATGGTAGATGAACCTTGTATAAACAAAAAGGTAGTAGGGAGTATGGTGACGATCCTCGTAGAATACGTGGATGACATACTCTTGTTAGGGAAGGAGTTTCCTATGCTACGCTCGATCAATCTCCGCTTATCACAATGATTTTCCATATAGGATCAAAGTCATACCTACTAAATCCTAAGCTTTGGATCTATGAGATAGATTTAATTGGATGTTAGGATACTCACTAGTTGTAGTGAGATGGTATCAATCGATCCTGGGGAGAATCACTGGAAGGGTTCCAGAGTGATAAAGACGACTGAATGTCAGTCGCAGGCATTGTCTTTACCCTCGGTAAAGGGACGGTATGTTGGAAGATTTCCAAGCTAGATACCGTGACAAACTAGACGATAAAGGCTGGTAATATCGCTATTAAAGATACAACCAAAGAGGCAGTTTGGGTGTATATTGGTTCATAAGATGAACTTGGTTCCTGCCATTGTATGACAATGGAAGTGTGGTTTTGGCCCTGGAACCCTGGTCCCATCAGTGACCCAGACATATTCTGAGACAGCATCACCTGATCATGGAGATAGTTGATCTCCAGGTTGATCGAGGTTAGGAGAGTAGACTCAGAGGACAACACGGCGGATCCACTCACGAAGGCCTTTTCCCAGAGAGAGACTCATATGGGATGGTTGAGTATTAGATACTGCGACCACTGCTACAGATGGCCCTAGTGCAAGTGGGAGATTGTTAGTTATATGTATGCCCTAGAGGCCATTACTGTACATTGGATGTATATTGTAGTGGATGCTTGGACATATATAGGTAGGACTTTCTTGCTCGACATGATAGTACGCTATCTGGTTGCTCTTTATCTTAACATGTATACTTTCTGTCTCTCTGATTACATGTTGATAAAGCCCTGAGGATGTGTACTCGACTTCCAGGACTATGATGCAGATCATACTAGTGGGGCCTGGGTAGTCAATGAGTACATCCTTCATTGTTCCTAGTCGTGGGAATATCGAGACGGGGCATCGATATTCCAGAGTAGACTAGCGCATATCTTCTCGACCCATGCGATGGGCGATGGATGATCCCATATCCATTGGTGTTTGACATTGAAGATGGTATGCGGGTGCTCAGTGGAGACTGGGTACACTGAACGGACTCGCCGAGAACTCCCAGATGGTATTATACCTCACGTCAGATGGCAGTTCTCTGGTGACACTGGTACAGCTTAGTCTGTTGACCCGAGATCGTCATAGAGTCTTGTGTGTCTCCCACTGTGCTTTGATTTCCACCCTACCACGGCTCTACTGAGTCGTGCAAACAGGTGGTTTTTGGGTACAGTCCCGATTCACATGGAGGCAATGAGCGATAGGAGGGGATTCGTCTCTCCCGGTATTGGGAGTTGATGTTGCGCAATGCACGACTGGCCATAACAGGAAATCCCTGGCCAGGGTTGCAGTGATATACTGGTAAGAGTTATCAGTAGTTTCACGAATGTTATGGACCTCAAGTCGGCATGACTTATCGAGCTATTGGGGTCTGACGTTTACTACCCCTAGGCGAGATATGCGACATATCAGACGAACAGACCGGACTGTACGGTAAGTGTTACTGGTTGGATTCACAGGAGTATGAGCGGGCTTGCTCGTCGATCTTCTGATCGCTCAATACCCGGGTGGCCGTTACGTTTAGCAGACCGCTTGCGGCTTGTGGGTGCTTGATATGATCATCATCTGCTGCCGGCGTATTGACGAGTCTTTAGAGTCCTACACAGAGGTTTCCTAGCTCAAGCGAAACGAAATAGGAGCGCATATGAGATATGTACGGGACCAAGAATAATTCGAGTATGCGATACCGTATTACATTCTCGCGATCTATGTATCGATTGGTTATATGCGATATAACCTAGTTATCGAATCAAGGATTGATTCGATAAGCCGATACATATGATACTAGTCGGTTATATCTGATATGACCGGATCGTTAAATCAAGTGTTGATTTAATGATTTAGTGCATATTTATATATTTGATATATTACTTTGCGTTAACTAGTATTGGTTCACTTTAAATGGATTTTCTCACTTGATTTGTGCAAGTTGTATATGTGATATACTTTTGTGCACATGTTTGTATCATGTTTGATGATACATGCTTACTTGGTTAAGTGTAAAGAATCAAACCATGGTTTAAACTAATGATTAGGGTTTTGTTTAGTCATTTACTTATTTATCTATTTCTTTATTTATCTTTTTATTTTGGAAAAGATAAATGATGAAATGGTGGCATTATTTGTTTGCTAGTTGAACATTCATGAAGTTTTGACTTAGTCTCCTTTTTTGTTCTTATGCTTAACCCTAACCATCCTTTTAACCATGGTCTTTTCTCTACACCTAACTAAGGTTGAAAGTATGATAAGATTTAATTCTTTTTCATTTTGAAAAAACAAGAATTATCATATCATTCTTCTTCTTCTTCAAGAGCTAGAAAAAGAAAAGCTTTCTAGTAAAATGGCAACTAGTGAAATCAAGTAAGAAATCCAATTCTAAAGTCTACCCACTTCCTATTTCTTCATCCTCTACCTCTTGCCAAGTGGTATAGGGTGTTTACTTCACAAGTTTTCAAAGCTTGGTGAAGTTGGAGCTTGTTCTTGTGATGCCTCGACGTAGATCATCTTCGGCATCGAACCGACGATCAAGCCCGCCCATTCTTCGATGATGCCAATGCTAGAGTCAAGGGTTTGATTTGGACAATGGAGGGAGATCATCGCGGAGCTTAGGAAGTGGTGGACCGGATCTACAAAGGTTGTAGCCCCTTTCCTTTAGATACATTTCCGTTTACTTACTCGCTTCGCCTATATATATCTAGTTAACGATCCGTTCTAGGGTTTCTCGGCACCGTATTTTTTAGAAATTTGCATGGATGATGACTTGTGAGACCTCACTAGGGTGCCTAGGAACCCTACAACTTAAGCACAGGTTTAGGTCTCTGTAACTTAAGACTTTCAACTCTTATGAGCCGTGAGGGTCCCATAAGAGAGTTCTCCTTACGAGTCGTGAGGATCTCGCAAGTGTATTTTCTCCTTAGGAATCATGGGGATCCCTAAGTGTGTTGCTCCCTTGTGAGTCGTAAGGATCTCACACGGGTGGTTTCTCCTTACAGGGTCGAGAGGATCTTGTAAGTGTTCTTTAACGAGGTTGCGCCCTTTCGGGTTTTCACAAACACTCGCCGGTAGCCCTGCTGTTTTTACTCACGGAGCCCTTTCGGGTTTTCATCCGTGCCCTTTTTGCTTATGGACATACCGTTTTTTTTTATTCTTTTTATTTTTATATTTTTTTTATGAGGTCGCGCCCTTTAGGGTTTTCACGAACACTCGCCGGTAGCCCTGCTGTTTTTACTCACGGAGCCCTTTCGGGTTTTCATCCGTGCCCTTTTTGCTTATGAACATACCGTTTATTTTATTTTATTTTTATATGTTTTTTTTTATATCTCGTCAGCCTAAAGATGCTGCGGTAGTAGTTTAAAGACGTTTCGGTCGGCTATTAGTTTAAGGACATTTCGGTCCAACTTTGAGAAGGCTGGCTACTGCTGATAGAGTTTGAGCTTAGGAAGATAGCGAGCGGACATAGTCGTCGTCATCCACCATTGACCTAGGCTGTGGCTCATTAAGCATAGTATTTCTTTAGGAAGCGACCGTTTATTGGCCTGAAAGGCCTTTCACCGTGCATGTCCATGAGTAGATAGGCCCCACCCTGGTAGACCTTATCTATGATGTACGGGCCTTCATAGTTCGGCTCGAATTTTCCCCGCTTGGCGCGATTGGGGATCATAGGCCTTTTGACCACTAGCACAAGTTTGCCTTGGCGGAATGTCCTCGGTCGGGTCAATCTTTCATATGAGCGCGTCATCTTTACTTTATAAGCTTCCAGATTTTGTTGTGCTATGAGCCGGGTTTCATCAAGGGCGTCAAGCTCCTCAAGCCGAAGGTGAGCATTTTCTTCGTCCGTTAGCTCGTAGTGGACTGCCACTCGTAGAGAGGGTAATTCTATCTCGAGAGGGAGTACTGCTTCTGTACCGAATACCAACGCATATGGCGTTGCGTTCGTGGCCGTTTTAAACGTAGTTCGATACGCCCAGAGAGCTTCTTGCAGTCTTTCGTGCCAGTCTTTCTTATTTCGTGACACCGTTTTCTTTATAATCTTCGTCAAGGTCGTGTTGAAGGCTTCAGCTAGACCGTTAGCTCGTGGATTATAAACTGAGGAATATCTCCAGTCTATATTATGCTGTTGCGCGAAGCGACTGATTTTGTGGCTTCTGTAGGCTGACCCGTTATCGGAGATGATTCGTCTTGGCGTTCCAAACCGATATATGACATGCGTCTTAAAGAAATGGAGGCTATTCTCCGTCTTTACTTCCCTCAGCGGCACCGCTTCTGCCCACTTAGAGAAGTAGTCAGTCGTCGCTAGGATGAAACGATGTCCTCTAGACGATGCTGGTTCGATGGGGCCGACTATATCAGTCCCCCACATTTCGAATGGCCAGCTAGCCACCGTTGGATGTAGTGGATTCAGATGCTGATGGATGAAGTCCCCATGAATTTGGCATGAATGGCATTGCTTCGCATATTCGAGGCAGTCCTGGATCATTGTGGGCCAATAGTAGTCCATTCGTTTGATCTTCAACTTCATCTTTGGGCCCGCTTGGTGAGAACCGCAGAGTCCGTCGTGAACTTCCTGGACGACTCTTTTCTCTTCGTCAGGTCCTAAACATCTCAGCCACAGAGCATCAAATGACCTCTTGTACAGAGTATCGTTGACGAAGGCGAAAGACAGGGCTCGTTTCATGAGCTGATGTCTTGTGGACGCTTCTTCAGGCATTCGGTGGGACTTGAAGTAATCTATGAAGATTTCTCTCCAATCCTCGGTATTTTCCCAATCTTTTACTTGCAGGGTTGTCTGCTCGTTCGCTCCTTTTTCTTCGGATGATTCCGGAGATATTTCTGCCGGGGCAAGCACTCGACGGCTTTGTACCATGATTCTAACGTCATCGAGGTTCTCGTCAGCCAGTTCTTTAGCAATTTTGGCCAACGCGTCTGCTTTGCTGTTTTCCGCACGCGGTATGTTCTCTAAAGTATAAGAGGGGATTTGGGCCAACAATTGTTGCACCTTTTCACCCTATTTCACCAATTCCGGTTTGCACGTTTGGTAGTCGCCGTTTACTTGACTAACGACCAGTTGAGAATCCCCGTATATGAGGAGGTTTTCAATTCCTATGTCAATGGCGATCTCGAGGCCCGCTATCAGAGCTTCGTATTCGGCTTCATTGTTTGTCCTTGGCTCTGTTAAGGAGAAAGCGAAACGCATTATCCCTCCTTGTGGAGTCACGAAGATGAGGCCTACCCCCGATTTGATTACAGGGGTACTTTGTTTGCGCTTTTTCATGGAAGATGCTCCGTCGAAATAAAGCTCCCATCGGGTATTATCACCGTCGATCGCATCAAACGCATGTTCGTCTGGAAGATCGCAATTCAGAGGAGAATCGGCGGGTATCGGATGCTCAGCGAGGAAGTCGGCGATGGCCTGGCCTTTCACTGCCTTGAGAGGCTGATATATTATCGAGAACTCCATCAAGAGCAGGGTCCATTTAGCGAGTCGTCCCGTCAGTATGGCCTTTGACATCAAGTATTTAAGGGGGTCCACCTTTGAAATAAGACGGACTTCATGCGCCAACGCATAGTGCCTGAGCTTTGTTATCGCAAAGATCAACGCCGGGCAGTGTTTCTCAATGGGGGTGTAGTTGCTTTCTTCCCCCAGCAGAACTCGACTTAAGTAGTAGAGTGCACTTTCCTTCCCTTGGTCGTTCTCTTGCGCCCATAATGCGCCTAAGGAACCTTCGAGGGCGGTCGTGTAAAGAATGAGAGGCTTTCCCTTAACTGGAGCAGCCAATACTGGAGGGTTCTGCAGGTATTGCTTGATCTCGTCTAGCGCGCCTTGGCATTTTTGGTCCCAGATGAACGGGGTTCCCTTCTTCATCAGGTGGCTGTAAGGACGGCACTTGCCAGAGAGGTTGGCTATAAATCGCCGAATATATGCGAGCTTTTCTTGGAGAGATCGCAACTGTTTGAGAGTCCTCGGCGGAGGCATTTCCATGATCGCCTTGATCTTGGACGGATCTATTTCGATACCCCGGTGTCGGACGATGAATCCTAAAAATTTGCCTGAGGAAACTCCGAATGCACACTTGAGCGGGTTCATCTTCAAGTTGTACTGTCGAAGGCGCTGAAATACGGTCTTTAGATGCTCGAGATGCTCCTCGTATGATTTGCTTTTAACCACGAGATCGTCGATATAACATTCGACGATTTCGTGTATGAGGTCATCGAAGATCTTCAT
Organism: Agapanthus africanus; assembly: GCA_030015575.1. Taxonomy (NCBI): domain Eukaryota; kingdom Viridiplantae; phylum Streptophyta; class Magnoliopsida; order Asparagales; family Amaryllidaceae; genus Agapanthus; species Agapanthus africanus. The sequence continues at coordinate 593,378,485 of CM057337.1, read as the reverse complement.
CATGGCCCTCTGATAGGTGGCGCCGGCGTTCTTTAAACCGAAGGGCATTACCTTGTAGCAGAATATACCCAAAGGGGTTCTGAAGGCGGTGTGCTTCTGGTCTTTGGAACGCATCTTTATCTGATTATACCCTGACGAGCCGTCCATAAAGGTGAAAACCTCATGAGTGGACGTGTTGTCTATCATCAGTTCGGTGACTGGCACCGGGAAATCATCCTTCGAGCAGGCTTTGTTAGATCCCGGAAGTCCACACATATGCGCACCGTCCCATTTTTCTTCATCACCGGGACGATGTTAGCGATCCATTCAGGATATTGAACCTCCTGAATAAAGCCAGAGTCGATTAACTTTTTGACCTCAGCGTTGATGCTCATCTCAAGCTCGAGTCGCATTCTTCTCGGCGCCTGTTTTACCGGTTTGACGTCCGGAGATATTGCCAACCTATGCACAGCAATTTCTGGATCTAGTCCCGGCATTTCGGAATAGTTCCATGCGAAGCAATCTTTGTGCTGTACAAGGATGTCTTTTAAAGCAGTCACCCTTTTTCATATAGCAGCTCACTGACAAACGTCGGCCGTGGGTCATCAGCTGTCCCCAACTCGATTTTCTTGAGGTTATCTGCGGTGGTATGTATTCCATCCTCCAATTCTTTCGGAGCTGGCGGAAATTCTGAGATCATCTCCTCATTGCTGTTTTCGAAGCACCAGGGAAGGCTGTCCATGTTCTCGGGCTCTTCTTTTGATATTGTTATCATGTGACAAGTGCGAATCCGCTTCCAATCCCAATGTGGAGTTGGTTTTGTTCTTGTGGCTTTGGTTCGTGCTTCTGTGGCGGCTCTACCCTCCAGTTGTCGGACAGAGCGAATTTGCCGAGTTGGTACTGATCTTCAACCCAATTCTTGAAGGTGAAGCAGTCTTCGAGAGGGTGCCCTATTACTCGATAGTAAGAGCAATAGTTTGGGTCAGAGACTTCGCTTGCTTGTTCGGGGTGCTTGGATTCCGGCAGTGTGAGCATCTGATGTTTTAGAGCAAGCTCAAGCATCTTCTTCGTCTTGTCCCGAGGAAACGAGTATGCTTGACCCAATTTCTTCATGAGGGACAGATTAATAACGCTAGACTCCCGTTTGCGTGGCTTCTTAGCCCCGCTTTGTTGCTGCTGAGCGTCTTTTTGGCTTTTCGATTTGTTTCCGCCTCTGCGTCGAGCCTTTTTTATAACAGGTTTGCAAGGGGTGGCACTTTCATCTTTGACGGCCTGTTGAAGGAGGCGTTGCGTTTTGGCCTTCTCGTAGATGGTCATCTCGCGGTTGTGATCATTTCGAACTTTTTGACCAGCTTTCTTTATAAGTTTGTCCATTTGTTCCTCGAACGACGGACTGGGCTCATGTGCATCTGGAATTTTCACTGGCTTAGGATTAGCGTCCTCCCATTAAGCATCCGCTTCTTCATCAAGGTCATACACGACGTAACAGCCGGGTAGTAACTCTCGTTTCTTTGACCGGATGTATCCAAGCCCTTTTGTTTCCATTTTCCCGTTAGGCAATTTGCGTTGAGTCCCGGGGATGTTCCAGACCCTGTCATAGAATTTGGCCTTTCTAACGGTCTGTTTGAAGGGTATCCCCTGGCATTTTAGCAGCTTTTTCAAACCTTCCGTATAATATCTGGGGAGACGGATAGGCTGAAGCCTGTCCAACGTAGGATCCGCCCCGTGCCAGACTTCTTTCTCCGCTTTGTTTTCTTCAGAGCGGTAAAATAGAATTGCTTTTTCGCTTTCTCGTTTGGGAGGGATATAAAATGTCCGCAGCTCTTCTACACTGTAGATATTAAGTGCATCCAGTTCTTTATGATGTTCAGGCGGCACCATGGCGACTTGTAGACTTTGCTCTTCGTCAGCGGACATTTGTATTAAAGATCGAGCAGAGAATATAGCATGGACTTCGTCTTCTGACTCGCTGCCAAAGATGATTGTAGGAGCCGATGGTCCTGGCTTGTTGTGTTGGGGCGGACCCGAATAAACTATCTCCTCTTCCTCTTCAGTATCACTTCCGAAGACAGGGATGGTAGCGTTAGTTTTATTCTCCGTCTTGTGACACTTCTCTGTGTCTTCGAAATTCGGTAAGAAGTATTTGGCGTCTTCATATTTGCGGACCTCGTTCACAGAGAACGGGTTCAGTTCTCCCGTCACGGTATACTCGAAACCATCCTTAAAATATTTCATACACTGATGCTGTGTAGAAGGGATGATGTTGTACTCGTGTAACCATGGTCGGCCGAGCAAAGCGTTGTAGCATGTCTTAGCGTCTATGACGTGGAACTTAATGTCCGTGACGAGTAGCCCGAAGCGTAGCGTCAGTATCACAGATCCAAAAGTCTTTGACGATTGGGAGTCGAACCCGGAGATGGTGATCTTATCCCGAGCAAGGTACTGGATGCTCATGTAGATTTCCTTCAACACCCGCACGTTGAGTAGGTTAACAGACGACCCGTTATCGATCAGGATTTTGCCTATCTTTATATCATGGCAGTATCCCGAGACATAGAGAGGGCGATTGTGTTCGCACGTCCCAAGTAGAAGGTCTTCATCGCCAAAAGTGATATCGGCCGTGTGCAATTCCTCCAATTCATCCTTCATCTTTTCCTCGGCCAGGCATGCTTGGAATTGCTCTAGGTCTTGGAGCGCCTTAATCAACGAATCTCTCGCCTCTTTTGATAGCAAAAGGGCGTCAAGAATGCTGAGCTGTGAGGGCAGCTTCCTCAGATGTGCTAAGACATTGTAATCCACCTTATTCTTCTTTGGTGGGTCTTTGGCAGCTAGCTCTTCCACCACTTGGTCATCTAAGACGATATCTTCAGAGACGTTTTCTTTCCCTTTATCTTTCCTGTTCGAGGGTCCGAGGTTCTTTTCGGGCAGCGTGCGATTACGTAGCTGGATATTTTCGCAAACCTTCGGTTCTTATTCTTTTCTCGAAGCGGACTCTCTAAAGAGAGGGGAAAGTTCTAACTCTTCATCAGAATCACTCCCGAATGTAGGCACTTGTGATCTACCGGTGTTAATCATGCAACAATCGCCAGCAGTTCTTTTAAGCCATTCGGTCGTATTTCTTTGCTCCCGACGAGTTTTACGCTTTTCCCGCATAAAGCGTTGTCGATGAGCAACATATCCTTGCCACCATCTATCGAAAGCTTTGCACTCTTGAGTGGGGTGCGAAATCTTTTGATGATATAAGCAATAAGACGGGTGCATTTTCGTTTCACCGGTAATTTCTTCTTCGGAGGATGGTAGCTTCATGCCCATTGATATGGCCTTAGCAAACTTCTTTCTCATCTTAAATTGGCTTTTGTCGGTAGCGGAGGTGTTTAGCTCCACCGGGATCGTCTCAGCTCCTTCATCAAGTCGCTGGCGCTTGGCCCTTTCAAATATAGCCGCCTCGCGCTCCCGATCAGCTTTACTTTTCAACCGAGCTTCATTAAGGAATGCGTCGATTACTTCATCTGGTGGCCTAAGGACTTTTGGTTCAGGATCTGCCCCCAGCTTTTCTGTGCAAGGAGTTTCATCATCGTTCGTGATCGAGTGGGAAATCATATGACAGATCACCACATATTCCTCGGATTCATCTGATGAACTTTCTCCCTCATCTTTTTCTTGAAAAACGTGATTGAGGAACTCTTAGAGCGTAATGGGAGTCCGCGCCTCTTGGTTGTATTCTTCCAACACGTCAATTTGCTTTTGTAAGTCCGTGCGTTTGCCGCCAGGCTTCACGGGCTTCTTAGATTTCTTCTTCTTCTTTTTCGAAGATTTTGACGGCTGGCTGCAAGTGCTTGAACCGCCACCATCGGTCTTTGGAGTTGGACGTGGCTTCAACATCCCTTCAATGACCTGCGGTTCCAACGGGTTCTTCCACTTGATCGCTGGACATGTCTGAAGATCGTTTAGCATCCTCTTTGTCTTGGCTGATAGTACAACCTCCCAAGGAACTTCTTCAATGACGGAGCATGTTGCCCCCGGCGTATTCGTCCCCTTAGAGGTGTGGGGCTGCGGAGGATTCACCTTCCATTTGTCAGATAACGCGAACTTGCCCTGTCGGTACTGATTTTCAAGCCAATTCTTGAAAACGTAGCAATCTTCGATTGGATGGCATAGTACTCGATGATAGGGACAGTAGTTGGGCTCGTTGACGTCACTTGGTTGCAACAGACGTTTTGGATCCGGCAGATTTATGAATCTGTTGCGCAATACCAGCTCGAATAACCTCCTCGTTTTATCGCGGGGAAAGGAATAAGGACGTCCCATCCTATCCTCAAGGGGCACGTAAGGGCGCATATTATTTTGACTAGCAACCGGCTTCGAGTCGCTCGGTTGTTGTTGAGCATTAGCGACGACGATCACTTTTCCCTTCCCTTTGTCATTTCGGGAGTCCGGCCTTGGAAGAGGGGGTTTATGGCCCATTTGATCCATTTGCGCTAGTTTGTTAATCAAGGCCAAGAAGGTAGTTGGCTTGAAAAACATCATAAATTGTGAGATGGTTGCTTGTGGATCACGGGTTCCCACAAACATACCCACTGCGGTAGCTTCTTCAATGCGCTGCTTACACTTCGACCATAAGTTCCGCCATCGTATAGCGTACTGAACCCACGTCTCGCCGGGTTTTACCCTGGCGTTAATCAGTGCTGTCATCGGGGTACGTTCACTGGCGCTTGCAAAACGCTGAGTAAACAACAGCTCCATCTCCACGAAGGTTTTAATAGAGTCGTTCGGGAGCTCAGAGTACCATTCAAACGCCGTACTGATAAGCTTCCAACAAACTGGCGAAGCAACAGTTTGTCCTCACCGCCGGTGTTGCCGCAGAGTGCTCTGAACTGGGCAACATGCTGGTGCGGATTGCCCGTCCCCTTGTAAACATGGAACATGGGAATTGTGTAACCGGGTGGGTACTTGATTTGATCGTACCAACTAGGATATGGCCGCCCCATTTTTACGACCTGACCGGCCGCTTCGGTCGCATGATCGTACCAACTAGCGATGTACTCATTCAAATCAGCTTTGGAGATTGTATCTTCTTTAGCTGCTGACAGAGCTGGCGGAGGATTCGACGTCTCTCCCCTATCGTCTTCAAGGATGATCGGGGGATCTTCAGCAGGTGGATCTTGTTGAATCATCATACCCACCATATCCTGGAACAGGAGGGCCATTTTCTTTATGTTGGCTGCCTGCTCCGCAGCTTCTTTATCCTTCTTCTCTAGTATGCGACGAAGGAATTCAGCGTCCGTTTCTTGTTCTTGACGCTCGTACGAGGACGTTTCGGGGGTTTCTTTTGGCCCTGTAAGTGCGGCCATAGCGTTCATCATTTCTTGGAGCTTCTGCTGCTGCTCCTGAGCCTTGGTCACTGACCTCGTGTGCGGTCTATGACCTGTTGATATGCGGCTATCTTCTTTTCCCGATACCATGTAAATCGTATGAACTGTTATGCCCCCTGACTTGGGGCGTTTAGGTTCACCATTTTTAACTTTTGCCGCTGACACGGGAGTTTTCTCTGGCCTCCTTCTTTTGTGGGCCGTTGAGGTTGAAGGAACCGTTGAAGGGGGCAGCCTTGCAGCTGCTGTCCTCTGCTGTTTAATAGGATGGTCTTTTTCTTTTTGCACTTTCACCTTCTTTTGTCGACGAGAGTGATCTGGGTCGATCACTGTGTCTTGAACCCTTCGCCAAACCTTGTATATTCTTGAGGACAGCCGTTGAGGGGGTTGTTCTTGCTTTGTTTCTAGGACTCTCTCCGCAGGCGGAGGAGAACTTTTCAGTGTAGCGGTTGGAGCATTCTTCCGTACCCTCCTCAGCACTTCAAAGCTGTTCCCAGTTGGAACAGCAGCGTTGACTTCCACCACTGGAGCCGGTGGAGTTAGCCCTGAGTGGGAATTGCCCCCTGCCTTCCTCACTCGTCGCCAATGGCGACGTCGAGCATGACGAGCCGTTGGGACTGGCTCGGAGATAGAGAAAGCTTCTTTTTGCCCCCTTCCTGAGTGAGGCGTCGCTGGTGTTAACCTCTCAAAGACTGAGGTTGTCTTTTGAGAGGTGATATTCAATCTATCGAAGACGGATCCATGAGCAGGGGCAGGAGCAGGAATCGTCAGTCTTGAAAAGACTGACTATTTGACAGGGGAAGCCGCCTTGACGACTTCTGGAGCAGTAGTCATTGCCTTCCTTGGGACAACCAATTTAAAGTTCTGATCCAGCCTGGCGAAAACCGAAGCTGTTGGTTTGGCAGTGGGTGACCCGTTGACAGGGGCCGTCGTGGCAGTGAGTCGGTCGAAGACCGACTTCTTGTTCACCTCCGATGCAGGTATCGGCATAGAGAAGCTTGTAGGTGGGATCATGGTCCCGAAGAACAGGCCAGTGGTGGCTTGGGTCACCTGGTCTACTGGCAGAGTGAAGAAGGAAGCCGCTTGGGGCCCATATGCTACACCTCCGGGGGAGGTGGAGCGTCCATTGCAGTGGCACTTCGAGCAGTTGGTGCAGTTAGAGGCCATTGATCTTCTATTTTCTGCACGGAGCAAGACACCAAATCTTAGTACCTCGAATCCACAGGCAACCACAGCAAACCGCGATTCATTCGCGAACACGACACACGAAGTGTGGAGTGGAAAGAGGAAAAGGTCCCACCGGGCATGCTAGAATCTGTTCCCCTCCGAAAGGCGGCGCACAGGACCGCGATGTCCTGACGCTGAGATTCGGGGCAGATGCTATTTGGTTTTATCCGTCCACCTCTCCGAAGATGCCAAGTTGATTTATGGCACCGTGTATCGGAGGTTTAGACGGATGCGGCCGATGTAGCAGACTTCGTCAGATTCCCCCTCGCTTGAGGAGTTTTTGATTGTGGGGACGCTCTTCCCTGCAGGCGCAAGCCCCTGCAGTTAATTATGCTACCGCATCGCGGTAACAACTTTCTCCTTCTCCAGAATTTCAGTTCGTGTCGTGTGTGTTTGTTTTGTTTGTGGTTTCCCGTGGATTGTATACGGAGACTGAGTAATGCCGTCGCCCGTAGGACGTGGATTAGTCCAAATCCGTATTTACTTAGATTTGGGTTTGGTGTTTTTAGTTTAAGGATGCATTAGTCGCGTTGCGACTAAGATCAACTTAAACGTTCGTTAAGGATACGATAGTCCTGTTTGAGACTAAGATCAACTTAACGTGATAATCTATTTAATATCTGGCCATCGGGACTCGTCACCTCTCTAACGTCGTTGAAGGATTACAACGGCAGATGTCAGAGGAGCTCAGAGATGTACCCTTGAACCAAGGTTGATTTGGAGTTTTATAGTCCGTTTGAATGTTTAAGGATACGTTAGCCGTGTTTGGGGGCTAAGATCAACTTAAACGGGATCGTTTAGATCCGGCAAAAGAGCATTTGGAGGCTCTATTGTTCCAGTTTAGGGACGTAGTGGTCCATAGGTAGTTTAGGGACGTTGCGGTCCATGCTCCAATTTAGGGACGTGGTGGTCCATATTCCAGTTTAGGGACTTGGGGGTCCATATTACAGTTTAAGGACGTGGTGGTCCGTATTCCAGTTTAGGGACGTGGTGGTCTGCTATTAGTTTAAGGACGTTTCAGTCCAACATTAGTTTAAGGACGTTTCGGTCCATCGCCAGTTTAAGGACGTAGTGGTCCATCATTAGTTTAAGCACGTTTCGGTCCAACATTAGTTTAAGGACGTTTTGGTCCATCGCCAGTTTAAGGACGTAGTGGTCCATCTTTAGTTTAAGGACGTTTCGGTCCAATGTTAGTTTAAGGACATTTCGGTCTAACATTAGTTTAAGGACGTTTCGGTCCATCGCCAGTTTAAGGACGTAGTGGTCCATCATTAGTTTAAGGACGTTTCGGTCCGTCGCCAGTTTAAGGACATAGTGGTCTATTATTAGTTTAAGGATGTTTCGGTCCGATATTAGCTTAGGGACGTTTCGGTCCACGAGTTTAAGGACCCCGCAGTCCATATTCATGTGTGGTCGTTGGGACCCGTCGCCTCTCTGACGTCGTTGAAGGATTACAACGAGAGGTGTCAGAGGAACTCAGAGATGTACCCTCGAACCGGATATAAATTGATTTAAGGGAGCAATCTCGCTCAGTCAGTTTAATTTGAGGACTTACGGCCATGATTGGGCTAAGTCCAGTTGAAAAGTATCAACGCCTATTATTTGTTTTTGGTCTGTTAGACCTGTGTTAGGGCTTGGCCCATTTTTAAATAATGCATTGCATTATTTTCTATTCTTTTGTTTGGGCTCTGCCTATAAAAGATGCAGAGCATCAATTTATTTTGGGCTCTGCAAGGCATCTGCATAGCATTTAGTTTGGGCTTTGCCCATTTATAAATGATGCAGAGCATCAATTTAATTAGGCCTGTTTGGCCTTTTAATTGGGCCTGGCCCTTCAGAAAATGCATTGCATTTTCAGGCGCTTTGCGCCAATCAGAGAGCGCAAGCGCTTGTGATGATGACACGTGTCATGCAAGCGCAGTGCACTGCGCTAGTGCGCTGCGCTTGCGCTGCTGACACGTGGCGCACCTTGGTAAGTTGCGCCAATTACAGAGAGCAAAGCTCTATCTCAAAACTCATAGCGCAAGTGATTCAGATGCTGACACGTGGCGCTTTCCCAAGAGCGCAACAGCGCATTTTGGAAGTGCAAAGCACTAAGAATCTTTTAGATTCAAGAACAGAAGTGCAAAGCACTATTTGATTTCTTGATCTAATTTAGATCAAAGAAAAATAAGTTTTTCTTTTTATTTCAAGAACCAGAGGTTCATAAAAGTGCAAAGCACTATTTTTTTATTTTTGTTGTTTTCTTGTTTTAAAGAACCAGTGGTTCATAATTAGTGCAAAGCACTGTTTATTATGTGAAGATCATTGATCTGGTTTTTAGATCAATGATTTATTAAAAGAGATTTCTTCTCTCTCGTGAAGGTTTTTACCTTTTTCTTTGGAATTTTCTCAGAGTTCTCTCTCTGTTTGAAGCTCTTGACTTTTTTCAAGAAAAATGTTGATCCCTTTGAATTGAGGTCTGGGGTCTCTTTTATAGTGCCCATAAATTAGTTAATTTTGTTGAAGAGATCTTTCTCTGAATGATTTGGTGAGTTTTCCCCACCGTTGGATCTTTGATCCAAGGGCTTCTGATTTACAGAAGAAAATCTTCTTGTTTTAACAAGAACAGAAAGATTTCTTTAAAATCTTTATTCTGTTTTGGCACAAATGCTCCAGCGTGTGACACGTGTCGCGCAGCGCACAGCGCAGCGCAACTGCGCTAGCGCATCTGTGCTGACACGTGTCGCGCAGCGCAAAGCGTAGCGCATCTACGCTGATACGTGTCGCCCAGCGCAGCGCAACTGCGCTAGCGCATCTGCGCTGACACGTGTCGCGCAGCGCACAGCGCAGCGCAACTGCGCTAGTGCATATGCGCTGACACGTGTCGCGCAGCGCAGCGCTTGCGCAACTGCGCTAGCGCATCTGTCGCGCAGCGCAGTGCCTGCGCTGCTGAAGCGTTGCTTCCTTTAATTTTGCTTAAAATAGAGCTTTGCTCTAATTTGGCGCGCCTTCTTGGGCGCTGCGCTGACGTATCAGCGCCTGACATGTGGCGCGTTGCGCCCGAAATTTGAAGCGTTGCTTCAGAATTTTGAATTTTGAATTTCAACAGAGCTTTGCTCTGATTGGGCGAAACACTGGGTGCGGGACATTTCTCAAAGATTGACTTGCGATCAGGATACCATCAGTTGCGAGTTTGGCAGGATGATATTCCGAAGACTGCTTTTCGCACACGTTACGGGCATTACGAGTTCTTGGTGATGTCGTTCGGGCTCACCAATGCCCCAGCAGCGTTTATGGACTTGATGAACGGCATTTTCATGCCGTATCTTGATCAGTTCATTATTGTATTCATTGATGAAATCTTAGTATATTCCCGGAGCCGAGAGGAGCACGAGAAGCACTTGCGAATCACATTGCAGACTTTGAGGGAGCACCAGCTGTTCGCCAAATTTTCCAAGTGCGCATTCTGGATTGACAGTGTCGACTTCTTGGGTCACGTGGTTACGAGAGATGGTATATGTGTAGACCCGAAGAAGATCGAGACCGTTCAGCGTTGGCTCAGACCGGTATTAGTTATAGAGGTTCGCAGCTTTCTAGGTCTGGCCGGCTACTATCGACGTTTTGTTCAGGATTTCTCCCGTATCGCTGCATCGTTGACCGGGTTGACCCAGAAAGGGGTTCCATTTGTTTAGACCGAGGCATGCGAGCATAGCTTCCAGCAGTTGAAGACTCGTTTGACTACTTCACCAGTTTTATCATTGCCTTCGGGATCGGGCGATTTTATGGTTTATTGTGATGCTTCTTGAGTGGGGATAGGCTGTGTGTTGATGCAGCACGACAGGGTAGTCGCTTATGCTTCTCGGCAGCTAAAGAAGCATGAGAAGAACTATCCCACTCATGACTTAGAGATGGCTACGGTGGTTTTTGCACTCAAGATCTGGAGACATTACCTATATGGCGAGTCGTGCCAGATATTCACGGACTACAAGAGCTTGAAGTATATCTTTCAGCAGCGAGATCTAAATCTGAGACAGCGCCGTTGGATGGAGCTAGTGAAAGACTATGACTGCGAGATTCTTTATCATCCAGGCAAGGCGAATGTTGTGGCAGATGCTTTGAGTCGGAGGCCTGGAGGTAGCTGATCTTGTTTGAGCGCAGTTCAGAGGCAGTCGACTGCAGATTGGCAGATTCTGTGTGACAACTGAGTGCAGTTTGAGTTTACTCTAACCGGGGGACAGCTTGCGCATATCTGTGCACGTCCACAGCTACTTGACCGTATCCGTGAGGCATAGTCCAGCGATGGCCGTTTTTCAGAGATCATGGAGCAGGTTAGACAGGGCAGAGATTCTGAGTTTGTGATTGATGATCAGGGGGTACTACGTTTTAGGATTCGACTGTGCATACTGGATTCTAAGAGACCGAGGCATGAGATTCTTGCGGAGGCACATCGATCGGTATACAGTGTTCATCCAGGTTCTACCAAGATGTATCATGATTTGAGAGATGTTTACTGGTGGGAAGGGATGAAGAGAGATGTCACGGACTTCGTTTCGAGATGCTTAACTTGTCAGCAAGTCAAGGCCGAGCACCAGATGCCAGCCGGAGAGTTACAGCCTTTGCCCATTCCGGAGTGGAAGTGGGAGCGGATTTCTATGGACTTCATTGTGGGTCTACCCAGGACCAGTTGAGGGTATGACATTATTTGGGTGATTGTCGACCGATTGACGAAAGCGGCTCATTTTCTGCCAGTGAAGACCACTTTTGGATTCGCTTATTGTGCCCAGATATACAATGATGAGATTGTGTGACTGCATGGCGTCCCGACTTGTATTGTATCCGACCGAGGCACCCAGTTCACCAGCCGACTATGGAAGAAACTTCAGGAGACTTTGGGCACCCGATTGAGTTTCAGCACAGCTTTTCATCCGCAGACCGACGGTCAGTCAGAAAGGACTATTCAGACTCTTGAGGACATGTTTCGAGCTTTCGTTCTAGATTTCGGTGGAAGTTGGGATCGTCATTTGCCCTTGATAGAGTTCTCCTACAATAACAGCTTCCAGGAGACGATTCAAATAGCACCCTTCGAGGCATTATATGGGAGGAGATGTCGATCGCCCGTATGTTGGACAGAGCTCAGTGAGAGCAGTATTTTGGGGCCGCAGATCGTATAGGAGACGACCGAAAAGATACAGTTGATTCGAGACAGGATGATAGTGGCCCAGAGTAGGCAGAAATCTTATGCTGACAGATGCCGTCGCAGACTCGAGTTCGCCATTGGTGATCATGTTTTCTTGAGGGTCTCTCCAATAAAGGGCGTGATGAGATTTGGGAAGAGAGGGAGGCTTAGTCCCAGATATGTGGGTCCCTTCGAGATCCTCGAGCGTGTAGGCACAGTTGCTTATCGATTGGATATTTCGCCCAGCTTTCCAGATATGCACCCCGTATTCTATGTGTCGATGCTCCGCAAGTACCTTCATGATCCTTCTCATGCGATTCAGCACCAGACGATCCAGCTGGAGCGAGACCTTTCTTTCACCGAGCAGCCGGCGGTCATTCTGGATCGACAGGTGAAGAAATTGAGGTCAAAAGTTGTACCGTCTGTAAAGGTTCTTTGGTTTGGTCCGAACAACGAAGAGGTCATCTGCAAGACCGAGGACGAGATGAGAAAGAAATATCCCCATCTCTTCGAAGGTACGCGTAGTTAAATTTTTAAATTCGGGGACCGAATTTCTTTAAGGGGGAAGATTGTAACGTTTTAAAAATAGTTTTGGTAATTTTCCAATAATCGGTAAATAACTGGTATTTTCCGTAAAAGTAATTATAATTATTTTTCAGTATAGGCCTAGTTATACTTATTTTAGACATGTAATTGCCAGTATTTGGTAATTAATTAGTCACTTATAAATTGCTAGTTATTTAAATATTTTTTCCTTAATTAATTATTTTAAATATTATTTTAAGCTTTTAAATATACATTAAATTAGTGATAATTACAAATTTGAATGGGTTAATTACATACATATGAACCATGACAATTAAAACCTAGTTTGTAACTTGTATTCTTTTTCTCATTTGTTCCAAGGTTCTAGCTCATTGTAGGAAGAAAGGAAAATAAAATAAAATAAATTAAAAATAGAATTAGTTGTATGTTGCATTAATGAGCTAGGAGAGGTTTTCTTGACCTAGAAACATCTACAAACACCCACACAAACCCACACTCATCCCAAATCCCCTGCTGGCCGAGCCCCACTGTAGGAAAAATCCTTATTTCCCCACTTGATCTCCATCTCAAATTTCATAAAAAATCCATCAAAATTCCACAAATTATCTCACAAATTCAAAGCTAATTCCTTATCCTTTTCTCCTTGGTCAAATCTTTCTTGAATCTTAGAGCAATAAGACCATTTTGGGGAGGCTAAGTCACAAGTTAGACCTCTAAAGAGTGAGGTATAAATCTTGTTAGTTGTATGTATGCCCTAGAGGCCAGTATTGTACAGATGATGTATATTATATTGGATGCTTGGACATATATAGAGATGACTTTCTTGCTCGATATGATAGTATGCTATCTGGTTACTCTTTATCTTAACATGTACACTTGTCTCTTTAAACTGTCTTATAGTTACATGTTGGTAAAGCCCTTAGGATATGTACTTAACTACCTGGACTATGATGCAGATCATACTAGTGGGGACATGGTAGTCCATAGGTACATCCTTCAAGGTCCCTAGTCGTGGGTGTATCGAGACGGGGCATCGATATACCAGTGTAGACTAGCGTATACGCTTCTCGACCCATGAGATGGGCGATGGATGATCCCATATCCATTGGTGTTTGACATCAGAGATGGTGTACGGGTACTCAGTAGAGACTGGGTACACTGGACGGACTCGCCGAGAACTCCCAGATGGTATTATACCTCACGTCAGATGGCAGTTCTCAGGTGACACTTGTACAGGTTAGTCTGTAGACCCGAGATCGTCATAGAGTCTTGTGTGATTCCCACTGTGCTTTGATCTCCACCTTACCACGTCCAAGAGGGCATGCAAAACGGTGGTCTTTGGGTACAGTCCCGAGTCACATGGAGGCAATGAGCGATAGGAGGGGTTTCGTCTCTCCCGGTATTGGGGGTTGATGTTGCGCTGTGCTCGATTGGCCGTAACAGGGAAGTCCCTGGCCAGGGCTGATCAGAGATTTGCTGGTAAGTGTTACCAGTAGTTTCTCGACCCGTTATGAGCCTCACATCGGCACGACTTATCGGTTATTGGGGTCTGACGTATACCACCCCTAGACTTGATATGCGACATATCAGACGAACAGACCGGACTGTACGGTAAGTGTTACTGGTTGGATTCACAGGAGTATGAGCGGGCTAGCTCGTCGATCTTCTGATCGATCAATACCTGGATGGCCGTTATGTTTAGCAGACCGCTTGCGGCTTGTGGGTGCTTGATATGATCATCATCTGCTACCGGCGTATTGACGAGTCTTTAGAGTCCTACACAGAGGTTTCCTGGCTCAAGCGAAACGAAATAGGAGTGCATATGAGATATGTGCAGGACCGGGAATAATGCGTGTATGTGATACCGTATTTCATTCTCGCGATGGATGTATCAATTGGTTATATTCGATATAACCTAGATATCGAATCAAGGATTGATTCGATAAGCCGATACATAGGATACTAGTCGGTTATATGCGATATGACCGGATCGTTAAATCAAGTGTTGATTTAATGATTTAATGTATAATTATATATTTGATATATTACTTTGCATTAACTAGTATTGGTTCACTTTAAATGGATTTTCTCACTTGATGTGCAAGAAGTATATGTGATATACTTTTGTGCACATATTTGTATCATGTTTGATGATACTTGATCATATAGTTAAGTGTATAGAATTAAACCATGGTTAATTTGATAATTAGGGTTTTGCATATTCATTTATTTATTTATTTGTTCATTTATTTATTTGGAAATGATTTAGATAAGAATGGTGGCTTTATTTGTTTCTAGTTGAAGCTTCATGAAGCTTTGACTTCTTAACCATTCTTATCTTCATGCTTAACCCTAACCCATCCAAGTAACCATGGTCTATTCTCTACACTCTACTATGGTTAGATTATGATAAGTATTGGATTATTTTTCATTTTAATAAAACACTTATCATATTCTTTCTTCTTCTTCATCATCTTCTTCTTCAAGAAAGCTTGATGCCATCAATGGCAACTTGAGTTCTAAAGTGAGAAATCCAATTCCAAAGTGAACCCACCTCCTATTTCTTCACCCTCTACCTCTTGCCAAGTTGTTTTGGGTGTTTTCTTCACAAGTTTCACAAATTTGTGAAGTCGGAGCTTGAACTTGTGATGCCTCGACGTAGATCATCTTCGGCACGAAGCCGACGACCTAGTCCGCCCTTTTCTCCGATCAAGCCGACGATTGAGTCCGGGATTGGAGATGGACAGTGAGAGGACGCCTACGTGGAGCCAAGGAAGTGGATATCCGGATCTACAAAGGTTGTAGCTTCTTATCTTTAGTTAAGTTGTTAACTAGATTCGTTTTTCGCCTAAACTTCTAGTCAACGATCCGTATTAGGGTTTCTCGGCACCCATAAAATTTGAAATTGGCATGGTTGATGCCTTGTGAGACCTCTATTGTGTGCCTAGGAACCCTACAGTGGTATCAGAGCCTAGCTAGAGCCTTAGGCGAAGTGTAGACGACGTTTGAAATCCGAATGAACCGAAACCCTAATTCCCAAAACGCTCTCTGGACTTTTTCTAAAAACTGGGTTTTTTCCAGATTAAAAATGCTTAAAAAATTCAGCAGGAAGTTCTAAGAATTACGGTGCAAAATTTTCAAAATGATACCTCCAATGTGCGGCGGAACCGCGGCAGAAGCATGGCTTCTGCGGCGGTTCCGCGGCCTGATGATGACGTCAGCCCTCCTCCTTTGCACAGTAATTCCTATTTCACAATGCTGAGTTTTCTGGGAATTTTTAAATTGACTCAAGAGTTGAGTGTTCTGGGGTTGCATTGCAAATCGGTGTTTCGATCGGATTATCAAGCTTTGTCTAAGTGTTTTCCGGATAATTTTTTGAATATGTTAAAAAGTTCGACCGGATATAAATACCCAACTTTTTCCCTGTCGGAAAATTTCCAAGTGTTGGATCTTTCTGTGGTTTAAGGACGTTCTGAGTAGTGCAAGTAACGCGATGGTCCCTCTAGAAGACAACAAACCTTAACTCGATTATGTGACCGTCTTGAACTGCCCTTTGAACCTTCGGGTTTGGGGCAGTACGGCGTGCCACATGTGAGGCGTTGGCTTGACCCTTCTACGGCAGGACCGTTGGTACTGAGGCATGAAGTGAATGTCTTTGAACTTATTTCATGTGTTGATCGGTTTCGGGAAAACTTGGGTGTTCGAATGTTCGATCGGAAAGTTTAATATTTTCTGTTTATCCGGAATGGGATACAATAATTGGAATTCACAAACAGTTATGAGATAACTGAATGAATGTTATAAATCTAGCGGTTTAGTTTCATTTGATATTGAAAAGAGTTTTCGATTATGAGACTAAAATGCGGGGTTTATAACTGTTAGGCATGTGATGTCTAAGTATTTCATTTGATTAGGCATGTGATGTCTAAAGAGGTTGCGGATTCCAACTGTTATAGTTTTACACTTTCTTTTCTGTGACCGTAAGTGTAATATGTGATATCGCCGGTTTCGTTGCTATATGTCAACGACAATTGGGATGCGCATATTTACTTACGTTGATGACATGTGATGTTATGTGTTGCTCGATATGTTATATTGGATTGTCGTGATTGAATAACCGGGTTTTTTTTTATGTGAGATGAGTGTTTTTCATTTTCATTCATGTAAAAACTTGTATGTAATATTCTTTTATTGGGACACTTCCAGGTTGCGGAAGCTGTCACCCTTTGTATATTATTTACTTTTCTGCACTAGGATAGACCCAAGGAGGGGAGTACAAGTAACCGGGTTCTAGGGTCCAGTGGGAGACCATCTCGAGGAGTCGAGTCCGGGTCTCCTAACCCTAGGATTGGTAGGGTTGCTTGCCGCTCTCGTAGGGGTCTAGGGGTGTGGGATTGGCTATTCATCACGACCGTGGAATCCGTGTTTTATACTGGCTCGTATTGAAAACACGTACGTCCTAGAATATCCAATGTTTCATATGTTTCTTCTGCTGCAATATCTGTGATGTGATCATGTGATGTTCTGTGATAGATACAGTATATAGTATATATGATATATTATATAGACGTTACTTATGTTTTGCACCCGCACTAGCCCTGCCCCGCTCTGCCGTTAGTTACCTAACCTAACGGTGCACGAGGGGACATCGAGGCGAATGCGGATGGCATAAGTGTACGTCGTATTTATCTGTGATGTTTAGGTATTTAAATGATGGGACTTCATTAATGTGATTAATGAAAGAAAAGAAACCAAAGATGTTGTAGAATCAAATTTTAAATAAAACAGGTAGCTACAGTTCTTGCTTTGCACAGCGGTATATGTGATATATCCTGCACCTTATTCGATGAGGAAAGGACCGAGATCCCTTCACCGGGAGTGACTCCTTTAGCAATAACTGGCAGATGCTACACACTCGGTTTGACTTTTGATTGCTGTTGGAGATAGTGCCTTCAGAGTCAATTATTAGGTCACAGGTACGTGATTGCAATGATTGATGGAGGACCTATCCCGGTAGGACAGTCTTACTCGAGATGATAGTATGCTATCTAGTTTACCTTTATCATCGTATACTGCTTTAAGTGACCTGACAAGTCGCTATTACACGTTGATAGAGCCCCTAGGATTCTTGCTTGACCACCGGCAGTATGAGGGTGATCATATAAGTGGGAGCTGGGGTCTATAAGCATATCCTTAAATGGTCCCTAGTCGTGTGAGTTTCGAGACAGGGCATCGATACTCCAGAGTAGACTAGTGTATACAGTCGAGACCCCGACGAGGGGCGGTGGCCGGTCTCACAAGCCATTGGTGTCAGTTGGATCACCTAAGATGTATACAGGTGCTCATTGGGTTATGAGTACACCGGACAGGACTCGCCGGGAACATGCTAGTTGGTCATATACCAGACGTCAGATGTCAGTTCCCTGGTGACATGTGTGCAGGTTAGTTCATCGACCTGGGGATCGTCATTTGTCTCGTGTGAGTTCCCACTGTACTTTGATTACTACCCTACCACGGCTCAAAGGAGTCATGCAAACAGGTTTTAGTTGGGTACAGTACCGAGCCACATGGAGGCAGTGAGCGTATCTTCAGGGGTTCGTCTCTCCCGGTATTGGGGGTGAGGTCGCGTTGTGTCTAGGAGAGCCATTACACGAAGCCCTCGGCCGAGGCAAGGAGATTTACTGGTAGGTATTCCAGTAGTATCTCAGGGTGTTCTGGGCTTCACTCCGACACGACTTGTACCGCTTTTGGGGGTCTGACTTTTACCAACCCCCTAGGCCCGCCATGCGATGCTCATAGACGAACGGACTGGACTGTACGGATATTGTCACTGACAGGCTCAGTAGGGAGTCAGGCTGAGTTCGCTCACAGACGTCCCTTTTGGTCAATACCTGGTAGCCCGTTATGTATTGGCTTATACCTCTAACGTGCTAGTGGTTAAATCCACAACCAAGGTGTTGATGAGTCTTTAGAGTCCCCCACATTCAGTTACTCAGCTTTCGGGCGAAAGGTTGTAGAGGCCGTATGGAGATATGGCAAGGTCCGATCAGATACGTGCGGTATTGCACGGATCAGGATCGGACAGTTTGTACTATAGGCCGTATGGTTATATGGCAGGGTTCGATCAGATACGTGCGGTATTGCACGGATCAGGATCGAACGGACATCACTAGCCGGCTTTGGTTTAAGCCGGATCCTGGTATAGTACAGTGTAGATTTTGTCTCATTGCATTTGTATTTCGGTCGGAATACAAATGCGGGTGTGTATGCACAGTATCGGGGTTTTCCTGTAATTTATTACGGGACCAGTTTTCTGAAGTTGCCAGTTTGCTTTCCGTTTCGGCCGATTTCCTTTGTATCGTTCATTGGCCGAAGTTTGGTGGAGGAGGGCTTATTTGCATTGTTGCAAATAAGCTTTTGTGGAGGGGGTCTTTGCATATATTTGTGTCATGATGGGTGCCATCCATTGAATTGATCACTTCATGATAGCTTGACTTTGTAAGCATCATGGTTGTTGATGATTAGTGTGTTGAGTGTGGTTTTGGTGTTAGTGATCATGTTCTTTCATGATGGTTTTTGTTTCCCTCTTGCTTTATGGTGTGATCTATCTCATTCTATCTTTTTTTCCCTCTCATTCCAATCCCCACCAAATAGGAGATGGCCGGCCAAAACTTGTAGGGGGGCTGTCCAAAAATTGAGGTGGGGAAATGTTGTTCATTTCATGCACCAAAATTCTCCAAGCTCCTCCATATACTTCTTGTATCATCCCTCTACCAAAGTGGCACCTCCAAGAACCCCAAATGAGACACAAGTCTATACACTACATTCTACAGCAAACCTTGGGCACGTCGAGTAGCCAGCTTCGTGCCCGAGTTGCCTCGGCATTGAGGTGGGAGCCCGTAAAACATGGAGACGATGTGGTGCCCTTCCGGCAAGGTGGCGACGACCGGAGATTCCGCAGGAGATCGGGACGATGATGAGAAGACCGGAGGACTTGGATCGTCGGTATATCTCTATTCCCCTTCTTGTTGATAGCTAGGACTAATTAATGGTTCGATCCGGGTGTTAGTGCGCGGCGGTTTGCCAGTTCAAAGAAAATTTAAAGTTTATCACCGCTTCCGCATTTTGGCCTCGAGATGGAGGCCGGGGCGCCGCCGTGCACTAATAGTGGTATCAGAGCCTCGCCATTAACTTAGTCTAGCTTGGTTTAATGTGTTTTGCATTTCCGATCGGCCAAAATTCCAAAATCTACATTTTTGTTCACATCAGTTTTCTGTTGAAATTTTTTGGTGTCGAAATTTTTTTCAGGTTACAGAAAAGTGATGTACTGGAAAATCTAAGAGTTCTGTGAAAATTCTATGACGTAACTCCTCTGTAGGAGCGCGGAACCGCGGCCAAACACCCCCTTGGGCCGCGGTTCCGCCGCACTACTTTGGGTTTGCTGCACCAATTTTTTACAGAGGCTTTCTGGGGTGAAAATTGGGGTTTTGGAATATTAATATTGGGCCCAGAATTTCCTGATCTGCTACAGTAATGCTTGGGGGCCCACTTGTTAAAATTTGATTGATCGGATATTTTAAACACATTATTTCACAGTATTTACATTATATCTGCGACCGTGAATGTCACTTGATCGGTAAATCCGGTCTAACTGCAATAGCCCGGTTAGACGGATTTGCGAACGTGACTTTCACGTTGATGTTCTGTTTTTGCTGTGATGTTGCGGATCGGTCGTGGGGGATAGCCTGGATGCAATGCTAGTACAGTTGTGGTTGTATTATGTACATTTGATATTGCGGGGCGAGATTCCGACATGTGGACTGCCGTCACTGCCTGATTGTATTATTATTTTGGGGCACGACCTGGTTGCGGTCGATGTACCCGGTGTATGTATATTTTACTTTCTGTACTAGGATTGCCCCGCGGAGGGGTGCACGGATAGCCGGGTTCTGGAGGGCAACAAGCCCGCATCTCATGGCATTGGGACGGAGGGGGCTTCACTCTAGGATTGGCGGGCTATTCGCCGCACTCGTAGGGGGTACAGGTTGACCCAGGAGGGGTGCCCAAGTTACCGGAATCCGTGAAGTGCTAGGTGGTCCATTCACGGAGCTGAAGGGGGCTGCCTCGCTTTAGGTTTTGGCGGGTGACTTGCCGCGCCCGTAGGGGTCTAGGATTTCATTGCACAGGCTATCCACACGACCAGGGGAACGTCGGGTTTCAGTAGTGGCTCTGTGAAACCCGGGGATCCCAGATATCTGTATTGTTTCTGTGATGCTGTTCATTCTCTGTGATGTTGCATTTTATCACGCCTTGAGCGAATATAATATATTGGTATATATATTAGTAGATGTAGTATATGTTTTGCATCCGCGCTAGTCCAGTCCCCGCTCTGTCGTTAGTTAGCTAACCTAACGGGTAATGACGGGACCCAGTGGCGAATGCGGATGGCATATACGTACATCAGTATATTTTCGTTCTTTGTGGTGTGATCAATTGATGGGACTGCGTTGATTCGGATCAATGCAAGTTAAAACAAACCTAATCTGATGTTGTTGGAACACTTTTTCAAAAAGCTGTTATTGCAAGGACGTTCTCTTTTGTTTTGCACAGTGATATTCGGTTATGAATATCCAGCACCTCAGTCGACGAGGCAAGGGCCGAGATCCCTTCACCGGGAGTGACCCCTTGGACAAAAAGTTTGCGTCAGGGCAATGACTTCACTATAGCCGATTGCTTTTGCTTTGCACCGTGGTATTCAGTTGGAATATCCTGCACCTCATTCTACGGGGAAAGAGCCGAGATCCCTTCACCGGGAATGACCTCTTTAGCAACGGTTTTCGTCACTATATTTTTAAAAGCTATCCGTTCCTTCGACGATATCAAGTTCTTTACGTCAAAGGTTTTCGCCAGAAACCATTCGTAGCCCTCCGTCGTTTCATATGGGTAGTCAATAGTATTCAAGCTGTGTATGTTGGCTAAAGTCAAGGCACAGTGATTGGTAGCTATTGGGTATTCATATGCAGCATAGATAGATGCGTTGGTTTGGGACAGTTGTACTGCCATTTTGGCTAAAGTCAAGGGTAGGTACGGGTGGATTCAAATTAACCTGGAGAATGACGGGTAGAACTTGACATGTGACTTATGATATGTTGGCCAAAGTCAAGGTCATAAGAGCATGGGGCAGAAATCACATCGGGAGTTTCAAAAGAACTGAAACTTGCCAGATATGCGCATACCATCTGGAGTATGATGATGTGAGCGGATTCCGTCACGTTATCATGCGATGATAGTTGGATCCCGATTCCCACTGATGAGTTAGTTTACTCCTCGGGTGATCCCGACTAATTCTTCTTTCAGGTTTGGAGGAGAATTTGAGGTACAGTAGGAGGTTTCCAGATTAGATAAATTGGTAACCATTCTGATCTAGGTTAGAGTGCACGCTGAGTGTTTCTTTTCTCTCTCTCTTTGGCAGCGATCATTGACCCGACCCTAAGACTATGACTCAGTGACCAAGTTGACCGAACCTTCTTTAACACTGGCTTTTGGATTGTCAGAGTTGCAAACCTCATTGCCACTCCCACTTTTACCCTTTTCTCCAGGACACCCCGTATCATTACGAACGTCCACTTCCATTGGACAAAACCATCGTATGGTTAGATACGAACTCGAAGGAATTTATTCGAGGATGGTTTCAGGTCCTGGAGAAAACAGATAGGATTATTCAGTTGTCTTTTCCTTTTACCTTCTCTCAGGTTGCGAGTACTCCTTGGTTTAGGAGATAGTACACCTATTACGCAAATTGGATAGTCTTCTTCCAAACCTTAGGCTGGTGCCGACCGGTAGGGAATGAAGAAAACCAATTAGCCTAACGATGGTGTACAGAAGGTATTAAGTTTAGACAAAGCAAGGGATTAGTAAGAGGGAAAAGTAAATTGCAACAGATATTCATGACCAAACCAAGTATTCCTTCGCCAATCCTAAAATCACCTTTGTATTTCTCCAGGACACTCCGTATCACTACGAAGATCCACAGTTTATTTGGATACTCCATCGTATGGTTATATACGAACTCGAATGGAACTTGTTCCAGTTCGGGGATGGATTCTGGTCCAGGAGAAATAGGAATAAGGTTTATTCGGTTGTCTTTTATCTTCACCCTCTCTCATTGCGAGTGTTCCTAGGATTGGGACAGTACACCCATTATGCTTATTGGATAGTCTTCTTCCAAACCATAGGCTGGTGCCGAACGGTAGGGAAGGAAGAAAACCATTTGGCCTAAAGGGGTGTACAGAAGGTAAAGACTAAAGACATATGAAGGGATTTGGAGAGGTGGCAAAGAATTATACGGTTACAGTCGTGAATCTGGAAGAGGCATTACTAGGAATACCAGGATACCCCATCGAAACATTTCGATGTTTCAGTCTCACTGTGTACTGTTAAAGGAAAACTGATTTCCCGATTAGACACTTGCTCCAGAGTATGTATTTACCAGGCATGATTCTCACATCTGTATGGCTTTACAGATGATGAGTGGGAGTAAGTTATTGGGAATTGGGTCATCATCCTCATTATATCGGGATTCGTAGTAATCAGTGATATTTGAGGAAGTCACCTGGGTTGTTTGCCGGTCGGCAAATATTTGGTTTTGAATATCCACTGTTATGCACCAATTTCAAATCGATATATCTGTACGTCTATTTTCATAGAGTGAGATATACCTTTTTGAAATTATGTCTGTGACATTTACCTACATCAGTGGATGGTTAGGTAAGGAGCAGTAAACAGCGGTGTAATTCTTCTTAACCATAAGTACAGTTTTCAACCTACGACACACAGTGAATGAGTTTTCAGACTCAGGGGACTTATACAGAGTATTGTATATTGTCCAGGGTCCATCAGGACAGAGGGGTTGGTCCTCGTACTATATTCGGTTTACTTATGACTTCTCTAGTTTCAAGACAGGTGTTTCGTAGAAACACAGGGTCCGAATTTTGAGAAGTTATAGGTATTTGAATAGAGTAGAGAACCAGGTACAGCAAGTATCGGGATTCTTCAAAGTGATCGAAGATGTAGATACTTGTATATGGTATTCAGTTGATAGTAATGATTAAGAGAACTTACTTCTCTTTCAGGTTACTCATAATTGGAAGCATTCCTAAGTTGAGTAACGCTGATCGGCCTCCTTCCATTAAGTTGACATGCACTGGAGACAGCTGCATGATTTGAATCTGGTTCAATTAAATCAGTGCCTCTGTTTCTATATTGGATATAGAACAGTTCATATCTTAACGTTGTTAAGGTACGGGGAGTTGTCCGGTTTATGATTAAAACCAGACACTGGACAACTCAAGGCACGTTTCTGTAATGGCTGTTTGTGGGTTGACCCAGGCTATGACGAGGGTTGACTCTCTACCATCTGGATGAACAATAGCAATATTGTTCCAGACTCGCCACAGTTTTATTAAAAATGGATTTTTTCAGAAAACAGTAGTGGGAGTATGGTAGAACTGGAAGTGATTCCAGAACCACAAACGATTACTGAAGATTTGATAAGGAACCTAAAGATTCAATCTGGATTGACATTCCATTGGCTACTCCGCAGATACGGTGGGTAACTTCAGGCACCCGAGAGGTACTACGGTAGCCTCAAGGACGGTGACAGGGAAGTTCTTGTTTACCCACAATTACCATTGCTGTTGTTCCAGGCTGCGAGACCCGGCGGGAGGATGAGTATAGCGTCGTTCTGAACTCGCTTTAGAAGTGTACGTGTATATGACTCTGCCAGAGGGTTGTCGTAGTCAGTGGGAGCAACGGAAGCATTGGTGGACAGGTAGCTTATGTCTATTTATAGACTAAAGCAGATGTAGCGGAGATAGATCATCTATTTCTGACGTGACAGTCATAGGTTTGACTTCATCAGAATAGGGGATGGATCTGTTGAGAAGGTAGTAGGGTGTGATATCCTGGTATTTGGATGACATACACAGAGTAGGAAAAGAAACTCCTATACTACAATCGGTTGTACTTTGGTCGTCACACAATGGTTTCTCCACAAAGGAAATGGATTTTATATCAGACATACTGGCTACTAGATCTATGGTTTTAGATCTAGATTTGGGTAGTTTCCCAATCTGGGTACTTAGACAGCATTCTAAGGGTATTTAGAATGGACGACTCCTGGCACGGTAGTGTACCTGCAGGTGATGGAGTCACCCTCTCTAAAGGTGTCTTACAGACTAAAAGGGAGAGGGATGTGCATGATTGGCAGATCACTTGCTCAGGCAATTGAGTCAATCATGAGATGTCAAGTACCACACCAGATGTTGTTCTTGCACTAGATGCAATAAGTTGACCTTGATCCAATCCTGGAGAAACAGTCGGAAGCAGTTTTAGAACATAAGTGGATGTTCTAGGGACATGATAACGACAGCCTCATTCGGGAGACAGTTATCATTCCAGGCTTCCAAGGTGACTTGGACGACAAGGAGGTTGTCAGAGTTATAGTTTTTCCTTCTGATGAGGGGCAGTATTTTGGACAGGTGGTCCAAGGCAATACTGAGGGAGGCATGGCGCAGGATACTGATTAAGTTCAGTTGACGATACAGTCTAAGAAGTTTGGATTTGGAGTTCATTTATGATTTGGAGTTCATTTATGAGCTAGGTCCCATCAGACATCCAGACATTCTAAGACAGGTATTACTCTTTTCGGGAGATGGCTTTCTCCGCGAACTTGAGATATAGAGAGACATAGAAAGATACAACAAAGCGGATCCACTCACTAAGGCTATTCCTCGAACGCAATAGTTTCGCAAACGAGCTTTGTGAGACTGACTAGTACAGGAGTTGGGTGTTCGGTATCACACGGGCTGTGAGTATGCGACATCGCAATAATTAGCCTTGAGTGCAAGTGGGAGATTGTTGGAGAAAGTGCCTTCAGAGTCAATTATTAGGTCACAGGTACGTGATTGCAATGATTGATGGAGGACCTATCCCGGTAGGACAGTCTTACTCGAGATGATAGTATGCTATCTGGTTTACCTTTATCATCGTATACTGCTTTAAGTGACCTGACAAGTCGCTATTACACGTTGATAGAGCCCCTAGGATTCTTGCTTGACCACCGGCAGTATGAGGACGATCATATAAGTGGGAGCTGGGGTCTATAAGCATATCCTTAAATGGTCCCTAGTCGTGTGAGTTTCGAGACAGGGCATCGATACTCCAGAGTAGACTAGTGTATACAGTCGAGACCCCGACGAGGGGCGGTGGCCGGTCTCACAAGCCATTGGTGTCAGTTGGATCACCTAAGATGTATACAGGTGCTCATTGGGTTATGAGTACACCGGACAGGACTCGCCGGGAACATGCTAGTTGGTCATATACCAGACGTCAGATGGCAGTTCCCTGGTGACATGTGTGCAGGTTAGTTCATCGACCTGGGGATCGTCATTTATCTCGTGTGAGTTCCCACTGTACTTTGATTACTACCCTACCACGGCTCAAAGGAGTCGTGCAAACAGGTTTTAGTTGGGTACAGTCCTGAGCTACATGGAGGCAGTGAGCGTATATTCAGGGGTTCGTCTCTCCCGGTATTGGGGGTGAGGTCGCGCTGTGTCTAGGAGAGCCATTACACGAAGCCCTCGGCCGAGGCAAGGAGATTTACTGGTAGGTATTCCAGTAGTATCTCAGGGTGTTCTGGGCTTCACTCCGACACGACTTGTACCGCTTTTGGGGGTCTGACTTTTACCAACCCCCTAGGCCCGCCATGCGATGCTCATAGACGAACGGACCGGACTGTACGGATATTGTCACTGACAGGCTCAGTAGGGAGTCAGGCTGAGTTCGCTCACAGACGTCCCTTTTGGTCAATACCTGGTAGCCCGTTATGTATTGGCTTATACCTCTAACGTGCTAGTGGTTAAATCCACAACCAAGGTGTTGATGAGTCTTTAGAGTCCCCCACATTCAGTTACTCAGCTTTCGGGCGAAAGGTTATAGAGGCCGTATGGAGATATGGCAAGGTCCGATCAGATACGTGCGGTATTGCACGGATCAGGATCGGACAGTTTGTACTATAGGCCGTATGGTTATATGGCAGGGTTCGATCAGATACGTACGGTATTGCACGGATCAGGATCGAACGGACATCACTAGCCGGCTTTGGTTTAAGTCGGATCCTGGTATAGTACAGTGTAGATTTTGTCTCATTGCATTTGTATTTCGGTCGGAATACAAATGCGGGTGTGTATGCACAGTATCGGGGTTTTCCTGTAATTTATTACGGGACCAGTTTTCTGGAGTTGCCAGTTTGCTTTCCGTTTCGGCCGATTTCCTTTGTATCGTTCATTGGCCGAAGTTTGGTGGAGGAGGGCTTATTTGCATTGTTGCAAATAAGCTTTTGTGGAGGGGGTCTTTGCATATATTTGTGTCATGATGGGTGCCATCCATTGACTTGATCACTTCATGATGGCTTGACTTTGTAAGCATCATGGTTGTTGATGATTAGTGTGTTGAGTGTGGTTTTGGTGTTAGTGATCAATGTTCTTTCATGATGGTTTTTGTTTCCCTCTTGCTTTATGGTGTGATCTATCTCATTCTATCTTTTTTTCCCTCTCATTCCAATCCCCACCAAATAGGAGATGGCCGGCCAAAACTTGTAGGGGGGCTGTCCAAAAATTGAGGTGGGGAAATGTTGTTCATTTCATGCACCAAAATTCTCTAAGCTCCTCCATATACTTCTTGTATCATCCCTCTACCAAAGTGGCACCTCCAAGAACCCCAAATGAGACACAAGTCTATACACTACATTCTACAGCAAACCTTGGGCACGTCGAGTAGCCAGCTTCGTGCCCGAGTTGCCTCGGCATTGAGGTGGGAGCCCGTAAAACATGGAGACGATGTGGTGCCCTTCCGGCAAGGTGGCGACGACCGGAGATTCCGCAGGAGATCGGGACGATGATGAGAAGACCGGAGGACTTGGATCGTCGGTATATCTCTATTCCCCTTCTTGTAGATAGCTAGGACTAATTAATGGTTCGATCCGGGTGTTAGTGCGCGGCGGTTTGCCAGTTCAAAGAAAATTTAAAGTTTATCACCGCTTCCGCATTTTGGCCTCGGGATGGAGGCCGGGGCGCCGCCGTGCACTTACAATTGCTTCTATAGTTTCTGCTTTGCACAGTGATATATATGATATATCCAGCACCTCATTCGACGAGGAAAGGGCCGACGATCCCTTCACCGGGAGTGACCCCTTTAGCAAAACTAGAAAAGCCTCAAAATCACTCCATTTTAAAACTTCATTTGATCCTACAACGATATCAAGTTCATTACGCAATAGGTTTTCAGAAAAACCTGTCGTAGCCCTCCGTCATTTCAAATAAGTCCTGTTTAGTATTCGTGCTGCGTTTGTTGACCTTGTCAAGGCGCAGTGTGCGGTAGCTAACCAGTATTTATCTGCTTATGCATATGATGCAGATTGAGTTAGGGTAGTCGTACGGCCTTGTTGACCTTGTCAAGGGTCGTGCGGGTGGGTTTAATTCAATCAAGAAATGACGGGTTGAACTTGACTTACGGTCTATGGTTTGTTGACCTTGTCAAGGTCATAGATCGTTTGGGGCAAAAGCATTATCGGGAATTTCAAGTGTTGAAATTTGCAATGAGATTGCATACCTTCTATGAGATAGTTGGATCCCGATACCCACTGCGAGTAAAAGTTACTCCTGGGAGAGTTTTACACATTACAATTAGCCGATCAAGTAGGTGTCTAGAAAGGTGTCAAAGGGGTTACGCCTCTGGGAAAACGAGGTTTACAGTAATTAGGTTCGTGCGAAAGCACGGGGGACCTCCCTCAAAGTACCGACACTGGCCTGGCTGAAAGATTGGCGAACTTGTAGTGTGTAATTAATCCCGGCTAGTCTTTCCTTTTAGGATTTGAAGGAAGATTTGATAAAAAACAGTGGGAGCCATCCTGATTAGATAAGATAATAACCAATCTGATCTTGCACGAGCATACGCTAAAGTGTTTTCTTCTCTCTCTCTCCAGGTAGCGACCATTTCATGCCCTAATAAAGATAATAATATGGATGTATTGACCGAACCCGCATGTTATACTATGCTGGGGAACGTTAGTTCCGTTCTTTCTTATAAGAGTTATAGGAATGAACAGGACACAGGGGAATACCAGGATTCCCATGCCACCCGAATGAAGAAAGTACATGTTGATGCATTTTCTTCGGGTGTGTTCGTTACTGAGAACTGTTTCTCCATTTGCTCTACGTCCAGGGTATTAGATACTGGGTCAGGATCCCATATATGTAATCAGTTACATGGGCTAAGGAAAGGTAGAGAACTTGGAGAAGGTGATAAAGACATTAGAGTTGGAAATGGTGCAATTGTTGCAGCTAAGACTGTCGGGGAATATCACCCTGTATTACCTACTGGTAATACATTGGTTCTGAACGAATGATATTACATGCTGTACCTGATATGCAACATTATATCGGTTTCTTTATTGAGTAAAGAGGGATATAATTTTGTATTACAGGATAATGTTATGAACATTTTCCGTAACCAAAAGTTGGTTGGATCAGGCACGTTGTGCAATGGCATTTATGTTCTAAATCAATCAACAGTTCTGAGCATAACAAACACACACAAGAGGAAGAGTTCGGAACTGAACGAATCCTTCTTGTGGCATTGTAGACTGGGTCACATCAATGCGACACGACTGGCTAAGTTGCATAAGGATGGATATTTGAAACCATTCGAATTTTCATCTTATGACACTTGCCAGTCATGTCTCAAAGGCAAGATGACCAAAACTCCGTTTACGGGACACGGAGAAAGAGTTACCGAACTCTTGGGACTGATACATAGTGATGTATGCGGTCCCATGTCTACACATGCCAGGGATGGTTCTTCGTACTTCATTACATTCACTGACGATCTCTCAAGATACGGACATGTGTACTTAATAAGACACAAGTCTGAAGCTTTTGAGAAATTTAGAGAATATAAACAAGAAGTCGAGAACCAAACCGGAAAAAGTATTAAAATCCTTCGATCTGATCGAGGAGGTGAATACTTGAGCAATGAATTCCTGGACTTCCTAAAAGAGAATGGGATTCTCTCTCAGCTGACTCCTCCATATACACCACAGCACAACGGTGTATCTGAACGGAGGAACCGCACCCTATTGGATATGGTGCGCTCTATGATGAGCACAGCTGAGTTACCTATTTCCTTCTGGGGATATGCACTGGAGACAGCAGCATACCTATTGAATCAAGTTCCATCTAAATCTATACCTACCACACCATATAAGATATGGAGTGGGAAGAGGCCATATCTTAAACGAGTTAAGATATGGGGTTGTCCAGCCTATGTCAAAAGACAAAATCCGGACAAGCTCGAGGCACGGTCAGTTCTTTGCAAGTTTGTGGGATATCCAAAGAACTCATATGGGTGTTTTTTCTACCACAGTGAGGAACAAAAGGTGTTTGTTGCTCAACATGCCACCTTTTTAGAAAAGGAATTCCTTGAAAAAGAAATTAGTGGCAAGGTGGTAGAGCTGGGAGAAGTTCCAGATACACAAACCGTAACTGAAGATTTAGTGGAACCAGAAGATTCAGTAGCTCCCAATGAACCTCAGCCTCTCCGCCGATCTAGTAGGGTTCCTCGCCAGCCTGAGAGATACTACGGTTTTCTCATGGATGGAGGGAGCGAGGATTGCATCATGGAGGATGATGACCCAACTAGCTTCGAGCAGGCCATCACGAGTAGAGACTCAGTGAAATGGCTGGATGCTATGCGGTCCGAGATGGAATCCATGTACACCAACAAAGTATGGACTTTGGATGTTGCTCCTGAAAGGGTAAAACCCATCGGGAGCAAGTGGATCTTTAAGAAAAAACTTGGTGTAGATGGGAAAGTGGAGACTTTCAAAGCTAGACTTGTAGCAAAGGGTTTTCGTCAAAGACCAGGTGTGGACTATGACGAAACCTTTTCTCCAGTAGCTATGCTTAAATCCATCCGGATCATGCTTGCCATCGCTGCATATCATGACTACGAAATCTGGCAAATGGATGTTAAGACCACCTTTCTAAATGGTGATTTAGAAGAGTGCGTGTACATGACTCAGCCAGAGGGCTTCGTAGACAGTGGGAGCGGCGGGAAGGTGTGCAAGCTGCTTAAATCCATTTATGGATTAAAGCAAGCATCGCGGAGTTGGAACATCTGCTTTGACGTCGTTATCAGAGAATTTGATTTCGTCAAAAATCCAGATGAACCTTGTATCTACAAGAAGGTGGCAGAGAGTAAGGTTGTCTTCCTCGTATTGTACGTGGACGACATACTCTTGATAGGAAATGATATTCCTATGCTGCAATCGGTCAAGCTCTTCTTATCACAAAGATTCTCAATGAAAGATCTTGGTGATGCCTCCTGCATATTGGGAATTAGGATCTATAGAGATAGATCCAAACGGATATTGGGATTGTCCCAATCCAGGTACATTGACACCATACTAAAAAGGTTTAGTATGGAAGATTCCAACCGTGGGAACTTGCCCACGATCTCTGGAGTCACTCTCTCCAAAGAGATGTCTCCCAAGACTGATTTGGAGAGAGCTCGCATGCAAGGGATACCCTATGCTTCGGCTGTAGGCTCTATCATGTATGCGATGCTATGTACCAGACCCGATGTAGCATACTCACTAAGTATAGTGAGCAGGTATCAAGCTGATCCTGGAGAGAGTCACAGGATAGCTGTGAAGAGCATTCTCAAGTACTTACGAAGGACTAAAGAGATGCTCTTGGTGTATGGTAACGGAGAACTCCAAGTGGAGTCCTTTACCGATTCGAGCTTCCAGAGTGATAAGGACGACTCTAAGTCGCAGTCGGGATTTGTCTTTACCCTTTACGGAGGGGCGGTTAGCTGGAAGAGTTCCAAGCAGGAAACCGTGGCAGACTCGACGATGGAGGCTGAATGCATCGCTGCCAACGATGCCGCTAAAGAGGCTGTCTGGATCAAGAAGTTCATTACTGAACTTGGTGTGGTTCCATCCATTGAGCATCCAATACCTTTATATTGCGATAACAATAGAGCGGTGGCTTTGGCCAAGGAACCTAGGTCCCATCAGCGATCCAGGCATATTCTGAGGCGGTATCACCTGATCCGGGAGATAGTTGATCGCCGGGAGATCGAGGTCAGGAGGGTTGACACGAAGAACAACACGGCGGATCCACTCACGAAGGCCATTCCCCAGATACTGTTTGAGAAACTCTTCGGGATGCTCTGTATGCGATACTACAGCAGCTGGCCCTAGTGCAAGTGGGAGATTGTTAGTTGTATGTATGCCCTAGAGGCCAGTATTGTACAGATGATGTATATTATATTGGATGCTTGGACATATATAGAGATGACTTTCTTGCTCGATATGATAGTATGCTATCTGGTTACTTTTTATCTTAACATGTACACTTGTCTCTTTAAACTGTCTTATAGTTACATGTTGGTAAAGCCCTTAGGATATGTACTTAACTACCTGGACTATGATGCAGATCATACTAGTGGGGACATGGTAGTCCATAGGTACATCCTTCAAGGTCCCTAGTCGTGGGTGTATCGAGACGGGGCATCGATATACCAGTGTAGACTAGCATATACGCTTCTCGACCCATGAAATGGGCGATGGATGATCCCATATCCATTGGTGTTTGACATCATAGATGGTGTACGGGTTCTCAGTAGAGACTGGGTACACTGGACGGACTCGCCGAGAACTCCCAGATGGTATTATACCTCACGTCAGATGGCAGTTCTCAGGTGACACTTGTACAGGTTAGTCTGTAGACCCGAGATCGTCATAGAGTCTTGTGTGATTCCCACTGTGCTTTGATCTCCACCTTACCACGTCCATGAGGGCGTGCAAAATGGTGGTCTTTGGGTACAGTCCCGAGTCACATGGAGGCAATGAGCGATAGGAGGGGTTTCGTCTCTCCCAGTATTGGGGGTTGATGTTGCGCTGTGCTCGATTGGCCGTAACAGGGAAGTCCCTGGCCCGGGCTGATCAGAGATTTCCTGGTAAGTGTTTCCAGTAGTTTCTCGACCCGTTATGAGCCTCACATCGGCACGACTTATCGGTTATTGGGGTCTGACGTATACCACCCCTAGACTTGATATGCGACATATCAGACGAACAGACCGGACTGTACGGTAAGTGTTACTGGTTGGATTCACAGGAGTGTGAGCGGGCTAGCTCGTCGATCTTCTGATCGATCAATACCCGGATGGCCGTTATGTTTAGCAGACCGCTTGCGGCTTGTGGGTGCTTGATATGATCATCATCTGCTACCGGCGTATTGACGAGTCTTTAGAGTCCTACACAGAGGTTTCCTGGCTCAAGCGAAACGAAATAGGAGTGCATATGAGATATGTGCAGGACCGGGAATAATGCGTGTATGTGATACCGTATTTCATTCTCGCGATGGATGTATCAATTGGTTATATTCGATATAACCTAGATATCGAATCAAGGATTGATTCGATAAGCCGATACATAGGATACTAGTCGGTTATATACGATATGACCGGATCGTTAAATCAAGTGTTGATTTAATGATTTAATGTATAATTATATATTTGATATATTACTTTGCATTAACTAGTATTGGTTTACTTTAAATGGATTTTCTCACTTGATGTGCAAGAAGTATATGTGATATACTTTTGTGCACATATTTGTATCATGTTTGATGATACTTGATCATATAGTTAAATGTATAGAATTAAACCATGGTTAATTTGATAATTAGGGTTTTGCATATTCATTTATTTATTTATTTGTTCATTTATTTATTTGGAAATGATTTAGATAAGAATGGTGGCTTTATTTGTTTCTAGTTGAAGCTTCATGAAGCTTTGACTTCTTAACCATTCTTGTCTTCATGCTTAACCCTAACCCATCCAAGTAACCATGGTCTATTCTCTACACTCTACTATGGTTAGCTTATGATAAGTATTGGATTATTTTTCATTTTAATAAAACACTTATCATATTCTTTCTTCTTCTTCATCATCTTCTTCTTCAAGAAAGCTTGATGCCATCAATGGCAACTTGAGTTCTAAAGTGAGAAATCCAATTCCAAAGTGAACCCACCTCCTATTTCTTCACCCTCTACCTCTTGCCAAGTTGTTTTGGGTGTTTTCTTCACAAGTTTCACAAATTTGTGAAGTCGGAGCTTGAACTTGTGATGCCTCGACGTAGATCATCTTCGGCACGAAGCCGACGACCTAGTCCGCCCTTTTCTCCGATCAAGCCGACGATTGAGTCCGGGATTGGAGATGGACAGCGAGAGGACGCCTACGTGGAGCCAAGGAAGTGGATATCCGGATCTACAAAGGTTGTAGCTTCTTATCTTTAGTTAAGTTGTTAACTAGATTCGTTTTTCGCCTAAACTTCTAGTCAACGATCCGTATTAGGGTTTCTCGGCACCCATAAAATTTGAAATTGGCATGGTTGATGCCTTGTGAGACCTCTATTGTGTGCCTAGGAACCCTACAAATCTTAACCCAATACTTATTTTTTTTGGTTAATCACTTGAATCCAAATTAATTAAGTGTTGATATGGTTCTAGTTTGCAAGTTTGTGAATTAAAGAAAAGGGTTTGAAATTTGAGTTCGGGTTTTAACCATTACAATTATCTAGTGGATTAGTTTGGATGTTTTCTTGTGATTGTAGCCACTAGATCGCTAATCCACGGTGTTTTGCACCAAAAATTTCCTTGGGTTGCTTACTAGGTTTTTGTTATAATTAGATGTTGATTTAATTTGACGTTGTGACTATATATATAATATCTCCTATGATAATTAGGGTTTTGCGAATGCGCGATCGGTACGATCGGGTTCTAGGTTTGGTGGTTATCTCGTATAGCGATCTTAATTGAAGTTGTGGCGATGTCGTACGCGTTTTGTGCACCAAGTGCACAATGTGTCTAACTTGTGGATGTTTATTCTTGCATTTCGTTGTCTTTGTGTCGGTACAGGATATTTAGCCTTATGTATTGTGTTTGTGAAATTCTAGGATCGGTTGCGGAGGTATCGGACGCGGCGCGGAAAGGCAAGGCGGTGATCGGATCGGATTAGCCAAGGCGTCCAGGTGAGTTGATGTACACATCTATGGGGGGATCGTCTGGATGGCGCGAGACGCCCGACAGCAGGATTACTTATAGTACTTGCATTATATGCGTAGTTTTCCTAGTTATGTATTTTATTGCATTTCATCATCTTGTATACTCATGATATCATTTTATAGGACACTTGCACCATTACCATTGGTTCATGCTACATATGCACTATTCATGTGAACACACACGCCTTTGGTAATTGCTATGTCACGAACACTATAGAACTTGTCTAGAATCGGTAACTGTGCATGTGCATCATATAGGATCCGTCGACTTATACTTGTGTATTCATTTCTTTAAAATGGATACGTAGGATTGTTAGTTATATATATATACCCCATTGCATCATGATTCATGCATAGTTTCTGGCCGTACTTCGCATGGTATACACTACCGTATCATAGATTTCCACCCTCACCGACATGTTTATATATTTTGATTCTTCTCGAGGATTTCATTATTTATGAGATTTCTAGTTTTTGGGGGAAAACCGTAGGAATTTTATAAACTTATTATCCTTTTAAAATACAAGTTGCGGTTTTCTCATGATGTATGGGTCGTCCACCATGAGTTTTCCTGATTTCTGTTGGTTTTCGAGACCTGATTCAAGGAGTAGGATGAACCGTTTCGGGTACATGGTGGGCCCGATATGGTACACCGGGGTGAGAGTGTTTTTGTGTGGATAACGATGAGCCTGGCAGGGGCAGACTACCTACCGGTGATGTCTGGAGCGGAGGATACCGACCGTTGTCGTGAGATTTGATGATATGGGCCGATCTGGACTGACGGAGCTCGAGATATTAAGATATTGATACATCGAGACATCGAGATATTGAGACATTGATATATTCATATTTTGTGTCGATACTTGACACGACTTTTCTGATGATTTCATTGATGATACCTCAGCTATTTTACAAAGTTTTCTAAGTAAGGATACAAATTTTCTCGTACCAAACATATAAAAGTTCCGTGTTGATTATGCATTCATGTTGCATACATATTAATGCATCGCATCATATAGAGATATGTAGGTTGTGACGCATTGGCGTGCATGCTTACGACAGCCTTATTAGATGTTACTTTCTACCCACGAGTTGGCAACTCAACCCCGTTGTGTCACAGTATCTTGCAGGTCCGACCCGTCAGCATTGTAGCGGCGGGCGTGCTTTTGTTGGCTTCTTTTGCTCGGACTTGCGACTTTGCTCGTAGGTGGGTTGCGAGGATTACTTTTGTCTCCACTTGTACTATTAATTGTATCAAGTATTCTCCATCTACCACTTCTATCATTATATATGCGACTTAGAGGTGTGACCGTTAGATTTGTGTATATATTTTGTTTCTCTGGTGTCGAGCTCACTTGAGCCGACGTGATGTTTTCCTTTTCTCTTGCGTTTTATATGCTTATTCTTGCACGACTATGATATATATTGCGTGTGGTTGTGATTCCGCATTGGGCGAAGAGCTAGTTCCCGCTTGAGGATGCCGTTGTTCATTATATATATTTATTTGGTTTTGTACCCGTTTGGGGGCCAGTATTTACAAAGGAGACTCTGCCGAAATTTTCGGGAAAAGTTGGTGTTTTTAAAATACTTTAATGCAACTTCGTTTTACTACACCTCTTTTTATGTAAGGTTTTCCTTCACTCTATTTGTTAATGGTTTAGATTTTCTGGGCTTTGGCTTACTTAGATTGCGTTACTCCTTTAGACGTTGTGTAATTAAGTGCCAGTCACGTTCCATACCTTCGGGTCATGACAGCTAGACTAATATAGATTGATGGCGTGGGTTGTAATCTCACTTAAAAATCTTTCCTTTTTGTTTCCTTCACTCATTTGAAAAAGGATAGAGAGCAAGAAGGAGGAAGAAGAAGGAGATGGCTAAACTTGATTTCTTTTTTTTGTTATAATCCTAAAGAATAATGAGAAAAGAAAATATAAATATGAGAGTCACACTCACATACAACCATGGTCAATAAATATCTAGATGTTTTGTTAAAGAGTTCAAGAAAAAATGGAAATTAAACCATGGTCAATATTAGGTCAAGAGAAGAAGAGTGTAGAATATTTTCAACCATGATTTAATATCATTTTATTTTTCTCAATAACAAATATATATATATATATATATATATATATATTTATACCATATAAGTCTTGCATAGCCATCTCGAATGTATCAACAACCATGACACATGTATGCATGCATGTGTGTATTCATATCAACATATATGTACATACATACATTCATGCATCCATCCATAAAGAAAAGGTTTTAAATAAATGAGCTAAAAGTCAATAATATTAAATCAACACTTGATTTAATAATCCGGTCATATCACATACGACCCGACCAATAGAAAACGTCCGATTAAAATACGGTATCAAATACTCGCATTTAATCGAGCTCCCGCGCATATCCCATATGCACCTCACATCTTTTCGCCTGAGCTAGGAAACCCCTCTATGGGACTCTAAGACTCGTTAATACGCTAGCAGTAGGCAGTGATCATATCACATACCCACAAACCGTCAGCGACACTAGCTGTACATAACGGCTCCCAGGTATTGAGCGATCAGAAGAAAACAAGCGAACCTGTTAAAACTCCCGTCGAGCCAACGGGCAATACTTACCGTACAGTTCGGTCTCTTTATTAGATATGCTTCATATCGAGTCTAGGGATGGTATCGTCTATCCCAATAACTTAATAAGTCATGCCGGTATATGGCTCATAACAGTTCGAGAAACTACCGATAACTCTTATCAGTAAATCTTAATAGCCCTGGCCAGGGACTTCCTGTTATAGCCAATCGAGCATAGCACAACATTAACTCCCAATACCGGGAGAAACGAAACCCCTCCTATCGCTCATTGCCTCTATGTGCCTCGGGACTGTACCCAAAATCCACATGTTTGCACGACTCAGTAGAGCCGTGGTAGGGTGGAGATCAAAGTACAGTAGGAGGACACACAAGACTCTTTGACGATCTTGGGTCTATAGACTAACTTGTACTCGTGTCACCTGAGAACTGCTATCCGACGATAGATATAATACCATATAGGAGTTCATGGCGAGTCCGTTCAGTGTACCCGGTCTCCACTGAGCACCCGTATACAATCTTTGGTGTCACCATACCAATAGAAATGGGATCATCCATCGCCCATCATATGGGTCAAGAAACGTATACTCTAGTCTACACTAGAATATCGATGCCCCGTCTCGATACACCCACGACTAGGAACATTTCAAGGATATGCTTATAAACTACACATTTCCCACTAGTATGATCTGCATCATAATCACAGTAGTTAAGCAAATATCCTAATGGCTTTATCAACATGTACCAAATGAGTAAGATGCATGATCAAATGAACATGTCAAGATAAAGTACAACCAGATAGCGTACCATCATGTCGAGCAAGAATGTCCTCTGAATATATATATACACATACCGATATATCTACTATCATATAATGGCCTTTAGGGCATACATATATCCAACAATCTCCCACTTGTATTAAGGCCAATTATTGGCGTATCTCATACCCAACATCTCAAAAATTCGCTCATGCTGCGGCAGAGGGAGGGCCTTGGTGAGTGGATTCGCGGTGTTATTCTTTGTATCTACTCTCCGAATCTCGATCTCGCGGTGATCAACTATCTACCGGATCAAATGATATCGCCTGAGGATGTGTCTGGATCGCTGATGGGACCTGGGCTCTTTGGCCAACGCCATAGCCCCATTATTATCGCAAAACAATGGTATTGTATCAATAATGGTTGGAACTACTCCTAGATCCAAGATGAACTTCCTCATCCAGACGGCTTCCTTGGAAGCATCATTTGCAGCAATGTACTCAGTTTCTATCGTTGAGTCTGCAACAGTATCCTGTTTGGAACTCTTCCAACATACCGCCCCTTCATTGAGGGTAAATACAAATCCTGGAATAGATTTGCTGTCATCCTTATCACTCTAGAAGCTTGAATCGGTAAAGGCCTCCACTTGGATATCCCCGTAACCATACACCAAGAACATTTCTTTAGTTGTTCACAAGTACTTAAGAATGTTCTTCACAGCTGTCCAGTGATTCACCCCTGGGTTGGATAGATACCTACTTACTACACCCAGTACATAAGCTACATCAAGGCGTGTACATAACATCGCATACATTATAGATCCTACGGCTAAAGCGTAGGGTATAATGCTCATGCGAGCTCTCTCTTCTTCAGTCTTTGAGCAAAAGTCCTTGGAGAGAGTGACTCCATGACTAGCGGGTAGGAACCCCACTTAGAGTCATCCATACTAAACCTCTTTAGGATGGTGTTAATGTACCTAGTTTGGGACAATCCAAAAAACCTTTTTGATCTATCCCTATAGATCTTCATGCCCAATATTATTGGGTTACGGCAGCGCCCCGGCCGTCAATCCGAGGCCAAATGCGGAACAAAAAATTTTCAAACTTGGCACTACCACAACTATTTACCCGAATTGTACCATTAACCTAATACTAGTAAACTGTAAAGGGGTTTTAGAGATTATACCGATCGATCTGTGTCCTTCGGTCTTCAATCTCCTCCTCTAGCTTGTTGTGGCTGCCCCGACGAATTCGATCTCTGGTCTCCATCGTCGAAGAGGGTCCACGTCAATGAATCTTTATACGGGCTCCCGCTTCAAATCGAAGCAACTCGGAAATCAAGTTTGCTAAAAGAGATGACCAAGATGAAGTGGATAAGGTGTGTGATTACTTTGTCTCAATACACTCTAGGATTCTCAACACATGAGAGGGATAGAGTGGAGATTGAAGATGAAACCATTGATGGAAGTTGTGAGCTCAAGGAGAGAAAACAAGTGAGCAAAAACCAAGCTCCAAAAAGAAAATGAGTGTCTGTCCAAAATAATACAAGTGAGTGTTTTGATATATTGTGTTGTGTAAATGAGCCTCACACACTCACAAAATATCTCTACACTCACACACTTACCATAAATATCTTTGCTCACTAAAAGATATCTTAGCCATGACAAAAAATGAGTCATGCCAAAAATGAGTCACAAATTCCATATTAAACATTTAAACATAAATGTTTAATCCACAAAAAGAAAATGGCATCATCTAAAGTTATCTTGTAACGAATTACAAGAATACCCCTCATCCGTACATACATACCCGCATCCATATTCCGACTGAATACGAATAAAATAATCCAACCAATCTAATATTAGGATCCGGCTTAAACCAAAGCCTACTAGTATGATCCGTCCGATCATGATCCGTGCACAAGTGCACGTATATGATCGAACCCTGCCATAAAACCATACGACCTCTACAACATTTCGCCCGAACTTGGGAAACTCTCTGTGGGGGACTCTAAAGACTCTTCAATACGTTGGCAGTGGGTTTAACCACAAGCACGTCAGTGGCACTAGCTGTACATAACGGTTGCCCATGTATTGAGCGAAAGGGAAGCTGATGAGCGAACTCATCCTGGAACCCTACTGAGCCTGACAATGACAATATCCGTATAGTCCGGTCCATTCGTCTATGAGTATCGCATATCGGGTCTAGGGGGTGGATAAAGTCAGACCCCAAATAACGTGATATTTAGTGTCGGTATGAAGCTCATCACTACCTGAGAAACTACCGATCCTAGATTGGTAATTCTCGACTACCTTGGCCAAGGATTTCTGATGACGGCCATCCGTGCACACTGCGACCTCTACCCCCAATACCGGGAAAGACGAAACCCTTGACGATCTGCTTACTGCCTCCATGTGGCTCGGGACTATACCCAACTAAAACCTGTTTGCACGACTCCCCTGAGCCGTGGTAGGGTAATAATCAAAGCACAGTGGGAACTCATACGAGACAAATGACGATCTCAGGTCGATAGACTAACCTGTACACATGTCACCTGGGAACTGCTATCTGACAATAGGTATACTATCAACTTGCAGGTTCCCGGCGAGTCCGTCCGGTGTACTCATAACCTAATGAGCACCTGTATACTATCTCAGGTGAACCAACTGACACCAATGGCTTGTGAGACCGGCCACCGCCCCTCGTCGGGGTCTCGATACGTATACACTAGTCTACTCATGGAGTATCGATGCCCAGTCTCGAAACTCCCACGACTAGGGACACTTTAAGGATGTGCTTATAGACTACCCAACTCTCATGTATATGATCGCCATCATACTGCTGGTAGTTAAGCAAGAATCCTATGGGCTCTATCAATATGAAATATTGAACTTTAGTGTCACCTGAAACATGTACACAATGATAAAGACAAATCAGATAGCATACTATCATCTCGAGTAAGACTGTCTTACCGGTATAGGTCCTCCCTCAATCATTGCAATCACGTGCCTGTGATCCAATAATTGACTTGAGGGCACTATAGCCAACAATCTTCCACTTGCACTTAAGGCTAATTATTGCGATGTCGCATACTCACAGCCCGTGTGATACCGAACATCCAACTTCTCTACTAATCAGTTTCGCAAAGCCCGTTTGTGAAACTATTGCGTTTGAGAAATAGCCTCAGTGAGTGGATCCGCTCCAATGTTTCTTAATATGTCTCTCTTTATCTCAAGTTCGCGGAGAAAGCCATCTCCTAAAATGAGCAATTCATGTCTTAGAATATGTCTGGATATCTAATGGGAACCAGTTAACAAATGAACTCCAAATCCAGTATACATCTTATACTGTATCGTCAACTGAATTTAATCAGTATCCTGCATCATGCCTTCCTCAGTATCCGCTTGGACCACCTGTCAAAACTACTGCCTCTCGTCAGAGGAAAAACTATAACTTTGACAGTCACTTTGTCATCCAGGTCACCTTGGAAGCCTGGAATGATAACCGTCTCCCGAGGGAGGCTGCCGTTATCATATCCCTAGAACATCCACTTATGTTCATAAACTGCTTCCGAATGTTTCTCCAGGATTGGATTAATATAAACTTATTGCATCTCGTGCAAAACAACATCTGGTGTGGTACTTGACATCTCATGATTGACTCAATTGTCTAAGCAAGTGATATGCCAATCTTGCACATCCCTCTCCCCTTTAGTCTGTAAGACACCTTTAGATAAGGTGATTCCATCACCTGCAGGTACACCACCATGCCAGGAGTCGTACATTCTAAAACACCTTTAGAATACTGTCTAAGTACCCAGATTAGGAAACTATCCAAATCTAGATCTAAAACCATAGATCCAGTAACCAGAATGTCAGATATAATATCCAAATCCTATGTGGAGAAACCACTGTGTGAAAACCATAGAATAACCGATCGTAGTATAGGAATTTTACTTCCTACATCATGTATGTTATCCATATACCAGGACATCACAC
Organism: Agapanthus africanus; assembly: GCA_030015575.1. NCBI lineage: Eukaryota > Viridiplantae > Streptophyta > Magnoliopsida > Asparagales > Amaryllidaceae > Agapanthus > Agapanthus africanus. Next base: position 593,336,668 of record CM057337.1, on the reverse strand, counting down.
CCTACTACCTACTTAACAGATCCATCTCCTATTCTGATGAAGTCAAACCCTATGACTGTCACATCAAAAATAGATGATCTATCTCCGCTATATCTGCTTTAGTATATAAATAGACATAAGCTACTTGTCCACTATGCTTCCGCTGCTCCTACTGACTACGACAACCCTCTGACAGAGTCATACACACGTGCACTTCTAAAGCTAGTTTAGAACGACGCTATACTCATCCTCTAGCTTGGTCTCATAGTCTAGAACAACAGTAATGGCAATTCTGGGTAAACAAGAACCTCTCTGTCACCGTCCTTGAGGATACTGGAGTACCTCTCAGGCGCATGAGGTTACCCACCATATCTGCGGAGTGGCTAATGGAATGTCAAACCTGATTGAATCTTTAGGTTCTTATCAAATTTTCAGTAATCGTTTGTGGTTCTGGAATCACTTCCAGATCTACCATACTCCCTTTACTGTTTTATGAAAAAGTCCATTTTACTAAAACTGTGGCGAGTCAAGAACAATATCACTATTGATCTTCCAGATGGTAGAAAGTTAACCCTCGTCATAGCCTGGGTTAACCCACAAACTGCCATTACAGAAACGTGCCTTGAGTTATCCAGAGTATGGTTTTAAGCATAAGCCGGACAACTCCAAATATCTTAACATCGTTAAGATATGAACAATTCTATATACAATATAGAAACAGAGGCACTGATTTAATTGGAACCAGATTCAAATCATGCAGCTGTCTCCAGTGCATGTCAACTAAATGGAGAGAGGCCGATCAACATTACTCAACTTAAGAGTGCATCCAGATATGAGTAACCTAAATTAGAAGTAAGTTCTCAAAACCATTACTATCAACTGAATACCAAACACAAGTATCTACTTCTTTGATCACCTTGAAGAATCCTGATACTTGCAATACGTGGTTCTCTACTTTATTCTTGTACCTTTAACTTCTCAAAACTTGGACCTTGTATTTCTTCGAAACACTTGTCTAAAACTTGAGAAGTCACAAGTAAACAGAATATAGTACGAGGACCAACCTCTTTGTCCTAATGGACACTGGACAACATACAATACTTTGTATAAGTCCCCTGAGTTGAATAACTCAAACCCTGTGCGTCGTAAGTTGAAAACTGTACCATGGTTAAGAAGAATTACACCGCTGTTGAATGCTCCTTACCTAATCATCAACAAATATAGGTAAATGTCTTGGACATAATTTCAAAAGGTTATATCTCACTTTATAAAATAAACGTACAGATATATCAGTTTGAAATTGTGCATAACAACTGATATTCAAAACCAAATATTTGCTGTCCGGCAAAAACTCAGGCGATTTCCTCAAATATCACCGATTACAACGAATTCAGATATAATGAGGATGATCATCTAATTCCCAATAACTTACTCCCACTCATCATCTGTAAAACCATGCAGATGTGAGAATCATACCTGGTAAATACATACCCTGGAACAAGGGTTAATTGGGAAATCAGTTTTCTATTAACAATACACAGTGAAACTGAAACACGTAAATATTTCGAAGGGGTGTCTGGGTATTCCTAGTAATGCCTCTTCCACTATCTAGATTCATAATTGTAACCGTATATTTCGTTGCCTGATTGGTGTGAAAAAGTGTTTGTAGAATAACCGCAATCAATAACGGTGTCGCTTGTAGCTAGCAGAGATGAGTACGGGTCGTCCGCAGGGAAAGGTGGAATATTTTATTCTTACTTTAGGCGTGTTGAGAAAGAAAGGAGGAAGAAATAAAAATGGTTGTAGGTTCTAGATCTACGTTAAATACGGATGTAAAATATAGATCTAGATTAATTATGGATGTAAGTTCAATATTAAAAGGGGGCTTGTAGAGTTCATTAGGATTTAGTAGTTATGGATGGTTAATTAAAGATTACTCTTTTTATCCTTTAATAGATTTAAAACTAGAACGACAGAAATGCATGTAGATTAGGGTTTCTGGAGGGAAAAGGGTTCCCACTCTTAACCCCTATCTCGACATGGAACTCCGTTCATATCTAGCCTTTACCAAAACGATTGTTAACACTAATCTCAAATCGTGGTCGTGACTACCAATGAATTAATAGCGCGCCCGATTAGGGTGTTAAATATTCTTTTGATAAAGTTTATAAACTTTATAGGACTTAAAAAGAGTTAAAAGATTTTAATCATCCATTGATCTACATAACCATACGAACCCTAATAAGCGAAGAATTACTCGCGCATCTTGGGAAAAGAAGATGAAAAGACAGAGAGGGAAAACATAATGTAAAATGCAAAAGAATTAAATAAAACAACTACTTTTATTAATCAACTTGAACAATCTACACTTTATTCCTTAGAAAATGATTACAAAAACTTGGTTTGCTTCTCGAACTCTTTCGAAGGAGGTAGATGAACAGTTGATGATCAGCCTGGATGCATGAGCCGTCTTGGACTTCGTGATCTCTTCGGCTTGATGCCTTCTAACCTTAGCCCTTGGTCCTTTATATAGCCCTCAAAGAAGAAAAACTAGTTACCATATATGGTGACTTCCTAATATGGTGACTTTCCATGCCTGGATTCTGAGTCCCTGTTAGTAGTGATTTTATGATTTTGGCAGATTTTTGATCCTGACATCTTGAACACCTTGATCTCTTGACCTGAGCTAAATCTTGCACAATATCTCTATGAATAATGTTAGTTTATTTATTAAATTAGAGAGAGTATCTTAATCACTATATATGGTAATAAATCTTGAAGAAACTTGATTAAGAATATTTAATATGCTATGCACTTTATATGGTAATAAATCTTTATGAAACATAATTAAGAATATTTGATATGCTATGCATCTTTTAATTACTAAAATATTATGCATATATTTTGAAATATTATTCTAACCATTTGTATGATATTATATCTTTTAAGAATTGTGATTAGAATATTTGATATGATATACATATTTTCAATTACCAAAATATTATATAAATATAAAATACCTATATTTTCCTTCATAATACTAATTATAATATATAAATATATGGTAAATAGTATTTTGCAGATAAAACCAAATATTTTTAATATTTATAATAAACACCTTTTATTATTTAAGAAATGTAAGGAAAATACTTATACCAAAGTGCAATATTTTCAACTGAACAAATACCCCCAAACTTAACTTTGATCGTCTCGAGCAAACTAGTTATTGAAGAGAAGGAGAAAAAGGAAGGAGAAAGCTAAGCACACTTTCATAGGCAACACGATTGCACTGAGCACATGCAACAAGCCATTAAACCTCTATGTGTCCCTAGTAAGAGGAGTGTTATCTCCTGAGGGTTTTCAACGGATTACACCCACAAAATCCTATAATAAAAGAGAGATGGTGAAAGTTACATATAAAGATAAGAACTATAAAAGAAAGAACTTGAAAATAAGAGTTTTCAACTACACCAGTTTTTCGGTTGTCATGAGCCCTATCTTAATAGTCATGAAAAGATATTAGAAATCACATCATCTCACAATAAAACATCATCTTTATTCTTTATTCCTATCTTTCTTCCAAACATCGATCATATAACCCTACGTGTGTGTAATAGACATCCCTACACTCGGAGAATTCAATTCAAGCTATCATACTCTTTTCCATCTGCCTCAGTACTTTTTAATTTGATGAATATTTGGATAGATTTGCTCACACACTTTCATGCGACCGTTAATAATTCTTGATGTTAGGTTTATCTAGCACCCTATGAAAGGTTTGGAAGCATCACATGTACCAAAGATTAGATTTTTATGGTGCTAAGTAAGCATACAAAGGATCTATCCTAGAAAAATTTGGGTTTCATAACAATACAAGTAACAAAGGCTAGGGTTTTGAGAGTACAACCTTTGTAGCTCCATATTATTGACTCCTTGGCCACTTGAGAATTGGAAAACGGTTAGCTTGAGGTCTTCTAGCGTCCACGACGATCCACCCGAAGCTCCTTTGTCCAAGCTTGCAACTTCACTTTATCAAGAGAATGAAATGAAGATAACACTCTAAACAAGTGGGCAAGACTTGTGTAGAATGATGTTGTGGTGACCTTTCTCACTTCAAAAACCTAACTTGATGAGTGTTTTTCTCACTATAGAAATCTAGAGAGCAAAAGAAGAAGGAGGAAGAAGATGATGGCTTTTTTTGAACAAGAGTAAAAGATTAACCCTTGTGAAGAAAATGGAAAATATATCTATATATATTTTCCCTCTTCATCTCAAACCATGGTTATCTATTATGGATATTTATTTTACTTTAGTTAAAACATAAGAGAAAGATTAAATCATGGTTAATAAGTAGGTGAACATGGTTAAGTCAAAAGAAGAGTGTAGAAACTAATCCATGAAATAATCTTTTCTCTTTTCTTTTGTTTTAACATAAATAGAAATAATAATCCATAATATAAACCATGGTGTGAGTCTTTTATTGCCACCATTTTCAATGTATAAACAACCATGAAGGATGATGTATGTATGTATGTGTGCATGCACATCCATATGTGCATGAATCAAGAAAGGATGCATACATGCATGCATACATCAAAACATACAAGAAAGGATTTCAAGTGAGAAAATAATAGTTAAATGATAAATCAACACTTGATTTATCAATCCGGCCATATCACATACGACCCAACCAAAAGCAAGCCGCCCGATTAATATACGGCATCTCATACGCGCATTTTAACCGGGTCCATGCGCATATCACATACGCGCACCACAACGTTTCGCCTGGACTAGGTAACTCCTTTGTGGGACTCTAAGACTCGTCAATACGCCGGCAGTGGGTGATGATCATATCAAGCACCCCCAAGCTGCAAACGGTCAGCTAAACGTAACGGCCACCCGGGTATTGAGCGATCAGAAGAAAACAAGCGAACCTGCTACAACTCCCATCGAGCCAACCGGCAACACTACCGTACAGTCCGGTCTCTTCGTCAAATATGCTGCATATTGAGTCTAGAGATGGTCACGTTGACCCCAATAACTCAATAAGTCGTGCCGGTGAATGGTCTATAACAGATCGAGAAACTACTGATAACACTTATCAGTAAATTTCAGCAGCCCTGGCCAGGGACTTACTGATATAACCAGTCGAGCACAACACAGCATCAACTCCCAATACCGGAAGAGACGAAACCCCTCCTATCGCTCATCGCCTTCGTGTGTCTCGGGACTGTACCCAACGGCCACCTGTTTGCACGACTCAGTATAGCCGTGGTAGGGTGGTAATCAAAGTATAATGGGAGAGCACACAAGACTCTATGACGATCTCGGGTCTACAGACTAACCTGTACCAGTGTCACCTGAGAACTGCTATCCGACGATAGATATAATTCCATATAGGAGTTCTCGGTGAGTCCGTCCAGTGTACCCAGTCACCACTGAGCACCCGTATATGATCTTGATGTCAAACATCGATGAATGTGGGAACATTCATCGCCCATCGTATGGGTCTAGTATCATATACGCTATGACTACGGACATTTCAGGATATGCTTATAAACTACAGATGTCCCACTAGTATGATCTCCATCATAATCACAGTAGTCAAGCCGATATCCTCAGGGCTTTATCAGCATGTATGAATGAGTAAAAAGCATGATAAAATCAACATGTCAGATAAAGAAGAACCAGATAGCATACTCTTGTTGCGCCATGGCAGCACCTCGGCCGTCTACTCGAGGCCAAAATGCGGAATCAAAATTTTTCTTAACTTTAAACCGGCGCTACCGCGGACAATATACCCGGATCGTAACCATTAACCTAATCCTAGCAAACAAGAGAGAGGGTAGAATGCTATACCGAGCGATCCGTGTCCTTCGGTCTTCGTCTCCACTCCAATCTCCCGCGGAATCTCCGTCCGTCACCTTCTCGTCGGAAAGGGCACCACGTAGCCGGATTCTTTTACGGTCTCCCACCTCTGGACCGAGGCAACTCGGGCACGAAGTTGGCTAGCCGACGCGTCCAAGAGTACTATAGGTGTAGTGTAGTGGCTTGTCTCTTTGGGGTTTGTGAAGTTGCCATGGATGTGGAGGTGTAGGAAGAAAATGAACTTTGGAAAAATGGAGCTATCATTTTCTTGCAAGGAATGAGATGAGGAAATATGCTACACATCAAAAATGAACCTCTCTCTCCCACCATCTTATGTGGCCGGCCAAAAAGGGGGAGTGAGTCCATGGAGGGAGGTGAGAGTAGGAGAGATAGAATGGTGACCACAACCAAGGGAAGAAAAAAGAGGAAATAACGTCACACCATTTCTAATCTAAACCATCACAATTAATGCTAAGAATTGATCCAAAAGGAATCTCATGATGATAAGAATATCATGAAGCCACATAAGCAAACAACCCCTTCCACAAAAGCTAATTTGCAAAACTGCGAATAAGCCCCTCCACCGGAAAAGTCCGGCCGTGAAGGAACAAAGGAAAACCGGACGGAACGGAATGCAAACTGGCAACTTCAAAAAACTGATCCCGTAATAAATTACAGGAAAACCCCGCTACTGCAAATACATGCTCGCATTTGTATTCCCACTGAACACAAAAGCAAAGAGACAAAATCTACACTATCTAATACTAGGATCCGGCTTAAGCAAAAGCCGGCTAGTAAAAACCGTCCGATCACGATCCATGCAATACTATATGTATCTGATCGAACCCTGCCATATCTCCATACGGCCTCTACAGCGTTTCGCCCGAAACTTGAGTAACTGAGTGTGTGGTGGACTCTAAAGACTCATCAATACTATGGATGTGGATTTAACCACTAGCACGTCAGAGGTATTAGCCATACGTGACGGGCCACCAGCTATTGACCAAAAGGGACGTCGATGAGCGAACTCATCCTGACACCCTACTGAGCCTGTCAGTGACAATATCCGTACAGTCCGGTCCGTTCGTCTATGAGTATCGCATGTCGGGCCTAGGGGGTTGGTAAAAGTCAGACCCCCAAAAGCGGTACAAGTCGTGTCGGAGTATAGCCCAGAACACCCTGAGATACTACTGGAATACCTACCAGTAAATCTCCTGTCTCGGCCGAGGGCTTTGTGTAATGGCTCTCCTAGACACAGCGCGACCTCACCCCCAATACCGGGAGAGACGAACCCCTGCAGATCCGCTCACTGTCTCCATGTGGCTCGGGACTGTACCCAACTAAAACCCGTTTGCACGACTCCTTTGAGCCGTGGTAGGGTAGTAATCAAAGTACAGTGGGAACTCACATGAGACAAATGACGATCTCAGGTCGATGAACTAACCTGTACACATGTCACCAAGGAACTGCTATCTGACGTCTGGTATAAACCCAACTAGTAGGTTCCCGACGAGTCCTGTCCGGTGTACTCATAACCCAATGAGCACCTGTATACATCTTAGGTGAACCAACTGACACCAATGGCTTGTGAGACCGGCCACCGCCCCTCGTCGGGGTCTCGACTGTATACACTAGTCTACTAATCGAGTATCGATGCCCAGTCTCGAAACTCCCACGACTAGGGACCTTTTAAGGATGTGCTTATAGACTCCATCTCTCACGTATATGATCGCCCTCATACTGCTGGTAGTCAAGCAAGAATCCTAGGGGCTCTATCAACGTGTAATAGCGACTCGTAAGGTCACCTAAAGCAGTACACGATGATAAAGATAAACCAGATAGCATACTATCATCTTGAGTAAGACTGTCCAACTGGGATAGGTCCTCCCTCAATCATTGCAATCACGTGCCTGTGATCCAATAATTGACTCTGAGGGCACTATCTCAAACAATCTCCCACTTGCACTCAAGGCTAATTATTGCGATGTCGCATACTCACAGCCCGTATGATACCGAACACCCAACTCTTCTACTAGTCAATCTCACAAAGCTCGTTTGCGAAACTATTGCGTTCGAGGAATAGCCTCAGTGAGTGGATCCGCTGTGATGTTTCTTTTTATGTCTCTCTATATCTCAAGTTCGAGGAGAAAGCCATCTCCCGAAATGAGCAATACCTGTCTTAGAATGTGTCTGGATGTCTGATGGGACCTAGCTCATAAATGAACTCCAAATCCAAACTTCTTAGACTGTATCGTCAACTGAACTTAATCAGTATCCTGCACCATGCCTCCCTCAGTATCCCCTTGGACCACCTGTCTGAAATACTGCCCCTCGTCAGAGGGAAAATCATGACTCTGACGACCACCCTGTCGTCCATGTCACCTTGGAAGCCTGGAATGATAACCGTCTCCTAAAGGAGGCTGCCGTTATCAAATCCCTAGAACATCCACTAATGTTCTAAAGCTGCTTCCGATTGTTTCACCAGGATTGGATTAATATCAACTTATTGCATCTCCTGCAAGAACAACATCTGGTGTGGTTGACATCTCATGATTGACTCAATTGCCTAAGCAAGTGATCTGCCAATCATGCGTATCCCTCTCCCCTTTAGTTTGTAAGACACCTTTAGAGAGGGTGACTCCATTACCTGCAGGTACACCACCATGCCAGGAGTCGTCCATTCTAAATACTTATAGAATGCTGTCAAAGTACCCAGATTGGGAAACCACCCAAATCTAGATCTAAAACCATAGATCCAGCAACCAGAATGTCAGATATAATATCCAAGTCCTATGTGGAGAAACCACTGTGTGACAACCAAAGTATAACCGATCGTGGTATAGGAATATCACTTCCTACTCTGTGTATGTCATCCAAATACCAGGACATCACACCCTACTACTTTCTTAACAGATCCATCCCCTATTCTGATGAAGTCAAACCTATGACTGTCACATCAGAAATAGATGATCTATCTCCGCTATATCTGCTTTAGTCTATAAATAGACATAAGCCACTTATCCACCAATGCTTCCGCTGTTCCCACTGACTACGACAACCCTCTGGCAGAGTCATATAGACGTACACTTCAAAAGCCAGTTTAGAAAGATGCTATACTCATCCTCCTGCCGGGTCTCACAGTCTGGAACAACAGCAATGGCAAGTCTGGGTAAACAAGAACCTCCCTGCCACCGTCCTTGAGCATACCGAAGTACCTCTCGAGTGCCTGAGGTTACCCACTATATCTGCAGAGTGGCCAATGGAATGTCAAATCAGATTGAATCTTTAGGTTCTTATCAAATCTTCAGTAATCGTTTGCGGTTTTGGATCACTTCCAGTTCTACCATACTCCCACTACTGTTTTCTGAAAAATCCATTTCTTTAAAAATATGGCGAGTCAAGAACAATATCATTATTGATCTTCCAGATGGTAGAAAGACAACCCTCGTCATAGCCCGGGTCAACCCACAAACTGCCATTACAGAAACATGCCTTGAGTTATCCGGAGTCTGGTTTTAAGCATAAGCCGGACAACTCCCCATACCTTAACACCGTTAAGATATGAACTGTTCTATATCCAATATAGAAATAGAGGCACTGATTTAATTGAACCAGATTCAAATCATGCAGCTGTCTCCAGTGCATGTCAACTAAATGGAAGGAGGCCGATCAGCGTTACTCAACTTAGGAATGCTTCCAATTATGAGTAACCTGAAAGAGAAGCAAGTTCTCTTAATCATTACTATCAACTGAATACCATTCACAAGTATCTACATCTTCGATCACCTTGAAGAATCCCGATACTTGCAACACCTGGTTCTCTACTTTATCCACGTACCTATAACTTCTCAAAACTTGGACCTTGTGTTTCTACGAAACACCTGTTTAAGAACCAGAGAAGTCATAAGTAAACAGAATATAGTACGAGGACCAACCCCTCTGTCCTAATGGACACTGGACAATATACAATACTCTGCATAAGTCCTCTGAGTCTAATAACTCATTTACTGTGTGTCGTAGGTTGAAAACTGTACTTATGGTTAAGAAGAATTACACCGCTGTATAATGCTCCTTACCTAACCATCCACTGATATAGGTAAATGTCATCGACATAATTTCAAAAAGGTATATCTCACTCTATAAAAATAGACGTACAGATATATTAATTTGAAATTGGTGCATAACAACGGATATTCAAAACCAAATATTTGCCGTCCGGCAAACAACCCAGGTGACTTCCTCAAATATCACCAATTACAATGAATTCCGATATAATGAGGATGATCACCTAATTCCCAATAACTTACTCCCACTCATCATCTGTAAAACCATACAGATGTGAGAATCATACCTGGTGAATACATACCCTGGAGCAAGTGTCTAATTGGGAAATCGGTTTTTCTTTTAACAGTACACAGTGAAACTGAAACATTGAAATGTTTCGATGGGGTATCCCGGTATTCCTAGTAATACCTCTTCCATTATCCAGATTCACAACTGTAACCGTATAATTCTTTGCCACTTCTCCAAATCCCTTTTTATGTCTTTAGTCATTACCTTATGTACACCCCTTTAGGCCAAATGGTTTTCTTCCTTCCCTACCGTTCGGCACCAGCCTATGGTTTGGAAGAAGACTATCCAATAAGCATAATGGGTGTACTGTCCTAATCCTAGGAACACTCGCAATGCGAGAGAAGGTGATGATAAAAGACAACCGAATAAACCTTATTCCTATTTCTCCTGAACCAGAATCCATCCCCGAACTGGAACAAGTTCCTTTCGAGTTCGTATATAACCATACGATGGATTATCCAATAAACTTGGGATCTTCGTAGTGATACGGAGTGTCCTGGAGAAATACAAAGGTGATTTAGGATTGGCGAAGAAATACTTGGTTTGGTCATGAATAGCAGTCGCAGTTTACTTTGCCCTCTTACTAATCCCTTGCTTTGCCTTAACTTAATACCTTCTGTACATCATTTAGGCTAATTGGTTTTCTTCATTCCTTACTGGTCGGCACCAGCCTAAGGTTTGGAAGAAGACTATCCAATTTACGTAATAGGTGTACTATCTCCTAAGCCAAGGAGTACTCGCAATCTGAGAGAGAAGGTAAAAGGAAAAGTCAACTGAATAGTCCTATTCGTTTTCTCCAGAACCGGAAACCATCCTTGAATTCCTTCGAGTTCGTATATAACCATACGATGGTTATGTCCAATGGAAGTGGACGTTCGTAGTAATACGGGGTGTCCTGGAGAAAAGGGTAAAAGTAGGAGTGGCAATGAGGTTTGCAACTCAGACAATCCAAAAGCTAGTCTTATAAGAAGGTTCGGTAAATTTGGTCACTGAGTCATAGTCTAGGGTCGGGTCAATGGTCGCTGCCAAAGAGAGAGAGAAAAGAAACACTCAGCGTGCACTCTAACCTAGATCAGAATGGTTATCACTTTATCTAATCTGGAAACCTCCCACTGTAACCTCAAATTCTTCCCCAAACTTAAAAGAAAAATTAATCGGGATCACCCGAGGAGTAAACCAACTCATCAGTGGGAATCGGGATCCAACTCTCATCGCATGATAACGTGACGGAATCCGCTCACGTTATCACACTCCAGAAGGTATCCGCATATCTGGCAAGTTTCAGTTTCTTTAGAAACTCCCGATGTGATTTTTACTCCTAGGACCCAAGTGACCTTGACGGAGTCAACAAATCAAAGAGTCCAAGTCAAGTTCAACCCGTCATTATCTGGATTGCATTAAACCCACCCGTACGTGCCCTTGACGGAGTCAACAAGGCCGCACGACTGTCCTAACCAATCCCATTTATGCAACAAACAAGCACCACTTAGCTACCGTACACTACGCCTTGACGGAGTCAACAAATGCAGCACGAATACTAAATAATACCCGTGAGAAATGAGGGAGGGCTACGACTGGTTTTTGGCGAAAAACCTTTAACGTAATGAACTTGATATTGTTGAAGGAACTGCATAGTTTTTTATAAAAATATAGTGACGAAAACCTTTGCTAAAGAGGTCACTCCCGGTGAAGGGATCTCGGCTCTTTCCCCGTAGAATGAGGTGCAGGATATTCCAACTGAATACCACGATGCAAAGCAAAAGTAATCGGCTATAGTGAAGTTATTGCCCTGACGCAAACTTCTGTCCAAGGGGTCACCCCGGTGAAGGGATCTCGGCCCTTGCCTCGTCGACTGAGGAGCTGGATATTCATAACCGAATACCACTGTGCAAAACAAAAGAGAACGCCCTTGCAATAACAGCTTTATGAAAAATTGTTCCAACAACATCAGAATAGGTTTGTTTAGCTTGCATTGATCCGAATCAACGCAGTCCCATCAATTGATCATACCACAAAAGAACGAAAATAATGATGTACGTATATGTCATCCGCATTCGCCACTGGGTCCCGTCATCACCCGTTAGGTTACTTAACTAACGACAGAGCGGGGACTGGACTAGCGCGGATGCAAAACATATACAACATCTACTAGTATATATATAATATATAATTTTCGCTCAAGGCGTGATAAAATGCAACATCACAGAAATGTAACCAGCATCACAGAACAATACAGATATCTGGAAGCCCCAGGTTTCAAAGAGCCGCTGCTGAAACCCGACGTTCCCCTGGTCGTGTGGATAGCCTGTGCAAAGAAAATCCTAGACCCCTACGGGCGCGGCAAGTCACCCGCCAAAACCTGTAGCGAGGCAGCCCCCTTCAGCAACGTGAATGGACCACCCAGCACTTCACGGAATCCGGTAACTTGGGCACCCCTCCTGGGTCAACCTGTACCCCCTACGAGTGCGGCAGCCCGCCAATTCTAGAGTAAAGCCCCCTCCGTCTCAATGCCATGAGATGCGGGCTCGTTGCCCTCTAGAACCCGGCTACCCGTGCACCCCTCCGCGGGGTAATCCTAGTACAGAAAATAAAATATACATACAACGGGTACATCGACCGCAACCAGGTCGTGCCCCAAAAGAATAATACAAACAGGCAGTGACGGCAGTCCACATGTCGGACGCTCGCCCTGCAATATCAAATGTACATATAAAACAAAACATCAACGTGAATGTCATGTTCGCAAATCCGTCTAAAAGGGCTATAGCAGATAGACTGGATTTACCGATCGAGTGACATTCACGGTCGCAGATATAATGTAAATACTGTGAACTAGCATGTTTAAAATATCCGATCGAACAAATTTATCGAAGTGGGCCCCAAGCAGTACTGTAGCACTTACAGAAAATCTGGGCCCAAAAAGAATATACCAAAATCCCTATTTCCAGCCCAAAAGCCCACTGCAAAAAATTGGTGAAGTGAAGACTCAATACTGCGGCGGAACCGCGGCCGAATAGGGGTTATGGCCGCGGTTCCGCGGTCGTATGGAGGGATCACACTACCAAATTTTCACAGTGTTCTTATAATTCCATGTACATCATTCTGCAACAACCTGAAAAAATTTTGGAGCTAAAAAAAATTTCGACAGAAACTGATGCACGTGAAAATGCGGTTTTTGGAATTTTGTTCGATCGGAAATATAAACACATTAGACAAAGCTAGACAAGGTTAATGGCGTGGTTCTGATACCATGTTGCGCCACGGCAGCACCCCGGCCGTCTACTCGAGGTCAAAATGCGGAATCAAAAATTTTCTTAACTTTAAACCGGCGCTACCGCGGACAATATACCCGGATCGTAACCATTAACCTAATCCTAGCAAACAAGAGAGAGGGTAGAATGCTATACCGAACGATCCGTGTCCTTCGGTCTTCGTCTCCACTCCAATCTCTCGCGGAATCTCCGTCCATCACCTTCTCGTCGGAAAGCGCACCACGTAGCCGGATTCTTTTACGGGCTCCCACCTCTGGACCGAGGCAACTCGGGGGTGAAGTTGGCTAGCCGACGCGTCCAAGAGTACTGTAGGTGTAGTGTAGTGGCTTGTCTCTTTGGGGTTTATGAAGTTGCCATGGATGTGGAGGTGTAGGAAGAAAATGAACTTTGGAAAAATGGAGCTATCATTTGCTTGCAAGGAATGAGATGAGGAAATATGCTACACATCAAAAATGAACCTCTCTCTCTCACCATCTTATGTGGCCGGCCAAAAAGAGGGAGTGGGTCCATGAAGGGAGGTGAGAGTAGGAGAGATAGAATGGTGACCACAACCAAGGGAAGAAAAAAGAGGAAATAATGTCATACCATTTCTAATCTAAACCATCACAATTAATGCTAGGAATTGATCCAAAAGGAATCTCATGATGATAAGAATATCATGAAGCCACATAAGCAAACAACCCTCTCCACAAAAGCTAATTTGCAAAACTGCAAATAAGCCCCTCCACCGGAAAAGTCCGGCTGTGAAGGAACAAAGGAAAACCGGCCGGAACGGAATGCAAACTGGCAACTTCAGAAAAATGATCCCGTAATAAATTACAGTAAAACCCCGCTACTGCAAATACATGCTCGCATTTGTATTCCCACTGAACACAAATGCAAAGAGATAAAATCTACACTATCTAATATTAGGATCCGGCTTAAGCCAAAGCCGGCTAGTAAAAACCGTCCGATCACGATCCATGCAATACCGCATGTATCTGATCGAACCCTGCCATATCTCCATACGGCCTCTACAGCGTTTTGCCCGAAACTTGAGTAACTGAGTGTGTGGTGGACTCTAAAGACTCGTCAATACTATGGCTGTGGATTTAACCACTAGCACGTCAGAGGTATTAGCCATACGTGACGGGTCACCAGCTATTGACCAAAAGGGACGTCGATGAGCGAACTCATCCTGACACCCTACTGAGCCTGTCAGTGACAATATCCGTACAGTCCGGTCCGTTCGTCTATGAGTATCGCATGGCGGGCCTAGAAGGTTGGTAAAAGTCAGACCCCCAAAAGCGATACAAGTCGTGTCGGAGTGTAGCCCAGAACACCCTGAGATACTACTGGAATACCTACCAGTAAATCTCCTGCCTCGGCCGAGGGCTTTGTGTAATGGCTCTCCTAGACACAGCGCGACCTCACCCCCAATACCGGGAGAGACGAACCCCTGTAAATCCGCTCACTGCCTCCATGTGGCTCGGGACTGTACCCAACTAAAACCTGTTAGCACGACTCCTTTGAGCCGTGGTAGGGTAGTAATCAAAGTACAGTGGGAACTCACATGAGACAAATGACGATCTCAGGTCGATGAACTAACCTGTACACATGTCACCAGGGAACTGCTATCTGACGTCTGGTATAATCCCAACTAGCAGGTTCCCGGTGAAACGTTCCTAGGCACCCTATAGAGGTCTCACAAGGCATCAACCATGCCAATTTCAAAAATTATGGGTGCCGAGAAACCCTAATACGGATCGTCGGCTAGAATTCTAGGCGAAACATGAATCTAGTTAACACTTTAACTAAAGGAGAGAGGCTACAACCTTTGTAGATCCGGTTCTCCACTTCCTTAGCTCCACGTCCTTAGCTCCACGTAGGCGTCCTCTCGCTGTCCATCTTGAATCCTAGACTCAATCGTCGGCTTCATCGGAAAAACGAGCGGAATAGGTCGTCGGCTTCGTGCCGAAGATGATCTACGTCGAGGTTGCACAAGTTCAAGCTCCAACTTCACCAAGTTGTGAAACTTGTGAAGAAAACACCCAAAACAACTTGGCAAGAGGTAGAGGGTGAAGAAATAGGAGGTGGGTTCACTTTAGAATTGGATTTCACTCACTTTTGCTCAAGCTGCCATTGATGGCATCAAGCTTTTCTTGAAGAAGAAGATGATGAAGAAGAAAGAATATGATAAGTTTCTTATTTGAAAAAGAAACTAATATGAATACTTATCATATCTTGACCATGGTCAAGTGTAGAGATTAAACTAAGGTTAGTAGGAATGGTTAGGGTTAAGGATGAGATAAGGATGGTGGACTTTGTCAAAGCTTCAAGAAACTTCAACAAGAGACAAAGAAAGCCACCATTCTCATCTAAACCTTTTCTAAATAAATAAACAAATAAATAAATAAAAAGGCAAAACCCTAATCATCTCTTAACCATGGTTTAATTCTTCGCACTTAACCTAATGAGCAAGTATCATCAAACATGATACAAAGATGTGCACAAAAGTATATCACATATACAACATGTACATCAAGTGAGAAAATCCATTTAAAGTGAACCAATACCAGTTAATGCAAAGTAATATATCAAATATATAATTATACATTAAATCATTAAATCAACACTTGATTTAACGATCCGGTCATATCGCATATAACCGACCAGTATCCAATGTATCGTTTTATCGAATCAATGATTCGATAACTAGGTCATATCGCATACAACCAATCGAAACATTCATCGCGAGAATAAAATGCGGTACCACATACACGCATTATTCTTGGTCCCGCACATATCTCATATGCGCTCCTATTTCGTTTCGCTTGAGCCAGGAAACCTCTGTGTAGGACTCTAAAGACTCGTCAATACGCCGGTAGCAGATGATGATCATATCAAGCACCCACAAGCCGCAAGCGGTCTGCTAAACGTAACGGCCATCCGGGTATTGAGCGATCAGAAGATCGACGAGCTAGCCCGCTCACACTCCTGTGAATCCAACCAGTAACACTTACCGTACAGTCCGGTCTGTTCATCTGATACGTCGCATATCAAGTCTAGGGGTGGTAAACGTCAGACCCCAATAACCGATAAGTCGTGCCGATGTGAGGCTCATAACGGGTCGAGAAACTACTGGTAACACTTACCAGCAAATCTCTGATCAGCCCTGGCCAGGGACTTCCCTGTTACGGCCAATCGAGCACAGCGCAACATCAACTCCCAATACCGGGAGAGACGAAACCCCTCCTATCGCTCATTGCCTCCATGTGACTCGGGACTGTACCCAAAGACCACCGTTTTGCACGCCCTCATGGACGTGGTAAGGTGGAGATCAAAGCACAGTGGGAATCACACAAGACTCTATGACGATCTCGGGTCTACAGACTAACCTGTACAAGTGTCACCTGAGAACTGCCATCTGACGTGAGGTATAATACCATCTGGGAGTTCTCGGCGAGTCCGTCCAGTGTACCCAGTCTCCACTGAGCACCCGTACATCATCTCTGATGTCAAACACCAATGGATATGGGATCATCCATCGCCCATCTCATGGGTCGAGAAGCGTATACGCTAGTCTACAGTGGTATATCGATGCCCTGTCTCGATACACCCATGACTAGGGACCTTGAAAGATGTATTTATGGACTACCATGTCCCTACTAGTATGATCTGCATCATAGTCCAGGTAGTCAAGTACACATCCTAAGGGCTTTATCAACATGTAACTATAAGACAGTTTAAAGAGACAAGTGTACATGTTAAGATAAAGAGTAACCAGATAGCATACTATCATGTCGAGCAAGAAAGTCATCTCTATATATGTCCAAGCATCCAATATAATATACATCATCTGTACAATACTGGCCTCTAGGGCATACATACAACTAACAATCTCCCACTTGCACTAGGGCCAGCTGCTGTAGTATCGCATACCGAGCATCCCGAAGAGTCTCTCAAACTGTATCTGGGGAATGGCCTTCGTGAGTGGATCAGCCGTGTTGTTCTTCGTGTCAACCCTCCTGACCTCGATCTCCCGGCGATCAACTATCTCCCGGATCAGGTGATACCGCCTCAGAATATGCCTGGATCGCTGATGGGACCTGGGTTCCTTGGCCAAAGCCACCGCTCCATTGTTATCGCAATACAAAGGTATTGGATGCTCAATGGATGGAACCACTCCAAGTTCAGTAATGAACTTCTTGATCCAGACAGCTTCTTTAGCAGCATCGTTGGCAGCGATGTATTCAGCCTCCATCGTCGAGCTTGCCACGGTTTCCTGCTTGGAACTCTTCCAGCTAACCGCCCCTCCGTAAAGGGTAAAGACAAATCCCGACTGCGACTTAGAGTTGTCCTTATCACTCTGGAAGCTCGAATCGGTAAAGGACTCCACTTGGAGTTCTCCGTTACCATACACCAAGAGCATCTCTTTAGTCCTTCGCAAGTACTTGAGAATGCTCTTCACAGCTGTCCAGTGATTCTCTCCAGGATCAGCTTGATACCTGCTCACTACACTTAGTGAGTATGCTACATCGGGTCTGGTACATAGCATCGCATACATGATAGAGCCTACAGCCGAAGCATAGGGTATCCCTTGCATGCGAGCTCTCTCCAAATCAGTCTTGGGAGACATCTCTTTGGAGAGAGTGACTCCAGAGATCGTGGGCAAGTTCCCACGCTTGGAATCTTCAATACTAAACCTTTTTAGTATGGTGTCAATGTACCTGGATTGGGACAATCCCAATATCCGTTTGGATCTATCTCTATAGATCCTAATTCCCAATATGCAGGAGGCATCACCAAGATCTTTCATTGAGAATCTTTGTGATAAGAAGAGCTTGACCGATTGCAGCATAGGAATGTCATTTCCTATCAAGAGTATGTCGTCCACATACAATACGAGGAAGACAACCTTACTCTCTGCTACCTTCTTGTAAATACAAGGTTCATCTGGATTTTTGACGAAATCAAACTCTTTGATAACGACGTCAAAGCAGATGTTCCAACTCCGCGATGCTTGCTTTAATCCATAAATGGATTTAAGCAGCTTACACACCTTCCCGCTGCGCCCACTATCTACGAAGCCCTCTGGCTGAGTCATGTACACGCACTCTTCTAAATCACCATTTAGAAAGTCGGTCTTAACATCCATTTGCCAGATTTCGTAATCATGATATGCAGTGATGGCAAGCATGATCCGGATGGATTTAAGCATAGCCACTGGAGAAAAGGTTTCGTCATAGTCCACACCTGGTCTTTGACGAAAACCCTTTGCAACAAGTCTAGCTTTGAAAGTCTCTACTTTCCCATCTACACCAAGTTTCTTCTTGAAGATCCACTTGCTCCCAATGGGTTTTACCCCTTCAGGAGCAACTTCCAAAGTCCATACTTTGTTGGTGTACATGGATTCCATCTCGGACCGCATAGCATCCAGCCATTTCACTGAGTCCCCACTCGTGATGGCCTGCTCGAAGCTAGTTGGGTCATCATCCTCCATGATGCAATCCTCGCTTCCACCATCAATGAGAAAACCGTAGTATCTCTCAGGTGGACGAGAAACCCTACTAGATCGGCGGAGAGGCTGAGGTTCGTCGGGTACTACCGAATCTTCTGGTTCCACTAAATCTTCAGTTATAGTTTGTGTTTCTGGAACTTCTTCCAGTTCTACCTCAGAGCCACTAATCTCTTTTACAAGAAATTCCTTTTCTAAAAAGGTGGCATGTTGAGCAATAAACACTTTTTGTTGTTCACTGTGGTAGAAAAAATATCAATTTGAATGTTTAGGATATCCCACAAACTTACATAGAACTGACCGTGCCTCGAGTTTGTCTGGATTTTGCCTTTTGACATAGGCCAGACAACCCCATATCTTAACTCGTTTAAGACATGGTCTCTTCCCACTCCATATCTCATATGGTGTGGTAGGTACAGATTTAGTTGGAACTTGATTCAATAGGTATGCCGCTGTCTCAAGCGCATACCCCCAGAAGGAAATAGGTAACTCAGCTGTACTCATCATAGAGCGCACCATATCTAATAGGGTGCGATTCCTCCGCTCCGATACACCGTTGTGCTGTGGTGTATACGGAGGAGTAAGCTGAGAGAGAATCCCATTCTCTTTTAGGAAGTCCAGGAATTCATTGCTCAAGTATTCACCTCCTCGATCAGATCGAAGGATTTTAATACTTTTTCCGGTTTGTTTCTCGACTTCTTGTTTATATTCTCTAAATTTCTCAAAAGCTTCAGATTTGTGTCTTATCAAGTACACATGTCCGTATCTTGAGAGATCGTCAGTGAATGTAATGAAGTACGAAGAACCATCCCTGGCATGTGTAGACATGGGACCGCATACATCACTATGTATTAGTCCCAAGAGTTCGGTAACTCTTTCTCCGTGTCCCGTAAACGGAGTTTTGGTCATCTTGCCTTTGAGACATGACTGGCAAGTGTCATAAGATGAAAATTCGAATGGTTTCAAATACCCATCCTTATGCAACTTAGCCAGTCGTGTCGCATTGATGTGACCCAGTCTACAATGCCACAAGAAGGATTCGTTCAGTTCAGAACTCTTCCTCTTGTGTGTGTTTGTTATACTAAGAACTGTTGATTGATTTAGAACATAAATGCCATTGTACAACGTGCCTGATCCAACCAACTTTTGGTTACGTAAAATGTTCATAACATTGTCTTGTAATACAAAATTATATCCCTCTTTACTCAACGAAGAAACCGATATAATGTTGCATATCAGGTTCGGCATGTAAGAGCATTCGTTCAGAACCAATGTATTACCAGTTGGTAATGCAAATTGATATTCCCCGACAGTCTTAGCTGCAACAATTGCACCATTTCCAACTCTAATGTCTTTATCACCTTCTCCAAGTTATCTACCTTTTCTAAGCCCATGTAACTGATTACATATATGGGATCCTGATCCGGTATCTAATACCCAGGACGTAGAGCAAATGGAGAAACAGTTCTCAGTAACGAACACACCCGAAGAAAATGCATCAACATGTACTTTCTTCAATCGGGTGGCATGGGAATCCTGGTATTCCCCTATATCCTGTTTATTCCTATAACTCTTATAAGAATGAACGGAACCAACGTTCCCCAGCACGGTATAACATGCCGGTTCGGTCAATACATCCATATTATTATCTTTATTAGGGCATGAAATGGTCGCTACCTGGAGAGAGAGAGAAGAAAACACTTTAGCGTATGCTCGTGCAAGATCAGATTGGTTATTATCTTATCTAATCAGGATGGCTCCCACTGCTTTTTATCAAATCTTCCTTCAAACCCTAAAAGGAAAGACTAGCCGGGATTAATTACACCCTACAACTTCGTCGATCTTTCAGCCAGGCCAGTGTCGGTACTTTGAGGGAGGTCCCCCGTGCTTTCGCACGAACCTAATTAATGTAAACCTCGTTTTCTAGAGGCGTAACCTCGTTGACACCTTTCTAGACACCTACTTGATCGGCTAATTGTAATGTGTAAAACTCTCCCAGGAGTAACTCTTACTCGCAGTGGGCATCGGGATCCAACTATCTCATAGAAGGTATGCAATCTCATTGCAAATTTCAACACTTGAAATTCCCGATAATATTTTGCCCCTAGTGTGCCATGACCTTGACAGAGGTCAACAAATCATAGTGCACTAGTCAAGTTCAACCCGTCATTTCTTGATTGAATCAAACCCACCCGCACGACCCTTGACAGAGGTCAACAAGGTCGTACGACTACCCTAATCCAATCACATCATATGCTTTGCAGATAATTACTAGTTAGCTACCGCACACTACGCCTTGACAGAGGTCAACAAACGCAGCACGAATACAAAATAGTCTTTATCTGAAATGACGGAGGGCTACGTCAGGTTTTTCTGAAAACCTATTGCGTAATGAACTCGATATCGTTGTAGAATCAAATGAAGTTTTGAAATGGAGTGATTTTGAGGCTTTTCCAGTTTTGCTAAAGGGGTCACTCCCGGTAAAGGGATCGTCGGCCCTTTCCTCGTCGAATGAGGTGCGGGATATATCATATATATCACTGTGCAAAGCAGAAACTATAAAAGCAATCAAAAACAAACCGAGTGTGTAGCATCTACCAATTATTGCTAAAGGAGTCACTCCCGGTGAAGGGATCTCGGTCCTTTCCTCATGGAATAAGGTGCGGGGTATATCATATATACCGCTATGCAAAGCAAGAACTGTAGCTACCTGTTTTATTTAAAATCTGATTCTACAACATCTTAGGTTTCTTTTCTTTCATTAATCACATTAATGAAGTCCCATCATTTAAATACCTAAACATCACAGATAAATACGACGTATACTTATGCCATCCGCATTCGCCTCGATGTCCCCTCGTGCACCGTTAGGTTAGGTAACTAACGACAGAGCAGGGCAGGGCTAGCGCGGGTGCAAAACATAAGTAACGTCTATATAATATATCATATATACTATATAAAGTATCTATCAAAGAACATCACATGATCACATCACAGATATCGCAGCAGAAGAAACATATGAAACATTGGATATACTAGGACGTCCGTGTTTTCAATACGAGCCAGTTTAAAACACGGATTCCACGGTCGTGATGAATAGCCAATCCCACACCCCTAGACCCCTACGAGAGCGGCAAGCAACCCTGCCAATTCTGGGGTTAGGAGACCCGGACTCGACTCCTCGAGTTGGTCTCCCACTGGACCCAGAACCCGGTTACTTGTGCTCCCCTCCTTGGGTCTATCCTAATGCGGAAAAGTAAATAATATACAAAAGGTGACAACTTCCGCAACCTGGAAGTGCCCCAAATAAAAGAATATTACATACAGTTTTTACATGAATGAAAATGAAAAACACTCATCTCACATAAAAACCCCCGGCTATTCGAACACGACGATCCAATATAACATATCCAGCAACACATAACATCACATGTCATCAACGTAAGTAAGTATGCATACCCCAATTGTCGTTGACGTATAGCAACGAAACCGGCGATATGAACATACTACACTTACGGTCACAGAAAAGAAAGTGTAAAACTACAACAGTTGGAATCCGCAACCTCTTTAGACATCGCATGCCTAATCAAATGAAATACTTAGACATCACATGCCTAACAGATATAAATCCCGCATTTTAGTCTCATTATCGAAAACTCTTTTCAATATCATGTGGGCCTAAACTGCTAGATTTATAACATTCATTCAGTTATCTCATAACTGTTTGTGAATTCTAATTATTGTATCCAATTCCGGATAAATAGAATATATTAAACTTTCCGATCGAACATTCGAACACCCAAGTTTTCCCGACACCGATCAACACATGAAATAAGTTCAAAGACATTCACTTCTTGCCTCAGTACCAACGGTCCAGCCGTAGAAGGGTCAAGCCAACGCCTCACATGTGGCACGCCGTACTGCCCCAAACCCGAAGGTTCAAAGGGCAGTTCAAGACGGTCACATAATCGAGTTAAGGTTTGTTGTCTTCTAGAGGGACCATCGCGTTACTTGCACTACTCAGAACGTCTTTAAACCATAGAAAAATCCAACACTTAGAATTTTTCCGGCAGGGGAAAACTTGGGTATTTATATCCGGTCGGACTTTTTTAACATATTCAAAAATTATCCGGAAAAACACTTAGACAAGGTTCGATAATCCGATCGAAACATCGTTTCCCAATTTAACCCCAGAACACTCAACTTAAGAGCCAATTTAAAAATTCCCAGAAAACTCAGAATAATTAATCAGGAATTACTGTGCAAACACTTAGGGCTGACGTCACCAAAGAGCCGCGGAACCGCCGCAGAAGCTAGGCTTCTGCCGCGGTTCCGCCGCACAAAGTACTGTTCATGGGAAACTTTTTGCACCGTAATTCTTAGATTTCATTGCTGAATTTTTTAAGCATTTTTAATTGACAAAAAACCACAAATTTGGAAAAAGTCCAGAGAGCATTATCGGGTTAGGGTTTCGGGTTCGTTCGGACTTCAAACTCCGTTTAGACTTCGCCTAAGGCTCTAGCTTGGCTCTGATACCAGTGAAAGGTTCCTAGGCACCCTATAGAGGTCTCACAAGGCATCAACCATGCCAATTTCAAAAATTATGGATGCCGAGAAACCCTAATACGGATCGTCGGCTAGAATTCTAGGCGAAACATGAATCTAGTTAACACTTTAACTAAAGGAGAGAGGCTACAACCTTTGTAGATCCGGTTCTCCACTTCCTTAGCTCCACGTAGGCGTCCTCTCGCTGTCCATCTCGAATCCTAGACTCAATCGTCGGCTTCATCGGAAAAACGAGCGGAATAGGTCGTCGGCTTCGTGCCGAAGATGATCTACGTCGAGGTTGCACAAGTTCAAGCTCCAACTTCACCAAGTTGTGAAACTTGTGAAGAAAACACCCAAAACAACTTGGCAAGAGGTAGAGGGTGAAGAAATAGGAGGTGGGTTCACTTTAGAATTGGATTTCACTCACTTTTGCTCAAGCTGCCATTGATGGCATCAAGCTTTTCTTGAAGAAGAAGATGATGAAGAAGAAAGAATATGATAAGTTTCTTATTTGAAAAAGAAACTAATATGAATACTTATCATATCTTGACCATGGTCAAGTGTAGAGATTAAACTAAGGTTAGTAGGAATGGTTAGGGTTAAGGATGAGATAAGGATGGTGGACTTTGTCAAAGCTTCAAGAAACTTCAACAAGAGACAAAGAAAGCCACCATTCTCATCTAAACCTTTTCTAAATAAATAAACAAATAAATAAATAAAAAGGCAAAACCCTAATCATCTCTTAACCATGGTTTAATTCTTCACACTTAACCTAATGAGCAAGTATCATCAAACATGATACAAAGATGTGCACAAAAGTATATCACATATACAACATGTACATCAAGTGAGAAAATCCATTTAAAGTGAACCAATACCAGTTAATGCAAAGTAATATATCAAATATATAATTATACATTAAATCATTAAATCAACACTTGATTTAACGATCCGGTCATATCGCATATAACCGACCAGTATCCAATGTATCGTTTTATCGAATCAATGATTCGATAACTAGGTCATATCGCATACAACCAATCGAAACATTCATCGCGAGAATAAAATGCGGTATCACATACACGCATTATTCTCGGTCCCGCACATATCTCATATGCGCTCCTATTTCGTTTCGCTTGAGCCAGGAAACTTCTGTGTAGGACTCTAAAGACTCGTCAATACGCCGGTAGCAGATGATGATCATATCAAGCACCCACAAGCCGCAAGCGGTCTGCTAAACGTAACGGCCATCCGGGTATTGAGCGATCAGAAGATCGACGAGCTAGCCCGCTCACACTCCTGTGAATCCAACCAGTAACACTTACCGTACAGTCCGGTCTGTTCATCTGATACGTCGCATATCAAGTCTAGGGGTGGTAAACGTCAGACCCCAATAACCGATAAGTCGTGCCGATGTGAGGCTTATAACGGGTCGAGAAACTACTGGTAACACTTACCAGCAAATCTCTGATCAGCCCTGGCCAGGGACTTCCCTGTTACGGCCAATCGAGCACAGCGCAACATCAACTCCCAATACCGGGAGAGACAAAACCCCTCCTATCGCTCATTGCCTCCATGTGACTCGGGACTGTACCCAAAGACCACCATTTTGCACGCCCTCATGGACGTGGTAAGGTGGGGATCAAAGCACAGTGGGAATCACACAAGACTCTATGACGATCTCGGGTCTACAGACTAACCTGTACAAGTGTCACCTGAGAACTGCCATCTGACGTGAGGTATAATACCATCTGGGAGTTCTCGGCGAGTCCGTCCAGTGTACCCAGTCTCCACTGAGCACCCGTACATCATCTCTGATGTCAAACACCAATGGATATGGGATCATCCATCGCCCATCTCATGGGTCGAGAAGCGTATACGCTAGTCTACAGTGGTATATCGATGCCCTGTCTCGATACACCCACGACTAGGGACCTTGAAGGATGTATTTATGGACTACCATGTCCCCACTAGTATGATCTGCATCATAGTCCAGGTAGTCAAGTACACATCCTAAGGGCTTTATCAACATGTAACTATAAGACAGTTTAAAGAGACAAGTGTACATGTTAAGATAAAGAGTAACCAGATAGCATACTATCATATCGAGCAAGAAAGTCATCTCTATATATGTCCAAGCATCCAATATAATATACATCATCTGTACAATACTGGCCTCTAGGGCATACATACAACTAACACCCGGCGAGTCCTGTCCGGTGTACTCATAATCCAATGAGCACCTGTATACATCTTAGGTGAACCAACTGACACCAATGGCTTGTGAGACCGGCCACCGCCCCTCGTCGGGGTCTCGACTGTATACCCTAGTCTACTAATCGAGTATCGATGCCCAGTCTCGAAACTCCCACGACTAGGGACCTTTTAAGGATGTGCTTATAGACTCCATCTCTCACGTATATGATCGCCCTCATACTGCTGGTAGTCAAGCAAGAATCCTGGGGGCTCTATCAACATGTAATAGCGACTCGTAAGGCACCTAAAGCAGGACACGATGATAAAGATAAACCAGATAGCATACTATCATCTTGAGTAAGACTGTCCAACTGGGACATGTCCACCCTCAATCATTGCAATCACGTGCCTATGATCCAATAATTGACTCTGAGGGCACTATATCCAACAACTATCATGTCGAGCAAGAATGTACACTGAATATATATATATATATATATATATATACATGTATAAATACATCCACTATCATATAATGGCCTCTAGGGCATACATATATCCAACACTTGAGGTACTAACCGACCGATTACTCATGTGCTTGCTTATTAGGTGTATTCCTCGTCTTGCACCACCTAAGGCTTAGCAGTGACTCCCAGACCAGTTGGTCTAAGGCACTAAGTGATGAAGCACCCTCGCTATATTTTTTTATTGCTGCCTTGGCGATAAAAAAACCAGTGTTCATTTTTCTCACCATTTTATATTTTATTCAATTTTTTATTTTGTTCATACTTTGGCTTTTAGACAAGAGCATTTCAAGGTATCCTCTACTATCCTGAGTTTCAAGACGTGTGTAAGTGCGTATTGTAGGGTATCAACGTTCAAATGTTTGGCTTCCAGAATAGGAACTATTTTTCAGACTTATTTTTATCTTCAGATTAGTGACTTCTTTCATCTTACTAACCCTTGGGACAACGGCTCATAACTACTTATTACTAGTTCATTTAAGAAAACTTCTAATTTTCTTGGTTTTCTTAAATTTTTCCAATCTTTTCGATGTAATTTTTCACTATCTAATCTTTTATTATCTTATTTATGTACAATTTTTTTTTCAAATTTTTTTTATATGTTTTATGCTTATGCAAAGTATGCGAAGTGATGCATAAATAAGCACAAAGCTCCCCCAAACTTGTCTAGAACAGTGTCCTCACTGTTGTTTTCTGCTAAACCTCAAACAACCTGTAAGCTTGGGCAGACACTATTAATGGGGGCAAGAATAAGTGAAAGTGAAAATCCTTCCCCAACTTATTTTTGGCTCACAATTTTTGAGGACAACTTTTATTTTCAAGAGCTAAAAATATACCCCTCTCAAACATGAGTTAGACAATATTAAGCATTTTAAGAGGGGGTAAGTTATTTGGTCAAAATAAGACTTTACAAAGACCAAACATTAGTACCAACCATTCAAAGATTTTATCAGTGTAGCGTATAGGTCGGTGGAAGAACATGTTATATAGAGTCAGGCAGAAATAAGGAAGAGATAAGTGGTGGTCTGGAAAGGGTTTGAGTTTTAAATTATAGAAATGAAAGAATGAGGATGAATGACAGGGAGAATGTGAATGATTAGGAAGAAAGAGCGGTGGCGGTTCAACTTCAATAGGTGGAGGTTGATCAATCACAAAATCCATATTGTTTAGGAATGCAAGTTCGTCAGCAAAAAGTTCTTCAAAACTGTCGTTGATGATGTTATTGAACATTTTGCTGTCAATAAGTTTTGTGTCAGATTTTACCATACTTGATTTGTCAAAATACATGGAGGTAGAAAACTCGAAAAACTCATCTACCTCATTTTTAAAAATATCCAAATCAAGTTGGCTTTCTGGGATTGTCGAACTTGAATTATCGGATTGTGATTCATCAAAACTCATTGAAACTATAGGAAGAATAGAAGAAGAACTGGAGAAAGTAGAAGGTGAAATGGGTAAACAAATTGGTGTGTCGAGGATCGCGAAACCAGATGTGGAAGATGTAGGCTGAATTTCAGTCTGCTGTTCGGTTATACCATTATTATCAACGTGGAGAAGCATTTGGGGCTCGGGAAGAATTATCAAAGGCTCGAGATGATGATCACAAGGAAGTGAAATGACCTGATGAATTGGTGGGACAAACTCATCCAAAATTTCGAATTCATCAATCAATATATCCCCAACGTTAATCACCTCATTCAAGTGAAGGTTAAAATTCTCGAACACCTCATCAAAAGTATAGTTTTTAATCAATTTTGGTTCAAGAGTGGAGGTGTAGAGATCACAAGGATTTGGTATGGTTTCACTCAAAATGGACCCTTCACAGTCGGGTAAATCAAACACTGCATTATTACAGAACTTCTCATACATTCTATCGTCAATTGGTGAATCATTTGGTGTACTCGATGAATCTGTGAAACTGGAGTTGTAGATTTCAGTTTGGAAATGGAATGTTTGATTAGGAAAGGTGTACAGTTCTCTCTCACTACCCAAATTCTCATTTTGTCCTAGGCCCGAATTATATACTGAAAATTTTTGGGCTGGTTTGAAATTAGTTGCTCCTTCATATTTAGACATGCTCACCCTCCATTCCTCTCTGATGCGGTTCAACATTACTAAACCTTCTTCTAATGTCCGCTCAAGACTAAACTTGGGTTGATAAGGAGTTTCAGTATATGATTGAAATTCTCGTGGACAATTAAAACTCCCAAATACCTGATTAGAAGGACCGTTTAGAGAAGGTGGAAAAGTCGGATTTGATTGATAGGAACAGAATGGTTGTGAAAATTGGGCAGAAGTAGGGTCAACATTGTGATAAGAAGAATATTGATATTGGTTGGTCGGTTGGCTATTAGATATCATACATGCCACGAACCGATTATGAAATTCTTCTTTAGAAAGTGGAGGTGATGGTTGATAATTGTCCGGATTGAAGCTTTGGCCTCTAGCTCTAGCTATATGCTCAGCAACGGAAATGCGTCTAGGGGCATCCTCACTCGGAGTATCAACTGAAATGGATGTAGAATTAGGATACGGTTGATAAGACCTAGACTGAGGTAGCCAACTGTTTCTACCCGCTTGTTCTATCCGATCTCTTAAGGACATGGGAGAGTTGGACGGTATAACGAAGGGATTATGAAAACAAGAAATATCTGGTTGTGGACAGCAAAGCTCAGTAAGAGTTCTTCTATTTGGGTCACCCATTATAAGAAGAGAAGAGGAGGAAAAGAAGGGTAAAAAAGGGAGAAAATAATTGGTTTGTTTTGAAAAAGGACGGATTTATGAAAATTCACACAAATATGCACAAGCAACCCTATATCTAATGGTCACCTAGGTCAAGTCTCTAGACCGCTCCTAGACTTCCAGAAGACAAATCGCAGGATAAGTCCTCTACTGCCTCTTTTCCCCTTCTGTGGTCAGGTAAGTGCCAGGTAAATGGAAGGTTCTCCACTACGTAAATAGTAGGACTAATTAAGTAACCACTTGCCTTAGACACACTTGCCTTAGACACCATAAAAGAAACGCGGATAAGCAATAGATTACCCACGACCTCCTTCTATCCTAATTGAGCGCGACGGTTCTTAGAGTCTTGTCTAGATATTTTTTTGTTAATGAGGGCGATGAGGATGCAAGTTTTTATGATTTTCGGGGCTTAGCAAGGGTAATGAACTCCCCACCTAATCTGAATTTGGTCTTTGCCCCTTAAAGTTCGTATTAAAATATGCAACAACAAACCAATAACAAAACTTTGCAAAAAGATTTTTGAGCGGCGATATTTTGCGAAGAATCCTGCAGAAAATATATTTTATTAGATCTCAGAGGAGAGAGAAAGATGTAAAGAAGATACCAGAGAAATTGGAAACCCTAAATCCCTTAATGAGCTGCAGTTCCGCCGCCAATAGGCTCTTTATGCCGCGGTTCTGCCGCCGACTAGGAAGATCTGATGAAGATTTTTCCTAAATGGCCTCCTTTCCTCCTCTGGCTCTTGATGAATGTCTCTGAATCTTTATCTCCTCACACAAATGACTCCAGATTCCCTCACAAAATTCATATAATAATTGTTAAATATACAATTTGCAGTTTTGTTTATTTATGATATGGATCGAATAAGAATTCAACACGAATAGTAAGAAAAAAAATTACGCACGTATCTCCGGCAACGGCGCCATTTAATTGGTGTGAAAAAGTGTTTGTAGAATAACCGCAATTAATAACGGTGTCGCTTGTAGCTAGCCGAGATGAGTACGGGTCGTCCGCAGGGAAACGCGGAATATTTTATTCTTACTTTAGGCATGTTGAGAAAGAAAGGAGGAAGAAATAAGAATGGTTGTAGGTTTTAGATCTACGTTAAACACGGATGCAAAATATAGATCTAGATTAATTATGGATGTAAGTTCAATATTAAAAGGGGGTTTGTAGGGTTCATTAGGATTTAGTAGTTATGGATGGTTAATTAAAGATTACTCTTTTTATTCTTTAATAGATTTAAAACTAGAACGACAGAGATGCATGTAGGTTAGGGTTTCTGGAGGGAAAAGGGTTCCCACTCTTAACCCCTATCTCGACATAGAACTCCGTTCATATCTAGCCTTTACCAAATTGATTGTTAACACTAATCTCAAATCGTGGTCGTGACTACCAATGAATTGATAGCGCGCCCGATTAGGGTGTTAACAATTCTTTTGATAAAATTTATAAACTTTATAGGACTTAAAAAGAGTTAAAAGATTTTAATCATCCATTTATCTACATAACCATACGAACCCTAATAAGCGGAGAATTACTTGCGCATGTTGGGAAAAGAAGATGAAAAGACAGAGAGGGAAAACATAATGTAAAATGCAAAAGAATTAAATAAAACAACTACCTTTATTATTCGACTTGAACAATTTACACTTTATTCCTTAGAAAATGATTACAAAAACTTGGTTTGCTTCTCGAACTCTTCCGAAGGAGGTAGATGAACAGTTGATGATCAGCCTGGATGCGTGAGCCGTCTTGGACTTCGTGATCTCTTCGGCTTGATGCCTTCTAATTTTAGCCCTTGGTCCTTTATATAGCCCTCAAAGAAGAAAAACTAATTACCATATATGGTGACTTTCTAATATGGTGACTTTCCATGCCTGGATTCTGAGTCCCTGTCAGTATTGATTTTATGATTTTGGCAGATTTTTGATCCTGACATCTTGAACACCTTGATCTTTTGACCTGAGCTAAATCTTGCACAATGTCTCTATGAATAATGTTAGTTTATTTATTAAATTAGAGAGAGTATCTTAATCACTATATATGGTAATAAATCTTTAAGAAACTTGATTAAGAATATTTAATATGCTATGCACTTTATATGGTAATAAATCTTTAAGAAACATGATTAAGAATATTTGATATGCTATGCATCTTTTAATTACTAAAATATTTTGAAGTATTATTCTAACCATTTGTATGATATTATATCTTTTTAGAATTGTGATTAGAATATTTGATATGATATATATATTTTCAATTACCAAAATATTATATAAATATAAAATGCCTATATTTTCCTTCATAATAGTAATTATAATATATAAACATATGGAAAATAGTATTTTGCAATTAAATCCAAATATGTTTAATATTTATAATAAACACCTTTTATTATTTAAGAAATGTAAGGAAAATACTTGTACCAAAGTGCAATATTTTCAACTGAACATTGCATAGTCGTTACCTTCTGTACACCATCGTTAGGCTAAATGATTTTCTTCCTTCCCTACTATTCGGCACCCGCCTATGGTTTGGAAGAAGACTATCCAATAAGCATAATAGGTGTACTCTCCTAATCCTAGGAGTACTCGCAACCTGAGAGAAGGTGATGATAAAAGACAACCTGAATAATCCTATTCAATTTCTCCTCAACCGGAGAAATGCAAAGGTGAACTAGGAGTGGCGATGAACTATGCGGTTTGGTCGTGATTGATAGCAGTCACAATTTACTTTTCCCTCTTTCTAATCCCTTTATTTATCTTTACTTATTACCTTCTGTACACCACACTTAGGCTAATTGGTTTTTTTCATTCCCTACCTTTCGGCACCTGCCTATGGTTTGGAAGAATACTATCCAATAAGCGTAATAGGTATACCTTCTCCTCATCCTAGGAGCCCTCACAACCTGAGAGAAGGTAAAAGGAAAAGACAACTGAATAGTCCTATTCATTTTCTCCTGAACCAGAATCCATCCTCGAATCTGGAATATGTTCCTTCGAGTTCGTATATAACCAAACGATGGATTTATCCAATAAGAGTGGATGTTCGTAGTGATACGGGGTGTTCTGGAAAAAAGCAAAGGGTAAAAGTAGGAGTGGCAATGAAGTATGCAACTCAGACAATCCAAAAGCCAGTGTTTTAAGAAAGTTCGGTTAACTTGGTTACTGAGTTATAGTCTAGGGTCGGGCCATGGTCGCTGCCAAAGAGAGAGAGAAATAAATACTCAGCGTGCACTCTAACCTAGATCAGAATGGTTAATCACTTTATCTAATCAGGATGTCTCCTACTGTATCCTCAAATTCTCCTCCAAACCTGAAAGAAGAATTAGTCGGGATCACCCGAGAAGTAAACCAACTCATCAGTGGGTATCGGGATCCAACTATCATCGCATGATAATTTGATGGAATCCACTCAAGTCACTACACTCCATATGGTATGCGCATGCCTGGCAAGTCTCAGTTTCTTTAGAAACTCCCGATGTGATTTTTACCCCTAGGACCCAAGTGACCTTGACGAATAATCAACAAATCAAAAGGTCCTAGTCAAGTTCAACCCGTTATTATCTTGATTGCGTTAAACCCACCCGCACGACCCTTGACGAATAATCAACAAAGTCGTACGACCGTCCTAACCAATCCACATGTCCATGCGACAGAAAAGCATAACAGAGCTACCGCACATTACGCCTCGACGAATAGCAACGACAAACATAGCATGAATACTAAGCAATACTAATCTGAAATGACGAAGGGCTATGGCTGGTTTTTTGCGAAAAACCTTTAACGTAATGAACTTGATATCGTTGAAAGAATCCAAGTGGTTTCTAAAATATATAGTGGTGAAAACTTTTGCTAAAGAGGTCACTCCCGGTGAAGGGATCTCGGCTCTTTCCTTGTAGAATGGGGTGCGGGATATTCCTAACCGAATACTATGACACAAAGCAAAAAGTAATCGACTATAGTGAAGTTATTACCCTGACGCAAACCTCTGTCCAAGGGGTCACTCCTGATGAAGGGATCTCGGCCCTTGCCTCGTCAAATGAGGTGCTGGATATTCATAAACAAATACCTCTGTGCAAAGCAAAAGAGAACGCCCATGTAATAACAGCTTTTCAAAAATTGTTCCAACAACATCGAATAGGTCTGTTACGGCAGCGCCCCGGCCGTCAATCCGAGACCAAATGTAGAACAAAAACTTTTCAAACATGGCGCTACCACAACCATTTATGCGGATCGTGCCATTAACCTAATACTAGTAAACTGTAAAGGGGTTTTAGAGATTATACCGATCGATCCGTGTCCTTTGGTCTTCAATCTCCTCCCGTAGCTTGTTGTGGCTGCCCCGACGAATTCGATCTCCGGTCTCCATCATCGAAGTGGCTCTACGTCAATGAATCTTTATACGGGCTCCCGCTTCAAACCGAAGCAACTTGGACATTAAGTTTGCTAAAAGTGATGACCAAGATGAAGTAGAGAAGGTGTGTGATTACTTTGTCTCAATACACTCTAGGATTCTCAACACATGAGAGGGATAGAGTGGGGGTTGAAGATGAAGCCATTGATGGAAGTTGTGAGCTCAAGGAGAGAAAACAAGTGAGCAAAAACCAAGCTCTAAAAAGAAAATGAGTGGTTGTCCAAAATATTACAAGTGAGTGTTTTGATATATTGTGTTGTGTAAATGAGCCTCACACACTCACAAAATATCTCTACACCCACACACTTACCAAAAATATCTTTGCTCACTAAAAAATATCTTAGCCTTGACAAAAATGAGTCATGCCAAGAATGAGTCACAAATTCCATATTAAACATTTAAACATAAATGTCTAATTCACAAAAAGAAAATGGCATCATCTAAAGTTATCTTGTAAAGAATTACAAGAATACCCCTCATCCATACATACATAGCTGCATCCGTATTCCGACTGAATACGAATAATAAGAGACGAAAATAATCCAACCAATCTAATACTAGGATTCGGCTTAAACCAAAGCCCACTAGTATGATCCGTCCGATCATGATCCGTGCATAAGTGCACGTATATGGTCGAACCCTGCCATAAAACCATATGGCCTTTACAACGTTTCTCCCGAACTTGGGAAACTCTCTGTGGGGGACTCTAAAGACTCGTCAATACGCTGGCAGTGGGTTTAACCACAAGCACGTCAGTGGCATTAGCTGTACGTAACGGCTGACCATGTATTGAGAGAAAGGGAAGCTGACGAGCGAACTCATTTTGAAACCCTACTGAGCCTGACAGTGACAATATCTGTACAGTCCGGTCCGTTCGTCTATGAGTATCGCATATCGGGTCTAGGGAGGTGGATAAAGTCAGACCCCAAATAACACGATATTTAGTGTCGGTATGAAACTCATCACCACCTGAGAAACTACCGATCCTAGATCGGTAATTCTCGACTATCTTGGCCAAGAATTTCTGGCGATGGCCATCCGTGCACACTGCGACCTCTACCCCCAATACCGGGAGAGACGAAACCCCTGACGATCTGCTCACCGCCTCTATGTGGCTCGGGACTGTACCCAACTAAAACCTGTTTGCACGACTCTACTGAGCCGTAGTAGGGTAATAATCAAAGAACCGTGGGAACTCACACGAGAAAAATGACGATCTCAGGTCGATAGACTAGCCTGTACACATGTCACCTGGGAACTGCTATCTGACAATAGGTATACTACTAACTAGCAGGTTCCCGGTGAGTCCGTCCGGTGTACTCATAACCCAATGAGCACCTGTATATTATCTTAGGTGAACCAACTGAAACCAATGGCTTGTGAGACCGGCCACCGCCCCTCGTCGGGGTCTCGATATGTATACACTAGTCTACTCATGGAGTATTGATGCTCAGTTTTGAAACTCCCACGACTAGGGACACTTTAAGGATGTGCTTATAGACTACCCAACTCTCACGTATATGATCGCTATCATACTGCTGGTAGTCAAGCAAGAATCCTATGGGCTCTATCAACATGTAATAGTGAACTGTAGTGTCACCTGAAGTATGTACACGATGATAAAGACAAACCAGATAGCATACTATCATCTTGAGTAAGACTGTCCTACCGGTATAGCTCCTCCCTCGATTATTGCAATCACGTGCCTGTGATCCAATAATTGACTTGAGGGCACTATAGCCAACAAATATGTACGAGGCATCACGCAGATCCTTCATAGAGAACCTTTGTGATAAGAACATTTTGACCGATTATAGCATAGGAACATCGTTTCCTATCAGAAGAAAGTCATCTACGTACAATACTAGGAATGTGACATCACTCTCTACAATTTTTTTATAAACACAAGGTTCATCTGGATTTTTGACGAAATCAAACTCTTTGACGACGTCATCAAAACAGATGTTCCAACTCCGTGATGCCTGCTTCAATCCATAAATGGATTTAAGCAACCTACATGCTTTTCCGCTGCTCCTATTATCAATGAAGCCCTCTGGCTGATTCATATAAACACATTCTTCTAAATCACCATTTAGAAAAACTGTTTTAACGTCCATCTGGCAGATCTCATAGTCGTAGTGAGAAGCAATAGCAAGTAGGATCTGAATAGATTTAAGCATGGCTACAGGAGAAAAGGTTTCGTCATAGTCCAGCCCTGGTCTTTGACGGAATTCTTTTGCCACAAGCCTTGCCTTATAGGTCTCTACCTGCCCATCTACACCGATCTTTTTCTTAAAGATCCATTTGCACCCTACGGGTTTTACCCCAGAGGGTACAACTTCCAAAGTCCAAACTTTGTTGGTGAACATAGACTCCATTTCGGATCTCATGGCATCCAGCCACTTCACAGAATCACCACTCGTGATAGCTTGCTGAAAACTGGTAGGGTCATCATCATCCATGATGCAATCTTCTCTATCACCATCAATGAGAAAACCATAGTATCTCTCCGGTGGGCGAAAATTCCTACCAGATCTACGGAGTGGCTGAGATTCATAAGATTCTGTTGCAACATCAGGTTCAACCAAGTCGTCATTTGTAACTTGTGTCTCTAGAACCTCTTCTAGATCTACCACATTGCCATCAGTATCATTTGGAAAAATCTCATTTTCTAAAAATGTAGCATGTTGAGAAACAAATACCTTTTGTTCCTCCTTGTGGCAGAAAAGATATCCAAACAAATGTTTTGGATATCCCACAAATATACATTTGACCGATCGTGTCTCGAGTTTTTCTGGATTCTGCTTTTTGACAAAAGCCAGACAACCCCAAATCTTAACTCGTTTGAGAGATGGTCTCTTCCTATACCATATCTCATATGGAGTGGTAGACACGGTCTTGGTTGAAACTTTGTTCAACAGAAAAGCTGCAGTCTTCAATGCATGCCCTCAAAAGGAGAGAGGTAACCCAGTATCACTCATCATGGATCATACCATATCCAATAGGGTGAGATTCCGTCGCTCTGACACACCGTTGTGCTGTGGTGTGTAATGGGGAGTGAGCTAAGAGAGAATCCTATTCTCTTTTAGAAAGTTCGAAAACTCTTTACTAAGATACTCTCCACCTCGATTTGATCGAAGTATTTTGATGCTTGTTCATCACTGAAAACTGCATTTTAATACCGCTCATTCGTTATCTATTTTTTGTATATATCGGTACTATTAACCGGTGTTTGCTCAGTAATACAGCTTACAGGTATGCTTGACAAAATACTAGAAATACATCCAGAATCACGGATATTACATTTGTGAGCTGACACTGCAACCAGAATTGCAAACCGATCAAGAATCAAAGAGTTTTTGTAAATAAACTAGTGTACACACATTTTGGCCCAACACATGACAAGTTATGCACTAGCTTTTTGATGGCTTTGTCCTAATGGGGGGCTGCCCAATGCAAGGAACAAGTGGGCATGGAAGTGATGGGTAGTTAATGCATAAAGTTGTGATGTGATCCAAAGTTTCAAGTTTTCCTCCAAACCCTGGGTGCATACCAAGTCAAATTAGAGAAAACCAGCATCACCAAAGTGATATTGGGAACAACACAAGACTACACACCAAGAATAAGCCCCAGAGCTCGGATTTGGACCGAGCTCAATACCTATGTGGCCACCCCCTGCTCCCAAATGCTTCCAGACTTTTGTGGGCCCTCCCTTGCTGCCATCTCATCTTGTTTTTATTATTTTTTTATTTTTCTTTTCTTCCGATAAAAGCAGACAGTGGGCAAGGGGTCAAGGGTCTCACATTTTGCCAAGTTTTGTTCTATACTTTGTAACTCTTTTTGTTCCTTTAGTTATTTTAAATAGCTTCCCCTTGAGTTCTTAACCTTCTCTTGATCTTGCAAGCTCTTAATTGAGCTTGCAAGTTTAAGGGTTGGTTATTGATCTCAAGGGTTGTATTTTTATAGAAGTTGAATAAAGCTCGCTTTTGTGATATCATTTTGCCTTGGGTTTTTAGCTCTCTCTTGAGCTTGCAAGCTCTTAATTGAGCTTGCAAGTTTAAGTTTGGGTTATTAAACCCATGGTTTGTAACTTGTTCCATGGTTCCTAGTCTTACTTGCTCTTTTCTTTCCATGCTTTCCTTACTTGCAATTTAATTACATGCTCTTTTAATTCTTGCTTTACTTACCTTACAATTTATTACCATGCCCTTTACTTACTTGTAATGCTTTTTCCTTTCTTTTCTTTTGCTCTTTTTGTTGTTGTTTTGTAATGGTTGTAAATATGTGTTGTTAGTAAAAGAATATGATATTGTAAGTTAAGGATTTCGTTTCCCATTCCTTTTCCCATTATTTTCCATTGAACTCCGCCCAAATCTTACGCAAGCGCTCCGTTAGGCACCCTACCCTACCAAGGTATCGGTGATCCCTGACCGCGACCGGCTACGTTCAGTTTCGCTGGAGGCGAAAGCAAGAGACGAGAACGGAAGGACAAGGGTCAATAAGCCGGATTCCACGAATACCGTGCTGAAGTACCCCAATCCACGTTGTTGCCGATTGCTCTAGCCTCAATTGGTCATAACTCGGCTCAAAAATTTGAGTATGAATTCACTAGTTTACACTATTGTATCTTTTCCTAACAAGCTTTGTACTTTGCATATAACACGTAGGATAGATACGAACTTTCCGCCACGCGCATTAACTCGTCAAAACAAGAACTTAAAATGCTCTGTTTCCCTGCGGACGACCCGTGCTCATCGCGGCTAGATACAAAGCGACACCGTCCTGATCGCGGTTAGATTTTAGAACTTCAAAACACGACACGCCAAAAGCGTGCGATCGAATGGCGCCGTTGCCGGAAAATGGTAACGTTTTAATTCGTGTTATTTCGGGTTAATCATTGTACATTTCATCTATACATCTAACCCTATTCTAAAAACAAACTAAAAATTTAAAAAAAAAACCAAAACCATAACAAAAACTAACATTCTTAACCATTTTTGTTCTCTAGATTTCGTACCTGCTAGCACTCTGGATCTAAACTAAAAAATCAAACAATACCAGTGAGACTCTAGTGGAACACAGAAGAAGTTTGGAGCCTATCTGCCACAACTTGGCCGGCGACACACCCACCAAGTCCGAGCTCGCCGGCCTCTTTTGCTCCTTCTGCCTCCAATTTTTCCTCTGTGCTCAAGTGTTCTGGTTTTGTCCTATTTGTATTGTTTGTTTTTTTATAATTTTTAGTGTGCAGGTATTTGGGCATTCGTATCGCTTTTCCGCACTAAAATCCGTTTTTTCGACATTTGTAGATTTTTCCGGATTTGCGAACAGCGAGCGTGTGGAGCAAAGTGTACATTCCAAGTTAAGGTGATTACAAAGTACAATGCCAAAGATCCGGGTAGTTTGACTCGCGCAAGCAAACTTTTCAAGCTAACCGAATTTACATCAACGAAGGTTTCCTAACCCAAAAACTTAACGGTACGTACTTTACTATCACCTTCTTCTCAAATCCGACGCATCCAATATAATATCTTTGTAGGATTCTTTGCATGTTCGCTAGCAATCGCGAAAATTAACTAATCCGTATTGGTTGCAGTGCCGAGCTTAAACATAAAAAATGATTGTTTGAAATCTTGAACAAATTTTTTGATTAAATTGCGCATTGCATACATTAATACGGACTTAAGGTTAAGCGAACTCCACAACATACGGTAAAGGATTTCATCCCTTTTTCCGTGGCCCACAAATCACGAACTTAAGCATAACGTTTACCCTCACAAAAATTTAAAAGAAATTAGACTTTAAGACTTAAGGACTTCACGCTCACTAGGAGAAGTTAACTGTGTTTAGAACACCGCTTAACGGTATATCGTTCACGGGGTGTCTAGAAAAGTGTTCACGGCAAAACCGCCAAAAGAGAAATGGTTATTTAATTAAGGACCTTCGCGAAAGCGTCGGAAAACCTCCCCTTATCTCTGCACTTACCTGGCATCGTGATCAGTATATCTTGAGCCCGTTTCTCGACACAATTTTATTTCAACAATCAAGTTTTTGAGCAGGTCTAGTTGACCCAGGTAAACCTTAGACTGATTAGGTGCGTGGTATTTTTTGTGTCGTGGTTGTTTTTGTCCTGATTCTTTTTCAGTATATTACATTTTTTTGTTGATAACTAACTAAAAAACTATAAAAAAATCACATTCTTTTTCTTCTCCTTTCTCTCATCATATCATGGGTACCCCACCTCGAAAAACTCTTGCCAAACTTTGGTACCCACAACCTGACATAACTTCCTACGGTTCTTTCTTTGGCCGAACGTCGAACGATCCCTCCATGCCCAAAATTTCTTTGAAAGATCGGATAGACGCGTCTAGGACAACCAATTGGACTCTGCAATCAACTTTGTATCAACCGTTTCAACCTACCACACCTTCTTATGTTGATACCCCTTTTGAGAGTCCGATTGTAACTCCAAGACCTATGTCCCTTGCTAAACATATTGAATAATATCGTAGCCGATCTTTCACCCCTTTCACCACTACAACTTCTTTTGATCAACAATTCTATTCACCTTCTTATCATGACGTTGATCATCATCTTGTCCAACCATTCAACTCCTACCAGTCCTACCCAACTTTTGCACCTTCCCTAGACATTGCTTCTATACAGTCTCTTGGGAGTTTTCAGTATCCAAATAACTTTGAATATTTTACTGAAACCCCTTCACAACCCATGTCTAGTCCGGAACAGTCGTTGGAAGATTTTAGGGTAGCGTCGTACCAACAGATGATGGATTTGAATGCGTCCA
This sequence comes from Agapanthus africanus, assembly GCA_030015575.1. Classification (NCBI taxonomy): domain Eukaryota; kingdom Viridiplantae; phylum Streptophyta; class Magnoliopsida; order Asparagales; family Amaryllidaceae; genus Agapanthus; species Agapanthus africanus. The sequence continues at coordinate 593,296,468 of CM057337.1, read as the reverse complement.
TGGCCTCCCTCATACAACCTAGTGATCCGGTGGCTAGTTTCCAACTAGCTCCAAATTTTTCAATGTATGATGATGCGGTAGGACAGGTTGAGAATTTGAGTGGAGAAAGTGAGCTGTATATCCTTCCAAATCAAACCTATCCGTTCCAAATTGAATCCCACAACTCCGGATTTGAATGTCTATCAAGCGTCCCAAATGAATCACAAATTAAAGATAGAATTTTTGATGAGTTGTACGACTTTGTAGTGTTTGATTTACCAGATTGTGAAGGGACCCTGTCGAGTGGAACCACACCAAATCCCTTTGACCTCTACACCTCCATCTAAGAACCACAACTGATTGAAATCCATGCTTTTGATGAGGTGTCTGAAAAATTTGATTTTCACTTGATTAAGGATATTGACACTAGGAATATTTTGGATGATGAACCCGCTGCTTTGGACGGGTTTTTCTCTCCAATTCATCATCTCGAGTCATTAACTGTTTTTCCCGAACTTCATATGCGTATTGATATTGATAATAAATGCATGGATGAGCTTAACTTTGAGGAGAATTTTGAGGATATTTTTGAGGATGAACCAGTTTTGCTTGATGAGTCGGATTTTCCAATTCATCCTATCCCTTCCACTGACTGTGTACACCTTCCTGAACCTTTAACTGATACCCTTCCTCGATCACTCCCCTACATCCTTTCTATCGTTCTGACCTTGCAAGACACCATATCACTCTCATTTCTTGTGTCTGGTTTACCAAGTTCGGCATACCCATGTTTTCACACGAATCTTGAGGGATTTGACCCTATTTTTCGACGGGTTAATAGATTAGTACAATCGCTTTTTACACATCGGTAATCACAAATTGTACTAATTTATTCACTCCATTTTCACCCTCAAGTTCGTACTCCATTTCTTTTTCTCTTCCGCCATTCTTCTCCTCATATACCGGGACCGTATACCACTTCTATCCCCATACGGTCTCGTGTATTCTCCATTTCTTTCCTCACCGTATTCTTTCACCAACCTGCACATTATAACGATAAATTTTTTGAATGGTTGGAGCTCACTTTTGGCCTGTGTAAGGCCTTGTATAGATGAGTACTGTTCTCTTCTCCCTAACTATGAACTTCAACGCTTAACAGTGGAAACACTGTTTCACTTAACTTGGGGGGGGGCCTTTTTGGTGTATATATTTTTTGGTTTTCTTTTTGTTTTGTATATAATTTGATTTTGGGGAGCGCCGAAAATTTTGACCCTCTTGGTGTAGCCTGACAGTGAGGGCACTGTCAAGTTTAAGTTTGGGGTGTGCTCGGTAAGCTTTCTTCCTTCGCATTCATTTGTATATTTTGCATTTGCATACCTTTTTAAAAACCCACAAAAATCGAAAAATTTTCACAAAAATATAAAAACTTTGTCGTCAAGTTAGCCAACAGGGTAACTTAGATTTTTATTCTGAAAGTTTAGTTGATACGTTAGAAATAACTAAATCCTAGGCTTAGGAATTGAAAACCCTAAAAATAACCCTCATTCTGTTTAAACCTTGGTGATTATACGTCCTTACAGTTTTTTTTATAGAAGTAGGTAATCTTGAGTTCAGTTCTTGAGTTCAGTCAAGATGAATGGAAAGTATTGAAGTTTTACTGAAGGATAAGTCTGAAAAATAGTTTATATTCTTGAGTTCAAATTTAGAAAGTATATACCCTACAAACTGCACATACATGCACCTTGAAACTTGGGATAGTAGACAATACCTAGAAATACTCTAGCCTAAAAACCTAGTTTTAAAGAAAAAACAGTATTTTAAAGCTAAACACCAAAAGTGCATATTGAAAAATATATCCGGTCTTGAAAAAGAAAAATAAGAGAAAAGAAAAATAAATAAATAAAGTCAAGATCTGGAAACTGCTATTTACGCTTTAAGCTCACACATTCAGTAATCGGCCGTTAGTGCCTCAAGAAGTATCAATAGTCGCATGAAAAGTGTGTGAGCAACACCGCCCATAATTAATGAAAAGAAGAAGTATTAGGTATTAGGGTAAGGGTACTATAACTTGAATTGAATTCTTAAGTGTAGGGGTGAAAAATTTACACACACGTAGGGGTATACGATCGATGTTTGGAGGAAAGATAGAAATAAAGAATAAGACTTATGTTTTCTGTAAAGTTGATAAAAATCCCTGATTTGAGACCACACTTTAGAAGGAAAACTCATGAGATACCAACATCTTTCTAAACTTTTTTGGAACATATAGGATCTAGGGTTGAATAAATAGGAGGTGTGAAATATAAGAGTTGGATATTTCTAACTTAGAATGATAGAATTTCTAACCTAGATACTAAACTATAAGAGTAGAATCGATGATAACTTATGAAACTAACTTGATGGGATTTTGTGGGTGTAATCCGCTGAAAACTCTCAGGAGACAACACTCCTCCTAGTAGGGACACCTAGAGGTTTAACGGCTTGTTGCACGTGCTTAGTGCAATCGCGTTCCCTGCGAAAGTGAGGCTATGATTTTGTTTTGCTCGGGATGAGTAAAAGATAAGTTTGAGAGTATTTGTTCATCACAGAAAACTACATTTTTAATACCGCTCAATCATTATCTATTTTTTATATATCGGTACTATTAACCAGTGTCTGCTCAGTATTACAGATTACAGGTATCCGTGGCAAAATATTGGAAATACATCCAAAATCACGGATATATCATCTGTGAGCCGACACTGCAACCAGAATCGCAAACCGACCGATCCTTCAAGAGTTTCTTTGTGCAACATGCTTGTGTACACACTTTTTATCTAAATGGACCAACACAATACAAGTGTGTACACAAGACTTTTTGGCTTGCACTAGAACCTAGGGGGGTTGCCCAATGCACACAAGTAGGGGGGTAAGTGCAATAAATGATAATGGTGTGTGTTGACTCAAAGATTCAAATTTCCCTCTAAGCACTGGGTGCAAATCAGGTCAAAACAAAGAAAATAAACAACACCAGAGAGATATTGGGGACAACACAAGCCAACACACAAAGCACGAGCCCCAGAGCTCGGATTTCAACCGAGCACACCACCTCTGTGGCCGGCCAAACAGTGCCCAATGGGCCCTAGTCTTCTGTGGTCCCTCCTTTGCTGCCTTGTCATCATATTTTTATTGTTTGTTTATACACTTTTTGAGCCTATAAAAGCAGGCAGTGGGCAAAGGGTCAAGGGGTCTAATTTTTCATTCTATTTTGCAACACTTCATTTTTGTTTCTCTTCATTCTTGTACATAGCTAATCCCCCTTGAGCTCTATACCTTAACTTGATCTTGCAACCTCTTCATTGAGCTTGCAAGTTTAAGCTTTGGTCATTGATCTCAAGGGGTTGTATCATTACTTAAGGAATCAATAAAGCTCTCTTTTGTGCCTTCATTTTCACATGAGTTCTTTGCCTCTTCTTGATCTTGCAACCTCTTCATTAGGCCTGTAAGTTTAAGATTTGGTTATTGAACCCATGGTTTGTAACTTGTTCCATAGTTCCTAGTATTTCTTTCTTGCATTTTTCTTACTTGCTTTACATTCTTGGTCTTTATTATCATGCTCTTTTCTTACTTGCAATTTAAATTCCATGCAATTTACTTACTTGCTTGTTTTTCTTTTCTTTTCCTTCCTCTTTTCTTTTGCCTTTTTGGTTGTTGTTGTGAATGGTTTATGAATATGTGTTGTTAGGTATAGATGACGATTTTGTAAGTTAAGGTTTCTTTGCTCATTTCCTTTTCCCGTATTTTCCATTGAACTCTGTCCAAACGTTACGCAAGCGCTCCGTTAGGCACTCTACCCTACGTAGGTATCGATGATTCCTAGCTGTGACCGTTTGCGTTCGGTTTGGCTGGAGGCGAAAGCAAGAGACAAGAACGGACGGACAAGGGTCAATAAGCCGGATTCCACGAATACCGTGCTTAAGTACCGTAATCCACGTTGTTGCCGATTGCTCTAGCTTCAATCGTTAAGTTCGGCTCAAAGGTTTTTAGTGCGGATTTCCTTAGCTTACACTATTGTATCTTTTCCTAAACACTTTATACTTGCATATACATATAGGTTAGATACGAACTTTTCGCCCACGCTCATTAACTCGTTACGACAAGAACGTAAAACGCTCCGTCTCCCTGTGGATCGACCCATGCTCATCGCAGCTAGCTGCAAAGCGACACTGTCCTGATCGCGGTTAAACTTTAGAACTTAAAATATACGACACAACAAAAGCTTGCGATTAAATGGCGCCGTTGCCGGGGATGACCCGTGCTCATCGCGGCTAGCTGCAAAGCGACACTGTCCTGATCACGGTTAGATTTTAGAACTTCAAAACACGACACGCCAAAAGCGTGTGATCGAATGGCGCCGCTGACGGGGAGATGATAACGTTTTAATTCTTGTTGTTTCGGGTTAATCTCTGTGCATTTCATCTATACAACTAACCCTATTTTCAAAAACAAACTAAAAATTCAAAATTTCAAAACCAAACAAAAAACTAACAAAACCAATTTTGCTCTCTGGATTTCTGACCTGCTACCACTCTGGATCTAAACTAAAAAATTAAACCATATCAGTGAGACTCTAGTGGAACATAGTGAACACAGAAGAAGTTTGGAGCCCATCTGCCACAACTTGGCCGGCGACACACCCACCAAGTTCAAGCTCGCCGGCCTCTTCTGCTCCTTCTGCCTCGAATTTTTCCTCTATGCTCAAGTGTTCTGGTTTTGTCCTGTTTGTATTGTTTGTTTTTTTTATAATTTTTAGTGTGCAGGTATTTGGGCATTCGTATCGCTTTTTCGCACTAAAATCCGTTTTTCCGACATTTCAGATTTTTGCGGATTTGCGAACTGCGATCGTGGGGAGCAAATTGTACATTCAAGGCCAAGGCGATTACAAAGTACAGTACCAAAGATCCGGGTAGTTTGACCCGCGCAAGCAAAATTTCCAGGCTATTCGGATTCGATTCAACGAGGGTTTCTTAACCCGAAAATTTAACGGTACGTACTTCGTTAACACCTTCTTTCTCAAATCCGACACATCCAATATAACATCTTTGCAGGATTCTTTCCAAGTTCGCTAGCAAATGCTAAAAATTAACTAACCCGTATTTGTTGCGGTGCCGTGCTTAATATAAAAAAAGATTGTTTGATGTTTTGAACAAATATTTTTCATTAAATTGCGCATTGAATCCATTAATACGGACTTAAGGGCAAGCGAACCCCACAACATACGGTAAAGGATTTGATCCACTTTTTCGTAGCCCACAAATCACGAACTTGAGCATAACGTTTACCCGCACAAATTTTAAAAGAAACTAGACTTTAAACCTTAAGGACTTCGCGCTCACTAGGAGAAGTTAACTGTGTTTAGAACACCGCTTAATGGTATATTGTTTATGGGGTGTCTAGGAAAGTGTTAACGGTGAAATCGTCAAAAGAGAAAGGGTTATTTAATTAAGGACCTTCGCGAAAGCGTCGGAAAACCTCCTCTTATCTCTGCACTTACCTGGCCTTGTGATCAGTATATCTTGAGCCTGTTTCTCGACACAGTTTTACTTCGACAATCAAGTTCTTGAGCAAGTCTAGTTGACCTAGGTGGACCTTAGACCGATTAGGTGCGTGGTATTTTTGTGTCGTGATTGTTTTTTTCCAGATTCTTTTTGTGTGCATATTTCATTCTTTTGTTGATAGCTAACTAAAAATTAAAAAAAATAAAAATAAAAATAAAACCACATTCTTTTTCCTCTCTTCTTCTTCTCTTCATATCATGGGTACCCTACCTCGCAAAACTCTTGCCGAACTTTGGTACCTACAACGAGACATTACTTCCTACGGTTCTTGCTTTGGCCGAATTTCGAACGACCCCTCCATGCCCAAAATTTCTTTGAAAGATCGGATAGACGCGTCTAGGACTACCAATTGGACTCCGTAATCCACCTTGTACCAACTGTTTCAACCTTCACCACCTTCTTACGTTGATACCCTTTTTTCGAGTCCTGTTGTAACTCCAAGACCCATGTCTATTGCTGAACGTATTGAACAATCTCGTAGCCGATCTTTCACTCCTGTCACCGCTGCAAATTCTTGGGATCAACAATTCCATTCACCTTCTTATCCAAATGTTGATCCTACTCCTGTCCGACCATTCAATTCCTATCCATCCTGTCACGCCCCGCTTCCCAAAATACGGAATACGAGGGGTAGACAAGGCCAGCCATGCTCCTACGGTCAAGGAAAAGTCCTGCCGTAGTCACACTTCGGCTTCTAGTTTATCATGGTAAACAGTAAGTGATGCACAGGTAAAGGGAAATACAGCAACTGAAGTAAACAATGTAAAGACTGACCTGAAGTGGAACAAATGAATGTAACTCGGGAGGGCAAGTCCAGAAGTCTGTGATGCACGTCTAGTTCTGGTCCAGGCTAAAACTTCTCCTCACACTGAGCATGCATACTCAGGTCGTCAGAGCGACACAATAGCAATATAATATATATATATAATCAAGTAACAGTTCTAACATTGGTAAAGGATATGAATAACAGTAAATCAATGACAGCATGAAAATGAATGTGCAGTAATCAATGCAGCGGAATAGTAAAGCAGTATAACAATATGTCACGAATGTCAACACGGTATAGAAGGAATGTAAATGACAGTAACCCTATCAGTCTCTAAGTCTCACTGCACAGGTCAATAAGCCTATCGTCAGTCCAAGTGTGAGAGTCAACCACTCGCGAGTGTCTTCCACCCAAGGGTAGAACCCAAGGGCAAGGGACCACGGGCCCAACATGTAACGAATGTATCACGGTGATATAGCACATACCCTGTAAATCTCCATATAACTCCCTAAATATATAAGCCGGCATGGGACTCCCGAGATTCTGTTGAATTCACACTTGAACTACCCCACACCCCGAGGTCTACATCACACACTAACCATCGATCTAAATACTAATCGATCCGTGACAAGTCTGCGCGAGAACTGGAGGCAGGGCCTCCATCAAGCACGTCCCGACTAATACCTAAGATAAATGGCAGTGTCTGGTGTCTTATCTGTGACACCCGTGCAAACGCTTCCATAAGTGTCCCATTCCACTTATTAGTCACACGTGCACGCATCCCACAGACGTCGACAATGCAATAGAATAATATGGTCACTGATTGTGCACAAGTACGTATCACTTTCACTTAAACACGAATACACGAACACTGACGTACTTGCCACAATCAACACTAAAATCTAACACTGGGTAAATGCACGATGTCACTAGGTTATCACTACCATGATATGTGTATGATGTGATGCATGAACAGTATAAAAGCACAATTAAGGTGTCATAAAAACAACAGTATATTACTTGCACATTTTATCATGAAGTATATGTACGTAATTTGGCGAAATGATAAACAGGTAGTAATTAATATGTTCAGTTAGATATCCATAGAATTTTGTTTCAAGCCAATCGGGTTTCAGGATCATTAGTTATAACTGTTTCATTTTAAACGCACGCGGCTGGAAATCCGGCTTCAGAATCAGGAATCCATTTCGCAACGCATTTTAACCCCAGTTGGGATCATAATTTAGCGACGCTACAGTTGGATGAATTCTAGGGTTTTCAGTAAGGTTTTCAACACAACAAACGGATCCTCAATCGCGTCTGTATGTTAGGAGTTATAATCTGTTTAATACCAACATGCCAATTCTGATTCTGCTGGGACTGTTATGTGTCCCGATCTTCTAAATTACAGATTAAATATCAAACGGTAACGAAACAGGATGAAATCAATTGTGTTTTCTAGCTAACAGATTTATCTATAATAATCAGCGGAGTTACGCAACTTACGAGTTAAGGAAATTCTATGATATCCAATACGAAACAGTAAGCAAAGACTGGAGTCACTCTGGACTGCAGTCCAGAGTCGCACTCCGGTCCGAATATCATCACAGTTTAAATACAAAATGTCTGGAAACTGGTATGGAGTTAAAGTTCATCGAGTCGGCTCCAATTTGAGCCCTCGAACGCACCATTATACTATGTACTTAATTTATGGTGAATTTAACGGTTTTCAGGTGCAACAGAAATACAGTTTTACGGTTAAACTTTGGGCCAGTTGTTTTGGTCATAAACGATCAATTTATCCAACGAAACTTGCACACGTTGTTCATCACAGCAAGGGCCCAAGTAATAAATTAAGTTCCGTCAATTTAGAAATATATTTTCTTTGGGAACACGCACCGAACAGGTACGGCACAAAATCAGTTAAACTTGTAACTCTAATAATTTATGCATTTAACGATTTTAACCTAAGTAAAATAGCATGAAAGCAAGTAAAACTTGCCTGGAGACGTCTTGGAGCACACGGCAGCGGCAACGACGTGAACGCGCGATGAATGACGCGTGCAAGGGTCGCGGTCTTGGCTCATGCTCGGGCTCTGGGCATATGGTGGCATGGTGCTGGTGGCATGGTGGCGTTGGGTGGAACGGTGACGATGGTATATATGGCCCAGAGGAGGTCGGAGATTGGCGTCGGATGTAGGCGATGTGGTCGGCTACGAGGTGAAAGGGGAGGTAAGGGCTCAACTGGGGCTTTGGGCTTGGTGCTGGCTTGGGGATGTGGCAGGTGGTGGTGATCGGCTTCAGGGAGTTCTTCAGCAACGAGGTGATAGGGGGCAGTGGGCGGTTGGTTGTAGTGCTGGAGGTGGAGTGAGGTGGCGAAGTGGGTGGCCGACACAGTGCTCGGAGGAGGTAGGGTGCAGCGACGGGTGAGTCGCCTGCTAAAAGCGGTGGCGAAGGTCATTGGTGTTAGCCTGAGTAGGGCTACGGTGTTGGGTATTGGAGATGGTGGAGTTGAGGGGGATGCTGATGGTGTAGGTTGTGGTGTTGGTGGCGAGATGAGGGGTTGACGGTTCGCTGGCGGAGGAAGGAGACATCTGAGGGTGCAAGAGAGTTAGAGACAGAGGGGGAGATTGAGAGTGGGAAAGCAAGGGAGAGGGTAGGCAGAGAAATAGTGAGGGAAAGAGAGAGAAGGGTTAGAGCAGAGAGAGAAACGAGAGAGAGAGAGAGAGAGTTGAGACAGAGAGAGAGAGAGTGATCGGGAGAGAGAGAGTGAGAAGGTAAGGCACAGAGAGAGAGAGAGAGACAGAGAGCGAGAGGGAGTTGGAGGAACAGAGGAAGGGAAGAGAGAGGAGAACATGAGGCAAAATGGAAAGAGGGCGTGGAGGCGAGAGGAGAGATGGGCGCGCGTAATGGGAGTAACGCGCACGAACGGGGGCGGAGGAGGCGGCGGGAACGGGCGACGTGGTCGCGAAGTGAAACGCGCGCGGAAATGGCGGGAAGAGCCGTTTGAGGAAGGGAGATGAACAGTATGGTGGGCTGGGCTTGGGAAATATTTAAAACAAAATTCCCCTTACAAAAACCGTGGGCTGCTGGGCTGGGAAAAAGGAAAAGGGGAAATTAATTAGAATAAATAGAAACGGGCCGGGCTAGAATAAAAGGAATTGAATATTAAAATTGAGAAGGAAATGGGGCCGGCTGAGTTGGGCTGGGCCAGAAGAAAATATATGGGAAAATTTTGGATGAAATAAAGAATGGGCCGGGGATGAGTGGGCTAGAGAAATTAATAGTAAAGGAAAAGTTTTGGGTTTCAAAAATGAATAATGGGATTTAGAAGGGGTAAAATTATATATATAATAAATAAAATTTATAGGTAAAATAAAATAAATAAAATCATAAAATAATAAACTATGGATTTAGACGTATAAGAAAAACTGGGTATTACATCATACCACCCTTACAAAAATTTCGTCCTCGAAATTTAAAAGAAACAACTAGCTATAGATAATAAGCGAAGTGTTATCATATCGAAAACTAATACGTGTTGATTTACTTTAAAAACGGATAGGCAAAGTTTTGAAGGTACGTATATATATATAAGAATCCCTTACAAAAGATAGGCCAAAAAGGTATAATGTAGGAACACTATAAGGGCAACTACAAATATACGGGAACATAGATAACAATAACGAATAATAATAATCAAAGTGTGCTCGATAAAAATCGAGACTCAAATATGTGCATGTCTAGGTTTATCAAAATAAGCAGAAAGAAAAATAATAATGATAGGGTTCAACCATTTATAATAGTAACCATGGACACAAATTCCCAAAATAAATTAACGACAATAAAGCAGTGGGAAAAATTTTGTCGGTAGGTTAAAACACTTTAGGAAAAAGGGGTCGATAGAATCGGTTTAAAATAATTTAGGAGACGTATATAGTGAAAATAGGGAAATATGGAACAAAATATGCGCGGTGTAAGGGTGCGCTATTGAAAATGAGAATAATAATAATGTACTTAAAATACATAAAACGGAGTAGTCAATAACATGTACTCTTTGATAAATTTAAAGTACTGAAAACTAATTTTTTTTGAATAACAGTGTCCCTAAATATAATTTAGGGTAATAGGAAAAAAACATAAATAGGTATATAGCTAGATAGGGTAATGATTATAAGGAAGTGTGGCTCAAACAGAAGGTTGAAGTGTGTCGGCTTTAGGCTGAATGTTAAGGAGATTGGGATAGGGTCAGCACAGGAAGTAAGGATGAGCGACAAAGGAATACTAGAGGAAAAGTGTGGGGGAAACAACAGTCGGTACAACCCACGAAATCAGAATCTGAAGGGTTAGTGAACTCGGAAGTTTCACAGGAACTGTTCTCCTCCCAGAAAGGTCTCAACGGGGCACAGACGAGGGATGAAAGGTAGCTCATTCCAAGGATCAGGGTGCGGAACCTTCTAGTCGAAACGAGGGTGAAAACTATACAATGAGTAGGGGTGGACAGTCAGAGATCTCAGCAGAAATATAAATGGATAGGGGCAATAACAAGTATCAAACGAACCAATACTCAGAAGTTTTACGAACTCAGAAGATTTATTTCATTCAAGAAAATTTGAAACAAGGCACTCCCAAAGGCGAAAAGTGGCCCTAAACTATACACAGTGTATTTGGCCAGAGGACAACATCAAAGGAAATTTCGTCAGCCGCGGTTGTGGAGACTCAGTAGGTTGCGGTAGGCTCGCGCACTCAGGTAGGGGTCTCCATTTCCATAGCGTCTCGCAGGTATCTCTATTGGAAGTCCTTCCACCATAGGGTCTTGATCTTCTGGTCCTTCTTCCTCGGATAGAACTTCTTCATCGAGGTCTGATTCCATGTGATTCTCTCCTTCTGGGTTCTCTTCCAATGGGTCTTCCTCCACTGGATTTTCTTCTATTGGATCTTCCTCGGGATCTTCCTCTATCAGGTTCTCTTCAGGATCTACTTCTTCTTCGTCAGAATCAGCTATCATGCCAAACTCTGGGGCGGCTGCTCCTTCGTCCTCTGAATCATTGTTTTCGAAGTTGACTTGTGGACCATCGACCTCATCATCGGAACTCGTCAATGTGTGATCTAAGGAAACGCATGACTGTGCATTCTCGTCTAGATGCGGCGCTGCTCCAGGGTGGGCCATGGCCTGAAAGAGAAGTCATGATTAGACAGTGGAATATATCAAGGAAAAACTCGGGGTACGCAATATAGGAAAAATATGCGGTTGCAGGAACTGAAAGATTCGAATGAAAATACTGTGATAATGAATAGAATGTGACATAGAGAAAGCATGAGAATGATACATATATTATGATTCAAATTTCATTGCATTCAACTAAAAGTTCAAAGGATACGAGATTTCAAACAGAAAGAAATATTCATAAAGGATGACAACATTATTATTACTGAAAGTAGATAACATGAAAATTATTCTTCGACTACTATAACATTGCATTCTCGTCGCGTGAGTTGAATCCTGCGTTTGATCCGCCTTATCGTCGAAGTCCGAACTACGCGGCAATCCTCACTTGGCAGAAGTGGGGAGTGTGGACGAGTTTCTCCCTTGCAGTTCTTTCCTTTCTGGGCATCCGTTGATGAGATGTTTGTCGGAACCGCACATCAGACATTTCCACTGAGCACGGCGACAAACCCTCTGAAGGTGTCCTGGCCTCTTACAATATCCACAGCAGGGGTTCTTCTGGTACTTCTGTTGCGTGGAAACAAATTGGCGTTTCATCTTCTTCCCTTTTCCTCGTTCAATAGGGATCCCTTTATGATAGGATGCTCCCGCTGGGGTCTGACTCACCTGTCTTCTCAGTCCTTCAGCTAATAAGTCGTTTGTTCGCTCTTGGGCTTCCTTCAAATCTTGCAGTACACTAAGGATCTCAACAGTCTGATTCTGAGGAGTGGAGATAGAGGAAGAGTCGTTGGAAGACATGATCCTGAAATAATGATTTTAAGGATGATATAAGCCACAAGCTGAATGAATCAAAATGTGATATGGATAGGACAAGGATTCAAGAATATCAGAGATGCTGAATTTATTATAAGTAGGGAATCAACTGTATGACTTTAAGTCACTTGATTAGAGTACGGTAGTGCAATTGCAACTACGTAACCTTGTCAAGTCACCCGAAACCATAGCGAATAGATAGCTGAACACACGATGTGAATATGGATCAAGAATGACAAGTTTATAATCTAGACCGAGTGATGTCTTAGATTGCCAAACTCTACTCAGAAAACTGCAATCCCAATCGATGCAAAACCTGGCTCTGATACCAACTAAACCATGTCACGCCCCGCTTCCCAAAATACGGAATACGAGGGGTAGACAAGGCCAGCCATGCTCCTACGGTCTAGGAAAAGTCCTGCCGTAGTCACACTTCGGCTTCTAGTTTATCATGGTAAACAGTAAGTGATGCACAGGTAAAGGGAAATACAGCAACTGAAGTAAACAATGTAAAGACTGACCTGAAGTGGAACAAATGAATGTAACTCGGGAGGGCAAGTCCAGAAGTCTGTGATGCACGTCTAGTTCTGGTCCAGGCTAAAACTTCTCCTCACACTGAGCATGCATACTCAGGTCGTCAGAGCGACACAATAGCAATATAATATATATATAATCAAGTAACAGTTCTAACAGTGGTAAAGGATATGAATAACAGTAAATCAATGACAGCATGAAAATGAATGTGCAGTAATCAATGCAGCGGAATAGTAAAGCAGTATAACAATATGTCACGAATGTCAACACGGTATAGAAGGAATGTAAATGACAGTAACCCTATCAGTCTCTAAGTCTCACTGCACAGGTCAATAAGCCTATCGTCAGTCCAAGTGTGAGAGTCAACCACTCGCGAGTGTCCTCCACCCAAGGGTAGAACCCAAGGGCAAGGGACCACGGGCCCAACATGTAACGAATGTATCACGGTGATATAGCACATACCCTGTAAATCTCCATATAACTCCCTAAATATATAAGCCGGCATGGGACTCCCGAGATTCTGTTGAATTCACACTTGAACTACCCCACACCCCGAGGTCTACATCACACACTAACCATCGATCTAAATACTAATCGATCCGTGACAAGTCTGCGCGAGAACTGGAGGCAGGGCCTCCATCAAGCACGTCCCGACTAATACCTAAGATAAATGGCAGTGTCTGGTGTCTTATCTGTGACACCCGTGCAAACGCTTCCATAAGTGTCCCATTCCACTTATTAGTCACACGTGCACGCATCCCACAGACGTCGACAATGCAATAGAATAATATGGTCACTGATTGTGCACAAGTACGTATCACTTTCACTTAAACACGAATACACGAACACTGACGTACTTGCCACAATCAACACTAAAATCTAACACTGGGTAAATGCACGATGTCACTAGGTTATCACTACCATGATATGTGTATGATGTGATGCATGAACAGTATAAAAGCACAATTAAGGTGTCATAAAAACAACAGTATATTACTTGCACATTTTATCATGAAGTATATGTACGTAATTTGGCGAAATGATAAACAGGTAGTAATTAATATGTTCAGTTAGATATCCATAGAATTTTGTTTCAAGCCAATCGGGTTTCAGGATCATTAGTTATAACTGTTTCATTTTAAACGCACGCGGCTGGAAATCCGGCTTCAGAATCAGGAATCCATTTCGCAACGCATTTTAACCCCAGTTGGGATCATAATTTAGCGACGCTACAGTTGGATGAATTCTAGGGTTTTCAGTAAGGTTTTCAACACAACAAACGGATCCTCAATCGCGTCTGTATGTTAGGAGTTATAATCTGTTTAATACCAACATGCCAATTCTGATTCTGCTGGGACTGTTATGTGTCCCGATCTTCTAAATTACAGATTAAATATCAAACGGTAACGAAACAGGATGAAATCAATTGTGTTTTCTAGCTAACAGATTTATCTATAATAATCAGCGGAGTTACGCAACTTACGAGTTAAGGAAATTCTATGATATCCAATACGAAACAGTAAGCAAAGACTGGAGTCACTCTGGACTGCAGTCCAGAGTCGCACTCCGGTCCGAATATCATCACAGTTTAAATACAAAATGTCTGGAAACTGGTATGGAGTTAAAGTTCATCGAGTCGGCTCCAATTTGAGCCCTCGAACGTACCATTCTACTATGTACTTAATTTATGGTGAATTTAACGGTTTTCAGGTGCAACAGAAATACAGTTTTACGGTTAAACTTTGGGCCAGTTGTTTTGGTCATAAACGATCAATTTATCCAACGAAACTTGCACACGTTGTTCATCACAGCAAGGGCCCAAGTAATAAATTAAGTTCCGTCAATTTAGAAATATATTTTCTTTGGGAACACGCACCGAACAGGTACGGCACAAAATCAGTTAAACTTGTAACTCTAATAATTTATGCATTTAACGATTTTAACCTAAGTAAAATAGCATGAAAGCAAGTAAAACTTGCCTGGAGACGTCTTGGAGCACACGGCAGCGGCAACGACGTGAACGCGCGATGAATGACGCGTGCAAGGGTCGCGGTCTTGGCTCGTGCTCGGGCTCTGGGCATATGGTGGCATGGTGGCGTTGGGTGGAACGGTGACGATGGTATATATGGCCCAGAGGAGGTCGGAGATTGGCGTCGGATGTAGGCGATGTGGTCGGCTACGAGGTGCAAGGGGAGGTAAGGGCTCAACTGGGGCTTTGGGCTTGGTGCTGGCTTGGGGATGTGGCAGGTGGTGGTGATCGGCTTCAGGGAGTTCTTCAGCAACGAGGTGATAGGGGGCAGTGGGCGGTTGGTTGTAGTGCTGGAGGTGGAGTGAGGTGGCGAAGTGGGTGGCCGACACAGTGCTCGGAGGAGGTAGGGTGCAGCGACGGGTGAGTCGCCTGCTAAAAGCGGTGGCGAAGGTCATTGGTGTTAGCCTGAGTAGGGCTACGGTGTTGGGTATTGGAGATGGTGGAGTTGAGGGGGATGCTGATGGTGTAGGTTGTGGTGTTGGTGGCGAGATGAGGGGTTGACGGTTCGCTGGCGGAGGAAGAAGACATCTGAGGGTGCAAGAGAGTTAGAGACAGAGGGGGAGATTGAGAGTGGGAAAGCAAGGGAGAGGGTAGGCAGAGAAATAGTGAGGGAAAGAGAGAGAAGGGTTAGAGCAGAGAGAGAAACAAGAGAGAGAGAGAGAGTTGAGACAGAGAGAGAGAGAGTGATCGGGAGAGAGAGAGTGAGAAGGTAAGGCACACAGAGAGACAGAGAGACAGAGAGCGAGAGGGAGTTGGAGGAACAGAGGAAGGGAAGAGAGAGGAGAACATGAGGCAAAATGGAAAGAGGGCGTGGAGGCGAGAGGAGAGATGGGCGCGCGTAATGGGAGTAACGCGCACGAACGGGGGCGGAGGAGGCGGCGGGAACGGGCGACGTGGTCGCGAAGTGAAACGCGCGCGGAAATGGCGGGAAGAGCCGTTTGAGGAAGGGAGATGAACAGTATGGTGGGCCGGGCTTGGGAAATATTTAAAACAAAATTCCCCTTACAAAAACCGTGGGCTGCTGGGCTGGGAAAAAGGAAAAGGGGAAATTAATTAGAATAAATAGAAACGGGCCGGGCTAGAATAAAAGGAATTGAATATTAAAATTGAGAAGGAAATGGGGCCGGCTGAGTTGGGCTGGGCCAGAAGAAAATATATGGGAAAATTTTGGATGAAATAAAGAATGGGCCGGGGATGAGTGGGCTAGAGAAATTAATAGTAAAGGAAAAGTTTTGGGTTTCAAAAATGAATAATGGGATTTAGAAGGGGTAAAATTATATATATAATAAATAAAATTTATAGGTAAAATAAAATAAATAAAATCATAAAATAATAAACTATGGATTTAGACGTATAAGAAAAACTGGGTATTACACATCCTCCTCGACTTTTGCACCTTCCCTAGACATTGCTTCTTCACATCCGTTTGGGAGTTTCCAGTATCAAAACAACTTTGAATCTTTTACTGAAACTCCTTCACAACCCATGTCTCGTCTGGAACAGTTGTTGGAAGACTTTTGGGTAGCGTCATACCATCAGATGACGGATTTGAATGCGTCCATGGCTGCCCTCATACAACCTACTGACCCGGTAGCTGGTTTCCAACTAGCACCACATTTTCCAATGTATGATGAGGCGGTAGGAAAGGTTGAGAATTTGAGTGCCGAGAGTGAGTTGAACACCATACCGAATCAAACCTACCCATCCCAAATTGAATTCCACAACTCCGGTTTTGAATGTCTATCGAGTAATCCTGACGATTCATCGATTGAAGATAGAATGGTTAATGAGTTGTGCGACTTTGTAGTGTTTGATTTACCTGATTGTGAAGGGTCCCTTCCAAGTGAAACCAATCCCAAACCTTTTGACCTCTACACCTCCATCTTAGAACCACAATTGATTGAAATCCATGCTTTTGATGAGGTGTCTGAGAAATTTGATTTTCACTTGATTGAGGATATCGATGCTGGGGATATTTTGGATGATGAACTCGCAATTTTGGATGAGTTTTTCTCACCAATTCATCATCCCGAGTCTTTAACTATTTTTCCCGAACTCCATATGCGTCTAGATATTGATGATAAATGCATGGATGAGATAATTTTTTAGGAGACTTTTGAGGATATCTTTGAGGATGAACCAGTTTTACTTGATGAGTCGGATTTTCCAATTCATCCTATCTCTTTTATTGACTGTGTACACCCTCCGGAACCTTTAACCGATAACCTTCCTCAATCACTTCCCTCCATCCTTTCCATCGTTCTGACCTAGCAAGACACCGTATCAATTTCATTTCCTATGTCTGGTTTACCAAGTTCGGCGTACCCATGTTTTCTCACGAATCTTGAGGGATTTGACCCAATTTCTCGACGGGTTGATAAATTAGCACAATCGCTTTTTACACATCGGTCATTACAAATTGTGCTAATTTATTCACTGCATTTTCACCCTCAAGTTCGTATACCATTTCTTTTTCCCTTCCGCCATTCTTCTCCTCATATACCGAGACCGTATCCCACTTCTATCCCCATACGGTCTCTGTCACGCCCCGCTTCCCAGAGTACGCTAGATTGGGCACGTGACATAGCCAACCATGCTACCTGTGGGTAGGAAGTATCCACCCACAGTCACATTACGGCTGTAGAGATATCAAGAACAAGATAAAACTATCTAAAAACATGTCCATAATCCAGAATAAGAAGAGTCAATGATAAATAAATGCGGAAGCAAATGATCCAATACAATACTGAAAAGTATGTCCCATAATGCGGGCTCACATCTGGAAATAAATGCAGGAAATAAAACTAACCACTACTGGACTCACAACTCAGCCTGCTGGCTGAAGTACTCC
Organism: Agapanthus africanus; assembly: GCA_030015575.1. NCBI lineage: Eukaryota > Viridiplantae > Streptophyta > Magnoliopsida > Asparagales > Amaryllidaceae > Agapanthus > Agapanthus africanus. The sequence goes on along the minus strand of CM057337.1, from coordinate 593,278,732 downwards.
TGCTCGGACTGCGACAGTGGTACAGAATCTGGGCCATGCAAAACCCAGACGTCAGCGCGTCATGTCAAGCAGTAATATAATATGAAAATGTAACAGGCAATGCAAAATAAGCATGAATAAAGCAATAATGTGAAACAAGCAGTGCAGGGTAGTGTGCAGTGGGTAACTAAACTGTTCTATCAGGTTTTCTGGTCTAAAGTCTTTGAAATCAATTGATGAATCATCGATGTAACTCAATAGTATCCCGTACATACCCGGGACCACGGCCACAATATTCTCTGCTGCAGCCGAGACATGCCGCTAGGCACAAAACAGGAATGTGTACACTCGATAGTATCCCATACATACCCGGGACCAAGGCCACAATATTCTCGGCTTAAACCGAGACATGCCGCTAGGCACAAAACAGGAATGTGTACACTCTGGACAGGTAGTGAACTGTCGAGTTTCAAGTCAGGTTTCACCTTTGATTTCCCCATACCCCCAAGTTATATGTGCAAGTCAAGTCAGGTATTCAGTAATCAAGAACTAATGCCAACACAGGATCAGGTAAAAGCAGGTTTGTCTGGATAGACAACAGGAATGGTCCATGAGGACTACATGTCAGGTTTGTTGGCATTAGGCACGAGATCAGGTAACAGGTCAGGTCATGGTACATCAGGTCAAGTCAACAGTAAACGGTACCATGTCAGGTGTATCAATATATACCATGTGTAATAAGGTCTAGTCAAGATGTAACAATATCGTGGGTGTGCTCACAAACAGACATATAATCGAACAGGATATTAACAGCAGGAAATAAGCAATGAGTTAAACAACAATAAGCAGTTTCATTCAATCACAAGAGTGCAGTAATTCAGTGCAGCCGTTTTATTATATTAACAGGTTTGAGCACCCTTAGCGGTGCAATAGTTTAGATATGGATGCAATACAGTTAAATCAGGCCTTGAATACGAATGCCCGAATGTACTAGAACTACATGGGTAAGTACTACCATCTATTAAACAGTAAAATGTGATTAACAAGTAAACTTGGTTATTAGGTTTAAATTAGCAACCTGTAGTTTTTATGTTAACTGTAAAATGATATAATGTCATATTGCAACCAAATGAGAAACGACTATACCAAGTTAAATTTTACAGGTTTAATGTGTCGAAACATATATAAATATATAGTTAGCATGTAGCAAGTGATACTTGCCTCGACGGGTCGCGAACCGAGAAAAACGGAACGTAACGTCGGCGGGGAAACACGCGACGGACGCACGGTTCACGGACTGAACCCAAACAACGAACCAAGGGACTCACGGGTCAGAGCACTCCGCTGGATCGTCGGGACACGTCACCGGCACGGCCGGATTCCGGCGAACAGCGACAACAAAATTCAGAAATTAGTGCACAGCCAAAGGATAAACCGGAGGGGGAAAACGAAGGAGGAAGAGGAGGGAAGGCTTACTAGGGTTGCAGAGGGTGTGACGGCGATGAGGTCGACGGCGGTGAGGCGCCGGCGAGGAGGTCACAGCCGTGAGGGTTATAGCTCGGGTATGGAAGTTCGGCGTAGGAAAGGAAAACAGAGAGGGAGAGGAGGTGGTCGGGGGGCTGGAGTGCGCAGGTGATGAGGAAGGCGCTGGTGGTGGCGCGGATGGCGACGACGGGGGCCGCCGGCGAGCAGGCGACTACAGAGAATTCTGCAGGTGGCCGCGGCTGCGCAGGGTGCTCGGGGGAGAGGAAACAGGGTCGTTTAAGGCGAGAAGGCGGAGGCGAGGGCGACGGTGACGTTGGCGCCGGCGTCGGGGCTGCGGCGGCGACGGTGAAGGCGGCTAAGGTTAGGTTGCCGGTGGGTTTCTCGTGAAGGATGAAAGAAAGAGAGGAGAGGGAAGATTACGTGTATATATATAGGAGAGAGAGAAGGTTAGAGAGAGAGAGATAGAGAAAGAGAGAGGAGTTAATGGAGGGGGCCCACGGGGTTTAAGTGCCCACGAGATTGGCTGAGGAAGATAATAAGTGGTTAAAGAAAGATATAAATTAAAGATTTAATAGATTTTGAATACTAATTCAACAGTAAGAAAATATATATAAACTAAATATTATATGGTTTGAATATTATATTAATTTGGGATTTTGGCGCTAAATGAAACATTTCCGAATCGCGCCCGGGTTGGGTCCAAAAATTCGAAATTTAAATAATAGGATTTTAAGCGGGTTCCAAATTTTTAAAATGAGGTATTTTATGATTAAAAAGCATACCCCCAAGTCGGACACCTGTACGCGCGCGTAGTCGTCCAAACTCGCCCGTTTCACCGAACGGGACGAGAACTCGATGCACGGACTCTACCACGCGGCTAGGGGTGTCGAGTAGGCCAAGATAGATATTTTTAATTTCATTTTAGACGCTAAAATTTGTTATATGCAGAAATGACTTAGCCAGATAAAATTTCACTGTAAGTGTCCAACAGGCAAGCTAAATGAAATGAGTAATATCTAATGCTCAACCAGTAACAGAAAATAGTAGTATTGGGCTCGGGTGTTAAATTATACCCAACTACAAAAAGAATTTCGTCCTCAAAATTCCAAGAATACAAGATAGAAAACTACAGGAAAAGGTGAGGAAACTTCTACCGGATCACATCTTCTCGTTCCCAAGTGGACTCCCCATGCGATCGATTACCCCAAGAAACAAGCACAAGGGGGATAACCTTGTTCTTAAAAACCTTTTCCCTTCGATCCACGATTTCAACCGGTCGCTCTTCAAAAGTCAGGTCTTCCCGTACTGTTAACTCCGAATGATCCAAGACATGTGTTTCATCTCGAACATATCTTCATAGTTGAGATACGTGAAACATATCGTGCACACCTGCCAAGGACTGCGGTAACGCCAAACGGTACGCTACCTCTCCAACACGCTCCAATACCTCAAAGGGTCCAACAAATCGAGGACTAGGCTTTCCTCGACTCCCAAAGCGAATCACCCCTCTAGTCGGTGATATCTTCAAGAATACCAAATCTCCCACGGCGAACTCTATAGGTCTTCTTGACGTGTCAGCCCAACTCTTCTGTCTGTCTTGAGCTGCCTTCATATGCTTTCTGATAGTGTTAACCTTCTCAACTGTCTGCACTACCAAATCTGGTCCCAACAATCTTCGTTCACCGACATCATCCCAACATACAGATGAACGGCATTTACGACCATATAAAGCTTCGAACGGAGCCATCTGGATAGTTGCCTGAAAACTGTTGTTGTAAGAAAACTCCACCAAGTGTAGATGATCCTCCCACGAACCCTTGAAGTCCAACATGTATGCTCTCAACATGTCTTCAAGAGTTTGGATCGTTCTCTCCGACTGACCATCAGTTTGAGGATGATAAGTTGTGCTAAACTTCAATCGAGCCCCCAAACTTTCCTGTAAACTCCTCCAGAAGTGTGATAAGAACCGAGTGTCCCGATCGGACACGATGCTCATCGGTACTCCATGCAATTTTACAATCTCCTGCATGTACCGCTCTGCCAAAGTCTCCGTTGATTGACCAACCCGAAAAGGAATAAAGTGGGCTGCCTTGGTCAGCCAATCAACAATCACCCATACTGCATTATTGCCCTTTGGACTCCGCGGTAAAGCTGTCACGAAATCCATGGTTATATGTTCCCACTTCCACTGAGGAATCGGAAGTGGTTGAAATAAACCAGCAACCCTTTGGTGTTCAGCCTTAATTTGCTGACACACCAAGCACTTAGCCACAAAGCGAGCAATCTCCCGTTTCATGCCTTTCCACCAGAAATGCTATCGAATATCTCGGTACATCTTTGTGCCTCCGGGATGTACAGAGTAAGCTGAACTGTGTGCCTCCTTCATAAGCTCTTCACGAACATCTCCCTTTGGCACACACAAACGGCTACCATATCTCAACGAACCATCTTCGTGGATCAATAAATCTGTTCGTAGCCCGGCTTCAACCTGCTCTCGAAACATTTGCAGTCTAGGATCCTGCGATTGTGCTGCTCTAATTTTCTCAATTAAAGACGACTGCACTTGCAGCTGCATCAACTGTCCCGTAGAACGCGGTAGCAAAACCTCCAAGTCAAATCTTCGAAAATCTGCAATGATCTCCCTCTGCGTAATTAACACCTGAATTGCTGGTAACCGACTAAGCGCATCCAGCACGACGTTAACCTTCCCCGGATGGTACTTAAGATCAAGGTCGTAGTCAGCCATCAGCTCCAACCATCTACGCTGCCTCATATTCAACTCCTTCTGAGTGAACACATACTTCAAACTCTTGTGATCTGTAAAACTTCGACTCTCTCACCCAAAAGGTAGTGTCTCCAAATCTTCAAAGCGAAGATCACAGCCGCTAGCTCCAAGTCATGAGTTGGATAATTCTTCTCATGGGTCTTCAGTTGTCTTGATGCGTATGCTACAACCTTCCCATGCTGCATCAAAACACATCCCAATCCTTTCCCAGATGCGTCGCTGTGAATCACCAATCCTACGGAATTGGCTGGCACGGTCAGAATAGGGGCGATTATCAACTTCTGCTTCAACGTCTCGAAAGCTAACGCACACTTATCCGCCCATACAAAAGGTACCTCCTTGCGCGTAAGCTTGGTCAACGGCTCTGCCAAACGAGCGAAGTTCTCCACAAATCTCCTGTAGTATCCGGCTAATCCAAGGAAACTTATTATCTCAGCTACATTCTTTGGAATCGGCCAATCTCGAACTGCTGCAATCTTTTCGAGATCGACGGCGATTCCATCGCCCGACACGACTTGCCCCAGAAACTTCACTTCCTCCAGCCAAAATTCGCACTTACTCATCTTCGCATACAATTTCTCCTGTCTCAATGTCTGCAGTGCGATCTTCAAATGCTCAGCATGCTCCTCAAAACTCTTCGAGTAAACCAGAATATCGTCAATGAATACCACGATAAACTGGTCCAAGAACGGTGAAAAGATTCGGTTCATTAAGTCCATGAATACTGCCGGCGCATTCGTTACTCCGAAGGGCATCACCAAGTACTCGTAATGTCCATACCGAGTTCGAAACGTCGTCTTGCAAATATCTTCTGCTTTCACTCGGACCTGATGATATCCGGATCGCAAATCCAGTTTCGAGAATACCCTCGCGCCACTAAGCTGCTCAAAAAGTTCTCCAATGCGAGGGATCGGGTACTTGTTCTTAATAGTCACCCGGTTTAATTCTCGATAGTCGATGCACATCCTTCTCGTGCCATCCTTCTTCTTTACTAGAAGAACTGGAGCTCCCCAAGGTGAGTTACTACTTCGAATCCAACCCTTCTCAAGCAATTCAGCAACCTGTTTCTTAACTTCTTCCAATTCCACTGGCGTCATCGGATAATACGCTTTAGATACTGGCGGTGCACCAGGAATAAGATCAATTGCGAACTCCACGTCTCTCTTCGGTGGTAAACCCGATATATCTTCAAACACGTCCATAGAATCACAAACAACAGCCGGCTCTTTGCTTTCATCAATTCCATTGATGCAAGAATATTGTTTGTCGGCCTAGCCCTAAACTCGACCGGCCCGACCGAACTGCTTCCTTAACGCAACTGCTGTCTGCTGCAAACTCCCTTTCATCCCAGATAAACTCTACTGCTCTTGGCTGCTGCAAGTATTTGTGAGAAAGTGGTCAAACCCAGGAAGACAATCTGCCTCTGGATGTCCACGTCCAGTCTGCGCATGAACCTTCGTGCCCTGTCTGCCTCGTTAGCGACTAAAGGTCCAGCGAAACGGCTGAGTCTCTTCCACTCTGCTGCATGCACGTCCACGGGTGCTTCATTCTGCCTCAGCCCAATAAATTTCTCTTCCATTTCCTCCCGTGCAGTACGCGGGAAGAACTTCTCCAGGAAACTCTTAGAAAACTCCGCCCAACTGATCGGTTTGGGCAAGCGGGTCTCTTCCACAAGCCACCACTCTCGGGCGTAGTCCACTAGCTAAATGCGCACCACATCAACTCTTTTGTCCTCTGGAATCTGTGCCGTAATCAGTAAATTCTCCGTGTCGACTAGCCACTGCTCGGCTGGCAACGGCTCCTCCAAACCAATGAATGTAGTCGGACCCAAACGTCTGAAATCTGCCACGGTCCCTACTCGGTCAACTGGTTTAGCTCCAGCGTTGTTTACAGACTTCCGAACGATCTGCAAACCTTCCTGAAACGAGTCCGCTTGCTGCTGGATCAGCTCGGTCTGTTTCTTTGATTCTCCAGCACTCCTCTTATCACTCCAAGCATGGCGGCTTCGTCCACACGCCTCTGGTATGTCTTCAATTTCTTACCGGCCATAATCCTGAACTCAAAATACCCAACATTAGCATGATGATAGATTTTGAATATAGATCAAGGATAGAACACCAAGATACTTAAATAGAGTACCGCATTGTAACAATGCCGCGGTATCATAGCCACAATTACATAACTCCATCCAAGTCGCCTAAGTCCTAGAGATAACAAGGAATCAGGTTTTTGAATCGATATGCAAAGGAAGTTTGCACATCGTAAAAGATATAATCAGGAAGAATGTGATTCAAGAATGGTAAAACGGTCAAGGTGGCAGGACATGTTTCCTAAACACGGGTATTCTGATTCGTGTATTGGGTACAATACCCAACTACAAAAGAATCAACCCGACTATCCTATGGCTCTGATACCAAAAGAACCATGTCACGCCCCGCTTCCCAGAGTACGCTAGATTGGGCAAGTGACATAGCCAACCATGCTACCTGTGGGTAGGAAGTATCCACCCACAGTCACATTACGGCTGTAGAGATATCAAGAACAAGATAAAACTATCTAAAAACATGTCCATAATCCAGAATAACAAGAGTCAATGATAAATAAATGCGGAAGCAAATGATCCAATACAATACTGAAAAGTATGTCCCATAATGTGGGCTCAAATCTGGAAATAAATGCAGGAAATAAAACTAACCACTACTGGACTCACAACTCAGCCTGCTGGCTGAAGTACTCCTGCTCGGACTGCGACAGTGGTACATAATCTAATATGTGAGCCCACAACTCAGCCTGCAAAACCCAGACGTCAGCGCGTCATGTCAAGCAGTAATATAATATGAAAATGTAACAGGCAATGCAAAATAAGCATGAATAAAGCAATAATGTGAAACAAGCAGTGCAGGGTAGTGTGCAGTGGTTAACTAAACTGTTCTATCAGTTTTTCTAGTCTAAAGTCTTTGAAATCAATTGATGAATCGTCGATGTAACTCAATAGTATCCCGTACATACCCGGGACCACGGCCACAATATTCTCGGCTGCAGCCGAGACATGCCGCTAGGCACAAAACAGGAATGTGTACACTCGATAGTATCCCGTACATACCCGGGACCACGGCCACAATATTCTCGGCTTAAACCGAGACATGCCGCTAGGCACAAAACAGGAATGTGTACACTCAGGACAGGTAGTGAACTGTCGAGTTACAAGTCAGGTTTCACCTTTGATTTCCCCATACCCCCAAGTTATATATGCAAGTCAAGTCAGGTATTCAGTAATCAAGAACTAATGCCAACACAGGATCAGGTAAAAGCAGGTTTGTCTGGATAGACAACAGGAATGGTCCATGAGGACTACATGTCAGGTTTGTTGGCATTAGACACGAGATCAGGTAACAGGTCAGGTCATGGTACATCAGGTCAAGTCAACAGTAAACGGTACCATGTCAGGTGTATCAATATATACCATGTGTAACAAAGTCAAGTCAAGATGTAACAATATCGTGGGTGTGCTCACAAACAGACATATAATCGAACAGGGTATTAACAGCAGGAAATAAGCAATGAGTTAAACAACAATAAGCAGTTTCATTCAATCACAAGAGTGCAGTAATTCAGTGCAGCCGTTTTATTATATTAACAGGTTTGAGCACCCTTAGCGGTGCAATAGTTTAGATATGGATGCAATACAGTTAAATCAGGCCTTGAATACGAATGTCCGAATGTACTAGAACTACATGGGTAAGTACTACCATCTAGTAAACAGTAAAATGTGATTAACAAGTAAACTTGGTTATTAGGTTCAAATTAGCAACCTGTAGTTTTTATGTTAACTGTAAAATGATATAATATCATATTGCAACCAAATGAGAAACGACTATACCAAGTTAAGTTTTACAGGTTTAATGTGTCGAAACATATATAAATATATAGTTAGCATGTAGCAAGTGATACTTGCCTCGACGGGTCGCGAACCGGGAAAAACGGAACGTAACGTCGGCGGGGAAACACGCGACGGACGCACGGTTCACGGACTGAACCCAAACAACGAACCAAGGGACTCACGGGTCAGAGCACTCCGCTGGATCGTCGGGACACATCACCGGCACGGCCGGATTCCGGCGAACAGCGACAACAAAATTCAGAAATTAGTGCACAGCCAAAGGATAAACCGGAGGGGGAAAACGAAGGAGGAAGAGGAGGGAAGGCTTACTAGGGTTGCAGAGGGTGTGACGGCGATGAGGTCGACGGAGGTGAGGCGCCGGCGAGGAGGTCACAGCCGTGAGGGTTATAGCTCGGGTATGGAAGTTCGGCGTAGGAAAGGAAAACGGAGAGGGAGAGGAGGTGGTCGGGGGGCTGGAGTGCGCAGGTGATGAGGAAGGCGCTGGTGGTGGCGCGGATGGCGACGACGGGGGCCGCCGGCGAGCAGGCGACTACAGAGAATTCTGCAGGTGGCCGCGGCTGCGCAGGGTGCTCGGGGGAGAGGAAACAGGGTCGTTTAAGGCGAGAAGGCGGAGGCGAGGGCGACGGTGACGTTGGCGCCGGCGTCGGGGCTGTGGCGGCGACGGTGAAGGCGGCTAGGGTTAGGTTGCCGGTGGGTTTCTCGTAAAGGATGAAAGAAAGAGAGGAGAGGGAAGATTACGTGTATATATATAGGAGAGAGAGAAGGTTAGAGAGAGAGAGAGATAGAGAAAGAGAGAGGAGTTAATGGAGGGGGCCCACGGGGTTTAAGTGCCCACGAGATTGGCTGGGGAAGATAATAAGTGGTTAAAGAAAGATATAAATTAAAGATTTAATAGATTTTGAATACTAATTCAACAGTAAGAAAATATATATAAACTAAATATTATATGGTTTGAATATTATATTAATTTGGGATTTTGGCGCTAAATGAAATATTTTCAAATCGCGCCCGGATTGGGTCCAAAAATTCAAAATTTAAATAATAGGATTTTAAGCGGGTTCCAAAATTTTAAAATGAGGTGTTTTATGACTAAAAAGAATACCCCCAAGTCGGACACCTGTACGCGCGCGTAGTCGTCCAAACTCGTCCGTTTCACCGAACGGGACGAGAACTCGATGCACGGACGCTACCACGCGGCTAGGGGTGTCGAGTATGCCAAGATAGATATTTTTAATTTTATTTTAGACGCTAAAATTTGTTATCTGCAGAAATGACTTAGCCAGATAAAATTTCACTGTAAGTGTCAAACAGGAAAGCTAAATGAAATGAGTAATATCTAATGCTCAACCAGTAACAGAAAATAGTAGTATTGGGCTCGGGTGTTACAGTCTCGCTTGTTCTCCATTTCTTACCTCTGTATATTTTTCACCAACCTGCACATTATAGCGATAAAATCTTTGAATGGTTGGTGTTAACTTTTGGCCCGTGTAAGGCCTTGTATAGATTGAAACTGTTCTCTTTCTCCCCTAATCCTGAACATCACCGCTTAAACAGTGGAAACACTGTTTCACTTAAATTTGGGGGGAAACTTTTTGTGTATATATTTTTGCTTTTTGTTTTGTTTTGTATAAAATTTTCATTTAGGAAGCGCTGACAATTTTGACCCTCTTGGTGTAGCCTGACAGTGAGGGCATTGTCAAGTTTAAGTTTGGGGGTGTGCTTGGTAAGCTTTCTACCTTCGCATTCATTTGTATATTTCGCATTTGCATACTTATTAAAAACCCACAAAAAATCAAAAAATTTCCAAAAATATAAAAACTTTGTCGTCAAGTTAGTTAATAGGGAAACTTAGATTCTTATTCCGAAAGTTTAGTTGATGTTAGGTTTGCCTAACACCCTATGTAGAGTTTGGAAGCATCACATGTCACAAAGTTTAAACTTTTATGGTGCTAAGCAAGCATACAAAGGAATCGATCCTAGAAAATTAGGGTTTCAAAAGATAAAGGCAATAAAGACTAGGGTTTCGAGACTACAACCTTTGTAGCTCCCTTTGCTAGACTCTTTGGCCTCTTGGGTGTTGGAAGAAGGTCCTCTTGAAGTCTTCTCGCGTCCACGACGATCCACCCGAAGTTCCTCGTCCAAGCTCGCAACTTCACTTTTCAAGAGGAGAAATGAAGAGGACACTCTAAACAAGTTGGCTAAACTTGTGTAGAATGATGTTGTGGTTATGATTCTCACTTCAAAAACCTTTCTTTATGTGTGTTTTACTCACTAGAAGAAACTAGAGAGCAAATGGTGAAGGAGGAAGAAGATGGTGGCTTTCTTTTAACAAGAGTAAAATGATAACCCTTGTAAAGAAAAAAAGAAAATATATGAATATATATTTTCTAATCCTCATCTCAAACCATGGTTAGATGATGGAGACATTATTTAACTTGAGTTTAAAACATAAAGAGAAGGATAACTCATGGTTAGAAGTAGGTGAGCATGGTTAGGTTTAAAGAAAAGTGTAGAAGCTAAGCAAAAATTATCCTTTTCTTTACCATTTTGTTTTAAACAAAAAAATCAAATAATAATCCATATATATATCCATGGTGTGAGTCTTATATTGCCACCATTTCCATGTGTAAACAACCATGATAGATGGTGTATGTATGTATGTATGTATGTATGCACATCCATATGTGCATGAAACTAGAAAGAAAGAAAAAAAAACATACATGCATGCATACATCCATCATATACTAGAAAAGGTTTTAAGTGAGAAAACTAATGGTTAAATGATAAATCAACAATTGATTTATCAATCCGGCCATATCACATATGACCCTACCAAAAGCAATCCGCCCGATCAATATACGGTATCATATACGCGCATTTTAATCGGGTCCATGCGCATATCGTATACGCGCACCACAACGTTTCGCCTGGACTAGGTAACTCTTTTGTAGGACTCTAAGACTCGTCAATACGCCGGCAGTGGGTGATGATCATATCAAGCACCCCCAAGCCACAAGCGGTCAGCTAAACGTAACGGCCACCCGGGTATTGAGCGATCAGAAGAAAACAAGCGAACCTGCTACAACTCCCGTCGAGCCAACCGGCAACACTACCGTACAGTCCGGTCTCTTCGTCAGATATGCTGCATATCGAGCCTAGGGATGGTCACGTCGACCCCAATAACTCGATAAGTCGTGCCGGTGAATGGTCTATAACAGATCGAGAAACTACTGATAACACTTATCAGCAAATCTCAGCAGCCCTGGCCAGGGACTTACTGATATAACCAGTCGGACACAGCACAGCATCAACTCCCAATATCGGGAGAGACGAAACCCTTCCTATCGCTCATTGCCTTCGTGTGTCTTGGGACTGTACCCAACGGCCACCTGTTTGCACGACTCAGTAGAGCCGTGGTAGGATGGCAATCAAAGTACAGTGGGAGAACACACAAGACTCTATGACGATCTCGGGTCTACAGACTAACCTGTACCAATGTCACCTGAGAACTGCTATCCGACGATAGATATAATTCCATATAGGAGTTCTCGGTGAGTCCGTCCAGTGTACCCAGTCACCACTGAGCACCCGTATATGATCTTGATGTCAAACATCGATGAATGTGGGAACATCCATCGCCCATCGTATGGGTTTAGTATCATGTACGCTAGTCTACTCTGGTATATCAATGCCCCGTCTCGATATACCTATGACTAGGGACTTTCCAGGATATGCTTATAGACTACAGATGTCCCACTAGTATGATCTCCATCATAATCAGAGTAGTCAAGCCGATATCCTCAGGGCTTTATCAGCATGTATGAATGAATAAAAGCATGATCAAATCAATATGTCAGATAAAGAAGAACCAGATAGCATACTATCATGTCGAGCAAGAATGCATACTGAATATATATACATGTATAGATACATCCACTATCATATAATGGCCTCTAGGGCATACATATATCTAACAGTTGATATGTTAGAAATAATTAAATTCTAGGCTTAGGAATTGAAAACCCCAAAGATAACCCTCATTCTGTTTAAACTTGGAATGTATACGTCCTTACGGTTTTTTTGAGAAATAGGTAATCTTGAGTTCAGTTCTTGAGTTAAGTCAAGATGAAGGGAAAGTATTGAAGCCTTACTGAAGGATAAGTCTGAAAAATAGTTTCTATTCTTGAGTTCAAATTTAGAAAGTATATACCCTACAAACTGCACATTCACGCACATTGAAACTCGGGATAGTAGAGGATACCTAGAAATACTCTTGCCTGAAAACCTAGTATGAAAGAAAAAACGGTATTTAAAACTAAACACCAAAAGAGCATCAATGAAAAATATTCCCGGTCTTGAAAAAGAAAAATAAAGAAAAGAAAAATAAAAAAATAAAGTCAAGACCTGGAAAATGCTATATGCGCTTTAAATCTCACACATTCAGTAATCGGCCGTTAGTGCCTCGAAAAGCATTAATAGTTGCATGAAAGGTGTGTGAGCAATACCGTCCATCATTAATGAAAAAAAGTAGTATTAGGTATTAGGGTAAGGGTACTATAGCTTGAATTGAATTCTTAAGTGTAGGGGGTGAAATAAAACACACACGTAGGGGTATATAATCGATGTTTGGAGGAAATATAGAAATAAAGAATAAGATTTATGTTTTCCGTAAAACTGATAAAAATCCCTGATTTGAGACCGCGCTTTAGAAGGAAAACTCAGGAGAACCAACATCTTTCTAAACTTTTTTGGAACGTATATTATCTAAGGTTAAATAGATAGGAGGTGTGAAGCATTAGGGTTGAATATTTCTAACTTAGGATAATCGAATTTCTAACCTAGATACTAAACTGTATGAGTAGAATCTATGTTAACTTGTGAAACTAGCTTGACAGGATTTTGTGGGTAGTATCCGCTGAAAACCCTCAGGAGACAACACTCCTCCTACTAAGGACACCTAGAGGTTTAACGACTTGTTGCACGAGCTCAGTGCAATCGCGTTCCTTACGAAAGTGAGCCTAGGATTTTGTTTTGCTCGGGACGAGAAAAAGATAAGTTTGGGGGTATTTGTTCATCACTTAAAACTGCATTTTAATACCGCTCATTCGTTATCTATTTTTTATATATAATTGTACTATTAACCGATGATTGCTTAGTAATACAGATTACAGGTATTCATGACAAAATACTAGAAATATATCCAGAATCACGGATATTACATTTGTGAGCAGACAATGCAACCAGAACTGCAAACCGATCAAGAATCAAAGAGTTTTTGTAAATAAACTAGTGTACACACATTTTGGTCCAACACATGACAAGTTGTGCACTAGCTCTTTGATGGCTTTGACCTAGTGGGGGGCTGCCCAATGCAAGGAACAAGCGGGCATGGAAGTGATGGGTTGTTAATGCATAAAGTTGTGATGTGATCCAAAGTTTCAAGTTTCTCTCCAAACCCTGGGTGCAGACCAAGTCAAATTAGAGAAAACGCACCAAAGTGATATTCGGGACAACACAAGACCACACACCAAGAACGAGCCCCAGAGCTCAGATTTGGGCCGAGCTCAATACCTATGTGGCCGGCCCCCTGCTCCCAAATGCTTCCAGACTTCTGTGGGCCCTCCCTTGCTACCACCTCATCTTGTTTTTATTGTTTTTTTATTTTTCTTTTCTTCCTATAAAAGCAGGCTGTGGGCAAGGCGTCAAGGGTCTCACATTTTGCCAAGTTTTGTTCTATACTTTGTAACTCTTTTTGTTTCTTTAGTTCTTGTAAATAGCTTCCCCTTGAGTTCTTAACCTTCTCTTGATCTTGCAAGTTCTTAATTGAGCTTGCAAATTTAAAGGTTGGTTATTGATCTCAAGGGTTGTATCTTCATAGAAGTTGAATAAAGCTCTCTTTTGTGCTATCATTTTGCCTTGGGTTTTTAGCTCTCTCTTGATCTTGCAAGCTCTTAATTGAGCTTGCAAGTTTAAGTTTGGGTTATTAAACCCATGGTTTGTAACTTGTTCCATGGTTCCTAGTCTTACTTGCTCTTTTCTTTCCATGCTTTCCTTACTTGCAATTTAATTGCATGCTCTTTTAATTCTTGCTTTACATACCTTGCAATTTATTACCATGCCCTTTACTTACTTGTAATGCTTTTTCCTTTCTTTTCTTTCATCTTTTCTTTTGCTCTTTTTGTTGTTGTTTTGTAATGGTTGTAAATATGTGTTGTTAGTAAAAGAATACGATATTGTAAGTTAAGGATTGTGTTTCCCATTCCTTTTCCCGTTATTTTCCATTGAACTTCGCCCAAACTTTACGCAAGCGCTCCGTTAGGCACCCTACCCTACCAAGATATGGGTGATCCCTAACCGCGACTGACTGCGTTCGGTTTCGCCGGAGGCGAAAGCAAGAGACGAGAACGGAAGGACAAGGGTCAATAAGCCGGATTCCACGAATACCGTGCTTAAGTATCTCAATCTACGTTGTTGCCGATTGCTCTAGCCTCAATTGGTAAAGACTCGGCTCAAAAGTTTGAGTACGAATTCACTAGCTTACACTATTGTATCTTTCCTAACAAGCTTTATACTTTATATATAACACATAGGATAGATAGGAACTTTCCGCCACGCGCATTAACTCGTTAAAACAAGAACTTAAAATGCTCCGTCTCCCTGCGGACGACCCGTGCTCATCGCGGCTAGCTGCAAAGCGACACCGTCCTGATCGCGGTTAGATTTTAGAACTTCAAAACACGACACGCCAAAAGCGTGCGATCAATGCGCATTCCTATTTGTTTTTCTACTTCAAGTTTGTACTCCTTAAATTTCTCGAAAGCTTCAGACTTATGCTTTAATAAAAACACATTACCGAATCTCGAGAAATCATCAGTAAAAGTTATGAAGTAAGAAAAACCGCCTTCGCATGTGTTGACATTGGCCCACATATATCACTATGTATGAGGCCCAAGAGGTCTGTAGCTCTTCCTCTGTGTCCAGTAAACAGAGTTTTGGTTATTTTCCCTTTGATACAAGACTGACAAGTCGCATAAGATTTATACTCAAACGGATTTAAATATCCATCTTTATGAAGCTTGTTTAGTCTTGTTTCATTTATATGACCAAGTCTACAATGCCAAAGAAAATCTTTATTTATATCTAAAATTTTCTTTTACTTGTGTGTTGTATGTTGAAAACTGTGTGTTGATTTAGGACGTATATCCTGTTATTAAGTGTACCATAACCAATCAACTCTTGTTTCAGTTTAATGTCCATAACATTGTGCTGCAATACAAAATGATATCCTTCATTGTCTAACAAAGAAACATATATTATATTACAAAGCATGCTAGGTACAAAATAACATGGGTTCAAAACCAATATACAACCCGACGGCAACCCTAGGTGATACTCTCCCACTGAAACTGCATGTACATTGGAACCATTTCCAACTCGGAGCGTATGATCACCGGTCTTCAAAACTCTGCTATTTCTCAAGCCCTGCACAGAATTGCAGATATGAGAACCCGAACCGGTATCTAATACCCAGGAAGCAGAGTTTATAGAAAAACAGTTTTCAGCCACGAACACACCTGAAACAGAAGTATCACCATGCTTCTTTTTCTTGAGATCAAGGTATTCAGTACAGTTCCATTTCCAGTGCCCCGTCATCTTGCAGTGAAAACATTCTCATTTTCCCGACTTCTCAACCTTGGATTTGTCTCTCCCTTGTGCCTTCTTGATTCCACCTCTCGGTTTGGTGGATTTCTTCTTATTCCTTCTCTTAGCCTTGGCTTTTGGGACGGAAGAGAAAGATTGTCCAGCAATCCGAGAGGGAGACTTTGCCTTAAGCGTGCTCTCCGCACTTCTCAACATATTGAGAAGTTCGGGTAGTGACGTCTCCATGTTATGCATGTTGAAATTCACTATGAATGGAGCAAAGGCAAAGAGAAGAGACTGTAGAACAATATCAACATATTATTCGTTCTCCATTGTCCATCCAAGGCCCTCAAGCTCTTCAATAAGAGTCATCATATTCAAAACATGATCGCCTACTGATTTGCCAGGAGCCATCCGCATCTGAAACAACTTTCGAGATGCTTCGTATCTCAGGGTCCGAGATTGCTCCCTATACAACTCTTTTATAAGGAGAAAGATGGATTGAACATCCATATGCTCATGCTGCTTTTGACATGTATTGTTCATTGATGCAAGCGCGAGGCATTTAGCAGTAGCACAGTCAATATCCCACGTTTTGCGGATCTCCCTATCTGCAACAGAAGATTCAGGGCCTGGGCTGGGTGGGGCTAAGGCAGTAAGGATATATGATACCTTATCTATGTGAGAGCAATGTTAATATTCCTCAGCCAGTCTTTATAGTTTGGCCCGGTTAGCTTATTTTTCTCTAACAAAATCTTAAGTCCAGTCATGGTAATCTTCCATTAGGAGAGAGAAAAGAATACACTCGGCGAAAGCTCTTGCAAAGATCAGATTGGTTATTATCTTATCTAATCGATTTCTCCCACTGCTTTTATCAAATTTTCATCCAAACCTTAAAAAGAAAATTAGTCAGGATTAATTACTTTTTACAACTTCGCTAACCGTTCAGTCAGGCCAGTGCCGGCACTTTGAGGGAGGTTTTCCGTGCTTTCGCATGGACCTAATTAAAATAAACCTCGTTTTCCCAGAGGCGTAGCCCCGTTGACACCTTTCTATACACCTAATGGGTTAGCTAATTGTAAACTGCAAAACTCTCCTGCACAGTGGGATCGGGATCCTACTATCACATAGAAGGCATGTAATCTTTTTGCAAATTTTAACTCTTGAAACTTCCGATATGGTTTTTACCCTAGCACTTATGACCTTGGCTATGGTCAACATATCATAAGCACTAGTCAAGTTCTACCCGTCATTTCATGATTAATTAGACCCACCCACATGACCCTTGGCTATGGTCAACATAATTATGTGACTGTCCTAATTAATCGCATTATATGCTGTGTAGGAAGACATCACTTAGCTATCGTACAGTACGCCTTGGCTATAGTCAACATACGTAGCACGAATACTAAGTACTCTACTTCTTAAAATGATGGAGGGCTGCGAATAGTTTTTTAAGAAAACCTTTAACGCTTTGAACTTGATATCTTTGTAGAATCTAATGGTTTTAAAAGGAGTGGCATAAGCTCCGCACTTTGAAAACTTGCTTTTTCATAAAAATCCGAGTAGGTTTTAAATCCGATTTTACAACATCTTTTAGGTTCCTTTTTATTTACATTAATCTCATTAATGTAGTCCCATCATTTAAGTTCTTAAGCCATCACAGAAAAGAAACGAAAATAGAACGTACGCATATGCCATCCGCATTCACCACAATATCCCGTTATGTACCGTTAGGTTACTTAACTAACGGCATAGCGGGGCGGGACTAGCGCGGATGCAAAACATAAGCAACTTTTATTATATATCATATATATAATACACCATTCGTCTCAACATATAAAATGATCACATCACAGAATATCAACAGCAGAAGCACATATATGAAAATATAGGATATACTAGGAGGTCCGTATTTTGTATTTAGCCAATAATAGAAAATACGGATTCCACGGTCGCGAAGAATATCCAAGCCCACACCCCTAGACCCCTACGAGAGCGTCAAGTGACCCTACCAATTCTAGAGTTTAGGAGACCCGATCTCGACTCCTCGAGATGGCCTCGCGCTGAACCCTAGAACCGGTCACTTGTGCTCCCCTCCTTGGGTTTATCCTAATGCGGAAAAGTAAATAATATACAACAATGGTGACATCATCCTCAGCCCCCCAATAAAAGAATATTACATATAATGAATTTTACATGAATGAAAAGAAAAACTCTCATCTCACATAAAAACCCCGGCCATTCAATCACGACGATCCTGTACATCATATCTCAGCAACATATAACATCATATGTCATCAACATAAGCAAGAATGCGTACCCCAATTGTCGTTGATGTATAGCAACGAAATCGGCGATACACCACATACTACACTTACGGTCGCAAAAAAGAAAGTGAAAAATTACAACAATTGGAATCATCACTTTCACATATATCTACACGATGTTAAATGTTTCGATCGAATCAACAAACACCCACAAATTACCCCGAAAGCTCAACACTTGAGCAAAGTCAAAATACCCAAAACATGCCACAGTTCCTATGGACCAACCATAGAAGGGTCAACCCTTGTCTCACCTATGGCGCCACGGAACTCGGCAAACCCTAAGGGTTGGCCAGGTTCTATGGTCATATAATTGAGTTAGGGTTACGTTATTCTACAGGGTCCATAGGGTTACTTGGATGATCTTCCGAATATGTTTAACTTGGAAAATTCCAACACTTGAAAAATTTCCAGCGAGAGTACTGAGGTGTTGTGTGATGTTCGTTCGAACTGTTAAACGTTGTCCGGGTTACCAAAAACAATGTTAAAATTTCAACTACGAAATACTCCGAATTATCCCCGTAACAAAATTAACATCATAAGAAATTTTGGGATAAACAAACAATACCTGAAACCCCAAAATTAACAGACCAGAGCACCAAAGAAAACCGAGGCGAAAAGGAAGTACAGGGGCCGGCCAGGCCGGAATTTCATGGCATTTCACCAGGTCAAAACCGGTGGAATCACCTCGTTTCTCTCCAGTGTTCTAAATGCATCATATGCAAGTTTCTGCAGTTGCTTAAATAATTTTTGGAGGTCATATAAAAATCGACAGAGAGAAAAATTTAGGGTTTCAGTTTATCGAACTTTCAGAGTTGTTTCGGTTTCGTAATATTTCTAACATCGTCTAAGTTTATAGTTTGGCTCTGATACTACTGTAGGGTTTCCTTAGCACCATGCGTAGGGTTTGGCTTGCAACAAACATGCTATAACAAAAATTTAGGGGTGCTAAGCATTACCATCCATGAATCGAACTATAAATTTAGGGCAACAAGAAGAAAGTATCACATACGAGCAATAGTTTAACACTAAGAGGATAGTAATACAACCTTTGTAGATCTCCTCTTTGTGACTCCTTGGATCAACTAGGGTTTGAACCAGTTCGTTTGAGTCCTTCCAAGTCCAAGACGATCCACTACGGAGTCCCTTTGCCTCAAGCTCCTAGCTTCACTTGATCTTTGAAAAAGTGGAGCAAACAACCTACACTAGTGGACTAGACTAATATAGATTGATGATGTGGGTTGTAATCTCACTTAAAAACCTTTCTTTTTTGTTTCCTTCACTCACTTGAAAAAGGGTAGAGAGCAAGAAGGAGGAAGAAGAAGTAGATGGGTAAGCTTGAGCTCATTTTTTTGTGATAATCCTAAAGAATAATAAGAAAAGAAAATATTAATAGGAGAGGCACACTCACATACAACCATGGCCAATAAATATCTAGATATTTTGTTAAAGAGTTAATGAACAAATGGAAATTAAACCATGGTCAATATTAGGTCAAGAGAAGAAGAGTGTAGAATATTTGCAAGCATGATTTAATATCATTTTCTTTTTCTCAATAACAAATATATATATATATATATATATATATATATTTATGCCATATGAGTCTTGCGTAGCCATCTCCAATGTATCAACAACCATGACACATGTATGCATGCATGTGTGCATTCATATCAATATATATGTACATACATACATTCATGTATACATCCATAAAGAAAAGGTTTTAAATAAATGAGCTAAAAGTCAATAATATTAAATCAACATTTGATTTAATATTCCGGTCATATCACATACGACCCGACCAATAGAAAACGCCCGATTAAAAAACGGTATTAGATACACGCATTTAATCGAGCTCCCGCGCATATCCCATATGCACCCCACATCTTTTCGTCTGAGCTAGGAAACCTCTCTGCGGGACTCTAAGACTCGTCAATACACTAGCAGTAGGCAGTGATCATATCACATACCCTCAAACCGTCAGCGACACTAGATGTACGTAACGGCTCCCAGGTATTGAGAGATCAGAAGAAGAAAAGCGAACCTATCAAAACTCCCATCGATCCAACGAGCAACACTTACCGTACAGTCCGGTCTCTTCGTCAGATATGCTGCATATCGAGTCTTGGGATAGTATCGTTGACCCCAATAACACAATAAGTTATGCCGGTATATGGCTCATAACAGTTTGAGAAACTACGGATAACTCTTATCAGTAAATCTCAACAGTCCTACCCAGGGACTTCCTGTTATAGCCAATCGAGCATAGCGCAACATCAACCCCCAATACCGGGAGATATGAAATCCCTCCTATCGCTCATTGCGTCTATGTGCCTCGGGACTGTACCCAAAATCCACCTATTTGCATGACTCAGTAGAGCCGTGGTAGGGTGGAGATCAAAATACAATGGGAGGACACACAAGGCTCTATGACGATCTCGGGTCTACAGACTAACCTGTACCAGTGTCACCTGAGAACTGCTATCCGACGATAGATATAATACACATAGGAGTTCTCGACGAGTCCGTTCAGTGTACCCAGTCTCCACTGAGCACCCGTATACAATCTTTGGTGTCACCACACTAATGGATATGGGATCATCCATTTCCCATCATATGGGTCAAGAAACGTATACGCTAGTCTACACTGGAATATCGATGCCCCGTCTCGATACACCCACGACTAGGAAGTTTTCAAGGATATTCTTATAAACTACACATATCCCACTAGTATGATCTGCATCATAATCCCAGTAGTCAAGCAAATATCCTAAGGGCTTTATTAACATGTATCAAATGAGTAAGATGCATTATCAAATGAACATGTCAAGATAAAGTACAACCAGATAGCATACTATCATGTCGAGCAAGAATGTCCTCTGAATATATATACACACACACCGATACATCCATATCATATAATGGCCTCTAGGGCATACATATATCCAACATATACCTATCATTGGATAGCAGTTCTCTGGTGACACTGGAGCAGGTTAGTCTGTAGACCCGAGATCGTCATAGAGTCTTGTGTGGTTCCCACTATGCTTTGATTTCTTCTCTAACACGGCTCAAAGGAGTCGTGCAAACAGGTGGATTTTGGGTATAATCCCGAGTCACTTGGAGGCAATGAGCGATAGGAGGGGTTTCATCTCTTCCGGTATAGGGAGTTGATGTTGCGCTATACTCGATTGGCTATAACCGAAAGTCCCTGTCCAGGACCGTTGATGAGATTTACTGGTAAGTGTTATCAGTAGTATCTTGTACCGTTATAGGCTACAGATTGGCATGACTTATCAGGTTATTGGGGTCTGACGATACCACCCCCAAACTCGATATGTGACATATCAGACGAAGAGACCGGACTGTACGGTAAGTGTTACCTATAGGCTTCATGGAAGTTTGGACAAGCTTGCTTGTTGATCTTCTAATCGCTCAATACCTGGGTAGCCGTTACGTCCAGCTAGTACCGCTGACGGTTTGTAGGTGACTGATGTGATCATCACCTACTGCTGGCGTATTGACGAGTCTTTAGAGTCCCACACAGAAGTTTCCTAGTTCAAGCGAAACGAAGTAGGCCACACATGCTGATATGTGATGTGGCCAGATTAAATACGAGTATGTGATACCGTATTCTAATCTGGTAGTTATTTGTTATCGGTTAGATTATATATAATATAACCAGATTATTGAATCAAGTGTTGATTTGATAATGTGATATACAGATAAATGATATTAGTCAGTTATATGTCATATAACTGGATTATTAAATCAAGTGTTGATTTAATAATTTGATATATATTATATTTGATATAATTATATATTAAGTAATATTATTAGCCCACTAATTATTTTCTTAATATATATTAATATATATATATATATATTTGATATATATGTGTGTGTGTGTGTTGTGTGTGTGTGTGTATGTATTAAATGAAGCATGGTTTGATTTTCTATTTTAAGAAAATGCAAAATTGAGGTGGAAATTGAGGTATGGTTGTGAAGCATGGTTCATGGATTATTATATTGCTCTTGACTTACTATTGAAGTTTGGTTCCATTTTTATTATTGGGAAATATTAATGCTTCATTAAGTGAGTTCATTTGATGAACCATTCTACACTTAAGTTATTTTTGAGGAGCTCATTTTCTTTCACACTCTCTAGCTCTCTCCATTTTCTTCACCTCCACCTCCAAGCTCAATACCTCACATGAGTTGTGAACCCTTGAGCTTGTGAGAACCCTAGTGAGCAAACAAAACCCCTACTTCACCATCCTACACTTGATTAGCAATTAAGTGTAGTGTTTCCTTCACTAAAGAGTTTAGTGAAGGGGTAGTTTGGATTAGCGGGCTTCGGGTGGATCATCTTCGGCACGAAGGTCATCGAAGGAAGCTTGTTCATTCTTCATGTAACGTTTTAGAAATCGTTTATGCGAATTTTCCGTTAATAGGTAAAATAAACTGTGTTTTCCGTAGAAACTTTGAAGTGATCATTTTTTTCTGTATAGACTTAACTGCACCTAGTTTAACTATGAAATTGCTAGTTGCGGTATTTAGTTGGTCACTTGAAAATTTTAGTTCCATTAAATATTTTTCCTTAATTAAAATATTATTAGAAGCTTTTAATTATGCACT
Source organism: Agapanthus africanus (assembly GCA_030015575.1). Classification (NCBI taxonomy): domain Eukaryota; kingdom Viridiplantae; phylum Streptophyta; class Magnoliopsida; order Asparagales; family Amaryllidaceae; genus Agapanthus; species Agapanthus africanus. The sequence goes on along the minus strand of CM057337.1, from coordinate 593,255,973 downwards.
TAATTAGTGGTAATTACAATTTGGATTAGGTTAATTATGCTAATTTGAATCCATGCCAACTTAATAACAAGATTAAGCATTTCGACTTCTTTGCAAAATATCTTGAAAAATATCTAGATATTTTGAAGGTTAATGGAAATTTTAATTAAAGGTTTTGAGGTGGCATAAAGTAAAGTGCTTTAATTAAGCTTTAATGTTGTTTTTAACTTAGATATTTCCACACACTTCCACACACCCCCATTTTTCTCCATTTTGGCCGACCCCCGCTTGCTGCCCTTTCATTTTTCTCACCCCATTTCCACTCTTTAAAACATCAAAAATCCATCAAAAATCATCAAATAATCCCACAAACTCAAAAACAAATCCATACCCATTATTCTTTAATCTTAACCAAGCTTGGATCTTAATGAAAGTTAGCATTTTGGAGGTTATTTTGATGATCTAGTTGCAAGTTTGTGAATCAAGTTTGAGGTATAAAATCCTAACCCTAAGTTTTAGTGTTGTTTAAATACCTTAATCTAGTTATTAGATGTTTAAATATAGCTTTAATTAGCATGTTTAGAAATTCATGAAAGAGTTGTAAAGATCAAGTTAGGGTTTTGATTGTTTGTAATAGTTAAGTGAGTTTTAAGACAAAGAAAACTTAACCTAATTGTGAGATTGTTAATTGTTATTTTCCTAATTGTCTAATTAAGCTTGATTGCAAACTAGCTTTTACTAAATCTTATATGGGTGAGATTAAAATTGTAGTAAGGTTTGTGTAGCTTTATCAAGCTATTATGTGATGATTATGGTCATTAGATTTTGTTAAACTTCTAGATTTGTGCTAAAATGATTAAAATATGCTTACGAGGTTTTCGGATAAATTAGGCATGGGTTTCTTTTGATGTTGCGATATTATATATATTATCTTCCTCGATATATATTGTGTTGTGAATGCGCGATCGGTACAATCAGGGTCTAGGCTTGGTGGTTATGTCGTTTTGCGTTCCTAGCTAAGATTGTGCCGATGTCGTACGCATTTTGTGCACTAAATGCACGGCGTGTATATCTTGTGGATGTTATCCCTGCGTTTCGTTGTCTTTGTGTCGACGCAGGATATTTAGCCTTATGTGTTGTGTTTGTGAAATTTTAGGATCACGAGCATGGACTTCGGACGCTGCGAAGAAAGGGAAGCAGGTGGTCGGATTTTCTTAGCACGAGGTCATTGTGAGTAGATTTAACATCTACGGGGAAATCGCCCGTATGGCGTTATGCGTCAGGGCTGGATATGATATTAGAGCTGCATGTTTATACGCATATAATTTGATTGCGCATGAGCGTCATTGTATATTATTACCTGTTGTGGCTTGACTTGGTACCTTTTGGACACTGCAACATTACTAACGGTTCATGTTGCACGAGCACTAAATTGTATGCTACACCCACACCGTTGGTAATTGCCATGACACACGCAACACATATATTGCTATAGTTACATATACCGCTATGTGGTATTGTATTTTCATTGACATTGAGACGTTGATTATTGTGCTATTGCGCATATGAAATATAGCATACATGCATACCTACATGCTTATACATATACCTTGCTATAGCTACATGTTCACTTTATATGATGTTGCGTTGGATTTGGATAATTGGGAACCACGTGATATATTTAATAACTTGATGCATTTAAATAGTGGATTTTCCCTTGATATGCTTATATTGTTGTTCTATGCTGCATACATCATATTACATGGATTTACGCATTGAGATATGGATTTCATGTGATTTTCTGGATTTGAGAACCGCGGGCATATTTCAAGAAATGTGTATTGTTTGGAAAACCCGGTTTCTTTTGATATGTGGATTACGAGTGTCGAGGTTGGACACTCAGGTTCCGTGGATTGCGAGTGTCGAGTTGGACACTCAGGTTCCGTGAGATGTATTGATATGTGGATTGCGAGTGTCGAGGTTGGACATTCAGGTTTCGTGGATTGTGAGTGTCGGATTGGACACTCAGGTTCCGTGAGATGTATAGATACGATATGTGGATTTACGTGTCGATGTTGGACACGAGTATTTCGTGATATTTTTGAGTGCCAATGTTGGGCACTCAGGTTCCATTAGATTTACAGGATATGAGGTCCAGTCCTGGTGACGACGCCTGAGGATTTTGGGATTTGGGGTGTCGTTGATAGACACCAAGTTTTTCCATGCTGATGATTTATGCATGAGGTTTATTATTTATCCCACACTCAGGATTTATTTGATATGCATTTGATTCATGTAGATATAGTACCCTGGTGGTGTACCTTGATCATGATAGTTGCATATTTATACTGCCATATTTATGCTATCAGATTACTTGTGATAGATTATCGCAGTACGTGCATACCTGCGATTATCTGCATGATGTTATTTACTATTCACAAGTTGGCAACTCACCCCCGTTGTGCTACGGTGTTTTGCAGGTTATCTCTCAGAGTAGTCGCGGCAGGGTTTCTTCTTATCGTATCATCTTTTGCAGCAGATACCGCTACGGCTGACTGTGAGCATTTTTGCTATAGGTGGGTTTCGCGGTTATCCGATGATGTACATCGTATATCTTTTGTTGTATCTAGTACTTTCCATCTACCACCTTCATGTATTTGACTTAGAGATGAGTTGTGAGAACCGATATTGTATTATTTTATGACTTTGGGTGCCTTGCTCATGGGAGCCGGCCTTTTCTATGTAGTTTTATCTCCTTATGCTGTTTTCAGTTATATTTTTTCGCTACGGCGTCGTATATTATGCTTGTAGTGTTTGTTTCCACCGTTGGGCGAGATTTGCTCCCGTTTGGGGATGCTTTATTTATATTCTATGTTGTACCTGTTTCGGGGCTAGTTTTTATAAAGGAGGTGCTGCCGAAATTTTAAGGAATGTAAATTGGACTTTAAAGAATTTTTACTTGAGATTCCCAAAAGTTTTTAACAATGTTCTTATCACTTACTACTTTTGATGGTTTAAATTTCTGGGTTTTTGGCTTACTTGAATTACGTTACGCCTGTAGACGTTACATGGTTTAAATGCCGTCACGTGCCAATTTCGGGTCGTGACACTTCAATTGAGCCTAGTGGAGTCGTAGAGACTACAACCCAGAGCTTTAGAAGAGAAGGACGCGGTCTACAAAGGTTGTAGCATCCTTCATTTAGTTAAAGTTTTTATTATATCATAGTTAAACCCTAATCATCTAGTTTCGATTCTTGTTTAGTGTTAATTAGCACCCCAAAAATTTAAAAATGGCATGCTTGATGCTAGTAAAACCTAGTGGTGGTGCTAACAAACACTTTCGCCTTTGTAACAAGAACCCCTTGACTGATTATAGCATAGGAATGTCATTTCCTATCAAGAGAATGTCATCCACGTACAAGACGAGGAATACCACAGTTCTCGCTATAATTTTACGATAGATGCATGGTTCATCTAGATTTTTGATAAAGTAAAATTCCTTGACCGTCTTATCAAAACAGATGTTCCAATTCCGCGATGCCTGCTTCAGCCCATAAATGGACTTAAGGAACTTGCACACCTTTCCGCTGCTCCCACTCTGAATGAAACCCTCCGGCTGATCCATATAGACACACTCCTCCAAATTTCCATTTAGAGAAGCGATCTTTACGTCCATCTGCCAAGTCTTATAATAGTGGAAGGCAGCAATGGCAAGAAAGATCCGAATGGATTTGAGTATAGCCACAGGAGAAAAGGTTTCATCATAGTCCAAACTAGGTCTTTAACGAAAACCTTTTGCAATAAGTCTAGACTTATAGGTTTCAACTTGTCCATCTACACTAATCTTCTTTCTGAAGAACCATTTGCAGCCTACTGGTTTTACCCCTTCTGGAGCAATGCCCAAAATCCATACTTTATTGGTGTACATGGACTCCATTTCGGTCCGCATTGCATCCAGCCATTTTACTGAGTCTCTGCTCTGAATGGCTTTCTGGAAGGTAGTTGGCTCATCATCTTTGATGATGCAATCCTTTCTCTCCCCGTTTATAAGAAAACCGTAGTATCTCTCGGGTGGATGAGACTGCCTACTAGTCCTGCGGAGTGGCGCGGGGATGTCCAGTTCTTTCGAAACTTCTGGTTCTACCATACTTTCAGTAATAGCATGTGGTTCTGGAATTTCTTCCAGTTCTATTGCGCTTTCACTTATCTATTTTTCTAAAAATTGAGTTTCCAAGAAGCGGGCATGACGAGAAACAAAAACCTTTTGTTATTCTGCGTAATAGAAAAGATATCCCCTGGAGTTCTTTGGGTATCCCACAAATTTACACAATACTGAGCGTGCCTCGAGCTTGTCTGCATGCTGCTTTTTTACAAAAGCTGGACATCCCCATATCTTCAAATACTGAAGAGAGGGTTTCTTCCCACTCCACATCTGGTATGGTGTGGTAGGTACAGTCTTGGTAGGAATCTTGTTCAAAAGATATGCAGCTGATTCTAGTGCATAGTCCCAGAAGGATCGCGATAACTCATCATTACTCATCATGGAACGTACCATATCCAATAAGGTTCTATTCTGTCTTTCTGATACACCGTTGTGTTGAGGTGTGTATGGAGGAGTAGCTGAGAGAGAATTCCATTCTCTTTTATATAGTCCAGAAACTCAGCACTTAGTATTCACCACCTCGATCAGATCTTAGTGTCTTGATACTTTTGCCGGTTTGTTTTTCCACTTCATTCTTATATTCCCGAAATTTCTCAAAGGTCTCGGATTTATGTTTCATCAAGAATACATGTCCATACCTTGAGAAATCGTCCGTAAAAGTAATGAAATAGGAATAACCACTTCTTACATGTGTAGACATTAGACCACACACATCGTTGTGTATGAGTTCCAAAAGCTCGCTCGCTCTTTCTCCGTGTCCAGTGAAAGGAGTCTTTGTCATCTTTCCTTTGAGACATGATTGACAAGTTGCATAGGACCGATATTCGAACGGATCCAAATATCCCTCTTTATGTAACTTCATCAATCGTGTTTCATTGATGTGACCCAGTCTACAATGCCATAAGAAAGCCTGATTTAATTCCGGAGACTTTCTTTTAAGTGTGTTCTGAACGTTAAAAACCTGAGCTTGACTTAATACGTATATACCGTTATCTAGTTTACCTGACCCAATCAATGCTTGATTAGGTGGATGTTGACAACATCGCTTACAAATGTAAAATCATATCTTTCTTTAGAAAGTAAAGATAAAGATATGATATTACAAGCCAGACTAGGTACACACAAACAGTTACGTAAAATCAATATCTGCCCACTTGTCAATCCTAGGTGATATTCCCCTACGGATACAGCGTCCACACTCATTCCGTTAGCAATCCTGAGAGTCATATCACCTGCCTTGATAACTCTACGGTTTCTCAAAGCCTGTAATGAATTACAGATATGAGATCTTGATCCGGTATCTAGTAGTCAGGAAGTAGAGTTAATTGACATACAGTTTTCAATCCTCAACACACCCAAAGCCGAAGCCACAACTTGCTTCGAATCCTGGATCCTGGCTTTCCAAGCCGTGCAGTCCTTCTGACAATGCGCTTTCCCCCGAAACTTTTGCCCTATCCTTTCCCTCTACCTCAGCGCTCCTCAATATATTGAGGAGTCCTGGAAGTGTAACTTCCTTCCCTTGAATTTTGAAATTCAAGATAAGCTGGGCGTAGGTTGAGGGGAGCGACTGTAGAATCAAGTTAGTATATAACTGTTCAATATAGCTAATCATCGTAAGGACGTGGTCCCCTACAGATGACCCGATAGCTAACCTCGCCTGAAGCAATATCTTCGAGATCTCATATCTTACGATACGAGATCGCTCTCCATATAAAAATTTGGTATGGAGGAAGATGGAAGCTAAGTCCATCTTCTCGTGCTGCCTCTGGTGTTTACTTTCCATTGAGTCTAACACGAGGCACTTGGCTCTCGCACAATCCTTTTCCCATGTCTTACAGATATCAACATCCGCGACGGTGGAATATAGACCTGGGACGGCGGGGGCTTTGGTAGAAAGGATGTAGTCCAGTTTGTCATGGGTAAGTGCCATCTGGACATTCCTTAGCCAATCATTATAGTTTGGCCCAGTCAAATTATTATCTAATAACCTAAGTCCGGTCATAGTGGTCGCTGCAAATAGGAGAGAGAGAAGAACACTTAGCATGATGCTCTTGCAAGTTTAGATTGGTTATTAATTTATCTAAACAGGATGGCTCCCACTGTTTCCTCGAATCCTTCCTCAAACCATAAAAGAAGAATTAGTCAGGATTAATCTCACTCTTACAATTCTTACTTAACCTTTCAGCCAGGCTGGTGTCGGTACTTTGAGAGAGGTTTTCCAACGCTTTAGCGAAGTTCCTTAATTATATAACATCTTTTTCCTGGAGGCGTAGCCTCGCTAACACCGTTCTAGACACATACTTGATTTATAGCATTGATTGTTTAGTGATAAAATCTCCCGAAGAGTAGCGGATACTCACAGTAGAATCGGAATCCAAATATCATCGTGTGGCAACTTTGAAGTAATCCTACCAAAATCATCACACTCCAAATGGTATGCAACACTAGCAAGTTTCAATTTTCTTAGAAACTCCCGATGTGGATTTTAGCCCCATGCTCTTATGACCTTGACGAAGGCCAACATATCATAAGTCATATGTCAAGTTCTACCCGTCATTGTCCAGGTTAATTTGAACCCACCTGTACATACCTTTGACGAAGGCCGACATAGTAGTACGACTGTCCTAAATCAACGCATATATCTATACTATATATGAATGCCTAGCAGCTACCAATCACTATGCCTTGGTGAAGGTCAAAATACATATCTTGAATACTACTGAATACCCATATGAAATGACGGATGGCTACGAATGGTTTTGGTGAAACCGTGAACGTATTGAACTTGATATTGTTGAAGGAACCATGATAGCTTTTTAAAAGGAATGGTTTAGGCTCCGCATTTAAAATTTGCTTTTTGAAGAAAAACCGAGTATTTTGAAACTGTTCCAACGATTAAGCTTTGGTTTGTTTTTTCCTTGCATTAATCAATATTAATGCGGTCCTTTTATTTAACCCTATCATTGTAGAAAAAGAAACGAAAATACAACGTACTCTTATGCCATCCACATTCGCCACGAGGCCCCGTCATGTACCGTTAGGTTACTTAACTACCGGAAGAGCGGGGACTGGACTAGCGCGGGTGCAAAACATAAGCAACGCCTACAATATATATATCCATTCGTTTCACGCAATAATAGGCTTTCCAGACCATAGATGAATATATTGTATATACTAGGAATTCCGCATTTCGTTTAAGGCTATAACGAAAGACGGATTCCACGGTCGTGATGAATAGCCAAACCCCATCGTAGACCCCTATGGGTGTGGCAAACTACCCGCCAAATTCTCAAAGTGAAGCAACCTCCCTTAATAAAATGAGTAGGCCACTCAGCACTTCAAGAACCCGGTAGTTTGTGCACCCCACCTTGGGTCTATCCTAAGAGCAAAAACAGTAAAAGAAATAATACAACGGTGGATACAAGCTCAACCCGGATGTGCCCCACAAAATAATATTACATCACTTTTACAAATTACATGAATAAAAGAAAAGAAAACACTCTTCTCACATCCCCGGCTATTTATCCACGATGATCCAATACTCCATATACACAAACCATTAACACAGATCACAGATATGTGCAACCCCCAACTAATCGACATATAGCAATTAGCGGAGGTTTACAAACACATATGTCCAAACACAGAAAACCCGATTAGCCAAAGTACTTAGAATTTCGATTGATAAACCAAATCTGAGTCTACCCCATGCACAATCCAGCACACAAACAATCTGGGTAGAAACAAAATATTCCCAAAATCACAATTCCACAAAATAGACGCACTGTAGAAATTCGGACCGAGTCGCCCTTGAATCGGCCGCGGAACGGTGGCAGAACACACCGTTCTTTCGGGGTTCCGCGGCGGTCTTGGGGATTCACGAGCCCAAATTTTAGCCTTGTTCTAAGAAAACCCTGCACGTATTTTTAAGGCCTATAAAAAGATTTTTAGACCAGTTTTAAAATTCGACAGAAACATGGTTCTCTAATTGTGTTTTTGGGATTTTCCGACGATCGAATTTCTAAACACTTTTCCAACTAGATAGTTAAGGTTTTGTAGGCTCTGATACCACTGTAAGCCGATGTCATGCACCCCGCAGTTCGCAGGGAGGCAGAATTTTCAAAAGCGATTATGAACAACTACGCAACACCGGCTAACTCCAGGATCTATACTAAAACCATAACTAAGTAAACTAACTAGGAGGTTTAACTATTATGATAGTTGGTTATAGGTCCGTAACCAGGTCCTTTAGGTCTTCTTTTCCTCCTCTCTATGACTCCTCAAAGAAAGGATCGAGCTTGCGACGTCAAAGATGATCCATCCAAGAGAATGTGCTTCAAGATCCAACCTCTAAACCGAGGTAACTAGGGTAGATGGTTCGCTAATCCAACTAGCCTAGGTGATGTAGAGAATGCTAATGGATTGTTTAGTCTCACTAAACCCTATTGCTCACAACACATGTGAAGGATTAAGGGTTTAGTTTGAGGAAGAAAGAGATGGAGAAATCAAGAGAGAGAATGAAGAGAAGAAAAATGAACCAACCTCAAGCATGAAGTGTAGAGAATAGCTAAGTATATGAGCTCAATTATTCAAGCATGCAATATTTGATAATAAGAAATATCACCCATGCTTGAATAGTGAGTCAAGACCAATATAATAATCCCTTATCCATATTTTGCACCATGCCATAAATATCTCTTTCTTTTCTCCAATATCCACCTCATTAATCCATTTACCAAAATGGATAAAACTAAATAATGAGGCGTCTCCTTCTAGAAGCATGCCTTGCAAAATTACAAGAATGCCCCTCACCGTATATACATATCCGTATCCGTATTCCAAAAAATACGAATACATTGAGACAACAACAATCCAATAATATAATTTTGGCTATAGTGCCCTCAAGGCAATTATCATAGTCGCAGGCAGGTGATTATGATGATTGAGGGAGGACCTATATCAATAGAACAGTCTTACTCGAGATGATAGTATGCTATCTGGTTTGTCTTTATCATCATGTACAACAATAGGTGGCATTATAGATCACTATTACATGTTGATAGAGCCCATAGGATTCTTGCTTGACTACCAGCAGTATGATGGCGATCAAATACGTGAGAGCTGGGTGGTCTATAAGCACATCCTTAAATGCTCCTAGTCGCAGGAGTTTCGAGAATGGGTATCGATACTCCAGAGTAGACTAGTGTATACTGATCGAGACCCCGACGAGGGGCGATGGCCGGTCTCACAAGCCATTGGTGTCAGTTTTTTCACCTAAGATATATACAACTGCTCATTGGGTTATGAGTACACCGGACGGACTCGCCGGGAACATGCTAGTTGATATTATACCTATTGTCAGATAGCAGTTCCCAGTTGACATGTGTACAGGTTAGTCTATCGACCTGAGATCATCATTTGTCTCGTGTGCGTTCCCACTGTGCTTTGATTACTACCCTACCACGGCTCAAAGGAGTTGTGCAAAGAGGATTTAGTTAGGTACAGTCCCGAGCCACATGGAGGCAGTGAACGGATTGTCGCGGGATTCGTCTCTCTCGGTATTGGGGGTTGATGTCGCGGTTGTGCACGAGTGGCCATCACCAGAAATCCTTGGCCAAGGTAGTCGAGAATTACTGATCTAGGATCGGTAGTTTCTCAGGTGGTGATGGGCTTCATACCGACACTAAATGTCCACCGCCTAAACACGATATGCGATACTCAAAGACGAACGGACTGGACTGTACGGATATTGTCACTGTCAGGCTCAGTAGGGGTTTCAAGATGAGTTTTCTTGTCGGCCCCCCTTTCGCTTAATACCTTGGTAGCCGTTACGTACAGCTAGTGCCGCTGAAGTGCTTGTGGTTAAACCCACTGCCAGCGTATTGACGAATCTTTAGAGTTCCACACAGAGGGTTTCCCTGCTGCGGGCAAAACGATGTAGAGGTCGTATGGTTTTACGGCAGGGTTCGATCACATACGTGTACTTGTGCACGCATGATGTTCGGACGAATAATACCAGTGGGCTTTGGTTTAAGCCGGATCATAGTATTATATTTTTTGGATTATTTTCATCTCTTTGTATTTGTAATCTTCGGAATACGGATGCGGGTATGTATATATGGTTGAAGGGTATTCTTGTAATTTATTACAAGATTGATTTTAGAAGATTACACCTCATCATGGTTTAGACCTTTTTGGATTAAAAGGTTATTGAGGTGTAGGATGAGGTGTTTATTGCATTTTTGGTGTTATGGCTTATTAGTGACCCATGGTTACTATTCTAAGCATGCTTAGGGTTTTTGTTGTGAGAATTTTGTTGACTTGATATATTTTAGTTGACTCTAGATATTTTTGGATGGCTCGATTTATTAATTCTCACAACACACAAAAATCATTGAAGCTATTATTTTTCTCTCTCTTGAGTTGCTCTCAACACCTCATCCTCATGACATCTTCTTCTTCCTCCACCCTAACCCTCTCACGAGTTGAGAAACCTAGGATGTCTTGAGACAAATTAATCCTTCATCACTCTCTACTTCATCTACGGTATCTAGAGTAGCAATCTAGGTGCCCTAGTTGCCTCGGATATGAGGTTGGATCTCGTTGCATAGACTCTCGTGTGGATCATCTTCGATGGAGGGAGACCGGAGATCAAGCTTGATCAAGGAAGCCCCTAGGAGCTTGGGATGATGGTTGAAGACCGAAGAACACAGATCTATTCAGTTAACCATTCTAAACTCCTAGTTTATAGATTGTTAGTTAAGGGTAAATGGTAGATCCGGGTAATTGGTTGTGGTAGCGCTAAGCTTTATAGATTTTTGTTCCGTATTTGGTCATGGATTGATGGCCGGGGCGCTGCCTATAACCCAACATGGTATCAGAGCCAACCCTTAAACCCTTAGCTAGATAGTTTAGACGATGTTAAAGTCTCGAAACCGAAATAACTCCAAAGCAATACCAACAATCTTCCAGTCTCTGTCAATTTTTTAAAAGTCTTCAATTTTTTTAAGTAATTGTAGAAGGCTATTCTTGCAGTAACTAGAACACACCCCAAATACGAACCCCGGTCACCTGAATTGGATAGGCCAAAGTGAGAAAATCCCGAGATGGCCAGTTTTGTGAAGGTTTCTAGACTTGAATTTTGTGGTGTTTTCTAGTCTCTGGAATATTGGTTTAATGGTATTGTTTGTTTTTCCCAGTTTTGATATTTTGTTATCTTTTTAGTTTAGGGGCAATTCGGGGTGTTTCGAAGTCGATAATTTAACACAGTTTAAATGTTTATCAGTACATGCATTACTATCTGCGACCGTGAATGTCATTCGAGCGGTACAACTCGTCTAATTGCTATATGTTCTTTTAGACGGGTTTGCGAGCATGACATTCACGTTGATGTTCTATGTTGTGCTGTGATTGTGGTTGGATTGTCGTGGTGGATAGCCAGTGGTGCAATGGTAGTACAATTTAGATTCATTTGTATATTTGATATTGCGGGGCGAGCGTCCGACATGTAGACTGCCGTCACTTCCATTTTGTATATTATTTGTTTGGGACACGATCGTGTTGAGGTCGATATCACCCTTGTATATATTTTCTTTTCTGTACTAGAATTACCACACGGAGGAGTGCATGAATAGTCGGGTTCTAGAAGGCAACGGGCCAGCATCTCATGGCGTTGAGATGGAGGGGGCCTCATTCTAGAATTGGCGGGCTATTCGCCGCACTCGTAGGCATTATAGGTTGACCCAATGTGGGGTGCTCAAGTTACCGGATTCCGTGAAGTGCTGGGTGGCCCATTCACTTTGTTGTTTGGGCTTGCCTCGCTTCTGGGATTGGCGGGTAACTTTCCACACTCGTAGGGGTCTAGGATTTCATTACACAGGCTATCCACACGACATGGAACGTTAGATCTCATTTGCGGCTCAAGTGAAACCCGGGGCTCCAGGATTATCCACCACTTTGTGATGCTTGGCTGTGATTCTGAGATGTTGCTTAATATCATGCCTGGGATGATTGTTGTATGTGTGTGTGTGTGTGTGTCTATATATATATATATATACACACACACACACTAGTAGATGTTGTATGTGTTTTGCACCCGCACCAGTCCAGTCCCCGCTATGTCGTTAGTTAAGTAACCTAACGGGTGATGACGGGATCCAGTGGTGAATGCGGATGGCATATACGTACATTTTATTTTTCGTTCCTTTTTTTGTGGTATGATATGTTAACTGATGGGACTGCATGTAAGTCCATGCTACCTCTCCCGGTACTTACGGGCTAGCGGAATTTGATGAAAAACGATTTTCTAGAGGCGGTAACATGGACTCAAAACGGATCTTTGTTAAACTATCTACCTAACAACCTAACTACGAGTTGTTAACTACTCGGTTAGGGGGTTATACCTTTCTTTCTTGAACCCCTTCGTCTTCATCTCTTGATGGTGTACGGATTGGCTTCACCCCGTCGTCTCCTTGCGCCGAAGATCGATCCACCCGAAAGCTTTCTACCTTTGGCTTCTTCTTCGAACTTTGAAGAAACTAGTTCACATGGTTTGCTAAACCTTGTGAACTAGAGTGAGTAGAGGAGAGTGTGATGAGATTTTCTCTATGGTTCTTGCTTCTCAACACATGAGACAAGTGAACCATAGACAAGAGAGAGAGCAAGAGGAAGAGGGTGAGAGCAAGAGAGTGAGAGAAAGCTCAAAACCAAGAGAGAGAGAGAAAAAAAAAATGAGCCTCTCTTTTGTCATACACCCTCTCATAATCCAAAAGCATCATGAGCCATAATGTTAATCAAGTATTTTGTGATGGTTCATATCATGTCAAAGACAATATCATTTCCATGCACTCATTTTGCAAAGCACAACAAGCAAGCAAAAGTCTTTGCTTGAAAATGACAACCATTGTGATGATGATGGTCAACTAGTCCAACCTAGTCAACCGGTCAACAAAGTCAACAAGTCAACAAAGTCAACCCCTCAACAACCATGTCACTATAATACTTAATTAATATTATTGCTAATCACATATCATATTCTTATTAAGGTTTAGCAAGAAGTCAATGGTCAACAGTCAACAGTCAACAACCCTAATGAGAATCCTCTGCCTCTGTCTCTCCGTCAACTGTGCATACACACCCGCATCCGCGTTCCGAGGAACACGAATACATACTGGAAAAAACCAATCCCAAAACGTACACTAGGATCTGGCTTAAACCAAAGCCCGCTAGTGTTAACTTTCCGGACACTAAACGTGCACAAGTGCACGGATGTGACCGAACCCTGTCGCAAAACCATGCGACCTGTCGCAAAACCATGCGACCTCTACTCTTTTGCCTAAAGGCGAATAGCTTTCTGTGTGGGACTCTAAAGACTCGACACTACGCTGGCAGTGGGTTTAACCACAGACCGCAAGCGGCACTAGTTGTGCGTAACGGTCCCCAGGTAGATGCCGATAAGAAGACTGACGAGGTGAAACCTATCTGAACTCCTACTGATCCTGAATGTGAAAGTCGTCGTACAGTCCGGTCTGTTCGTCTGATACATTGCATGGTGGGCCTAGGGGGCGGTAAACGTCAGTCCCCTAATAGCGGTACAAGTCGTGTCGGAGTGAAGCCCAAAACACCCTGAGATAACACTGGAAGCCTACCAGTATATCTCGCTTGCCCTGGCCAGGGACTACTCGTGTAATGGCTCTCCTAGACACAGCGCGATGTCAACCCCTAATACCAGGAGAGACGAATCCTGTCTAACCGTCACTGCCTCCAAGTGCTTCGGGACTGCACCCAACTACTACCTGTTTGCACGACTCCTTTGAGCCGTGGTAGGGTAGTAATCAAAGTACAGTGGGAACACACTCGAGGCGAAGTGACAGTGTCAAGTCAGCGGACTAAGCTGACTTGTGTCACCTGGGAACTGATAACTGACGATAGGTATAGTACCAACCAACAGTTCCCGACGAGTCCTGTCCAGTGTACTCGTAACCCAACGAGCACCCGCATACTATCTCCAGTACGACGTACTGATGGCTGTGTGACAGACCATCTCCCATACTGGGATGAGAAGCGCATACGCCAGTCTACTCCGGAGTATCGATGCCCTGTCTCGATAGTCCTGCGACTAGGGACCTGCATAAGGATGTGCTTATAGATTACCCAGCCCCCACTAGTGTGACTGCCATCACAACGCTGGTAATCAAGCAAAGATCCTAAGGGCTCCACTAATGCGTATAGGTGATAAAATAAACACATGTACACATTGAAGTAGAAACAAACCAAGTAGCATACTACTATTTTGAGCAAGATTGTCAATACAAGGTGAATATCCCAAGCTTCCATTAAGTAATATACATACTAGTATGATACAGTAATGGCCTCTAGGTCATATACACTAACAATCTCCCACTTGCACTAAGGCCATGTACTGGCGTATCGAAGACCTATCATCTCGATCAGCCGCTCGAACTGAGTCTGGGGTAAGGCCTTCTTGAGTGGATCAGCAGTGTTATCTTCCGTATTTACTCTCTTCACCTCGATCTCCCAGCGATCAACGATCTCCCTGATCAGGTGGTACCGCCTCAAAATATGCCTGGACTTCTGATGGGACCTGGGTTCCTTCGCTAAAGCTATAGCCCCGTTGTTGTCACAATACAGCGGTATTGGATCAACACTGGTAGGAACCACCTGAAGTTCCGTGGGGAACTTCTTCATCCAGACAGCTTCCTTTGCGGCATCGCAAGCAGCTATGTACTCCGCTTCCATAGTTGAGTCAGCAACGGTTTCCTTCTTGGAACACTTCCAGCAAACCGCCCCTCCATTGATGGTAAAGACATAACCCGACATGGACTTGGAGTCATCCTTGTCACTCTGGAAGCTGGAGTCAGCAAAGGCCTCAATCTGGAGGTCTTTTCCGCCATACACCAAGAACATCTCCTTAGTCCTTCTCAGGTACTTGAGAATGTTCTTTACTGCTATCCAGTGTTTCTCCCCTGGGTTCGACTGATACCGACTTACAACGCTCAATGCGTATGCTACATCTGGTCTGGTACACAACATCGCATACATAATAGAGCCTACCGCAGATGCGTAGGGTATTGATGACATGCGAGCCCTTTCCAAATCAGTCTTGGGAGACATCTCTTTGGAGAGGGTGATTTCGTGACAAGCCGGTAGATTACCGCGCTTGGAATCTTCCATACTGAATCGTTTCAGTATGGTGTCGATGTACCTTGACTGTGAAAGTCCCAACATCCTCTTAGATCTATCACGATAGATCTGGATCCCCAGAATGTAGTTGGCATCGCCCAGGTCCTTCATGGAGAACCTCTGCGACAAGAATCCTTTGACTGACTGTAGCATAGGAATATCATTTCCTATTAGGAGAATGTCATCGACGTACAAGACGAGGAATACGATATTTCTCCCTACAATCTTACTGTAAATGCATGGTTCATCTGGGTTTATGACAAAGTCGAATTCTTTGACAGTATCATCAAAGCAGATGTTCCAACTCCGTGATGCCTGCTTGAGTCCATAGATGGACTTGAGCAACTTGCACACTTTACCGCTGCTCCCACTCTGAATGAATCCCTCTGGCTGATCCATATAGACGCACTCTTCCAAATTTCCATTTAGAAAAGCCGTCTTTACGTCCATCTGCCAGATTTCATAATCGTGGAAGGCAGCAATGGCAAGAAGGATCCGAATGGATTTCAGCATAGCTACCGGAGAAAAAGTTTCGTCATAGTCCAAACCAGGTCTTTGATGAAAACCCTTTGCAACGAGCCTAGCTTTATAGGTTTCAAACTGCCCATCTACACCAATCTTCTTTCTGAAGATCCATTTGCAGCCTACGGGTTTTACCCCTTCTGGAGCAAAGTCCAAAGTCCAAACTTTGTTGGTGTACATCGACTCCATCTCGGTCCGCATTGCATCCAGCCATTTTACCGAGTCACCGCTCTGAATGGCTTGCTGGAAGCTACTAGGCTCACCATAATCCATGGTGCAATCCTCTCTATCCCCGTCTATGAGAAAACTGTAGTATCTCTCGGGCGGATGAGACTGCCTACTACTCCTGCAGAGTGGCGCAGGAAGGTCCGGTTCTCCTGAAACTACTGGCTCTTCCAAGCTTTCAGTAATAGCTTGTGGTTCTAGAATTTCTTCCAGTTCTATTGCGCTCCCACTTATCTGATTTTCTAAAAATTCAGTTTCCAAGAAGTGGGCATGCGGAGAAACAAAAACTTTTTGTTCTTCTGCGGAATAGAAAAGATACCCTCTGGAGTCCTTTGGGTATCCCACAAACATACACAGTACTGAGCGTGCCTCAAGCTTGTCCGCATGCTGCTTTTTTACAAAAGCTGGACATCCCCATACCTTAAGATACTTAAGACAGGGTTTCTTCCCACTCCACATCTGATATGGGGTGGTAGGCACAGTCTTGGTTGGAGCCTTGTTCAAGAGATATGCAGCTGCTTCTAGTGCATAACCCCAGAAAGATCGCGGTAACTCAGCCTTACTCATCATGGAACGAACCATATCCAATAGGGTCCGATTCCGCCTTTCCGATACACCGTTGTGTTGTGGTGTGTATGGAGGTGTAAGTTGAGAGAGAATTCCATTCTCTTTTAAGTAGTCCAGAAACTCGGCACTCAAGTATTCTCCACCTCGATCCGATCTTAGAATCTTGATACTTTTGCCGGTTTGTTTTTCAACTTCATTCTTGTATTCCCGAAATTTCCCAAAGGCCTCGGATTTGTGCTTCATTAAGAAGATATGTCCATACCTAGAGAAATCATCTGTGAAAGTAATGAAGTATGAATAACCACTTCGCGCATGTGTAGACATTGGACCGCACACATCACTGTGTATGAGTCCCAAGAGCTCGCTCGCTCTTACTCCGTGTCCAGTGAACGGAGTCTTTATCATCTTTCCCATGAGACAAGATTCACAAGGGGCATAAGACTGATACTCGAACGGATTCAAGTACCCTTCTTTATGTAACTTAGTTAATCGTGTCTCATTAATGTGACACAGTCTACAATGCCATAAGAAAGCCTTATTTGTATCCGGAGACTTTCTTTTAAGTGTGTTCTGGACACTGAATATCTGAGCTTGATTTAATACGTATATCCCGTTATTTAATGTACCTGACCCAATCAGAACTTGATTTAGGTGGATGTTTACTACATCGCTTACAAAAGTAAATTCATATCCTTCCTTAGAAAGTAAGGATACAGATATGATATTACAAGTCGCACCTGGTACATACAAACAGTTACGCAAAATCAATATCTGCCCAGTTGTCAGTCCAAGATGATATTCCCCTACGGATTCAGCATCCATGCTCATTCCGTTAGCAACCCTGAGAGTCATATCACCTTTCCTGATAACCCTACGGTTTCTCAGAGCTTGTAATGAATTACAGATGTGAGATCCTGATCCGGTATCCAATACCCAGGAAGTAGGGTTAACTGACATACAGTTCTCTATTACAAACACACCCGAAGCCGAAGCCACAACATGCTTCGAATTCTGGCTACTGGCTTTGCAAGCCCTGCAATCCTTCTGCCAATGTTCATTCCCGTTACAATAGGAACGTCCCTCTTTTACTACATCCAGTCCTGAAACTTTTGCCCTTGCTTTTCCTTCTTCTTCCCTGGTTTCCTTCAGGGTATAAGCAGAGGGCAGGGACTGTAGAATTAAGTCAGTACTTGACCCATTCTCCAACGTGGTCTCCAGGACCGTGAGCTCAAAATAGCTGGCCTCTGTAAGGACGTTGTTCCCTACAGATGACCCGACAGCCAACCTCGCTTGAAGCAATTCGTTCGAGGTCTCATATCTTGCGATACGAGATTGCTCTCCATATAAATCTTTGTCATGGAGGAAGATAGAAACTGAGTCCATCTTCTCGTGCTGCCTCTGGTTTGCACCATTAACTGAGGCTAACACGAGGCACTTGGCTTTCGCACAATCCTTTTCCGATGTCCTACGGATGTAAATATCCGTGACAGGGGAAACTGGACCTGAGACGGTAGGGGTATGATCAGTTAAGAGGTGTCCCAGCTTGTTATGGGCAATGGACATCTGGACAGACCTTTGCCAGTCATAACAGTCAGGTTCAGTCATGTTATTATCTAGATGTAACCTAGGTGTGGTCACTGGGTCGCTGCAAATAAGAGAGAGAGAAGAAAACACTCAGCATGATGCTCTTGCAAGTTTAGATTGGTTTTTAATTTATCTAAACAGGATGGCTCCCACTGTCTCTCGAATCCCTCCTCAAACCATAAAGGAAGAATTAGTCGGGATCAATCTCACCGTACAATACTTGCTTAACCGTTCGGCCAGGCTGGTGTCGGTACTTCGAGGGAGGTTTTCCAATGCTTTCGCGAAGTTCCTTAATTAAATAACCTCTTTTTCCTGTAGGCGTAGCCCCGCTAACACCTTTCTAGACACCTACTAGGTTTATAGCATTGATCGTTAAGTGAGAAATTTCCCGAGGAGTAGCATATACTCACAGTAGGATCGGGATCCAAATATCATCGCGTGACGAAACTGAAGGAATTCTACCAGAATCATCACACTCCAAATGTTATGCAACACTAGCAAGTTTCAGTTTTTTTGAAACTCCCGATGTGGATTTTTGCCCCATGCTCTTATGACCTTGACGAAGGTGTAGGGTTCCTAGGCACTCTAATGGAGTCTCACAAGGCATCAAACATGGCCAATTAAAATTTTACAAGTGCCGACAAACCCTAATACGGATCGTTAACTAGAAAACAAGGCGATGCAAGCAAGTAAACGGAAATATAGCTAAAGGGAAGGGGCTACAACCTTTGTAGATCCGGTCCTCCACCTTCATGGCTCCGTGATGAAGTCCCCTCGCTGTCCAAATCATATCTTGGGCTCTAGCATCGGCTTCATCGAAAAAATGGACGGGCTTGGTCGTCGGTTCGATGCCGAAGATGATCTACGTCGAGGCATCACAAGATCAAGCTCTCACTTCATCAAGTCATGAAAACTTGTGAAGGAAACACCCTATACTACTTGGCAAGAGGTAGAGGATGAAGAAATAGGAAGTGGGTTCACTTTAGAATTGGATTTCTCACTTGTTTTCAACACTTGCCATTGATGTAGCAAGCTTTCTTCATGGAAGAAGAAGATGAAGAGAAGAAGATGAAAATGATAAGTGTTTTATAATTAGATAAATAAATCAATACTTATCATATATTAACCCTTGGTTAATTTTAGAGAATGGACCATGGTTAACTTGAATGGTTAGGGTTAAGTATAAGACAAGAATGGTGGACTAATTCAAAGCTTCAAGAATCTTCAACTAGCAAACAAAGAAAATCCACCATTCTCATTTTCTTCTTTTCTAAAAGAAATAAATAAATAAATAGATAAAAGAGTAAATGAAAAAACAAAACCCTAATCATTAGTTTAACCATGGTTTAATTCTTTACACTTAACCAAGTAAGCATGTATCATCAAACATGATACAATCATGTGCACAAAAAATATATCACATATACAATGTGCAATTCAAGTGAGAAAATCCATTTAAAGTGAACCAATACTAGTTAATGCAAAGTAATATATCAAATATATAATTATACATTAAATCATTAAATCAACACTTGATTCAATGATCCGGTCATGTCGCATATAACCGGCTAGTATCCAATGTATCGGCTTATCGAATCGATCCTTGATTCGATAACTAGGTTATATCGCATATAACCAATCAATACATTCATCTCGAGAATGAAATACGGTATCACATACACGCATTATTATCGGTCCCGTACATATCTCATATGCGCTCCTATTTCGTTTCGCTTGAGCCAGGAAACCTCTGTGTAGGACTCTAAAGACTCGTCAATACGCCGGTAGCGGATGATGATCATATCAAACATCCACAAGCCGCAAGCGGTCTACTAAACGTAACGGCCACCCGGGTATTGAGCGATCAGAAGATCGACGAGCAAGCCCGCTCACACTCCTGTGAATCCAACCAGTAACACTACCGTACAGTCCGGTCTGTTCGTCTGATATGTCGCATATCTCGCCTAGGGGTGGTAAACGTCAGACCCCAGTAGCTCGATAAGTCATGCCGACGTGAAGTCCATGACATGTGTGAAACTACTGATAACACTTACCAGTAGGTCACTGCAACCCTGGCCAGGGATTTCCTGTTATGGCCAGTCGAGCATAGCGCAACATCAATCCCAAATACCGGGAGAGACGAATCCCCTCCTAACGCTCATTGCCTCCATGTGAATCGGGACTGTACCCAAAAACCACCTGTTTGCACGACTCAGTAGAGCCGTGGTAGGGTGGAAATCAAAGCACAGTGGGAGACACACAAGACTCTATGACGATCTCGGGTCAACAGACTAAGCTGTACCAGTGTCACCAGAGAACTGCCATCTGACGTGAGGTATAATACCATCTGGGAGTTCTCGGCGAGTCCGTTCAGTGTACCCAGTCTCCACTGAGCACCCGTATACCATCTCTGATGTCAAACACCAATGGATATGGGATCATCCATCGCCCATCACATGGGTCGAGAAGATATACGCTAGTCTACTCTGGAATATCGATGCCCCGTCTCGATATTCCCACGACTAGGAACATTGAAGGATGTACTCATGGACTACCCAGGCCCCACTAGTATGATCCGCATCATAGTCCTGGAAGTCGAGTACACATCCTAAGGGCTTTATCAACATGTAACAGAGAGACAGAAAGTATACATGTTAAGATAAAGAGCAACCAGATAGCGTACTATCATGTCGAGCAAGAAAGTCCTACCTATATATGTCCCAGCATCCACTACAATATACATCCAATGTACAGTAATGGCCTCTAGGGCATACATATAACTAACAATCTCCCACTTGCACTAGAGCCATCTGTAGCAGTAGTTGTAGTATCTAATACTCAACTATCCCCTAAAAGTCTCTCTTTGGGAAAAGGCCTTCGTGAGTGGATCCGCCGTGTTCTCCTCTGAGTCTACTCTCCTAACCTCGATCACCCTGGAGATCAACTATCTCCATGATCAGGTGATGCTGCCTCAGAATATGTCTGGGTCACTGATGGGACCAGGGTTCCAGGGCCGAAGCCACACTTCCATTGTCATACAATGGCAGGAACCTAGTTCATCTTATGAACCAATATACACCCAAATTGCCTCTTTGGTAGTATCTTTAATAGCGATGTTACCAGCCTTTATCGTCTAGTTTGCCACGGTATCTAGCTTGGAACTCTTCCAACATACCGTCCCTTTACTGAGGGTAAAGACAATGCCTGTGACTGACATTCAGTCGTCTTTATCACCCTGGAACCCTTCCAGTGTTTTTCCCAGGATCGATTGATACCATCTCACTTCATCTAGTGAGAATTCTAGCATCCAATTACATCTATCTCATAGATGAAAACTCAGGATTTAGGAGGTATCACTTTGATCCTATATGGAGAATCCATGTGATAAGAGGAGATCGACCGATCGTAGTATAGGAAACTCTTTTCCTATCATAAGTATGTTATCCACGTACAATACGAGGATGACCACCTTACTCTCTACTACCGTTTTGTATATACAAGGTTCATCTACCATTTTGATGATGTCAAACTGTTTGACTTACTCATCAAAACAGATGTTCCAACTCCGCGATGCCTGCTTTATCCTATAAAGCATCTTGCACACGTTTCCGCTGCTCCCACTGTCTACGAGGCCCTCTGGCTGTGTTCTTATAGACGTTCTCTTCTAAATCAATATTTAGAAAAGTAGTCATGGCACCCAACCACCAGATATCGTAGTCATGGTATGTAGCCGTGGCAAGTAGGATCTGGATGGATTTAAACATAGTCCCTGGAAAAGGTTTCATCATTATCCGTGCCTGGTTGATGACGAAAACCTTTAACAAGTCTAGCTTTGAAAGTCTCAACTTTTCCATGTACACCAAGTAATCTTCTCAAGATATACTTGCTCCTGATGGGAATTTAACCCTTCAGATATAGCAACCAAAGTCCATACTTTGTTGGTGTATAAGGATTCCATCTCAGATCACTAAGCATCCAGCCATTCTTACAGAGTTCTACCCCCGATGGCCAGCTCGAAACTAGTTGGGTCATCATCTCATGATGCAATCCTCGTTCCCACTGTCATCGAGAAACCGAAGTATCTCTCAGGTGGGTGAGGAACCCTACTAGATCGGCGGAGAGGCTGAGGTTCGTTGGAATCTACTGAATCCTTTGGTACTACCAAATTATCTGCTGTAGTTTGTATAGATGGAACCTTTCCAGTTCTACATTACAGACCTTGCCTCGAGCTTGTCCGGATTTTGCTTTTAGACATAGGCCGGTCAACCCCAAATCTTAACTAGCTTAAGACATGGGCTCTTCCCTTTCCATATCACATATGAAGCGGTAGGCAACTGATTTGATTGGAACCCTATTCAATAGGTATGCAGCTTCTCAAGCGCATAACTCCCAAAAAGGAAATAGGTAACTCAGTAGTACTCATCATAGAGCATACCTTATCATATAGGGTGTGATTGCTCCGCCCCGATAAACCGTTGTGCTGTGGTGTATTCAGAGGAGTAATACTGAGAGAGAATCTCATTTTCCTTTAGAATAGTCCAAGGATTCCATGCACAAGTATTCTCCTCCCTGATCTTATCATAGGACATAATACTTATACCCGTATTTTGGTTCTCTACTTCCAACTTATATTCTGTGAATACCTCAAAAGCTTCGGACTTATGTTTCAACAGGAACATACGACTGAATCTTGAGAGATTATCAGAGAATATAATGAAGTATAAAGAACCAGTCCTGGCATGTGTAGACAGAGACCTTACATACATCATAATGTATCAGTCCCAAGAGTTTACTAACTCTTTCTCTGTTTCCAATAAACAGAGCTATGGTCATCTTATCTTTATGACATGACTGGCAAGTTTCACAAGATGTAAATTCAAACTGATTTAAATATGCATCTAAATGTAACTTCAGCTAGTCGGGTCGCATTGATATGACCTAGTATACAATACCTCAAGAAGAATTTTTTCATTTCTGAACTCTTCCTCTTGTGTGTGTTCAGTATACAAGGAACTGTAGTTTGATTTAGAACGTCAATGCTTTTAGATAACGTGCCTGAACCGATCAACTTTTGATATAGGAAATGTTCAAAACATTATCCAACAATACAAAATTATATCATTTCTTTACTTATAAAGAGACTGATATGATTTTGTATATCAGGTTCGGTATCTAATAGTATTTGTTCAGAATCAATGTATTGGTAATACAGGGTGACAGTGACCAACAGACTTGGCTGCAACACTTGCCCCGTTTTCTGCCTCATGAAACTTATCACCCGTTCTCAGTTTTTCTACCTTTTTGTAGCCCTATGTAACAGATTACATATCTGGGATCCTGATCCGGTATCATATACCCAGGATGCAGAGGATACTGAGAAACAGTTCTTTGTAATGAACACACCCGAAGGAGATGCATCATATGCACTTTCTTCGTTTGGGCGGCATAGGAATTCTGGTATTCCCCAATTTCCTGCTCTGTCTTATAACAATTATAAGTTGGAGCGGGACCAACGTTCCCCAGCTCAGTATAACAAGTGGGTTCGGTCAATACATTCATTTTATTATCTTGATTAAGGCGTGATATGGTCGCTACCAGGAGAGAGAGAGAAGAAAACACTCTGTGTGCGCTCTTGCAAGATCAGATTGGTTATATATTTTATCTAATCAGGATGGCTCCCACTGTTTTTATCAAATCTTCCTTCAAACCTTAAAAGGAAAGACTAGCCGGGATTAATTACACTCTACATGTTCGCCAATCTTTCAGCCAGGCCAGTGTCGGTACTTTGAGGGAGGTTTCCCGTGCTTTCGCACGGACCTAATTACAGTAAACCTCGTTTTTCAAGAGGCGTAACCCCGTTGACACCTTTCTAGACACCTACTTGATCGGCTAATTGTAAAGTGCAAAACTCTCCCAGGAGTAACAATTACTCGCAGTGGGTATCGGGATCCAACTATCATATAGAAGGTATGCAATCTCATTGCAAGTTTCAACACTTGAAACTCCCGATAATGGTTTTTACCCCTAGGACTTATGACCTTAACTAAGGTCAACAAATCATAAGTACTAGTCAAGTTCTACCCGTCATTTCGTGATTAATTAGACCCACCCACATGACCCTTAACTAAGGTCAACAAAGTCACGCGACTGTCCTAACTAATCGCATCATATGCGGTGTAGGAAGACATCACTTAGCTACCGTACACTGTGCCTTGACTATGGACAACAAACACAGCACGAATACTAAGTACTCTACTTCCTAAAATGACGGAGGGTTGCGAATAGTTTTTGTGAAAACCTTTACGCTTTGAACTTGATCTCGTTGTGGAATCAAATGGTTTTTAAATGGAATGTTTTTGAGGCTTTTCTAGTTTTGCTAAAGGGGTCACTCCCGGTGAAGGGATCGTCGGCCTTTTCCTCGTCAAATGAGGTGCGGGATATATCATATATATCACTGTGAAAAGCGGAAACTATAGAAACGATCAAAGACAAACCGAGGGTTGTAGCATCTGCCAGTTATTGCTAAAGGAGTCACTCCCGGTGAAGGGATCTCGGTCCTTTCCTCATCGAATAAGGTGCAGGATGTTCTATAATGAACACCACGATGCAAAGCAAGAACTGTAGCTACCTGTTTTTATTTTGAAATTCGATTCCACAACATCAATTAGGTTTATTTTTTTTCATTAATCTCATTAATGAATATCCCATCATTTAAGTCCACCTAAACATCACAGATAAATATAACGTACGCTTATGCCATCCGCATTCGCCTCGATGTCCCGTCTGCACCGTTAGGTTAGGTAACTAACGGCAGAGCGGGGCAGGGCTAGCGCGGGTGTAAAACATAAGCAACGTTTATATAATATATCATATATACTATATATAATATCTGTTACAGAACATCACATGATCACATCACAGATAAATCACAGCAGAAGAAACATATGAAATATTGGATATACTAGGACGTCCGTGTTTTCAATACGAGCCAGTATAAAACACGGATTCTACGGTCGTGATGAATAGCCAATCCCACACCCTAGACCCCTACGAGAGAGGCAAGCAACCCTACCAATTCTAGAGTTAGGAGACCCGGACTCGACTCCTCGAGTTGGTCTCCCACTGGACTCCAGAACCCGGTTACTTGTGCTCCCCTCCTTGGGTCTATCCTAATGCGGAAAAATAAATAATATACATCAACGGTGACAACTTCCGCAACCTGGAAGTGCCCCAATAAAAGAATATTACATACAAGTTTTTTACATGAATGAAAATGAAAAACACTCATCTCACATAAAAACCCCCGGCTATTCAAACACGATGATCCAATATAATATATCCAGCAACACATAACATCACATGTCATCAACGTAAGTAAATATGCGCATCCCAATTGTCGTTGACATATAGCAACGAAAACCGGCGATATCACATATTACACTTACGGTCACAGAAAAGAAAGTGTAAAACTACAACAGTTGGAATCCGCAACCACCTCAGACATCGCATGCCTGACCAAATGAATTCCTTAGACATCGCATGCCTAACAATTATAAACCCCGCATTTTAGTCTCAAAATCGAAAACACTTTTCAATATAAAGTCGGGTAATTCAACAAGATTCCCGACATTCTGATCGAATGCTCGTCGCAAACTTTAGTAGGCGGCTGCACCCCCGACGCCGTCGACCAAGTGCACCAAGGCGGAACACCGCTACTGCGAGCACCCGAACGGATGCTTTCAGCGACGGGGTTCTCCTACAGTCACTTGGTCGGGGCTATGGGGTGAGGCTGTCTATTAAGTTTACCCGGCGAGTATCCGCATACGCTACGTGATTGCGACGGACTTTTGATCACATCAAAATTCCGTGGCAACCGATCAAGTGAGACTAAAGTGCTATGTTTATAACATTCATTCAGTTATCACATAACTACTTGTGAATTCCAATTATTGTATCACATTCCGGATAAACAGAAAATGTTAAACTTTCCGATCGAACATTCGAACACCCAAGTTTTCCCGATACAGCTCAACACATGAAATAAGTCTAACAGCATTCAGTTCATGCCTCAGTACCAACGGTCCAGCCGTAGAAGGGTCAAGCCAACGCCTCACATGTGGCACGCCGTACTGTCCCAAACCCGAAGGTTCAAAGGGCAGTTCAAGACGGTCACATAATCGAGTTAAGGTTTGTTGTCTTCTAGAGGGTCCATCGCGTTACTTGCACTACTTAGAACGTCGTTAAACTACGGAAAAATCCAACATTTGGAAATTTCCCGACAGGGGAAAAATTGGGTATTTATAACCGGTCGAACTTTTTAACATATTCTAAAATTTATCCGGAAAGCCACATAGACAAAATCTGATACTCCGATCGAAACACCGAATCCCCAAAACAACCCCAGAAAATTCAACTCTTGAATGCAAATTAAAAATTCCCAGAAAACTCAGGAATATTAAACTGAAATTACTGTGCAAAATAAATTGGCAGAACAGGCCGTACGGCCGTGGAAGCGCCGCACGAGCCAGCTCGTGCCGCGCTTCCGCGGCGAGTTAATCGATTTAGGCGTTCCGTTTTGTACAGTAATTCTTACAATATTCTGCTTAATTTTCTGCATATTTTTAATTCACAAAAAACCCAGTTTTTAGAAAATGTACAGAGAGCGATTTGGAGTTAGGGTTTCGGGTTCGATCGGGTTTCTAACTTCGTCTACGCATCGCCTAAGGCTCTAGCTAGGCTCTGATACCACTGTAGGGTTCCTAGGCACTCTAATGGAGTCTCACAAGGCATCAAACATGGCCAATTAAAATTTTACAAGTGCCTACAAACCCTAATACGGATCGTTAACTAGAAAACAAGGCGATGCAAGCAAGTAAACGGAAATATAGCTAAAGGGAAGGGGCTACAACCTTTGTAGATCCGGTCCTCCACCTCCATGGCTCCGTGATGAAGTCCCCTCGCTGTCCAAATCGTATCTTGGACTCTAGCATCGGCTACATCGAAGAAATGGGCGGGCTTGGTCGTCGGTTCGATGCCGAAGATGATCTACGTCGAGGCATCACAAGATCAAGCTCTCACTTCATCAAGTCATGAAAACTTGTGAAGGAAACACCCTATACTACTTGGCAAGAGGTAAAGGATGAAGAAATAGGAAGTTGGTTCACTTTAGAATTGGATTTCTCACTTGTTTTCAACACTTGCCATTGATGTAGCAAGCTTTCTTCATGGAAGAAGAAGATGAAGAAGAAGAAGATGAAAATGATAAGTGTTTTATAATTAGATAAATAAATCAATACTTATCATATATTAACCCTTGGTTAATTGTAGAGAATGGACCATGGTTAACTTGAATGGTTAGGGTTAAGTATAAGACAAGAATGGTGGACTAATTCAAAGCTTCAAGAATCTTCAACTAGCAAACAAAGAAAATCCACCATTCTCATTTTCTTCTTTTCTAAAAGAAATAAATAAATAGATAGATAAAAGAGTAAATGAAAAAACAAAACCCTAATCATTAGTTTTACCATGGTTTAATTCTTTACACTTAACCAAGTAAGCATGTATCATCAAACATGATACAATCATGTGCACAAAAAATATATCACATATACAATGTGCAATTCAAGTGAGAAAATCCATTTAAAGTAAACCAATACTAGTTAATGCAAAGTAATATATCAAATATATAATTATACATTAAATCATTAAATCAACACTTGATTCAATGATCCGGTCATGTCGCATATAACCAGCTAGTATCCAATGTATCGGCTTATCGAATCGATCCTTGATTCGATAACTAGGTTATATCGCATATAACCAATCAATACATTCATCTCGAGAATGAAATACGGTATCACATACACGCATTATTCTCGGTCCCGCACATATCTCATATGCGTTCCTATTTCGTTTCGCTTGAGCCAGGAAACCTCTGTGTAGGACTCTAAAGACTCGTCAATACGCCGATAGCGGATGATGATCATATCAAACATCCACAAGCCGCAAGCGGTCTGCTAAACGTAACGGCCACCCGGGTATTGAGTGATCAGAAGATCGACGAGCAAGCCCGCTCACACTCCTGTGAATCCAACCGGTAACACTTACCGTACAGTCCGGTCTGTTCGTCTGATATGTCGCATATCTCGCCTAGGGGTGGTAAACGTCAGACCCCAGTAGCTCGATAAGTCATGCCGACGTGAAGTCCATGACATGTGTGAAACTACTGATAACACTTACCAGTAGGTCACTGCAACCCTGGCCAGGGATTTCCTGTTATGGCCAGTCGAGCATAGCGCAACATCAACCCCCAATACCGGGAGAGACGAATCCCCTCCTATTGCTCATTGCCTCCATGTGAATCGGGACTGTACCCAAAAACCACCTGTTTGCACGACTCAGTAGAGCCGTGGTAGGGTGGAAATCAAAGCACAGTGGGAGACACACAAGACTCTATGACGATCTCGGGTCAACAGACTAAGCTGTACCAGTGTCACCAGAGAACTGCCATCTGACGTGAGGTATAATACCATCTGGGAGTTCTCGGCGAGTCCGTTCAGTGTACCCAGTCTCCACTGAGCACCCGTATACCATCTCTGATGTCAAACACCAATGGATATGGGATCATCCATCGCCCATCACATGGGTCGAGAAGATATACGCTAGTCTACTCTGGAATATCGATGCCCCGTCTCGATATTCCCACGACTAGGAACATTGAAGGATATACTCATGGACTACCCAGGCCCCACTAGTATGATCCGCATCATAGTCCTGGAAGTCGAGTACACATCCTAAGGGCTTTATCAACATGTAACAGAGAGACAGAAAGTATACATATTAAGAAAAAGAGCAACCAGATAGCGTACTATCATGTCGAGCAAGAAAGTCCTACCTATATATGTCCCAGCATCCACTACAATATACATCCAATGTACAGTAATGGCCTCTAGGGCATACATATAACTAACAGAAGGTCAACAAATCATAAGTCACATGTCAAGTTCTACCCTTCATTGTCCAGGTTAATTTGAACCCACCCGTATATACCCTTGATGAAGGTCAATAAGGTAATACGACTGTCCCAAGCCAACGCATCTATCTATGCTACATATGAACACCCAACAGCTACCAATCACTATGCCTTGACGAATGTCAACAAACATAGCTTGAATACTATTGAATATTCATACGAAACGACGGAGGGCTACGAATGGTTTTGGCGAAACCGTGAACATAGTGAACTTGATATAATCGATGGAACGAGATAGCTTTTAAAAGGAGTGGCTCAAGCTCCGCATTTAAAAGTTGGTTTTGAAAAGAACCGAGTGGTTTTTCGAAAGTATTCCAACGACTTTTACTTGGTTTATTTTCTTGCATTAGTTCTTTTAATGCGTGTTATTCTTGCATTAGTTCTTTTAATGCGTCCCATCATTTAAACCTACCATTGCAGAAAACAACCAAAATATGACGTGCGCTTATGCCATTCGCATTCGCCACGGGGCCCCGTCATTACCCGTTAGGTTACTTAACTAACGACAGAGCGGGGGCTGGGCTAGCGCGGCTGTAAAACATAAGCAACGCCTAAATAATATCATATATAGATATATTGCAATGATAGCCATTTCAGATCACAGATGAACACATTGGATATACTAAGAACCCGCAATTCGTACGAGCCTGTAACGAAAAGCAGATTACACGGTCGCGGTGAATAGCCAATACCCCACCCAAGACCCCTACGGGTGCGGCAAACTACCCGCCAAGTACCCGAAGCGAAGCAACCTCCATCAACTCCGTGAGTAGGCCACTCGGCACTTCGGGGTACCCGGTAGTTTGTGCACCCCCTCCATGGGTCTATCCTAGGAGCAAAAACAGTAAAAAGAAATTATACAATGACGGCTACAACCCCGACCCGGTTGTACGGCCATACAAATAATTATTACATCAATTTACAAATTTACATGAATTGAAAGAAAAGAAAAATCTCGTCTCACAACCCCCGGCTATTCACCCGCGACAATCCAATGAATTCATATACACATACCAACATCATTACAGATCACAGATTTGTATAACTCCCACTAATCGACATATAGCGATTAGCAGACGTTCAATACAAATATCACATCACAGAAATAAACCCGTCAGCTTAAGTCATAAGAAACTCGATCAAAATACGGTTTTTAAAGCCCCAATAACAAAATTTTCTTTCTGGAAAATCTGGGCTGAAAAAACATATACCAAAATTCCCAAAATACCCCACTGAATATACTGTAGCAAAGAAGATCCAGAGAGGAGCCAATACGGCCGCGGAACCGCGGCAATAGCAAGATATTGCCGCGTTTCCGCGGCGCTTTGATGAGATCACAGGACCGTCTTTCTACAGTATACTCTAAAAACCCTGAGTCGATTTTTAAAGCATGATTTATTACTTTTACAGAACTTTGAAAATCGACAGCAAGTTAGATTTTTGGGTGTATTTCGTGACTTTTTCTCCGATCGAATTTCTAGTTACTATGCTAACATGTTAGGTAGTGTTTAACTAGGCTCTGATACCACTGTAATTCCATGCTACCTCTCCCGGTACTTACGGGCTAGCGGAATTTGATGAAAAACGATTTTCTAGAGGCGGTAACATGGACTCAAAATGGATCTTTGTTAAACTATCTACCTAACAACCTAACTACGAGTTGTTAACTACTCGGTTAAGGGGTTATACCTTTCTTTCTTGAACTCCTTCGTCTTCATCTCTTGATGGTGTACGGATTGGCTTCACCCGTCGTCTCCTTGCGCCGAAGATCGATCCACCCGAAAGCTTCTACCTTTGGCTTCTTCTTCGAACTTTGAAGAAACTAGTTCACTTGGTTTGCTAAACCTTGTGAACTAGAGTGAGTAGAGGAGAGTGTGATGGGATTTTCTCTATGGTTCTTGCTTCTCAACACATGAGACAAGTGAACTATAGACAAGAGAGAGAGCAAGAGGAAGAGGGTGAGAGCAAGAGAGTGAGAGAGAGCTCAAAACCAAGAGAGAGAAAAAAAAATGAGCCTCTCTTTTGCCATATACCCTTTCATAATCCAAAAGCATCATGAGCCATAATGTTAATCAAGTATTATGTGATGGTTCATATCATGTCAAAGGCAATATCATTTCCATGCACTCATTTTGCAAACCACAACAAGCAAGCAAAAGTCTTTGCATGAAAATGACAACCATTGTGATGATGATGGTCAACTAGTCCAACCTAGTCAACCGGTCAACAAAGTCAACAAGTCAACAAAGTCAACCCCTCAACAACCATGTCACTATAATACTTAATTAATATTATTGCTAATCACATATCATATTCTCATTAGGGTTTAGCAAGAAGTCAATGGTCAACAGTCAACAGTCAACAACCCTAATGAGAATCCTCTGCCTCTGTCACTCCGTCAACTGTGCATACACACCCGCATCCGCGTTCCGAGGAACACGAATACATACTGGAAAAAACCAATCCCAAAACGTACACTATGATCTGGATTAAACCAAAGCCCGCTAGTGTTAACTGTCCGGACACTAAACGTGCACAAGTGCACGGATGTGACCGAACCCTGTCGCAAAACCATGCGACCTGTCGCAAAACCATGCGACCTCTACTCTTTTGCCTAAAGGCGAATAGCTTTCTGTGTGGGACTCTAAAGACTCGACACTACGCTGGCAGTGGGTTTAACCACAGACCGCAAGTGGCACTAGCTGTGCGTAACGGTCCCCAGGTAGATGCCGACAAGAAGACTGACGAGGTGAAACCTATCTGAACTCCTACTGAGCCTGAATGTGACAGTCGCCGTACTGTCCGGTCTGTTCGTCTGATACATCGCATGGCGGGCCTAGGGAGCGGTAAACGTCAGTCCCCTAATAGCGGTACAAGTCGTGTCGGAGTGAAGCCCAAAACACCCTGAGATAACACTGGAAGCCTACCAGTATATCTCGCTTGCCCTGGCCAGGGACTACTCGTGTAATGGCTCTCCTAGACACAGCGCGATGTCAACCCCCAATACCGGGAGAGACTAATCCTGTCTAACCGTCACTGCCTCCAAGTGCTTCGGGACTGCACCCAACTACTACCTGTTTGCACGACTCCTTTGAGCCGTGGTAGGGTAGTAATCAAAGTACAGTGGGAACACACTCGAGGCGAAGTGACAGTGTCAAGTCAGCGGACTAAGCTGTACTCATGTCACCTGAGAACTGATAACTGACGATAGGTATAGTACCAACCAACAGTTCCCGACGAGTCCTGTCCAGTGTACTCGTAACCCAACGAGCACCCGCATACTATCTCCAGTACGACGTACTGATGGCTGTGGGACAGACCATCTCCCATACTGGGATGAGAAGCGCATACGCCAGTCTACTCCGGAGTATCGATGCCCTGTCTCGATAGTCCTGCGACTAGGGACCTGCATAAGGATGTGCTTATAGATTACCCAGCCCCCACTAGTGTGACTGCCATCACAACGCTGGTAATCAAGCAAAGATCCTAAGGACTCCACTAATGCGTATAGGTGATAAAATAAACACATGTACACATTGAAGTAGAAACAGACCAAGTAGCATACTACTATTTTGAGCAAGATTGTCAATACAAGGTGAATATCCCAAGCTTCCATTAAGTAATATACATACTAGTATGATACAGTAATGGCCTCTAGGGCATATACACTAACACTGCATTGATTCTGATCAATGCAAGGATAAAACAAACCTATTTGATGTTGGTGGAACTAAGTTTTTTGAAAAACAGACATTACAGACGTTTTCTTTTGCTTTGCACTGTGGTGTTCAGTTTGGAATATCCCACACCTCATTTGATGAGGAAAAAGCCGAGATCCCTTCACCGGGAGTGACCTCTTTAGCAAAAGTTTGCGTCAGGGTAATAACTTCACTATAGTCGATTACTTTTTGCTTTGCATCATGATATTCAGTTTGGAATATCCTGCACCTCATTCTACGAGGAAAGAGCCGAGATCCCTTCACCGGTAGTGACCTCTTTAGCAAAAGTTTGCATCAGGGTAATAACTTCTCTATAGTCGATTACTCATCATGATATTCAGTTTGGAATATCCTTCACCTCATTCTACGAGGAAAGTGCCGAGATCCCATTACCGGGAGTGAGCTCTTTAGCAAAAGTTTTCGCCACTATATTTTTTGTAAAACCACTTGGATTTCGTCAACGATATCAAGTTCATTACGTTAAAGTTTTTTCACTAAAAACCAGCCGTAGCACTCCGTCATTTCATACGAGTAGCACCTAGTATTCATGCTATGTTTGTTAGCTTTAGTCAAGGCATAGTGTATGGTAGTTGTTTGTTACTTTTCTATTGCATGGATTTGCATTAATCTAGGACAGTCGTAAAACCTTGTTGGCCTTAGTCAAGGGAGAGTACGGGTGGGTTTAGATTAATCTGGACAATGACAGGTAGAACTTGACATGTGACTTATGATTTGTTGGCCTTAGTCAAGGTCATAACAGCATAGGGCAAAAATCACATCGGGAATTTCTAAAGAAACTGAAACTTGCCAGGCATGCGCATACTTTTTGGAGTGTGATAACTTGAGTGGATTCCATCAAGTTATCATGCGATGATAGTTGGATCCTGATTTCCACTAATGAGTTCGTTTACTCCTCGGGTGATTTTAGATACTCCCAACTAATTCTCCTTTGGGTTTGGGAGAGGATTCGAGGAAACAGTGGGAGCCATCCTTATTAGATAAAGTGATTGACCATTCTGATATAGGTTAGAGTGCACGCTGAGTGTTTCTTTTCTCTCTCTCTTTGGTAGCGACCATGGCCCGACCCTAGACTAAAACTCATGAACCAAGTTAACCGAACCTTCTTAAAACATTTTGGCTTTTGGATTGTCAGATTCCCATTTATCATTGCCGCTCCTACTTTTACCCTTTGAATTTCTCCGGAACATTCCGTATCACTACGAAGATCCACATTTATTGTATATGACCATCGTATAGTTACATACGAAATCGAAGAAACTTGTTTCAGATTCGAGGATGGTTTCCGGTTTTGGAGAAATTGAATAGGACTATTCAGTTGTCTTTTCCTTTTACCTGAAGGCTCCTAGGATTAGGAGAGGGTACACCTATTACGCTTATTGGATAATCTTCTTCCATACCATAGGCTGGTGCTGAAAGGTAGGGAAGGAAGAAAACCAATTAGCCTAAGTGTGGTGTACAGAAGGTAATAAGTAAAGACAAATAAAAGGATTAGAGAGAGGGCAAAGTAAAATGCGACTACTATCATTCACAACGAAACCGTGTATATCATCGCCACTCCTACTTCACCTTTGCATTTCTCCTGAACATTCCGTATCACTACGAAGATCCACATTTATTGGATAAGCCATTGTATAGTTACATACGAACTTGAAGGAACTTGTTCCAGTTCGAGAATGGATTCCGGCTCAGGAGAAATCGAATAAGATTACTCGTCTTGTCTTTTATTTTTACTTTCTCTTAGGTTGCGAGGGCTTCTAGGATTAGGAGGGTACACCTATTACGCTTATTGGACGGTCTTCTTCCAAACCATAGGCTGGTGTCGAACGGTAGGGAAGGAAGAAAATCATTTAGCCTAAGGGTGGTGTACAGAAAGTAATATGTAAAGACAAATAAAGGGATTGGAGAGATGGCAAGGAAATTTACGGTTACAGTCATGAATCTGGATAGTGGAAGAGACATTAATAGTAATACCCGGATACCCCTTTGAAACATTTTCATGTTTCAGTTTCACTGTGAGTTGTTAATTGAAAACTGATTTCCCAATTAGATTCTTACTCCAGGGTATGTATTTACCAGGTTTGATTCTTACATCTGTATGGTATTAAAGATGATGAGTGGGAGTAAACTATTGGGAATTAGGTGATTATATCCTCATTATATCGGAATTCATTGTAATTGGTGATATTTGAATAAATCACTTGGGTTTTTGCAGGATGGCAAATATTTGGTTTTGAATATCCGTAGTTATGCACCAGTTTCAAACTGATATATCTGTACATTTATTTTATAAAGTGAGATATAAGTTTTTGAAATTATGTCTATGACATTTACCTATATCAGTTGATGGTTAGGTATGGAGCATCAACAACGGGGTAATTTTTCTTAACCATAATACAGTTTTCAACCTACGATGCATCAGGTATGAGTTATTAAACTCAGGAGACTTATACAAAGTATTGTATGCCGTGTTCACTAATACATTAGAGCGGATCCACTCACTAAGGCTATTTCTCGAACGCAATAGTTTCACAAACGAGTTTTGTGAAACTGATTAGTAGAGGAGTTGGGTGTTCGGTATCACACAGGCTGTGAGTAGCGACATCACAATAATTAGCCTTAAGTGCAAGTGGGAGATTGTTAGCTATAGTGCCCTCAAGGAAATTATCATAGTCGTAGGCATGTGATTATGATGATTGAGGGAGGACCTATACCAGTAGAACAGTCTTACTCGAGATGATAGTATGCTATCTGGTTTGTCTTTATCATCATGTACAGCATTAGGTGGCATTACAAATCGCTATAACATGTTGATAGAGCCCATAGTATTCTTTCTTGACTACCAGCAGTATGATGAGGATCATATACGTGGGAGCTGGGTGGTCTATAAGCACATCCTTAAATGTCCTTAGTCGAGGGAGTTTCGAGACTGGGCATCGATACTCCAGAGTAGACTAGTGTATACTGATCGAAACCCCGACGAGGGGCGGTGGCCGGTCTTATAAGCCATTGGTGTCAGTTTGTTCACCTAAGATGTACATAGGTGTTCATTGGGTTATGAGTACACCAGACGGACTTGTCGGGAACATGCTAGTTGGTATTATATCTATTGTCAGATAGCAGTTCCTAGGTGACATGTGTACAGGTTAATCTATCGACCTGAAATGTCATTTGTCTCGTGTGAGTTCCCACTGTGCTCTGATTGCTACCCTACCACGGCTCAAAGGAGTCATGCAAAGAGATTTTAGTTGGGTACAGTCCCGAGCCACATGGAGGCAGTAAGCGGATCGTCGGGGGATTCGTCTCTCCCGGTATTGGGGGTTGATGTCGCGGTTGTGCACGGGTGGCCATCACCAGAAATCCTTGGCCAAGGTAGTCGAGAATTACTGATCTAGGATCGGTAGTTTATAAGGTGGTGATGGGCTTCATACTGACATTAAATGTCGTGTTATTAGGGGTCTGACTTTAGCCACCCCCTAGACTCGATATGCGATACTCATAGATGAACGCATCGGACTGTACGGATATTTTCACTGTTAAGCTCAGTAGGGATTTCAGGATGAGTTTGCTCATCGGCCTCCGTTTCGTTCAATACCTGGGTAGCCATTACATACAGCTATGTTGGTGATATATGCTCTAGAGGCCATTATTGTATCATACTAGTTTGTATATTACATTTTGGGAGCTTGGGATATATACACAGATTTATGACATTCTTGCTCAATATAGTAGTATGCTACTTGGTTTGTATCTATCAAAATATGTGTATATGTTTTTTCTAACGTATCGCTAATACATATTGATAGAGCCCCTATGATCTTTTGCTTGACTACCAGCGTTGTGATAGCAGTCACACAAGTGGGGGATGGGTAGTCTACAAGCACATCCTTATACAGGTCCCTAGTCGTAGGATTATCGATACAGGGCATCGATACTTCAGAATAGACTAGTGTATACGCTTCTCTTCCCAGGAGGGAAGACGGTCTATCCCACAGTCATCAGTACGTCATACTGGAGATAGTATGCAGGTGCTCATTAGGTTATGAGTTACACTATAAGGACTCATTGGGAATTGCTGGTTGGTAATATACCTATCATCATATAGCAGTTCCCAGGTGACATAAGTACAACTTAGTCCGTTGACTTGACACTACTGCTTCACCTCAAGTGTGTTCCCACTGTTCTTAGATTACTACCCTACTACGGCTCTATTGAGTCGTGCAAAATAGGTAGTAGTTGGGTGCAGTCCCGAAGCACTTGGAGGCAGTGGCGGTTAGATAGGATTCGTCTCTCCTGGTATTGGGGGTTGATATTGCGTTGTGTTCGGAACGCCATTACACAAAGTCCCTGGCCAGGGCAAGCGAGATTTACTGGTAGGTACTCCAGTAGTTTCTCAGGTTGTATTGGACTGTACTCCGACACGACTTATACCGCTATTAGGGGTCTGACGCTTGCCGCCCCCTAGGCCCGATATGCGATACTCTTAGACGAACAGACCGGACTGTATGGAGATTTTCACAGACAGACTTAGTAGGAGTTCGGATGAGATATGCTCATCGGCTTTCTTATCGACAATACCTAGGGACCATTACATACAGCTAGTACCACTTGCGGCCTGTGGTTGAACCCACTGCCAGCATGGAGTCGAGTCTTTAGAGTCCCACACAGAGTGTTTTCCTGCATCGGGCAAAACGTGTAGATGTCGTATGGTTTTACGAAAGGGTTCGATCACATGCGTACACTAGTGCACGTACGATGATTCGGACGGACAATACTAGTGGGCTTTGGTTTAAGACGGATCCTAGTATTGTACTTGATGAATTGTCTTCATCTTCGGTATTCGTATTTTTCGGAATACGAATACAGATATGTATATACAGACGAGGGGCGTTTTTGTGATTTGTACAAAAATGATTTTGTAGATGGCATGGCATAACTGTATTAATCATTTTAGTTTAAATAATTAATACATTTTAGTAAATGGAAATTAGGTGGATAATGCATGAATAAGGACATGGGAGCTTTGGACACATGGTGTTAATTTGACCCATGAGTCACTATATTGTAAATTGAACCTCATATCAATTACAGAAATAGATTATCTATGAAAATAATGGTGAGAGTTCAGTTTGCAAAATAGAGAGAGAAAACCATTTTTCCTTCTTCATCTTTTATTGCACTAAAATTTCCATTGCCATCTCCATTCTTCCCTCAAGCTCAAGAACATTCATGAGTTGAGTAACATTGAGCAATAGTAGACTCCTCAATCCATCTACATCATCTACACACTCTAGGTCATCTAGTTTAGCACACTTGTTGATCTAGTTTCTTTGGTATAGAAGAGAAAGCTTGGTGCATAAACGTTCGGGTGGATTATCTTGGATTCGAGAAAGCCGACGAGGAGGCGGCACCCGTATCACTCCGAAGAGTTCGTGCAGGTGAGGAGGACAGCGGGAGAAGGAGAAGAAGGACCGGATTCTTAAGGTATAATTTCTGTACTCAACTTTGTACTTCACATGATAGTTGCTAGATACGGTTTAGATTACGATCATGGCTAATAGTCGATGTTATGATGCAAAAATTAATGTTTTTACACCTTCCGCCTCCCTGCGATTCCGCGGGGTGTATAGCATCGACTTACTAGCTAGTGCCGCTGACGTGCTTATGGTTAAACCCACTGCCAGCGTATTGACGAGTCTTTAGAGTCCCACAGTGAGGGTTTCCCTGCTTCGGGTGAAATGATGTAGAGGCCGTATGTTTTTACGGCAGGGTTCGATCACATACGTGTACTTGTGCACGCATGATGTTCGGACTGATAATACTGGTGGGCTTTGGTTTAAGCCGGATCCTAATATTATATTTTTTGGATTATTTTCGTCTCTTTGTATTCGTATTCTTCGGAATACGGATGCGGGTATGTATATACGGTTGAGGGGTATTCTTGTAATTTATTACAAGATTACTTTTAGAAGATTACACCTCGTCATGGTTTAGACCTTTTTGGATTAAAAGGTTATTGAGGTTAGGGTAATAGTCAACAAAGGAGATTAGCACGACTAGGAAGAAACTTAGTTTCTTCCTTTTGGTCCTTGTCCGTCTTTTCTTAACTCTTAGCCCTAACCTCTATTTAAATCAATCACAACCGGTCTAACTAGGGAATCACCGCTATCTTGTAGGATAGGATGCCGTAGTGAGCGGTGAGTGATTAATTTAAATAAAGTCCTATTATAAAAATTATATGGGCAAAGAAAGGAGAGAGAGAGAGATTTACTTCTCTCTAACCTTTCCGGTCCTAACCCTAACAAGTGAGGAATTACTCATTCATTAGAGAAGTTATGATAAGATTCATTTTTATAATTTTAAAAGACTATCTAAGTTGCAGATAATAAAAGACAGATAAAGATTTAGGAATTAAATTCAGATAAAAGAATTCATGATAAAAAAAAAATAGAAATACCTTTAATTGATGACCTCTTGACGATTACAAGGAAATTGAAATTTAATCTAGAAATTAAAAAAAGACATCTCAAAAGAGGCACCCAAAAGAGGCACAATTTATTTGGCTTTCAACTCTCCTATTTATAGATAGGTGAAACCCTAGGTTTTACATCTGATCCACATTTGAAATTACATAACTACCCTAAGAAAGCCTGGTCAAAGCACCGACACCCACCGACACACGTGCACCGACACGTGCACTGCACGTGCACTATATAGCCGCGGATCCGCGGCGGAATGCCATGTTTAGCCGCGGATCCACGGCCATCTTAAGGGATCATTGGCTCAAATTCTCAGAGTTGCTTTATGTTGCCTTTTACTTCTATTTTCTTCACGTGGTTCTTCAGAATCTTTTCTATTTTCTTTCAAATTTCCAACAGTGCAGAATTTGTGGACTTTTACCGTAAGCTTCGCTTTGAAGTCTTGAATCTTGTGCTGCCCTCGTACTTTGTGCAATCGAACTGTTCATTGATCTTCGTTTGTTCCTTAAACTGGTAGGCAGCATCTTGCAGATTCATCTATTTGTTGGTCGTAGTCTCACATTTGTAGCGTCTTTTCCTGAATTTCACTATATTGTTCTGAGAACTTGTAACCTGCAACTATTTAGCAGACATGGATCAAAAACACCTATTTATTTGCAATATGATTAAGAATGGGGAATATAATAATGCAAAATTCTGATATGAACAAATACCCCCAAACTTATCTTTTGCTCGTCCCGAGCAAAGCCAATTTATTCTCGAAAAAATCCTAACCTCACTTTCGCAGGGAATCGCGATTGCACTGAGCTCGTGCAACAAGCCGTTAAACCTCTAGGTGTCCCTAATAGGAGGACTGTTGTCTCCTGAGGGTTTTCAGCGGATACTACCCACAAAATCCGATCAATTTGGCCTGTTGACTTTCATTCTTCAATTTGGTATTATCACAAGAAAATCTATTATCTTCAACTTATAAATCATCAACTCATATTTTTCACACTCCCTCTTCATTTAACTTAAGATCGTATATGTTTTGAAAATTTATTAAGCTTTCAGCATCATTTGAATTTTCCTTCTAAGGTTCCATCTCAACTTAGGAATTTTTATCATCTCTACTGAAGATATAAGTCCTGTCTTTCATTCCTATCTCTCATCCAAACCCTAATTATACACCTCTACGTGTGTGTATGTATCACCCCTACACTTGGAAATTCAATTCTACCAATCATACTCTTGTCCATCTTCCAAAGTACTTTTAGTTGGTGAATTTTAGATGAAATTGCTCACACATCCTTAATGCGACCGTTAATACTTCTTGAGGTACTAAAGACCGATTACAAAATGTGTTCGCACATTTAGGCGTAATTCCTCGTCTTGTAATACCCAAGGCTTTAGCAGTGACTCCCAAACCAATTGGTCTAAGGCACTAGGTGATAAAGCACCCTCGCTATATATATATATATTTTTATTTACGCTGCCTTAAGTAATTACAAAACCAGTGTTCATTTTTTTATCTCTTTATTCACCACTTATACTTTTATTTTATTTTCCTTCATACTAAGCATTTTAGACAAGAGCATTTCAAGATATCCTCTACTATTCCAAGTT
Source organism: Agapanthus africanus (assembly GCA_030015575.1). Lineage (NCBI taxonomy): Eukaryota > Viridiplantae > Streptophyta > Magnoliopsida > Asparagales > Amaryllidaceae > Agapanthus > Agapanthus africanus. Next base: position 593,214,879 of record CM057337.1, on the reverse strand, counting down.
TCAAGATGCGTGTATGTGTTAGTTGTAGGGTATATATTTTCAGAATTTGGACTTAAGATTCAGAATTATTTTTCAGACTTATACTTCAAATAAAGCTTTCAATACTCTTCTCTTATTTTGACTTAGCCCAAGAACTGAACTCAAAATTTGCCTATTTCTCAATAAACTGCAATGACATATATTTTCTATAGTTAAACTTTAAGAAAGGTTATTATTAGGGTTTTTAATTTAATAAGTTTAGGATCTAGTTTTTCTTAACTATTCAACCGTCATGTTGAACTTAAGTCAAATATGGCCAAAATTGAACTTTTCAATTTTTATAATTTAAAAAAAAATTAATTTTTAATGGTTTTAAAATAAGTATGCAAATGCAAAAATATACACATGAATGCGAAGGAAGAAAGCTTACCGAGCACACCCCCAAACTTAAACTTGACAGTGTCCTCGCTGTCAGGCTACACCAAGAGGGTAAAAATTGTTAGGTCCATGTTACCCACCCCGGTTCTTTCGGGGAGGCGGAATAGGTAAAAATCAAATTTTTCTCACAAGGTAACATGGACCAACCATGAAGGATCTTTGCTAAACAAAAAACTAACTTACTAACAACAAGTTCTAGCTACTCGGTTAGAAGGTTATACCTAGATCTTGAACTCCTTCTCTTCTTGTTGTGGTTCTCCTTCTTGCTTGCTCCTTGTAGTGGCGTAGACGGCTCCTCCTCGTCGTCTTCTCTTTGCCGAAGATAAATCCACCCGAGAGCCTCTACCTTGAGCTCCTACCTCAACCAAGAGGTAACTAGAGTGCTTGGTTTGCTAGACAAAGAACCCTAGAAAGAGTAGAGAGATGCTTTGATGGTTTAGTCTCAAAAGCTTATGATTTTCAACACATGAAACGCTTAAGCTTTGAGAGAGGAAGAGAGAGAGCTTTTTCAAGAGAGAGAAAGAGCATGATAGAATGAGAAGAATAATACAACCATCTCTCATATGAGAGAATTATGAAATAATAATAATAATTAAAGAAATTGTGATGGTTCATTTGGAATGACCATTATCATTTCACATTAAATGAAATTTGCAAGAATCAAGAAGCATCTTTCTGTGAAATGATGATGGTCAAATTGTCAACATAAGTCAACCGGTCAACCAAAGTCAAAAGGTCAACAAAAGTCAATTGGTCAACCTAACCATGGCACAATTATCCTTAATTAATATCATTAATCATATCTCTCATTCTCATTAGGGTTTGGAAAAAGTCAACGGTCAACAACCCTAATGAGAATCCTCTACCTCTGTCAACTGTACATACACACCCGCATCCGTGTTCTGAGGAACATGAATACAATGAGACAAAACCAATCCCAAAACAAATATTAGGATCTGGCTTAAACCAAAGCCCGCTAGTAATAACTGCCCGGACACCAAACGTGCACAAGTGCGCGGATGTGAACGAACTTCGTCGCAAAACCATGCGACCTCTACTTTGTTTTGCCCAAAGGCGAATAGCCTTCTGTGTGGGACTGTAAAGACTCGACACTACGCTGGAAGTGGGTTTAACCACAGGCCGCAAGCGGTACTAGCTGTACGTAACGGTCCCCAGGTAGATGCCGATAAGAAGACTGATGAGGTGAACCCATCCGAACTCCTACTGAGTTTGAATGTGACAATCTCCGTACAGTCCGATTTGTTCGTCTGAGAGTATCACATGGCGGGCCTAGGGGGGCGGTAAACGTCAGTCCCCTAATAGCGGTACAAGTCGTGTCGGAGTGTAGCCCAGAACACCCTGAGAATCTACTGGAAAACCTACCAGTAATTCTCACTTGCCCTAGCCAGGGACGACTATGTGTAATGGCTCTCCTAGACACAGCACAATATCAACTCCCAATACCAGGAGAGACGAATCCTGTCTAATCGTCACTGCCTCCAAGCGCTTCGGGACTGCACCCAACTACTACCTGTTTGCACGACTCAGTAGAGCCGTGGTAGGGTAGTAATCTAAGAACAGTGGGAACACACTCGAGGCGAAGTGATAGTGTCAAGTCGGCGGACTAAGCTGTACTCATGTCACCTGGGAACTGTTAACTGACGATAGTTATAATACCAACCAATAGTTCCCGACGAGTGTTGTCCAGTGTACTCGTAACCTAACGAGCACCTGCATACTGTCTCCAGTACGACGTACTGATGGCTGTGGGACAGACCATCTCCCCTGCTGGGACGAGAAGCGTATGCACCAGTCTACTCTGGAGTATCAATGCCCTGTCTCGATAGTCCTACGACTAGGGACCAAATTAAGGATGTGCTTATAGACTACCCAGCCCCCACTAGTGTGATCGCCATCACAACGCTGGTAAGCAAAGATCCTAACGGCTCCATCAATATGTTTTTAGCGATATGTTAAAAGAAACATATACACATATTAAGATAGAAACAAACCAAGTAGTATACTACTATATCGAGCAAGACTGTCGTAAACCCGTATATATATCTCAAGCTTCCAAAATGTATTATACAAACTAGTACTATACAATAATGGCCTCTAGGGCATACATATCCAACAAAAATTGCCGGTACTCCCCTGTTTGTTTGTTTTTTTTATTATTATTAACAGAAAAAGAAAACAAAATATATATACAAAAAAAGTTCCCCCTAAACTTAAGTGAAACAGTGTTTCCACTGTTTAAGCGTTAAAGTTCAGAGTTAGGACGAGAAAAAACACAGTATCAAGCTATACAAGGCCTTACACAGGCCAAAGGTTAGCATCAACCATTCAAAAAATTTATCGTTATAATGGTGTGGTTGGGGAAAAAATGGAGTGTAGAGAAAAGAAATGAGAAACACACGAGACCGTGTGGAGATAGAAGCAATATACGGTCTCGGTGGAGGAGAAGAATGGCGGAAGGGAAAAAGAAATGGTGGTGGTAGTTCGACTTCTTCAGGTGGAGGTTGATTAATCACAAAATCCGTGTCGTTTAGGAATGCGAGTTCGTCGGCGAAAATATCTTCGAAACTTCCATCGATGGTCCGATTGAACGTTTCAATGTCAATAAGTGTCGCGCCAGAATTCAACATACTTGATTTTTCAAAAATTATGAAGGTAGGATAGTCGTGAGGCTCATTTACCTTATTTTCAAAAGAGTCTAAATCAAGTTGTTTTTTCTAGAATTATCGAACTCAAAATATCGGATTGTGATTCATTAACACTCGGTATCATTAAAGGAAGATTAGAAGAAGAACCAGAGAAAGTGGAAAAAAGAAGTGGAATACGAACTTGAGGGTGGAAATGGAGTGTATAAATTAGCATAATTTGTAATGACCGATGTGTAAAAAGCGATTGTGCTAATCTATCAACCCACTGAGAAATGAAGTCAAATCCTTCAAAATTCGTGAGAAAACATGGGTACGCCGAACTTGATAAACCAGACATTGAAAATGAAAGTGTAACGGTTTCTTGCAAGGTCGGAACGAGGATGGAGGGAAGTGAGTGAGGAAGGGTATCGGTTAAAGATTCAGGAGGGTGTACACAATCAGTGGAAGGGACAGAATGAATTGGAAAATCCGACTCCTCAAGTAAAACTGCTTTATCCTCAATAATTTCTTCAATACTCTCCTTAAAATTTTGCTTATCCATGCAATTTTCATCAAAATCAAGACGCATATGAAGTTCGGGAGAAACATTTAATGACTCGGGATGATGAATTGGAGAGAAAAATTCTGTCAAATCTGCAGGTTCATCATCCAAAATATTCCCAGCGTCAATATCCCGATCAAGTGAAAATTAAATTTCTCCGACACCCCATCAAAAGCATGGATATCAATCAATTTAGGTTCTAGAGTGGAGGTGTAGAGATCAAAAGGATTGGTGATGGTTTCACTCGAAAAGGGCTCTTCACAATCAGGTAAATCAAACACTACAAAGTCGCACAACTCATTACACGTTTTATCTTCAACTGGTGAATCATTTGGGACACTTGATAGACATTCAAAACCGGAGTTGTGGGATTCAATTGGGGATGGGTAGGTTTGATTTGGAAGGGTGTATAGCTCACTCTCTCCACTCAAATTCTCGATCTGTCCAACCGCCTCATCATACATTGAAAAATTTGGAGCTAGTTGGAAACTAGCTACCGGGTTACTAGGTTGTATAAGGGCGGCCATGGACGCATTCAAATCCCTCATCTATTGGTTTGTCGCTACCATATAAGCTTCCAACGACTGTTCCAGACTAGACATGGGTTGTGACGGGGTTTCAGTAAAATATTCAAAGTTGTTTGGATACGTGAAACTCCCAAATGGTTGTGTAGAAGCAATGTCTAGGCTAGGTGCGAAAGTCGGGTAGGACTGGTAGGAATTGAATGGTTGGACAGGAGTAGGATCAACATTTGGATAAAATGGTGAATGGAATTGTTGATCCAAAGAATTCGCAGTGGTGAAAGGAGTGAAAGATCGGTTGCGAGATTGTTCAATATGTTCAGCAATAGACATGGGTTTCGGAGTTACAACGGGACTCGAAAAAGTAGTATCAACATAAGAAGGTGGTGAAGGTTGAAATGGTTGATATAAGGTGGTTTGCGGAGTCCAACTGTTTGTCCTAGACGCGTCTATTCGATCTTTCAAAGAAATTTTGGGCATGGAGGGGTCGTCCGACTAAAACAATGAGCGTAGGAAGTAATGTCTGGTTGAGGGTACCAAAGTTCGGCAAGAGTTTTGCGAGGTGGGGTACCCATGATGTGAGGAAAGAAAGGAAAAGAATGTGATTTTTTTTTAATTGTTTCTGGAGTTTTGAAATTTTTGAAAGTGTTTTTTTTAGAAAGAGTTTTTGCAAAATTTGCACGGAACTACTGCACAATTTAAAACAACCACAGTTTAAACATGCACAATCAAACCTAGAGCTAGGGTCCTCTAAGTCAACTAGACTGCTCCTAACTGGTCCAAAGCGACAAGTTGTGAGATATCTCTCAAATCGCCTCTTCACCGCCAATTGTGGCCAGGTAAGCACAAGTGAAGAAAGTAGGGTTCCGCTCACGAATCACCGTGAGACAGGCCTTTTAAAGTTACCTTTCTCACTTGTCTAGCCTAGGCACCACAAACTCAGGTTTAGATAAACGACTGATTGCCCACAACCCTTCTCTGTCCTAATGAGCGCGACAATCCTTAATTAGCAGTCTAGATATTTTTTAATTAGCTCAAGGGTGATACATATGCTTTTTGTGATTTCTGGGGTCTTACGAAGGGTAATGAAATCCCACCCAATCTTGATTGGTGTTATAGCCCCTGAAAAGTCCGTTTTAATTAAGCAAAGCAGTTAACACACCAAAAACACTTGCAAAATTTTTTGCATTTGGCAGTGCAAAGAATCCTGCACAAAAACAATTTATTGGATAGGAGAAAGAATTTTGCGCAAAGAACCCTGGAAGAAATTTTTTTAATGGAGATCAGGGGGTAGGAGATAAGACAAAAAATGCTTACAGAGAACTTTGAAATACTGACGTCAGCAGATGACCGCGGAACCGCGGTCAAAAGCTTGATTATGCTGCGTTTCCGCGGCGGCTAGGTAAGTTTGGCTCTCCAAAAAATTTTCTGTGCGCTGCTGACGTTCTCCTCTGTTTGTTCAGATCTTCTGTTTCTTGATTTGTTCACTGGATTTTTCCAGATCTGAATCTGACCATCTTCCTTTCCTGCACAATTCTCACAAAAACCCTTCAAAAATAACAAGATGATTTTTATTTTTATTTTTTTATGTTTTTAAAATTTTTCAATTTTTATAATTTTTAAAATTTTTTTTATTAACCCGAAATTACACAAAGAAAGAGACTACCGTCTCCCCGGCAACGACGCCATTTGATTGAGAGAGATTTTCGCGTATGCGTTTTGAATCAAAGTTATGAATATACCGCAATCAAGATGGTGTCGCTTGGTAGCTAGCCGGTTGAGTACGGGTCGGTCTACAGGGAGATGGATTCCTATTCTTTATGTTCTAATGAGTTAAGTCCAATTATTGTGGGTTTTGTTTTAAAATCTAAGAATGAGATTAAAATTGATTAAAAGTCTTGCTAGGGTTAGGATTAGGTTAGTATGGAAAAAGAATTCTACTCAATGCTTTCTTTGCCCTAGTTAAGAATATAGGTATTAGGGTAATAGTCAACAAAGGGGATTAGCACGATTAGGAAGAAACTTAGTTTCTTCCTTTTACTCCGTGTCCGTCCTTTCTTAACTATTAACCCTAACCTCTATTTAAATCAATCACAACCGGTCTAACTAGGGAATCACCGCTATCTTGTAGGATAGGGTGCCGTAGTGAGCGGTGTGTGGTTAATTTAAATAGAGTCCTATTATAAAAATTATATGGGCAAAGAAAGAAGAGAAAGAGATTTACTTCTCTCTAACCTTCCCGGTCCTAACCCTAACAAGTGAGGAATTACTCACTCATTAGGGAAGTTATGATAAGATTCATTTTTATAACTTTAAAAGACTATCTAAGTTGCGGATAATAAAAGAAAGATAAAGATTCAGGAATTAAATTCAGATAAAAGAATGCATGATAAAAAAAATAGAAATACCTTTATTGATGACCTCTTGACGATTACAAGGAAATTGAAATTTAATCTAGAAATTAAAAAAAGGCATCTCAAAAGAGGCACCCAAAAGAGGCACAATTTATTTGGCTTTCAACTCTCCTATTTATAGATAGGTGAAATCCTAGGTTTTACATCTGATCCACATTTGAAATTACATAACTACCCTAAGAAAGCCTGGTCAAAGCACCGACACCCACCGACACACGTGCACCGACACGTGCACTGCACATGCACTATATGGCCGCGGATCCGCGGCGGAATGCCATATTTGGCCGCGGATCCGCGACCATCTTGAGGGATCATTGGCTCATATTCTCAGGGTTGCTTTATGTTGCATTTTCCTTCTGTTTTCTTCACTTGGTTCTTCAGAATCTTTTCTAGTTTATTCCAGATTTCCAACAGTGCAGAATTTGTGGACTTTTACCGTAAGCTTCGCGTTGAAGTCTTGAATCTTGTGCTGCCCTCGTACTTTGTGCAATCGAACTGTTCATTGATCTTCATTTGTTCCTTAAACTGGTAGGCGGTATCTTGCAGATTCATCTATTTGTTGGTCATAGTCTCACATTTGTAGCGTCTTTTCCTGAATTTCACTGTATTGTTCTGAGAACCTGTAACCTGCAACTATTTAGCAGACATGGATCAAAAGCACCTATTTATTTGCAATATGATTAAGAATGGGGAATATAATAATGCAAAATTCTGATATGAACAACCGGCCACCGCCCCTCGCCGGGGTCTCGAAAAGTACACATTAGTCTACTCCGGAGTATCGATGCCCAGTCCCGATACTCCCTCGATTAGGGATATTTAAGGATATGCTAATGGACCACCCAGCTCCTACGTATATGATCGCCATCATAATACTGGTAGTCAAGAAAGAATCCTATAGGCTCTATCAACATGTAATAGTGATCTGTAATACCACATAATGTATGTACAATATGATAGGGACAAACCAGATAGCATACTATCATCTCGAGTAATATTGTTCGACCCGTATAAGTCATCCCTCAATCATCATAATCGCTTGCCTGCAATTACAATAATTGCCTTGAGGGCACTATATCAAACACAATTTAGAAACTCCAAACTCTTAATTCTCCATGATTAATCTTGATTCAATGCTCTTAAAGCATTTTCTCTTTATTTCTTTTCTTGCTTGTAGGGTTCCTAGGCACACTAGTGAAGGTTCATAAAGCATCAAACATGCCCAAAAAATTTTTTACATGTGCCGAACAACCCAAAGACGGGATCTTTGCTAGATTATCAGGGTTAAGCATGCAAGATGATATCTTTATAGCTAAGTGTGAGGGATTACAACCTTTGTAGTCCGCTCCTTCGCTTCACAAGCTCCGAGTAGAAGTCCCTTCGCCGCGATCCACGATCTCCCGGACTCAAGAGAGGCTCCACGACTCGAACGATCCATGCTAGCTTGAAGTGTTCCGAATCTCCGATGATCTACATCGAAGTTGCAAAAACCCAAGCTTTCTCACTCTATAGAGATGAACATACTAATCTCATGGGCTAGATGAGATGAGGATGAGGGAGTAGTATTTATGCTTTCTTTTTAATTCACTTTCTCACAATAAATCATCACATAAGGAATTTCTAGTGAGCTCTCTCTTTCAAAAACCAAAGAGAGAAAAAGATGAAGAATGAAAGAATAATCCTTTTGTGATGAATAGAAGTCTAGTGTATATGATTGATTATCTAACCATGGTCAAGGATGATAGGATAAAAGTTGTAGAGAATAAACTAGAGTTAGGGTTTAGTTAGGTTAAGGATAAGTATCAACCATAATATCTTAACCAAGACAAAATAGAAACCTTCTAGAATGAACAAGAAGAAGCTAACCCTAATCAAACCCTAATCCCTTTTTATCATCCTTAAACATGTTTAATAATAAATCATATCATGTCACAATAATATATATCACATATATATTATATATTTGCAACAAAAGAAAATAATACATTTAACATATATCGCATATATATCAATGTATTAATCCGGTGAGAAAATGAAATAATAAAGCGAGCCAATATTAGATAATGTAATAAAATATATCATATATATTATTACACATTAAATCATTGAATCAACACTTGATCCAACGATCCGGCTATATCGAATATAACCGGCTAATATATCATGTACCGATTCATCGAATCAACACTTGATCCGATGTCCCGATTCATATCTAAATATCACGAGAATATAATACGGTATCTCATATCGCATTATCCTCGGTCCTCCACATATCACATATGTGCCTTTACTCCGTTTCGCCTGAGCCAAGAAACCTCTGTGTAGGACTCTAAAGAATCGTCAATACGCCGATAGCAGGTGATGATCATATCAAACACCCACAAGCTGCAAGCGGTCAACTAAACGTAACAGCCACCCAGGTATTGAGCGATCAGAAGATCAACAAGCTAGCCTATCCGTTCTCCTGTGAATCCAATCAGTAACACTCCCGTACAGTCCGATCTGTTCGTCTGATATATCGCATATCAAGTCTAGGGGTGGTATACGTCAGACCCCAGTAACCGATAAGTCGTGTCGATGTGAGGCTCATAACAGGTCGAGATACTACTGGTAACACTTACCAGTATATCTCTATATCAGCCCTGGCCAGAGACTTCCAGTTATAGCCAATCGAACACAGCACAACATCAACTCCCTATACCGGGAGAGACGAATCCCCTCCTATCGCTCATTGCCTCCATGTGATTCGGGACTGTACCCAAAAGCCACCATTTTGCACGCCCTCGTGGACGTGGTAAGGTGGAAATCAAAGCACAGTGGGAATCACATAAGACTCTATGACGATCTCGGGTCTACAGACTACCCTGTACCAGTGTCACCGGAGAACTGCCATCTGACGTGTGGTATATCACCATCTGGGAGTTCTCGGCGAGTCCGTCCAGTGTACCCAGTCTCCACTGAGCACCCGTACACCATCCTTGATGTCAAACATTGATGGATATAGGATCATCCATCGCCCATCATATGGGTCAAGATACGTATACGCTAGTCTACTCCGGTGTATCGATGCCCTGTCTCGATATACCCTCGACTAGGAACATTTATAGGATGTACTCATCGACTACAGTGGCCCCACTAGTATGATCTCATCATAATCCCAGTAGTCGAGTACAGATCCTAAGGGCTTTATCAACATGTGAGAGTCAGACAGTAAACCAATACAAGTCAACATGTTAAGATAAAGTGAAACCAAATAGCATACTATCATGACGAGCAAGAAAGTCCTCTCTGTATATATCCAAGCATCCATCATAATATACATCATATGTACAACAATGGCCTATAGGGCATATACATAACTAACAATCTCCCACTTGCACTAAGGCCAGCTGCTGTAGTATCTCATACCTAGCATCCCGAATAATCTCTCAAACTGTATCTGGGGAATGGCCTTCGTGAGTGGATCCGCAGTGTTGTCCTTCGTATCTACTCTCCTGACCTCGATCTCCCGGCGATCAACTATCTCCCTGATCAGGTGATACCGCCTCAGAATATGTCTAGATTTCTGATGGGATCTGGGTTCCTTGGCTAAAGCCACAGCTCCATTGTTATCGCAATACAGAGGTATTGGATGTACAATGGATGGAACCACACCAAGTTCAGTGATGAACTTCTTCATCCAGACAGCCTCTTTGGCAGCATCGTTGGCAGCGATGTATTCAGCCTCCATCGTCGAGTCTGCAACGGTATCCTGTTTAGAACTTTTCCAACATACCGCCCCTCCATTGAGGGTAAAGACAAATCCCGAGTGCGACTTAGAGTCGTCCTTATCACTTTGGAAGCTGGAATCGGTAAAGGACTCCACCCGGAGTTCTCCGTTACCATACACCAAGAACATTTCTCTAGTCCTTCGCAAGTACTTGAGAATGTTTTTCACAGCCGTCCAGTGACTCTCTCCAGGATCTGCTTGATACCGACTCACTACACCTAGTGAGTATATTACATCGGGTCTGGTGCATAGCATCGCATACATGATAGAGCCTACTGCCGAAGCATAGGGTATCCCTTGCATGCGAGCTCTCTCCAAATCAGTCTTGGGAGACATCTCTTTGGAGAGAGTGAGTCCAGAGATCATGGGTTGGTTCCCACGCTTGGATTCTTCCATACTAAACCTCTTTAGTATGGTGTCAATGTACCTGGATTGGGACAATCCCAATATCCGTTTGGATCTATCTCTATAGATCCTAATCCCCAATATGCAGGAGGCATCACCTAGATCTTTCATTGAGAATCTTTGTGATAAGAAGAGCTTGACTGATTGCAGCATAGGAATATCATTTCCTATCAAGAGTATGTCATCCACGTACAATACGAGGAAGACTACCTTACTCTCTGCTACCTTCTTATAGATACAAGGTTCATCTATATTTTTGATGAAGTCAAACTCTTTGACTACAACATCAAAACAGATGTTCCAACTCCACGATGCTTGCTTTAACCCATAAATGGATTTAAGCAGTTTGCACACCTTTCCGCTGCTCCCACTATCTACGAAGCCCTCTGGCTGAGTCATGTACACGCACTCTTCTAAATCACCATTTAGAAAGGCGTTCTTAACATCCATTTGCCAGATTTCGTAGTCATGGTATGCAGCAATGGCAAGTAAGATCCGGATGGACTTAAGCATAGCTACTGGAGAAAAGGTTTCGTCATAGTCCACACCTGGTCGTTGACGAAATCCCTTTGCTACAAGTCTAGCTTTGAAAGTCTCAACTTTTCCATCTACACCAAATTTCCTTTTAAAAATCCACTTGCTCCCAATGGGTTTTACCCCTTCAGGAGCATTTTCCAAAATCCATACTTTATTGGTGTACATGGATTCCATCTCAGATCGCATTGCATCCAGCCATTTCATAGAGTCACCACTCGTGATGGCCTGCTCGAAACTAGTCGGGTCATCATCTTCCATGATGCAATCCTTGCTTCCACCATCAATGAGAAAACCATAGTATCTCTCAGGTGGACGAGAAACCCTACTAGATCGGCGGAGAGGCTGGGGTTCGTCGGGTACTACCGAATCCTCTGGTTCCACTAAATCTTCAGTTACAGTTTGTGTTTCTGGAACTTCTTCCAGTTCTACCTCAGAGCCACTAATCTCTTTTGCAAGAAATTCCTTTTCTAAAAAGGTGGCATGTTGAGCAATAAACACTTTTTGTTGTTCACTGTGGTAGAAAATATATCCATTTGAATGTTTAGGATATCCCACAAACTTACATTGAACTGACCGTGCCTCGAGTTTTTCTGGATTTTGCCTTTTGACATAGGCCAGACAACCCCATATCTTAACTCGTTTAAGACATGGTCTCTTCCCACTCCATATCTCATATGGTGTGGTAGGTACAGATTTAGTTGGAACTTGATTCAATAGGTATGCTGCTGTCTCAAGTGCATACCCCCAGAAGGAAATAGGTAACTCAGCTGTACTCATCATAGAGCGCACCATATCTAATAGGGTGCGATTCCTCCGCTCCGATACACCGTTGTGCTGTGGTGTATAAGGAGGAGTAAGCTGAGAGAGAATCCCATTCTCTTTTAGATAATCTAGGAACTCATTGCTTAAGTATTCTCCTCCTCGATCAGATCGAAGGATCTTAATACTTTTGCCCGTTTGTTTTTCCACTTCGTGCTTATATTCTCTGAATTTCTCAAAAGCTTCAGACTTGTGTTTCATCAGGAACACATGTCCGAATCTAGAGAGATCGTCAGTGAATGTAATGAAGTAGGAAGAACCGTTCCTGGCATGTGTAGACATGGGACCGCATACATCACTATGTATCAGTCCTAAGAGTTCATTAACTCTTTCTCCGTGTCCACTAAACGGAGCTTTGGTCATTTTTCCTTTGAGACATGAATGGCAAGTATCATAAGATGATAATTCGAACGGATTCAAATAACCATCCTTATGTAACTTAGCCAGTCGTGTCGCAATGATATGACCAAGTCTACAATGCCACAAGTAGGATTCGTTCATATCTGAACTTTTCCTCTTGTGTGTGTTTTGTATATTGAGGACTGTATTCTGATTTAGAATGAATATGCCATTATGTAACGATCCTGATGCAATCAACTTTTGATCTAGGAATATGTTCATAACATTATCGTTTACTACAAAATTATATCCTTCTTTACTTAATAAAGAGACTGATATAATGTTGCACATCATGTTCGGTATATAATAGCACTCATTTAGAATCAGTGTATTACGACTTGGCAATACTAGGTGATATTCGCCAACTGCTTTGGCTGCAATACTTGCACCGTTCCCTACTTGAACGGAATGATCACCTTTTCCCAGTTCTCTACCTTTACGTAGCCCATGTAACAATTTACATATGTGGGATCCTGATCCGGTATCCAATACCCAGGACGTAGGGTGAACTGAGAAACAGTTTTCAATAACTAACACACCTGAAGAAGATGCATCAACATGCATGTTCTTTTGGGCGGCGTGAGAATCCAGATATTCTCCTGTTTCCTGTTCAGTCTTATAACTCTTATAAGAAAGAACGGGTCCAACGTTTCCCTGCTCAGTATAATAAGCGGGTTCAGTCAATACATCCATATTATTATCTTGATTATGGCCTGACATGGTCACTACCTGGAGAGAGAGAGAAGAAAACACTTTAGCGTATGCTCTTGCAAGATTAGATTGGTTATTATCTTATCTAATCAGGATGTCTCCCACTGTTTTTATCAAATCTACCTTCAAACCCTAAAAGGTAAGATTAGCCGGGATTAATTACACCCTACAATTTCGTCAATCTTTCAGCCAGATCAGTGTCGGTACTTTGAGGGAGGTTCCCCGTGCTTTCGAATGGACCTAATTAAAGTAAACCTCGTTTTCCCAGAGGCGTAACCCCGTTAACACTTTTCTTAGACACCTACTTGATCGACTAATTGTCCTGTGGAAAACTCTCCCAGGAGTAACTCTTACTCGCAGTGGGTATCGGGATTCAACTATCTCATAGAAGGTATGCAATCTCATTGCAAATTTCAACACTTGAAATTCCCAATAACATTTTGCCCCTAGTGTGCCATGACCTTGACAGAGGTCAACAAACCATAGTGCACTAGTCAAGTTTAACCCGTCATTTCTTGATTGAATCAAACCCATTCGTACGACCCTTGACAGAGGTCAACAAGGTCGTACGACTACCCTAATCCAATCACATCACATGCTTTACAGATAATTACTAGTTAGCTACCGCACACTACGCCTTGACAGAGGTCAACAAACGTGGCACGAATACTAAATAGTCTTTATCTGAAATGACGGAGGGCGACGACAGGTTTTTCTGAAAACCTATTGCGTAAGAAACTTGATATCGTCGTAGAATCAAGTGAAATTTTAAAATGGAGTGTTTTTGAGGCTTTCATTAGTTTTGCTAAAGAGGTCACTCCCGATGAAAGGATCTCGGCTCTTTCCTCATCGAATAAGGTGCAGGACATATCATATATATCACTGTGCAAAGTAAAACTCTAAAAGCAATCAAAAGACAAACCGAGATTTGTAGCATCTGCCAGTTTCGCTAAAGAGGTCACTCCCGGTGAAGGGATCTCGGCTCTTTCCTCATCGAATAAGGTGCAGGGTATATCATATATACCACTATGCAAAACAAAACTGTAGCTACCCTTTTATAAAGTTTTGATTCTACAACTTCTTTTAGGTTTCTTTTCCTTTTATTAATCTCATTAATAAAAATCCCATCAGCTTATGCTTCCTAAGCATCACAGATAAATACGACGTACACTTATGCCATCCGCATTCGCCTCGATGTCCCCTCGTGCACCGTTAGGTTAGGTAACTAACGACAGAGCAGGGCAGGGCTAGTGCGGGTGTAAAACATAAGTAACGTCTATATAATATATCATATATACTATATATTGTATCCATCACAACATATCAAATGATCACATCACAGATATCGCAGCAGAAACATAGATATAATGTGGGATATACTAGGACGTCCGTATTTAGTATTTAGCCAACAATAGAAAATACGGATTCCACAGTCGCGATGAATAGCCAAGCCCACACCCTGGACCCCTACGAGAGCGGCAAGCGACCCTACCAATTCTGGAGTTTAGGAGACCCGGTCTCGACTCCTCGAGATGGTCTCCCACTGAACCCCATAACCCGGTCACCTGTGCTCCCCTCCTTGGGTCCATCCTAATACGGAAAAGTAAATAATATACAACACTGGTGGCATCAACCTCAACCTGGAAGTGCCCCAAATAAAAGAATATTACATTACATTTGAATTTACATGAATGAAAATATAAAACTCTCATCTCATATAAAACCCCCGGCTATTCAATCACGACAATCCTGCACATCATATCTCAGCAACACATAATATCTCATATCATCAACGTAAGTAAGTATGCATACACCGATCGTCGTCGATGTATAGCAACGAAAACCGGCAATACAACTACATACTACACTTACGGTCACAGAAAAGAAAGAGTAAAACTACAATATTTGGAATCCACAATAACTTTAGACATCGTAAATCCGAAATATCACATACTTCGCATTTCATGCCTAACACAATGAATTCCACATATTGTATCACATTCCAGATAAATAGATAGTATTAAACTTTTCGAACAGATAATCAAACACCCAAAATTTCCCAAAGTGCTCAACACTTGAGCGGAGTTCAAATAATCCCAGAATATGTCATAGTACCAGTGATCCAGCCGTAGAAGGGTCAAGCCAACGCCTCACTTGTGGCACGCCGTACTGCCCCAAACCCGAAGGTTCAAAAGGCAGTTCAAGACGGTCACATAATCGAGTTAAGGTTTGTTGTCTTCTAGAGGGTCCACCGCTTAACTTGTACAATTTTTCCGAAAGATTTAAACCCGATAAAAATTCAACACTTGAAAGTTTGCTGTGCCGGGAAACAGTGAGTTAATGATATCCGTTCAAACAGTTTAACAGTTTCTAAATATCCGGAAATAATAACGAATTTAAATATTCCGATCGAATCTACGATTACAAAGTAAACCCCAGAATACTCAACACTTGAGTCAGAATAAAAATACCCATAAAAATAGTAAATACAGATACAAGAATTACTGTGCATAAAACCGTGCCTAATACACTTATACTGCCGTGAAACCGCCGCCAATGGTGGGTCTTTGCCGCGGTTCCGCGGCCAAGTTGTCGAATTGGAGGCACGAATTTCACCATAATTCTTATATTTTCTTGCTGTATTTTTCAGGTATTTTTAATTCAGAAAAATCCCAGATTTTGAAAAATTTCCAGAGAGGGGGTAAATTTCGTCGGTTCGGGTTCGATCGGAGTTTTAACTTCGTAAACACATCGCCTAATGCTCTAGCTAGGCTCTGATACCACTGTAGGGTTCCTAGACACACTAGTGAAGGTTCATAAAGCATCAAACATGCCCACAAAAATTTTTACATGTGCCGAACAACCCAAAGACGGGATCTTTGCTAGATTATCAGGGTTAAGCATGCAAGATGATATCTTTATAGCTAAGTGTGAGGGATTACAACCTTTGTAGTCCGCTCCTTCGCTTCACAAGCTCCGAGTAGAAGTCCCTTCGCCGCGATCCATGATCTCCCGGACTCAAGAGAGGCTCCACGACTCGAACGATCCATGCTAGCTTGAAGTGTTCCGAATCTCCGATGATCTACATCGAAGTTGCAAAAACCCAAGCTTTCTCACTCTATAGAGATGAACACACTAATCTCATGGTCTAGATGAGATGAGGATGAGGGAGTAGTATTTATGCTTTCTTTTTAATTCACTTTCTCACAATAAATCATCACATAAGGAATTTCTAGTGAGCTCTCTCTTTCAAAATCCAAAGAGAGAAAAAGATGAAGAATGAAAGAATAATCCTTTTGTGATGAATAGAAGTCTAGTGTATATGATTGATTATCTAACCATGGTCAAGGATGATAGGATAAAAGTTGTAGAGAATAAACTAGAGTTAGGGTTTAGTTAGGTTAAGGATAAGTATCAACCATAATATCTTAACCAAGACAAAATAGAAACCTTCTAGAATGAACAAGAAGAAGCTAACCCTAATCAAACCCTAATCCCTTTTTATCATTCTTAAACATGTTTAATAATAAATCATATCATGTCACAATAATATATATCACATATATATTATATATTTGCAACAAAAGAAAATAATACATTTAACATATATCGCATATATATCAATGTATTAATCCGGTGAGAAAATGAAATAATAAAGCGAGCCAATATTAGATAATGTAATACAGTATATCATATATATTATTACACATTAAATCATCGAATCAACACTTGATCCAACGATCCGGCTATATCGAATATAACCGGCTAATATATCATGTACCGATTCATCGAATCAACACTTGATCCGATGTCCCGATTCATATCTAAATATCACGAGAATATAATACGGTATCTCATATCGCATTATCCTCGGTCCTGCACATATCACATATGTGCCTCTACTCCATTTCGCCTGAGCCAAGAAACCACTATGTAGGACTCTAAAGAATCATCAATACGCCGGTAGCAGGTGATGATCATATCAAACACCCACAAGCTGCAAGCGGTCAGCTAAACGTAACAGCCACCCAGGTATTGAGCGATCAGAAGATCAACAAGCTAGCCTGTCCGTTCTCCTGTGAATCCAATCAGTAACACTCCCGTACAGTCCGGTCTGTTCGTCTGATATGTCGCATATCAAGTCTAGGGGTGGTATACGTCAGACCCCAGTAACCGATAAGTCGTGTCGATGTGAGGCTCATAACAGGTCGAGATACTACTGGTAACACTTACCAGTATATCTCTATATCAGCCCTGGCCAGGGACTTCCAGTTATAGCCAATCAAACACAGCACAACATCAACTCCCTATACCGGGAGAGACGAATCCCCTCCTATCGCTCATTGCCTCCATGTGATTCGGGACTGTACCCAAAAGCCACCGTTTTGCACGCCCTCGTGGACGTGGTAAGGTGGAAATCAAAGCACGGTGGGAATCACATAAGACTCTATGACGATCTCGGGTCTACAGACTACCCTGTACCAGTGTCACCGGAGAACTGCCATCTGACATGTGGTATATCATCATCTGGGAGTTCTCGGCGAGTCCGTCCAGTGTACCCAGTCTCCACTGAGCACCCGTACACCATCCTTGATGTCAAACATCGATGGATATGGGATCATTCATCGCCCATCATATGGGTCAAGATGCGTATACGCTAGTCTACTTCGGTGTATCGATGCCCTGTCTCGATATACCCTCGACTAGGAACATTTATAGGATGTACTCATCGAGTACCGTGGCCCCACTAGTATGATCTCATCATAATCCCAGTAGTCGAGTACAGATCCTAAGGGCTTTATCAACATGAGAGAGTCAGACAGTAAACCAATACAAGTCAACATGTTAAGATAAAGTGAAACCAAATAGCATACTATCATGACGAGCAAGAAAGTCCTCTCTGTATATATCCAAGCATCCATCATAATATACATCATATGTACAACAATGGCCTCTAGGGCATATACATAACTAACAATCTCCCACTTGCACTAAGGCCAGCTGCTGTAGTATCTCATACCTAGCATCCCGAATAATCTCTCAAACTGTATCTAGGGAATGGCCTTCGTGAGTGGATCCGCAGTATTGTCCTTCGTATCTACTCTCCTGACCTCGATCTCCCGGCGATCAACTATCTCCCTGATCAGGTGATACCGCCTCAGAATATGTCTAGATTTCTGATGGGATCTGGGTTTCTTGGCTAAAGCCACAGCTCCATTGTTATCGCAATACAGAGGTATTGGATGTACAATGGATGGAACCACACCAAGTTCAGTGATGAACTTCTTCATCCAGACAGCCTCTTTGGCAGCATCGTTGGCAGCGATGTATTCAGCCTCCATCGTCGAGTCTGCAACGGTATCCTGTTTGGAACTTTTTCAACATACCGCCCTTCATTGAGGGTAAAGACAAATCCCGAGTGCGACTTAGAGTCGTCCTTATCACTTTGGAAGCTGGAATCGGTAAAGTACTCCACCCGGATTTCTCCGTTACCATACACCAAGAACATTTCTCTAGTCCTTCGCAAGTACTTGAGAATGTTTTTCACAGCCGTCCAGTGACTCTCTCCAGGATCTGCTTGATACCGACTCACTACACTTAGTGAGTATGCTACATCGGGTCTGGTGCATAGCATCGCATACGTGATAGAGCCTACTGCCGAAACATAGGGTATCTCTTGCATGCGAGCTCTCTCCAAATCAGTCTTAGGAGACATCTCTTTGGAGAGAGTGAGTCCAGAGATCATGGGTTGGTTCCCACGCTTGGATTCTTCCATACTAAACCTCTTTAGTATGGTGTCAATGTACCTGGATTGGGACAATCCCAATATCCGTTTGGATCTATCTCTATAGATCCTAATCCCCAATATGCAGGAGGCATCACCTAAATCTTTCATTGAGAATCTTTGTGATAAGAAGAGCTTGACTGATTGCAGCATAGGAATATCATTTCCTATCAAGAGTATGTCATCCACGTACAATACGAGGAAGACTACCTTACTCTCTGCTACCTTCTTATAGATACAAGGTTCATCTATATTTTTGATGAAGTCAAACTCTTTGACTACAACATCAAAACAGATGTTCCAACTCCGCGATGCTTGCTTTAACCCATAAATGGATTTAAGCAGTTTGCACACCTTTCCGCTGCTCCCACTATCTACGAAGCCCTCTGGCTGAGTCATGTACACGCACTCTTCTAAATCACCATTTAGAAAGGCGGTCTTAACATCCATTTGCCAGATTTCGTAGTCATGGTATGCAGCAATGGCAAGTAAGATCCGGATGGACTTAAGCATAGCTACTGGAGAAAAGGTTTCGTCATAGTCCACACCTGGTCGTTGACGAAATCCCTTTGCTACAAGTCTAGCTTTGAAAGTCTCAACTTTTCCATCTACACCAAATTTCCTTTTAAAAATCCACTTGCTCCCAATGGGTTTTACCCCTTCAGGAGCATTTTCCAAAATCCATACTTTATTGGTGTACATGGATTCCATCTCAGATCGCATTGCATCCAGCCATTTCACAGAGTCACCACTCGTGATGGCCTGCTCGAAACTAGTCGGGTCATCATCTTCCATGATGCAATCCTTGCTTCCACCATCAATGAGAAAACCATAGTATCTCTCAGGTGGACGAGAAACCCTACTAGATCGGCGGAGAGGCTGGGGTTCGTCGGGTACTACCGAATCCTCTGGTTCCACTAAATCTTCAGTTACAGTTTGTGTTTCTGGAACTTCTTCCAGTTCTACCTCAGAGCCACTAATCTCTTTTGCAAGAAATTCCTTTTCTAAAAAGGTGGCATGTTGAGCAATAAACACTTTTTGTTGTTCACTGTGGTAGAAAATATATCCATTTGAATATTTAGGATATCCCACAAACTTACATTGAACTGACCGTGCCTCGAGTTTGTCTGGATTTTGCCTTTTGACATAGGCCAGACAACCCCATATCTTAATGTTAGTGTATATGCCCTAGAGGCCATTACTGTATCATACTAGCTTGTATATTACTTAATGGAAGCTTGGGATATTCACAGTTGTATATACAATCTTGCTCGAAATGGTAGTATGCTACTTGGTTTGTCTCTGCTTTAATATGTGCATGTGTTTCTTTTAGCATATTGCGGGTATACATATTAGTAGAGCCCTTAGGATCTTTGCTTGATTACCAGCGTTGTGATGGCGCTCGCACTCGTGGGAGCTGGGTAATCTATAAGCACATCCTTATACAGGTCCCTGGTCGTTGGACTATCGAGACAGGGCATCGATACTCCGGAGTAGACTAGCGTATGCGCTTCTCATCCCAGTGTGGGAGACGGTCTGTCCCACAGCCGTTAGTACGTCGTACTTGGGATAGTATGCGGGTGCTCGTTAGGTTACGAGTACACTGGACAGGACTCGTCGGGAACTGTTGGTTGGTAATATACCTATCGTCAGTTATCAGTTCCCAGGTGACATGAGTACAGCTTAGTCCGCTGACTTGACACTGTCACTTCGCCTCGAGTGTGTTCCCACTGCACTTTGATTACTACCCTACCACGGCTCAAAGGAGCTGTGCAAACAGGTAGTTTTTGGGTGCAGTCCCGAAGCACTTGGAGGCAGTGACGGTTAGACAGGATTCGTCTCTCCCGGTATTGGGGGTTGACATCGCGCTGTGTCCAGGAGAGCCATTACACGAGTAGTCCCTGGCCAGGGCAAGCGAGATATACTGGTAGGCTTCCAGTGTTATCTCAGGGTGTTCTGGGCTACACTCCGACACGACTTGTACCGCTATTAGGGGACTGACGTTCACCGCCCCCCTAGGCCCGCCATGCGATGTATCAGACGAACAGACCGGACTGTACGGAGACTGTCACATACAGGCTCAGTAGGAGTGCAGATGGGGTTCACCTCGTCAGTCTTCTTATCGACATCTACCTGGGGACCGTTACGTACAGCTAGTGCCGCTTGCGGTCTGTGGTTAAACCCACTGCCAGCGTAGTGTCGAGTCTTTAGAGTCCCACACAGAGAGCTATTCGCCTTTAGGCAAAACGAGTAGAGGTCGCATGGTTTTGCGACAGGGTTCGTTCGCATCCGCGCACTTGTGCACGTTTGCTGTCCGGACAGTTTTTTCTAGCGGGCTTTGGTTTAAGCCGGATCCTAGTATATGTTTTGAGATTGGTTTTTCTCATTGTGTTCGTGTTCCTCGGATCACGAATGCGGGTGCGTATGCACAGTTGCTTGAGATTGGGGGAGAGGACCTTGTTTAGGGTTAATGGCCTTTGTCATTTTATTAACCCTATTGATTTTGTGTGGATTATTGTTAATTGATAATTAGCTTAATTATTGTGCATGGTTGTTGTTGACAATTTGACTTCATTGACTTGTTGACCATGTTGACAACTTGACCATAATCATTTCATTTGGAAGATGCTCTTTGATCTTTGCAAAAATGAAATGATAATGGTCAATTCATGATTTATCATGACAATTTTCAAGCTAATTATCTAATTAAAATTATCCTCACATATTAGTGAGAATGGCTCACTATTTTCTCATTCTATCATATCTTTTCTCTCTCTTGCTCATCCTCTCCCTCAAGCTCTCTCCCTCTCATGTGTTGAGAAACAAAAAGCTTGAGAAAAACCCTCTCTTGATCTTCTCTACTCACTTCTAGGGTTCAAGTCTTAGCATTTCTTGCACTCTAGTTACTCCTAGCTTGGAGTTGAAGCTAAAGGTGGTGGCTTTCGGGTGGATCCTTCTTTGACGGGAGAAGACAAGCAAGGTGATCCTTTTCTACCATACCTAGGAGCAAGGAGAGAAGGACTAAAGACCAAAGGTATAACTTTTCTTCACTTAGCTACTTTGTAGTTAGGGTTAGCTAGTTTATGTTTAGCAAAGATCCTCACATGCATAGTCCATGTTGCCTAAGTCATTAAAAATCCGATTTTTATTATGTTTTCCGCCTCCCCGTAAGCACCGGGGTGGGCAACACGGACTTACAGTGGTATCAGAGCCTAACTAAACTCAAACTAGCTAAGTAGTTAAGTGTAACGAAGTTCGGAACCGGAAAAATCACAAAACCAAATTTTTACAAAATCCAAGTTTCTGTTAAAATTTTTCCTGCTCGAAATGAAAAACTGTACACATGTAAAATCGTCTCAGGGTTTTGTGAATACACCCAAGAAAAACGATACCCTAATTCCCTCAAGTCGCCGCGCTTCCGCCGCATGAAGTAGGTATATGCGGCGGAACCGCCGCGGATTGTGGTTATCGGCGCATCGTTTTTCGTGCAGAGTGTGTTGTTGTTGGTTTTGGGATTTTTAGTATATATTATATGTACCCAGATTCCACAGAAAAGAAATTTCTTTTTGGGGTCCTATAATTCCGTATTTTTCCGAACTTCACTGCACTTTAACTATATCGGTTATATCTGTAATGCTTGCATGTATTGAACGTCGGCTAATCGCTATAAGACGATTAGTCGGGGTTATACATGATCTGTGATTGTTGGTTTGTGGATATGAATGGATTGGATTGTCGCGGGTAAATAGCCGGGTTGGATGTGAGATGAGCGTTATTTTCTTTCATTCATTTGTAACATGTAAATTGATGTAATAATATTCTTTGTATGGCCGCACAACCGGGTCGGGGTTGTAGCCGTCATTGTATAATTCTTTTTACTGTTTTTGCTCCTAGGATAGACCCATGGAGGGGGTGCACAAACTACCGGGTATCTCGAAGTGCCGAGTGGCCTACTCACGGTGGTGAGGGAGGTTGCTTCGCTTCGGGTGCTTGGCGGGTAGTTTGCCGCACCCGTAGGGGTCTTGGGTGGGGTATTGGCTATTCACCGCGACCGTGTAATCCGCTTTGCGTTGCAGGCTCGAACGCATTGCGGATTCCTAGTATATCCAATGTATTCATCTGTGATCTGTAATGTCTATCATTGCTATATATTTATATATAATAACTATTTAGGCGTTGCTTATGTTTTACAGCCGCGCTAGCCCAGCCCCCGCTCTTTCGTTAGTTAAGTAACCTAACGGGTGATGACGGGGCCCCGTGGCGAATGCGAATGGCATAAGCGTACGTCATATTTTGGTTGTTTTCTGCAATGGTAGGATTAAATGATGGGACGCATTAAAAGAACTAATGCAAGAAATAAACCAAGTAAAAGTCGATTGGAACACTTTGAAAACCACTCGGTTCTTTTCAAAACTAAAACTTTTAAACGCGGAGCTTGAACCACTCCTTTTAAAAGCTATCTCGTTCCATCGATTATATCAAGTTCACTACGTTCACGGTTTCGCCAAAACCATCCGTAGCCCTCCATCATTTCGGTTAAATATTCGGTAGTATTCAAGCTATGTATTTTGACCTCACGCCAAGGCATAGTGATTGGTAGCTGCCGGATATTTATCCGTTGCATAGATAGAATGCGTTGATTTGAGACAGTCGTACTGCCGTTTTGGCCTACGTCAAGGGTACGTACGGGTGGGTTCAAATTAACCAGGATAATGATGGGAAGAACTTGACATGTGACTTATGACATTTTGACCTCACGCCAAGGTCATAAGAGCATGGGGCAAAAATCCACATCGGGAGTTTCATAAGTACTGAAACTTGCTAGCGTTGCATACCATTTGGAGTGTGATAATTCTGGTAGGATTCCTTCGGTTTTATCACGCAATGATATTTGGATCCCGATCCTACTGTGAGTATATGCTACTCCTCGGGAAAACTCTCACTTAACGATCAATGCTATAAACCTAGTAGGTGCCTAGAAAGGTGTTAGCGGGGCTACGCCCACAGGGAAAAGAGGTTACTTAATTAAGGAACTTCGCGAAAGCGTTGGAAAACCTCCCTCGAAGTACCGACACTGGCCTGGCTGAACGGTTAAGCAAGTATTGTTCGGTGAGAATGATCCCGGCTAATCCTTTTCTTTATGGTTTGAGAAGGGATTCGAGAAACAGTGGGAGCCATCCAGTTTAGACAAACTAAAAACCACTCTAAACTTGCAAGAGCATCATGCTAAAGTGTTTCTTTTCTCTCTCCTAATTGCAGCGACCATTCAAGATGACCGGACTTAAGTTACTATTAGATAAAAACATATTGACAGGGCCAAACTACAAAGATTGGCTCAGGAATGTCAAGATGGCTATCACTTATGACAAGCTGGGGTATATACTTACCACCAAAGCTCCCCCTGTCCCAGGTCCCACCTCCAGCGTCGCGGATGTTGAAATCCGTAAGACATGGGAGATAGATTGCGCGAGGGCCAAATGCCTCGTACTAGCCTCGATGGACAATGACCATCAGAGGAGGCACGAGAATATGGACCTAGAGTCCATATTTCTCCATACAAAAGAACTGTATGGAGAGCAGTCTCGTATCGCAAGATACGAAGTGTCGAAGAAGCTCTTTTCGGCAAGGTTGGCCGTCGGATCATCGGTAGCGGACCACGTGCTTAAGATGATCGGCTACATAGAGGAGCTCGCGGACCTTGGGACCACGTTGGAGAATGAACTCTATACTGATCTGATTCTCCAGTCCCTTCCTTCCACTTACGCCCAGTTCATTCTTAACTTCAACATGCAAGGAAAGGAGGTAGAACTTGCCGAGCTTCTGAACATGTTGAGGACTGCTGAGGGCACCCTACAGAAGGGTAGGGAGACATCCACTTTGTTTGTAGGAGGATCTTCCTCTTCTAGGTCCAGGGCGAAAGCCAAGGGCAAGAAGAAGAAAGCCCCCGCCAAACCAAGAGGCGGTGTCGGTAAAGTGGATACGAAGGGAAAGGGTAAAGCAACAAAGGTAGCGGGGAAGCTGGTGGGGAAGGAAGAATGCTTCTATTGTCACAAAAGTGGCCACTGGAAACAAGATTGCAAGGCTTGGAAAGCCAGAACACAGGATTTGAAGCGAGTTGCAGCTTCAGCTTCAGGTGTGTATGTTATTGAAAATTGTCTATCAATAAACTCTACTTCCTGGGTATTGGATACCGGATCAGGATCTCATATCTGTAATTCTTTGCAGGCGTTGAGAAAGCGTAGAGTTTTGAAGGCAGGTGACATGACCCTCAGAGTTGCGAACGGTGCTAGCATGGATGCAGAGGCCGTGGGGGACTATCACCTGGGATTATCAGATGGACACTTTTTGGTTTTGCGTAGTTGTTATTATGTACCAAATGCAACCTGTAATATCATTTCTGTATCTTTATTATCTAAAGAAGGTTATGAATTTGCATTTGTAAGTAATGTAGTGAACATTCACCTTAATCAAGTGTTGATTGGGTCAGGTACATTGAACAACGGTATTTACGTTTTAAACCAACCACAGATTTTCAATATCCAGAATACACACAAAAGAAAGTCTCCAGAAATTAATAAAACTTTCTTATGGCATTGTAGACTGGGTCACATCAACGAGAGAAGATTGACTAAGTTACATACTGAAGGATATTTGGATTCGTTCGAATATCAATCGTATGCAACTTGTCAATCCTGTCTCAAAGGAAAGATGACAAAGGCTCCGTTTTCTGGACACGGAGAAAGAGCGAGCGAGCTCTTGGGACTCGTACACAGCGACGTGTGCGGTCCAATGTCTACACATGCGCGAAGCGGTTTTTCTTACTTCATAACTTTTACGGATGATCTCTCAAGATTCGGACATGTCTTCTTAATGAAGCATAAATCCGAAGCTTTTGAAAAGTTCCAGGAATATAAGAGTGAAGTAGAGAAACAAACCGGCAAAAGTATCAAGATCCTAAGATCGGATCGAGGAGGAGAATACTTAAGTGCCGAATTCCTGAATTACTTAAAAGAGAATGGAATTCTCTCTCAGCTTACTCCTCCATACACCCCGCAACATAACGGTGTATCGGAGAGACGGAACCGAACCCTATTGGATATGGTACGGTCCATGATGAGTAATGCTGAGTTACCGCGATCTTTCTGGGGATATGCGCTAGAAACAGCTGCATACCTTTTGAACCGTGTTCCCACTAAGACTGTGCCTACCACACCATATGAGTTATGGAGTGGGAAGAAACCCTATCTTCAATACTTGAAGATTTGGGGATGTCCAGCTTATGTCAAAAAGCAGCATGTGGACAAACTCGAGGCACGCTCAGTACTGTGCAAGTTTGTGGGATACCCAAAGAACTCCAGGGGGTATCTTTTCTATTACGCAGAGGAACAAAAAGTCCTTGTTTCTCGCAATGCCCACTTTCTGGAACATCAGTTCATAGAAAAAGAAATAAGTGGGAGCGCAATAGAACTGGAAGAAATTCCAGAACCACAAACTATTACTGAAAGTTTAATGGAACCAGAAAGTTCAAAAGAACAGGACATTCCTATGCCGCTCCGCAGGAGTAGTAGGCAGTCTCATCCGCCCGAGAGATACTACGGTTTTCTCATTGACGGGGATAGAGAAGACTGCATCCTGGATTGTGATGAGCCTACTAGCTTCCAGCAAGCCATTCAGAGCGTCGACTCGGTAAAATGGCTGGATGCAATGCGGACCGAGATGGAGTCCATGTACACCAACAAAGTATGGACGTTGGACATTGCTCCAGATGGGGTAAAACCCGTAGGATGCAAGTGGATCTTCAAAAGGAAGATTGGTGTAGATGGACAGGTTGAGACCTATAAAGCTAGACTGGTGGCAAAGGGTTTTCGTCAGCGACCTGGTTTGGACTATGACGAAACCTTTTCTCCAGTAGCTATGCTGAAATCCATTCGGATCCTTCTTGCCATTGCTGCTTTCCACGATTATGAGATTTGGCAGATGGACGTAAAGACAGCTTTTCTAAATGGTCATTTAGAGGAGTGTGTCTATATGGACCAGCCAGAGGGTTTCATTCAGGGTGGGAGCAGCGGAAAGGTGTGCAAGTTGCTCAAGTCCATTTATGGACTCAAGCAGGCATCGCGGAGTTGGAACATCTGTTTTGATGAGACGGTCAAAGAATTTGGCTTTATCAAAAATCCAGATGAACCATGCATCTATTGTAGATTTGTAGCGAGAACTGTAGTATTCCTCGTTTTATACGTGGATGACATTCTCTTAATAGGAAATGACATTCCTATGCTACAATCTGTCAAGGGGTTCTTGTCACACAGGTTCTCCATGAAAGACCTGGGTGATGCCTCCTACATTCTGGGTATCCGGATCTACCGTGACAGATCCAAGAGGATATTAGGACTCTCGCAGTCCAGGTACATCGACACCATACTGAAGAGATTCAGTATGGAAGATTCCAAGCGCGGTAATCTACCGGCTTGTCACGGGATCACCCTCTCCAAAGAGATGTCTCCCAAGACTGATTTGGAGAGGGATCGCATGTCTATTATACCCTACGCTTCTGCGGTAGGCTCTATAATGTATGCGATGTTGTGTACCAGACCGGATGTGGCTTATGCACTGAGTGTGGTAAGCAGGTATCAGTCAAACCCTGGGGAGAAACATTGGATAGCAGTAAAGAACATTCTCAAGTACCTAAGAAGGACTAAGGAGATGTTCTTGGTGTATGGCGGAAAAGACCTGCAGATTGAGGCCTTTGCTGACTCCAGCTTCCAGAGTGACAAGGATGATTCCAAGTCCATGTCGGGTTTTGTCTTTACCCTCAATGGAGGGGCGGTGTGTTGGAAGAGCTCCAAACAGGAAACCGTTGCTGACTCGACTATGGAAGCGGAATACATCGCTGCATCTGATGCCGCAAAAGAAGCTGTCTGGATGAGGAAGTTCTTGAAAGAACTTCAGGTGGTTCCGTCCATTGTTGACCCAATACCTCTGTATTGCGACAACAACGGGGCTATAGCTTTAGCGAAGGAACCCAGGTCCCATCAGAAATCCAGACACATCTTGAGGCGGTATCACCTGATCAGGGAGATCGTGGATCGCCAGGAGATCGAGGTCCGGAGAGTTGCATCAGAGGATAACACAGCAGATCCATTCACCAAGGCCTTGCCCCAGACTCAGTTCGAGCGGCTGATCGAGATGATAGGTCTTCGATACGCCAGTACATGGCCTTAGTGCAAGTGGGAGATTGTTAGTGTATATGCCCTAGAGGCCATTACTGTATCATACTAGCTTGTATATTACTTAATGGAAGATTGGGATATTCACAGTTGTATATACAATCTTGCTCGAAATGGTAGTATGCTACTTGGTTTGTCTCTGCTTTAATATGTGCATGTGTTTCTTTTAGCATATTGCGGGTATACATATTAGTAGAGCCCTTAGGATCTTTGCTTGATTACCAGCGTTGTGATGGCGCTCGCACTCGTGGGAGCTGGGTAATCTATAAGCACATCCTTATACAGGTCCCTGGTCGTTGGACTATCGAGACAGGGCATCGATACTCCGGAGTAGACTAGCGTATGCGCTTCTCATCCCAGTGTGGGAGACGGTCTGTCCCACAGCCGTTAGTACGTCGTACTTGGGATAGTATGCGGGTGCTCGTTAGGTTACGAGTACACTGGACAGGACTCGTCGGGAACTGTTGGTTGGTAATATACCTATCGTCAGTTATCAGTTCCCAGGTGACATGAGTACAGCTTAGTCCGCTGACTTGACACTGTCACTTCGCCTCGAGTGTGTTCCCACTGCACTTTGATTACTACCCTACCACGGCTCAAAGGAGCTGTGCAAACAGGTAGTTTTTGGGTGCAGTCCCGAAGCACTTGGAGGCAGTGACGGTTAGACAGGATTCGTCTCTCCCGGTATTGGGGGTTGACATCGCGCTGTGTCCAGGAGAGCCATTACACGAGTAGTCCCTGGCCAGGGCAAGCGAGATATACTGGTAGGCTTCCAGTGTTATCTCAGGGTGTTCTGGGCTACACTCCGACACGACTTGTACCGCTATTAGGGGACTGACGTTCACCGCCCCCCTAGGCCCGCCATGCGATGTATCAGACGAACAGACCGGACTGTACGGAGACTGTCACATACAGGCTCAGTAGGAGTGCAGATGGGGTTCACCTCGTCAGTCTTCTTATCGACATCTACCTGGGGACCGTTACGTACAGCTAGTGCCGCTTGCGGTCTGTGGTTAAACCCACTGCCAGCGTAGTGTCGAGTCTTTAGAGTCCCACACAGAGAGCTATTCGCCTTTAGGCAAAACGAGTAGAGGTCGCATGGTTTTGCGACAGGGTTCGTTCGCATCCGCGCACTTGTGCACGTTTGCTGTCCGGACAGTTTTTACTAGCGGGCTTTGGTTTAAGCCGGATCCTAGTATATGTTTTGAGATTGGTTTTTCTCATTGTGTTCGTGTTCCTCGGATCACGAATGCGGGTGCGTATGCACAGTTGCTTGAGATTGGGGGAGAGGACCTTGTTTAGGGTTAATGGCCTTTGTCATTTTATTAACCCTATTGATTTTGTGTGGATTATTGTTAATTGATAATTAGCTTAATTATTGTGCATGGTTGTTGTTGACAATTTGACTTCATTGACTTGTTGACCATGTTGACAACTTGACCATAATCATTTCATTTGGAAGATGCTCTTTGATCTTTGCAAAAATGAAATGATAATGGTCAATTCATGATTTATCATGACAATTTTCAAGCTAATTATCTAATTAAAATTATCCTCACATATTAGTGAGAATGGCTCACTATTTTCTCATTCTATCATATCTTTTCTCTCTCTTGCTCATCCTCTCCCTCAAGCTCTCTCCCTCTCATGTGTTGAGAAACAAAAAGCTTGAGAAAAACCCTCTCTTGATCTTCTCTACTCACTTCTAGGGTTCAAGTCTTAGCATTTCTTGCACTCTAGTTACTCCTAGCTTGGAGTTGAAGCTAAAGGTGGTGGCTTTCGGGTGGATCCTTCTTTGACGGGAGAAGACAAGCAAGGTGATCCTTTTCTACCATACCTAGGAGCAAGGAGAGAAGGACTAAAGACCAAAGGTATAACTTTTCTTCACTTAGCTACTTTGTAGTTAGGGTTAGCTAGTTTATGTTTAGCAAAGATCCTCACATGCATAGTCCATGTTGCCTAAGTCATTAAAAATCCGATTTTTATTATGTTTTCCGCCTCCCCGTAAGCACCGGGGTGGGCAACACGGACTTACACTTAACTCGTTTAAGACATGGTCTCTTCCCACTCCATATCTCATATGGTGTGGTAGGTACAGATTTAGTTGGAACTTGATTCAATAGGTATGCTGCTGTCTCAAGCGCATACCCCCAGAAGGAAATAGGTAACTCAGCTGTACTCATCATAGAGCGCACCATATCTAATAGGGTGCGATTCCTCCGCTCCGATTCACCGTTGTGCTGTGGTGTATAAGGAGGAGTAAGCTGAGAGAGAATCCCATTCTCTTTTAGATAATCTAGGAACTCATTGCTTAAGTATCATAAGATGATAATTCGAACGGATTCAAATAACCATCCTTATGTAACTTAGCCAGTCGTGTCGCATTGATATGACCAAGTCTACAATGCCACAAGTAGGATTCGTTCATATCTGAACTTTTCCTCTTGTGTGTGTTTTGAATATTGAGGACTGTATTCTGATTTAGAATGAATATGCTATTATGTAACGATCCTGATGCAATCAACTTTTGATCTAGGAATATGTTCATAACATTATCCTTTACTACAAAATTATATCCTTCTTTACTTAATAAAGAGACTGATATAATATTGCACATCATGTTCGGTATATAATAGCACTCATTTAGAATCAGTGTATTACGACTTGGCAATACTAGGTGATATTCGCCAACTGCTTTGGCTGCAATACTTGCACCGTTCCCTACTTGAACGGAATGATCACCTTTTCCCAGTTCTCTACCTTTACGTAGCCCATGTAACAATTTACATATGTGGGATCCTGATCCGGTATCCAATACCCAGGACGTAGGGTGAACTGAGAAATAGTTTTCAATAACTAACACACCTGAAGAAGATGCATCAACATGCATGTTCTTTTGGGCGGCGTGAGAATCCAGATATTCTCCTGTTTCCTGTTCAGTCTTATAACTCTTATAAGAAAGAACGGGTCCAACGTTCCCCTGCTCAGTATAATAAGCGGGTTCAGTCAATACATCCATATTATTATCTTGATTATGGCCTGACATGGTCACTACCTGGAGAGAGAGAGAAGAAAACACTTTAGCGTATGCTCTTGCAAGATTAGATTGGTTATTATCTTATCTAATCAGGATGTCTCCCACTGTTTTTATCAAATCTACCTTCAAACCCTAAAAGGTAAGATTAGCCGGGATTAATTACACCCTACAATTTCGTCAATCTTTCAGCCAGATCAGTGTCGGTACTTTGAGGGAGGTTCCCCGTGCTTTCGCACGGACCTAATTAAAGTAAACCTCGTTTTTCCAGAGGCGTAACCCCGTTAACACTTTTCTTAGACACCTACTTGATCGACTAATTGTCCTGTGTAAAACTCTCCCAGGAGTAACTCTTACTCGCAGTGGGTATCGGGATTCAACTATCTCATAGAAGGTATGCAATCTCATTGCAAATTTCAACACTTGAAATTCCCAATAATATTTTGCCCCTAGTGTGCAATGACCTTGACAGAGGTCAACAAACCATAGTGCACTAGTCAAGTTTAACCCATCATTTCTTGATTGAATCAAACCCATTCGTACGACCCTTGACAGAGGTCAACAAGGTCGTACGACTACCCTAATCCAATCACATCACATGCTTTACAGATAATTACTAGTTAGCTACCGCACACTACGCCTTGACAGAGGTCAACAAACGTAGCACGAATACTAAATAGTCTTTATCTGAAATGACGGAGGGCTACGACAGGTTTTTCTGAAAACCTATTGCGTAATAAACTTGATATCGTCGTAGAATCAAGTGAAATTTTAAAATGGAGTGTTTTTGAGGCTTTCATTAGTTTTGCTAAAGAGGTCACTCCCGGTGAAGAGATCTCGGCTCTTTCCTCATCGAATAAGGTGCAGGACATATCATATATATCATTGTGCAAAGTAAAACTCTAAAAGCAATCAAAAGACAAACCGAGATTTGTAGCATATGCCACTAACAACTTCGTAACTGTCATCTCCATTTTAGTTTTGTTTCTCTAAAACTCCATGGAGAAGACTCTTAAGGACTGAATTTCCTCTTTCATCTCATTTTTTCCTTGAACCCTAGGTCGTCGAGAATCGCCTTCCACCGCTAGATTCGATTCGGTAAGCCGGTTGCTATACTGACTCACGCATCACGTAAGTTCCCTTTCATTCTTCTCCCCTCATTGAAACTCATCTCCTCTTTCCATTCTCAACTCATGCCGATACTTGTGCCTCCCAATCGTTTACATGTTAAAAATAACCTTTTTATAAGTAAAATGTTTAGTCGAATGCGTATGTGTTTTGTTATAAAATTTTGCATACATGGGTTGATGAATGGTTTAAGTGGTACAGTAATTTCTTTTGCATGGACACAATGAATGTTAATATCGGTAGCTATTAGAACTATGTATCGTTTCACGAGCTATTTGCAAATCAACTCATGAACCCCATTATTTGTAAGAAAAAGGCTATGACCTTAATTAAAAATATAGTGTCGCTTTATTGTATGCTCATGACCGATCCATATGCTTGCATCATGTACTTTATCTTGCGTTACTGTTTGCAACAAACGACATCTATAATTCCTTAAAATTTTAGAATGTGAACCATATTTTTGAAAGGTTTCTTAGCACCCTCACTATGTTTTCTAGGGCATCAAGCATACAATTTTAAAAAAAAAAGAGAGCTAAGCAACCCATAACCAAGGATCTAACTAGAGGAATAGGGTTCAACTAACATGTAAACTACTTTACACTAAGTGGATTTGGAATACAACCTTTGTAGACCGGTCCTTCACTTCAAAAGCTCCGTGTAGTAGTCCCTTTGCTCCAAATAGTGGTGTCCCGGACTCTCCTTTGGCTCCACTTGTTGGAGATAGTGCCCTCAGAGTCAATTATTAGGTCACGGGTACGTGATTGCAATGATTGATGGAGGACCTATCCCGGTAGGACAGTCTTACTCGAGATGATAGTATGCTATCTGGTTTACCTTTATCATCGTGTACTGTTTTAGGTGACCTGACAGGTCACTATTACACGTTGGTAGAGCCCCTAGGATTCTTGCTTGACCACCAGCAGTATGAGGGCGATCATATAAGTGGGAGCTGGGGTCTATAAGCACATCCTTAAAAGGTCCCTAGTCGTGCGAGTTTCGAGACAGGGCATCGATACTCCAGAGTAGACTAGTGTATACAGTCGAGACCCCGACGAGGGGCGGTGGCCGGTCTCACAAGCCATTGGTGTCGGTTAGATCACCTAAGATGTATACAGGTGCTCATTGGGTTATGAGTACACCGGACAGGACTCGCCGGGAACATGCTAGTTGGTCATATACCAGACGTCAGATGGCAGTTCCCTGGTGACATGTGTACAGGTTAGTTCATCGACCTGGGGATCGTCATTTGTCTTGTGTGAGTTCCCACTGTACTTTGATTACTACCCTACCACGGCTCAAAGGAGTCGTGCAAACAGGTTTTAGTTGGGTACAGTCCCGAGCCACATGGAGGCAGTGAGCGTATCTTCAGGGGTTCGTCTCTCCCGGTATTGGGGGTGAGGTCGCGCTGTGTCTAGGAGAGCCATTACACGAAGTCCTTGGCCAAGGCAGGAGATTTACTGGTAGGTATTCCAGTAGTATCTCAGGTGTTCTGGGCTACACTCCGACACGACTTGTACCGCTTTTGGGGGTCTGACTTTTACCAACCCCCTAGGCCCGCCATGCGATACTCATAGACGAACGGACCGGACTGTACGGATATTGTCACTGACAGGCTCAGTAGGGTTGTCAGGCTGAGTTCGCTCACAGACGTCCCTTTTAGTCAATACCTGGTAGCCCGTTACGTATTGGCTTATACCTCTGACGTGCTAGTGGTTAAATCCACAACGAAGGTGTTGACGAGTCTTTAGAGTCCCCCACATTCAGTTACTCAGCTTTCGGGCGAAAAGTTGTAGAGGCCGTATGGAGATATGGCAAGGTCCGATCAGATACGTGCGGTATTGCACGGATCAGGATCGGACAGTTTGTACTATAGGCCGTATGGATATATGGCAGGGTTCGATCAGATACGTGCGGTATTGCACGGATCAGGATCGAACGGATATTACTAGCCGGCTTTGGTTTAAGCCGGATCCGAGTATAGTACAGTGTAGATTTTGTCTCATTGCATTTGTATTTCGGTCGGAATACAAATGCGGGTGTTTATGCACAGTATCGGGGTTTTCCTGTAATTTATTACGGGACCAGTTTTCAGGAGTTGCCAGTTTGCTTTCCGTTTCGGCCGATTTCCTTTGTATCGTTCATTGGCCGAAGATTGGTGGAGGAGGGCTTATTTGCATTGTTGCAAATAGGCATTTGTGGAGAGGGGTTCTTTGCATATATTTGTATCATGATGGTTTCATAATGGAGCCCATCCTTTGACTCTTTCTTTTCCATCATGGCTTGACTTTGTAAATCATCATGGTTGTTGATGATGAGGTTGGTGGTAGGTGGTTGAGTGTGGGTTTTGATTTGGTGATCATTTCCTTTTGCATGATAGCCTTCTCTTTTTCTCCCTTTTGTATTATTGGATGGCTCTCTCATTATCTAACACACTACACTCTTATTCTCTCCCCTCCCTCACCTCTCATGGCCGGCCCAAGCATTAGGGGGGGCTGTCCAAACTTTTTGGTGTGGGATTTTGGTTCATTTCATGTTGCAAAAATCCCACAAGATCAATCTCAAAAGCTCCAAGTTCAATCCCTCCACCAAAAAGCAATTCCTACAACCCCAAAATGAGACTTGTACACCACATTCTACAGCAAATCTTGGGCACGTCGACTAGCCAGCTTCGTGCCCGAGTTGCCTCGGCATTGAGGTGGGAGCCCGTAAAAGAAGTAGGCGATGTGGTGCACTTCCGGCGACGAGGTGGAGACCGGAGCTCCCGCAGGAGATCGGGACGACGACGAGAAGACCGGAGGACTTGGATCAGTCGGTATATCTCTCTTCCCCATCTTGTAGTTAGTTAGGACTAGTTAATGGTTCGATCCGGGTATTAGTGCGCGGCGGTTTGCCAGTTCAAGTAAAATTTAAGTTTATCACCGCTTCCGCATTTGGCCGTCGGATTGACGGCCGGGGCGCCGCCGTGCACTTACAGTGGTATTAGAGCCTCGCCATTAACTTAGTCTAGCTTGGTTTAATGTGTTTTGCATTTCCGATCGACCAAAATTCCAAAATCTACTTTTTTTGCTAGCGACAGTTTTCTGTTGAAATTTTTTGGTCTCCAAAAATTTTTCAGGTTGTATAAAAGTACTGTGCTGGAAGACCTAAGACTACTGTAGAAATTCGAGACACTGATCTCTTCAGGGGAGCGCGGAACCGCGGCTAAACCCTACTTGTTGCCGCGGTTCCGCCGCAGTATTGATGGATCAGTGTGTACAATTTTTCCAGTAGGCTTTATGGGTTATTTTAGGGGTTTTGGAATATTAATATTGGGCCCAGAATTTTCTGATCTGCTACAGTAATGCTTTGGGGCCCACTTGTTAAAATTTGATCGATCGGATATTTTAAACACATTATTTCACAGTATTTACATTATATCTGCGACCGTGAATGTCACTTGATCGGTAAATCCGGTCTAACTGCTATAGCCCGGTTAGACGGATTTGCGAACGTGACTTTCACGTTGATGTTCTGTTTTTGCTGTGATGTTGCGGATCGGTCGTGGGGGATAGCCTGGATGCAATGCTAGTACAGTTGTGGTTGTATTATGTACATTTGATATTGCGGGGCGAGCGTCCGACATGTGGACTGCCGTCACTGCCTGTTTGTATTATTTTTTTGGGGCACGGCCTGGTTGCGGTCGATGTACCCGTTGTATGTATATTTTACTTTCTGTACTAGGATTGCCCCGCGGAGGGGTGCACGGACAGCCGGGTTCTAAAGGGCAACAATCCCGCATCTCATGGCATTGAGACGGAGGGGGCTTCACTCTAGAATTGGCGGGCTATTCGCCGCACTCGTAGGGGGTACAGGTTGACCCAGGAGGGGTGCCCAAGTTACCGGATTCCGTGAAGTGCTGGGTGGTCCATTCACGGCGCTGAAGGGGGCTGCCTCGCTTCAGGTTTTGGCGGGTGACTTGCCGCGCCCGTAGGGGTCTAGGTTCTCATTGCACAGGCTATCCACACGACCAGGGGAACGTCGGGTTTCAGTAGTGGCTCTGTGAAACCCGGGGATCCCAGATATCTGTATTGTTTCTGTGATGCTATACATTTTCTGTGATGTTGCATTTTATCACGCCTTGAGCGAATATAATATATTGGTATATATTTTAGTAGATGTTGTATATGTTTTGCATCCGCGCTAGTCCAGTCCCCGCTCTGTCGTTAGTTAGCTAACCTAACGGGTAATGACGAGACCCAGTGGCGAATGCGGATGGCATATACGTACATCAGTATATTTTCGTTCTTTTTGGTGTGATCAATTGATGGGACTGCGTTGATTCGGATCAATGCAAGTTAAAAACAAACCTAATCTGATGTTGTTGGAACACTTTTCAAAAAGCTGTTATTGCAAGGACGTTCACTTTTGTTTTGCATCGCGGTATTCATTTAGAATATCCTGCTCCTCAGTCGACGAGACAAGGGCCGAGATCCCTTCACCGGGAGTGACCCCTTGGACAAAAAGTTTGTGTCAGGGCAATGACTTCACTATAGCCGATTACTTTTGCTTTGCATCGCGGTATTCATTTGGAATATCCTGCACCCCATTCTACGGGGAAAGAGCCGAGATCCCTTTACCGGGAGTGACCTCTTTAGCGAAAGTTTTCGTCACTATATTTTCAAAAAGCTATCCGTTCCTTCAACGATATCAAGTTCATTACGTTAAAGGTTTTCGCCAGAAACCATTCGTAGCCCTCCGTCGTTTCAGACGGGTAGCACGTAGTATTCATGCTGTGTTTGTTGACCTTCGTCAAGGTATAGTATATGGTAGCTGCTTGTTACCTTTCTGCTGCATAGATAGATGCGTTGGTTTGGGACAGTCGTTTAGCCTTGTTGGCCTTCGTCAAGGGCTTGTACGGGTGGATTCAAATTAACCTGGATAATGACGGGTAGAACTTGACATGTGACTTATGATTTGTTGACCTTCGCCAAGGTCATAAGAGCATGGGGCAGAAATAACATCGGGAGTTTCAAAAGAACTGAAACTTGCCAGATATGAGCATACCATCTGGAGTATGATGATGTGAGCGGATTCCGTCACGTTATCATGCGATGATAGTTGGATCCCGATTCCCACTGATGAGTTAGTTTACTCCTCGGGTGATCCCGACTAATTCTTCTTTTAGGTTTGGAGGAGAATTTGAGGTACATTGGGAGGTTTCCAGATTAGATAAATTGGTAACCATTCTGATCTAGGTTAGAGTGCACGCTGAGTGTTTCTTTTCTCTCTCTCTTTGGCAGCGACCATTGACCCAACCCTAGACTATGACTCAGTGACCAAGTTGACCGAACCTTCTTAAACACTGGCTTTTGGATTGTCAGAGTTGCAAACCTCATTGCCACTCCTACTTTTACCCTTTTCTCCAGGACACCCCGTATTACTACGAACGTCCACTTCCATTGGACAAAACCATCGTATGGTTAGATACGAACTCGAAGGAATTTATTCAAGGATGGTTTCCGGTTCTGGAGAAAACGGATAGGATTATTCAGTTGTCTTTTCCTTTTACCTTCTCTCAGGTTGCGAGTACTCCTTGGTTTAGGAGATAGTACACCTATTACGCAAATTGGATAGTCTTCTTCCAAACCTTAGGCTGGTGCCGACCGGTAGGGAATGAAGAAAACCAATTAGCCTAACGATGGTGTACAGAAGGTATTAAGTTCAGACAAAGCAAGGGATTAGTAAGAGGGCAAAGTAAATTGCAACAGATATTCACGACCAAACCAAATATTTCGTTACCACTCCCACATCACCTTTGTATTTCTCCAGGACACTCCGTATCACTACGAAGATCCACAGTTTATTTGGATACTCCATCGTATGGTTATATACGAACTCGAATGGAACTTGTTCCAGTTCGGGGATGGATTCTGGTCCAGGAGAAATAGGAATAAGGTTTATTCGGTTGTCTTTTATCTTCACCCTCTCTCATTGCGAGTGTTCCTAGGATTGGGACAGTACACCCATTATGCTTATTAGATAGTCTTCTTCCAAACCATAGGCTGGTGCCGAACGGTAGGGAATGAAGAAAACCATTTGGCCTAAAGGGGTGTACAGAAGGTAAAGACTAAAGACATATGAAGGGATTTGGAGAGGTGGCAAAGAACTATACGGTTACAGTCGTGAATCTGGAAGAGGCATTACTAGGAATACCAGAATACCCCATCGGAACATTTCAATGTTTCAGTTTCACTGTGTAATTTTAAAGGAAAACTGATTTCCCGATTAGATACTTACTCCAGGGTATGTATTTACCAGGTACGATTCTCACATCTGTATGGTTTTACAGATGATGAGTGGGAGTAAGTTATTGGGAATTGGGTGATTATCCTCATTATATCGGGATTCGTTGTAATCGGTGATATTTGAGGAAATCACCTGGGCTGTTTGCCGGTTGGCAAATATTTGGTTTTGAATATCCGCAGTTATGCACCAATTTCAAATTGATATATCTGTACGTCTATTTTCATAGAGTGAGATATACCTTTCTGAAATTATGTCTACGACATTTACATATATCAGTGGATGGTTAGGTAAGGAGCATTAAACAGCGGTGTAATTCTTCTTAACCATAAGTACAGTTTTCAACCTACGACACACGGTGAATGAGTTTTCAGACTCAAGGGACTTATACAGAGTATTGTATGTTGTCCAGGGTCCATCAGGACAGAGGGGTTGGTTCTCGTACTATATTCGGTTTACTTATGACTTCTCTAGTTTTTAGACAGGTGTTTCGTAGGAAACACAGGGTCCGAATTTTGAGAAGTTATAGGTATTTGAATAGAGTAGAGAACCAGGTGTAGCAAGTATCGGGATTCTTCAAAGTGATCGAAGATATAGATACTTGTCAATGGTATTCAGTTGATAGTAGTGATTAAGAGAACTTGCTTCTCTTTCAGGTTACTCATAATTGGAAGCATTCCTAAGTTGAGTAACGCTGATCGGCCTCCTTCTATTAAGTTGACATGCACTGGAGACAGCTGCATGATTTGAATCTGGTTCAATTAAATCAGTGCCTCTGTTTCTATATTGGATATAGAACAGTTCATATCTTAACGTTGTTAAGGTACGGGGAGTTGTCCGGTTTATGATTAAAACCAGACACTGGACAACTCAAGGCACGTTTCTGTAATGGCTGTTTGTGGGTTGACCCAGGCTATGACGAGGGTTGACTTTCTACCATCTGGATGAACAATAGCAATATTGTTCCAGACTCGCCACAGTTTTATTAAAAATGGATTTTTTCAGAAAACAGTAGTGGGAGTATGGTAGAACTGGAAGTGATTCCAGAACCACAAACGATTACTGAAGATTTGATAAGGAACCTAAAGATTCAATCTGGATTGACATTCCATTGGCCACTCCGCAGATAAGGTGGGTAACTTCAGGCACCCGAGAGGTACTACGGTAGCCTCAAGGACGGTGACAGGGAAGTTCTTGTTTACCCACAATTACCATTGCTGTTGTTCCAGGCTGCGAGACCCGGCGGGAGGATGAGTATAGCGTCGTTCTAAACTAGTTTTAGAAGTGGACGTCTATATGACTCTGCCAGAGGGTTGTCGTAGTCAGTGGGAGCAGCGGAAGCATTGGTGGACAGGTAGCTTATGTCTATTTGTAGACTAAAAGCAGATATAGCGGAGATAGATCATCTATTTCTGACGTGACAGTCATAGGTTTGACTTCATCAGAATAGGGGATGGATCTGTTGAGAAGGTAGTATGGTGTGATGTCATGGTATTTGGATGACATACACAGAATAGGAAAAGATACTCCTATACTACGATCGGTTATACTTTGGTCGTCACACAGTGGTTTCTCTACAAAGGAAATAGATTTTGTATCAGACATACTGGTTACTAGATCTATGGTTTTAGATCTAGATTTGGGTGGTTTCCCAATCAGGGTACTTAGACAGCATTCTAAGAGTATTTAGAATGGACGACTCCAGGCATGGTAGTGTACCTGCAGATAATGGAGTCACCCTCTCTAAAGGTGTCTTATAGACTAAAGTGGAGAGGGATGTGCATGATTGGCAGATCACTTGCTCAGGCAATTGAGTCAATCATGAGATGTCAAGTACCACACCAGATGTTGTTCTTGCACTAGATGCAATAAAATAACATTGATCCAATCCTGGAGAAACAGTCGGAAGCAGTTTTAGAACATAAGTGGATGTTCTAGGGATATGATAACGACAGCCTCATTCGGGAGACAGTTATCATTCCAGGCTTCCAAGGTGACATGGACGACAAGGAGGTTGTCAGAGTTATAATTTTTCCTTCTGATGAGGGGCAGTATTTTGGACAGGTGGTCCAAGGCAATACTGAGGGTGGCATGGCACAGGATACTGATTAAGTTCAGTTGACGATACAGTCTAAGAAGTTTGGATTTGGAGTTCATTTATGAGCTATGTCCCATCAGACATCCAGACACATTCTAAGACAGGTATTGCTCATTTCGGGAGATGGGTTTTCTCCGCGAACTTAAGATATAGAGAGACATAGAAAGAAACAACTAAGCGGATCCACTCACTGAGGCTATTCCTCGAACGCAATAGTCTCGCAAACGAGCTTTGTGAGACTGACTAGTAGAGGAGTTGGGTGTTCGGTATCACACGGGCTGTGAGTATGCGACATCGCAATAATTAGCCTTGAGTGCAAGTGGGAGATTGTTGGAGATAGTGCCCTCAGAGTCAATTATTAGGTCACAGGTACGTGATTGCAATGATTGATGGAGGACCTATCCCGGTAGGACATTCTTACTCGAGATGATAGTATGCTATCTGGTTTACCTTTATCATCGTGTACTGTTTTAGGTGACCTGACAGGTCACTATTACACGTTGGTAGAGCCCCTAGGATTCTTGCTTGACCACCAGCAGTATGAGGGCGATCATATAAGTGGGAGCTGGGGTCTATAAGCACATCCTTAAAAGGTCCCTAGTCGTGCGAGTTTCGAGACAGGGCATCGATACTCCAGAGTAGACTAGTGTATACAGTCGAGACCCCGACGAGGGGCGGTGGCCGGTCTCACAAGCCATTGGTGTCGGTTAGATCACCTAAGATGTATACAGGTGCTCATTGGGTTATGAGTACACCGGACAGGACTCGCCGGGAACATGCTAGTTGGTCATATACCAGACGTCAGATGGCAGTTCCCTGGTGACATGTGTACAGGTTAGTTCATCGACCTGGGGATCGTCATTTGTCTTGTGTGAGTTCCCACTGTACTTTGATTACTACCCTACCACGGCTCAAAGGAGTCGTGCAAACAGGTTTTAGTTGGGTACAGTCCCGAGCCACATGGAGGCAGTGAGCGTATCTTCAGGGGTTCGTCTCTCCCGGTATTGGGGGTGAGGTCGCGCTGTGTCTAGGAGAGCCATTACACGAAGTCCTTGGCCAAGGCAGGAGATTTACTGGTAGGTATTCCAGTAGTATCTCAGGTGTTCTGGGCTACACTCCGACACGACTTGTACCGCTTTTGGGGGTCTGACTTTTACCAACCCCCTAGGCCCGCCATGCGATACTCATAGACGAACGGACCAGACTGTACGAATATTGTCACTGACAGGCTCAGTAGGGTTGTCAGGCTGAGTTCGCTCACAGACGTCCCTTTTAGTCAATACCTGGTAGCCCGTTACGAATTGGCTTATACCTCTGACGTGCTAGTGGTTAAATCCACAACTAAGGTGTTGACGAGTCTTTAGAGTCCCCCACATTCAGTTACTCAGCTTTCGGGCGAAAAGTTGTAGAGGCCGTATGGAGATATGGCAAGGTCCGATCAGATACGTGCGGTATTGCACGGATCAGGATCGGACAGTTTGTACTATAGGCCGTATGGATATATGGCAGGGTTCGATCAGATACGTGCGGTATTGCACGGATCAGGATCGAACGGATATTACTAGCCGGCTTTGGTTTAAGCCGGATCCGAGTATAGTACAGTGTAGATTTTGTCTCATTGCATTTGTATTTCGGTCGGAATACAAATGCGGGTGTGTATGCACAGTATCGGGGTTTTCCTGTAATTTATTACGGGACCAGTTTTCAGGAGTTGCCAGTTTGCTTTCCGTTTCGGCCGATTTCCTTTGTATCGTTCATTGGCCGAAGATTGGTGGAGGAGGGCTTATTTGCATTGTTGCAAATAGGCATTTGTGGAGAGGGGTTCTTTGCATATATTTGTATCATGATGGTTTCATGATGGAGCCCATCCTTTGACTCTTTCTTTTCCATCATGGCTTGACTTTGTAAATCATCATGGTTGTTGATGATGAGGTTGGTGGTAGGTGGTTGAGTGTGGGTTTTGATTTGGTGATCATTTTCTTTTGCATGATAGCCTTCTCTTTTTCTCCCTTTTGTATTATTGGATGGCTCTCTCATTACCTAACACACTACACTCTTATTCTCTCCCCTCCCTCACCTCTCATGGCCGG
Source organism: Agapanthus africanus (assembly GCA_030015575.1). Taxonomy (NCBI): domain Eukaryota; kingdom Viridiplantae; phylum Streptophyta; class Magnoliopsida; order Asparagales; family Amaryllidaceae; genus Agapanthus; species Agapanthus africanus. The sequence continues at coordinate 593,172,033 of CM057337.1, read as the reverse complement.
CCCAAGCATTAGGGGGGGCTGTCCAAACTTTTTGGTGTGGGATTTTGCTTCATTTCATGTTGCAAAAATCCCACAAGATCAATCTCAAAAGCTCCAAGTTCAATCCCTCCACCAAAAGGAAATTCCTACAACCCCAAAATGAGACTTGTACACCACATTCTACAGCAAATCTTGGGCACGTCGACTAGCCAGCTTCGTGCCCGAGTTGCCTCGGCATTGAGGTGGGATCCCGTAAAAGAAGTAGGCGATGTGGTGCACTTCCGGCGACGAGGTGGAGACCGGAGCTCCCGCAGGAGATCGGGACGACGACGAGAAGACCGGACGACTTGGATCAGTCGGTATATCTCTCTTCCCCATCTTGTAGTTAGCTAGGACTAGTTAATGGTTCGATCCGGGTATTAGTGCGCGGCGGTTTGCCAGTTCAAGTAAAATTTAAGTTTATCACCGCTTCCGCATTTGGCCGTCGGATTGACGGCCGGGGCGCCGCCGTGCACTTACACCACTAAGTGAAAGGAACGAGCATGCTCAAGGATCTTCGAGGCCGAAGATGATCTACGTCGAAGAATCTCTAACTCAAGCTACCTCTTCACTAATAGAGAATTAGTGAAGCAAACAACCTATACTAAATGGCTAGTCTAGTGTAGATTGGTGAAGTAAGAATTTTGCTCACTTTAGAATTATTTCTCTCTCTCTCTTTCTTCTCACTCAATGCTAGAGAGCAATGGAGAAGATGAAGAAAATGAACTCTAGAATAATCTTTGTGTGTACCATGGGTGAGTAAATATCTCATATAACTCATGTAGAGACTAAACCAAGGCTAAATATAATGGTTAGGTTAATAAATATTTAGAGTAAAACAAAATTAGTGGACTAAGTCAATAGATTCTACAAGCTTCTCCAAGATTCAAGCCATGACTAATTACCACCTAATTTTGATTTATCCCTTAATAAATAAAATCCTACATTATCTTAAGTGTGGTGTGAGCCTCATACACCCATGTCCAATGTATCATCTAGCATGACACAAATCAAATACACTAATATATATCACATATACATTAAATATATAAAGAGAAAACATTTTCTTAAGTGAGTTAATATTAGTTAATGTATACTAATATATCAAATATATAATTACACATTAAATTATTAAATCAACACTTGATTTAATAACCTGGCTATATCACATACAACCGACTAATATCATTTATATGCATATCACATATACATATAACATATCATTGAATCAACACTTGATTCAACAATCCGCTTATATCACATAACCTGTATCATGAGATTGGAATACGGCATCACGTATATATATTAATCTCGGTCCCGCACATATCACATATGTGCCCTACTTCGTTTCGCATGAACTAGGAAACCTCTGTGTAGGACTCTAATGACTCGTCAATACGCCGACAGTGGGTGATGATCATATCAGTCACGCACAAGCCGTTAGCGGTACTAGCTGGACGTAATGGCTATCCGGGTATTGAGCGATCAGAAGATCAACAAGCATGCTTGTCCATACTCCTGTGAATCCAACAGCAACACTACCGAACAGTTCGGTCTCTTCGTCTGATATGTCGCATATCTAGTTTAGGGGTGGTAAACGTCAGACCCCAGTAACTTGATAAGTCATGCCGATATGAGGCTCATAATGGGTCGAGAAACTACTGATAACACTTACCAGTAAATCTCCGTATCAACCCTGGCCAGGGACTTCCTGTTATGGCTAATCGAGCACAGCGCAACATCAACCCCCAATACTGGAAGAGACGAATCCCTTCCTATCGCTCATTGCCTCCATATGACTCGGGACTGTACCCAAAAACCACCATTTTGCACGCTCTCTTGAACGTAGTAAGATGGAAATCAAAGCACAGTGGGAATCACACAAGACTCTATAACGATCTCGGGTCTACAGACTAACTTGTACCAGTGTCACCAGAGAACTGCTATCTGACATCAGGTATAATACCATCTAGGAGTTCTCGGCGAGTCCTGTTCAGTGTACCCAGTCTCTACTGAGCATCCGTATACCATCTTTGATGTCAAATACTAATGGATATGGGATCATCAATCGCCCATCAAATGGATCAAGAAGCGTATACACTAGTCTACTGTGGAATATCGATGCCCCGTCTCGATACACCCTCGACTAGGAATAATTAAAAGGATGAACTTATGGACTACCATGGCCCCACTAGTATGATCTCCATCATAGTCTTGGTAGTCAAGTACACATCCTAAGGGCTTTATCAATATGTGAGAGCAAGACAGTATCACAATACAAGTATACATGTTAAGATAAAGAGCAACCAGATAGCATACTATCATGTCGAGTAAGAAAGTTCTCTCTATATATGTCCAAGCATCAAATATAATATACAATCATGTACAACAATGGCCTATAGGGCATACATACAACTAACAATCTCCCACTAGCACTAAGGCCAGTTGTTGTAGTATCTCATACCCAACATCCCGAAGAGTCTCTCAAATTGTATCTGGGGAAAGCCCTTCGTGAGTGGATCCGCCGTGTTGTTCTTCATGTCAACTCTCCTGATCTCGATCTCCCTGGCGATCAACTATCTCCTGGATCAGGTGATACCGCCTCAGAATATGCCTAGATCGCTGATGGGACCTGGGTTCCTTGGCCAAAGCCACAGCTCCATTGTTATCATAATACAAAGATATTGGATGCTCGATGGATGGAACCACTCCAAGTTCAGTTATGAACTTCTTCATCCAGACAGTCTCTTTGGCGGCATCATTGGCAGCGATGTATTCAGCCTCCATTGTCGAGTCTGCCACGATTTCTTTCTTGGAACTCTTCCAACAAACCGCCCCTCAATTGAGGGTGAAGACAAAACCCGAGACCGACTTAGAGTAGTCCTTATCACTCTAGAAGCTCAAGTCGGTAAATAACTCTACTTAGAGTTCACTGTTACCATACACCAAGAACATTTCTTTAGTCCTTCTCAAGTACTTAAGAATGTTCTTCACAGCTGTCCAGTGATTCTCCCAAGGATCTGATTGATACCTACTTACAACACCCAGTGCGTACATATGTAACGACCCAAAACTCCTATAACTTCATATTAATAAAATACAATATTTATTTCTTTTTAGTACTTTCCGTATATGTTGGTAAATATACTTGATTCCTCCATCTATTTTCATATCTTATTGTTTTACAAAACCCATTTCAAATTTTAAACCAACCCTCTTTATTTAAAACCCAATACTCTTAACCCAAATCCATTATTCCCATTTTTCTTTAATTTTATTTCCCTTCAAACCCAATAGCCCTTAACCTATTACTTTTCTTCTTTTCTTTTTACTACAACCTAAGCCCAGACCCATCTATATTCTTATTTAAAAAAAAACCAAACTCATAACTTTACCCATTTAATTTAATCTATTAAACCCACAACTCTCTCTTTCCCTCATCTTCTCTCTGTGCATAACCTCCTTAACCTCTTCCCATTCCCCTAGGCCGACCTCTCCTCTCCCCACTCTCTCTCTCTTCAATTCCCATTAATTCCCTCCTTAATTCTAATCAATTCCCTCATCAACTCTCTCTCTCCTTCTCCTCAAAACCCATGACTTCATTCTTTACATCTCTTTAACCACCGAACCCAACATCAAACTTCCCTATGGCCGACCACCACCTCCTTTCGCCGAGCACCCTTTTCCCTCCATCATCATCACCACCGACCCGACCCCGTCATCACCAGCAGCAACTACAGCAGCCGCAACATCAAACGAGCAACGCACCATCGATTTTCAATCTCTTTCTCGGCGCGCTCCACACCATTAACCGAGGGTTTAGGGCGAATCCAAAGTCTGCGTAAGTGCCACGATAATTTCTATGCCTCCGGATCTATGTTCCGCCGATGTTTCAGTTTGCAAACAAAGTTGTTCGATGAAATGCCCTAATGGAATTTCCGTCGTTTTCCCATGTCCTAAACGCGGGTAAGTCCTTTATTTTTTTCTCCCTTTGTCTCTCTCCCATGACCGAACCATGGATATACTTCCATTTACATGATTCTCCAGTTACATCCATTTACTGATAACATAGTTTCGGCAAGTCATCCATTTATACAATCTATAATACAAGAAATTATAATTTACAATACAATACAATCAAGATATCGTTGGGTTTAAGGGGTAGATTGGTACGGAAGGTGATAGAAGTGGCACGAGATTGCAAGATTTAAGACACCTAACATGTATTCTATTGTTGTTGTACCGTGCCATAAACGGTTCCTTATACATTTCGTTCACCTTAGTCTCTGGTCTACTGAGACTCCTCTCGTATACACTGGCATTCTTCTGTACCAAGCTACAAACAACAGCATTAACAATATAATACAACTTTAAAAGTTACACTCTCTCTTTCTCTGTCTATTCTATTTCTCCCTTATCTTTGGGACTTACCGAGCGATTGTTCGCTGACGACATTTCTTCTCTTTCTTCTTTAAAATGTTGTCAGGTGATTCGGACCTTCAGGAGATCGAGCCTACCAGCGAGGACTTGGATCAACTAGACTACGACCCAGAGCTTTAGATTCATTGTACACATTTCATTTCCATACTTTCCAATTCTGTCATGCCACTGTTTAGGCATTGCTTTCATTCAGATGTATTTAATCTTTCCATATACTGTAAAAGAATGTTAATAAATAAAGTTGTTGTTCATTACATTTGTCTTTTCTGTATATTTCTTTTATATTGCTTAGTTACGCTTAGCGTATTTACTTCTGAGTAAATATGTAGCGGCCTCGTCGCGTCCCCTTCGCCGTATACCGGGAAGCGGGGTGTGACAGCATAACATCGCATACATGATAGACCCGACTGCCGAAACATAGGGTATACCTTGCATGCGAGCCCTCTCCAAATCAGTCTTGGGGACATCTCTTTGGAGAGAGTGATTCCTGAGATCGTGGGTAAATTTCCAAGCTTGGAATCCTCCATACTAATCCTCTTTAGTATGGTGTCAATGTACCTGGATTGGGACAATCCCAGTATCCGTTTAGATTCATCTCTATAGATCTTAATCCCCAGAATGTAGAAGGTATCACCCAGATCCTTCATGAAGAATCTTTATGATAAGAAGAGCTTGACCAAGTGCAGCATAGGAACATCATTTTCTATCAAGAGTATGTCATCCACGTACAATACGAAGAAGATGACATTACTCTCTGCCACCTTCTTGTATATACAAGGTTCATCTATGTTTTTGACGAAGTCAAACTCTTTTACTGCCACATCAAAACAGATGTTCCAACTCCGCGATACTTGCTTTAACCCGTAGATTGATTTAAGTAGCTTGCACACCTTTTCGCTGCTCCTATTGTCCACGAAGCCCTCTAGCTGAGTCGTGTACACGCTCTCTTCTAAATCACCATTTAGAAAGGTGGTCTTAACATCCATCTGCCAGATTTGGTACTCATGGTATGCAGCGACGAAAAGTAGGATCCGGATGGACTTATGCATAGCCACTGGAGAAAAGGTTTCATCATAATCAACACCTGGTCGTTGACGAAAACCTTTTGCTACAAGTCTAGCTTTGAAAGTCTCAACTTTTCCATCTACACCAAGTTTTTTCTTGAAGATCCACTTGCTCCCGATGGGTTTTACCCCTTCAGGAGCATCTTCCAAAGTCCATACTTTGTTTGTGTACAAGAATTCCATCTCAGATCGCATTGCATCCAGTCATTTCATAGAGTCCCCACTCGTGATGGCCTGCTCAAAACTAGTTGGGTCATCATCTTCCATGATGCAATCCTCACTCCCACCATCAATAAGAAAACCGTAGTATCTCTCAGGTGGATAAGGAACCCTACTAGATTGGCGGAGAGGCTGAGGTTCGTTAGGAACTATCGAATCCTCTGGTTCTACCAAATCTTCTATCATAGTTTGTATAGCTGGAACTTTTTCCAGTTCTACCTCTTTGACACTAATTTCTTTTTCAAGAAATTCCTTTTCTAAAAAGGTGGCATCTCGAGAAACAAACACCTTTTTTTCCTCGGTGTGGTAGAAGATATACCCTAGCGAATGTTTGGGATATCCAATAAACTTACACAGAAATGATCTTGCCTCGAGTTTGTCCGGATTTTGTGTTTTCACATATGCCGGACAACCCCACATCTTAACATAATTAAGACATGGTTTCTTCCCCTCCCATATCTCATATGGAGTGGTAGGCACTGATTTGGTCGGAACTCTATTCAATAGGTATGCAGCTGTCTTAAGCGCATAACCCCAAAAGGAGATAGGTAACTCAGCAGTGCTCATCATAGAGCGCACCATATCTAATAGGGTGCGATTCCTCCGCTCCGATATGCTGTGGTGTATACGGAATAGTAAGCTGAGAGAGAATCCCATTCTCTTTTAGATAATCCAGGAACTCTGTGCTCAAGTATTCTCCTTCTCGATCAGATCGAAATATTTTAATACTTTTACCCGTCTTGTTTTCAACTTCATGCTTATATTCTTTAAATTTCTTAAAAACTTCAGACTTGTGTTTCAACAGGAACACATGTCCGAATTCGAGAGATCGTCAGTGAATGTAATGAAGTACGAGGAACCATTTCTGGCATGTGTAGACATGGGACCGCATACATCACTATGTATCAGTCCTAAAAGTTCTGTAACTCTTTCTCCGTGTCGAGTAAACGGATTTTTGGTCATCTTGCCTTTGAGACATGACTGGCAAGTTTCATAAGATGAAAATTCGAACGGATTCAAATATGCATCCTTATGTAACTTAGCTAGTCATGTTGCATTGATATGACCTAGTCTACAATGCCACAAGAAAGATTCGTTCATTTCTGAACTCTTCCTCTTGTGTGTGTTCTGTACGTTAAGAACTGTGGTTTGATTTAGAACGTATATGCCATTACTTAACGAGCCTGATCCAATCAACTTTTGATTCAGAAAAATGTTCATTACTTTATCCTGCAATACAAAATTATATCCTTCTTTACTTATTAAAGAACTGATATAATATTGCATATCAGGTTCGGTACGTAATAACATTTGTTCAGAATCAATGTATTACCATTTGGTAATACAAGGTGATATTCGCCAACTGTTTTGACTGCAATATTTGCACCATTCCCTACTCTTACAGAATGATCACCTATTCCCAGTTCTCTACTTTTCTTTAGCCCGTGTAACATATTACATATGTGGGATCCCGATCCGGTATCTAATACCAAGGACGTAGAGTGTACTGAGAAACAGTTCTTTATAACTAACACACCCGAAGAAGATGCATCAGCATGCTCATTTCTCGTTTGGGTAGCGTGGGAATCCAGATATTCCCCTATTTCCTACTCAGACTTATAACAATTATAAGATATAGTGGAACCAACGTTTCCCAGCTCAGTATAATAAGTAGGTTCGGTCGATACATCCATATTATTATCTTGATTAAGGCCTGATATGGTCGCTACCTGGAGAGAGAGAAGGAAGAAAACACTTAGCGTATGCTCTTGCAAGATTAGATTGGTTATTATCTTATCTAATCAGGATGGCTCCCACTGTTTTTATCAAATCTTCCTTCAAACCCTAAAAGGTAAGACCAGCCGGGATAAATTACACTATTTCCCCCAATCAGAGCAAAGCTCTGTTTGAATTTCAAAAACTCAAAAATTGAAGAAACGCTTCGAATTCCTTGCGCTGCGCGCAACGCGCCACGTGTCAAAAGCTGATACGTCAGCGCAGCGCCCAAGGCAGCGCAGCCAATCAGAGCAAAGCTCTATTTAAAACAAAATTAAAAGAAGCAAAGCTTCAGATGATCTGCACTCTGCACTGCACGACACGTGGCAGCGCAGTTGCGCTAACGCAGTTACGCTGCGCGCCACGTGGCAGCGCAGTTGCGCTGCGCTCTGCGCTGCGCGACACGTGTAAGCGCAGTTACGCTGCGCTCTGCGCTGCGCGACACGTGTCAAGCGCAGGTGCGTTTGCGCCAAACAGAATTAAAAATTCCAGTAAGATCTTTCTGTTCTTGTTAAAACAAGAAGATTGTCTCCTGTAAAACAGAAGCCCTTGGATCAAAAATCCAACGGTGGGGAAAATTCCCCAAATCACTCAGAGAATGATCTCTTCAACAAATTTAACAAATTAATGGGCACTATATAAAGGCCCCTAAACCCCAATTCAAAAAAAAGAACACAGAGAGAAAAACAGAGAATTCCTCTAAAGAATTCTGAGAAGAGATCAAAGAAAGAAAAGATAAAAACCTCTAAATAAAGAAGAATTTCTTCTGAAAAAATCATTGATCTAAAAACAAGATCAAGGATCTTCAATATAAAAATAATAAATAATATCAAAGGCATTGCCTTTTTTATGAACCATTGGTTCTGGAATCTTAAAGATTCTTTTCTTGAATCCAAAATTGGATCAAGATAAAAAACAGTGCCTTGCACTTGCAAATCTGCACTGTTGCGCTCCTGAGTTGGCACAAGCCACCAGAGAGCGCCACGTGTCAGCACCAGAATAACTTGCGCTATGCGCTTTTAAAATAGAGCATTACTCTCTGAAATTGGCGCAACTCACCAGAGCGCGCCACGTGTCAGCAGCGCAACAGCGCAGCGCACTGGCGCAGCGCACTGCGCTTGTGCTCACCGGAGCGTGACACGTGTCACCTCCACATGCGCTTGTGCTCAATGATTGGCGCAAAGCGCCTGACAGGCCGCATGGCCACTGTCAGTTTGATTAATGAACTGCATTATTTACAGAAGGGCCAAGCCCAATTAAAAAAGGCCTAACAGGCCTAATAAAATGCAATGCATTATTTTAAAAAGGGCAGAGCCCAAATAAAAACAGATACTGTGCATCATTTAAAAGGGACAGAGCCCAAATCAAAAAGGCCTTACAGGCCAAAAGAAAATGCAGTGCATTATTAAACAGGGGCAAAGCCCTAGCACAGGCCTAATAGGCCAAAGATAAAAGCGTTGAATATTCTCAACTGGACTTAGCCCAATCATGGCCGTAAGTCCTCAAATTAAATTGACTGAGCAAGAATGCTCTCTTAAATCAATTTACATTCGGTTCAAAGGTACATCTCTGAACTCCTCTGACACCTATCATTGTAATCCTTCAACGACGTCAGAAAGGTGATGGGTCTCGACGGCCATACATCCTATGGACCACTATGTCTCTAAACTGGAACATGGACCCCCATGTTCCTAAACTGGCAATGGACCACTATGTCCCTAAACTGGAACAATAGAGCCGCCAAATGCTCTTTTGTCGGATCTAAACGATCCCGTTTAAGTTGATCTTAGCCTCAAATACGGCTAACGTATCCTTAAACCTTCAAACAGACTTTAGTCCCAAATTGGACTATAGATCGCCCAATCGACTTTGGTTCAAGGGTACATCTCTGAACTCCTCTGACACCTGTCGTTGTAATTCTTCAACGACGTCAGAGAGGTGATAGGTCCCGACGGCCATACATTAAACAAGGACCACTATGTCCCTAAACTAGAACAATAGAGCCCCCAAATGCTCTTTTGACGGATCTAAACGATCCCGTTAAGTTGATATTGGTCTCAAATTAGACTAACGTATCCTTAACAAACGTTTAAGTCGATCTTAGCCTCAAATATGGCTAACGTATCCTTAAACCAAAACCCCCAAACCAAATCTAAGAAAATACGGATTTGGACTAATCCACGTCCTACGGGCGACAACATAAATTAGTCTCCGTATACAATCCATAGGCAATCACAAAAAAACAAACACCCATGACACGAAGTGAAATTCTGGAGAAGGAGAAAGTTGTTACCGCTATGCGGTAGCGTAATTCACTGCAGGGGCTTGCGCCTGCAGGGAAGAGCGTCCGCACAATCAAAAACCCCTCAAGTAAGGGGTAATCTGACGAAGTCTGCTACATCGGCCGCATCCGTCTAAACCTCCGATATACGGTGCCATAAATCAACTTGGCATCTTCGGAGAGGTGGACGAATAAAACCATATAGCATCTGCCCTGAATCTCAGGCAAGACGTCCCTGTCTCGGCCGCCATTCGGAGGGGAACAGATTCTGGCACGCCCTGTAGGACCTTTTCCTCTTTCCACCCCACACTTCGTGTGTCGTGTTCGCGAACGAATCGCGGTTTGTTATAGTTGCCTGTGGATTCGAGGTACTTAGATTTGGTGTCTTGCTCCGTGCAGAAAAAACAGAAGATCAATGGCTTCAAACTGCACTAACTGCAACTGCAACTCTCGCTCCGTCCCGTCCGGAGGAGTGACTTACGGGTCCCAAGCGGCCTCCATCTTCACTATGCCAATGGAACAGGTAACTCAAGCCACCACTGGGCTGTTCTTTAGGACCATGCTCCCACCAATGAGCTTCAATGCCCCTCTGCTATTGCAAGAAGCTCCAAAGAAGTCGGTCTTTGATCGGCTTGCAACTACTGCGACCCCTCTCAACGGGTCGCCCAAATCCAGTGCATCGGTTTTCAATAGACTGGTCAAAACTTCAATGGGCCTATGAAGAAGCCCATAATACCAGAAGGTGTTATCCCTAAGCGGATAGCCATTCCTGCTCATGAAATCGTCAAGGCTGCTTCCCCTGCTCAGAAGTCTGCTTTCGATAGGTTGGCTATTCCCAATCAACGGACGTCGGTCTTTAAGAGGCTGGTACCAGCAGCGCCTCACCAGAACAGGGGGCACGACAAGGTCACCTCTACAGCTAAACCAACTCCAATCGCACGACATGCTCGCCGTCGTCACTGGCGCCGGGTAAGGAAGGCTAGGGGCAACTCCCCCTCTAGGATAACTCCGCCAGCTCCACTGGTGGGGATCAATCCTGCTGTTCCAACCGAGAACAGCTTTGAACTGCTCAACAAGGTGCGCAGAAACTCTCCTACTACAGTGCTAAAGAGAATTCCTTCACCTGTGAAGAATGCTACAGAGAAGAAGCCGGAGCAACCTCCTCAACGACTATCCTCTGAAATTTACAAGGTCTGGCGTCAAGTCCAAGTCTCCGTGATGGATCAAGACTATCTCCGCCGACAGAAAAAGATGAAGGTTCGGCAGGAGAAAGACTACTCTGTCAAGCCAGAAAAAGCAACAGCTGGATGGGTGCCCACTGCAACGGCTCCCTCAACGTCAATCACTCAAAAGAAAAGGAGGCCGCAAAAAGCCCCTGTAGACATGGCGAACCGTAAAAGCGCTGAGCACAAACGCCCCAAGTCTGGGGGCATAGCGGTGCATACTGTTCATATGGCATCCGGGAAAGAGAATAGCCGTGCTTCGACGGGTCACCGACCGCTCACCCGATCCGTGATGAAAACCCAGGAGCAGCAACAGAAGCTTTAGAAAATGATGACTGCAATGGCCACACTTACCGGGCCAAAAGAAAGCTCGGAGGCATCATCAGAGCAGCGTCATGAACAAGAAACTGACGCTGACTACCTACGCAGAGTTCTCGAAAAGAAGGACAAAGAAGCCGCTGAGCAAGCGGCTAACATAAAACACATGGCACTCCTCTTCCAAGATATGGTAGGGATGATGTTATAGCCGGACCCTCCAGCTGAAGACCCTCCGATCATTGTTGGAGACGACAGAGGGGAGACATCTAATCCTCCTCCGGCTCTTTCAGCAGCTAAGGAAGAAACTGTCTCCAAGGCCGCCCTGGATGATTATATTGCTCAACAAATACGAGTTCATCAAGCGAATGAAGCGGCTGCGCAAATTGTTAGAACCGGACGACCCTATCCAAGCTGGTATGACCAAATCAGTTACCCGCCGGGATATACGATCCCTAAGTTCCATATATATAAAGGGACAGGGAATCCGCATCAGCATGTCGCTCAATTCAGGGCCTTATGCGGCAATACTGGAGGCGATGACAAACTGCTACTTCGCCAATTCATCGGCAGCCTATCGGAGACGGCCTTTGAATGGTATTCAGAGCTACCTAACGACTCTGTCAAAACATTTGCGGAGATGGAGCTACTGTTTACACAAAGATTCGCGAGTGCTAATGAACGCACCCCGATAACAGCACTAATAAATGCCAGGATAAGGCCAGGTGAAACGTGGGTCCAATATGCAACACGATGGCGGAACCTATGGTCGAAATGCGAACAACGCATAGAAGAGGCTCCTGCAGTAGGCATGTTCGTGGGAACCCTTGATCCGCAGGCGACCATATCCCAATTCATGATGTTCTTCAGGTCGACCACCTTCCAAGCCTTGATCGACAAATTAGCCCAAATGGACCAGATGGGCCATGGACCGTCTCCTCCAAAACCGGACTCTCGAAATGAGAAGGGGAAAGGAAAAGCGATCGTCGTCGCCAGTACTCAATAACAGCCGAGCAACTCAAAGCCGGTTGTTCGTCAAAACAATATGCGTCCATGCCCATCCCTCGAGGAGAGACTGGGACGTCCTTACTCGTTTCCTCATAAGAAGTCGAGAAGACTGTTCGAGCTGGCAGTGCGCAACAGACTCATCAATCTGCCAGATCCAAGACACCCATTGCAGCCAAACGATGCCAATAATCCCAATTACTGTCCCTACCACCGAGTGTTGGGTCATCCGATTGAGGATTGCTACGTCTTCAAAAACTGGATTAAAGACCAATACCTACAAGGCAAGTTTGCGCTGTCTGAAAAGTGGAAGGTAAACCCACCACAGCCACACACTCCAAAGAAGACGGATGCACCGGGGGCAACTTGTCACGTGATCTCTCACTCATTGATAGATGATGAAGAGGCTCCATACACCAAGAAACCGAGGGCGGACCCTGAACCAGACATTCTGCGGCCGTCAGATGAGATGATCGATGCCTTCCTGAATGAGGTTCATCTGAAAGTTAAAGCCAATCAAGAGCGTGAGATGGCCGTACTGGAAGGAGCCAAATACCGCCGACTAGACGAAAGAGTCGAGGCACTCCCACCAAATCAAAAGACATCCGCTACCGATAAAAACAAATTCAAGACGAGGAAAAGATTTGCTAAACCCATATCAATGGGAATGAAGCTACCACCCTCTGAAGAAAACACTCTCGGTGGAGGAGAGATGTATCCTAATTATTGCCTATATCATCAGAAGATTGCACACGCTACTGAAGATTGCGACTCCTTTAAGTGTTGGTGGCAAGGGTATGTCGCTCACAGGCATTACGTCAACAGAACAAAGCGTGAAGCTCGTAGACAGCGGAAAAATACGACAGATGAGTGTAAAAGAATTGCCGGCAATTGTCATAGGGATGATCCCGGGGGATCACAAGTCATCGCCTTCAGGAGCAATTCCGACGAAAATGTAGCCCTCGGCCCTCTCTTCAAGGAGTCCATCTCTGAAAGATTGAGGAGTTGCGAGAACATTCAGCCGCTCAATTGCACGAGATCCGGAGAGAATCTCGGACCCACAAACAACGGAGCAAACAAAAAGGATAAAGGAAAGGGAAAAACGGCCTTTGTCGCCAACACTCAACAACGATCGAGTGGCCCTAGACCGGTTGTTCGTCAAAACAATATGCGTCCACGCATATCTCTCGAGGAGAGGCTAGGACGTCCTTACTCGTTTCCTTAAGATAAAACAAGGAGACTGTTCGAGCTGGCAGTACGCGACAGACTCATTAATCTGCCGAGTCCAAAACGTCCGTTGCGGCCAGGCGATGTCAATGATCCCAATTATTGCCCTTACCACCAAACAGTAAGTCACTTGATCGAGGATTGCTGCGTCTTCAAAAACTGGGTTGAAGACCAATACCAACAGGGCAAGTTCGTCATCTCCGAAAACTGGAAGGTGAGCCCGCCACAACCACATGCTCCAAAAAAGATGGATATGCCGGGGGCATCATGCTCAGAGAAAGCCCAACGGACCACTACGTCCTAAAACTGGATAATAGACCGAAACGTCGTTAAACTAACAACGGACCACTACGTCCTAAAACTGGATAATAGGCCGAAAAGTCAGTAAACTAGAGATTCGCCTCGAATACGGCGACAACGGACCGAAACGTCCTTAAGCTAATGACAGACCGAAACGTCCTTAAACTAACGACGGACCGCTACGTCCTAAAACTAGCCGATGACCGAAACGTCTTTAAAACTACTACCGCGGCATCCCCAGGATGACATGATAAAAAATAATAATAATAATAAACAGTATGTCCATAAGCAAAACAGGCACGGATGAAAACCCGAAATGGCTCCGTGAGTAAAAACAGCAGGGCTACCGGCGAGTGTTCGTGAAAACCCGAAAGGGCGCGACCTCGTAAAAAAAATAAACAGAATAAAAAAACGGTATGTCCATAAGCAAAATAGGCACGGATGAAAACCCGAAAGGGCTCCGTGAGTAAAAACGGCAGGGCTACCGGCGAGTGTTTGTGAAAACCCGAAAGGGCGCAACCTCGTTAAAAGACACTTACAGGATCCTCACGACCTTGTGAGGAGAAACCATCCGCGTGAGATCCTTACGACTCACAAGGGAGCAACACACTTAGGGATCCTCACGATTCCTGAGGAGAAAATACACTTGCGAGATCCTCACGACTCATAAGGAGAACTCTCTTATGGGACCCCCACGGCTCATAAGATTTGAAAGTCTTAAGTTACAGAGACCTTAACCTGTGCTTAAGCAAACCCCCCACAACCTTCGATATGGCCCAACAAGTGGCTCAGTACTGACCCTTGTATACAATCCACGGGCGCGAATAAACGTTTCCCTAACCAAGTCCCACCCGTGGCTAGGGATATGTCCAGATGGTGAACAACCCTTGTAAGTCCTCTTAACTTATAAGGAGAAAATCCTTTTGTAAGATCCTTACGACTTACAGGGGAACATACACTTAGGAATCCTTACGATTCCTAAGGAGAAAACACACCTACGAGATCCTTACGACTCGCAGGGAGAAATACCTTTGTGAGACCCTTACGGCTCATGAAGTCAAAAGCCTTAGTTGACAGAATCCTAACCATGTTTACTAAGCCACCTTTGTTCAACATCGACAGAGGCAAATGATGATTCGCTTCTGGCAATATCCCAGTTGTAGTGATGCTGATGCCTAAATCGGTATCAAATTCCAAGTCCTTTCATGGCAAATGATGATTCGCACCTGGCAATATCCCAGTTGCAGCGATACTGATGCCTAAATCGGTATCAAATTCCAAGTCCATTCATGGCAAATGATGATTCGCTCCTAGCAATATTCCGGTTGTGGCGATGCTGATGCTGAGATTGGCGTAAGATTCCAAGTTCTAAACTCGCAGTAAAAAGCAGTAAGTAAAAATGTACGCATGAAAAATAGCCGAAATGATTGGGCAACTCGCAATAAAAAGCAGCGAGTAAAAATAAAATAAATAGCCGAAATGATTGGGCACCGCGAAAAATAGCCGAAATGATTGGGCAATCGCGACCTTCACAATATAAAAGCTGAAATGATAGAGCATCGCGGAAATAAAATAATAGTATAAAAAAATGAAATAAATAACCAATGCCCTACAAGTGAGATCACATCGATCCCTGTATACAATCCAGGGGCACAAACAAAGAGGGAACCATACCTTCCCAATAGGCTCCATCAGAAAGCGAAGCCAAATCTCGACGGTTCATAGACAACCTAGAGACAACCTCGACATTTGTCGCAATATTGCAGACACAATGTCAACAAACGGAGCAAAAGAAGATCCCTAGCTTCAGGGTCTCGACGTCAATATCGACAACTTAGAGATCACCAACGGTATGCCTCCTCATTCCAGCAGGACATAGATGCTATACCATCAAACGGAGCCACGACATAGTCCCTAGTTCCAAATCTCAATGGCAACATCTACAGCCTGGAGACCAACAACGGTGCGCCTCCTCATTCCAGCAGGACATAGATGCTACACCATCAAACGGAGCCACGGCATAGTCACTAATTCCAAATCTCAATGGCCACATCTACAGCCTGGAGACCAACAACGGTGTGCCTCCTCATTCCAGCAGGACATATGTAAGTCCACGGTAGCGCCCCGGCCGTCTAACAGACGCCAAATGCGGAACAAAAACTTTTTACAAAATGGCGCTATCGTGTACTCTAACCCGGATCTGCCATTAAAGCTAAACTAACAAACTACAAAGTGGGTAGAAGAGTTATACCGAACGATCCGAGTCCTTCGGTCTTCAACCATCATCCCACGCTTGTTGCGGCTGCTCCGATCTCCTGAATCTCCAGTCTCGTCGTCCAGGTGGCACCACGTCGACGGATCTTTAAACGGGCTCCCGCCTCTGAACCGAGGCAATTCGGTTGTCAAGTTTGCTAAAAGAGACGACCAAGATGAAGTAGAGAATGAGTAGAACACTTTGTCTCGTTACGTCCAAGGCGATGGACGAACGGTTAATGAAGTTGCCTTTTGGAATCGGGTGAAATGAGAAATGATACTTATCTAATTTCCATGAGTCCAAAACTATATCAATCTTTTTCTAGCAACCATGAATCCCACCAAATGAATGGCCGGCCACTTAAAAGGAGGAGAGGGGGTGAGTGTAGGAGAGGAGTGGTGACCACAAGCAAAAGATCAAGGAAAAATATCCTAAGCTTTACAAAAAGCATTAATGGAAACAACGATTCATCTAAACCTAGTCACCACAACCATTAATGATCATTAAATACAACCATGAGTCACTAACTTTGTCATCACTTCTAGAACCTTCTAGAAGCATGACTCACCCTCATGACTCACCCAAGAAGAAAAGATAAATCCGCATTTAACCGAATGTTAAATACGGCTGATAGAAAATTGAAAACTGGCAACTTCCAAAAGTGATCCTGAAACGAATTTCAAGATAACCCCGTATCAGTATAAATATACCCGCATTTGTATTACGACCGAATACAAATGCAACTGAGACAAAGATATTATATCTACACAGTATAATACTCCGATCCGGCTTAAACCAAAGCCGACCAGTATTATCTGCCCGAAAAATGACACGTGCGAAAACGCACGTGCATTTTCCGAACCTTGCCATAAAACCATACGGCCTCTACAACGTTTAGCCTGAACTTGGGAAAGTGTCTATGGGGGACTCTAATGACTCATCAACACACTGGCACTGGGTATAACCACTAGCACGTCAGAGGTACAAGCTGTACGTAACGGTTGCCTATGTATTGATTAGAAGGGAAGCTGACGAGTGAACTCATCTATAAACCCTACTGAGCCTGACAGTGACAATGTATATACAGTCCGGTCCGTTCGTCTATGAGTATCGCATATCTGCCTAGGGGGCTGGTAACGTCAGACCCCCATTAGCGGTATAAGTCGTGTCAGAGAGTGGCCCAGAACACCCTGAGATACTACTGGAGTACCTACCAGTAAATCTCCTGCCTCGGCCGAGGGCTTTGTGTAATGGCTCTCCTAGACACAGCGCGATCTCACCCCCAATACCGGGAGAGACGAATCCCCGACGATCCGCTCACTGCCTCCATGTGGCTTGGGACTGTACCCAACTAAAACCTGTTTGCACAACTCCTTTGAGCGTGGTAGGGTAGTAATCTAAGCACAGTGGGAACTCACACGAGACAAATGACGATCTCAGGTCGACAAACTAACCTATACACATGTCACCAGGGAATTGCTATCTGACGATATGTATAATACCAACTAGCATGTTCCCGGCGAGTCCTGTCCTGTGTACTCATAACTTAATGAGCACCTGTATACATCTTAGGTGATCCAACTAACACCAATGGCTTGTGAGACCGGCCACCGCCCCTCGTCGGGGTCTTGACTGTATACACTAGTCTACTCTGGAGTATCGATGCCCTGTCTCGAAACTCCCACGACTAGGGACACTTTAAGGATGTACTTACAGACCCCAGCTCTCACGTATATGATCGCCATCATACTGCTGGTAGTCAAGCAAGAATCCTATGGGCTCTATCATCATGCAATAGTGAACTAAAGCATGTATACGATGATAAAGACAAACCAGATAGCATACTATCATCTCGAGCAAGACTGTCATATCGGTATAGGTCCTGCCTCAATCATTGCAATCACATACCTGCGATCCAATAATTGACTTTGAGGGCACTATCTCCAACAATCTCCCACTTGCACTCAAGGCTAATTATTGCGATGTCGTATACTCACATCCCGTGTGATACCGAACATCCAACTCCTCTACTAATCAGTTTCACAAAGCTAGTTTGTAAAACTCTTGTGTTTGAGAAATAGCCTCAGTGAGTGGATCCGCCCTGATGTTTCTTTCTATATCTCTCTAAATCTCAAGTTCGCGAAGAAAGCTATCTCCCGAATCGAGTAATACATGTCTTAGAATATGTCTGGATATCTGATGGGACCTAGTTCATAAATGAACTCCAAATCCAAACTTCTTAGACTGTATCGATCACTGAACCTAATCAGTATCCAGCACCATGCCTCCCACAGTATCCTCTTGGACCACCTGTCCATAATACTGTCCCTTATCAGAGGGAAAACTATAACTCTGACAGTCACTCTGTCATCCATGTCACTTCTGAAGCCTGGAATGATAACCGTCTCCCGAAGAAGGTTGCCGTCATCAAATCCGTAGAACATGCACTTGTGTTCTAAAACTGCTTCCTTATGTTTCTTCAGGATTGGATTAATATAAACTTATTGCATCTAGTGCAAAAAACAACATCTGGTGTGGTACTTGACATCTCACGATTGACTCAATTGCCTAAGCAAGTGATCTGCCAATCATGCACATCCCTCTCCCCTTTAGTCTATAAGACACCTTTAGAGAGGGTGACTCCATCACCTGCAGCTACACCACCATGCCAGGAGTCAACTATTCTAAAATACTATTAGAATACTGTCACAGTACCCACATTGGGAAACTACCCAAATCCAGATCTAAAACCATAGATCTAGAAACCAGAATGCCTGATATTATATCCATGTCCTGTCTGGAGAAACAACTGTGTGACGACCACAGTACAACCGATCATAGTATGGAAATTTTACTTCCTACTCTGTGTATGTCATCCAAATACGATGACATCACACCCTACTACCTTCTCAACAGATCCATCCCCTATTCTGATGAAGTCAAACTCATGAATCTCATATCAAAATTAGATGATCTATCTCCGCTATAACTGCTGAAGTCTATAAATAGACATAAGCTACTTGTCCACTATGCTTCCGCTGCTCCCACTGACTATGACAACCCTCTGGCAGAATAATATATACGTATACTTCTAAAACTAGTTTAGAACGACGCTATACATATCCTGCTGCCAGGTCTCATAGTCTGGAACAACCGTAGTGTCAAGTCTGGGTAAATAAGAACCTCCCTGTCACCGTCCTTGAGACTACCTGAGTACCTCTAGGGTGTCTGAGGTTACCCACCATATCTGCGGAGTGGCTATTGGAATGTCAAACCTGATTGAATATATAGGTCCAATTAAATCTTCCATAATCGTTTGCGGTTCTGGAATTACTTCCAGTTCTACCATACTCCCACTACTGTTTTCTGAAAAAATCCATTTTACTAAAACTGTGGTGAGTCAAGAACAATATCACTATTGATCTTCCAGATGGTAGAAAAGTCAACCCTCGTCAAAGCCAGGGTCAACCCACAAACTGCCATTACAGAAACGTGCCTTGATCTATCTAGTGTCTGGTTTTAAGCATAAGCTGGACAAGTCCTCGTATCTTAACATCGTTAAGATATGAACCATTCTATATACAGTATAGAAATAGAGGCACTAATTTAATTGGAACCAGATTCAAAACATGCAGCTGTCTCCGGTGCATATCAACTTAATGGAAAGTGGCTACTCAGCATTACTCAACTTAGGAATCCATCCAATTATGAGTAACCTGAAAGAGAAACAAGTTTCTCAAAACCATTACTATCATCTGAATACCTATCACAAGAATCTATATCTTCAATCTCTTTGAAGAATCCCGATACTTGTGATACCTGGTTCTCTACTTTATTCTTATTCCCACAACTTCTCAAAACTTAGACATTGTATTTCTACGAAACACTTGTCTAAAAACTAAAGAAGTCATAAGTAAACAGAACATAGTACGAGGACCTACCCCTTTATCCTGACGGACACTGGATAACATACAATACTCTGTATAAGTCCGCTGAGTTGAATAACTCAAAACCTGTGCATCGTAGGTTGAAAACTGTACCCAGGTGATTTCCTCAAATATCACCAATTACAACGAATTCCGATATAATGAGGATGATCATCTAATTCCCAATAACTTACTCCCACTCATCATCTGTAAAAACCATACAAATATGAGAATGAAACCTGGTAAATACATACCCTGGAGTAAGTATCTAATCGGGAAATCAGTTTTTCATTAACAATACACTGAAACATTAAAATGTTTCATAGGGGTATCCTGGTATTCCTAGTAATACCTCTTCCATAATCAAATTCATAACTGTAACCGTATACTTCTTTGCCATCTCTCCAAATCCCTTTATTTTTCTTTAGTCGTTACCTTCTGTACACCTTCGTTAGGCTAAATGGTTTTCTTCCTTCCCTACCGTTCGGCACCAGCCTATGGTTTGGAAGAAGACTATCCAGTAAGCATAATAGGTGTACTCTCCTAATCCTAGGAGTACTCGCAACTTGAGAGAAGGTGATGATAAAAGACTACTGAATAAAACCTTATTCTATTTCTCCCGAACTGGGAAAAAACAAAGGTGAAATAGGAGTGGCAATGAAGTACGTGGTTTGGTCGTGAATGATAACAGTCGCAATTTTACTTTGCCCTCTTTCTAATCCCTTCATTTTGTCTTTACATATTACCTTCTGTACACCCTACTTAGGTTAATTGGTTTTCTTCATTCCCTACCTTTCGGCACCAGCCTATGGATTGGAATAAGGCTATCCAATAAGCGTAATAGGTGTACTCTCCTAAACTAAGGAGCCCTCGCAACCTGAGAGAAGGTGATAACAAAAGACAACTGAATAAACCAATTCTATTTCTCCTGAACCTGGATCCATCCTCGAAGCAGTACCTTCGAGTTCGTATATAACCATACGATGGATCTATCCAATAGAAGTGGATGTTCGTAGTAATACGGGGTGTTCTGAGAAATACAAAGGGTAAAAGAAAGAGTGGCAATGACTTATGCAACTAAGACAATCCAAAAGCCAGTATTTTAAGAAGGTTCAGTCAACTTGGTCACTGAGTCAAAGTCTAGGGTCGATCAATGGTCGCTGCCAAAGAGAGAGAGAGAGAAAAGAAACACTCTGCGTGCACTCTAACCTAGATCAGAATGGTTATCACTTTATCTAATCAGGAAACCTCCCACTGTAATCTCAAATTCTCCTCCAAACCTGAAAGAAGAATTAGTCGGGATCACCCGAAGAGTAAACCAACTCATCAGTGGGAATCGGGATCCAACTATCATCGCATGATAACTTGATGGAAGCCACTCAAGTTATCATACTCCAGAAGGTATGCACATGCCTTGCAAGTTTCCTGTATGTTTGAAACTCCCGATATGATTTTTGCCCCATGCTCTTATGATCGTGACTTTGGCCAACCCATCATAAGTTACATGCCAAGTTCTACCCGTCATCATCCGGGTTAATTTGAACCCACTCGTACATACCCTTGACTTTGGCCAACAAGGTAATACGACTGTCCCAAACCAACACATCTATCTACGCAACAGATGAATACCCAGCAACGACTAAACACTATGCCTTGACTTTGGCCAAACAAACATAGCTTGAATACTACTGACCATCCATAAGACATGACGGAGGGCTACGGCTGGTTTTTGGCGAAAAACCTTTAACGTAATGAACTTGATCTCGTTGAAGGAAACTGATAGTTTTTTATAAAAAATATAGTGACGAAAACTTTTTGCTAAAGAGCTCACTCCCGGTGAAGGGATCTCGGCTCTTTCCTCGTGGAATGAGGTGCAGGATATTCTAACTGAATACCGCGATGCAAAGCAACTTGTAATCGACTATAATGAAGTTATTACCCTGACGTAAATTTCTGCCCAAGGGGTCACTCCCGATGAAGGGATCTCGGCCCTTGCCTCGTCGAATGAGGTGCAGGATATTCCAACTGAATACCGCTATGCAAAACAAAAGGAAACATCTTTGTAATAACACCTTTTAAAATTTGTTCCAACAATATCAAATATAGGTTTGTTTTATCCTTGCATTGATAAGAATCAATGCAGTCCCATCAATCAATCACACCACAAAAGAACGAAAATAAAATGTACGTATATGCCATCCGCATTCGTCACCGGGTCCCGTCATCACCCGTTAGGTTACTTAACTAACGACAGAGCGGGGGCTGGACTAGCGCGGGTGTAAAATATATACAACATCTAATAGTATATATACCAATATACAATAATCGCTCCAGGCGTGATAATATGCAACATTACAGAAAAGTAATAAGCATCACAGAACAATACAGATAATCTGGGATCCCCGGGTTTCACAGAGCCGCTACTGAAACCCGACTTTCCCCTGGTCGTGTGGATAGCCTGTGCAATGAAACCTAGGCCCCTACGGGTGCGGCAAGTTACCCGCCAAAACCTGAAGCGAGGTAGTCCCCACAGCATAGTGAATGGAACACCCGGCACTTCACGGAATCCGGTAAATTGAGCACCCCTCCTTGGGTCAACCTGTACCCCCTACGAGTGCGGCGAATAGTCTGCCAATTCTAGAGTGAGGACCCTCTGCCTCTCAAAACCATAAGATACGGACCCGTTGCCCTCCAGAACCCGGCTATCCGTGCACTCCGTCACGGGGTAAACCTAGTACAGAAATAAAAATATGTACAACGGGTACATCGACCATAGCCCGGTCGTGCCCCAAAAGAATATTATACAAACAGGCAGTAATGGTAGTCCACATGTTGGACGCTCGCCCCGCAATATCAAATGTACAAATAAATCCAAACTGCACTATCATTGCACACTGCTATCCACCACGACATATCCGCAACATCACAGCACAACACAGAACATCAACGCGAATGTCACGTTCGCAAACCCGTCTAAAAGAACTATAGCAATCATACGCGGTTTACCGATCAAATGACATTCCCGGTCGGAGATATAATATAAATACTGCATACTAACAAATTTAAAATTTCGATCAATCAAATTTCCAGAAGTGGGCCCCACGTACATCTGCTGTACAGTAACAAAATCTGGGCCCAAAAGAACAATACAAAAACCCACAATTTCCAAAAATGAAGCTGTTAGTTATATGTATGCCCTAGAGGCCATTACTGTACATTGGATGTATATTGTAGTGGAAGCTGGGACATATATAGGTAGGACTTTCTTGCTCGACATGATAGTACGCTATCTGGTTGCTCTTTATCTTAACGTGTATACTTTCTGTCTCTCTGTTACATGTTGATAAAGCCCTTAGGATGTGTACTCGACTTCCAGGACTATGATGTAGATCATACTAGTGGGGCCTGGGTAGTCCATGAGTACATCCTTAAAATGTTCCTAGTCGAGGGAATATCGAGACGGGGCATCGATATTCCAGAGTAGACTAGCGCATATCTTCTCGACCCATGCGATGGGCGATGGATGATCCCATATCCATTGGTGTTTGACATCGAAGATGGTATGCGGGTGCTCAGTGGAGACTGGGTACACTGAACGGACTCGCCGAGAACTCCCAGATGGTATTATACCTCACTTCAGATGGCAGTTCTCTGGTGACACTGGTACAGCTTAGTCTGTTGACCCGAGATCGTCATAGAGTCTTGTGTGTCTCCAACTGTGCTTTGATTTCCACCCTACCACGACTCTACTGAGTTGAGCAAACAGGTGGTTTTTGGGTACAGTCCCGATTCACATGGAGGCAATGAGCGATAGGAGGGGATTCGTCTCTCCCGGTATTGGGGGTTGATGTTGTGCTATGCTCGACTGGCCATAACAGGAAATCCCTGGCCAGGGTTGCAGTGATATACTGGTAAGAGTTATCAGTAGTTTCGCGAATGTTATAGACCTCAAGTCGGCATGACTTATCGAGCTACTGGGGTCTGACGTTTACCACCCCTAGACGAGATATGCGACATATCAGACGAACAGACCGGACTGTACGGTAAGTGTTACTGGTTGGATTCACAGGAGTGTGAGCGGGCTTGCTCGTCGATCTTCTGATCGCTCAATACCCGGGTGGCCGTTACGTTTAGCAGACCGCTTGCGGCTTATGGGTGTTTGATATGATGATCATCTGCTGCCGGCGTATTGACGAGTCTTTAGAGTCCTACACAGAGGTTTCCTGGCTCAAGCGAAACGAAATAGGAGCGCATATGAGATATGTGCAGGACCGAGAATAATGCGTGTATGTGATACCGTATTCCATTCTCGCGATGAATGTATCGATTAGGTTGTATGCGATATAACCTAGTTATCGAATCAAGGATTGATTCGATAAGCCGATACATTGGATACTAGCCGGTTATATGCGATATGACCGGATCATTGAATCAAGTGTTGATTTAATGATTTAATGTATAATTATATATTTGATATATTACTTTGCATTAACTAGTATTGGTTCACTTTAAATGGATTTACTCACTTGTATTGCACATTGTATATGTGATATATTTTTGTGCATATGATTGTATCATGTTTGATGATACATTCTAGCTTGGTTTTGTGTAAAGTATTAAACCATGGTTAGTTAGTGGTTAGGGTATCATTTTATTTACTTATTCATTTATCTATTCTTTTTGTTTATTTTGGAAAAAGAAAATGATAAAGAGAAAGATAAATGGTGGACTTGTTTTGTTTTTAGTTGAAGCTTCTTGAAACCTTGACAAAGTCACCATTCTTGTCTCTTCTTTGACCCTAACCACTCATCTAACCTTAGTAAAATCTCTACACTAAACCATGGTTAAAGAAATGATAAGTATTCATTTATTTTCCTTTTTAAATTAAGACTTATCATATCTTCTTCTTCTTCTTCATCTTCTTCCTTCATGAAGAAAGCTTGCTACTCCAATGGCAAGTGATGAAAACTAGTGAGAAATCCAATTCTAAAGTGAACCCACATCCTATTTCTTCATCCTCTACCTCTTGCCAAGTAGTATAGGGTGTTTCCTTCACAAGTTTTCTTGACTTGGTGAAGTTGGAGCTTGATCCAGCGATGCCTCGACGTAGATCATCTTCGGCATCGTCGTCGATGACCTAGCCCGTTTTTCTCCGATGAATCCGACACTAGAGCCCAAGATTGGATTTGGACAGCAAGGGGACTTCATCATGGAGCTATGGAGGTGGAGAACCGGATCTACAAAGGTTGTATTTCCGTTCACTTAGTTAAATTGTTAACTAGCTTCATGTTTCGCCTATATATCTAGTTAACGATCCGTATTAGGGTTTGTAGGCACAAGGAATTTTTTGATTTGTGCATGTTTGATCACTTGTGAAACTTCATTAGTGTGCCTAGGAACCCTACAGTGGTATCAGAGCCTAGCTAGAGCCTTAGGCGAAGTCCCGACGGAGTTAGAAGTCCGATCGACCCAAAACCCCGACTTTGAAATGCTCTCTGGACTTTTTTGTAAAATGTGGATTTTTGAGAATTAAAAATATGCAGAAAAATCAGCAGGAAATTCTAAGAATTACGGTGCAAAAAGTAACTAATGATCCCTCAAAAGTGCAGCGGAACCGCGTCATTAGCATGCTAATGCGGCGGTTCCGCGGCCGTTTTGTCTTATTAGGCATTCAATTTTGCACAGTAATTCCTATTTTTCAGTGCTGGTTTTCCTGGGAATTTTTTTTTATCTGAAATCAAGATTTGAGTTTTTTGGGTTGTATTAGGAGTTCGTACATTCGATCGGATTGTCTAATTTTGTCTATGTGTTTTTCGGATATTTTAGAATATGTTAAAAATTTCGACCGGACATAAATACCTACTTTTTCCCCTGCCGGAAAATTTCCAAGTGTTGGATTTTTCCGTGGTTTAAGGACGTTCTGAGTAGTGCAGGTAACGCGATGGTCCCTCTAGAAGACAACAAACCTTAACTCGATTATGTGACCATCTTGAACTGCCCTTTGAACCTTAGGGTTTGGGGCAGTACGGCGTGCCACATGTGAGGCGTTGGCTTGACCCTTCTACGGCTGGACCGTTGGTACTGAGGCATGAAGTGAATGTCTTTGAACTTATTTCATTCGGTTGATCGGGAAAACTTGGGTGTTCGATTGTTCTATCGAAAAGTTTAACATTTTCTATCTTATCCGGAATGTGATACAATAATTGGAATTCACAAGTAGTTATGAGATAACTGAATGAATGTTATAAACATAGCAGTTTAGTCTCTCTTGATCGGTTGCCACGGAATTTTGATGTGATCAAAAGTCCGTCGCAATCACGTAGCGTACGCGGATACTCGCCGGGTAAATTTAATAGACAGCCTCACTCCATAGCCCCGACCAAGTGACTGTAGGAGAACCCCGTCGCCGAAAGCATCCGTTCGGGTGCTCGCGGCAGCGGTGTTCCGCCTTGGTGCACTTTGTCGACGGCGTCGGGGGTGTGGCCGCCTACTAAAGTTTGCGACGAGTATTCGATCACCATGTCGGGAATCTTGTTGAATTGCCCGACTTGATATTGAAAAGTGTTTTCGATTTTGAGACTAAAATGCGGGGTTTATAATTGTTAGGCATGCGATGTCTAAGTAATTCATTTGATTAGGCATGCGATGTCTATGGAGGTTGCGGATTCCAACTGTTGTAGTTTTACACTTTCTTTTCTGTGACCGTAAGTGTAATATGTGATATCGCCGGTTTCGTTGCTATATGTCAACGACAATTGGGATGCGCATATTTACTTACGTTGATGACATGTGATGTTATGTGTTGCTGGATATGTTATATTGGATTGTCGTGTTCGAATAGCCGGGGTTTTTTTATGTGAGATGAGTGTTTTTCATTTTCATTCATGTAAAAACTTGTATGTAATATTCTTTTATTGGGGCACTTCCAGGTTGCGGATGATGTCACCATTTGTATATTATTTACTTTTCTGCACTAGGATAGACCCAAGGAGGAGAGCACAAGTAACCGGGTTCTGGAGTCCAGTGGGAGACCAACTCGAGGAGTCGAGTCCGGGTCTCCTAACTCTAGAATTGGTAGGGTTGCTTGCCGCTCTCGTAGGGGTCTAGGGGTGTGGGTTTGGCTATTCATCACGACCGTGGAATCCGTGTTTTATACTGGCTCGTATTGAAAACACGGACGTCCTAGTATATCCAATATTTCATATGTTTCTTCTGCTGCGATATCTGTGATGTGATCATGTGATGTTCTGTGATGGATACTTTATATAGTATATATGATATATTATATAGGCGTTACTTATATTTTACACCCGTGCTAGCCCTGCCCCGCTCTGTCGTTAGTTACCTAACCTAACGGTGCACGAGGGGACATCGAGGCGAATGCGGATGGCATAAGTGTACATCGTATTTATCTGTGATGTTTAGGTACTTAAATGATGGGACTTCATTAATGAGATTAATGAAATAATAGAAACCTTAAGATGTTGTGGAATCGAATTTCAAAATAAAACAGGTAGCTACAGTTCTTGCTTTGCATCGCGGTGTTCATTGTAGAACATCCTGCACCTTATTCGATGAGGAAAGGACCGAGATCCCTTCACCGGGAGTGACTCCTTTAGCAATAACTGGCAGATGCTACAACCCTCGGTTTGTCTTTGATCGCTTCTATAGTTTCCGCTTTGCACAGTAATATATATGATATATCCCGCACCTCATTCGACGAGGAAAGGGCCGACGATCCCTTCACCGGGAGTGACCCCTTTAGCAAAACTAGAAAAGCCTCGAAAACATTCCATTTAAAAACCATTTGATTCCGCAACGAGATCAAGTTCAAAGCGTTAAAGGTTTTCACAAAAACCATTCGCAACCCTCCGTCATTTTAGGAAGTAGAGTACTTAGTATTCGTGCTGTGTTTGTTGACCATAGTCAAGGCACGGTGTACGGTAGCTAAGTGATGTCTTCCTACACCGCATATGATGCGATTAGTTAGGACAGTCGCGTGACTTTGTTGACCTTAGTTAAGGGTCATGTGGGTGGGTCTAATTAATCACGAAATGACGGGTAGAACTTGACTAGTACTTATGATTTGTTAACCATAGTTAAGGTCATAGGTGCTAGGGGTAAAAACCTTTTTCGGGAGTTTCAAGTGTTGAAATTTGCAATGAGATTGCATACCTTCTATATGATAGTTGGATCCCGATACCCACTGCGAGTAATTGTTACTCCTGGGAGAGTTTTGCACTTTACAATTAGCCGATCAAGTAGGTGTCTAGAAAGGTGTCAACGGGGTTACGCCTCTGGGAAAACGAGGTTTACTGTAATTAGGTCCGTGCGAAAGCACGGGGAACCTCCCTCAAAGTACCGACACTGGCCTGGCTGAAAGATTGGCGAACTTGTAGAGTGTAATTAATCCCGGCTAGTCTTTCCTTTTAGGGTTTGAAGGAAGATTTGATAAAAACAGTGGGAGCCATCCTGATTAGATAAAATACATAACCAATCTAATCTTGCAAGAGCGCACGCTGAGTATTTTCTTCTCTCTCTCCTGGTAGCGACCATATCACGCCTTAATCATGATAATAATACGGATGTATTGACCGAACCCGCTTGTTATACTGAGCTGGGGAACGTTGGTTCCGCTCCAACTTATAATTGTTATAAGACAGAGCAGGAAATTGGGGAATACCAGATTTCCCATGCCGCCCAAACGAAGAAAGTGCATATGATGCATCTCCTTCGGGTATGTTCATTACAAAGAACTGTATCTCAGTATCCTCTGAATCCTGGGTATATGATACCGGATCAGGATCCCAGATATGTAAGATGTTACATAGGGCTACAAAAAGGTAGAAAAACTGAGAACGGGTGATAAGTTTCATGAGACAGAAACCGGGGCAAGTGTTGCAGCCAAGTCTGTTGGTCACTGTCACCCTGTATTACCAATACATTGATTCTGAACAAATGCTATTAGATACCGAACCTGATATACAAAATCATATCAGTCTCTTTATTAGTAAAGAAAGGATATAATTTTGTATTGATGGATAATGTTTTGAACATTTCCTATATCAAAAGTTGATCGGTTCAGGCACGTTATCTAAAAGCATTGACGTTCTAAATCAAACTACAGTTCCCAGTATACAGAACACACGCAAGAGGAAAAGTTCAGAAATGAACGAATCATTCTTGAGGCATTGTAGACTAGGTCATATCAATGCGACCCGACTGGCTGAAGTTACATTTTAGATGCATATTTAAATCAGTTTGAATTTACATCTTGTGAAACTTGCCAGTCAAGTCACAAAGATAAGATGACCATAGCTCTGTTTATTGGAAACAGAGGAAGAGTTAGTAAACTCTTGGGACTGATACATAATGATGTATGTAAGGTCTCCTGTCTACACATGTCAGGACTGGTTCTTTATACTTCATTATATTCTCTGATAATCTCTCAAGATTCAGTCATATGTTCCTGTTGAAACATAAGTCCGAACCTTTTGAGGTATTCACAGAATATAAGTTAGAAGTAGAGAACCAACAACCGGGTATAAGTATTATGTCCTTTGATGAGATCAAGGAGGAGAATACTTGTGCATGGAATTCCTGGATTATTCTAAAGGAGAATGAGATTCTCTCTCAGCATTACTCCTCCAAATAACCATAGCACATTGGTGTATCGGGGCGGAGCAATCACACCCTATATGATAAGGTGTGCTCTATGATGAGTACTGCTGAGTTACCTGTTTCCTTTTTGGGAGTTATGCGCTTGAGAAGCTGCATACCTATTGAATAGGGTTCGAATCAAATCACTGCCTACCACTCCATATAAGATATGGTGTGGGAAGATCCTATCTCTTAAGTAAGTTAAGATTTGGGATTGTCCGGCCTATGTCAAAAGCAAAATCCGGACAAGATCGAGGCAAGGTCTGTAATGTAGAACTGGAAAGGTTCCAGCTATACAAACTACAGCAGATGATTTGACGGAACCAAAGGATTCTATAGTCCCCGACGAACCTCAGCCTCTCCGCCGATCTGGTAGGGTTCCTCGCCTGCCTGAGAGATACCTCGGTTTCTCGATGACAGTGGGAGCAAGGATTGCATCATGAGATGATGACCCAACTAGATTCGAGCAGGCCATCAAGTGTAGGGACTCTGTGAGAATGGCTGGATGCTTAGCAATCTGAGATGGAATCCATATACACCAACAAAGTATGGACTTTGGTTGCGATATCTGAAGGGTTAAATCCCCATCAGGAGCAAGTATATCTTGAGAAGATTACTTGGTGTAGATGGACAAGTTGATACTTTCAAAGCTAGACTTGTTAAAGGTTTTCGTCATCGACCAAGCACGGATAATGATGAAACCTTTTCCAGGGACTATGCTTAAGTCCATCCAGATCCTACTTGCCACGGCTACATACCATGACTACGATATCTGGTGGTTGGGTGCCATGACAACTTTTCTAAATAATGATTTAGAAGAGAACGTCTATAAGTACACAGCCAGAGGGCCTCGTAGACAGTGGGAGCAGCGGAAACGTATGCAAGATGCTTTATAGGATAAAGCAGGCATCGCGAAGTTGGAACATCTGTTTTGATGGATTAGTCAAAGAAGTTGACATCATCAAAATGGTAGATGAACCTTGTATAAACAAAAAGGTAGTAGGGAGTATGGTGACGATCCTCGTAGAGTACGTGGATGACATACTCTTGTTAGGGAAGGAGTTTCCTATGCTACGCTCGATCAATCTCCGCTTATCACAAAGATTTTCCATATAGGATCGAAATGATACCTACTAAATCCTAAGCTTTGGATCTATGAGATAGATCTAATTGGATGTTGGGATACTCACTAGTTGTAGTGAGATGGTATCAATCGATCCTGGGGAGAATCACTGGAAGAGTTCCAGGGTGATAAAGACGACTGAATGTCAGTCACAGGCATTGTCTTTACCCTCAGTAAAGGGACGGTATGTTGGAAGAGTTCCAAGCTAGATACCGTGGCAAACTAGAAGATAAAGGCTGGTAACATCGCTATTAAAGATACTACCAAAGAGGCAGTTTGGGTGTATATTGGTTCATAGGATGAACTAGGTTCCTACCATTGTGTGACAATGGAACTGTGGCTTTTGCCCTGGAACCCTGGTCCCATCAGTGACCCAGACATATTCTGAGGCAGCATCACCTGATCATGGAGATAGCTGATCTCCAGGGTGATCGAGGTTAGGAGAGTAGACTCAGAGGACAACACGGCGGATCCACTCACGAAGGCCTTTTCCCAAAGAGAGACTTTTAGGGGATGGTTGAGTATGCGATACTGCAACCACTGCTACAGATGGCCCTAGTGCAAGTGGGAGGTTGTTAGTTATATGTATGCCCTAGAAGCCATTACTGTACATTGGATATATATTGTAGTGGAAGCTGGGACATATATAGGTAGGACTTTCTTGCTCGACATAATAGTACGCTATCTGGTTGCTCTTTATCTTAACGTGTATACTTTCTGTCTCTCTGTTACATGTTGATAAAGCCCTTAGGATGTGTACTCGACTTCCAGGACTATGATGTAGATCATACTAGTGGGGCCTGGGTAGTCCATGAGTACATCCTTGAAATGTTCCTAGTCGAGGGAATATCGAGACGGGGCATCGATATTCCAGAGTAGACTAGCGCATATCTTCTCGACCCATGCGATGGGCGATGGATGATCCCATATCCATTGGTGTTTGACATCGAAGATGGTATGCGGGTGCTCAGTGGAGACTGGGTACACTGAACGGACTCGCCGAGAACTCCCAGATGGTATTATACCTT
Source organism: Agapanthus africanus (assembly GCA_030015575.1). Lineage (NCBI taxonomy): Eukaryota > Viridiplantae > Streptophyta > Magnoliopsida > Asparagales > Amaryllidaceae > Agapanthus > Agapanthus africanus. Next base: position 593,140,174 of record CM057337.1, on the reverse strand, counting down.
ACGTCAGATGGCAGTTCTCTGGTGACACTGGTACAGCTTAGTCTGTTGACCCGAGATCGTCATAGAGTCTTGTGTGTCTCCCACTGTGCTTTGATTTCCACCCTACCACGGCTCTACTGAGTTGTGCAAACAGGTGGTTTTTGGGTACAGTCCCGATTCACATGGAGGCAATGAGCGATAGGAGGGGATTCGTCTCTTCCGGTATTGGGGGTTGATGTTGTGCTATGCTCGACTGGCCATAACAGGAAATCCCTGGCCAGGGTTGCAGTGATATACTGGTAAGAGTTATCAGTAGTTTCGCGAATGTTATAGACCTCAAGTCGGCATGACTTATCGAGCTACTGGGGTCTGACGTTTACCACCCCTAGGCGAGATATGCGACATATCAGACGAACAGACCGGACTGTACGGTAAGTGTTACTGGTTGGATTCACAGGAGTGTGAGCGGGCTTGCTCGTCGATCTTCTGATCGCTCAATACCCGGGTGGCCGTTACGTTTAGCAGACCGCTTGCGGCTTGTGGGTGTTTGATATGATGATCATCTGCTGCCGGCGTATTGACGAGTCTTTAGAGTCCTACACAGAGGTTTCCTGGCTCAAGCGAAACGAAATAGGAGCGCATATGAGATATGTGCGGGACCGAGAATAATGCGTGTATGTGATACCGTATTCCATTCTCGCGATGAATGTATCGATTAGGTTGTATGCGATATAACCTAGTTATCGAATCAAGGATTGATTCGATAAGCCGATACATTGGATACTAGCCGGTTATATGCGATATGACCGGATCATTGAATCAAGTGTTGATTTAATGATTTAATGTATAATTATATATTTGATATATTACTTTGCATTAACTAGTATTGGTTCACTTTAAATGGATTTACTCACTTGTATTGCACATTGTATATGTGATATATTTTTGTGCATATGATTGTATCATGTTTGATGATACATTCTAGCTTGGTTTTGTGTAAAGTATTAAACCATGGTTAGTTAGTGGTTAGGGTATCATTTTATTTACTTATTCATTTATCTATTCTTTTTGTTTATTTTGGAAAAAGAAAATGATAAAGAGAAAGATAAATGGTGGACTTGTTTTGTTTTTAGTTGAAGCTTCTTGAAACCTTGACAAAGTCACCATTCTTGTCTCTTCTTTGACCCTAACCACTCATCTAACCTTAGTAAAATCTCTACACTAAACCATGGTTAAAGAAATGATAAGTATTCATTTATTTTCCTTTTTAAATTAAGACTTATCATATCTTCTTCTTCTTCTTCATCATCTTCCTTCATGAAGAAAGCTTGCTACTCCAATGGCAAGTGATGAAAACTAGTGAGAAATCCAATTCTAAAGTGAACCCACATCCTATTTCTTCATCCTCTACCTCTTGCCAAGTAGTATAGGGTGTTTCCTTCACAAGTTTTCTTGACTTGGTGAAGTTGGAGCTTGATCCAGCGATGCCTCGACGTAGATCATCTTCGGCATCGTCGTCGATGACCTAGCCCGTTTTTCTCCGATGAATCCGACACTAGAGCCCAAGATTGGATTTGGACAGCAAGGGGACTTCATCATGGAGCTATGGAGGTGGAGAACCGGATCTACAAAGGTTGTATTTCCGTTCACTTAGTTAAATTGTTAACTAGCTTCATGTTTCGCCTATATATCTAGTTAACGATCCGTATTAGGGTTTGTAGGCACAAGGAATTTTTTGATTTGTGCATGTTTGATCACTTGTGAAACTTCATTAGTGTGCCTAGGAACCCTACAGAAGCTATCTGGAAAAATTGATGCACTGTTCCCACTAAAGCGCCGCGGTTCCGCGGTCAAACCCTAGGGTTGATCGCGGATCCGCGGTGCTCTTGTGGGATCACGTGCCCAATTTTCATCCGTATGCTTAAAAAACCCTACTTAATTTTCTGTGATATATAAAATTATTTTTAGACCCTGCTTAAAATCGACAGAAACTTAAGCACATGAAAATTGTGATTTCGGAAACTTCGTTCGATCGATCTTTTAAATGCTTTAGCACAAATTAGTATAGCTTAATGGTGAGGCTCTGATACCACTGTAAGCCCACGGTAGCGCCCCGGCCGTCTAACAGACGCCAAATGCGGAACAAAATCTTTTTAGAAACTGGCGCTATCGTGTACCGCAACCCGGATCTGCCATTAAAGCTAAACTAACAAACTACAAAGTGGGTAGAAGAGTTATACCGAACGATCCGAGTCCTTCGGTCTTCAACCATCATCCCACGCTTGTTGCGGCTGCTCCGATCTCCTGAATCTCCAGTCTCGTCGTCCAGGTGGCACCACGTCGACGGATCTTTAAACGGGCTCCCGCCTCTGAACCGAGGCAACTCGGTCGTCAAGTTTGCTAAAAGAGACGACCAAGATGAAGTAGAGAATGAGTAGAACACTTTTTCTCGTTACGTCCAAGGCTATGGACGAACGGTTAATGAAGTTGCCTTTTGGAATCGGGTGAAATGAGAAATGATGCTTATCTAATTTCCATGAGTCCAAAACTATATCAATCTTTTTCTAGCAACCATAAATCCCACCAAATGAATGGCCGGCCACTTAAAAGGAGGAGAGGGGGTGAGTGTAGGAGAGGAGTGGTGACCACAAGAAAAAGATCAAGGAAAAATATCCTAAGCTTTACAAAAAGCATTAATGGAAACAATGATTCATCTAAACCTAGTCACCACAACCATTAATGATCATTAAATACAACCATGAGTCACTAACCTTGTCATCACTTCTAGAACCTTCTAGAAGCATGACTCACCCTCATGACTCATCCAAGAAGAAAAGATAAATCCGCATTTAACCGAATGTTAAATACGGCTGATAGAAAACTGGAAACTGGCAACTTCCAAAAGTGATCCTGAAACGAATTTCAAGATAACCCCGTATCAGTATAAATATACCCGCATTTGTATTACGACCGAATACAAATACAACTGAGACAAAGATATTATATCTATACAGTATAATACTCTGATCCGGCTTAAACCAAAGCCGACCAGTATTATCTGCCCGAAAAATGATACGTGCGAAAACGCACGTGCATTTTCCGAACCTTGCCATAAAACCATACGGCCTCTACAACGTTTCGCCCGAACTTGGGAAAGTGTCTGTGGGGGACTCTAATGACTCATCAACACACTGGCACTGGGTATAACCACTAGCACGTCAGAGGTACAAGCTGTACGTAACGGTTGCCTATGTATTGATTAGAAGGGAAGCTGACGAGCGAACTCATCTATAAACCCTACTGAGCCTGATAGTGAAAATGTATATACAGTCCGGTCCGTTCGTCTATGAGTATCGCATATCTGCCTAGGGGGCTGGTAACGTCAAACCCCCATTAGCGGTATAAGTCGTGTCGGAGAGTGGCCCAGAACACCCTGGGATACTACTGGAGTACTTACCAGTAAATCTCCTGCCTCGGCCGAGGGCTTTGTGTAATGGCTCTCCTAGACACAGCGGGATCTCACCCCCATACCGGGAGAGACGAATCCCCGACGATCCGCTCACTGCCTCCATGTGGCTCGGGACTGTACCTAACTAAAACCTGTTTGCACAACTCCTTTGAGCGTGGTAGGGTAGTAATCTAAGCACAGTGGGAACTCACACGAGACAAATGACGATCTCAGGTCGACAAACTAACCTGTACACATGTCACCAGGGAACTGCTATCTGACGATATGTATAATACCAACTAGCATGTTCCCGGCGAGTCCTGTCCGGTGTACTCATAACCTAATAAGCACCTGTATACATCTTAGGTGATCCAACTGACACCAGTGGCTTGTGAGACCGGCCACCGTCCCTCGTCGGGGTCTCGACTGTATACACTAGTCTACTCTGGAGTATCGATGCCCTGTCTCGAAACTCCCACGACTAGGGATACTTTAAGGATGTGCTTACAGATCCCAGCTCCCACGTATATGATCGCCATCATACTGCTGGTAGTCAAGCAAGAATTCTATGGGCTCTATCATCATGCAATAGTGAACTAAAGCATGTATACGATGATAAAGACAAACCAGATAGCATACTATCATCTCGAGCAAGACTGTCATATCGGTATAGGTCCTGCCTCAATCATTGCAATCACGTACCTGCGATCCAATAATTGACTTTGAGGGCACTATCTCCAACAACATAGATGCAACACCATCAAACAGCGGAGCAACGGCAAAGTCCCTAATTCCAAATCTCGACGGTTCACCAACAACCTAGAGACAACCGCGACATTCGTCTCGATATAGAGGATGCAATGCCAGCAAATAAAGCAAAGGCCAAATTCCTAGCTTCAAGGTCTTAACGGCAAGTCATATAAAGCCTGAAAGACAATCGGAGATCGTCTCAGACCAGTGCGGAATGGTCACCACCTCGACGTTTGTCTCGACACAGCAGACGCAACATCATCAAACAGCGGAGCCATGGCAAAGTCCCTAGTTTCAAACCTCGACGGTTCACCAACAACCTAGAGACAACCGCGACATTCGTCTCGATATAGAGGACGTAATGCCAGCAAACGAAGCAAAGTCCAGATTCCTAGCTTCAAGGTCTTAACGGCAAGTCATATAAAGCCTGAAAGACAACCGGAGATCATCTCACACCAGTGCAGAATGGTCACCACCTCGACGTTCGTCTCGACACAGCAGACGCAACATCATCAAACAGCGGAGCCACGGCAAAGTCCCTAGTTCCAAACCTCGACGGTTCACCAACAACCTAGAGACAACCGCGACATTCGTCTCGATATAGAGGACGTAATGCCAGCAAACGAAGCAAAGGCCAAATTTCTAGATTCAGGGTCTTGACGGCAAGTCATATAAAGCCTGAAGGACTATCGGAGATCATCCCACACCAGCACGGAGTGGTTATGACTCATTGGGGCTCTCCAAAATGAACCTAACCTCAAGTAAAAAGTGACACGGAATATCCCAACGCTTGCTCTTTCGACGGTAATACTACCTGGAAGATTACTTGAAGACGTCTTGTCTAGCCCCCGAAGGGATCAGAGACACGACAATTGCAAGGCTACTCGAACAACAAGATTGCATATCGAGGAATATATTAGCCAACACGACAGTACGACGGCCAAAACCCTAAGTACCACAGACCCTAACGGACCTCTGTCGTAAAGAGTAGAGGTTAACTGTGACGTTAGGATATTCTTGTGAGAAATGCTCGATTCGTCTCGACTCGTGAGGAAATTAGTTTCTTTATGAGAACTTCTCGACACGGTTCGACTCGTGAGGCAAAGCCTTAGGCAGCGGGGATTAAAAAACCTGCTTCCTAAGCACTGGGACCCTGCAAGTCGGCCCAAAACGGTCTCTTGCATACTATCCATGGGTCTCACTCTCCAAAGTCGAATCTCGACAAGGAAGGAAACAACCGCTCACGAGTCCTCTCGACTCGTAAGAGGGAAAATTCTCTTATAAGATCCTTACGACTTGTAAGAGAAAACACACTTAGGAATCCTCACGGTTCCTAAGGAGAAAATACACCTACGAGATCCTCTCGATCCGTAGGGAGAAAAGTTTTTATGAGACCCTCACGGCTCATAAAGTTGAAAAGTCTTAGGCTGCAGATCTGAACCTGCGGCCTAAGCCATCGCTACCTCTTGAAGAAGCCAAGACAAGATGCTCGCTCTATCACCTATCAGCCATGTTTACTAAGACAGCATACTGATAATAAAAGAAGGGAGAAAGCAAAGAAATGATACAAGACATTGCAAAAAAAATGTGTATCTTTATTCATTAATTCAATCAAGTACAAGGTGAATCGTATAAAAGAATAAAGAATGGATACATCTTATTTGAAAAAGAAATTTTTTTACAAGTATTTCGATACAAGGGCAGCTACTGGGAAGGAAGCGTCTTGAATAGCCCTATCAATTGTTCGCGCACTCCCTTCCATGCTTTCTCCTGATCAGCCACCACCGCCAGTTCTGCTTCAACTTGAGCCCGCTGCTGCAAGAAGGAAGCAAGATGCTCCCCAACGGCCTGCTGAGCAGCTTCGCGGCCTGGGGCATCACGCTCGGCGGCATCGAGCTTCTGCTTCAGGTTTAGCCCATTTGAGATACGTTCCAGAAGGCCCTCGAAGATAGCCTTCACCTGGGCAGCATTCGCCTCAACCTCAGCACGCAGACGAGCCGTCTCGCTTGAGGTCTCTTGGCATTCCTTCAGTCTTAAAGCCGCTTCTTGTTCTAAGTGGCGGAAGTAAGAAGCGCTTTGCTCGATCCATGCTGCTCGTTGATTGCTCGCGGCTAAATTCTCGGGAGCAGGGCGCATAAACTCCGATTGATGCAGGCGGACCTCGATTTCCCTGCAGTGATTAACCCATAGCTCGACGACGCCTTCATCATGAAAATTCACAAGCGCCGCCAACATCAGGTTAACCTCCGCAGCGAAATCCGCAGCAGATGGGGGAGCGTCTGCGTCAAGCTCTTCGACGTATCCGCTCAGCATGCCCAAGCTCATTATGGCACCCTTTGAAGACGGACGTCTCAGGAAAGGGCCTGCTGGCATTATATCGCGAGACTCAAAGGGCGCCGGAATCGGAACGACAGCTGAAAAAACAAAATACGATTAGATGACGGTTCAAGAAACATGAAAAAGTCATCAATAGGATAGTTTACTATACCAGCTGTAGCAGGCGGCAAGGCCGGGAGGGCCGGTGGCGCGACCAATCTTTCATCTCCTCCTTCGATTTATAGCACTACAATCAGGACAAAGAAGAGTCAGAAATAATTCCATTATTAAAAAAAGAAAGGCGTCAATTGGAAACGATACTCACCAGCGCCACTAGAGGAAGAAGCGAGTTCAGATGGGAAGAAGAAGTGCGGGTGCAACACCTGATAGAGATGATCAAAAAGCACTCCTGAAAAGGCGCAATAGTACGACATTAGTACATAAATTATGCGGCTGAAAGATAAAACTAATGGGTTGCAAATCCATACCTTCCAACATTTGCGATGGCACAAGGGAAGGCTGAGAGGTGACCACCGCCAAAGCGGTAGATGACAGAGCTCTCTCGAACAATGGAGCATCGGCACTGGCCGCACCTGCGTTAAAAACAAAGATAAACTTGTCAGAAATGATTGCAGGATAAAAAAGGGGGGACGGTAACCCGAAATTTACCTGATGAGCTGCCAGCCGAAACGGAGGCGTCTCCTTCCTCTATCGATACGAGTCCACCTCCCGTGGCCTCATCACCGGACTCGACAGGGGCTGTCGTCATACTCGCACGACCAGGAGACGGCGGGGGACCGTAGACGGGGAGAGCAATAATTGGAGCATTTCCAGACTCTTGAGAAAGAGCAGCTGGCTTTTCCCCGGGAGTCATGACCATCTCACCCGCTACTCCTTCGGGCACGGCGGTCGCCGTTGTCTCGTCCGCCGTTACCATGGGGTCACCAGTCTCAGGTGCTCCGTCCACCGCTGCCCCAGGCTCAGTTATAGCAGTCGTCTCATTTGCCGCTACCTCAGGCTCGGCATCGACGACCTTCTCTGGCGCAGTTTCTTCGGCCCCCAGCTCAGGTCCAGCAACCCCGGCGACGTCGCCCACCGTCGGCTTGGGTTCGGCCGGTGCCTCTTCCTCTGTCCCCTTAGGTTCGACGGTTTCCGCCTCCCCTTCGGTTGGACTTGGCCCTGCAGGACAAGATATATAAGAACCGACAGGTTTACAATTCTTACATCAAAATCTTGAAAGATACGTTACCTGAGGTGGACTGATCGTTAGCCCCCCGAACTGCACGCGCCACCTGTCTGCGAGCTGTGGACAAGGCGACCGGGGACTCCTCCGAGGGAGTATCAGCACGAGGGACGGTGCTTGGGCCCTCTCCCATGGCCAAAGCAGCCCTGTGTGCCTTCGCCTCGCACCTTAACCGCTCTCTCTCCTCCCGAGCCGTCAAGACGGACCTCTTCGAAACTTCCTTTATCGAGGCGTCATCGTCCGTGAACAGAGATGCCTCCAAATCCTTCAAGGCATCCCTCGTCGACTTGTCGAGTTGAGGCTCTCGTGGCAGCCCCGAAGGGACCGGGACTTCAGTAGCGGGCCCAGGGAGAGTCCCTGCATCAGCTGGCGCAGCCCCTGCAAAGAGACAAAGGAAGAAGGTTAGGTTGGCCATCAGAAAAGAGGACAAAAACTCAATAAGGAGAGACGTACCAACGCCCATTAAAGCGCGCTTCTTTTCCTCCTCCTGGAAGGTTTTTAAAGAGGCAGCGATGGCTTCTTCAGTAGTGACACCTGTTAAAAAAGGGGGGAAAGCATTAGTCGAAGATAATGATAAGAATGCGATAAAATGACAAAGAGTGCAGCTAATGATTACCTGCTCGAGCGAGTTTATCCAACCACGCTTCGAGTCTGGCTGATCGCTCAGAAGCCGCAATGGCAGCCGCCAGATCGGTGTCTGCTGGATCTACCGAGAGGCCCTTATTGCTGCCGTACTCGGTTATACCTTCGGTAAGAGGGGCCTCAGGCTCTAAACCGAGGATAGCATCGAGAGAGAGGAGCGACTTCTTCTTCCTCTTCTGCCCGTCAGCCCTGGGTGCACCCGAGATCGACTTGCGCTTTGCAGGCACCTTAGGGCGGCGGGTCCCGATATCCACGCTCACGCCGGACTCAGGAGAAACCACATTTACCGTCTCCACTGGAGCACGGGGCGCTGGTGGTGCATCTACAGTATCACGGAGCGGCAATCCAAGCGGAGGGATCAGCACGCATGGTGGCCCAACTCCGGCATCTTTCAGCGGAAGAATGACCGTAGTCCTTAGCTTCAAGGGAGCCTTGTGATCGCCGCCGGGAGGCGCACCCTTGCGGTCAACCAGCATACGCTTCTCCATATGGATAACAATGTTAGTTATATGTATGCCCTAGAGGCCATTACTATACATAGGATGTATATTGTAGTGGATGCTGGGACACATATAGGGAGGACTTTCTTGCTCGACATGATAGTATGCTATCTGGTTGATCTTTACCTTAACGTGTACACTGATTGTCTCCCTGTTACATGTTGGTAAAGCCCTTAGGATCTGTACTTGACTACCTGGACTATGATGCGGATCATACTAGTGGGGACATGGTAGTCCATAAGTACATCCTTCAAAGTCCCTAGTCGTGGGTGTATCGAGACGGGGCATCGATATACCAGAGTAGACTAGCGTGTACCTTCTCGACCCATACAGATGGGCGATGGATGATCCCATATCCATTGGTGTTTGATATCAGAGATGATATACGGGTGCTCAGTAGAGACTGGGTACACTGGACGGACTCGCCGAGAACTCCCAGATGGTATTATACCTCACGTCAGATGGCAGTTCTCTGGTGACACTGGTACAGAGTAGTCTGTTGACCCGAGATCGTTATAGAGTCTTGTGTGGTTCCCACTGTGCTTTGATTTCCATTTTACCACGTCCAAGAGGGCGTGCAAAACGGTGGTTTTTGGGTACAGTCCCGAATCACATGGAGGCAATGAGCGATAGGAGGGGATTCGTCTCTCCCGGTATAGGGAGTTGATGTTGCACTGTGTTCGATTGGCTATAACAGGAAATCCCTAGCCAAGGTTGCTGAGATTTACTGGTAGGTGTTACCAGTAGTTTCTCGAATTGTTATAGACCTCATATCGACACGACTTATCGAGCTATTGGGGTCTGACGTTTACCACCCCTAGGCAAGATATGCGACATATCAGACGATCAGACCGGACTGTACGGTAGTGTTACTGGTTGGATTCACTGGAGTGTGAGCGGGATTGCTCGTAGATCTTCAGATCGCTCAATACCCGGGTGGCCGTTACGTTGAGCAGTCCGCTTGCGGCTTGTGGGTGTTTGATATGATCATCACCTGCTGCCGGCGTATTGACGAGTCTTTAGAGTCCTACACAGAAGTTTCCTGGCTCAAGCGAAACGAAATAAGAGCGCATATGAGATATGTGCAGGACCGAGAATAATGCATGTATGTGATACCGTATTCTATTCTCGCGATGAATGTGTCGAATGGTTGTATGCGATATAACCTAGTTATCGAATCAAGGATTGATTCGATAAGCCGATACATTGTATACTAGTCGGTTGTGTGCGACATGACCGGATCATTGAATCAAGTGTTGATTTAATAATTTAATGCATAATTATATATTTGATATATTACTTTGCATTAACTAGTATTGGTTCACTTTAAATGGATTTTCTCACTTGGTTTGTGCACATTGTATATGTGATATATTTTTGTGCACTTGTATGTATCATGTTTGATGATGCATGCTAACTTGTGTTTTGTGTAAAGTTTAAACCATGGTTATGTAATGGTTAGGGTTTTCATTTTCATATCTATTTATTTATTTGTTTATTCATATTGGAAAATGATAAGCATAATGCAAAATGGTGGCTTTCTTTGGAAGCTTGTTGAAGCTTCATGAAGACTTTGACCAAGTGACCATTTTGTCTCATGCTTAACCCTAACCATTCCATTCAACCATGATTAACTCTCTACACTTGACCATGGTTATTATTATGATAAGTATTGATTTACTTTTGATTTTAAAATAACTTATCATAACAATTTCTATCTTCTTCTTCCTTTCTTCAAGTGAAGAAAGCAAGCTCCATCAATGGTGATTGATGGAAATGAGTGAGAAATCCAATTCTAAAGTCTACCCACTTCCTATTTCTTCATCCTCTACCTCTTGCCAAGTAGTAGAGTGTGTTTCCTTCACAAGTTTTCATGGCTTGGTGAAGGTGGAGCTTGATCTAGTGATGCTTCGACGTAGATCATCTTCGGCACGTTGTCGACGACCTAGCCCGGTCTTTTCTCCGATGAAACCACCGTGAGAGTCATGGTTCGATTTGGACAGCGGAGAGGACTTCATTGCGGAGCCGTGGAGGTGGAGCACCGGATCTACAAAGGTTGTATTTCCCTATCTCTTAGTTAAGTGTTAACTAGTTTATTGATTCGCCTAGAATTCTAGCCAACGATCCGTAGTCGGGTTTCTCGGCACCTAGATTTTTTGAAATTGGCATGGTTGATGCCTTGTGAGACCTCACTAGGGTGCCTAGGAACCCTACAGTGGTATCAGAGCCTAGCTAGATCCTTAGGCGAAGTCTAGACGGAATTTGAAACCCGAACGAACCCGAAATCCAACTCCAAAATAGCTCTCTGTCCTTTTTCTAAAAACTGGGTTTTTTCAAAATTAAAAATATGCAGAAAACTCAGCAGGGAATTATAAGAATTACGGTGCAATTTTTTTCCCATGAACAGTACAAACCGCGGCGGAAGCGCGGCAGAAGCCTGGCTTCTGCGGCGGTTCCGCCGCACTTTGATGACGTCATCCTCAATTGATTGCACAGTAACTTCTATTATATTATGCTGGAGTTTCTGGGTATTTTTAAAATTTATTCAAGAGTTGAATTTTCTGGAGTTGTTTTGGGGATTCGTATATTCGATCAGATTATCAAATTTTGTCTGTGTGGCTTTCCGGGTAAATTTTAGAATATGTTAAAAAGTTCGACCGGATATAAATACCCACTTTTTCCCCTGTCGGGAAATTTCCAAGTGTTGGATTTGTCCGTAGTTTAACGACGTTCTAAGTAGTGCAAGTAACTCGATGGACCCTCTAGAAGACAACAAACCTTAACTCGATTATGTGACCGTCTTGAACTGCCCTTTGAACCTTCGGGTTTGGGGCAGTACGGCGTGCCACATGTGAGGCGTTGGCTTGACCCTTCTACGGCTGGACCGTTGGTACTGAGGCACGAACTGAATGTTGTTAGACTTATTTCATGTGTTGAGCAGTATCGGGAAAACTTGGGTGTTCGAATGTTCAATCGGAAAGTTTAACATTTTCTAATTATCTGGAATGGGATACAATAATTGGAATTCACAAATAGTTATGAGATAACGGAATGAATATTATAAACATAGCAGTTTAGTCTCACTTGATCGGTTGCCACGGAATTTTGATGTGATCAAAAGTCCGTCGCAATCACGTAGCGTACGCGGATACTCGCCGATAAACTTAATAGACAGCCTCGCTCCATAGCCCCGACCAAGTGACTGTAGGAGAACCCCGTCACCGAAAGCATCCGTACGGGTGCTCGCGGCAGCGGTGTTACGCCTTGGTGCACTTTGTCGACGGTATCGGGGGTGCGGCCGCCTACTGAAGTTTGCGACGAGTATTCGATCAGGATGTCGGGAATCTTGTTGAATTGCCCGACTTGATATTGAAAAGAGTTTTCGATTTTGAGACTAAAATGCGGGGTTTATAATTGTTAGGCATGCGATGTCTAAGGAATTCATTTGGTCAGGCATGCGATGTCTGAGGTGGTTGCAGATTCCAACTGTTATAGTTTTTCACTTTCTTTTCTGAGACCGTAAGTGTAATATGTGATATCGCCGGTTTCGTTGCTATATGTCAATGACAATTGGGATGGACATATTTACTTACGTTGATGACATGTGATGTTATGTGTTGCTGGATATGTTATATTGGATCGTCGTGTTCGAATAGCCGGGGGTTTTTATGTGAGATGAGTGTTTTTCATTTTCATTCATGTAAAAACTTGTATGTAATATTCTTTTATTGGGGCGCTTCCAGGTTGCGGAAGTTGTCACCGTTTGTATATTATTTACTTTTCCGCACTAGGATAGACCCAAGGAGGAGGGCACAAGTAACCGGGTTCTGGAGTCCAGTGGGAGACCAACTCGAGGAGTCGAGTCCGGGTCTCCTAACTCTAGAATTGGTAGGGTTGCTTGCTGCTCTCATAGGGGTCTAGGGGTGTGGGTTTGGCTATTCATCACGACCGTGGAATCCGTGTTTTATACTGGCTCGTATTGAAAACACGGACGTCCTAGTATATCCAATATTTCATATGTTTCTTCTGCTGCGATATCTGTGATGTGATCATGTGATGTTCTGTGATAGATACAGTATATAGTATATATGATATATTATATAGACGTTACTTATGTTTTACACCCGTGCTAGCCCTGCCCCGCTCTGTCGTTAGTTACCTAACCTAACGGTGCACGAGGGGACATCGAGGCGAATGCGGATGGCATAAGTGTACGTCGTATTTATCTGTGATGTTTAGGTACTTAAATGATGGGACTTCATTAATGTGATTAATGAAATAAAAGAAACCTAAGATGTTGTAGAATCGAATTTCAAAATAAAACAGGTAGCTACAGTTCTTGCTTTGCACAGCGGTATATGTGATATATCCTGCACCTTATTCGATAAGGAAAGGACCGAGATCCCTTCACCGGGAGTGACTCCTTTAGCAATAACTGGCAGATGCTACACACTCGGTTTGTTTTTTGATTGCTTTTAAGAGTTTTTGCTTTGCACAGTGATATATATGATATATCCCGCACCTCATTCGACGAGGAAAGGACCGACGATCCCTTCACCGGGAGTGACTCCTTTAGCAAAACTAGAAAAGCCTCAAAAACACTCCATTTCAAAATTCATTTGATTCTACAACGATATCAGGTTCATTACGCAATAGGTTTTCAGAAAAACCTGTCGTAGCCCTCCGTCATTTCAGATAAGTAGTAGTTAGTATTCGTGCTACGTTTGTTGGCCTGCGTCAAGGCGTAGTGTGCGGTAGCTAACTGGTGCTTATCTGCATAAGCATATGATGTGATTGGATTAGGGTAGTCGTGCGACTTTGTTGGCCTGCGTCAAGGGTCGTGCGGGTGGGTTTAATTCAATCAGGAAATGACGGGTTGAACTTGACTAGCGGACTATGGTTTGTTGGCCTGTGTCAAGGTCATAGGACGCTAGGGGCAAAATATTATCGGGAATTTCAAGTGTTGAAATTTGCAATGAGATTGCATACCTTCTATGAGATAGTTGGATCCCGATACCCGCTGCGAGTAAGAGTTACTCCTGGGAGAGTTTTATACATTACAATTAGCCGATCAAGTAGGTGTCTAGAAAGGTGTCAACGGGGTTACGCCTCTGGGAAAACGAGGTTTACATTAATTAGGGGGTTACGCCTCTGGGAAAACGAGGTTTACATTAATTAGGTTCGTGCGAAAGCACGGGGGACCTCCCTCAAAGTACCGACACTGGCCTGGCTGAAAGATTGGCGAACTTGTAGTGTGTAATTAATCCCGGCTAGTCTTTCCTTTTAGGGTTTGAAGGAAGATTTGATAAAAAGCAGTGGGAGCCATCCTGATTAGATAAAATAAAAACCAATCTATTCTTGACAGAGCGCACGCTGAGTGTTTTCTTCTCTCTCTCTCCAGGTAGCGACCATATCACGCCTTAATCAAGATAATAATACGGAATATTGACCGAACCCGCTTGTTATACTGAGCTTGGGAACGTTGGTCCCGCTCCAACTTATAATTGTTATAAGACAGAGCAGGAAATTGGGGATTACCAGAATTCCCGTGCCGCCCAAACGAAGAGAATGCATGCTGATGCATCATCTTCGGGTGTGTTCATTACAAAGAACTGTTTCTCAGTATCCTCTGCGTCCTGGGTATTTGATACCAAATCAGGATCCCAGATATGTAATCTGTTACATAGGGCTACAGAAAGGTAGAGAACTGAGAACGGGTGATAAGTTTCATGAGGCAGAAAACGGGGCAAATGTTGCAGCCAAGTCTGTTGGTCACTGTCACCCTGTATTACAAATACATTGATTCTGAACGAATGTTATTAGATACCGAACCTGATATACAAAATCGTATCTATCTCTTTATTAGTAAAGAAATGATAAAATTTTGTATTGTTGGATAATGTTTTGAACATTTCCTATATCAAAAGTTGATCGGTTCAGGCACGTTATCTAAAAGCATTGCTGTTCTAAATCAAACTACAGTTCTTAGTATACAGAACACACACAAGAGGAAGAGTTCAGAACTGAACGAATTCTTCTTAAGGCATTGTAGACTAGGTCAGATCAATGTGACCCGACTAGCTAGAGTTACATATAGATGCATATTTAAATCAGTTTGAATTTACATCTTGTGAAACTCGCCAGTCATGTCACAAAGATAAGATGACCATAGCTCCGTTTACTGGAAACAGAGAAAGAGTTAGTAAACTCTTGGGATGATACATGTTGATGTATGTAGGTCCCCAGTCTACACATGCCAAGACCGGTTCTTTGTACTTCATTACATTCTCTGATAAATCTCTCGAGATTCAGACATATGTTCCTGTTGAAACACAAGTCCGAACCTTTTGAGATATTCACAGAATATAAGTTAGAAGTAGAGAACCAAAATGAGGGTATAAGTATTATGTCCTTTGATGTGATCAAGGAGGAGAATACTTGAGCATGGAATTCCTGGACTTTTCTAAAGGAGAATGAGATTCTCTCTCAGCATTACTCCTCCATATACACCATTGCACGATGGTATATCGGGACGGAGCAGATACACCCTATTTGATATGGTGTGCTCTATGATGAGTACTACTGAGTTTCCTATTTCCTTTTGGGAGTTATGTACTTGAGAAGCTGCATACCTATTGAATAGGGTTCAAATCAAATCAGTTGCCTACCACTTCATATGTGATATAGAAAGGGAAGAGCCCATATCTTAAGTTAGTTAAGATTTGGGGTTGTCCGGCCTATGTTTAAAAGCAAAATCCGGACAAGCTCGAGGCAAGGTCTGTAATGTAGAACTGGAAAAGTTCCAGCTATACAAACTGCAGCTGATGATTTGATAGAACCAAAGGATTCAGTAGATTCCAACGAATCTCAGCCTCTCCGCCGATCTAGTAGGGTTCCTCGCCCACCTGAGAGATACTTCGGTTTCTCTATGACAGTGAGAGCGAGGATTGCGTCATGAGATGATGACCCAACTAGCTTCGAGCTGGCCATCGAGAGTAAGACTCTGTAAGAATGGCTGGATGTTTAGCGATCTGAGATGGAATCCATGTACTCCAGCAAAGTATGGACTTTGGCTGCTATATCTGAAGGGTTAAATCCCCATCAGGAGCAAGTATATCTTGAGAAGATTACTTGGTGTACATCGAAAAGTTGAGACTTTCAAAGCTAGACTTGTCAAAAGTTTGCATCATTTACCAGGCGTGGATTATGATGAAACCTTTTTCAAGTAACCAAGCTTAAGTCCATCCAGATCCTACTTGCCACGGCTGCATACCATGACTATGATATCTGGTGGTTGGGTGTCATGACAGCTTTTCTAAATGATGTTTTAGAAGAGGGAGTCGATAAGTACACAGCCAGAGGGCCTCGTAGACAGTGGCAGCAGCGGAAACGTGTGCAAGATGCTTTATAGGATAAAGCAGGCATCGCGGAGTTGGAACGTCTGTTTTGATGAAGTAGTCAAAGAGTTTGACATCATCAAAATGGTAGATGAACCTTGTATAAACAAAAAGGTAGTAGGGAGTATGGTGAAGATCCTCGTAGAGTACGTAGATGACATACTCTTGATAGGGAAGTAGTTTCCTATGCTACGCTCGATCAATCTCCGATTATCACAAAGATTCTCCATATAGGATCAAAGTGATACCTACTAAATCCTGGATTTTGGATCTATGAGATAGATCTAATTGGATGTTAGGAACCTCACTAGAAGTAGTGAGATGGTATCAATTGATTCTGGGGAGAATCACTGGAAAGGTTCCAGGGTGATAAAGATCGACTGAATGTCAGTCGCAGGCATTGTCTTTACCCTCAGTGAAGGGACGGTATGTTGGAAGAGTTCCAATCTACATACCGTGACATACTAGACGATAAAGGCAAGATACATCACTACTTAAGATGCTACCAAAGAGGCAGTCTGGGTGTATATTGGTTCATGAGATGAACTTAGTTCCTCCCATTGTGTGACAATGGAGTTGTGGCTTAAGCCAAGGAACGTCCGTCCCATCAGTGATCCAGACATATTCTAAGGCAGTGTCACCTGATCATGGAGATGGTTGATCTCCAGGGAGATCGAGGTTAGGAGAGTAGACTCAGAGGACAACACAGCGGATCCACTCACAAAGGCCTGTTCCCAGAGAGAGACTTTTATGGGATGGTTGAGTATGAGATACTGCAACCACTGCTATCAGATGGCCCTAGTGCAAGTGGGAGATTGTTAGTTATATGTATGCCCTAGAGGCCATTACTATACATAGGATGTATATTGTAGTGGATGCTGGGACATATATAGGGAGGACTTTCTTGCTCGACATGATAGTATGCTATCTGGTTGATCTTTACCTTAACGTGTACACTGATTGTCTCTCTGTTACATGTTGGTAAAGCCCTTAGGATCTGTACTTGACTACCTGGACTATGATGTGGATCATACTAGTGGGGACATGGTAGTCCATAAGTACATCCTTCAAAGTCCCTAGTCGTGGGTGTATCGAGACGGGGCATCGATATACCAGAGTAGATGTCACGACCCGCAGGGTATGGAACGTGACTGGCACTTAAGTTTACGAAACGTCTAAAGGCGTCCGTAAAATAAGTAAGCCAAAAGCCCAGAAAACAAAACCAATTAAGCAAAAGAGTGAGGAAAACCCAACATTTGAAAGCAAGTTATCAAATAAGTCATGTAAAACCCTTTTTAAAAACAATACCAATTTTTCCCGAAAATTTCGGCAGAGTCTCCTTTGTAAATACTGACCCCAAAAATGGGTACAACAAAATATATACATGAATCCAACAAAATAGGGCATCCCCAAGCGGGAGCTAGCTCTTCGCCATAAGGCGGTCACAAATCCCACGCAATGTAAATGACAACAAGCATAATAATCATAATAAAGCATAAGGAAGCATGAAAAGTAGCATGTCGGCTCAAGCGAGCTCGACCCCAAAAATACAGCATAAAATCCACAAATCTCACAGTCTCATCTCTAGGTCAATATACAATAAATCTGGTAGAAACAGTAGATGGAGTACACTAGATACAAGAATATACAAGGTGGTACAAAATAATAACATAACCCACCTATGAGCAAATCTCGAGCTCAGGCAAAAGAGGCAAAAGACAAGTGCGCCCGCCGCTACTGAACTAACGGAGCGGACCTGCAAAAGACTGTGGCACAACGGGGGTGAGTTGCCAACTCGTGAGTAATAAATAACATCTGCAAAGGCTATCGTATGCATGCACACAAGCATCCTAGCATCTAAAATACAGGTATGACTGGATGCACTAGCAGGTGTGTATATCATATCAGTGTGCTAATATGTATGCAACATGAAAATCTGAGGTCTCAATAGGTATATATAAGAAACATTTTATCTCTTTTTGTTTTTGAAACTCTTTTAGAATGCCAGCATAATGTCAATGAACCGACGAAAATCGGTGTCCAGCAACGACACCCAAAAGCTGTCTCAAATCTCATAAATGTATCTCAGGCCTCAGCCGTCCGGCTGACCCATCTCAAATATCAATATCTCATCATCAAGCGGCCACGGTCGGTATCCTCTGGATATCCGCCGTCCCAAACAGTCACCGGTAGGTAATCCGTCCCCTGCCAGGCTCAACGTCATCACCACATTCCTCTTGCCCCGGGGTACCTTACCGGGCCCACCATGTACCCGTGCCGGTTCCTCCACTCCTCGACACGGATTTCCAAATCCACAGCAAACTCATGGTGGACGACACTTATATCACTAGAAAACCGCAATTTACATGTTTTTAAAAATATCATAAGTTTGGAAATTTTGCGGCTTTCCCCCGAAATCCAGCAATATCATAAAATCTCAAGAAATTCTCATAAGTGCATATATCAATGATAATGAATGCGTATGATATCAATAATCAAGTTGCGATGTGTGATTAATGTATTAAGCATGAACAATGAATATGATGAAGTACATGCACATGAATAGCAATCCTACGGTTTCATTTTAAGGAAATAGCACAATTTAAGTATCAATTAGTAAAAGGTTTAAATTAAAGGTTATCTAGTGTGGTGGCATGGCAATTACCAGGGTGTGTGTGTAAGCATGAATAGTGCTCGTGCTGCATATGAAAACCTGGTAATGGTGCATGTGTCTTACAATTGAGTTTGCGTATATGGGTATAACATATTGATCTAATTGCAGCAATTATCATGCCAGTAATATTATTCTAATGTCACAAGTGGTTATCCAGTTTACTATTTTTCAGTTTACTAAATCTATCGGGCGACTTGCGCCATCCAAACGATCGTCCCCCGTAGATGTTAAATCTACTCACCGGGATCCCTGGCTAGCTGTGTCCAATCACCGCCTTTCCCTTTCGCGCCGCGTCTGACGTCTCCGCGACCGAACCTGGAATTTACATCAATACCAAATATAAGGTTACATATCAAGAACGACGCAAAACCCCAACGAAACTACTAAAGTTCGCTAGCTAGGTACAACGTGCACAAAGTGCGCGGACACACGCGAAAATCGCAAAAACTGCCGAAAAACGCCGATTTGGGTCGCCCGGCGAAACTAAAACCCGACTACCCAAAAACCGCACTCACGCATCCTAAAAGTCGTAGGACAAGCCATTACAATCATCAAGATATCAAAAATAATTCATCACATAATTTATATAAAAATCTAGTAAGCAGATACATTCCAAAAATCGGTGCAACGTCGCCGATTTGCGACAAAACGACTACCATCTAGCATACTCACCCAAGCACACTACAAGCAATCCACACACACTAATTACAACACATTAACCATGCTCCAAAACCTATATTCCACAACCAAACCCTTTCTTGATTTTTATAAATAGCAATTGCAAATCAAAATCCAAACTTGAAACTTTAAATTAACACAACAAAAGCCCACTTAAGAAAAATTAACCTCTTAGGTTAGGTTAGCAAAACACTAGATAACAATTTAGGTTCAATCAACTAAATACTGTTTTCTAAACTTAATCCACTCACTAATCATGTTTCACAAACCACTACTAAACATAAACCCTCTCTTGAAAATTTCAAAACCACAATTTCACCCTTCTAAAATCAACTAATTTAGCAAAGTTGAAACTATATCAACAAGGTAACTATATGGATTAGTTAATTAACCACTAGATTAACTATAAAACAATCTAATTAAGTATTATAGCTACAAAACCCTAGCTAAAATCTTCAAGCAAAACCTAAGAAACTAGATTAAACTACAATAAATTAACACTAAACCATCTAACATAAGAACTTAAACAAAAGAATTTAACATGATAGAAATTATACCTCTTGATCTATGGATCAAGCAAGAAAATTTGCTCCAAAATGCCTCCTTTCCACATGTTTTCAACTATATTAGGCTTGAGAAGAGGTAGCACAAGGATTTGTTTTGGTTTTGTAAACAAATTTGTGGATTTATATGGATTTTTGTAGCAATTTTGATGAAATTTTGGAGGAAATGAAAAGAGGAAGGTGAAGGGGGAGGGCTGCTGGAAATTCTCGGCCAGAAGAGGGATGGGGGAGGGTGTGGGCAAGTGGGGAAGGTCATGGGTCAAGTCTCCAAGTCAAAGTATCATACTTTATTCATTTAAATTAAAATAAACCCAAAAAAACCCCTTAAATCAACTCAAGAAACAACTAAAGAAAAGAGATCAGAATTTTCTGGACTTGGTCATGGTTGGGCTGTCCTAGGGCTGAGGGAAAAGATAGAGGGGTTTTACAAAAGAAATTTTATGCAAAAAGGCCCCCTACAACTCAAAAATTGCAAGTTTTAGCCCAAAATTCAATAAATTCGTTTCAATTCATAAAAATTTGTTAAAAATCAAAATAAATTACTAAAAATTCATGTTATCACTAGATTATAATTATAATAATTTTAGAGATTAAAATTAGTCCGGAAAAATTTGTATTTATCGCTTATTTAATGTATTTTCTTACCGGCTTAAAATAATATAAAAAAATTGAAAAATAGGGAAAAATTTTAAATGACCAAAATTTCATAAATAACTCATTAGCTACTAAAAACAAGCAATTACCTATCCATTTTAGGTATAATTAGCCCTAAACTGCAAAATAACAAGAAAGACGGTTTTCGGAAAAATACCGAATTTTCACCGAATTTCAGGAAAACACCAAAATGACTTTTCAAGTCGCTACAATCTTCCCCCCTTAAAGAAATTCGGTCCCCGAATTTAAAAATATAACTACGCGTACCTTCAAAGAGATGGGGATACTTCTTCCTCATCTCGCCCTCGGTCTCCCAGGTAACCTCCTCGCTGCTCGGGCTACGCCAAAGGACCTTGACGGTTGGTATACTCTTCGACCTCAACTTCTTCACCTGCCGATCCAGGATGGCCACCGGCTGCTCTGCAAAAGAAAGGTCGCGCTCTAGCTGGACTGTCGGGTGCTGAAACGCATGCGAAGGGTCGTGAAGGTACTTGCGGAGCATCGAAACATGAAAAACGGGATGAACATCGGGAAAGCTGGGAGGAAGAGCCAAACGATATGCAACTGCGCCGACATGCTCGAGTATCTCGAAGGGACCTACGAATCTAGGGCTAAGCTTTCCCTTTCGCCCAAAACGCATCACGCCCTTCATCGGAGAGACTTTCAGAAAAACATGGTCGCCAACTGCGAACTCTAATCTGCGACGGCGCCTGTCTGCATAGGATTTCTGCCTGCTCTGAGCCGCTCTCATCCGGTCTCGGATCAACTGGATCTTCGATGTCGTCTCCTCAACAAGCTGCGGCCCCAAAATGCTGCTCTCGCTGAGCTCTGTCCAACAAACGGGCGATCTGCATCTCCTCCCATACAATGCCTCGAAAGGTGCCATCTGAATAGTATCCTGGAAGCTGTTGTTGTAGGAGAACTCCACTAGAGGTAAATGACGATCCCAGCTACCACCAAAGTCTAAAACGCACGCTCTGAGCATGTCCTCGAGAGTCTGAATGGTCCGCTCTGACTGTCCGTCGGTCTGCGGATGAAACGCTGTGCTGAAGCTCAAACGAGTGCCCAAAGCCTCCTGAAGTCTCTGCCAAAGTCGGCTGGTGAACTGAGTGCCTCGATCTGATACGATACAAGTCGGTACGCCATCTAGTCGCACGATCTCGTCAATATAGAGCTGAGCATACTGAGCGAAGCTGAAAGTCGTCTTCACTGGCAGGAAGTGAGCCGCTTTCGTCAATCTATCCACGATCACCCAGATAGAGTCGTACCCTCGACTGGTCCTGGGTAGACCCACAACGAAATCCATCGAAATCTGCTCCCATTTCCACTCTGGAATGGGTAACGGCTGTAGCTCTCCTGCGGGCCTCTGGTGCTCGGCCTTGACTTGCTGACAAGTCAGGCATCTCGAAATGAACTCCGCAATGTCCCTCTTCATCCCGTCCCACCAGTAGGTCTCTCTCATATCATGGTACATCTTGGTGGAACCGGGGTGGACACTATACACTGATCGGTGTGCCTCCTCGAGAATGTCGCGCCGTAATCCATCAGCATCTGGTACGCACAGTCTAGATCCATATCGTAAAATCCCCTGATCGTCAACCACGAACTCGGAAAATCTGCCCTGTCCCATCTGTGCCACAATCTCTGAGCAACGGTCGTCACTGCGCTGTGCCTCATATATACGGTCAAGCAACTGTGGGCGTGCACGAACATGCGCGAGCTGTCCCCCTGTCTGAGTGAACTCGAACTCAACTCGGCTGTCGCATAACGTCTGCCAATCTGCTGACGACTGCCTCTGCACTGCGCGCAAAAAGGATAGACTACCCCCGGGCCTCCTACTCAACGCATCTGCCACCACATTCGCCTTGCCGGGGTGATATAAGATCTCGCAGTCGTAGTCTTTCACCAACTCCATCCAACGACGCTGTCTGAGGTTCAGGTCTCGCTGCTGAAATATGTACTTTAAGCTCTTGTGATCGGTGAATATCTGACACGACTCGCCGTAAAGGTAATGTCGCCAAATCTTCAGTGCAAAGACCACTGCAGCCATCTCCAAATCATGAGTGGGGTAGTTCTGTTCATGCTTCTTCAACTGCCGAGAAGCATAAGCGATCACCCGGCCATGCTGCATCAATACGCATCCTAATCCCACTCGCGAAGCATCACAGTAGACAACAAATCCGCCTGATCCCGAAGGCAAAGATAATACCGGCGCCGTAGTCAAACATGTCCGCAGCTGCAGAAAACTGCGCTCGCACTCCTCTGTCCAGACGAAAGAAACTCCCTTCCGGGTCAAACTGGTCAACGGTGCAGCTATACGGGAGAAGTCCTGAACAAAACGCCTGTAGTAGCCCGCCAGGCCTAGAAAACTACGGATCTCAGTAACCGATGTAGGTCGGGGCCACTGCTGAACAGCCTCAATCTTCTTCGGGTCCACACAAATGCCGTCTCTCGTAACCACGTGACCCAAGAATCCGACGCTGTCCAGCCAGAAAGCACACTTGGAGAACTTCGCGAACAGCTGGTGCTCCCTCAGAGTCTGTAACGTAATCCGCAAGTGCTGCTCGTGCTCCTCTCTGCTCCGGGAGTACACCAAGATATCGTCGATAAACACGATGATGAACAAGTCAAGATACGGCCTGAATGTACGGTTCATCAAATCCATGAATGCTGCCGGGGCGTTGGTGAGTCCGAACGACATCACCAAAAACTCGTAATGGCCGTAGCGCGTGCGGAAAGCTGTCCTCGGTATATCCTCCTGTCGAACTCGCAGCTGATGGTATCCTGATCGCAAGTCGATCCTCGAAAAATACCCCGCACCCTGAAGCTGGTCGAATAAATCATCAATGCGCGGCAACGGATATCTGTTCCGAACGGTAACTTTGTTCAGCTGGCGGTAGTCGATACATAAGCGCAAACTTCCATCCTTCTTCTTGACAAACAGGACCGGAGCACCCCACGGAGAAACACTAGGTAGAATAAGCCCCTTATCCAACAAATCCTGCAACTGATCCTTCAGCTCTCGAAGCTCTGCTGGGGCCATCCGATAAGGCGGTATAGAAATAGGCCCCGAACCGGGAATCAAATCAATGCAGAACTCAACATCGCGCTCAGGCGGTAGCCCAGGTAGCTCATCAGGGAAAACATCAGGGAACTCACAAACTACCGGGACCCGGTCCAACGGAACCTCTGCAGCTCGAGTATCACAAACAAACGCTAAGAATCCCTGACATCCCTTCCGCAAGAACTGACCAGCGCGAAGAGAAGAAATTAAGCTGGGAAGGGCGACACTGCGGTCTCCCTGAATAACAAGGACTGGCTCTCCCGGAAAGCTAAATCTGACTGCCTTCTCACGGCAGTCCACCGAAGCATAACAAGTGGCTAGCCAATCCATGCCCAGAAGCACATCAAAGTCCAACATATCGAGGAGTATCAAATCAACTGATGAATCCCTCTCCCCGATACGAACGGAACACAAACGAAATACAAACCGAGCGACAAACGACTCGCCTACCGGAGTACTAACAACAAGCGGCTGATCTAACGACGACGACTCACGGCCCAACATCGGTGCAAAGTGTGTAGAGACGTACGAATGTGTGGAACCTGGGTCGAATAATACCCGTGCGTCGAAAGAACAAACTGGCAAGGTACCTGTCACAACGGCATTGGATGCCTGCGCATCCTGCGGTGTCAAAGCAAGAACTCGGGCCTGTCCTCCACCGATAGCGGGCTGACCTCGACCTCGGCCTCTGCCTCCTCGTCCTCTCTGAACAGGACCGCCGCGTCCACGGCCTCTCGGTGCACCTAACTGGCGTGGAGCATCGCCTGGGGTAGGAAGTAGGGCTCTCTGAGGAGGGGGTGGTGATGGTGGTAGGGTCACATGCGGAACTGTCGCTGCTCCCTGTCGTCTCACTGGACAGTCTCTGACAAGATGGTGCAGACTCCCGCACCCAAAACATCCTGGCGACGGCTGCTGCCCCTGGGAATAAGAACCATATAACTGTCCCCGCCCAAATCCTCTGCCAGGCCTATCTCTCGGAAAGAATCTGGCGCGCTGCCTCTGAGGCGGTACATCGGTGCGCATCCTCTTCGGCCCAGAAACGGCCGGAGTCTGTGATATGCGTGCCTCCATCCGCAATGCCGTATCCATAGCAGCTGAGTAAGTGTCGTAGTGCTGGGCGCCAATGGCAAGATATAGCTGGGCATCAAGTCCCTGTACGAACCTCTTCACCATCTTCTCCTCGGTATCCACCAAATACTGAGCATATCGGGATAACTGTGTAAACTGGATGTCATACTCAGACACCGTCATCCCAGGTGTCTTGACTAAGGCCTCGAAGCTGCGAGCTCTGGCTTCACGAACGCTCTCTGGAAGGAAACGGGCCAGAAAGACCGCTGTGAACTCGGCCCAAGTCATAGGCGGTAGATCTGCAGCTCGACCTCTCAAGACTGACTCCCACCATGTATGCGCGAGACCCTCTAGTCGGAAACTCGCAAGCTCTACCCATCGATCATCCGAACATCTCAGCGAACGGCAGATCCTGGCTAAACTGTCAAGGAACGTCTGTGGGTCCTCCGCTGCCTCGGTGCCGGTGAATACTGGAGGTCTCAGCCTCATGAAATCCTGTAGTGAAATCGGAATGGCCACGGTGGTAGTAGTAGGAGTAGGTATCATGGTCGTCTGTGATGTAGTAGGTACGTCATCCGGCCTCGGTGTACGACTGGCTGCAACTAGGGATCCTACCATCTGACGCAGCTCCTGCATGCCTCCCATCATCTGTCGCAACTCCTCCATACCGGTCTCGAGCCTATCCATACGGCCTGGGGAAGGTGGATCGGTCTGTCCCTGCGGCGTAGGCATACCGCCCTGCTCAGTCCTAGTCTCGGACGAGCCAGCTCGAATCTCGTCTCTGGCGGCAGCCCTCTGTGCCCTCGTAGCCTTCGGCGGCATAGTGGCTGTTACAGGAAAACGGATAGTAAGGACAGTGCAATAGGATTATAGGATACACGGAATTGAAGAAGGAAATTTCCAAGCAAGTATCCTAAAGTCACTTAGGCGGAGTACCGTATCGTAAGTATGCCGCGGACATACGCACGCTACGTTACCCTGCTTAAGTCACTTACTCCATCTACCAAGGGTCATCCTACACTCACAAAGGTAAAACCTATCGCTCTGATACCAACTTTGTCACGACCCGCAGGGTACGGAACGTGACTGGCACTTAAGTTTACGAAACGTCTAAAGGCGTCCGTAAAATAAGTAAGCCAAAAGCCCAGAAAACAAAACCAATTAAGCAAAAGAGTGAGGAAAACCCAACATTTGAAAGCAAGTTATCAAATAAGTCATGTAAAACCCTTTTTAAAAACAATACCAATTTTTCCCGAAAATTTCGGCAGAGTCTCCTTTGTAAATACTGACCCCAAAAATGGGTACAACAAAATATATACATGAATCCAACAAAATAGGGCATCCCCAAGCGGGAGCTAGCTCTTCGCCATAAGGCGGTCACAAATCCCACGCAATGTAAATGACAACAAGCATAATAATCATAATAAAGCATAAGGAAGCATGAAAAGTAGCATGTCGGCTCAAACGAGCTCGACCCCAAAAATACAGCATAAAATCCACAAATCTCACAGTCTCATCTCTAGGTCAATATACAATAAATCTGGTAGAAACAGTAGATGGAGTATACTAGATACAAGAATATACAAGGTGGTACAAAATAATAACATAACCCACCTATGAGCAAATCTCGAACTCAGGCAAAAGAGGCAAAAGACAAGTGCGCCCGCCGCTACTGAACTAACGGAGCGGACCTGCAAAAGACTGTGGCACAACGGGGGTGAGTTGCCAACTCGTGAGTAATAAATAACATCTGCAAAGGCTATCGTATGCATGCACACAAGCATCCTAGCATCTAAAATACAGGTATGACTGGATGCACTAGCAGGTGTGTATATCATATCAGTGTGCTAATATGTATGCAACATGAAAATCTGAGGTCTCAATAGGTATATATAAGAAACATTTTATCTCTTTTTGTTTTTGAAACTCTTTTAGAATGCCAGCATAATGTCAATGAACCGACGAAAATCGGTGTCCAGCAACGACACCCAAAAGCTGTCTCAAATCTCATAAATGTATCTCAGGCCTCAGCCGTCCGGCTGACCCATCTCAAATATCAATATCTCATCATCAAGCGGCCACGGTCGGTATCCTCTGGATATCCGCCGTCCCAAACAGTCACCGGTAGGTAATCCGTCCCCTGCCAGGCTCAACGTCATCACCACATTCCTCTTGCCCCGGGGTACCTTACCGGGCCCACCATGTACCCGTGCCGGTTCCTCCACTCCTCGACACGGATTTCCAAATCCACAGCAAACTCATGGTGGACGACACTTATATCACTAGAAAACCGCAATTTACATGTTTTTAAAAATATCATAAGTTTGGAAATTTTGCGGCTTTCACCCGAAATCCAGCAATATCATAAAATCTCAAGAAATTCTCATAAGTGCATATATCAATGATAATGAATGCGTATGATATCAATAATCAAGTTTCGATGTGTGATTAATGTATTAAGCATGAACAATGAATATGATGAAGTACATGCACATGAATAGCAATCCTACGGTTTCATTTTAAGGAAATAGCACAATTTAAGTATCAATTAGTAAAAGGTTTAAATTAAAGGTTATCTAGTGTGGTGGCATGGCAATTACCAGGGTGTGTGTGTAAGCATGAATAGTGCTCGTGCTGCATATGAAAACCTGGTAATGGTGCATGTGTCTTACAATTGAGTTTGCGTATATGGGTATAACATATTGATCTAATTGCAGCAATTATCATGCCAGTAATATTATTCTAATGTCACAAGTGGTTATCCAGTTTACTATTTTTCAGTTTACTAAATCTATCGGGCGACTTGCGCCATCCAAACGATCGTCCCCCGTAGATGTTAAATCTACTCACCGGGATCCCTGGCTAGCTGTGTCCAATCACCGCCTTTCCCTTTCGCGCCGCGTCTGACGTCTCCGCGACCGAACCTGGAATTTACATCAATACCAAATATAAGGTTACATATCAAGAACGACGCAAAACCCCAACGAAACTACTAAAGTTCGCTAGCTAGGTACAACGTGCACAAAGTGCGCGGACACACGCGAAAATCGCAAAAACTGCCGAAAAACGCCGATTTGGGTCGCCCGGCGAAACTAAAACCCGACTACCCAAAAACCGCACTCACGCATCCTAAAAGTCGTAGGACAAGCCATTACGATCATCAAGATATCAAAAATAATTCATCACATAATTTATATAAAAATCTAGTAAGCAGATACATTCCAAAAATCGGTGCAACGTCGCCGATTTGCGACAAAACGACTACCATCTAGCATACTCACCCAAGCACACTACAAGCAATCCACACACACTAATTACAACACATTAACCATGCTCCAAAACCTATATTCCACAACCAAACCCTTTCTTGATTTTTATAAATAGCAATTGCAAATCAAAATCCAAACTTGAAACTTTAAATTAACACAACAAAAGCCCACTTAAGAAAAATTAACCTCTTAGGTTAGGTTAGCAAAACACTAGATAACAATTTAGGTTCAATCAACTAAATACTGTTTTCTAAACTTAATCCACTCACTAATCATGTTTCACAAACCACTACTAAACATAAACCCTCTCTTGAAAATTTCAAAACCATAATTTCACCCTTCTAAAATCAACTAATTTAGCAAAGTTGAAACTATATCAACAAGGTAACTATATGGATTAGTTAATTAACCACTAGATTAACTATAAAACAATCTAATTAAGTATTATAGCTACAAAACCCTAGCTAAAATCTTCAAGCAAAACCTAAGAAACTAGATTAAACTACACTAAATTAACACTAAACCATCTAACATAAGAACTTAAACAAAAGAATTTAACATGATAGAAATTATACCTCTTGATCTATGGATCAAGCAAGAAAATTTGCTCCAAAATGCCTCCTTTCCACATGTTTTCAACTATATTAGGCTTGAGAAGAGGTAGCACAAGGATTTGTTTTGGTTTTGTAAACAAATTTGTGGATTTATATGGATTTTTGTAGCAATTTTGATGAAATTTTGGAGGAAATGAAAAGAGGAAGGTGAAGGGGGAGGGCTGCTGGAAATTCTCGGCCAGAAGAGGGATGGGGGAGGGTGTGGGCAAGTGGGGAAGGTCATGGGTCAAGTCTCCAAGTCAAAGTATCATACTTTATTCATTTAAATTAAAATAAACCCAAAAAAACCCCTTAAATCAACTCAAGAAACAACTAAAGAAAAGAGATCAGAATTTTCTGGACTTGGTCATGGTTGGGCTGTCCTAGGGCTGAGGGAAAAGATAGAGGGGTTTTACAAAAGAAATTTTATGCAAAAAGGCCCCCTACAACTCAAAAATTGCAAGTTTTAGCCCAAAATTCAATAAATTCGTTTCAATTCATAAAAATTTGTTAAAAATCAAAATAAATTACTAAAAATTCATGTTATCACTAGATTATAATTATCATAATTTTAGAGATTAAAATTAGTCCAGAAAAATTTGTATTTATCGCTTATTTAATGTATTTTCTTACCGGCTTAAAATAATATAAAAAAATTGAAAAATAGGGAAAAATTTTTAAATGACCAAAATTTCATAAATAACTCATTAGCTACTAAAAACAAGCAATTACCTATCCATTTTAGGTATAATTAGCCCTAAACTGCAAAATAACAAGAAAGACGGTTTTCGGAAAAATACCGAATTTTCACCGAATTTCAGGAAAACACCAAAACGACTTTTCAAGTCTCTACAGTAGACTAGCGTGTACCTTCTCGACCCATACAGATGGGCGATGGATGATCCCATATCCATTGGTGTTTGACATCAGAGATGATATACGGGTGCTCAGTAGAGACTGGGTACACTGGACGGACTCGCCGAGAACTCCCAGATGGTATTATACCTCACGTCAGATGGCAGTTCTCTGGTGACACTGGTACAGAGTAGTCTGTTGACCCGAGATCGTCATAGAGTCTTGTGTGGTTCCCACTGTGCTTTGATTTCCATCTTACCATGTCCAAGAGGGCGTGCAAAACGGTGGTTTTTGGGTACAGTCCCGAATCACATGGAGGCAATGAGCGATAGGAGGGGATTCGTCTCTCCCGGTATAGGGAGTTGATGTTGCGCTGTGTTCGATTGGCTATAACAGGAAATCCCTGGCCAGGGTTGCTGAGATTTACTGGTAAGTGTTACCAGTAGTTTCTCGAATTGTTATAGACCTCATATCGACACGACTTATCGAGCTATTGGGGGTCTGACGTTTACCACCCCTAGGCAAGATATGCGACATATCAGACGATCAGACCGGACTGTACGGTAGTGTTACTAGTTGGATTCACTGGAGTGTGAGCGGGCTTGCTCGTCGATCTTCAGATCGCTCAATACCCGGGTGGCCGTTACGTTTAGCAGACCGCTTGCGGCTTGTGGGTGTTTGATATGATCATCACCTGCTGCCGGCGTATTGACGAGTCTTTAGAGTCCTATACAGAGGTTTCCTGGCTCAAGCGAAACGAAATAGGAGCGCATATGAGATATGTGCAGGACCGAGAATAATGCGTGTATGTGATACCGTATTCTATTCTCGCGATGAATGTGTCGAATGGTTGTATGCGATATAACCTAGTTATCGAATCAAGGATTGATTCGATAAGCCGATACATTGTATACTAGTCGGTTGTGTGCGACATGACCGGATCATTGAATCAAGTGTTGATTTAATGATTTAATGCATAATTATATATTTGATATATTACTTTGCATTAACTAGTATTGGTTCACTTTAAATGGATTTTCTCACTTGGTTTGTGCACATTGTATATGTGATATATTTTTGTGCACTTGTATGTATCATGTTTGATGATGCATGCTAACTTGTGTTTTGTGTAAAGTTTAAACCATGGTTATGTAATGGTTAGGGTTTTCATTTTCATATCTATTTATTTATTTGTTTATTCATATTGGAAAATGATAAGCATAATGCAAAATGGTGGCTTTCTTTGGAAGCTTGTTGAAGCTTCATGAAGACTTTGACCAAGTGACCATTTTGTCTCATGCTTAACCCTAACCATTCCATTCAACCATGATTAACTCTCTACACTTGACCATGGTTATTATTATGATAAGTATTGATTTACTTTTGATTTTAAAATAACTTATCATAACAATTTCTATCTTCTTCTTCCTTTCTTCAAGTGAAGAAAGCAAGCTCCATCAATGGTGATTGATGGAAATGAGTGAGAAATCCAATTCTAAAGTCTACCCACTTCCTATTTCTTCATCCTCTACCTCTTGCCAAGTAGTAGAGTGTGTTTCCTTCACAAGTTTTCATGGCTTGGTGAAGGTGGAGCTTGATCTAGTGATGCTTCGACGTAGATCATCTTCGGCACGTTGTCGACGACCTAGCCCGGTCTTTTCTCCGATGAAACCACCGTGAGAGTCATGGTTCGATTTGGACAGCGGAGAGGACTTCATTGCGGAGCCGTGGAGGTGGAGCACCGGATCTACAAAGATTGTATTTCCGTATCTCTTAGTTAAGTGTTAACTAGTTTATTGATTCGCCTAGAATTCTAGCCAACGATCCGTAGTCGGGTTTCTCGGCATCTAGATTTTTTGAAATTGGCATGGTTGATGCCTTGTGAGACCTCACTAGGGTTCCTAGGAACCCTACAAACCAGACCCATTGCGTGCGCGTACCAGGCCACGTACGCGTTGAAGACCTTGGGAACGCAGCTTGGCTCGCTGATGAAGAAGTAGGAGCCCGTGTTAACCCGCATAAAATGGTGCATCGCACTCCTTAACCCCTCCCGGCTGGCCACGGGCTCTTCCAAAAAGGCTTCCAGCGGGATCCCCTGGTGATAGCTGAATTGTTGGGCGAACCGGTGAGGGTTATACCTCATGAAAAGCGTCGTCTCATTCTGCCTGAACACCAGGTAGCCCGGCCGAATGGAGTAGAGGTGAAGGATCTCCCGGGTTTTCAATATGGAGGCCCCGTCCTTAAAATCATCGCGCAGCGGCACCACCGACTTGGTGGTTTCTGAGCCTATGGTTATGACTTTATCCAAAAAAGAAACCTTCGTTCCGACCAGGTGTGGACGAAGGAGTAACCCCCTAGCCTCCCGCGGAGGCGCAACCACTATCGAGGCGCAAACCAGCCGCATGACTCTTGGGAGTCTACACTTCTCAAAAAACGGAGGGATCTTATGGATGCCGAACACCCCATGCACATGCATTTCCATCCATGAGGTGAAGTAGTGCATCGGGAAATAGCCGGCTGGACCCCAGGTTCATTAGCGTCCGCCGCCACGCTAAGTCCATTATATAGGTGAGCCAACCCGGCGATTCCTATTGTCAACTGCAGGCCAGCCACCATCCGATGCGCTGGATAGAAAACGGACGGCCGCATGTGGCGCGGGTGCATGGGGAGCACAAAGCTGCACAGCCACAATCCCAGGAGCCCTACAAAAAAGGTCTCCTCATCCATGCCCGGGACGGCAATTTCTGACAAGGGCATGACGGCGGCACCGGGGAGATAAAAGTCCTTTTGATCATCCTCCGATGTGGGTTGACGGTCCAAGCCGAAGCTAAAAGGGTCATCAAGCTAGGCGAACTTCTCGCTCCGCTTCAATAGAAACTCCGGTCGAATGAAGCGGGCGATAAAATCTGCGAAACTGACTCCCCGGATGCCTGATTCCAGATAGAGCCCTTCATATATGTCCAGCACCTTCACCAAGCCCGGAAACTGGTGCTGAATAGCATTCTCCGGCGTCAGATCAAACACCAGCGGCTTGGTGGCAAAGACGTATTCGTTAGGAGGAAGCAGCTCCTCGTAATGCTCCCCCCTCATCGGCAGACCCGAGATCTCAGAGAACTCTTCCAAGGAGATAGAAACTTCCCTGTCCGTCATCAGGAAGGTGTGGGTGGGGATATTCCATTGTTCGATAAAAGCCTTAATCCACCACGTTGGAGGAGAGGGATACTCAAAGAGAAAGACGTAGATTGACGAATACAAACCAATCTTCATCATATTTTTCCTCTTCGCCAATAAGATGTACCGGGCCCACTGCAAATATCTGACGGGTGGTTGCGGGATCAATCCAATGTTATAGGCCTATCCCCAAAATCGTGCTTCACCCTGACAGATTCGCCTCCCCAAAATGTCTATTGCCGGTGGCGGCTACACGGGAATAGCACCAATTGCAGGCTGGAGGAGGTCATCCGAATTCCAATTTTTGACCTCCACGGCATACTTCACCGGGGGTTCATCCGCATAGGGGATCGAAAATATGGGCTCAGACGGCATAGCGGAACCGAAGCTTCGGCGACCCTGGATGATCTCGTTATACCACCTACCCCACAGGTGAAGGTTCTTGTGCTCGGGGTCATGATCCTGGATGAGAGTGAGCACCTCTCGGTCCACTGGTGCCTGGGGAAATCCTCCCTCCGAGCGAACAAACGGGAAAGACAAATCAGCAGACATGTTTCCTGCGAAGAGACAAAAATCAGCCTTCAGTGTTGTAATTCCAACGCTTGGCATTTTAAGATTTATAACACACTGCAATGTAGTGGGTAGGGGACCCACAAAATCTAGATGACAGTGCATCAGTTAATAAGACAGCCCCATCATTGGATTAGACTGTCAATTAATGAAGAGATCCTCAAGAGAATATTCTCATTAATAGGAAATCCCTAGAGACAAGGAGAAAATCTCCTCTTTCAGAGCAAAACTCTGTCACATAGTGACATTTGTCAAACTCTGGTCTCAAGAGAATAAAATTCCTAAAAGAGCCTAACTCTGTAATAATGATGGAAAGATCCATCAAAAGAAAAATTTAACTCTTGAAAAAATTAAAAATTTTAGGATCTTAAAGATCCATGAAAGCTCTTAGGAGTTCTTCATTTTCAGATCAAAAAGATCTACATTTGACCTATGAGCAAAGCTCTGTTCATGGGTTAAAACCCATGAACTAAGATCTCTGTAGATCTATGGACTTTTGAGAGCAAGGCTCTGTTGGTAAAACCCCAAAGGGGTTTTCTTTAGATCAAAGATCTATGAGAGCAAGGCTCTGTTAATTAAAATTAATTTAATTTAATTTAAGTTAAGTTAAATTTTACCTAAGATGATTTAAAATTTGAACTCTGAAGTTCTTGAAAAGAAACGAGAGCAAGGTTCTAAAGTTCTTAAAAACAAGAGCAAGGCTCTGAAAACTCAAGTTCTTGAAAATAGGTAACTATTTACTGAGGACCAAGGGTCCTATTTATAGGCGCTTACGCCCCTTCAACTTATCAGTTGATCCAATGGTTAGGATCTTACCACCGCTGCACTCACGTGTGCACCACGTGAGCGCAACGGTGGAGGTGCATTTGTTTCCCCCAATCAGAGCAAAACTCTGTTTGAATTTCAAAAATTCAAAAATTGAAGCAACGCTTCAAATTCCTTGCGCTGCGCGCAACGCGCCACGTGTCAAAAACTGATACGTCAGCGCAGCACCCAAGGCAGCGCAGCCAATCAGAGCAAGGCTCTATTTAAAACAAAATTAAAAGAAGCAACGCTTCAGATGATCTGCGCTCTGCGCAGCGCAGTTGCGCTAACGCAGTTGCGCTGCGCTCTGCGCTGCGGGCCACGTGGCAGCGCAGTTGCGCTGCGCTCTGCGCTGCGCGACACGTGTCAGCGCAGTTGCGCTAGCGCAGTTGCGCTAGCGCAATTGCGCTGCGCTACGCGACACGTGTCAAGCGCAGGTGCGTTTGCGCCAAACAGAATTAAAATTTCCAGTAAGATCTTTCTGTTCTTGTTAAAACAAGAAGATTGTCTTCTGTAAAACAGAAACCCTTGGATCAAAAATCCAACGGTAAGGAAAATTCCCCAAATCACTCAGAGAATGATCTCTTCAACAAATTTAACAAATTAATGGGCACTATATAAATGCCTCTAAACCCCAATTCAAAAAAAAAGAACACAGAGAGAAAAACAGAGAATTCCTCTAAAGAATTCTGAGAAGAGCTCAAAGAAAGAAAAGGTAAAAACCTCTGAAAAAAGAAGAATTTCTTCTGAAAAGATCATTGATCTAAAAACAAGATCAAGGATCTTCAATATAAAAATAATAAATAATATCAAAGGCATTGCCTTTTTTATCAACCATTGGTTCTGGAATCTTAAAGATTCTTTTCTTGAATCCAAAATTACATCAAGATATAAAAACAGTGCCTTGCACTTGCAAATCTGCACCGTTGCGCTCCTGGGTTGGCGCAAGCCACCAGAAAGCGCCACGTGTCAGCACCAGAATAACTTGCGCTATGCGCTTTTAAGATAGAGTATTGCTCTCTGAAATTGGCGCAACTCACCAGAGCGCGCCACGTGTCAGCAGCGCAACAGCGCAGCACACTGCGCTTGCGCTCACTGGAGCGTGACACGTGTCACCTCCACATGCGCTTGCGCTCAATGATTGGCGCAATGCGTCTGATAGGCCACATGGCCACTGTCAGTTTAATTAATGCACTGCATTATTTACAGAAGGGTCAAGCCCAATTAAAAAAGGTCTAACAGGCCTAATAAAATGCAATGCATTATTTTAAAAAGGGCAGAGCCCAAACAAAAACAGATGCTGTGCATCATTTAAAAGGGACAGAGCCCAAATCAAAAAGGTCTAGCAGGCCAAAAGAAAATGCAGTGCATTATTAAACAGGGGCAAAGACCTAGCACAGGCCTAATAGGCCAAAGATAAAAACGTTGAATATTCTCAATTGGACTTAGCCCAATCATGGCCGTAAGTCCTCAAATTAAATTGACTGAGCAAGAATGCTCTCTTAAATCAATTTACATCCGGTTCAAGGATACATCTCTGAACTCCTCTGACACCTATCGTTGTAATCCTTCAACGACGTCAGAAAGGTGATGGGTCTCGACGGCCATACATCCTATGGACCACTATGTCCCTAAACTGGAATATGGACCCCCATGTCCCTAAACTGGCAATGGACCACTATGTCCCTAAACTGGAACAATAGAGCCCCCAAATGCTCTTTTGTCGGATCTAAACGATCACGTTTAAGTTTATCTTAGCCTCAAATACGGCTAACGTATCCTTAAACCTTCAAACAGACTTTAGTCCCAAATTGGACTATAGATCCCCCAATCGACTTTGGTTCAAGGGTACATCTCTGAACTCCTCTGACACCTGTCGTTGTAATTCTTCAACGACGTCAGAGAGGTGATGGGTCCCGACGGCCATACATTAAACAAGGACCACTATGTCCCTAAACTAGAACAATAGAGCCCCCAAATGCTCTTTGACGGATCTAAACGATCCCGTTAAGTTGATCTTGGTCTCAAATTAGACTAACGTATCCTTAACAAACGTTTAAGTCGATCTTAGCCTCAAATATGGCTAACGTATCCTTAAACCAAAACCCCCAAACCAAATCTAAGAAAATACGGATTTGGACTAATCCACGTCCTACGGGCGACAACATAAATTAGTCTCCGTATACAATCCACGAGCAACCACAAACAAAACAAACAACCACGACACGAAGTGAAATTCTGGAGAAGGAGAAAGTTTTTACCGCAATGCGGTAGCGTAATTAACTGCAGAGGCTTGCGCCTGCAGGGAAGAGCGTCCCCACAATCAAAAACCCCTCAAGCGAGGAGGAATCTGACGAAGTTTGCTATATCGGCCGCATCCGTCTAAACCTCCGATATACGGTGCCATAAATCAACTTGGCATCTTCGGAGAGGTGGACGGATAAAACCATATAGCATCTGCCCCAAATTTCAGGTAAGACGTCCCTGTCTCGGCCGCCATTCGGAGGGGAACATACACCCTACAAGTTCGCCAATCTTTGGGCCAGGTCAGTGTCGGTACTTTGAGGGAAGTTCCCCGTGCTTTCGCACAGACCTGATTAATATAAATCTCGTTCTCCCAGTGGCGTAACCCCGTTAACACCTTTCTAGTCACCTGCTTGATCGGCTAATTGTAATGTGCAAAACTCTCTCAGAAGTAACTCTTACTCGCAGTGGGTATCGGGATCCAACTATCTCATAGAAGGTATGCAATCTCATTGCAAATTTCAACACTTGAAATTCCCGATAATATTTTACCCCTAGCGTCCTATGACCTTGACAGAGGCCAACAAACCATAGGCTGCCAGTCAAGTTCAACCCGTACATTTCGTGATTGAATTAAACCCACCTGCACGACCCTTGACGGAGGCCAACAAAGTCGCACGACTACCCTAATCCAATCACATCACATGCTTCAGATAAGCACTAGTTAGCTACCGTACACTACGCCTTGACGGAGGCTAATAAAAATAGCATGAATACTAAGTAGTACTTATCTGAAATGACGGAGGGCTACGACAGGTTTTTAAGAAAACCTTTTGCGTAATGAACTTGATATCGTTGTAGAATCGAGTAATTTGAAAAGGAGTGGTTTAAGGTCCGCTTTTAAAATCATGTTTTTTCAAAATAAACCGAGTGGGTGTAGCATCTGCTAGCTTTTTCTAAAGAGGTCATTCCCGGTGAAGGGATCTCGGCTCTTTCTTCATCGAATGAGGTGCTGGATATTCATCAAGGAATACAGCTATGCAAAGCAAGAACTAGAGCTACCTTTTTGAAAATTTGATTCTACAACATTTTTAGGTTTCTTTCTTTTCATTAATCTCATTAATGAAGTCCCATCATTTATACTTCCTAAGCATCACAGATAAAGAAACGAAAATAGAACGTACGCTTATGCTATCCACATTCGTCACAGTGTCCCGTTATGCACCGTTAGGTTACTTAACTAACGGTATCGCGGGGCGGGACTAGCGCGAGTGCAAAACATAAGCAACGTTTATTATATATCATATATATAATAACAACATTCGTCTCATCATATAAAGGGATCACATCACAGAATATCAGTAGCAGCAGTTAACATATGAAATGTTGGATATATAAGGAGGTCCGTATTTTAAATTAAGCCAGTAAAAAACACGGGTTTCATGGTCGTGATGAATAGCCAAACCCACATCCCTAGACCCCTACGAGAGCGGTAAGCAACCCTAACAATTCTAGAGTTAGGAGACCCGGTCTCGACTTCTCGAGATGGTCTCTCACTGGACTCTAGAACCCGATTACCTGTGCTCCCCATCTTGGGTAATGCGGAAAAGTAAGTAATATACATCAATGGTGACATCATCCTCAACCTGAAAGTACCCCAATAAAAGAATATTACATACAAGTTTTTACATGAATGAAAATGAAAACTCTCATCTCATGCAAAAACTTCCTGGCTATTCAAACACGACGATCCAATATAACATGTCCCAGCAACATATAACATCACATGTCATCAACGTAAGTAAGTATATGTATCCTAATTGTCGTTGACATATAGCAACAAAACCGGCGATACACCACATACTACACTTACGGTCGCAGAAAAGAAAATGTCAAACTACAATATTTGGAATCGACACATCCCTTAGACATCATAAACCCGGAATATCTCATACTTCGGATTTCATGCCTAACATTGTAAATCTTACATTTGGGTCTCATCTATGAAAACACATTTTCAAAAGAAATCGGGTTATTCAACAAGATTCCCGATTCCTATCGAGACCGAAATGTTAAATCTACAAGCAACTAATCAATTTTCAAAAAACTAATAACTAATTAGTGTAGATTCCAAATATTGTATCACATTCATAAAAACTAGGCGATGTTAAAATTTTCGATCGATCGATCAACCCCCCAAAATTCTCAGAGGACTCAACATTTGAGTTAGATTCAAAAATTCCCAGACAGTGCCATAAGCACATACGGACCAGCACAAGAAAGCACGTCCTAAGCCTCACCAACGGC
This sequence comes from Agapanthus africanus, assembly GCA_030015575.1. Classification (NCBI taxonomy): domain Eukaryota; kingdom Viridiplantae; phylum Streptophyta; class Magnoliopsida; order Asparagales; family Amaryllidaceae; genus Agapanthus; species Agapanthus africanus. The sequence continues at coordinate 593,101,385 of CM057337.1, read as the reverse complement.
GCAGTGGAACTGCTGCCAAAAGCACCTCTTGGCCGCGGTTCCGCGGTCGTTAGGTCGAGTTAGGGGTTCGTTTTTTTTGGGGGTCTACACAATACCCTGCACAATTTTCTGAACATTTTTAAACCCTAAAATTCCAACTTTTGAAAAATTTCCAGAGAGCAATCTTGAGGTGGTGTTTGATGTTCGTTCGAACTTTTTAACGTCGTCTAGATTACCCGAAAACGATGTTAAAATACGGCCACGAAACACTCCGAATTGCCACTACAGAAAGATAACATCACATGCAATTTTTAGCAAAAACAAAGAATACTTGAATCACCAAATCCCAGAGAGTGAAACACCACAGGAAAACGAATCCATGATTCAAATACAAAACTGGCCAGGCCGGTTTTTAGAATCTTTTCACCGGGTCAAATCCGGTGGAATGGGCTCGTTTACCTCTGGTGTTCATATTACATCACATATAACATTCTGCAACTGTTTAAGTAATTTTCAGAGAACTTAAAAAATTCGAAAGAAACTAGGGTTTTGTTTCGACTGTTTCGGAGTTGTTTCAGTTTCGTAATTCTACTAACATTGTCTAATTCTCTAGTTTGGCTCTGATACCACTGAAAGGTTCCTTAGCACCCTCACTATGTTTTCTACGGTATCAAGCATGCAATTTTAAAAAACCTAGAGTGCTAAGCAATCCATAACCAAGGATCTAACTAGAGGAATAGGGTTCAACTAACATGTAAACTACTTTACACTAACTGGATTTGGAATACAACCTTTGTAGACCGGTTCTTCACTTCAAAAGCTCCGTGTAGTAGCCCCTTTGCTCCAAGTAGTGGTATCCCGGACTCTCCTTTGGCTCCACTAGGTGAAAGGAACGAGCTTCCCCAAGGATTTTCGAGGCCGAAGATGATCTACGTCGAAGAATCTCTAACTCAAGCTATCTCTTCACTAATAGAGAATTAGTGAAGCAAACAACCTATACAAAATGGCCAGTCTGGGATAGATTGGTAAAGTAGGAATTTTGCTCACTTTAGAATTATTTCTCTCTCTCTATCTTTCTTCTCACTCAAAGCTAGAGAGCAATGGAGAAGATGAAGAAAATGAACTCTAGAATAATCTTTGTGTGAACCATGGGCGAGTAAATATCTCATATAACTCATGTAGAAACTAAACCATAGCTAAAGATAATGGTTAGCTTAATAAATATTTAGAGTAAAACAAAATTAGTGGACTAAGTCGATGGATTCTACAAGCTTCTCCAAGCTTCAAGCCATGACTAATTACCACCTAATTTTGATTTATCCCTTAATAAATAAAATCCCATATTATCTTAAGTGTGGTGTGAGTCTCATACACCCATGTCCAATGTATCATCTAGAATGACACAAATCAAATACATTAATATATATCACATATATATTAAATGTATAAAGAAAAACATTTTATTAAGTGAGCTAATATTAATTAATGTATATTAATATATCAAATATATAATTACACATTAAATTATTAAATCAACACTTGATTTAATAACCCGGATGTATCACATACAACCGACTAATATCATTTATATGCATATCACATATACATATAATATATCATTGAATCAACACTTGATTCAACAATCCGGTTATATCACATATAACCTATATGGCGAGATTGGAATACGGTATCACATACACGTATTAATCTCGGGCCCGCACATATCACATATATGCCCTACTTCGTTTCGCATGAGCTAGGAAAGCTCTGTGTAGGACTCTAATGACTCGTCAATACGCCGGCAGTAGGTGATGATCATATCAGTCACCCATAAGCCGTCAGCGGTACTAGCTGGACTAACGGCTACCTGGGTATTGAGCGATCAGAAGATCAACAAGCATGCTTGTCTATACTCCTGTGAATCCAACAGCAACACTACCAAACAGTCAGGTCTCTTCGTCTGATATGTCGAATATCTAGTCTAGGGGTGGTAAACATCAGACCCCAGTAACTTGATAAGTCATGCCGATATGAGGCTCATAACGGGTCGAGAAACTACTGATAACACTTACCAGTAAATCTCCGTATCAGCCCTGGCCAGGGACTTCCTGTTATGGCCAATCGAGCACAGCGTAACATCAACCCCCAATACCGGGAGAGACGAATCCCCTCCTATCGCTCATTGCCTCCATATGACTCGAGACTGTACCCAAAAACCACCATTTTGCATGCTCTCTTGAATGTGGTATGGTGGAAATCAAAGCACGTTGGGAATCACACAAGACGTTATGACAATCTCGGGTCTACAGACTAACCTGTATCGGTATCACCAGAGAACTGCTATCTGACGTCAGGTATAATACCATCTAGGAGTTCTCGGCGAGTCCTGTTTAGTGTACCCAGTCTCTACTGAGCACCCGTATACCATCTTTGATGTCAAACACCAATGGATATGTGATCATCCATCGCCCATCAAATGGGTCAAGAAGCGTATACGCTAGTCTACTTTGGAATATCGATACCCCGTTTCGATACACCCTCGACTAGGAACAATTAAAAGGATGAACTTATGTACTACCCTGGCCCCACTAGTATGATCTCCATCATAGTCCTAGTAGTCAAGTACACATCCTAAGGGCTTTATCAACATGTGAGAGTAAGACATTATCACAATACAAGTTTACATGGTAAGATAAAGAACAGCCAGAGAGCATACTATCATGTCGACCAAGAAAGTCCTCTCTATATATGTCCAAGTATCCATTATAATATACAATCATGTACAACAATGGCCTCTAGGGCATACATACAACTAACAATTTTTATAACGGAATCCCTATGTTTCGAAAACCAACTTTTACTATCAAACCGACTTCTTTTGACAATAATGCGTTTTAGAAATATATTATATTGAAAATCCTATGATTTGATATCCTAATAAAACTAAGCAGAGAAGTAGATAGTTTATCTTTACACGCGCTATGAAAGTTTCAGTTCGAACCAAACTATGAATTATGTTTTATGACAATTTTACTCATTGTTCTCGTTAAACCAGAAAACCGTTTTTAAAGGCCATCTTCCAATGGTCATATCTCTAGTTCTAGAGATCCAAACTAAGTGATTCCAAATTGTTTTGACAACTAGATCGAAAGACCTAGATTTTCTTAATTAAACCTGACCTCTAAAAACTGACGGAACTAATCTAAATCTGTCTTTTAAATTGTGTATCGTATCTGGACAGAATCTGTCATGATCTGCACACTGCTTTTCAAAACATATGTCGATACTGAACAGATTCTGATCTATTCTGCACAACGATACTAAAATGCGTTTATCTCCTAAACCAGTAATTGGAATTAGGCGAGACTTGAACCCATGTTTGCATAACACCTAGAACTATGTTTCTTGTTTTATTTTTGAGTTCATATGAGTTGAGTAAACAGTAGTTCACAACACTTCTTTAATAAATTGTTTCTGATTTATGCTTAGAAATTTCACTTGTAACATTTCATGCCATACGATTTCCTCATTTTACTGCACCCTCTTGAATCACATGACTAGATCTATTGCATGCCTGATACGAATCTGACTCGAACCGTGAATATGTAATGACATGAACTCGACTTGAACCTGACATTAACTTGACATGGCACTCCAACATTTTCATGGTTTCGTGTAAGGCTTGTGTCAAACTCTATAACTTAATATATGCGAGGGAAAGGGGTAGTTTAGTAATGAACGTATGTCGTGGCACGAGAGTCTATTAAAATTCACTAACTGTTTTTTAATCTCGTGTGTCGTTATTCCGTTGGTTTGACAGAGCTTAACTCAACGTGTTGTTGGGCCGTGAGTTTGACGGGCTACTCTTTTTTACACGCATACTTTCGTTATTGTACTACAACAAACATGTAACCGTAGAACTGCCCTGTTTAATTGGCATATCATGCTTATTCACTGTATTATATTTTTCTTATCTATTATATGCTTGTCGTTTATTTCTTTTTATAATCTTACTTTGAATCGGAAACTTACCGAGCGCAAGATCGATGACGAACATTTCATTGTTTCTTTCTTCTTTTGAGAATGTTCGTTAGATAGCTTAGGGACAGAAGAGATTGAGCCGACTAAGGAGGACTTCTCGTAGCTATCTTCTCATCTGGATTTCTAGCGACATATCAGACCTTACCTTTCAGTATGCCATTTTTTCGGGCTTCTTTTATTTCTATTTTCGTTGTGTTTGATTTTTAGTCTCGTTGTTAGTTATTTTGAATATTGTGGAATTTGAAATATAATAATACAGTTGGATTTTATTCTCTCATTTAATTCTTGTTATACTGTATATATTGCTTACTATACGCTTGGCGTATTTATTTTGGGAAGGACTCCTCCTCGGTATAAATAGGTCGCGGAACTCGTCACATGCCCACTATTGTCTTTTGGGAAGCGGGACGTGACAAGGAGATAAATCAGAGCTATTATAACGGAGGAGAAATCACTAAATTTTATTAATCTCAGAAAAAACCTTCTCTCTAATAGATAAACTCTCTCTCAATTATAAACTTTGGACGAGAACTCTTTAATAACTAATACATGATAAAACTAAATTTTCTCAAAATAATTTTAAACTTATCTTTAATTTAAAACTCAAACTAACTCAATTTAATTAAACTAACCATTTAAAACTTACATTTAACTTAATCTAATAATTGAATTATAATTTTGAACACCTCTTGCCCCTTCCCCAAAATCTCGTCCTCACCACTACCACCTCTATCATCATCATCATCTTCTGTTTTTTCATTCTTCACCTCCACCCTTCCCCAACCTCCTCCCTTCATCCCTGACCCTCTCAAACCCTAGACTTAACCCACGCCCCTAACCCCGCCGATCCCACCTTGCCGCCACCATGATCTACGGTCTCATCGTCGTCACCGTCACCACCTCCGCTGCCATTAATTCAATAATTAACCATTATCATTATCTAATTATTATTAATAATTTTATTAATAATTGTTCAAGTTATTTAATTATCTTTAAATTAGGCGAAAATTTTTCATAACTAACCATTATGGTGGTTGACCGTCATTCGCTGTTAAAAGTGTAATTTTCTGTAGTTTTGAATCTATAGGATAGTTTTATGAAAAAACACTGAAACTATAGGGAGTTTTTTTTAATAAAAAACCAACCTAGTCAAAATGTCGGCTTGATCCAAGTTGTTCCGTGCTAATAAACCAATTGAGATGATACCTAATTACTACATCAAGATGCAAACAGATGAAAAGTGTTGAATGCAAATGAAAAAAGGATTATCATACACAACAAAGCTACAATTACCTTGCTAACTTCACAACCAAAAGGGCTCCTAATAATTTGAGTGCATAAATATATGCAGGCACATATATTGATTCAAGATTGGACACCCATTGGTTTGATTTTGATTTATTCCCATTGGAGACTAGATTGTGGGGCCAAGTTGGAATGAGAATTTTGCACAAATGCGTATATTTGACAGCTAAGTGGCAGCTACAGAATCTCGACCGGTAGCAAGTAAACTAAACAAAACAAATAAAATAAAATAAAAGGCTGCTCATTTCAATTTGATGTCACTCAAACTACCAAATATTAATAATAAAAATCATCACAACCAAAGTACATCAACATCAAGAGCACCAATCTTGACTCCTTAAGCTGCATCCAAATACCACCACACCGCTTTTTATTTGCTTGCCCCTCAAAAAATAAAATTATTATTATTTTGATAGCATACCTGAACTCTCTCAATAGAAATGTGACAAAAACAAATGTTGATTTTAACGTTTCTTCTAATTTTGGAACTTTTAACTAGTGCTTCTATTTAATTAGAACAAAAGATTGGTAAAGTGCTTAATAGTCTTAACAATGAAGAAATCTTTATCATCGCTGTCAAGCATGCTATGCGTTGCTTTTTCTCAAATGGAAGCAATATAAAAAAAGCTCCACAAGAATTTTGTCAAGGTTTTGCACCCAATCGATCGATCTATTTTTCTAGCATGTAAGAAATAAGCATGTCCTAATTTTATTGAAATGCCATCCTTTAAATTCTTTTAATTGAAACTAAAAGTTTAAAACCCGGCAAAAAAAAAGAAGAAGAAGGGATCCAAAAGTAATATGTAATTATATTCAAGGCCAACCTAGAAATGGAGCAGCACTAAATTTAAGAATTACCATCAACTAAAGAGAAATAGAAAGGGATGTGAAAAGTGAAGGAATCATTTATTTATTTTTTGGCACTGGCCCGTAAGACCTAATATATGTATACTATACACACCATACATAAGCACACACCACATACACGTATCTAGAAGACCTACGAATTTGCCCCAAAAATATTAATTTGTGGCCACTTTGCCTCAAAAGAGAATGAATCAAGGTAGCTGACCAATTTGCTTGGACCAACAGGCCATAAGGCTGTGACTCCTAAATAAATAAATAAATAAGCAAAGTTAAAGGAAGAAGGAAAGCGTTTTATTAAACCATAATTTTATTTGAGAATGTACTCACCTTGATGGAGCTGTTTGGTGAGCTATAAGAAAGAAATTACCATTTGTTTCAACGAGAAACTCTCAAATCCCCAGTTCGAAAACTGTCAAAAATACTAGTGACAAACTTTTCTACTGTAAAAAATACCTGGCGCAAAGACTTTTGTCACAAAACCATTGACAAACATTTTAGTCACGAGAAACCCCCGGCTGCAATATATGTATAGTTTCCTGCAATATGTATGCAACCAACTAAATTTTGCAAGACACAATATAGATATTGCATCCATTGGATTTTTTGACAACGGAAAACTTTGTTAGGTTTATTGTTTTTTGATAAGATTCGGACAAGGGATTTGCTTATAACGAAAAAGCTTGTCATGTTTATTTTTTTCAATTTACCCAAATATTTATGATTAGATCTCTAAATCCACACACAACTTTTTGGGGCTGATCAAACAAGGAAAATACTTAACCTATCCATTTGAAATTTTAACCAAATCCTACTCCCAGACACAAACAGCATGAGTCCATATGTTTGATACTATTATCAAGATGCTGAGGGTCCTACCATTTTGTCTGTTGGGTATATTTTGGTACCATTTTGTCCGTTGGGTATGATGAAGCAATTAAAGCGGCAGCGGCAACATCAGGATCATAGTAAAGGACTCGGCGATTGAGAGAAAGCAGGCAAGCAAACAGACAGGTTGAATCTTTCAGATGGATAGGAAAATTAAGTATTGCTTATCCAAACAAAGCATAACAAAAATGCAACTTTTGTTTGCCTGTTGCTTACTTTTGATGGAACCAAATTGGTTTTAACTTGCAATGATTTACTGCATTGTGCAACTCCTTTTTTCATTCCTAACTCAAATTTGTTGCAAACAAGACATTAAAAACAGTTCTTCTTTTTCTTTTCCTTTTTTCAACATCAAATGTTGCGATACATCTCCATTTCCACTCAACCAAATAACCCATATATCTCTCCAAATCTCCAGAAATAGTCATCATAAAATCCAAACAGGATATAACATCTGATCGTCTGAAGAATATAAATGCTTTATTAATATTAATATTTTTTTACAAAGATTGTAATGGCTCAGTACATAAAATAGGAAAGCAAGCCTCTCCCCTAAAGTTTTAGTTCCTTTTGCGTGTGGTGTTGCCAAGAAATCAACCCATGGACATTGAGCATATTGGAAGAAAAGAATCCAAGCACCTGATACACCAAATTTTAAAAACGTTAGAAAAATCAAAACAAAAGCACAGATCAAATTTTATAAACATTTTGAGTTAAAACAAACAAATGGAATGAAATAAAATTCAAATCAGAATAAGGTTCATGAAAAACTGCAGGACAATACTACTAATTGAAAACTATGCAAGGGATCACTACTACAAATATGGGTTTCAGTAATAGGGAAATGGTAACGGTTAAATCCATTACCATATTTGAGCAACGGTTTCAAGGAATAGGGTAACGGGTTAAACCGTTATCAAATCAAACATGAGACGGGCCTCACAACCCACTGGCATTAAAATACCAAAACCCCAATTCCCCCTATCTCATCTTTTACCTTCCCTATCACAAAAAAATCCCCCCCCCCACCTTTTCCTCCAATTTTCTCCCACCGCTCTCATCCTCGACGATCGGTTCCTTGACGATCGAAGCCCCGCTGAAGCCCTGCCTCGTCTCCTCAAGCCTCCTCGCTCGGTTCCATGCGCCGTGCCTCTAGAGTCGACGTCGTCTGCAGCGAACTCCTGCCGCTCAAAATCGCTGCCGAAGCCCTCGTCCTCGACAATTGAATATTCTCGTCCCCTCCTCAAGCCTCCTCGCCACCGAAGCCCTCGTTCTCGATCTCATCTTTTTCCTTCCCTCCTCACGCATGTCTTGTCGTCGTGCCTCCCTTTTTTTTTGAGGTTAGTATTTTAATTTGTAAACTTTCCTTGATTTTGATTTTTAAAAATTTTGTTGCTGTTGATTAATTCGGTATAAAATTAGGAATTAACTTGTTAATTTGTTGTCGTCGTTTCTAGGGTTTGGTTAGGGTCGGTTAGGGTTAGGGCCAGGGTAGGATAGTTACGGGTTAGGAGTTAGGGTTAGGATTTTCGGGTAAGGGTAAGATTAGGGATTGAGTTAGGGTTGGGGTTAAGGGTAGGTTAGGGTTGGGGCTGGTTAGGGTTAGGGTTAAGGGTAAGGTTTGGGTTGAGGGTTTGGGTTGAGATTAAGGATAGTACTAAAGGTTAGGTTATTTTAGAGTAAAATTACAACAATGGTAGTTAAGGGTATTTTAGTGAAAATGCAACAATAGTTGATGATATTTTAGTGTAAAAAATGTAAAATTGAGCAAAAGAGGGTTTTAAGTAAAAATTTAAGACAGTTAAGTAGAAAACCAACAATAGCTAAGGATAATTTAGTGAAATTTATAGCAATTTAGATAATTTAAGAAGATGAAATGTTTATTTAAATTTGTTTAGGTAATTGTAATATTTCAAAAATATAAAATTTTATTTTAGGAATTTAATATTAAAATAATATATTTCACGAAAACTATTCGATTTCGAATTAGAGTTTTCGTAAAATGGTATAATTATATACCAATATTTGGAGATTAATATGGTTTATTTATTTAGAAGATATTTATTGGATTTGAGCATTTTATAATTAATTATATGCAAGTTTATATTAAACTTGATTAGTGCACTACTAATCACAATTAGGCCAAATCCGTATTTTTATATATCCATGGTTAGTGCACCATGACATGTTACAATTTTGGTTACATGTTGTTTCATTTGTATTTGTGTTATTTGGTTTTATTTAGAGGAGAGATAAAAGAAAACGAAAAGAAAACAAAACTCAAAGGAGAGCATGGAAGGCATGAGCTTAAGAGTGTGAGAGTGAGAGAGAGGGAGGGATGGCTCCTTCACCCTTCATTCTTCATTCTCTCTCATTCATCTTCTTCTTCATTTCATCCTCCTTCCTCCACCCCCTCTACCACTTTGCACCACCTCACAAACCACCACAAAACCTTATACTCTCTTCACAAATCTTGTGCACAAGCTTACTACAAGCATGATGGTAGAAGCAAGTCAAGATTTTGAACACTTTAGGCTATCCAAGAAAATTCTCGAGTTGCCAAATGAGTAATAACCCTTCACTTCTAATTAAGTTTTTAGTTTTCTTAATGTCCTAGTTTAGTTTAGAGTTAAGCTAATATGGTTTAGTGATATCGGAAAATTCCAAGTCAAGCTTTAAGTGATATTATGAGTTGTGAGGATATAGTTGAGTGTAATTAGTGACCACAACCCTTATAGTGTCGTTTTTATGGACCAAACCAGAGACTAGACCACAAAACTTGAGTTTAGATCTTTCCAATGTCGGTTTTGTGAAAATTTTGAGGACTACAGGGAATCTGGAGCAACTTGGGATATTTCTGAGAAAATCAAACAAGTACACTGACCTAATTAGACCACTAGAAGACCCCCACCAGAAAACGAGACACCAACTCCATGAATGAACCGGCGACGCCGGACTATTAAAGTGTTTCACCGGCCAGTTTGTGGGCATGGGTGTTGGGGTTTGGTCTGTAGCACACACTCCCTATAACCTAGCCCCTGTATTGTTAGTTTAGTCTTATACCCCCTGTGCTAAAATCTGGGAGCATTTTGAGTTGGTTGTGGCTATGTTTTCCAATATTTGAAACTTGGTTTTATGAAATTCTTGATGTGATTTGGTCGTTGAACGTTTGTACGTCAACAACGAGGGTTATTTGGTTGTTTTTGCATAAGTAAACTATATGTTCTAACCTATAAGCAATTCGTGTGCCGTATCGGTTTTTGGACTTAGTTTTCATAACATTGCGATATGTGATGATTTGTAGGTACCCTCGTGTAGACTTCCGAGACGAAGAAGCACATTGACTTCGACTAAGCGAAGATTTGGCAGGTGAGTAGATTTATATCTATGAGGAGAGTCGAGTGGATGGCGTATAGCACCCCCGCAATCTTTGATATGGAAAATCGCTATATAAAATATATTTGGAGAAAAGATATGCTACGAACTTATAAGGATATGATTAAAGGTTTTAGTATGAGATGATATGATAAAAGATGATATTAGTAGATATGTTGGCTTGAAGATGCAAGGCTATGTACATGTTATATTCGTACGCCAATAGATGATATGAGATTCTACATACATACAAATAAGAATGTGATATATATGCAAGATAACTTGATGTGAGATATTGTTATGATGAAAAGAGAATGTGATAAGATAAGATAATTTGGCTTAATATGTCGATATACGGATGTAAGACATGATATGAATTTGATATAGATGTGACTTGAGTTATATGTGTACTTATATATATACATATTTATATGAGAATAAAGAGTGATATGTTGTACGTGACCTTAGATCCGTACCTTTATTATAATATCGTACGACGGATCATACCGTATGAGTTATGATATATGATATTTGACCCGTACCCTCGATTTTGAGGAAGCCGTACGATGGACTATACCATACAAGATGTATATTGATGATTGACCCGTACTTTTGACTCAGGATTAGTTTAGTCTTTTAATTACTTATGTAGATGTTAGAATAGGGTTTGAGTCATACCTATTTTCAAAACTAACAAATCGTGTACATTTTTTAAGGATAAATCGAGGGACACTACGGGTTTCATAGGTATTGCTTTTCTTTAAAACACCGTAGTCCCTACTTTTCTAAAAATAAAGATTTGTGCTATTTTAGATACGATAATTGTATGGCTCGTATATCGAGATATTGTTGGCTATAGTGCCCTAAGGGCAATTATCATAGTCGCAGACTTGTGATTATGATGATTGAGTGAGGACCTATACCGATAAAACAGTCTTACTCAAGATGATAGTATGCTATCTGGTTTGACTTTATCATCATGTACGTGTTGATAGAGCCGATAGGATTCTTGCTTGACTGCCAGCATTACGATGGCGATCATATATGTGGGAGCTGGGGTCTATAAGCACATCCTTAAATGTCCCTAGTCGTAGGAGTATCGAGACCGGGCATCGATACTCCAGTGTAGACTAGTGTATACAGATCGAGACCCCGACGAGGGACGGTGGCCAGGTCTCACAAGCCATTGGTGTTAGTTTGTTCACCTAAGATAGTATATAGGTGCTCATTGGGTTATGAGTACACTGGACGGACTCGCCGGGAACCAGCTAGTTGGTATTATAGCTATTGTCAGAAAGCAGTTCCCTGGTGATATGTGTACAGGTTAGTCTGTCGACCTGAGATCGTCATTTGTCTCGTGTAAGTTCCCACTGTGCTTTGATTACTACCCTACCACGGCTCAAAGGAGTCATGCAAACAGGTTTTAGTTGGGTACAGTCCCGAGCCACATGGAGGCAGTGATCGGATCGTCGGGGATTCGTCTCTCCTGGTATTAGAGGTTGATGTCGCGTTGTGTACGGATGACCATCACCATAAATCCATGGCCACGGTAGACGAGAATGATCCAGGATCGATAGTTTCTCAGGTGGTGATGGGGTTTTATACCGACACTAAATGCCGCATTGTTAGGGGTCTGACTTTATCCACCCCCTTAGACTCGATATGCGATACTCTTAGACGAACAGACCAGACTGTACGGATATTTTCACTGTCAGGCTCAATAGGGGTTCTGCATGTGTTTGCTCGTCGGCCTCCCTTTCGCTCAATACCTGGGTAGTCGTTACGTACAGCTAGTGCCGCTGACATGCTTGTAGTTAAACCCACTGCCAGCGTATTGACGAGTCTTTAGAGTCCCATACAGAGGGTATTTACGGTTCAGGCGATATGGTGTACATGTCGTATGTTGGTACATACGGGTGTCCGATTAAATTTGTTCACTTGCTGTGCAGACTTTAATCGGACGGTTGATAATACTAGCGGCTTAGGATTAAACCGGATTATTAAATCGGATTTTAATTTAATAATTTATATATGTATTTGTATACACGTATTCTAGTATTATTGTTCACTATTCGTTTTCTCTCTTGGCTATTCGTATTTTTTGGTACGAATACGCGTATATGTATTTCGATACATGTACCGGGAAGTATTCCGTATTTTGTACGGAATAGTTTCTAGAAAATGCCACCTCATTTATATGATTTTCCATTTATGGAAATTCATTTGTTTTACTAATGAGGTGGAAAAGGTGACATTACTTTGGGCATGGGTCAAAGCATGGTATTTGGGTATGGTTTGCTTTGTTTAATTGAGAAAAGAAAATGACTTTTTTTTTGTGTGGAGGAAAGAGGAGGGGCCGGCCACCTTTTAGTGGTGGAGGGGTTTTCATTTTTCATGGGATGATTAACACATTACACACTTGCTTCATTGGCCCTCCACTCTCTCATTCACACAAAAATACTTAGCCAATTCTTTGCTCATGCCAAAAGTTTCATCACGTCTTTCATCTTCTTCTTGGGTTGCTCCATGGAGCACATGGATGAGAGAAAAATTATAGTGACACTTTCATACACCCTCACTCTCCATTGCTGGCGACTTTGGAGCGTCGGTTGCATCGTTCGACGAGGTTGGAGCTTGCGCCGTTTCCCTCGGGTGGATCATCGGAGATGGAGGAAGACCGGCAACCAAACATCATCAAAGGATCACGAGGAGCTTGGAATGAAGACCGAAGGACACGGATCAACTCGGTATAATGATTCTAACCTCTTCTTAGTTTGCTAGATTAGGATTTAAGGTCTATCCGTAAATAGGGTAGCGGTAGCGTCGGTTTTAGAAATTTTTGTTCTGCATTTTGGCCGCGTTTTGACGGCCGGGACTCTGTCGCAACCCTTCATGGTATCAGAGGCACCCTTTAAACCCCTTACTAGCTTGTTTAAATGTGCTTAAAAGATCGATCGATGGAATTTACCAAAATCACGATTTCATTTTTGGGTTTGCTGTCGATTTTCAAAAGTGGTCAAAAAATTATTTCAGGCATCTTAAAAATACATGAAGGCAAAACTAAAGCTACAGAAAAATTTTGGTGACCTAACTCCAAAATTCCACCGCGGAACCGCCGTGAAATGTCACATTTGGTGGCGCTTCCGCGGCCCTTTTTGCGCTACAATGACCAAAAATTTTTCTGGAGCTCTAGTTGCTGGAAAAATGATTTTTGTGATATATGGTTTTGGCCCAGATTCATTTGAGTACTGGTTATGCACTTGGGGCCAATTTGGGAAAGTTTGATCGATCAAAATTTTAAGTGCGTGTGATTATCGGTACTTACATTTATATCTGCGACCGTGAATGTCATTTGATCGGTAAACCCGTCTAACTGCTATATGTTCCTTTATACGGGTTTGCGAACGTGGCATTCACGTTGATGTTCTGTGTTGTGCTGTGATGTTGGTTGGATCGTCGTGGTGGATAGCTATGGTGCAATGTTAGTACAGTATTATTTCATTTGTACATTTGATATTGCGAGGAGAGCGTCCGACATGTGGACTGCCGTCACTGACAGTTTGTATATTATTCTTTTTGGGGCACGACAGGGATGAGGTCAATGTCACCCTTATATATTATTTTATTTTCTGTACTAGCATTACCTCGCGGTGGAGTGCACGAATAGCCGGGTTCAAGAGGGCAGCGGGTTTGCATCACATAGCGTTGGGACGGAGGGGACCTTACTCTAGAATTGGCGGGCTATTCGCCATACTCGTAGGGGGTATAGGTTGACCCACGGAGGGGCGCTCAAGTTACCGAATTCCGTGAAGTGCCGGGTGACCATTCACGTTGTTGAAGGGGGCTGCCTCGCTTCTGATTTTGCGGGTAACTTGCCGCGCTCGTAGGGATCTAGGTTTTCATTGCACAGGCTATCCACACGACAGGGAACATCGAGTCTTACTTGCGGCTCAAGTGAAATCCGGGGCTCCAGATTATCCACCATTCTATATTGCTTCTGTGATGTTTCTGTGATGTTGCTTTATATCATGCCTGGGACGATTGTTATATATTTATATATATACTAGTAGATGTTGTATATGTTTTGCACCCACGCTAGCCCAGTCCTCGCTCTGTCGTTAGTTAAGTTACCTAACGGGTGATGACGGGACCCAGTGGCGAATGCGGATGGCATATACGTATATTTTATTTTCGTTCTTTTCTGGTGTGATTAATTGTTGGGACTGCATTGATTCTTATCAATGCAAGGATAAAACAAACCTATATATGATGTTGTTGGAACCAAGTTTTTAAAAACTGACACAGACGTTCTCTTTTGCTTTGCACAGTGGTATTCGGTTATGAATATCCAGCACCTCAATCGATGAGGCAAGGGCCGAGATCCCTTCATCAGGAGTGACCCCTTGAGTAAAAGTTTGCGTCAACGTAATAAATTCACTATAGTCGATTACTTTTTCTTTGCATCGTGGTATTCAGTTTGGGATATCCTGCACCCCATTCGACGGGGAAAGAGCCGAGATCCCTTCACCGGAAGTGACCTCTTTAGCAAAAGTTTTCGCCACTATATATTTATAAAACCACTTAGATTCCTTCATCGATATCAAGTTCATTACGTTAAAGGTTTTTCGCCAAAACCAGTCGTAGCCCTCCGTCATTTCTTACATGTATTACTTAGTATTCATGCTGTGTATGTTGACCTCTGTCAAGGCACAGTGCTTGGTATCTGTGTAATGCTTGTTTGTTGCATAGATATGCGATTATTTAGGACAGTCGCACGGTCATGTTGACCTCTGTCAAGTTCTCGTGCGGGTGGGTCTAAGTTAATCCAGGATAATGACGGGTTGAACTTGACTTACGACTTATGATATGTTGACCTCTGTTAAGGTCATAAGCCGCTTGGGGTAAAAACATACATCGGGAGTTTTAAACATACAGGAAACTTGCCAGGCATGCACATACCTTCTGGAGTGTGGTGACTTGAGTGGCTTCCATCAGGTTATCATGCGATGATAGTTGGATCCCGATTCCCACTGATAAGTAGGATTACTCCTCGGGTAATTCCGACTAATTCTCCTTTTGGGTTTGGAGGAGAATTCGAGAAAACAGTGGGAGCCATCCAGATTAGATAAAATGATTAACCATTCTGATCTAGGTTAGAGTGCACGCTGAGTGTTTCTTCTCTCTCTCTGGCTGCGACTATGACCCGACCTTTGACTAAAACTCATGAAACTAAGTTGACCGAACCTTCTTAAAACACTTTGGCTTTTGGAATGTCACGGTGTCGCATACATCATTGCCACTTCTATATCACCTTTACTTTTCTCCAGAACACCTCGTATCACTAGGAACATCTACTTCCATTGGATAAATCCATCATATAGTTACATACGAACTCGAAGGAACTTTTTCGAGGATGGATTCTGGTTCTGGAGAGAATGAATAGGATTATTCGGTTGTCTTTTCTCTTTACCTTCTCTCAGGTTGTGAGGGCTCATAGGATTAGGAGAGGGTACACCTATTGAGCTTATTGGATAGTCTTCCTCCAGACCATAGGCAGGTGCCGAACGGTAGGGAAGGAAGAAAACCAACAAGCTTAACTGTGGTATACAGAAGGTAATAAGTAAAGACATATAAAGGGATTAGAATAATAGCAAAGGAAATTGCGATCACCATCATTCACGACAAAAACCATGTATACCCCTGCCACTCTTACATCCACTTTACTTTTCTCTAGAACACTCCGTATCACTACGGATATCCACTTCCATTGGATATGCCATCGTATAGTTACATACGAACTCGAAAGAATTCGTTCCAGATTCGAGGATGGTTTCTGGTTCAAGAGAAATTGGATAGGATTATTCAGATGTCTTTTCTCTTTACCTTCTCTCAGGTTGCGAGGGCTCCTAGGATTAGGAGAGTACACCTATTGCGCTTATTGGATAGTCTTCTTCAAAACCTTAGGCTAGTGTCGAAAGGTGGGGAATGAAGAAAACCAATTAGCGTAAAGGAGGTGTACAGAAGGTAATAAGTAAAGACATAAAAAAGGGATTGCAGTGAGGACAGGTAAGTATATGGTTGCTGTTATGAATCAGGATAATGTAAGAGGCATTACTAGGAATACCAGTTAACCCTTTTGAAACATTTTCATGTTTCAGTTTGACTGTGCGATGTTAATTGAATACTGTTTTCCCAATTGGAATCTAACTCCAGGGTATGTATTTACCAGATCAGTTTCTCACATCTGTATGTTATTATGGATGGTGAGTAGGAGTAAGATATTGGGAATTGGGTGATTCGATCCTCATTATATCGGAATTCGTTGTAATTGGTGATATTTGAGGAAATCATCTGGTTTTTACCGGACGGCAAATATTTGGTTTTGAATATCCGTTGTTATGCATCAATTTCAAACTGATATATCTGTACGTTTATTTTATAAAGTGAGATGTAACTTTTTGAGATTATGTCTGTGACATTTACCTATATCAGTTGGTGATTAGGTAAGGTGCATTCAACAGCGGTGTAATTCTTCTTAACCATAGTACAGTTTTTCAACCTACGACGCACAGAGTTTGAGTTGTTGAACTCAGGGGACTTATACAAAATATTGTATGTTGTCCACTGTCCATTAGGACAATGGGGTTGGTACTTGTACTATATTCTGTTTACTCATAACTTCTCTAAGTTCTAAACATGTATTTCGTTGAAATGCAAGGTCTAGATATTGAGAAGTTATAGGTATAAGAATAAAATACAAAAACCATTTGTTGGAAGTATCAGGATTCTTCGATGAAGTCAAAGATGTAGATACTTGTGTTTGGTATTCCGTTGATAGTAATGGTTTTGAGAACTTGCTTCTCTTTCAGGTCACTCATATATGGATGCACTCCTAGGTGAGTAATGCTGATTGGCCTCTTTCCATTTGGATGATATGCACTGGAGACAGCTGCAAGATTTTGAATCTGGTTCAAATTAGATTAGTACTTTTGTTTCTATATCAGATTTATATAGAATCAATTTATATCTTAACGATGTTAAGGTATAGGGAGTTGTCCGGCTGATGCTTAAAACCAGAATCCGGATAAACTCGAGGCACGTTTCAGTAATGGCAGTTTGTGGGTTATCCCGGGCTTTGACGAGGGTTAACCTTCTACCATCAGGAAGATCAGTATTTATATTGTTCTTGACTCCCACAGTTTTAGTAAAATGGATTTTTTCAGAAAAACAAGAGTGGGAGTATGGTAGAACTGGAAGTGATTCCAGAACCACAAACGATCACTGAAGATTTGATAGAACCTAAGGATTCAATTAGTTTTTGACGTTCCATAAGCCACTCCGCAGTTTTGGTGGGTAACCTCAGTCACTCGAGAGGTACTTCAGTCTTCTCAGAGACGGTGAAAGGGAGGTTCTTGTTTACCCAGACTTGCCATTGCTGATGTTCTAGACTATAAAGACTCGGCAAGAGGATGGGTATAGCGTCATTCTAAACTAGTTTTAGAAGTGCACGCATATATGACTCTGCCGGAGGGTTGTTGTAGTCAGTGGGAGCAGCGGAAGCATAGTGGGAAAGTAGCTTATGTCTATTTATAGACTAAGGCAGGGATAGCAGAAATAGATCATCTATTTTTGATGTGACAATCATATGCTTTGACCTCATCAGAATAGGAGATGGATCTGGTAAGAAGGTAGTAGGGTGTGATGTCCTGGTATTAGGATGACATGCACTTGATAGGAAGAGATATTCCTATACTACGATCGGTTATACTGTGGTTGTAACACAGTTGTTTCTCCACAGAGGATGTGGATATAATATCAGGTTTCTAGTTACTAGATTTATGGTTTTAGATCTAGATTTAGGAAATATCCCAATTTGGGTAATTTGACATTATTCTAAAGATATTTTAGAATAGACGACTCCTGGCATGGTGGTGTACCTGCAGGTGATGGAGTCACCCTCTCTAAAGGTGTTTACAGACTAACGGGGAGAGGGATCT
This sequence comes from Agapanthus africanus, assembly GCA_030015575.1. Lineage (NCBI taxonomy): Eukaryota > Viridiplantae > Streptophyta > Magnoliopsida > Asparagales > Amaryllidaceae > Agapanthus > Agapanthus africanus. Next base: position 593,082,936 of record CM057337.1, on the reverse strand, counting down.
GCATGATTGGCATATCACTTGCTTAGGCAATTGAGTTACTCATGAAATGTCAAGTACCACACCAGATATTGCTTTTGCACTAGATGCAATAAGATATATTAATCCAATCCTGAAAAAACATTGGGAAGCAGTTATTGAACATAAATGGATGTTCTAGGGATATGGTAACGGCAGCCTCCTTCGGGAGACGGTTATCATTCCAGGCTTCCATGGTGACCTGGATGACAGAGTGACTGTCAGAGTTATAGTTTTTCCCTCTTCTGAGGGACAGTATGTTGGACAGGTGGTCCAAGCGAATACTGAGGAAAGGCATGGCGCAGTATAATGATTAAATTCAGTGGATGATACAGTCTATGAGGTTTGCTGGATTTGGAGTTCGTTTGTGAACTGGGTCCCATCAGATATCCAGACAAATTCTAAGACAGGTATTGCTCATTTCGGGAGATAGTTTTCTCCGCGAAGTTGAGATACAGAAAGAAACATTGGAGCAGATCCACTCACTGAGGCTATTTCTTGAACGCAATCATTTTCGCAAACGGGTTTTGCGAAACTGATTAGTAGAGAAGTTGGGTGTTCGGTATCACACGGGCTGTGAGTATGCGGCATCGCAATAATTGGCCTTAAGTGCAAGTGGGAGATTGTTGGCTATAGTGCCCTCAAGGCAATTATCATAGTCGCAGACTTGTGATTATGATGATTGAGTGAGGACCTATACCGATAAAACAGTCTTACTCAAGATGATAGTATGCTATCTAGTTTGACTTTATCATCATGTACGTGTTGATAGAGCCTATAGGATTCTTGCTTGACTGCCAGCATTATGATGGCGATCATATATGTGGAAGCTGGGGTCTATAAGCACATCCTTAAATGTCCCTAGTCGTAGGAGTATCGAGACCGGGCATCGATACTCCAGTGTAGACTAGTGTATACTGATCGAGGCCCCGACGAGGGGCGGTGGCCAGGTCTCACAAGCCATTGGTGTTAGTTTGTTCACCTAATATAGTATATAGGTGCTCATTGGGTTATGAGTACACTGGACGGACTCGCCGGGAACCTGCTAGTTGGTATTATACCTATTGTCAGAGAGCAGTCCCCTGGTGACATGTGTACAGGTTAGTCTGTCGACCTGAGATCGTCATTTGTCTCGTGTAAGTTCCCACTGTGCTTTGATTACTACTCTACCACGGCTCAAAGGAGTCATGCAAACAGGTTTTAGTTGGTTACAGTCCCGAGCCACATGGAGGCAGTGATCGGATCGTCGGGGATTCGTCTCTCCTGGTATTGGGGGTTGATGTCACGTTGTGTACGGATGGCCATCACCATAAATCCATGGCCACGGTGGACGAGAATTGTCGATCCCATGATCGATAGTTTCTCAGGTGGTGATGGGGTTTCATACCGACACTAAATATCGCGTTGTTAGGGGTCTGACTTTATCCATCCCCTTAGACTCGATATGCGATACTCTTAGACGAACAGACCGGACTGTATGGATATTGTCACTGTCAGGCTCAGTAGGGGTTCTGCATGAGTTTTCTCGTCGGCCTCCCTTTCGCTCAATACCTGGGTAGCCGTTACGTACAGCTAGTGCCGCTGACGTGCTTGTGGTTAAACCCACTGCCAGCGTATTGACGAGTCTTTAGAGTCCCACACAGAGGGTTTTCACGGTTCAGGCGATATGGTGTACATGTCGTATGTTGGTACATACGGGTGTCCGATTAAATATGTGCACTTGCTGTGCAGACTTTAATCGGACGGTTGATAATACTAGCGGCTTAGGATTAAGCCGGATTATTAAATCGGGTTTTGATTTAATAATTTATATATGTATTTGTATACACGTATTCTAGTATTATTGCTCACTATCCGTTTTCTCTCTTGGCTATTCGTATTTTTTGGTATGAATACGCGTATATGTATTTCGATACATGTACCGGGAAGTATTCCATATTTTGTACGGAATAGCTTCTAGAAGATGCCACCTCATTTATATGATTTTCCATTTATGGAAATTCATTTGTTTTATTAATGAGGTGGAAAAGGTGACACGACTTTGGGCATGGGTCAAAGCATGGTATTTGGGTATGGTTTGCTTTGTTTAATTGAAAAAAGAAAATGACTTTTTTGTGTGTGGAGGAGAGAGGAGGGGCCGGCCACCTTTTAGTGGTGGAGGGGTTTTCATTTTTCATGGGATGAATAACACATTACACACTTGCTTCATTGGCACTCCACTATCTCATTCACACAAAAATACTTAGCCAATTCTTTGCTCATGCCAAAAGTTTCATCACCTCTTTCATCTTCTTCTTGAGTTGCTCCATGGAGCACATGGATGAGAGAAAAATTATAGTGACACTTTCATACACCCCCACTCTCCATCGCTAGCGACTTTGGAGCGTCGGTTGCCTCGTTCGACGAGGTTGGAGCTTGCGCCGTTTCTCTCGGGTGGATCATCAGAGATGGAGGTAGACCGGCAACCAAACATCATCAAAGGATCACGAGGAGCTTGGAATGAAGACCGAAGGACACAGATCAACTCGGTATAATGATTCTAACCTCTTCTTAGTTTGCTAGATTAGGGTTTAAGGTCGATCCGTAAATAGGGTAGCGGTAGCGCCGGATTTAGAAATTTTTGTTCTGCATTTTGGCCGCGTTTTGACCGCCGGGGCGCTGTCGCAACCCTTCAGATATATCTTAACTTGTTGCGTTACTATTTACCTTTCTGCTACGTTCATTTTACTCTTATTGCATTATACACACACACACATGTGCTTTCATTAGTTGTTATGATATCGTCTGCTAGTATACCTGCACAATTATCGATGGTGCGCACGTTACACTTACACAGATTTGCCGGCTCACACACAATCATCATCGATAATTGCTATTCCACTTACACAGTAGAATTGCTATATCATGGTATTATTCTTAATTGTAAAGTATATTCATTGTTCAGTATTATCAAATGACACGTTTGCACGATACACTTGTTATGCTCACATTACTGTTCTATGCTTGCATACATCGTACTTTTATGGCTGCATGCATTGAGATACTGTTTTCATGAGATTTCTGGATTTGAGAACTGCGGATATATTTCAAAGGAAATTATAAATTGTTTTAAAAACGCGGTTTCTCGTGATGTGATTTTGAGGAGTCCACCATGAGTTTTATCGGTTCTGAGCTATGTGATATCCGATTCGAGAAGCTGGATGAGCCATCTGTGTGTACATGGTGGACCCGGTAAGGTACCCCGGGGCAAGAAATAATTGTTGTGCAGTAGACGATGAGCATGGCAGAGCGAGTACTACCTACCGGTGATAGTTTGGACCCGGCGGTTATCTGGAGGATACCGACCGGAGACATGAGATGGATATGAGGGCCGATCAGAGGATGCGGCGCCTGAGATATGAGGATTTACGTGTCGATACTGGACACGGGTTTTCGTGATGTTTTGAGTGTCAGTGTTGGACACTCAGGTTCCATAATGTCGATGTGTCGTTAATGGACACATGTTGGTTGATTTTCCTCATACATACAGGCATATGATTTCAGATGTTTATTTGTATATGCCGTTGGCTTTGACTCTATTGTTGACATATATGCATACATGGTCACTCTAAAGATCATAGTATTACCTTCATGTTACAGAATGACCTAGGAATCGTTGTTTTATTCAATTTCTACCTACTGATGTTTTCTACTCACGAGTTCGCAACTCACCCCCGTTGTACCACAGCTTTCTTGCAGGTTTGACCGCTTGGATCAGTAGCGGTATCGCTGGCACACAGCTTGCATTCAGGGTGTTTTTCTATGGTAGGTAGGACACTTTGGATCGTGTCCACTCTTGTATATTTATTCCTGTTGTATTTAGATAAACTCCATCAATTAGAAACTAGAATTTATATATTAGTAGACTTAGTCAGACTTGTGTTGCGAGACTTAGAGCGATGGGTGTATGTTCGCTTCTTTTATGTTATTGATATCTTGCTTTATTCTTTTCTTTCTGGGTTGATCTTCGCCGTTGGACGTCGTATATATGTTGCTTACTTGAGTAGTTGTGATTCCGCCGATTGACGAAGAGCTAGCTCCCGCTTGGGGATGCTTATGTATATATATTGCTTGTATGTGGTTTTGGATCAAAATATACAAGGGAGGTGCTGCTCAAATTTTAAAAGACGAAAAAAAAATGGTTTCCACTATAGTATATCCACTTGCATTTTCATATATCATTGCCTATGCATTTAAAGAAAAACTTGACTTCATTATACCTTTATTTAAAACTTCACCTATATTATTTTCCCTAAAAAGGTTTAGATTTATGGGTTTTGGCTTACTTGAATTAGGTGTGGTCCTATAGACTTCACATGATTCAAGTGCCAGTCACGTGCCTTTTCCGGGTCGTGACAGTAGTTTAGTGAAAAACCAACAACAGTTAAGGGTATTTTAGTGAAAAGTAACAACAGTTAAGGGTATTTTAGTGAAAAGCGCACGCACGCGTGCGCGCGCACAGTCACACGCGCAGTCACACACACACACACACACAAGACCAAACTTTAATTCATCATCATTTTCTTCTACATTGAATTCTTGTCTAATCCCATCCTAAAACCAACCCTAAATCCAAAATATCAAAATTCATTAAGAAAACCCTATATCCAAAATATTAAACTTGATTAAGATAACCGTTAACAACTTTACCCTAAACCAAAAACTTCAAAACCTTGAAATTGAAACGTAAAACTAATTCAAATTAAATATTAAACTAAGTGTATGATACTCGATGATAATTTGAAATTTTCATATTCACATCGATAATCATATATGAAAATGAAAACGCGACTTAGTTCCCGTCTATCGATTAACATACGTTCGATGTTCATCGTGAAATAAAACTATACGAAGGTTGTTAAATATCGGACGGTATCATTCGGTTCTAACAACCGTCGTGTAGTCTATGTGACGAAAATATTCAATCGAATGATAACCGATAAGTTTGTCCGGTGTGGACATGTTAGAATTGTATAAAACAAACACCTGCATTCACTTGTGTATTTTATTCATTCTGAGATATTTCGTAGGTACCTTTCCGCTGGTTCTCCGTGTACAACGACAAATTAGATGTTCGTTTCAATGCTATTTGACAATATTGAAATGATCATCTTTTCTATAGAAGTCTCGGGTTCTACGAAGCTTTCAGTAATAGTTTGTGATTCTGGAATTTCTTCCAGTTTTATTGCGCTCCTACTAATTTTTCTTTTCAAGGAATTAAGTTTCCAAAAAGTGGGAATGTCGAGAAACAAATACCTTTTGTTCCACAGCGTAATATAAAAGATACCCCTGGAATTCTTTGGGTATCCCATAAACTTACACAATACTGATCGTGTCTCGAATTTTTCCGCATAGTGTTTTTTGCCAAAAGCTAGACACCCCCGTATCCTAAGATATTTAAGACAGGATTTCTTCCTACTCCACATTTCATATGGAGTGGGAGGAACGGACTTAGTTGGAACTTTGTTCAATAGATATGCAGCAGATTCTAATGCAAAACCTCAAAATGATAACGACAACTCAGCATTACTCATCATGGAATGCACCATATCTAGCAAGACGCGATTCCGTCTTTCTGATACACTGTTGTGATGTGGTGTGTATAGAGGAGTAAGCTGAGAGAGAATTCCATTATCTTTTAAACATTCCAGGAACTCGGCACATAAGTATTCTCCACCCCGATCAGATCGAAACATCTTGATACTTTTGCCTGTTTGTTTTTCCACTTCATTCTTATACTCCTTGAATTTCTCAAAGGCCTCAAATTTATGTTTCATCAAGAATACATGTCCATACCTTGAGAAATCATTGGTAAAAGTAATGAAGTAGAAACAACCACTTCTTGCATGTATAGACATTGGACCACACGCGTCGCTGTGTATTAGTCACAGGAGCCTAGTGGCTCTTTCTCCGTGTCCAGTGAACGGAGTTTTGGTCATTTTTCCTTTGATACATGATTGACAAGTTGCATAAGATAGATATTCAAATGGATCTAAATATCCATCTTTATGTAACTTAATTAATCGTGTTTCATTAATATGACCAAGTCTACAATACCATAAGAAAGCTTGATTTAATTCTGGTGTCTTTCTTTTCAGTGTGTTTTGGACGTTGAAAACTTGATGTTGATTGAGTATGTATATTCCGTTATCTAGTGTACTCGATCCAATCATTTCATGATTTAGGTGAATATTTATGATATTGCTTTCAAGTGCAAAAGTATATCTTTTATTAGATAAAAAAGATACAGATATAATATTACACATCATGTTGGGTACACAAAAGAAATTATGTAAAACCAAAATATGTCCACTTACCAACCCAAGATGATATTCTCCTACTGCAACAGCATCCACACTTTCTCCGTTGCCAACTCGTAGGGTCATATCACATTTCCCCAAAACTCTCCAGCTTCTCGGTGCATGCAAAGAATTACAGATGTGAGATCCTGATCCGGTATCCAATACCCAGGAAGTAAAGTTAATAGAGAAACAGTTTTCAATCATGAATGTACGTAAAGCCGAATCCACAACTTGCTTCGTGTCCTGATTCTTGGCTTTTAAAGCCTGGCAGTCTTTCTTCCAGTGTCTCTTCTTGTGACAGTAAAATCATTCCTCCTTTGTTGCTGATGTTCCCCCCAATCTTTTTATTTCCCTTCCCCTGCACCTTAATGACACCATCTTTCAGTTTGGTGAGGGTCTTCTACTTCTTCCCCTTGGCCTTAGTTTTGAATTTAGAGGAAGAAGGTTCCTAACAAGTAGAGCAGATGTCTTCCTAGATTTCTTCAGGGTGTCCTCTGCAATACTCAACATGTTGAGGAGTTCTTGAAGTGTAACTTCCGTTCGTTGCATATTGAAGTTTGATATGAATTGGGCAAAGGTGGAAGGTAGGGACTGTAGAATCAAGTTAGTGTATAAATCGTTCCCCAACGTGGTACTAAGTTCTGCGAGCTCCTCAATGAGACTGATCATCTTCACGACGTGGTCCCCGACAGATGTGTTAGTGATATGTATGCTTTAAAGGCCATTATTATATAATATATTGGATGCTTGGACATATATATAGAGGACTTTCTTGCTCGACATGATAGTATGCTATCTGGTTGCCTTTATCTTAACATGTTCACTGGTATTATTATACTGTCTCTCAGATACATGTTGATAAAGCCCTTAGGATGTTGGCTTGACTACCAGGATTATGATGTAGATCATACTACTGGGACCTGGGTAGTCCACAAGCACATCCATCAATTGTTCCTAGTCGAGGGAATATCGAGACATGGCATCGATATTTCAGAGTAGACTAGTGTGTACGTTTCTTGACCCTGTATGGGGTGGTGGTTGATCCCATATCCATTGATGTTTGACATCAAAGATTGTACACATGTGCTCATTAGAGAATGTGTACATCGAACAGGACTCGCCGAGAACTCCCAGATGGTACTTGTTCATATCATAATTTTGCATTATTATATTCCCCATTCTTATTCATTTTGCAAATAAATAGGTGCTTTTGATCCATGTCTGCTAAATAGTTGCAGGTTACAGGTTCTCAAAACAAAACAGTGAAAATGATGAAAAGACGTTACAAAAGTGAGACTACGACCAACAAATAGAAGAATCATTATCATGCCTACAGTTTGAAGGATAAACGAAGATCAATGAACAATTTCACAAAGTACAAAGGCAGCGCAAGATTCAAGACTTCAACACGAAGCGAACGGTAAAAGTCCACAATATTCTGCACTGTGGAAATCTGGAAGAAACTAGAAGATATTTTGAAGAACCAAGTGAAGAAACAAGAAGGATAAAGCAACAGAAAGCAACCCTAGAAAAATGAGCCAGCAAGCCCACCATATGGCCGCGGAACCGCGGCCAAACCATGCTTATGGCCGCGGATCCGCGGCCGTGCTGTGCACGTGTCGGTGCGTCGGTGCATTGACTCGGTTTTCTTAAGGCTATTTTTGTAATTCTAGATATGGATCAGATGTAAACCCTAGGGTTTCTATTATCTATAAATAGGAACCCTACTGCCTCTTTTGAGGTGTGCCTCCTTTGGGTGCCTCTTTAGAGATGCCTCTTTTAAATTCCAGATCTTAGATTTTCAATTCAATGTAATCGTCAAAGAGTGCATCAATAAAGAAGTAAGTTTTTTTATCTTGCCCTAGTTAATTTCTTTTCTGCCCTAGTTATAAATTTCTTTTCTGCCCTAGTTATAAATTTTATTTATCTGCCGTAGTTGTTAATTTTAATTATCTGCCGTAGTTGTTAAATTAAAATCATAAAAATGAACTCTTAGATCTTAAAATAAAAACACCATTTTTTGGATTAACTCGTTAGAACACAAAGATAAGGAATCCATCTCCCTGTGGACCGACCCGTACTCAACCGGCTAGCTACCAAGCGACTCCGTTATTGATTGCGGTTAACTTAATTCTTTGATTTAGAAACACACAAAATCTCTTTCAATCAAATGGCGCTGTTGCCGTGGATTGATTCTTTTTTAGAGGTATTGTGTGAATTGTGCAGGAAAAGAAGACGGACAAATTCAGATCTGGAAAAATCCAGTGAACAAATCTAGAAACAGAAGATCTGAACAGACAGAGGAGAATCAAAACAGCAAACAGAAAGATTTTGGAAATCTGAACCGCCAAGTCAACCGCGGAACCGCGGTCAAATCCACGTTCTCGCGGCGGATCCGCGGCCTCCTTGGTGACGTCAGCACATGGAAAACTCTCTGCAAGCATCTTTTCTTCTTCTGAACCCCATGATCTCCTCTGAAAAAAAATTCCTGCAGGGTTCTTTGCGCAAAATCTTTCTCCCTCTCCAATAAATTGTTTTTGTGCAGGTTTCTTTGCGCTGCAAAATAGAAATTTTTTTTTGAAAGTGTTTTAGATTTTTGTGTGTTTACTGCTTTGCATTTTTAAAACGGACTTTTAAGGGGCTATAACACCAATCCAGATTGGGTAGGGATTTCATTACCCTTCCTAGGACCCCAAAAATCACAAAAAGCATTTGCATCAACCCTTGAGTTAATTAAAAAATATTTAGACTTAGCCAATAAGGACCGTCTCGCTCATTAGGACAAAGGAAGGTTGCGGGCAATCGATCGTTTATCTAAACCAGACATTGTGGTGCCTAGGCTAGACAAGTAGGAAAGGTAATTTTAAAAGCCCGTCTCACGGTGATTCGTGAGCGGATCCCTCCTTTCTTTACCTGTGCTTACCTGGCCACAATTGGCGGTGAAGAGGCGATTCGAGAGATATATCTCACAACTTATCCTTTGGATCAGTTAGGAGCGGTCTAGTGACTTAGGAGACCTTAGCTCTAGACTTGATTGTGCATGTATAAATAGTGATTTGTCTGAAATTGTGCCGTAGTTCCGTACAAATTTTTGCAAAACTCTTTCTAAGAAAAAAAAGAAAAAAAAAACACTTTCAAAAATTTCAAAACTCCAAAAACAATTTTTTTTAAATAAATAAAAAAAATTTAAAAAATAATAAAAAAAAAATCATCACATTCTTTTCTTCTCCTTTCTTACATCATGGGTACCCCACCTCCCAAAACTCTTGCTGAACTTTGGTACCCTGAACCAAAGTTTGCTTTCTACGTGAATTGTTTTGGTCGAATTACGGACGACCCCTCCATGCCCAAAATTTCTTTGAAAGATTGAATAGAAGCGTCTAGGAGAAACAGTTGGACTCCTTCGCAATCCACTTTGTATCAACCGTTTCAACCTTCACCACCTTCTTACGTTGATACTCCTTCTTCGAGTCTGTCGTAACTCCGAAACCCATGTCTATTGCTGAACATATAGAACAATCTCGTAACCGATCTTTCACTCCTTTCAACACTTCCAGTTCTTGGGATCAACAAGTCCATTCACCTTTTTATCCAAATATTGATCCTACTCCTGTCCAACCATTCAATTCCTACCAGTCCTACCCGACTTTCGCACCTTCTCTAGACATTGCTTCTACACAGCCATTTGGGAGTTTCCAGAATCCAAACAATTTTGAATCTTTTACTGAAACCCCTTCACAACCCATGTCTAGTCTGGAACAGTCGTTGGAAGCTTATATTGTAACGACAAACCAACAGATGCGGAATTTGAATGCGTCCATTGCCGCCTTTAATTCATCAAGACAACCTAGTGAACCGGTAGCTAGTTTCCAACTAGCTCCAAATTTTCCAATGTATGATGAGGCGGTTGGACAGAGTCAGAGTGAGAATTTGAGTGGTGAAAGTGAGCTGTACACACTTCCAAATCAAACCTACCCATCCTCAATTGAATCCAACAACTCTGGTTTTCAATCAAGTGTCCCAAATAAAACGTGTAATGAGTTGTGCGACTTTGTAGTGCTTGATTTACCTGATTGTGAAGAGCCCCTTTCGAGTGAAACAGTCACCAATCCTTTTGACCTCTACACCTCCACTCTAGAACCTGAATTGAATAATATCCATGCTTTTGATGAGGTGTATAAAAAAATTGATTTTCACTTGATTGAGGATATCGACGCTGGGAATATTTTGGATGATGAACCCGCAGATTTGACTGAATTTTTCTCTCCAATTCATCATCCCGAGTCATTAAATGTTTTTCCCGAACTTCATATGCGTCTTGATTTTGATAAAAATGGCATGGATAAGCTAAATTTTGAGGAGAATATTGAAGAAATTATTGAGAATGAACCAGTTTTGTTTGATGAGTCGAATTTTCCAATTCATCATGTCCCTTCTACTGACTGTGTACACTCTCCGGAACCTTTAACTTTTACCCTTCCTAAATCACTTCCCTTCATCCTTTCTGTCGTTCCGACCTTGCAAGAAACCATATCCCTTTCAATTTCAATGTCTGGTTTACTAAGTTCGACGTACCCATGTTTTCTCACGAATCTTGAGGGATTTGATCTCATTTCTCCGTGGGTTGATAGATTAGCACAATCGCTTTTTACACATCGGTCATTATAAATTGTGCTAATTTATACACTCCATCCCCACCCCCAAGTTCGTATTCCCACTTTCTTTGGTTCTTCTTCTAATCTTCCTTTAATGTTATCGAGTGTTAATGAATCACAATCCGATATTTTGAGTTCGATACTTCTAGAAAAACAACTTGATTTAGAATCTTTTAAGAATAAGGTAGATGAGCTTTACAAGTCTCCTACCTCCGTAATTTTTGAAAAATCAAGTGTGTTGAATTCCGCCGTGACACTTATTGACATTGAAACATTCAATCGGACCTTCGATGAAAGTTTCGAAGATATTTTCGCCAACGAACTCGCATTCTTAAATGACACGGATTTTTTGATTAATAAATCTCCACCCGAAGAAGTCGAACCACTACCACCATTTCTTTTTCCCTTCCGCCATTCTTCTCCTCCACCGAGACCGTATACTGCTTCTATCTCCACACGGTCTCGTGTGCTTCTCATCTCTTTTCTCTACACTCCATTCTTTCACCAACCACACCATTATAACGATAAAAATTTTGAATGGTTGGTGCTAACCTTTGGCCTGTGTAAGGCATTGTATAGCTTGATACTGTGTTTTTCTCCTCCCTAACTCTGAACTTTAACACTTAAACAGTGGAAACGCTGTCTCACTTAAGTTTGGGGGGGTCCTTTTTGTATATATATTTTGTTTTTTTCTTTTAACAAAAAAAATATATAAAAAAAAATAAACAGGGGAGTGCCGACATTTTTGACCCTCTTGGTGTGGCCTGACAGTGAGGACACTGTCAAGTTTAAGTTTGGGGGTGTGCTCGGTAAGCCTTCTTCCTTCGCATTCATGTGTATATTTTTGCATTTGCATACTTATTTTAAACTCCATAAAAATCAATTTTTTTTAAAAATTATAAAAATTGAAAAGATTCAATTTTGGCCATAATTGACTTAAGTTTAACAAGACGGTTAACTAGTTAGGAAAAACTAGATCCTAAATTTAGTAAATTAAAAACCCTAAAAATAACCTTTCTTAAAATTTAACAGTAGAAAATATATGTCTTTGTGGTTTACTTAGAAATAAGCAAATTTTGAGTTCACTGCTTGGGCTAAGTCAAAATAAGGGAAGAGTATTGATATTTTTATTAAAGTATTAGTCTGAAAAATAATTCATATGCTTAAGTCTAAATTATGAAAATATATACCCTACAACTTGCACAAACACGAACCTTGAAACTTGGAATAGTAGAGGATACCTTGAAATGCTCTTGTCTAAAATCCATAGTATGAAGGAAAATAAAATAAAAGTACAAGTGTGAATAAAGAGATATAAATAAAAAAAATGAACACTGGTTTTATAATTATTTAAGACTGCGTAAAATAAAAAAATATATAGCGAGGGTGCTTCATCACCTAGTGCCTTAGACCAACTGGTTTGGGAGTCACTGCTAAAGCCTTAGGTATTACAAAACGAAGAATTACGCCTTAATGCGCAAACACATTTTGTAATCGGTCGTTAGTACCTCAAGAAGTATTAACGGTCGCATGAAGAATGTTTGAGCAATTTCATCTAAAATTCACCAATTAAAAGTACATTGGACAATGGGCAAGAGTATGATAGCTTGAATTGAATTTCCAAGTGTAGGGGTGATACATACACACACGTAGGGGTATATGATTGGGTTTGGATGAGAGATAGGAATGAAAAATAGGACTTATATCTTTAATAGAGATGATAAAAATTCCTAAGTTGAGATGGAACCTTAGAAGGAAAACTCGAAAGATGCTAAAAGCTAAATAAATTTACAGAACATATATAATCTTAAGTTAAATGATAAGGAAGCGTGAAAAATACGGGTTGATAATTTCTGAGTTGAAGATAATAGAATTTCTTGCTAGAGAACCGAATTGAAGAATAAAAGTTAATAGGCCAAATTGATAGGATTTTGTGGGTAGTATCGGCTGAAAACCCTCAGGAGACAACACTCCTCCTACTAGGAACACCTAGAGGTTTAACAGCTTGTTGCACGAGCTCAGTGCAATCGCGTTTCCCTGCGAAAGTGAGGTTAGGTTTTTTCGAGAATAAACAAGTTTTGCTCGAGGACGAGCGAAAGATAAGTTTGGGGGTATTTGTTCATATCATAATTTTGCATTATTATATTCCCCATTCTTATTCATTTTGCAAATAAATAGGTGCTTTTGATCCATGTCTGCTAAATAGTTGCAGGTTACAGCTTCTCAGAACAAAACAGTGAAAATGATGAAAAGACGTTACAAAAGTGAGACTACGACCAACAAATAGAAGAATCTTTATCATGCCTACGAAGATCAATGAACAATTTCACAAAGTACAAAGGCAGTGCAAGATTCAAGACTTCAACACGAAGCGAACGGTAAAAGTCCACAACATTCTGCACTGTGGAAATCTGGAAGAAACTAGAAGACATTCTGAAGAACCAAGTGAAGAAACCAGAAGGAAAAAGAAACATAAAGCAAACCTAGAAAAATGAGCCAGCAAGCCCACCATATGGCTGCGGAACCGCGGCCAAACCATGCTTATGGCCGCGGATCCGCGGCCGTGTCGTGCACGTGTCGGTGCGTGTCGGTACGTCGGTGCATTGACTCGGTTTTCTTAAGGGTATTTTTGTAATTCTAGATATGGATCAGATGTAAACCCTAGGGTTTCTATTATCTATAAATAGGAACTCTACAGCCTCTTTTGAGGTGTGCCTCCTTTGGGTGCCTATTTAGAGATGCCTCTTTTAAATTCCAGATCTTAGATTTTCAATTCAATGTAATCTTCAAAGAGTGCATCAATAAAGAAGTAAGTTTTTTTTATCTTGCCCTAGTTAATTTCTTTTCTGCCCTAGTTATAAATTTTATTTATCTGCCGTAGTTGTTAAATTAAAATCATAAAAATGAACTCTTAGATCTTAAAATAAAAACACCATTTTTTGGATTAACTCGTTAGAACACAAAGATAAGGAATCCATCTCCCTGTGGACCGACCCGTACTCAACCGGCTAGCTACCAAGCGACGTCGTTATTGATTGCGGTTAACTTAATTCTTTGATTTCGAAACACACAAAATCTCTTTCAATCAAATGGCGCTGTTGCCGTGGATTGATTCTTTTTTAGAGGTATTGTGTGAATTGTGCAGGAAAAGAAGACGGACAAATTCAGATCTGGAAAAATCGAGTGAACAAATGTAGAAACAGAAGATCTGAACAGACAGAGGAGAATCAAAACAGCAAACAGAAAGATTTTGGAAATCTGAACCGCCAAGTCAACCGCGGAACCGTGGTCAAATCCACGTTCTCGCGGCGGATCCGCGGCCTCCTTGGTGACGTCAGCACGTGGAAAACTCTTTGTAAGCATCTTTTCTTCTTCTGAACCCCATGATCTCCTCTGAAAAAAAATTTCCTGCAGGGTTCTTTGCGCAAAATCTTTCTCCCTCTCCAATAAATTGTTTTTGTGCAGGTTTCTTTGCGCTGCAAAATAGAATTTTTTTTTGAAAGTGTTTTATATTTTTGTGTGTTTACTGCTTTACATTTTTAAAACGGACTTTTAAGGGGCTATAACACCAATTCAGATTGGGTGGGGATTTCATTACCCTTCCTAGGACCCCAAAAATCACAAAAACCATTTGCATCAACCCTCGAGTTAATTAAAAAATATTTAGACTTAGCCAATAAGGACCGTCGCGCTCATTAGGACAAAGGAAGGTTGGGGGTAATCGGTCGTTTATCTAAACCAGACTTTTTGTGCCTAAACTAGATAAATAGGAAAGGTAATTTTAAAAGGCCCGTCTCAAGGTGATTCGTAAACAGATCTCTCCTTTCTTTACCTGTGCTTACCTGGCCACAATTGGCGGTGAAGAGGCGATTCGAGAGATATATCTCACAACTTATCCTTTGGATCAGTTAGGAGCGGTCTAGTTGACTTAGGAGACTTTAGCTCTAGGCTTGATTGTGCATGTATAAATTGTGATTTGTCTGAAATTGTGCCGTAGTTCCGTACAAATTTTTGCAAAACTCTTTCTAAGAAAATAAAAGAAAAAAAACACTTTCAAAAATTTCAAAACTCCAAAAACAATTTTATTTTATATAAATAAAAAAAATTAAAAAAAAATCAAAAAAAATCATCACATTCTTTTCTTCTCCTTTCTTACATCATGGGTACCCCACCTCCCAAAACTCTTGCTGAACTTTGGTACCCTGAACCAAACTTTGCTTCCTATGCGAATTGTTTTGGTCGAATTACGGACGACCCCTCCATGCCCAAAATTTCTTTGAAAGATTGAATAGAAGCGTCTAGGAGAAACAGTTGGACTCCTTCGCAATCCACTTTGTATCAACCGTTTCAACCTTCACCACCTTCTTACGTTGATACTCCTTCTTCGAGTCCTGTCGTAACTCCGAAACCCATGTCTATTGCTGAACATATAGAACAATCTCGTAACCGATCTTTCACTCCTTTCAACACTTCCAGTTCTTAGGATCAACAAGTTCATTCACCTTTTTATCCAAATGTTGATCCTACTCCTGTCCAACCATTCAATTCCTATGTCACGACCCGAAGGTACGGAACGTGACTGGCACTTAGATTACGAGACGTCTAAAGGCGTACCGTAACCTAAGTCAGCCAAAGCCCAAAAGAATCTAAACCAAAATCAAAAGAGAGTGAAGGAAAAACCTTACATGAAAACGGTTTTTAAAATCATTTAAGTTGCATAGAATCCCTTTTTAAAACATCAAAAATTTCCGAAAATTTCGGCAGAGTCTCCCCTGTATTTTCTATCCCCCAAAATGGGTACAACAAAATAATAAACCTGTAATCATAAAATGGCATCCCCAAGCGGGAGCTAGCTCTTCGCCCAAGGCGGATCACAACCACATGCAATATAATAGCAATATCAAGAAAAGAGCATAAAAGAAACGCAAAATATCAGAAAACACAACGCCGGCTTAAGTGAGCTCGACCCAAAAGAAACCACAAATATACAAATCTCTCAGTCTCATCACTAGGTCACATATACAATATAAAGTGGTAGATGGAGAATACTAGATACAATGATAGAGCAAAAAGAAACAAAGTGTGCTCGCAACCCACCTACGGGCGATGTCGCGAGTCTGAGCAAAAGGTGCTGATGATAAGATAGCCCGCCGCTACAAGGGTGACGGGTCCGACCTGCAAGAAACTGTGGCACAACGGGGGTGAGTTGCCATCTCGTGAGTAGAATATATCATCTAGTAAGGCAATCCTAAGAATACACGCAATGCGTCACAACATGTATGTCCATATGTGATATAATATCTCTAGTATGCATGCACATGTATGCAATGTCATTACTAAATTTTTAAGTGTTTTAAATGTTAAGAGTTCTGCATTCTAATCTTTTAGAAAAAGGATGTCTGTATAATAGCTAAATAACATCAAGAAATCATCTGAAAACCGTGTCAAGCATCGACACCCAATATGAAATCCCATCTATCTCAATGTCTCAAATATCGGGCTCCGTCAGTCCGGATCGGCCCATGTCATCAAATCTCACGACAACGGTCGGTATCCTCCGGATATCCGCCGCGACAGACATTACCGGTAGGTAGTCTTCCCCTGCCAGGCTCATCGTCTACAACTCGATCTTCTTGCCCCGGGGTACCATACCGGGCCCACCATGTACCCGAGACGGTTCATCCACTCCTCGAATCGGGTCTCGAAATCCAACAGAAAACATGAAAACTCATGGTGGACGACACATACATCACGAGAAAACCGCAACTTTGTTTTAAAAATGATAAATATAAGCTTTTGTTAAATTCTTGCGGTTTTCCCCAAAAATCCAGAAATCGCAGCAATACTGAAATCCTCAAGAAAATCAAAATGTTCACATGCTATATATGCTAAATGTCTATGATATCAATGTATATGATGTGAATTTTGGCTAGAAAGCTATGTAAATATGATGATAATGCGAGGTATATGCAAGCTATGCAATTTCAGATATCATGTATGAATACAAGTGACGATACTAAGTTAAACAGGTTCTATAGTGCACGTGGCATGGCAATTACCAAAGGCGTGTGTGTCACATGAATAGTGCGCGTGCAACAGATGCCAATGGTAATGGTGTTCATGTCCTATGAAGTGATATCGCATAAGTGTAGATGAATGTCCATGCAATCTAGCATACTATTAACTATAAGTGTATGCAGTGTAAATAAAGGGGTAAGCTAACTAACAATATAAATCTTGCAAGAAATAGGGTAATCCTAACTAGGGGGCGCATCGCGCCATCCAGACGATTCCCCCATAGATGAATACATCTACTCACCTGAAATCCCCGCTAATCCGATCCGACCACCGCCTTGCCTTTACGCGCCGTGTCCGAAGTTTCCCCGATCGATCCTATATTTGCACAACACCAAGTATAAGATTACATATCCTAAAACGATGCAAGTCACAATATACAATTATCGGCGCTCTCGAATTAAACGTAACGTGCACTCGGTGCGCGGAAAAACGCACGAAAATCGCTAATCTTTAACTAGAATCGTCATTTCGGGAAAATCGACAAAACTAAAACCCGACTAGACAAAACCCCGTGCTCGCGCACTCTAATAGTCCTATATGAAGCTAATTATATCACTAACCTAACGCAATTTGATCGCATTCTAATTTTTGTAAAAAATCTAGTAAGCAAATTTCAAACCGATTCGATGCAAACGTCGCAATTTATCGATTTAGCGAGCGTAACCTTACGCAATTAACCACTCTAACCAAATAGGTAACCAAAGCCCTAACTTAACTCTAACAACCATGCTTCAAACCCTAGTTCAACATCAAATCCCATTCTTGATTTTCATGAACAAGAATTTACAACTAAATTAATACTTCAAAATTAAATTTTAGCACATATAAACTACAAGTTAACAAACTAGTTTAGAATTTCACCTCACAAGTGGAACCCTAGCATGATCAAGCCACCAAAGAAGCCTCCTTTCTCCTAGTTTTGAACCAAATTTGGTTGAGGAGAGAGTGGATTAGGGTTTAGCTTTGAATGGGTTAATGAAATTGTGGAATTTTTTATGAATTTTAGCATGAAAATTGAAGCAAAAAGAAGTGAGAAGAGAGGGAATTCTGCAGCAAAGGGGGTCGACCAGCAGCTTGAGGAGGGGGTGTGGGATTTTTAGAGAAGTTTCTAGGTCAAAAAGATCCCTCAAATCTCATTTAATGCATTCCACATCAACTTTTTTACCAAAAAACCCATTTTTACTTCATTTTTTCACAAATTTCCAACCATAAATATAAAATCTTATCAAGTCATGATACAATTTATTAGCACCCTATTTTAGCTTATAAAGATTCCTAATTATGAAATTTACCTAATTAAATTTGTATTTATCACTAATTTAATGTATTTTAAAAAGCTTAAAATAATAAAAAAAATAATTAATTACGAATTTTTTTTTATTTAACTAGAAAATTATAAGTGACATTTTAGTGACAAAATTATAGTAATATCTTATCTAAATTTTGTATAATTAGGTCTATAATGAAAAATATCTATTTTGACTTTTTACGGAAAAAGCCGAAAAATTAACCGATTACCGAAAAACTGCCTAAACGATTTTCGAAGGGTTACAATCTTCCCCCCTTAAAGAAATTCGGTCCCCGAATTTAGAATTTAACTACGCGTACCTTCAAAAAGATGGGGATATCTCTTCCTCATCTCGACCTCGGTCTCCCAGGTGACCTCCTCGCTGTTCGGGCCACGCCAAAGGACCTTGACGGACGGTATAACCTTCGACCTCAATTTCTTCACCTGCCGATCCAAAATGACAACCGGCTGCTCGGTGAAAGAAAGATCATGCTCTAGCTGGATCGGCTGGTGCTGAATCGCCTGGGAAGGATCATGAAGGTACTTGCGGAGCATCGAGACATGGAATACGGGGTGAACATCGGGGAAGCTGGGAGGAAGAGCTAACCGATAAGCGACTGGGCCAACACGCTCTAGAATCTCGAAAGGACCAACATATCTAGGACTCAGCTTCCCTTTCCGCCCAAATCTCATCACACCTTTCATCGGAGAGACCTTCAGGAAAACATGATCGCCAACAGCGAACTCGAGTCGGCGACGGCGCCTGTCAGCATATGATTTCTGCCTGCTCTGTGCCGCTCTCATCCTGTCCCGAATCAGCTGTATCTTCTCGGTCGTCTCCTGTACAATCTGCGGCCCCAAAATACTGCTCTCTCTGAGCTCTGTCCAACATACAGGCGATCGACATCTCCTCCCATATAAAGCCTCGAAAGGTGCCATCTGAATCGTCTCCTGGAAGCTATTATTGTAGGAAAACTCGATCAAAGGCAAATGATGATCCCAGCTACCACCGAAATCTAAAACACAAGCTCTGAGCATGTCCTTGAGAGTCTGAATAGTACGCTCCGACTGACCGTCAGTCTGCGGATGAAAGGCTGTGCTAAAACTCAATCGGGTGCCCAAAGCTTCCTGTAGTTTCTGCCACAATCGGCTGGTAAACTGGGTGCCACGGTCGGACACGATGCAAGTCGGAACACCATGCAGTCGCACGATCTCATCAATATAGACCTGGGCATACTGAGAAAATCCAAAAGTGGTCTTCACTGGCAGGAAGTGAGCCACTTTCGTCAATCGATCCACAATCACCCAAATAGAGTCATACCCTCGACTGGTCCTGGGTAGACCCACAATGAAGTCCATGGAGACCTGCTCCCACTTCCACTCAGGGATGGGCAAGGCTGTAACTCGCCGGCTGGCCTCTGGTGCTCGGCCTTGACTTGCTGACAAGTCAGGCATCTCGACACAAAGTCTGTAATATCCTTCTTCATCCCGTCCCACAAGTAAACTTCTCTCAAATCATGGTACATCTTGGTGGAACCTGGGTGGACACTGTATACTGATCTATGTGCCTCCTCGAGAATATCGCGCCTCAGTCCCTCTGAATCTGGCACGCACAGTCGAGTCCCAAACCGAAGTATCCCCTGATCATCAATCACGAACTCGGAAACTCTGCCCTGCCGAATCTGCTCAATAATCTCTAAAATGCGGGCATCGCCGGACTGCGCCTCGCGGATACGGTCAAGTAACTGTGGGCGTGCTCTGAAATGGGCCAGTTGTCCCCCTGTAGGAGTAAACTCGAACTGCACTCTGCTATCACATAACACCTGCCAATCCGCCGTCGACTGCATCTGCACTGCACTCAAACAAGATAAGCTACCTCCGGGCCTTCTACTCAAAGCATCTGCCACCACATTCGCCTTGCCCGGATGGTATAGAATCTCGCAATCATAATCCTTCACCAACTCCATCCATCGGCGCTGTCTCAGGTTCAGATCTCGCTGCTGGAAGATATACTTCAAACTCTTGTGGTCAGTGAATATCTGGCACGACTCACCGTATAGGTAATGTCTCCAGATCTTAAGTGCAAATACCACTGCAGCCATCTCTAAATCATGGGTGGGGTAGTTCTGCTCATGTTTCCTCAGCTGCCGAGAAGCATACGCGATAACTCTGTCGTGCTGCATCAATACACATCCCGGCCCCACTCGAGAAGCATCACAATATACCACGAACTCGCCTGATCCTGAAGGCAATGCTAACACCGGTGCAATAGTCAGACGAGTCTTCAACTGCTGGAAGCTATCCTCACATGCCTGGGTCTAATCAAAAGGAACCCCCTTCCGGGTCAACCCGGTCAATGGTGCAGCAATGCGGGAGAAATCCTGGACGAAACGTCGATAATAGCCGGCCAGACCTAGAAAGCTGCGAACCTCTGTAACTGATACTGGTCTAGGCCAATGCTGAACCGCCTCGATCTTCTTTGGGTCCACACAAATACCGTCTCTCGTCACCACATGACCCAAGAAATCGACACTGTCTAGCCAGAATGCGCACTTGGAGAATTTGGCGAACAGCTGATGCTCCCTCAAAGTCTGCAAGGTGATACGTAAGTGCTGCTCATGCTCCTCCCGGCTCCGAGAATAAACCAAGATGTCGTCAATGAACACAATAATGAACTGATCGAGATACGGCCTGAATACACGGTTCATCAAATCCATAAATGCTGCCGGGGCATTGGTGAGCCCGAACGACATCACCAGGAACTCATAATGACCATATCGAGTACGGAAGGCGGTCTTCGGAATATCCTCCTTCCGAACCCGCAACTGGTGATAACCTGACCGTAAATCAACCTTCGAGAAAAACCCTGCACCCTGGAGCTGATCGAATAAGTCATCAATGCGGGGTAGGGGATACCTGTTCCGTACAGTAACCCGGTTCAGCTGACGATAATCAATGCATAAACGCATACTTCCGTCCTTCTTCTTAACAAACAATACGGGAGCACCCCAAGGTGACACATTCGGTCGGCTAAGCCCTTTGTCCAGCAAGTCCTGTAACTGATCCTTTAGCTCTCTCAGCTCCGCCGGGGCCATCCGATAAGGCGGTATAGAGATAGGCCCCGTGCCGGGGATCAAGTCAATACAGAACTCAATCTCGCGCTTTGGTGGCAGACCAGGCAGCTCGTCAGGGAATACATCAGGAAACTCTCTCACAACAGGGACCTGGTCCAACGGAACCTCTGTGGAGCTAGTATCACAAACATAGGCTAAGAATCACTGACACCCTTTTCTTAAGAGCTGACCAGCACGAAGAGAAGAAATCAAGCTGGGAAGGGTAGCGCTACGATCTCCCTGAATAACAAGAACCGGCTCACCAGGAAAACTGAATCTGACTGCTTTTTCACGGCAGTCCACGGATGCATAACAGGTGGCTAGCCAGTCCATACCAAGAAGAATGTCAAAGTCTAGCATATCGAGGAGAATCAAATCAACTGAAGAATCTCTCTCCCCGATACGAACGGAACACGATCGGTACACAAAACGGGCGACAAAAGACTCGCCTACCGATGTAATAACGACAAGCGGCTGATCTAACGGAGAAGACTCTCGGCCCAACCTCGGTGCAAAATACGTGGATACATAGGAATGTGTGGAGCCTGGATCAAATAATAGCCGTGCATCAAAAGAACATACTGGCAGAGTACCTGTCACGACGGCATTGGATGCCTGTGCATCCTGGGGAGTCAACGTGAACACTCGGGCCTGTCCACCGCTAATTAGCTGGCTGTCCTCTGCCTCTACCTCGGCCTCTGCCTCTGCCTCTGTCGCCTCGTCCTCTCCGAACCGGACCGCCACACCCACGGCCTCTAGAAGCATCTGGCTGGCGTGGAGCATCATCAGGAGTCAGAAGTAGAGCTCTCTGAGGAGGTGGTGAGGGTGGTAAGGTAACATGCGGGACTGTCGCCGCGCCCTGACGTCCCATGGTGCAGTCTCTGATACGGTGGTACTGACTCCCACACCGAAAACATCCTGGCGACGACTGCTGGGTCTGTGGATATGAACCAAATAACTGACTTCGTCTCAATCCTCTGCCTCCACCATCTCCCGGAAATAATCTATCACGATGTCTACCCATCTGCCGCTGAGCTGGCGTATCAGTACGGATCCTCTTCGGCCCAGAAACGACCGGAGTCTCAGAAATACGCTACTCCAAAAGTAAGGCTGCATCCATCGCGGCTGCGTATGTATCAAAGTGCTGGGTGCCGATGGCAAGGAATAGCTGTGTATCAAGCCCTCGTACAAACCTCTTTATTCTCTTCTCTTCTGTGTCAACTAGGTACGGAGCATATCGAGACAACTGGGTAAACTGTATATCATACTCCGACACTGTCATCCCAGGAGTCTTGCGCAAAGACTCAAAACTACGGGCTCGAGCATCTCGGACACTCTCCGGAAGAAAACGGGCAAGAAATGCAGCTGTAAACTCATCCCAGGTCATAGAAGGTAGACCTGCAGCTCGGCCTCTCTCTACTGAATCGTACCATGTCTGGGCAAGACCCTCCAGACGAAAACTCGCAAACTCCACCAATCTATCATCAGAACACCTCAACGAACGGCAAATCCGAGCCATCCTATCAAGAAATGCCTGTGGGTCCTCTGTCGCATCTGTACCGGTAAAAGCTGGAGGTCTTAATCTCATGAACTCCTGTAGGGAAACAGGGATAGTCTCCGTAGTAGCAGGAGCGACCATCTATGCAGCAGGTACAATCGTGGTCTGTGCGGTGGAAGGAACGTCCTCGGATCTCTGTGCCCGGCTGGACTCAATTAAAGATCCCATCATCTGCCGCAACTCTTGCATGCCGGCCTCTAATCTGGCAATACAGTCTGGATAAGGCGGATCAGTATGACCCTGAGGGGTAGGCGTATCCTCCCGCTCGATCCTCGCCTCAGACGAGCCCGCTCGAATCTCATCCCTAGCGGCAGCCCGCTGAGCTCTCGTAGTCTTTGGCGGCATCGAAGCTGGAATAAGAAACAAGACTGATAAGGACATTGCAATTGAATCAAGGAATGCAAGGAATCAAGGAATGCAATACAAGCAATTATGTCCTAAGGTCACTTAGGCGGAGTATCGTATCGTAAGTATGCCGCGGATCATACCCACGCTACGCCACTCTGCTTAAGTCACCTACTCCATCTACCAAGGTCGTCCTACACTCAGAAAGGTAAAACCTACGCTCTGATACCAACTTTGTCACGACCCGAAGGTACGGAACGTGACTGGCACTTAGATTACGAGACGTCTAAAGGCATACCGTAACCTAAGTCAGCCAAAGCCCAGAAGAATCTAAACCAAAATCAAAAGAGAGTGAAGGAAAAACCTTACATGAAAACGGTTTTTAAAATCATTTAAGTTGCATAGAATCCCTTTTTAAAACATCAAAAATTTCCGAAAATTTCGGCAGAGTCTCCCCTGTATTTTCTATCCCCCAAAATGGGTACAACAAAATAATAAACCTGTAATCATAAAATGGCATCCCCAAGCGGGAGCTAGCTCTTCGCCCAAGGCGGATCACAACCACATGCAATATAATAGCAATATCAAGAAAAGAGCATAAAAGAAACGCAAAATATCAGAAAACACAACGCCGGCTCAAGTGAGCTCGATCCAAAAGAAACCACAAATATACAAATCTCTCAGTCTCATCACTAGGTCACATATATAATATAAAGTGGTAGATGGAGAATACTAGATACAATGATAGAGCAAAAAGAAACAAAGTGTGCTCGCAACCCACCTACGGGCGATGTCGCGAGTCTGAGCAAAAGGAGTTGATGATAAGATAGCCCGCCGCTACAAGGGTGACGGGTCCGACCTGCAAGACACTGTGGCACAACGGGGGTGAGTTGCCAGCTCGTGAGTAGAATATATCATCTAGTAAGACAATCGTAAGAATACACGCAATGCGTCACAACATGTATGTCCATATGGGATATAATATCTCTAGTATGCATGCACATGTATGCAATGTCATTACTAAATCTTTAAGTGTTTTAAATGTTAAGAGTTCTGCATTCTAATCTTTTAGAAAAAGGATGTCTGTATAATAGCTAAATAACATCAAGAAATCATCTGAAAACCGTGTCAAGCATCGACACCCAATATGAAATCCCATCTGTCTCAATGTCTCAAATATCGGGCTCCGTCAGTCCGGATCGGCCCATGTCATCAAATCTCACGACAACGGTCGGTATCCTCCGGATATCCGCCGCGCCAGACATCACCGGTAGGTAGTCTTCCCCTGCCAGGCTCATCGTCTACAACTCGATCTTCTTGCCCCGGGGTACCATACCGGGCCCACCATGTACCCGAGACGGTTCATCCACTCCTCGAATCGGGTCTCAAAATCCAACAGAAAACATGAAAACTCATGGTGGACGGCACATACATCACGAGAAAACCGCAACTTTGTTTTAAAAATGATAAATATAAGCTTTTGTTAAATTCTTGCGGTTTTCCCCAAAAATCCAGAAATCGCAGCAATACTGAAATCCTCAAGAAAATCAAAATGTTCACATGCTATATATGCTAAATGTCTATGATATCAATGTATATGATGTGAATTTTGGCTAGAAAGCTATGTAAATATGATGATAATGCGAGGTATATGCAAGCTATGCAATTTCAGATATCAAGTTTGAATACAAGTGACGATACTAAGTTAAACAGGTTCTATAGTGCACGTGGCATGGCAATTACCAAAGGCGTGTGTGTCACTTGAATAGTGCGCGTGCAACAGATGCCAATGGTAATGGTTTTCGTGTCCTATGAAGTGATATCGCATAAGTGTAGATGAATGTCCATGCAATCTAGCATACTATTAACTATAAGGGTATGCAGTGTAAATAAAGGGGTAAGCTAACTAACAATATAAATCTTGCAAGAAATAGGGTAATCCTAACTAGGGGGCGCATCGCGCCATCCAGACGATTCCCCCATAGATGAATACATCTACTCACCTGAAATCCCCGCTAATCCGATCCGACCACCGCCTTGCCTTTACGCGCCGTGTCCGAAGTTTCCCCGATCGATCCTATATTTGCACAACACCAAGTATAAGATTACATATCCTAAAACGATGCAAGTCACAATATACAATTATCGGCACTCTCGAATTAAACGTAACGTGCACTCGGTGCGCGGAAAAACGCACGAAAATCGCTAATCTTTAACTAGAATCGTCATTTCGGGGAAATCGACAAAACTAAAACCCGACTAGACAAAACCCCGCGCTCGCGCACTCTAATAGTCCTATACGAAGCTAATTATATCGCTAACCTAACGCAATTTGATCTCATTCTAATTTTTGTAAAAAATCTAGTAAGCAAATTTCAAACCGATTCGATGCAAACGTCGCAATTTATCGATTTAGCGAGCGTAACCTTACGCAATTAACCACTCTAACAAAATAGGTAACCAAAGCCCTAACTTAACTCTAACAACCATGCTTCAAACCCTAGTTCAACATCAAATCCCATTCTTGATTTTCATGAACAAGAATTTACAACTAAATTAATACTTCAAAATTAAATTTTAGCACATATAAACTACAAGTTTAGAATTTCACCTCACAAGTGGAACCCTAGCATGATCAAGCCACCAAAGAAGCCTCCTTTCTCCTAGTTTTGAACCAAATTTGGTTGAGGAGAGAGTGGATTAGGGTTTAGCTTTGAATGGGTTAATGAAATTGTGGATTTTTTATGAATTTTAGCATGAAAATTGAAGCAAAAAGAAGTGAGAAGAGAGGGAATTCTGCAGCAAAGGGGGTCGGCCAGCAGCTTGAGGAGGGGGTGTGGGATTTTTGGAGAAGTTTCTAGGCCAAAAAGATCCCTCAAATCTCATTTAATGCATTTCACATCAACTTTTTTAAAAAAAAACCCATTTTTACTTCATTTTTTCACAAATTTCCAACCATAAAAATAAAATCTTATCAAGTCATGATACAATTTATTAGCACCCTATTTTAGCTTATAAAGATTCCTAATTATGAAATTTACCTAATTAAATCTGTATTTATCACTAATTTAATGTATTTTAAAAAGCTTAAAATAATAAAAAAAATAATTAATTACGAAAAAAAATTTATTTAACTAGAAAATTATAAGTGACATTTTAGTGACAAAATTATAGTAATATCTTATCTAAATTTTGTATTATTAGGTCTATAATGAAAAATATCTATTTTGACTTTTTACGGAAAAAGCCGAAAAATTAACCGATTACCGAAAAACTGCCTAAACGATTTTCGAAGGGTTACATCCTACCAGTCCTACCCGACTTTCGCACCTTCCCTAGACATTGCTTCTACACAGCCATTTGGGAGTTTCGAGAATCCAAACAATTTTGAATCTTTTACTGAAACCCCTTCACAACCCATGTCTAGTCTGGAACAGTCGTTGGAAGCTTATATTGTAGCGACAAACCAACAGATGCGGAATTTGAATGCGTCCATTGCCATCCTTAATTCATCAAGACAACCTAGTGAACCGGTAGCTAGTTTCCAATTAACTCCAAATTTTCCAATGTATGATGAGGCGATTGGACAGAGTGAGAATTTGAGTGGTGAAAATGAGCTGTACACACTTCCAAATCAAACCTACCCATCCTCAATTGAATCCCACAACTCCGGTTTTCAATCAAGTGTCCCAAATAAAACGTGTAATGAGTTGTGCGACTTTGTAGTGTTATATTTACCTGATTGTGAAGAGCCCCTTTCGAGTGAAACAGTCACCAATCCTTTTGACCTCTACACCTCCACTCTAGAACCTGAATTGAATAATATCCATGCTTTTGATGAGGTGTATAAAAAAATTGATTTTCACTTGATTGAGGATATCGACGCTGGGAATATTTTGGATGATGAACCCGCAGATTTGACTGAATTTTTCTCTCCAATTCATCATCCCGAGTCATTAAATGTTTTTCCCGAACTTCATATGCGTCTTGATTTTGATAAAAATGGCATGGATAAGCTAAATTTTGAGGAGAATATTGAAGAAATTATTGAGAATGAACCAGTTTTGTTTGATGAGTCGAATTTTCCAATTCATCATGTCCCTTCTACCGACTGTGTACACTCTCCGGAACCTTTAACTTTTACCCTTCCTAAATCACTTCCCTTCATCCTTTCTGTTGTTCCGACCTTGCAAGAAACCATATCCCTTTCAATTTCAATGTCTGGTTTACTAAGTTCGACGTACCCATGTTTTCTCACGAATCTTGAGGGATTTGATATCATTTCTCCGTGGGTTGATAGAATAGCATAATCGCTTTTTACATATCGGTCATTACAAATTGTGCTAATTTATACACTCCATCCCCACCCTCAAGTTCGTATTCTCACTATTTTTGGTTCTTCCTCTAATCTTCCTTTAATGATATAGAGTGTTAATGAATCACAATCCGATATTTTGAGTTCTATACTTTTAGAAAAACAACTTGATTTAGAATATTTTGAGAATAAGGTAGATGAGCTTTACGAGTCTCCTACCTCCGTAATTTTTGAAAAATCAAGTGTGTTGAATTCTGCCGTGACACTTATTGACATTGAAACATTCAATCAGACCTTCGATGAAAGTTTCGAAGATATTTTCGCCGACGAACTCGCATTCTTAAACGACACCGATTTTGTGATTAATCAACCTTCACCCGAAGAAGTCGAACCACCACCACCATTTCTTTTTCTCTTCCGCCATTCTTCTCCTCCACCGAGACCGTATACGGCTTCTATCTCCACGCGGTCTCGTGTGCTTCTCATCTCTTTTCTCTACGCTCCATTCTTTCACCAACCACACCATTATAACGATAAAATTTTTGAATGGTTGGTGCTAACTTTTGGCCTGTGTAAGGCTTTGTATAGCTTGATACTGTGTTTTTCTCCTCACTAACTCTGAACTTTAACGCTTAAACAGTGGAAACACTGTCTCACTTAAGTTTGGGTGGGACCTTTTTGTATATATATTTTTTTTTTTCTTTTAACAAAAAAAAAATATATAAAAAAAATAAACAGGGGAGTGCCGACATTTTTGACCCTCTTGGTGTGGCCAGACAGTGAGGACACTGTCAAGTTTAAGTTTGGGGGTGTGCTCGGTAAGCCTTCTTCCTTCGCATTCATGTGTATATTTTTGCATTTGCATACTTATTTTAAAATCCATAAAAATCAATTTTTTTTAAAATTATAAAAATTGAAAAGATTCAATTTTGGCCATAATTGACTTAAATTTACCAAGACGGTTAACTAGTTAGGAAAAACTAGATCCCAAACTTAGTAAATTAAAAATCCTAAAAATAACCTTTCTTAAAATTTAACGGTAGAAAATACAGGTCTTTGTGGTTTACTTAGAAATAAGCAAATTTTGAGTTCACTGCTTGGGCTAAGTCAAAATAGGGGAAGAGTATTGATATTTTTATTAAAGTATTTGTCTGAAAAATAATTCCTAAGCTTAAATCTAAATTCTAAAAATATATACCCTACAAGTTGCATAAACACGAACCTTGAAACTTGGAATAGTAGAGGATACCTTGAAATGCTCTTGTCTAAAATCCATAGTATGAAGGAAAATAAAATAAAAGTACAAGTGTGAATAAAGAGATATAAATTAAAAAAAATCAACACTGGTTTTATAATTACTTAAGGTTGCGTAAAATAAAAAAATATATAGCGAGGGTGCTTCATCACCTAATGCCTTAGACCAACTGGTTTGGGAGTCACTGCTAAAGCCTTAGATATTACAAAACGAGGAATTACGCCTTAATGCGTAAACATATTTTGTAATCGGTCGTTAGTACCTCAAGAAGTATTAACGGTCGCATGAAGAACGTGTAAGCAATTTCATCTAAAATTCACCAATTAAAAGTACTTTGGACAATGGGCAAGAGTATGATAGCTTGAATTGAATTTCCAAGTATAGGAGTGATACATACACACACGTAGGGGTATATGATTGGGTTTGGATGAGAGATAGGAATGAAAAATAGGACTTATATCTTTAATAGAGATGATAAAAATTCCTAAGTTGAGATGGAACCTTAGAAGGAAAACTCGAAAGATGCTAAAAGCTAAATAAATTTACAGAACATATATAATTTTAAGTTAAATGATAAGGAAGCGTGAAAAATACGGGTTGATAATTTCTGAGTTGAAGATAACAGAATTTCTTGCTAGAGAACCGAATTGAAGAATAAAAGTCAATAGGCCAAATTGATAGGATTTTGTGGGTAGTATCCGCTGAAAACCCTCAGGAGACAACACTCCTCCTACTAGGGACACCTAGAGGTTTAACGGCTTATTGCACGAGCTCAGTGCAATCGCGTTTCCTTGCGAAAGTGAGGTTAGGTTTTTTCCTAGAATAAACTAGTTTTGCTTGAGGACGAGCAAAAGATAAGTTTGGGGGTATTTGTTCATATCATAATTTTGCATTATTATATTCCCCATTCTTATTCATTTTGCAAATAAATATGTGCTTTTGATCCATGTCTGCTAAATAGTTGCAGGTTACAGGTTCTCAGAACAAAACAGTGAAAATGATGAAAAGACGTTACAATAGTGAGACTACGACCAACAGATAGAAGAATCTTTATCATGCCTACAGTTTGAAGGACAAACAAAGATCAATGAACAATTTCAAAAAGTACAAAGGCAGCGCAAGATTCAAGACTTCAATACGAAGCGAACGGTAAAAGTCCACAACATTCTGCACTGTGGAAATCTAAAAGAAACTAGAAGACATTCTGAAGAACCAAGTGAAGAAACCAGAAGGAAAAAGCAACAGAAAGCAACCCTAGAAAAATAAGCTAGCAAGCCCACCATATGGCCGCGGAACCGCGGCCAAACCATGCTTATGGCCGCAGATCCGCGGCCGTGCTGTGCACGTATCGGTGCGTGTCGGTGCGTCGGTGCATTGACTCGGTTTTCTTAAGGGTATTTTTGTAATTCTAGATATGGATCGGATGTAAACCCTAGAGTTTCTATTATCTATAAATAGGAACCCTACAGCCTCTTTTCAGGTGTGCCTCCTTTGGGTGCCTATTTAGAGATGCCTCTTTTAAATTCCAGATCTTAGATTTTCAATTCAATGTAATCGTCAAAGAGTGCATCAATAAAGAAGTAAGTTTTTTTTTATCTTGCCCTAGTTAATTTCTTTTCTGGCCTAGTTATAAATTTCTTTTCTGCCCTAGTTTTAAATTTTTTTTATCTGCCGTAGTTGTTAATTTTATTTATCTGCCGTAGTTGTTAAATTAAAATCATAAAAATGAACTCTTAGATCTTAAAATAAAAACAACATTTTTTGGATTAACTCGTTAGAACACAAAGATAAGGAATCCATCTCCCTGTGGACCGACCTGTACTCAACCGGCTAGCTACCAAGCGATGCCGTTATTGATGCGGTTAACTTAATTCTTTGATTTCGAAACACACAAAATCTCTTTCAATCAGTACTATACCTATCGTCAGATAGCAATTCTTTGGTGATACAGGTACAGGTTAGTCTGTAGACCCAAGATCGTCATAGAGTCTTGTGTGTTTCCCACCATGCTTTGATTTCCTCCCTACCACGGCTCAAAGGAGTCGTGCAAATATGAGGATTTTGTGTACAGTCTCGAGTCACATGGAGGCAATGAGCGATAGGAGAGGTTTCGTCTCTCCCGGTATAGGGAGTTGATGTTGCGTTATGCTCGATTGGATATAACATGAAGTCCCTGGTTAGGGTTGTTGATGAGATTTACTAGTAAGTGTTATCTGTAGTTTCTCGTACCGTTATAGGCCACACATCGGCATGTCTTATCAAGTTATTGGGGTCTGACGATTCCACCCACAGACTCGATATGTTTCATATCATACGAAGAGACCAGACTGTACGGTAAGTGTTACTTATAGGCTTCATGGGAGTTTGGACAAGCTTGCTTGTTGATCTTCTATTCGCTCAATACTTGGGTAGCCGTTACGTTCAGCTAGTACCGCTGACGGCTTGTAGGTAACTGATGTGATCATCACCTACTGCTGGCGTATTGACAAGTTTTTAGAGTCCCACATAGAAATTTCCTGGTTCAAGCGAAATGAAGTAGGGCACATATGTTGATATGTGCGGAGGCCTGATTAAATACGAGTATGTGATACTGTATTCTAATCTGGCAGTTATTTGATATCAGTTCGGTTATATATGATATAACCGGATTATTGAATCAAGTGTTGATTTGATAATGTGATATACAGATAAATGATATTATTCAGTTATATGTGATATAACCGGATTATTAATTCAAGTGTTGATTTAATAATATGATATATATTTATATTTGATATAATTATATATTAACTAATATTATTACTCACTAATTATTTTCTTTATATATGTATTACTATATATATATATATATATATATATATATATATATATATTGAAGCATGGCATGGATTTTCTATTTTTGGAAAATAGAAATGATTAGGTGGAAAATGAGGAGACTTTTGGTGGAATGGGTGTAGCATGGCTTGTGCAATTTTTATTCATTTACCTCACACTATTGAAGCATGGCGACAATTCTTTATTGGTAAGAATTGTATGCTTCAATAAGTGAAGTAAAAATGTGAAGCCATTCGACGCTTGCATTCTAGACTTGTTTATTTTTCTTTAGATGAGACTTGAGCTCATTTGTTCTCTAGCTCTCTCCATCTTCTTCACCTCCATCTCCAAGCTCAATCCCTCACATGAGTTGTGAACCCTTGAGCTTGTGAGAACCCTCATGAGCAAACAAAACCCCTACTTCACTATCCTACACTAGATTAGCGCTTTGGTGTAGTGTGTTTCCTTCACTAAAGAGTTTAGTGAAGAGGTAGCTTGGATTAGCGGAGATTCGGGTGGATCATCTTCGGCACAAAGATCGCAAAGGAAGCTCGATCCAACTTTAAGTGGAGCCTAGTGGAGTCGCGTGGATTACTACACGGAGCTTGAGAAGAGAAGGACACGGTCTACAAAGGTTGTAGCCACCTTTCTCTTAGTATAGTTTTTGTTATATCATAGTTAAACCCTAATCATCTAGTTTCGATTCTTGTTTAGTGTTAATTAGCACCCAAATTTTTTTTTAAATGGCATGCTTGATGCCAGTAAAACCCAGTGGTGGTGCTAACAAACACTTTCATGGTATCAGAGCCAAAGCTAGAAGATTAGACGATGTATATAAATCACAAAACCGAAACAACTCCGAAACTGCAACCCGAAACCCCAAGTTTCTGTCATTTTTTAAATGAACTCTGAAATTTTTTTAAACAGTTGCAGAATGTTATATGTGAGATAACTAGAATACAGAAGAAACATGATACCAAGAATCCAAAATTCAACCAGCGAAAACCTCCAAATTACCGGCCTCGCCATCCCATCCTAAAAGTTTTGGTCTCGTATTTTCCCTGTGGTCTGTTCACTTAGTTTTGGGGTTTCTGGTTATGTTTGATTAGCCGAAAATTGCATGTGATGTTAATTTTGTTAAGGGGCTAACACGGAGTGTTTTGTAGTCATAATTTTTACATCATTTCGGGTTTATGTTTGATATGTGATACGGTAGTTGGAATCCACATTAATTTAGTTTTCTGAAAACTAGTTTGATTGTAAATCTAACATGTTAGTCTCTTTTGATCGATTGCCACGAAGTTTCGATTCGGATCGAAACTCCGTCGCAATCGCGTATCGTACGCGAATACTCGCCAGATAACTTTATTAGGTAGCCATGCCCCATATCCCTGACCAAGTGACTTTAGGAGAACCTTGTTGCCAAAAGCATCCACTCGGGTGCTCGCGGCCACAGTGTTCTGCCTAAGTGCACTTGGTCGACGACATCGGGGGTGCGGTCATCTACTAAAGTTCCCGACGAGTATTCGATCGAGTAGTCGGGAATCTTATTGAATTACCCGACTAAGTTATTGAAAAGTGTTTTCGATATGAGACTAAAATGCAAGGTTTATAGGGTTAGGCATGAAATTCGGAATATGAGATATTCCGGGTTTATGTTGTCTAAGGAAATGCGGATTCTAATTATTGTAGTTTTCATTTCTTTTCTGCGATCGTAAGTGTAATATGTGGGTTATCCCAAATCTCGTTGCTATATATCAACGGAATTTGGGATACGCATATTTACTTACGTTGATGACATGTCATGTTATGTGTTGTTGTGATATGTTATATTGGATCGTCGTGAATGAATAGCCGAAGGTTTTTGCGTGAGATGAGAGTTTTTCAATTTTAATTCATGTAAAAATGTATGTAATATTCTTTTATTGGGACACTTCCGGGTTGAGGATGATGTCACAATTGATGTATATTATTTACTTTTCCGCATTAGGATAGACCTAAGACGGGGAGCACAAGTGACCGGGTTCTAGAGGCCAGTAGGAGACCATCTCGAGGAGTCGAGACCGGGTCTCCTAACTCTAGAATTGGAAGGGTTGCTTGTCGCTCTCCTAGGGGTCTAGAGATGTGGGTTTGGCTATTCATCACGACCGTGGAATCCGTGTTTTTAATTATCGGCTTAATTTAAAACACAGACCTCCTAGTTTATCCAATATTTCATATGTTGGCTTCTGCTACTTAGTTCTGTAATGTGATCATATAACTTGTTAGTGATATGGCTGCCCTATAGGCCATTATTGTATGATATAGTGGATGCTTGGACATATATATGGAGGACTTTCTTGCTCGACATGATAGTATGGTATCCGGTTGCCTTTATCTTAACATATTCACTGGTATTATTATACTGTCTCTCATATACATGTTGATAAAGCCCTTAGGATGTTAGCTTGACTACCAGGACTATGATGTGGATTATACTACTGGGACCTGGGTAGTCCACAAGCACATCCTTCAATTGTTCCTAGTCGAGGGAATATCGAGACAGGGCATCGATATTCCAGAGTAGACTAGTGTGTATGTTTCTTGACCATGTATGGGGCAATAGTTGATCCCATATCCATTGGTATTTGACATCAAAGATTGTACACAGGTGCATATTAAAGAATGGGTACACCGAACAGGACTCGCCGAGAACTCCTAGATGATACTATACTTATCGTCAGATAGTAGTTCTCTGGTGACACTGGTACAGGTTAGTCTTTAGACCCGAGATCGTCATAGAGTCTTGTGTGGTTCTTACTGTGCTTTGATTTCCTCCCTACCACGGCTCAAAGGAGTCGTGCAAACAGGTGGATTTTGGGTACAGTCCCGAGTCACATGGAGGCAATGAGCGATAGGAGGGGTTTCGTCTCTCCCGGTATAGGGAGTTGATGTTGCGCTATGCTCGATTGGATATAACAGGAAGTCCTTGGCCAGGGCTGTTGATGGGATTTACTGGTAAGTGTTATCTAGGCCAAACATCGGCATGACTTATCAAGTTATTGGGATCTGACGATACCACCCCAAGACTCGATATGCGACATATCAGACGAAGAGACCGGACTGTACGATAAGTGTTACCGATAGGCATCATGGGAATTTGGACAAGCTTGCTTGTTGATCTTCTATTCGCTCAATACCCCGGTAGCCGTTATGTCCAGCTAGTACCGCTGACGGCTTATGGGTGACTGATGTGATCATCACCTACTGCTAGCGTATTGACGAGCCTTTAGAGTCCCACATAGAAGTTTCCTGGTTCAAGCGAAACGAAATAGGGCACATATGTTAATATGTGCGGGGGACTGATTAAATACGAGTATGTGATACCGTATTCTAATCTGGCGGTTATTTGATATCAGTTAGGTTATATGTGATATAACCGGATTATTGAATCAAGTCTTGATTTGATAATATGATATACAGATAAATGATATTAGTCGGTTGTATGTGGTATAACCGGATTATTAAATCAAGTGTTAATTTAATAATATGATATATATTTATATTTGATATAATTATATATTAATTAATATTATTGCTCACTAATTATTTGCTTATCTTTATATATGTATATTAATATATATATATATATATATATATATATATATATATATATTTTAAGTCCACGTTACCTGTCCCGGTTCTTTCAGGGTTGCAGAAACGGTAAAAAACAATTTTTAGGGCTAGGGTAACATGGACTAGAAACCGGATCTTTGCAAAACAATACAGTAGAAACTAACTACAAGCTTTACCTACTCGGTTAGAGGGTTATACCTAGTCTTGAACTCCTTCTCTTCTTCTCCTTGGAGTAGGTTGAAGGGTTCCTCCTCGTCGCCTTCTCTTGCCGAAGAAAGATCCACCCGAGGGCCTCTACCTTGAGCTCCTTCCTCAAACTTGAGATAACTAAAGTGTTAGGTTTGCTAAACCTTAAACCTTAGGATGACTAGAGAGTGATTTTGGTGTTTTATCTCAATGGCAAATGGTTCTCAACTCATGAGAGGTGTTTTGCCTTGAGAGAGAGGAAGAGGATGAGCGAGAATGAGAATGAGAGAATGAAAAGAATTTTGCAACCATATCATATATATGTGAATTATGATAATTAAATAATTAATCAAAGATAATAGTGATGGTTAACTTGAAATGACCATTATCATTTTACATTAATGAATTTTGCAAGAACCAAAGAGCATCTTTCATGTGAAATGATGATGGTCAATATGTCAACTTGGGTCAACAAGTCAACCATAGTCAAATGGTCAACAACCCTAACCATAACACAATTATCTTTAATTAATATCAATAATCACATTTCACATATTCATTAGGGTTTGGAAAAAGACAACAGTCATCAACCCTAATGAGAATCCTCTGCCTCTGCCTCAGTCAACTATGCATACACACCCGCATCCATGTTCCGAGGAACACGAATACAATGAGATAAAACCAATCCCAAAACATATACTAGGATCTGGCTTAAACCAAAGACCGCTAGTAATAACTGTCCGGACACCAAACGTGCACAAGCGCGCGAATGTGAACGAACCCCGTCGCAAAACCATGCGACCTCTACTCTGTTTTGCCCAAAGGCGAATAACCCTCTGTGTGGGACTCTAAAGACTCGACACTACGCTGGCAGTGGGTTTAACCACAGACCGCAAGCGGCACTAGCTATATGTAACGGTCCCCAGGTAGATGCCGATAAGAAAACTGATGAGGTGAACCCATCCGAACTCCTA
Organism: Agapanthus africanus; assembly: GCA_030015575.1. NCBI lineage: Eukaryota > Viridiplantae > Streptophyta > Magnoliopsida > Asparagales > Amaryllidaceae > Agapanthus > Agapanthus africanus. The sequence goes on along the minus strand of CM057337.1, from coordinate 593,046,384 downwards.
CTGAGCCTGTATGTGACAATCTCCGTACAGTCCGGTATGTTCGTCTAAGAGTATCGCATGGCGGGCCTAGGGGGCGGTAAACGCCAGTCCCCTAAAAGCGGTACAAGTCGTGTCGGAGTGTAGCCCAGAACACCCTGAGATAACACTGGAAACGCTACCAGTATATCTCACTAGCCCTGGCCAGGGACTTTGTGTAATGGCTCTCCTAGACACTGCGCGATATCAACCCCCAATACCGGGAGAGACGAATCCTGTCTAACCGTCACTGCCTCTAAGTGCTTCGGGACTGCACCCAACTGCTACCTGTTTGCACGACTCCTTTGTGCCGTGGTAGGGTAGCAATCAAAGAACAGTGGGAACACACTCGAGGCGAAGTGACAGTGTCAAGTCAACGGACTAAGCTGTACTCATGTCACCTGGGAACTGATAACTGACGATAGGTATAATACCAACCAACAGTTCCCGAAGAGTCATGTCCAGTGTACTCGTAACCTAACGAGCACCCGCATACTATCTCAAGTACGACGTACTAATGGTTGTGGGACAGACCATCTCCCCTGCTTGGATGAGAAGCGCATATGCTAGTCTACTCCGGAGTATCGATGCCCCGTCTCGATAATCCTACGACTAGGGACCTGTATAAGGATGTGCTTATAGATTACCCAGCCCCCATTAGTGTGACTGACATCACAACGCTGATAATCAAGCAAAGATCCTAAGGGCTCTACTAATATGTATAAGCGATATGCTAAAAGAAACACATGCACATATTAAAGTAGAAACAAACCAAGTAGCATACTACCATTTTGAGCAAGATTGTCTATACAACTGTGAATATCCCAAGCTTCCATTAAGTAATATACAAACTTGTATGATACAGTAATGGCCTCTAGGGCATATACACTAACAATCTCCCACTTGCACTAGGGCCATGTACTTGCGTATCGAAGACCTATCATCTCGATCAGCCACTCGAACTGAGTCTAGGGTAAGGCCTTTGTGAATGGATCTGCAGTGTTATCTTCTGTAGCAACCCTCCGAACCTCGATCTCCCGGCGATCCACGATCTCCCTGATCAGGTGATACCGCCTCAAGATGTGCCTGGACTTCTGATGGGACCTGGGTTCCTTCGCTAAAGCTATAGCCCCGTTGTTGTCGCAATACAGAGGTATTGGATCAACAATGGACGGAACCACCTGAAGTTCTATCAAGAACTTCCTCATCCAGATGACTTCTTTTGCGGCATCAGATGCAGCGATATATTCCGCTTCCATCGTCGATTCAGCAACGGTTTCCTGTTTGGAACTCTTGCAACACACCACCCTTCCATTGAGGGTAAAGACATAACCCGACATGGACTTGGAGTCATCCTTGTCACTCTGGAAGCTGGAGTCAGCAAAGGCCTCGATCTGGGGGTGTTTTCCGCCATACACCAAGAACATCTCCTTAGTTCTTCTCAGGTACTTGAGAATGTTCTTTTCCGCTATCCAGTGCTTCTCCCCAGGATTTGACTGATACCGGCTTACTACACTCAGTGCATAAGCTACATCTGGTCTGGTACACAACATCGCATACATTATAGAGCCTACCGCAGAGGTGTAGGGTATAATAGACATGCGATCCCTTTCCAAATCAGTTTTGGGAGACATCTCTTTGGAGAGGGTGATCCCGTGACAAGCCGGTAAATTACCGCGCTTGGAATCTTCCATACTGAATCTTTTCAGTATGGTGTCGATGTACCTGGACTGTGAGAGTCCTAATATCCTCTTGGACCTATCACGATAGATCCGGATCCCCGGAATGTAAGAGGCATCACCCAGGTCTTTTATGGAGAACCTGTGTGACAAGAACCCTTTGACAGATTGCAGCATAGGAATGTCGTTTCCTATCAAGAGAATGTCATCCATGTATAAAACGAGGAATACGACAGTTCGTGCTACAATTTTACTATAGATGCATGGTTCATCTGGATTTTTGATAAAGCCAAATTCTTTGACTGTCTCATCAAAACAGATGTTCCAACTCCGCGATGCCTGCTTCAGTCCATAAATAGACTTAAGCAACTTGCACACCTTCCCGCTGCTCCCACTCTGAATAAAACCCTCTGGCTGGTCCATATAGACACACTCCTCTAAATTTCCATTTAGAAAAGCGGTCTTTACGTCCATCTGCCAAATCTCATAATCGTGGAAGGCAGCAATGGCAAAAGGATCCGAATGGATTTGAGCATAGCCAATGGAGAAAAGGTTTCGTCATAGTCTAAACCAGGTCTTTGACGGAAACCCTTTGCAACAAGTCTAGCCTTATAGGTCTCCACCTGTCCATCTACACCAATCTTCCTTTTGAAGATCCATTTGCTGCCTACGGCTTTTACCCCTTCTGGAGCAACGTCCAAAGTCCATACTTTGTTGGTGTACATGGACTCCATTTCGGTCCGCATTGCATCCAGCCATTTTACCGAGTCAGCGCTCTGAATGGCCTGCTGGAAGCTAGTCGGCTCATCATTATCAATGATGCAATCCTCTCTATCCCCGTCTATGAGAAAACCGTAGTATCTCTCGGGCGGATGAGACTGCCTACTACTTCTGCGGAGTGGCGTAGGAATGTCGTGTTCTTTCGAACCCTCTGGTTCTACTAAGCTTTCAGTAATAGCTTGTGGTTCTGGAAATTCTTCCAGTTCTATTGCGCTCCAAGTTATCTAATTTTCCAAAAATTCAGTTTCCAAGCAGCAGGCATGATGAGAAACAAAAACTTTTTCTTCCTCTGCGCAATAGAAGAAATATCTCTTGGAGTTCTTTGGATATCCCACAAACTTACACTGTACTGAGCGTGCCTCGAGTTTGTCTGCATGCTGCTTTTTGACAAAAGCTGGACATCCCCATGTCTTAATGTGCTTAAGATAGGGTTTCTTCCCACTCCACATCTGATATGGTGTGGTAGGCACAGTCTTAGTTGGAACTCGGTTCAAAAGATATGCAGCTGATTCTAGTGCATATCCCCAGAATGATCGCGGCAACTCAGCATTACTCATCATGGAACGTACCATATCCAATAGGGTTCGGTTCCTTCTCTCCGATACACCATTATGTTGTGGGGTGTATGGAGGAGTAAGTTGAGAGAGAATTCCATTCTCTTTTAGGTAACCCAGGAACTTGGCACTCAAGTATTCACCACCTCGATCAGATCTCAGTGTCTTGATACTTTTGCCTGTTTGTTTTTCTACTTCATTCTTGTATTCCTGGAATTTTTCAAAGGCTTCTGATTTATGCTTCAACAAGAAGACATATCCGTACCTTGAAAAATCATCCGTAAAAGTAATGAAGTAAGAATAACCACTTCGTGCATGTGTAGACATTGGACCGTATACATCGCTGTGTACGAGTCCCAAGAGCTTGCTCTCTCTTACTCCGTGTCCAGTAAACGGAGTCTTTGTCATCATTCCTTTGAGACATGATTGACAAGTTGCATATGACTGATATTCGAACGGTTCCAAATATCTTTCTGTATGTAACTTAGTCAACCTTCTCTCATTGATGTGACCCAGTCTACAATGCCATAAGAAAGCATGATTTATTTCTGGAGACATTCTTTTGTGTGTATTCTGGACATTGAAAATCTGTGGTTGGTTCAATACGTATCTACCGTTGTTTAATGTACCCGACCCAATCAGAACATGATTAAGGTGAATGTTTACAACATTGCTTACAAATGCAAAATCATAACCTTCTTTAGACATTAAAGATACAGATATGATATTACAAGTCGAACTGGGTACAAAAAAACAATCACGTAAAACCAAAACATGTCCATCTGACAATCCCAAGTGATAGTCCCCCACGGCCTCAGCATCCATGCTAGCTCCGTTTGCAACTCTGAGGGTCATATCACCTGCCTTCAAAACCCTATGCTTTCTCAGTGCCTGCAAAGAATTACAGATATGAGACCCTGATCCGGTATCCAATACCCAGGAAGTAGAGTTTATTGATAGACAGTTTTCAATAACATACACACCTGAAGCCGAAGCCACAACTTGCTTCGGGTCCTGGTTTCTGGCCTTCCAAGCCCTTCAATCCTTTTTCTAATGTCCACTCTTATGACAGTAAAAGCACTCTTCCTTTCCCACAAGCTTTCCCCGCTACCTTTGTTGCTTTTGTCTTTCCCTTCGTTTCCACTTTACTAACACCGCCCCTTAGTTTGGTGGGGGTTTTCTTCTTCTTTCCCTTGGCTTTCGCCTTAGACCTAGAAGAGGAAAGTCCTCCAACAAACAAAGTGGATGTTTCGCTACCTTTCTGTAGGGTGCCCTCTGCACTCCTCAACATGTTCAGAAGTTCTGAAAGTTCAACTTCCTTTCCTTGCATGTTGAAGTTCAGGATAAACTGGGCATAAGTGGAAGGAAGGGACTGGAGAATCAAGTCAGTGTAGAGCTCATTCTCTAACGTGGTCCCAAGGTCCGCGAGCTCTTCAATGTAGCCAATCATATTAAGCACGTGTTCCGCTACGGATGATCCGATGGCCAATCTCGCCGAAAACAACTTTTTCAAGACTTCGTATCTGGCGATACGGGATTGCTCTCCATACAGATCTTTAGTATGATGAAATATGGATTCGACGTCCATATTCTCGTGCCTCCTCTAATGTTCATTGTCCATAGAGGCAAGCACGGGGCACTTGGCCTTCGCGCAATCAATCTCCCAGGTCTTACGGATTTCCTTATCCGCGACACTGGATTGAGGACCTGGGACAGGGGGAGCTTTGGTGGTAAGAAGATACCCCAACTTGTCATAAGTGATTGCCATTTTGACATTCATGAGCCAATCTTTGTAGTTTGGCCCTGTCAGTATGTTTTTATCTAGTAATAACTTAAGTCCGGTCATGATACTGGTCGCTGCAATTAGGAGAGAGAGAAGAAACACTTTAGCATGATGCTCTTGCAAGTTTAGAGTGGTTTTTAGTTTTTCTAAACAGGATGGCTCCCACTGTCTCACGAATCCTTCCTCAAACCAAAAAAGAAGAATTAGTCGGGATCAATCTTACCGTACAATACTTGCTTAACCGTTCAGCCAGGCCAGTGTTGGTACTTCAAGGGAGGTTTTCCAACGCTTTCGCGAAGTTTCTTAATTAAATAACCTCTTTTTCCTGTGGGCGTAGCCCCGCTAACACCTTTCTAGACACCTACTTGGTTTATAGCATTGATCGTTAAGTGAGAAAGTTTCCGAGGAGTAGCATATACTCACAGTAGGATCGGGATCCAAATATCATCATGTAATAAAACTGAAGGAATCTTACCAGAATTATCACACTCCAAATGGTATGCAGCACTAGCAAGTTTCAGTTTCTTTAGAAACTCCCGATGTGGATTTTTGCCCCATGCTCTTATGACCTTGACTTTGGCCAACAAATCATAAGTCACATGTCAAGTTCTACCCGTCATTTTCCAGGTTAATTTGAACCCACCCGTACCTACCCTTGACTTTGGCCAACAAGGCAGTACGACTGTCCCAAACCAACGCATCTATCTATGCTACACATGAACATCCAATAGCTACCAATCACTATGCCTTGATTTTGGCCAACAAACACAGCTTGAATACTATTGACTATCCATATGAAATGACGGAGGGCTACGAATGGTTTTGGCGAAACCGTGAACGTAGTGAACTTGATATAATCGAAGGAACGAGATAGCTTTTAAAAGGAGTGGTTTAAGCTCAGCGTTTAAAAGTTGTTTTGAAAAGAAACCGAGTGGTTTTGAAATTGTTCCAACGACTTTAACTTTGGTTTATTTTCTTGCATTAATTTAATGTGTCCCATCAATTAATCCTACCATTGCAGAAAACAATGAAAATATGACGTACGCTTATGCCATCCGCATTCGCCACGGGGCCCCGTCATCACCCGTTAGGTTACTTAACTAACGACAGAGCGGGGGTTGGATTAGCACGGATGCAAAAGATAAGCAACGCCTACTAGATATCATATATAGATATAAACATTCTTCAGATGCAATGATAGCCATTCCAGATCACAGATGAAAACATTGGATATACTAGGAATCCGTGTTTCGTTCGAGCCTGCAACGAAAGACGGATTACACGGTCGCGATGAATAGCCAATACCCCACCCTAGACTCCTACGGGTGCGGCAAACTACCCGCCAAGTACCCGAAGTGAAGCAACCTCCCTCAATAACGTGAGTAGGCTACTCTGCACTTCGAGATACCCGATAGTTTGTGCACCCCACCTTGGGTCTATCCTAGGAGCAAAAACAGTAAAAAGAAATTATACAATGGCGGCTACAACCTCATCCCGGATGTGCGGCCATACAAATAATATTACATCAATTTACATATTACATAAATTGAAAGATAAATAAAACTCTCATCTCACAACCCCCGGCTATTCATCCGCGACAATCCAACGAATTCATATACACAAACCATCAACATTACAGATCACAGATATGTATAACCCCTACTAATCGACGTATAGCAATTAGCAGACGTTCAATACATATATCACATCACAGATATAACCCATTAGACAAAGTCTACAGAACTTCGACCAAAATACAGATTTGTAACCACCCCAAAAACTGTAAGTCGATGTACAACACCCCACGACTTGCGGGGAGGCGGAAATATGAAAAACGATCTTGTTTTATGCTAAACATCGACTAACCGCATGAATCGAAGCTAAACGATAACTAACATCAAACATAGAAGTTAACAACTACTATGTTAAGGGATTATACCTAAAGAACCGTGTCCTTCGTCTTTACGAACTCCACCTCCTCCTAGGCCTTCTCCAAGTAGTAGACGATCCACCACGAGAGCTAAACTCCAAGCTTTGCCTCTAAACTTGAGGCAACCAGGTATCTTTAAGTGCTAATCAAAGTACCTAGATGAAATAGAGTATGGTTATGGATTAAGTAGTCTAACTAATCCTTGTACTCAACACATGAGAGGGGAGGATTAGGGTTTGAAGAGAGAGAGCTTGAGGAGAGAGAAGATGAACATGATAATGAGAAGAGAAAATGAGTTATCATAATATATATCAAGCATTTTATTTTATCAAGAAAAGAAAAGAAAATGATTTACAACCATGCTTGATAAATATCTTATGGTGATTCATCTCCATGAGTCATTAAGCAATTATGAAGCATTAATGACATGGATGAATCATCCATATGACTCACTAATCTCTTTCAATGTATATGCCACCTAAACCTCCTTAGTCACCATCTTCTAGAAGCTTCTCGCGCAATTACGAGAACGCCCCTCCTTTCCTTGAAAACACGGAAAAACTTTAGACTGTATAAATCCAACAACCGGATACTAGCAACTGGCTTAAACCAAAGCCGACTAGTAAAAACTGTCCGGATGTCGTACGTGCGTAAACACACGTATGCGTCCGAACCCTTGTCGTAAAACCATACGACCTCTATATCGTTTCGCCTGGAGTAGGGAAACTCTCTGTGTGGGACTCTAGAGACTCGACTACTACGCTGGCAGTGGGTTTAACCACAGACCGCAAGCGGCACTAGCTGTACGTAACGGTCCCCAGGTAGATGTCGATAAGAAGGCCGATGAGGAAACCCATCCGAACTCCTACTGAGTCTGATGTGGCAATCTCCATACAGTCCGGTCCGTTCGTCTAAGACTATCGCATATCGGGCCTAGGGGGCGGCAAGCGTCATTCCACTAATAGCGGTATAAGTCATGTCGGAGCGAAGCCCATTATACCCTGAGAAACTACTGGAACCTACCAGCAAATCTCGCTTGCCCTGGCCAGGGACTTTGCGTAATGGCTCTCTGACACAGCGCGATATCAACCCCCAATACCGGGAGAGACGAATCCTGTCTAACCGCCACTACCTCCAAGTGCTCGGGACTGCACCCAACTGCTACCTGTTTGCACGACTCCTTTGAGCCGTGGTAGGGTAGCAATCTAAGAACAGTGGGACACACTCGAGGCGAAGTAGCAGTGTCAAGTCTGCGGACTATGCTGTACTCATGTCACCTGGGAACTGTTCACTGACGACTGGTATAAAACCAACCAACAGTTCCCTGTGAGTCCTGTCCGGTGTACCCGTAACCCAACGAGCACCTGCATACTATCTCCAGTACGACGTACTGACGGCTGTGGGACAGACCATCTCCCCAATTTGGATGAGAAGCGTACACACTAGTCTACTCCGGAGTATCGATGCCTTGTCTCGATAATCCAACGACTAGGGACCTGAATAAGGATGTGCTTGTAGACTACCCAGCTCCCACTAGTGTGACTGCCATCACAATGCTGGTAGTCAAGCAAGATCCTAAGAGCTCTATCAATACGTATACTCACATATTAAGATAGAAAAACCAAGTAGCATACTACCATGTTTAGCAAGACTGTTATATACATGTGAATATCCCAAGCTTCCATTAAGTAATATACAAACTAGTATGATACAATAATGGCCCCTAGGGCATATACACTAACAATCTCCCACTTGCACTAGGGCCATGTACTGGCATATCGAAGACCGATGATCTCGAGTAGCCTCTCGAACTGAATCTGAGGTAGGGCCTTTGTGAATGGATCAGCAATGTTCTCTTCAGAAGCAACTCTCCGAACCTCGATCTCCCAACGATCAAAGATCTCCCTGATCAGGTGATACCGCCTTAAGATGTGTCTGGGCTTCTGATGGGACCTTGGTTCCTTCGCTAAAGCTATAGCTCCGTTGTTGTCGCAATACAGAGGTATTGGATCAACTATGGTAGGAACCACCTGAAGTTCTGTTAGGAACTTCTTCATCCAGACCGCTTCTTTTGCGGCATCGCAAGCAGCAATATACTCGGCTTCCATAGTCGAGTCAGCAACGATGTCCTGCTTAGAACTTTTCCAGCACACCGCCCCTCCATTGAGGGTAAAGACAAAACCCGACATGGACTTGGAATCGTCCTTATCACTCTGGAAGCCGAATCAGCAAAGGCCTCCAACCTGAGGTCTTTTCCGCCGCAAACCAAGAACATCTCCTTAGTCCTTCTCAGGTACTTGAGAATGTTCTTTACTGCTATCCAGTGCTTCTCCCCTGGGTCTGACTGATACCGGCTTACCACGCTCAGTGCGTAAGCTACATCTGGTCTGGTGCACAACATCGCATATATTATAGAGCCTACCGCGGAAGCGTAGGGTATAATAGACATGCGTTCCCTGTCCAAATCAGTCTTGGGAGACATCTCTTTGGAGAGGGTGATTCCATGACAAGCCGGTAGATTACCGCGCTTAGAATCTTCCATACTGAATCTTTTCAGTACAGTGTCGATATACCTGGACTGCGAAAGTCCCAACATCCTCTTGGATCTATCACGATAGATCCGGATCCCCAGAATGTAAGAGGCATCACCCAGGTCTTTCATGGAGAACCTGAGTGACAACAATCCTTTGACAGATTGTAGCATAGGAATGTCATTTCCTATCAATAGAATGTCATCCACATACAAAACGAGGAATACGACACTTCTGGCTACAACTTTACTATATATGCACGGTTCATCTGGATTTTTGATAAAGTCATATTCTTTGACTGTCTCATCAAAACAGATGTTCCAACTCCGCGATGCCTGTTTTAGTCCATAAATGGACTTAAGCAGCTTGCATACTTTCCCGCTGCTCCCACTCTGATTGAAACCCTCTGGCTGATCCATATAGACGCACTCTTCTAAATTTCCATTTAGAAAAGCCGTCTTTACGTCCATCTGCCAGATTTCATAATCATGGAAGGCAGCAATAGCAAGAAAGACCCGAATGGATTTGAGCATAGCCACTGGAGAAAAAGTTTCGTCATAGTCCAAACCAGGTCTTTGACGAAAACCCTTTGCAACAAGTCTAGACTTATAGGTTTCTACCTGTCCATCTACACCAATCTTTTTCTTGAAGATCTATTTGCATCCTATGGGTTTTACCCCATCTGGAGCAAAGTCCAAAGTCCATACTTTGTTGGTGTACATGGACTCCATTTCGGTCCGCATTGCATCTAGCCATCGTACCGAGTCGCCGCTCTGGATGGCCTGCTGGAAGTCAGTAGGTTCATCATCATCTATGATGCAATCCTCTCTATCCCCATCTATGAGAAAACCGTAGTATCTCTCAGGTGGATGAGACGGCCTACCACTCCTGCGGAGGGGTGCGGGAATGTCCTGTTCTTCTTGAACTACCGGTTCTACCAAACTTTCAGTAGCAGTTTGTGGTTCTGGAATTTCTTCCAGTTCTATTTCGCTCCCACTTGTTTCCTTTTCTAAAATCTGATGTTCTAGAAAATGGGCATTACGAGAAACAAATACCTTTTATTCTTCTGCGTAATAGAATAGATATCCCCTGGAGTTCTTTGGATATCCCACAAACTTACACTTTACTGATCGTGCCTCGAGCTTGTCCACATGCTGCTTTTTAACAAAAGTTGGACATCCCCAAATCTTTATATACTGTAGATGGGGTTTCTTCCCTCTCCACATCTGATATGGAGTGGTAGGCACAGTCTTGGTAGGTACCATGTTTAGAAGATATGCCGCTGATTCTAGCGCATAACCCCAAAAAGATCGCGGTAACTCAGTATTACTCATCATGGATCGTACCATATCCAATAGGGTTCGATTCCGTCTCTCCGATACACCGTTATGCTGTGGAGTGTATGGAGGAGTAAGCTGAGAGAGAATTCCTTTCTCTTTTAGGTAACCTAGGAATTCGGCACTCAAGTATTCACCACCTCGATCAGATCTTAGTGTCTTGATACTTTTGCCGGTTTGGTTTTCTACTTCATTCTTATACTCTTGGAATTTCTCAAAAGCCTCGGATTTATGTTTCATCAGATAAATGAATCTGTACCTTGAGTAATCATCCGTGAAAGTAATGAAATAGGAAAAACCACCTCTTGCATGTGTAGACATTGGACCACATACATCGCTGTGTATGAGTCCTAAGAGCTCGCTCGCTCTTACTCCATGTCCAGTAAATGGAGTCTTTGTCATCTTTCCTTTGAGACAAGATTGACAAGTGTCATAAGTTTGATATTCGAACGAGTCCAAATATCATTCTCTATGCAATTTAGTCAACCTTCTCTCATTGATGTGACCCAGTCTACAATGCCATAAGAAAGATTTATTTAAATCTGGAGACTTTCTTTTTAGTGTGTTCTGGACATTGAAAATTTGGAGTTGGTTTAAAATATATATACCGTTATTTAGTGTACCGGACCCAATCAAACCATGATTAAGGTGGATGTTAACAACATCTCTTACAAACGTGAAATCATAACCTTTATTTGATAACAAGGAAACTGATATGATATTACACGTTAAGCTTGGTACAAAAAACAGTTATGTAAAACCAAAATGTGTCCACTCGTCAATCCTAGGTGATAATCCCGACGGACGCAGCTCCCACGCTAGCTCCGTTAGCAACCTTTAGGGTCATATCACCTTCCTTCAGCACTCTACGGTTTCTCAGTGCCTGCAATGAATTGCAAATATGAGATCCTGATCCGGTATTCAATACCCAGGAAGTAGAGTTAATTGACAGACAATTCTCAATTACAAACACACCTGAAGTCGAAGCCACAGCTTGCTTCGGTTCCTGGTTCTTGGCGTTCCACGCCTTGCAATCTTTCTTCCAGTGCCCTTTCCTGTGACAATGGAAGCACTCATCCTAGCCCACTACCGGTACCGCAAACTTTTTCTTTCCCTTCCCTCCCACCTTACTAACACCTCCTCTAGGTTTGGTGGCGGCCTTCTTCTTCCTTCCTTTGGCCCTAGCCTTGGACCCGGAAGAAGATGCACCGCTAACAAACATAGCGGGTGTTTCCCTTGCTTTCTGCAAGGTGCCCTCTGCACTCCTTAACATGTTCAGGAGTTCCGGAAGTTCAACTTCTTTTCTTTGAATGTTGAAGTTCAGGATAAACTGGGCGTAGGTGGAAGGAAGGGACTGGAGAATAAGGTCTGTATAGAGCTCATTATCCAAAGTCGTCCCAAGGTCTGCGAGCTCTTCTATATAGCCGATCATCTTTAGGACATGTTCTCCTACCGATGACCCGACAGCAAAGCTCGCTCGAAACAAGTTCTTAGAGGTCTCGTATCTTGCTATACGAGATTGCTCTCCATAAAGTTCCTTTGTATGGAGAAATATAGCACCTATTTCCATATCCTCGTGCCTCCTCTGATGTTCATTGTTCATCGAGGCAAGCACGATGCAATTGGCTTTCGCGCAATCGAAATCCCAGGTTTTGCGGATTTCCTTATCCGCATTACTGGATTTGGGACCAGGGACAGCAGGTGCCGTAGCGGTGAGGACGTACCCCAATTTGTCATAGGTCAAAACCATTTTGACATTCCGCAGCCAATCTTTATAGTTTGGCCCTGTCAGTATATTTTTTTCTAAAAGTAACTTAAGTCCAGTCATTTTCAGGGTCGCTGCAATTAGGAGAGAGAGAAGAAAACTCTTTAGCATGATGCTCTTGCAAGTTTAGAGTGGTTTTTAGTTTATCTAAACTGGATGGCTCCCACTGTTTCTCGAATCCTTCCTCAAACCATAAAAGAAGAATTAGCCAGGACTATTCTCACTGTACAATGCTTGCTTAACCGTTCAGCCAGGCTAGTGTCGATACTTCGAGGGAGGTTTTCCAACGCTTTCGCGAAGTTCCTTAATTAAAGAACCTTTTTTCTCTGGGGGCGTAACCCCGCTGACACCTACTTGGTTTATAGCATTGATCGTTAAGTGACGAAAATATCCTGATAAGTAGCATATACTCACAGTAGGATCGGGATCCAAATATCATCGTATGATAATGTTGAAGGAATGCTACCAACATTCATCAAACTCCAAATGGTATGCATCTCTTTGCAAATTTCAGTTTCTTTAGAAATTCCCGATATAAGTTTTTGCCCCATGCTCTTATGACCTTGGCGTTAGGTCAAAATGTCATAAGTCGCATGTCAAGTTCTACCCATCATTATTTTGTCAATTTGAACCCATCCGTATATATCCTTGACGTTCGGCCAAAATGATAATACGACTGTCCCAAACTAACTCATCAATCTATGCAACAAATGAATATTCAGTAGCTACCAAACTCTATGCCTTGGCGTTAGGTCAAAATACATAGCTTGAATACTACTGAATACCCAGATGAAATGACGGAGGGCTACGAATGGTTTTGGCGAAACTGTGAACGTAGTGAACTTGATATAACCGAAGGAACCTGATAGCTTTTAAAAGGAGTGGTTAAAGCTCCGCATTTAAAAATATCTGTTTTAAAATTAACCGAGTGGTTTCTTTTAAATTGTTCCAACGATTAAACTTTAGGTTTATTTTCCTTGCATTATAAATAATGCGTCCCATCATTAACCTATCATTGCAGAAAACAACGAAAATACAACGTCCTCTTATGCCATCCGCATTCGCCACGGGGTCCCGTCATCACCCGTTAGGTTACTTAACTAACGACAGAGCGGGGGCTGGGCTAGCGCGGGTGTAAAACATAAGTGACGTCTAAATAGCTATCATATATAGATATTGTACATTCGTCAGACGCAATAATAGGCATTCCAGATCACAGATGAACTTTATTGGATATGCAAGCAATCCGTGTTTGTTTTGAGCCTGCAACAAAAGACGGATTACACAGTTGTGATGAATAGCCATTACCCCAACCAAGACCCCAACGGGTACGGCAAACTACCCACCCGGCAGTTTGTGCACCCCACCTTGGGTCTGTCCTAGGAGCAAAAAACAGTAAAATGAAATAATACAACGGTGGCTACAACCGCAACCTGGATGTGCCCCGCAAAATAATATTACAACAAATTACATTTACATCAAATGAATTAAATAATAACCCATCACATAACTCCGGCTAAACATCACAACAGTCCAACACAGTTCATATACACAAACAGATAAAATCCATTACAGAAATGTGCAACCCCCTGCCAACCGACATACTAGCAGTTAGGGGAGGTTTACGAACATATTATACAAACACAGATATAATCCAACAAGCAAATACCGTATAATTTCGATCGATTAAACACATTTAATTTTGCTCCAATACTTCTCTGTAAATCTGAAACCTGAGAAAAAATTAAAAACTTCCAGAAAATTCCAAATATCACAGAGAACCAACACAGGAAAATTGGGCAGATGAATGGGCAACTCGGCGGCGGAATCGCGGCGGATCGGGGGGATTCGCCGCGGTTCCGCGGCGCTTTAGCCGATTCATGAGCCCAGTTTTCTTGGGTGTTCTAATACTATCATTTAGGGCTTTCTGAAGGTCCCTGAAAAATTTTTGGACCTCATTTAAAAATCGACAGAAACTCATGATATCGGGGTTTTCCGGTTTTGTTTTTTCCGTTCGAAATTTATACAATTTTGCAAGTGAGTTATTTATTGTTTAGCGAGGCTCTGATACCACTGTAAGTCGATGTACAACACCCCACGACTTGCGGGGAGGCGGAAATATGAAAAACGATCTTGTTTTATGCTAAACATCGACTAACCGCATGAATCGAAGCTAAACGATAACTAACATAAAACATAGAAGTTAACAACTACTATGTTAAGGGATTATACCTAAAGAACCGTGTCCTTCGTCTTTACGAACTCCACCTCCTCCTCGGCCTTCTCCAAGTAGTAGACGATCCACCACGAGAGCTAAACTCCAAGCTTTGCCTCTAAACTTGAGGCAACTAGGTATCTTTAAGTGCTAATCAAAGTACCTAGATGAAATAGAGTATGGTTATGGATTAAGTAGTCTAACTAATCCTTGTACTCAACACATGAGAGGGGAGGATTAGGGTTTGAAGAGAGAGAGCTTGAGGAGAGAGAAGATGAACATGATAATGAGAAGAGAAAATGAGTTATCATAATATATATCAAGCATTTTATTTTATCAAGAAAAGAAAAGAAAATGATTTACAACCATGCTTGATAAATATCTTATGGTGATTCATCTCCATGAGTCATTAAGCAATTATGAAGCATTAATGACATGGATGAATCATCCATATGACTCACTAATCTCATTCAATGTATATGCCACCTAAACCTCCTTAGTCACCATCTTCTAGAAGCTTCTCGCGCAATTACGAGAACGCCCCTCCTTTCCGTGAAAACACGGAAAAACTTTAGACTGTATAAATCCAATAACCAGATACTAGCAACTGGCTTAAACCAAAGCCGACTAGTAAAAACTGTCCGGATGTCGTACGTGCGTAAACACACGTATGCGTCCGAACCCTTGTCGTAAAACCATACGACCTCTATATCGTTTCGCCTGGAGTAGGGAAACTCTCTATGTGGGACTCTAGAGACTCGACTACTACGCTGGCAGTGGGTTTAACCACAGACCGCAAGCGGCACTAGCTGTACGTAACGGTCCCCAGGTAGATGTCGATAAGAAGGCCGATGAGAAAACCCATCCGAACTCCTACTGAGTCTGATGTGACAATCTCCATACAGTCCGGTCCGTTCGTCTAAGACTATCGCATATCGGGCCTAGGAGGCGGCAAGCGTCAGTCCCCTAATAGCGGTATAAGTCGTGTCGGAGCGAAGCCCATTACACCCTGAGAAACTACTGGAACCTACCAGCAAATCTCGCTTGCCCTGGCCAGGGACTTTGCGTAATGGCTCTCTGACACAGCGCGATATCAACCCCCAATACCGGGAGAGACGAATCCTGTCTAACCGCCACTGCCTCCAAGTGCTCGAGACTGCACCCAACTGCTACCTGTTTGCACGACTCCTTTGAGCCGTGGTAGGGTAGCAATCTAAGAACAGTGGGACACACTCGAGGCGAAGTAGCAGTGTCAAGTCTGCGGACTATGCTGTACTCATGTCACCTGGGAACTGTTCACTGACGACTGGTATAAAACCAACCAACAGTTCCCTGTGAGTCCTGTCCTGTGTACCCGTAACCTAACGAGCACCTGCATACTATCTCCAGTACGACGTACTGACGGCTGTGGGACAGACCATCTCCCCAACTGGGATGAGAAGCGTACACACTAGTCTACTCCGAAGTATCGATGCCCTGTCTCGATAATCCAACGACTAGGGACCTGAATAAGGATGTGCTTGTAGACTACCCAGCTCCCACTAGTGTGACTGCCATCACAACGCTGGTAGTCAAGCAAGATCCTAAGAGCTCTATCAATACGTATACTCACATATTAAGATAGAAAAACCAAGTAGCATACTACCATGTTTAGCAAGACTGTTATATACATGTGAATACCCCAAGCTTCCATTAAGTAATATACAAACTAGTATGATACAATAATGGCCCCTAGGGCATATACACTAACAAAAACAAATTTGTTCTCTGGAAATACTGGGCAGAAACAAACTATTCTAAAAATCCAAAAACACCATTCTAAGAACACTGCAGGAAAAACGATCCATGGCCGAGTCAACTCGGCCGCGGATCCGCGGCAAGAAGCATGTTCTTGCCGCGGTTCCGCGGCGCGTTGACCGAGTCAGTGGGTCGTTTTTCTTCAGTGTTCTTTAAAAACCCGGAGCCGATTTTTATTGTATGTTAAATTATTTTTTGAACAGATCTAAAAATCGGCAGAAAGTTCACATTTTGTACGTGTTTTGCGGGTTTTTCTCCGATCGAAATTCTAGATACTTTGCTAACATGCTAGTGTGCGTTTAGGTAGGCTCTGATACCACTGTAAGTCCAAGTTACCTGTCCCGATTCTTTCGGGGTTGCGGAAACGGTAAAAAACAATTTTTAGGGATAGGGTAACATGGATTAGAAACCGGATCATTGCTAAACAACACACTAGAAACTAACTACAAGCTTTACCTACTCGGTTAGAGGGTTATACCTAGTCTTGAACTCCTTCTCTTCTTCTCCTTGGAGTGGGTTGAAGGGTTCCTCCTCGTCGCCTTCTCTTGCCGAAGAAAGATCCACCCGAGGGCCTCTACCTTGAGCTCCTTCCTCAAACTTGAGGTAACTAAAATGTTAGGTTTGCTAAACCTTAAACCTTAGGATGAGTAGAGAGTGATTTTGGTGTTTTATCTCAATGGCAAATGGTTCTCAACTCATGAGAGGTATTTTGCCTTGAGAGAGAGGAAGAGGATGAGAGAGAATGAGAATGAGAGAATGAAAAGAATTTTGCAACCATATCACATATATGTGAATTATGATAATTAAATAATTAATCAAAGATAATAGTGATGGTTAACTTGAAATGACCATTATCATTTCACATTAATGAATTTTGCAAGAATTAAAGAGCATCTTTCATGTGAAATGATTATGGTCAATATGTTAACTTGGGTCAACAAGTCAACCATAGTCAAATGGTCAACAACCCTAACCATAACACAATTATCTTTAATTAATATCAATAATCACATTTCACATATTTATTAGGGTTTGGAAAAAGACAACAGTCATCAACCCTAATGAGAATCCTCTGCCTCTGCCTCAGTCAACTGTGCATACACACCCGCATCCATGTTCCGAGGAACACGAATACAATGAGATAAAACCAATACCAAAACATATACTAGAATCTGGTTTAAACCAAAGCCCGCTAGTAATAACTGTCCGGACACCAAACGTACACAAGTGCGCGGATGTGAACGAACCCCGTCGCAAAACCATGCGACATCTACTATGTTTTGCCCAAAGGCGAATAACCCTCTGTGTGGGACTCTAAAGACTCGACACTACGCTGGCAGTGGGTTTAACCACAGACCGCAAGCGGCACTAGCTGTACGTAACGGTCCCCAGGTAGATGCCGATAAGAAGACTGATGAGGTGAACCCATCCAAACTCCTACTGAGCATGTATGTGACAATCTCCGTACAGTCCGGTCTGTTCGTCTAAGAGTATCGCATGGCGGGCCTAGGGGGCGGTAAACGTCAGTCCCCTAAAAGCGGTACAAGTCGTGTCGGAGTGTAGCCCAGAACACCCTGAGATAACACTGGAAACGCTACCAGTATATCTCACTAGCCCAGACCAGGGACTTTGTGTAATGGCTCTCCTAGACACTGCGCGATATCAACCCCTAATACCGGGAGAGACGAATCCTGTCTAACCGTCACTGCCTCCAAGTGCTTCGGGACTGCACCCAACTGCTACCTGTTTGCACGACTCCTTTGAGCCGTGGTAGGGTAGCAATCTAAGAACAGTGGGAACACACTCGAGGCGAAGTGACAGTGTCAAGTCAACGGACTAAGCTGTACTCATGTCACCTAGGAACTGATAACTTACAATAGGTATAATACCAACCAACAGTTCCCGATGAGTCCTGTCCAGTGTACTCGTAACCTAACGAGCACCCGTATACTATCTCAAGTACGACGTACTAATGGCTGTGGGACAGACCATCTCCCCTGCTGGGATGAGAAGCGCATACGCTAGTCTACTCCGGAGTATCGATGCCTCGTCTCGATAATCCTACGACTAGGGACCTGTATAAGGATGTGCTTGTAGATTACCCAGCCCCCACTAGCGTGACTGCCATCACAACGCTGGTAATCAAGCAAAGATCCTAAGGGCTCTTCTAATATGTATAAGCGATATGCTAAAAGAAACACATGCACATATTAAAGTAGAAACAAACCAAGTAGCATACTACCATTTTGAGCAAGATTGTCTATACAACTGTGAATATCCCAAGCTTCCATTAAGTAATATACAAACTAGTATGATACGGTAATGGCCTCTAGGGCATATACACTAACATATATGTGATATATATATATATATATATATATATATATATATATATTATATGAAGCACGGTTGATTTTCTATTTATTGGAAATGGAAATGATGAGGTGGAAAATAAGGAGCATGGGTGAAGCATGGTTCTATTTGTTTATTTGAAACAAATGGATGTTTCAATAAGTGAGAGGGGTCAAGCCATTCTTCACAACACTTGGTTCATTTTCTCTAGTTGAGCTCATGAGATGAGTTCTTCTCTCTAGCTCTCTTTATTCTCCTCTTCACCTCCTCCAAGCTCAATCCCTCACATGAGTTGTGAAACCTTGAGCTTGTGAGAACCCTAGTGAGAAAACAACACCCCTACTTCACCATCTTACACTTGATTAGCACTTTGGTGTAGTGTGTTTGCTTCAATAAAGAGTTTAGTGAAGAGGTAGCTTGGATCAGCGGACTTCGGGTGGATCATCTTCGGCTTGAAGGTCATTGAAGTAAGTTCGTTCAACCTTCAAGTGGAGCCTAGTGGAGTCGCGTGGACTACTACACGGAGCTTAAGAAGAGAAGGACATGGTCTACAAAGGTTGTAGCCACCTTTCTCTTAGTATATTTTTTGTAATATCATTGTTAAACCCTAATTATCTAGTTTAAGATCTTGGTTAGTGTTGATTAGCACCCCTAATTTTTTAAAATTGGCATGCTCGATTCTAGATAAACCCAGTGGTAGTTCTAACAAACATATTCATAACTGCGTGAGACAATATATATATGTATATGTATATGATATATATAATAAACGTTGCTTCTGTTTTGCACCCGCGCTAGTCCATCCCACGCTCTGCCGTTAGTTAAGTAACCTAACGGTGCATGACAGGCTCCATGGCGAATGCGGATAGCATAAGCATACGTTCTATTTTCGTTTCATTTTCTGTGATATTTAGGAAACATTAAATGATGGGACTTCATTAATGAGATTAATGAAAAGAAAAGAAATCTAAAGATGTTGTAGAATAAAAAATTTCAAAAAGATAGCTCTAGTTTTTGCTTTGCATAGTGGTATTCCTTGATGGATATACAGCACCTCATTCGATGAGGAAAAAGCCGAGATCCCTTCACCGGGAGTGACATCTTTAGCAAAACTAGAAAATGCTATTGTAAGTCGACGTAAGACACCCCACGAGTTGCGGGGAGGCGGAATAGGTAAAACAATCATTTTGTTTAAAATAAATATCGACTAACTTACGGATCTTTGCCAAACCCTAACTAACAACATCATAGGAAGGATTAGCTACTATGAAAGAAGATTATACCTAATGAACCAAGTCCTTCTTGTTCTCGTTGACCACCTCCTCGTTGGCCTCCTCTTTGTGATAGAAGATCCACCCGAGAGCCACTACTCCAAACTTGACCTCTAACTTGAGGTAACTAGGTAACTAAGAGTGCTAATCAAAGCAACCTAGAGGATATAGAATAGGATTAGGGATCAATTAGTTTTGCTAACCCTTGATCTCAACACATGAGAGGTTAGGGTTAGGGTTTGAAGAGAGAGAGCTTGAGGAGAGAGAATGTGATAATAATTATGAAATGGAAATTAACTCATTTGTGTATATATATGAAGCATAATATATCTTGCACAAAAATATCTTTGCATAAATATCTGCATGCTTCATTTAATACATAATGAATCATCTAGTGAGTCATTAGAAGCATTAATGCTTCATTAACTCTCTTGATGAATCATCTCCATGAGTCACAAAACCATTTAATGCATATAACACCTAAGCTCTCCACCTCATCAACTTTCTAGAAGCTTCTCGACAATTTACGAGAACGCCCCTCCTATCAATACTAGAATCTGGCTTAAACCAAAGCCTGCTAGTAAAAATTGTCCGAACATCGTACGTGCATGAAAACACGTATGTGTCTGAACCCTGTCGTAAAACCATACGACCTCTATATCGTTTCGCCCGAAGCAGGGAAACTCTCTGTGTGGGACTCTAAACACTCAACTACTATGCTGGCAGTGGGTTTAACCACAGACCGCAAGCGGCACTAGCTGTACGTAACGGTCCCCAGGTAGATGTCGATAAGAAGGTCGATGAGGAAACCCATCCGATCTCCAACTGAGCCTGATGTGACAATCTCCGTACAGTCCGGTCTGTTCGTCTAGGACTATCGCATATTGGGCCTAGGGGCCGGCAAGCTTCAGTCCCCTAAAAGCGGTATAAGTCGTGTTGGACCGAAGCCCATTACACATTGAGAAGCTACTGGAAAACCTACCAGTAAATCTCGCTTGCCCTGGCCAGGGACTTTGCGTAATGGCTCTCCAGACACAGTGCGATATCAACTCCCAATACCGGGAGAGATGAATCCTATGTAACCGCCACTGCCTCTAAGTGCTCGGGACTGCACCCAACTGCTACCTGTTTGCACAAATCCTTTGAGCCGTGGTAGGGTAGCAATCTAAGAACAGTGGGAACACACTCGGGGCGAAGCAGTAGTGTCAAGTCTGCGGACTATGCTGTACTCATGTCACCTGGGAACTGTTAACTGACGACGGGTATAATACCAACCAACAGTTCCCTGCGAGTCCTGTCCGGTGTACCCGTAACCCAACGAGCACCTGTATACTATCTCCAGTACGACGTACTGATGGCTGTGGGACATACCATCTCCCCAACTGGGATGAGAAGCGTACACACTAGTCTACTCTGGAGTATCGATGCCCTGTCTCGATAATCCTACGACTAGGGACCTAAAAAAGGATGTGCTTGTAGACTACGCAGCCCCCACTAGTGTGACTGCCATCACAACGCTGGTAGTCAAGCAAGATCCTAAGGGCTCTATCAATACGTACACACATATTAAGATAGATATAAACCAAGTAGCATACTACCATGTTTAGCAAGACTGTTAATATAACTGTGAATATCCCAAGCTTCCATTAAATAATATACAAGCTAGTATGATACAATAATGGCCCCTAGGGCATATACACTAACAATCTCCCACTTGCACTAGGGCCATGTATTGGCGTATCGAAGACCGATCATCTTGAATAGCCTCTCGAACTGAATCTGAGGTAAGGCCTTAGTGAATGGATCTGCAGTGTTCTCCTCTGTAGCAACTCTCCGGACCTCGATCTCCTGGCGATCTATGATCTCCCTGATCAGGTGATACCGCCTTAAGATGTGTCTGGACTTCTGATGGGACCTGGGTTCCTTCGCTAAAGCTATAGCTCCGTTGTTGTCGCAATACAGCAGTATTGGATCAACAATGGTAGAAACCACCTGAAGTTCTGTTAGGAACTTCTTCATCTAGACCGCTTCTTTTGCGGCATTGCAAGCAGCAATATACTCCGCTTCCATCTTCGAGTCAGCAACGGTGTCCTGCTTGGAACTCTTCCAGCACACCGCCCCTCCATTGAGGGTAAAGACATAACCTGACATGGACTTGGAGTCATCCTTTTCACTCTGGAAGCCGGAATCAGCAAAGGCCTCGATCTTGAGGTCTTTTCCGCCGTAAACCAGGAATATCTCCTTAGTCTTTCTCAGGTACTTGAGAATGTTCTTTACTGCTATCCAGTGCTTCTCCCTGGGTCCGACTGATACCGGCTTACCACGCTTAGTGCGTAAGCTACATCTGGTCTGGTGCACAACATCGCATACATTATAGAGCCTACCGCAGAAGCGTAGGGTATAACTGGCATGCGATCCCTTTCCAAATCAGTCTTGGGAGACATCTTTTTGGATAGGGTGATTCCGTGACAAGCCGGTAAATTACCGCGCTTAGAATCTTCCATACTGAATCTTTTCAGTATAGTGTTGATATACCTGGACTGTGAAAGTCCCAACATCCTCTTGGATCTATCACGATAGAACCGGATCCCTAGAATGTAAGAGGCATCACCCAGGTCTTTCATGGAGAACCTGTGTGACAAGAATTCTTTGACAGATTGTAGCATAGGAATGTCATTTCCTATCAAGAGAATGTCATCCACGTACAAGACGAGGAATACGACAGTTCGTGCTACAATTTTACTATATATACATGGTTCATCTGGATTTTTGATAAAGTCATATTCTTTGACCGTTTCATCAAAACAGATGTTCCAACTCCGCGATACCTGCTTCAGTCCATAAATAGACTTAAGCAACTTGCACACTTTCCCGCTGCTCCCACTCTGATTGAAACCTTCTGGCTGATCCATATAGACGCACTCTTCTAAATTACCATTTAGAAAAGCCGTCTTTACGTCCATTTGCCAGATCTCATAATCATGGAAGGCAGCAATGGCAAGAAGGATCCGAAAGGATTTGAGCATAGCCACTGGAGAAAAAGTTTCATCATAGTCCAAACCAGGTCTTTGACGAAAACCCTTTGCAACAAATCTAGCCTTATAGGTTTCTACATGTCCATCTACACCAATCTTTTTCTTGAAGATCCATTTGCATCCTATGGGTTTTACCCCATCTGGAGCAAAGTCCAAAGTCCATACTTTGTTGGTGTACATGGACTCCATTTCGGTCCGCATTGCGTCTAGCCATCGTACCGAGTCGTTGCTCTGGATGGCCTTCTGGAAGCTAGTAGGTTCATCATCATCAATGACGCAATCCTCTCTATCCCCATCTATGAGAAAACCGCAGTATCTCTCAGGCGGATGAGACGGCCTACTACTCCTGTGGAGGGGTGCGGGAATGTCCTGTTCTTCTTGAATTACTGGTTCTAACAAACTTTCAGTAGTAGTTTGTGGTTCTGGAATTTCTTCCAGTTCTATTGCGCTCCCACTTGTTTCCTTTTCTAAAAACTGCTGTTCTAGAAAATGGGCATTATGAGAAACAAAAACCTTTTGTTCCTTTGCGTAATAGCAAAAATACCCCTTGGAGTTCTTTGGATATCCCATAAATTTATACTGTACTGATCGTGCCTCGAGTTTGTCCGCATGCTGCTTTTTAACAAAAGCTGGACATCCCCATATCTTCAGATACTGAAGACAGGGTTTCTTCCCACTCCACATCTGATATGGTGTGGTAGGCATAGTCTTGGTAGAAGCCATGTTCAAAAGATATGCTGCTGATTCTAGCGCATAACCCCAGAAAGATCGCGGTAACTCAGTATTACTCATCATAGAACGTACCATATCCAACAGGGTTCGATTCCGTCTCTCCGATACACCGTTATGCTGTGGAGTGTATGGAGGAGTAAGCTGAGAGAGAATTCCTTTCTCTTTTAGGTAACCTAGGAACTTGGCACTTAAGTATTCACCACCTCGATCAGATCTCAGTGTCTTGATACTTTTGCCGGTTTAGTTTACCACTTCATTCTTATATTCTTGGAATTTCTCAAAGGTCTCGGATTTATGTTTCATCAAGAAAATGAATCCGTACCTAGAGTAATCATCCGTAAAAGTAATGAAATATGAAAAACCACCTCTTGCATGTATAGACATTGGACTACATACATCGCTGTGTATGAGTCCTAAGAGCTCGCTCGCTCTTACTCCATGTCCAGTGAATGGAGTCTTTGTCATCTTTCCTTTGAGACATGATTGACAAGTGGTATAAGATTGATATTCGAACGAATCCAAATATCCTTCTCTATGTAACTTAGTTAACCTTGTCTCATTGATGTGACCTAGTCTACAATGCTATAAGAAAGCCTTATTTATATCTGGAGACTTTCTTTTTAGTGTGTTCTGGATATTGAAAATCTGTAATTGGTTTAAGACATATATATACCGTTATCTAGTGTACCGGACCCAATCAAACCATGATTAAGGTGGATGTTAACAATATCGCTTACAAACGTGAAATCATAACCTTCTTTTGATAACAACGAAACCGATATGATATTACACGTTAAACTGGGTACACAAAAACAGTTATGTAAAACCAAAATATGTCCACTCGTCAATCCAAGGTGATAATCCCCTACGGACACAGCACCCACGCTAGCTCCGTTAGCGATCTGGAGGGTCATATCACCAACCTTCAGTGCTCTACGGTTTCTCAGTGCCTGCAATGAATTGCATATATGAGATCCTGATCTGGTATCCAATACCCAGGAAGTAGAGTTGATTGACAGACAATTCTCAATTACAAACACACCTGAAGTCGAAGCCACAGCTTGCATCGGTTCCTGGTTCTTGGCATTCCAAGCATTGCAATCTTTCTTCCAATGGCCTTTCCTACGACAGAGGAAGCACTCGTCCTTTGCCACTACTGGCACCGCAGCCTTTGCCTTTCCCTTAGCTCCCACCTTACCAACACCACCTCTTGGTTTGGTAGCGGCCTTCTTCTTCCTTCCTTTGGCCCTAGCCTTGGACCCGGAAGAAGAGGCACCACGAACAAACATGGCGGATGTTTCCCTTGCCTTCTGCAAGGTGCCCTATGCACTCCTCAACATGTTAAGGAGTTCTGGAAGTTTAACTTCTTTTCTTTGAATGTTGAAATTCAAAATAAACTGGACGTAGGTGGAAGGAAGGGACTGAAGAATCAAGTCTGTATAGAGCTCGTTCTCCAAAGTTGTCCCGAGATCCTCGAGCTCTTCTATATAGCCAATCATCTTTAGGACATGTTCTCCTACAGATGATCCGACGGCCAGCCTCGACTGAAACAAGTTCTTCAAGGTCTCGTATCTTGCTATACGAGATTGCTCTCCATACAGATCTTTTGTATGGAGAAATATGGATTCAAGATCCATATCCTCGTGCCTCCTCTGATGTTCATTATTTATAGAGGCAAGCATGATACATTTGGCCTTCGCGCAATCTAACTCCCAGGTCTTATGGATTTCCTTATCCGCAATACTGGATTTTGGACCAGGGACAATAGGTGCCTTAGCAGTAAGGACATACCCCAATTTGTCATAAGTCAAAGCCATTTTGACATTCCGCAGCCAATCTTTATAGTTTGGCCCTGTCAATATATTTTTTCTAATAGTAACTTAAGGCCTGTCATGTTCTGGGTCGCTGCAATTAGGAGAGAGAGGGAACACTTTAGCATGATGCTCTTGCAAGTTTAGAGTGGTTTTTAGTTTATCTAAACTGGATGGCTCCCACTGTTTCTCGAATCCCTCCTCAAACCAAAAAGAAAGAACTAGCCAGGACTATTCTCACCGTACAATACTTGCTTAACCGTTCAGCCAGGCCGGTGTCGGTACTTCGAGGGAGGTTTTCCGACGCTTTCGCGAAGTTCCTTAATTAAATAACCTCTTTTCTCTGGGGGCGTAGCCCCGCTGACATCTTTCTCGGCACCTACTTGGTTTATAGCATTGATCGTTAAGTGACGAATCTCCTGATGAGTAGCAGATACTCACAGTAGGATCGGGATCCAAATATCATCGTGTGATAAAGCTGAAGGAATCCTACCAAAATTATCACACTCCAAATGGTATGCATCTCTTTGCAAATTTCAGTTTCTTTAGAAATTCCCGATATAAATTTCTGCCCCATGCTCTTATGACCTTGGCGTTGGTCAAAATGTCATAAGTCACATGTCAAGTTCTACCCATCATTATCTTGTTAATTTGAACCCATCCGTACATACCCCTGACGTTGGCCAAATGATAATACGACTGTCCCAAACTAACTCATCTATCTATGCAACAAAATGAATACCCAGCAGCTACCAAACACTATGCCTTGGCATTGGTCAAAATATATAGCTTGAATACTACTGAATACCCAAATGAAATGACGGAGGGCTACAAATGGTTTTGGCGAAACCGTGAGCGTAGTGAACTTGATATGATCGAAGGAACCTGATAGCTTTTAAAAGGAGTGGTTAAAGCTCCGCAATTAAAAATATCTGCTGTTTTAAAAATAACCGAGTGGTTTCTTTTAAACTGTTCCAACAATTCAACTTTGGTTTATATTCTTTGCATTAATATAATGCGTCCCATCAATTAACCTATCATTGCAAAAAACAAAGAAAATACAACGTTCTCTTATGCCATCCGCATTCGCCACTGGGCCCCGTCATCACCCGTTATGTTACTTAACTAACGACAGAGCGGGGGCTGGGCTAGTGCAGGTGCAAAACATAAGTGACGTCTAATAGCTATCATATATAGATATTGTATATTCGTCAGATGCAATAATAGTCATTCCAGATCACAGATGAACATATTGGATTTTCTACGAATCCGCATTCCTTTTGAGCCTGCAAAGAAAGACGGATTACATAGTCGCGATGAATAGCCAAAACCCCACCCTAGACTCCTACGGGTACGGAAAACTACCCGCCAAGCACCCGAAGTGAAGCGATCTCCCTCAACAACGTGAGTAGGCCACTAAACACTTCAAAGTACCCGGTAGTTTGTGCACCCCATCTTGGGTCTATCCTAGGAGCAGAAAACAGTAA
The DNA here is from genome assembly GCA_030015575.1 of Agapanthus africanus. Classification (NCBI taxonomy): domain Eukaryota; kingdom Viridiplantae; phylum Streptophyta; class Magnoliopsida; order Asparagales; family Amaryllidaceae; genus Agapanthus; species Agapanthus africanus. The sequence continues at coordinate 593,019,310 of CM057337.1, read as the reverse complement.
ATGAAATAATACAACGGTGGCTACAACCGTAATCTGGATGTGCCCCGCAAAAGAATATTACAACAATTTACAAATTACATTTGAATGAAAGAAACACTCGTCTCACATCCCCGGCTATCCATTCACGACAATCCAACAAGTCCATATACACAAACAGTAAAAACTATTACAGAAATGTGCAACCCCCTGCTAACCGACATACTAGCAGTTATGGGAGGTTTACGAACACATTAAACAAATCACAGATATAATCAAATTAGCCAAACATCGTAGAATTTCGATCAAGCAAACACAATTGATTCTACTCCAAATACTTCACTGTGCACCTGAAACTTGAGCAGAAACAAAACATTCCAGAATGAACAAAATCAACACAGAAGAGTTACGGGGGAAATTTGGGCCGACTCGGCTCCAACTCGGCCGCGGATCTGCGGCGGATCGCTTGGATCGGCCGCGGATCCACGGCGGTTTAGCCGAGTTAGAATCCTAAATTTCTCCAGTAACCTTATAATTCGCTGCTTGTATTTTTAAGGGTCCCTGAAAAATTTTTAGACCCCGTTTTAAAATCGGCAGAAACTTGGTCAAAATGATGTTTTTTCCGGTTCGTTTTGCGATCGAATTTCTAACGATTTTGTGTTAGTTATATGTATGCCCTAGAAGCCATTACTGTACATTGGATGTATATTGTAGTGGATGCTGGGACATATATAGGTAGGACTTTCTTGCTCGATATGATAGTACGCTATCTGGTTGCTCTTTATCTTAACATGTATACTTTCTGTCTCTCTCTGTTACATGTTGATAAAGCCCTTAGGATGTGTACTCGACTTCCAGGAATATGATGTAGATCATACTAGTGGGGCCTGGGTGGTCTATGAGTACATCCTTCAATGTTCCTAGTCGCGGGAATATCGAGACGGGGCATCGATATTCCAGAGTAGACTAGTGTATATCTTCTCGACCTATATGATGGGCGATGGATGATCCCATATCCATTGGTGTTTGACATCAGAGATGGTATGCGGATGCTCAGTGGAGACTGGGTACACTGAACGGACTCGCCGAGAACTCCCAGATGGTATTATACCTAACGTCAGATGGCAGTTCTTTGGTGACACTGGTACAGCTTAGTCTGTTAACCCGAGATCGTCATAGAGTCTTGTGTGTCTCCCACTGTGCTTTGATTTCCACCCCACCACGGTTCTACTGAGTCGTGCAAACAGGTGGTTTTTGGGTACAGTCCCGATTCACATGGAGGCAATGAGCGATAGGAGGGGATTCGTCTCTCCCGGTATTAGGGGTTGATGTTGCGCTATGCACGACTGGCCATAACTGGAAATCCCTGGCCAGGATTGCAGTGATATACTGGTAAGAGTTATCAGTAGTTTCACGATTGTTATGGACCTTACATCGGCATGACTTATCAAGCTACTGGGGTCTAACGTTTACCATCCCTAGGCGAGATATGCGACATATCAGACGAACAGACCGGACTGTACGGTAAGTGTTACAGGTTGGATTCACAGGAGTGTGAGCGGGCTTGCTCGTTGATCTTCTGATCGCTCAATACCCGGGTGGCCTTTACGTTTAGCAGACCGCTTGCGGCTTGTGGGTGTTTGATATGATCATCACCTGCTTCCGGCGTATTGACGAGTCTTTAGAGTCCTACACAGAGATTTCCTGGCTCAAGCGAAACGAAATAGGAGCGCATATGAGATATGTGCGGGACCGAGAATAATACCAGTATGTGATACTGAATTCTATTCTCGCGATTTGTATCAACGGACGGTTATATGAGATATAACCGGGTTACCGAATCAAGTGTTGATTCGATACATTGATACACTTGATATTAGTCGGTTATATGCAGTATGACCAGATCATTAAATCAAGTGTTGATTTAATGATTTAATGTATAATTATATATTTGATATATTACTTTAGATTAACTAGTATTGGTTCACTTAAGATGACTTTCTCACTTGATGTACACATTGTATATGTGATATAGTTTTGTGCACTAGTTTGTATCATGTTTGATGATACATGCAAACTTGGGTGTGTGTTTGCTTTAAACCATGTTTAGTTAATGGTTAGGGTTTCTATTACTTTATTTATTTATTTATTTTATGAAAACAAAATGGTGGCTTTCTTATTTATTTGCTAGAAGCTTCAAGCATCTTTGAAAAATGTCAAAACCATTTTGTTTTTATTCTAAAACCTAACCATTACCTAAACCCTAGTTTATTCTCTACATGAGTTAATCTCACCCATGGTTGCATTATGATAACCATCACTTGATTTTCTTTTTGGAATTAATTCATTTTCTTTCTTCTTCTTCATCTTCTTCAAGAGGTGAAGAAAGCTTACTAGAAAATTACAAGTGATGAATCCAAGTGAGAAATCCAAATCCAAAGTGAACCCACTTCCTATTTCTTCATCCTCTACCACTTGCCATGTAGTAGAGTGTGTTATCTTCACAAGTTCTATGACCAAGTGAAGATGGAGCTTGATCTTGAGTTGCCTCGACGTAGATCATCTTCGGCATCGAAGTTGACGACCTAGCCCGATCATTTCTCCGACGAAACCATCGCCAGAGTCCGGGATCCGATGATCGCAGCGGAGGGACGTCAACACGGAGCTAGAGAGGTGGAGGACCGGATCTACAAAGGTTGTAGTCACTTTCACTTTATAGCAAAGTAGTTTGCTTGCATGTTTCGCCTTACCTCTAGTTAACGATCTAGTATAGGGTTCTTTGGCACATGGAAATTTTTGAATTTGACATGTTTGATCAGTTGTAGAGCCTCATGGGTGTGCCTAGGAACCCTACAGTGGTATCAGAGCCTAGCTAGAGCTTTAGGCGATGTATAGACGATGTTAGAAGTCCGATCGAACCCGAAACCCTAGTTTAAAACCCTTCTCTGTACATTTTTTCAAAACTGGGTTTTTTCCGAATTAAAACTATGCAGAAAAATGAGCAGGAAATTCTAAGAAAAACGGCAGAAAACGACAACCTAAGTCTACAGTATTGCCGCGGAACCGCGGCGTTGACCCACTTGTTGCGGCGGTTCCGCGGCCGTCTGTGATGATTAGGCTGTGCATTTCCTGCAGTTATCTCTGTAGGTGTTTCTTGTGTCTTCTGGATACTTTTAATTTATACTCAAGAGTTGAGTTTTCTGGGTTGTTTTGGGGACTCGATGATTCGATCGGATTGTCTAATTTTGTCTATGTGTTTTTCCGGGTAATTTTAGAATATGTTAAAAAGTTCGACCGGATATAAATACCCACTTTTTCCCCCTGCCGGGAAATTTCCAATTGTTGGATTTTTCCATAGTTTAATGACGTTCTAAGTAGTGCAAGTAACGCGATGGTCCCTCTAGAAGACAACAAACCTTAACTCGATTATGTGACCGTCTTGAACTGCCCTTTGAACCTTAGGGTTTGGGGCAGTACGGCGTGCCATATGTGAGGCGTTGACTTGACCCTTCTACGGCTGGACCGTTGGTACTGAGATATGAAATGGATGTTTTTGAACTTATTTCATGTGTTGAACTGTTTCGGGAAAACTTAGGTGTTTGATTGTTCGATCGGAAAGTTTAACATTTTCTATTTATCTGGAATGTGATACAATATTTGGAATCCACAAGCAGTTATGAGATAACTGATTTGGATGTTATAAACATAGCAGTTTAGTCTCACTTGATCGGTTGCCATGGAATTTTGATGTGATCAAAAGTCCGTCGCAATCACGTAGCGTACGCGGATACTCGCCGAGTAAACTTAATAGACAGCCACGCCCCATAGCCCCGACCAAGTGACTGTAGGAGAACCCCGTCGCCGAAAGCATCCGTTCGGGTGCTCGCGGTAGCGGTGTTCCGCCTTGGTGCACTTCGTCGATGGCATCGGGGGTGCGGCCGTCTACTAAAGTTTGCGACAAGCATTCGATCTGGATTTCGGGAATCTTGTTGAATTGCCCGACTTAATATTGAAAAGAGTTTTCGATAAAGAGACTAAAATGCGGGGTTTATAATTGTTAGGCATGCGATGTCTAAGGAATTCATTTGGTTAGGCATGTGATGTCTATGCAGGTTTCGGATTCCAACTGTTGTAGTTTTACACTTTCTTTTCTGTGACCGTAAGTGTAATATGTGATATCGCCGGTTTCGTTTCTATATGTCAACGACAATTGGGATGCGCATATTTACTTACGTTGATGACATGTGATGTTATGTGTTGCTGGATATGTTATATTGGATCGTCGTGTTTGAATAGCCGGGGTTTTCTTATGTGAGATGAGTGTTTTTCATTTTCATTCATGTAAAAACTTGTATGTAATATTCTTTTATTGGGGCACTTCCAGGCTGCGGATGATGTCACCATTTGTATATTATTTACTTTTCCGCATTAGGATAGACCCAAGGAGGGGAGCACAAGTAACCGGGTTCTAGGGTCCAGTGGGAGACCATCTCGAGGAGTCGAGTCCGGGTCTCCTAATCCTAGAATTGATAGGTTGTTTGCTGCTCTCGTAAGGGTCTAGGGGTGTGGGATTGGCTATTCATCACGACCATGGAATCCGTGTTTTATACTGGCTCGTATTGAAAACACGGACGTCCTAGTACATCCAATATTTCGTATGATATTTTCTGCTGCGTTATCTGTGATGTGATCATGTGATATGTTCAGATAGATATTGTATATAGTATATTTGATATATTATATAGACGTTGCTTATGTTTTACACCCGCACTAGCCCTGCCTCGCTCTGGCGTTAGTTACCTAACCTAACGGTGCAGACGGGACATCGAGGCGAATGCGGATGGCATAAGCGTACGTTATATTTATCTGTGATATTTAGGTGGACTTAAATGATGGGAAATTCATTAATGAGATTAATGAAAGAAAATAAACCTAAAAGATGTTGTGGAATCGAATTTCAAAAATAAAATAGGAAGCTACAGTTCTTGCTTTGCATCGCGGTGTTCCTTGTAGAACATCCTGCACCTTATTCGATGAGGAAAGGGCCGAGATTCCTTCACCAGGAGTGACCCCTTTAGCAATAACTGGCAGATGCTACAACCTTCAGTTTGTCTTTTGATTGCTTCTATAGTTTTTGCTTTGCACAGTGGTATATATGATATATCCTGCACCTTATTCGATGAGGAAAGGGCCGACGATCCCTTCACCGGGAGTAAACCTTTTAGCAAAACTGGAAAAGCTTCAAAAACACTCCATTTAAAAACCATTTGATTCCGCAACGAGATCAAGTTCAAAGCGTTAAAGGTTTTCTTAAAAACCAGCCGCAACCCTCCGTCATTTTAGGAAGTAGAGTACTTAGTATTCGTGCTGTGTTTGTTGACCATAGTCAAAGCACAGTGTACGGTAGCTAAGTGATGTCTTCCTACACAGTATATGATGCGATTAGTTAGGACAGTCATGTGGCTTTGTTGACCTTAGCCAAGGATCATGTGGGTGGGTCTAATTAATCACGAAATGACGGGTAGAACTTGACTAGTGCTTATGATTTGTTGACCTTAGCCAAGGTCATAGGTGCTAGGGGTAAAAACCATTATCGGGAATTTCAAGTGTTGAAATTTGCAATGAGATTGCATACCTTCTATATGATAGTTGGATCCCGATACCCACTGCAAGTAATTGTTACTCCTGGGAGAATTTTGCACTTTACAATTAGCCGATCATGTAGGTGTCAAGAAAGGTGTCAACGGGGTTACGCCCCTGGGAAAACGAGGTTTATTGTAATTAGGTCTGTGCGAAAGCACGGGGAACCTCCCTCAAAGTACCGACACTGGCCTGGCTGAAAGATTGGCGAACTTGTAGAGTGTAACTAATCCCGGCTAGTCTTTCCTTTTAGGGTTTGAAGGAAGATTTGATAAAAACAGTGGGAGCCATCCTGATTAGATAAAATAAATAACCAATCTAATCTTGCAAGAGCGCACGCAGAGTGTTTTCTTCTCTCTCTCTCTCCAGGTAGCGACCATATCATGCCTTAATCAAGATAATAATATGGATGTATTGACCGAACCCTCTTGTTATACTGAGCTGGGGAACGTTGGTCCCGCTCCAACTTATAATTGTTATAAGACCGAGCAGGAAATAAGGGAATGCCAGGATTCCCGTGCCACCCAAACGAAGAAAGTGCATGAGATGCATCTCCTTCGGTTGTGTTCATTACAAAAAACTGTTTCTCTGTATCCTCTACGTCCTGGGTATTTGATACCGGATCAGGGTCCCAGATATGTAATCCGTTACATGGGCTACAGAAAGGTAGAGAACTGAGAACGAGTGATAAGTTTCATGAGACAGAAAATGGTGCAAGTGTTGCAGCCAGGTCTGTTGGTCACTGTCACCCTGTATTACAAATACATTGATTCTGAACAAATGCTATTAGATACCGAACCTGATATACAAAATCATATCAATCTCTTTATTTATTAAAGAAGGATATAATTTTGTATTGTTGAATATTGTTTTGAACATTTCAAAAGTTGATCGGTTCAGGCACGTTATCTAAAAGCATTGACGTTCTAAATCAAACTACAGTTCCTAATATATAGAACACACACAAGAGGAAGAGTTCAGAAATGAACGGATCCTTCTTGAGGCCTTGTAGACTAGGTCATATCAATGCGACCCGACTGGCTGAAGTTACATTTTAGATGCATACTTAAATCAGTTTGAATTTATATCTTGTGAAACTTGCCAGTCATGTCACAAAGATTAGATGACCATAGCTCTGTTTATTAGAAACAGAGAAAGAGTTAGTGAACTCTTGGGACTGATACATGATGATGTATGTAAAGTCTCTTGTCTACACATGCCAGGACCGGTTCTTTGTACTTCATTACATTCTCTGATGATCTCTCAAGATTCAGTCATATGTTCCTATTGAAACATAAGTCCGAACCTTTTGAGATATTCACGGAATATAAGTTAGAAGTAGAGAACCAAAATACGGGTATAAGTATTATGTCTCATGATGAGATCAAGGAGGAGAATACTTGTGCATAGAATTCTTAGACTATTCTAAAGGAGAATGAGATTCTCTCTTGGTGTTACTCCTCTGAATACACCACAGCACAACGGTGTATCGGGGCGTAGCAATCGCACCATATTGGATATAGTGTGCTTTATGATGAGTACTACTGAGTTACCTATTCCCTTTTAGGGGTTGTGCACTTGAGAAGTTGCATACCTATTGAATTGGGTTCAAATCAAATCAGTGCCTACCACTCCATATTGAATTGAGTTACCTATTCTCTTAAGTAAGTTAAGATTTGGGATTGTCCGGCCTATGTCAAAAGCAAAATCCGGAAAAGATCAAGGCAAGGTCAGTTCTGTAGAATTGGAAAGGTTCCAGCTATACAAAACTGCAGCTGATGATTTGGTAGAACCAAAGGATTCAATAGATTCCGACGAACCTCAGCCTCTCCGCCGATCTAGCAGGGTTCCTCACCTGCCTGAGAGATACTTCGGTTTCTCAATGACAGTGAGAGCGAGGATTGCATCATGAGATGATGACCCAACTAGTTTCGAGCAGGCCATCGAGAGTATGGACTCTGTAAGAATGGCTGGATACTTAGCGATCTGAGATGGAATCCATGTACACCAACAAAGTATGGACTTTGGTTGCTATATCTGAAGGGTTAAATCCCCATCAGGAGCAAGTATATCTTGAGAAGATTACCTGGTGTAGATGGAAAAGTTGAGACTTTTAAAGCTAGACTTGTTAAAGTTTTTCGTCATCGACCAGGCATGGATAATGATGAAACCTTTTCCAGGGACTTTGCTTAAGTCCATCCAGATCCTACTTGCCATTGCTACATACCATGACTACGATATCTGGTGGTTGGGTGCCATGACTGCTTTTCTAAAATGATGATTTAGAAGAGAACGTCTATAAGAACACAGCCAGAGGGCTTCGTAAAAAGTGGGAGCAGCGGAAACGTGTGCAAGTTGCTTTACAGAATAAAGCAGGTATCGCGGAGTTGGAACATCTGTTTTGATGTGGTAGTCAAAGAGTTTGACTTCATCAAAATGGTAGATGAACCTTGTATATACAAAAGGGGAGTAGAGAGTAAGGTGGTGATCCTCGTAGAGTACGTGGATAACATACTCTTGATAGGAAGAGAGTTTCCTGTACTACGCTCGGTCGATCTCCTCTTATCACAAGCATTCTCCAAAAAGGATCAAAGCGATACCTCCTAAATCCTGGGTTTTGGATCTATAAGATAGAACTAAATGGATGTTAGGATTCTCACTAGTTGTAGTGAGATGGTATCAGTCGATCCTGGGGAGAATCACTGGAAAGGTTCCAGGGTGATAAGGACGACTGAATGTAAGTCGCAGGCATTGTCTTTACCCTCAGTAAAGGGACGGTATGTTGGAAGAGTTCCAAGCTAGATACCGTGGCAAACTAAACGATAAAGGCTGGTAACATCGCTATTAAAGATACTACCAAAGAGGAAGTTTGGGTGTATATTAGTTCATGAGATGAACTAGGTTCCTACCATTGTGTGACAATGGAAGAGTGGCTTTGGCCCAGGAACCATGGTCCCATCAGTGACCCAGACATATTCTGAGGCAGCATCACCTGATCATGGAGATAGTTGATCTCCAGGGTAATCGAGGTTAGGAGAGTAGACTCAGAGGACAACACGGCGGATCCACTCACAAAGGCCTTTTTCCCAAAGAGAGACTTTTATGGGATGGTTAAGTATTAGATACTGCAACCACTGCTACAGATGGCCCTAGTGCAAGTGGGAGATTGTTAGTTATACGTATGCCCTAGAGGCCATTACTGTACATTGGATGTATATTGCAGTGGATGCTGGGACATATATAGGTAGGACTTTCTTGCTCGACATGATAGTACGCTATCTGGTTGCTCTTTATCTTAACATGTATACTTTCTGTCTCTCTCTGTTACATGTTGATAAAGCCCTTAGGATGTGTACTCGACTTCCAGGAATATGATGTAGATCATACTAGTGGGGCCTGGGTGGTCCATGAGTACATCCTTCAATGTTCCTAGTCGTGGGAATATCGAGACGGGGCATAGATATTCCAGAGTAGACTAGCGTATATCTTCTCGACCCATATGATGGGCGATGGAAGATCCCATATCCATTGGTGTTTGACATCAGAGATGGTATGCGGGTGCTCAGTGGAGACTGGGTACACTGAACGGACTCGCCGAGAACTCCCAGATGGTATTATACCTCACGTCAGATGGCAGTTCTCTGGTGGCACTGGTACAGCTTAGTCTGTTGACCCGAGATCGTCATAGAGCCTTGTGTGTCTCTCACTGTGCTTTGATTTCCACCCTACCACGGCTCTACTGAGTCGTGCAAACAGGTGGTTTTTGGGTACAGTCCCGATTCACATGGAGGCAATGAGCGATAGGAGGGGATTCGTCTCTCCCGGTATTGGGGGTTGATGTTGCGCTATGCACGACTGGCCATAACTGGAAATCCCTGGCCAGGGTTGCAGTGATATAATGGTAAGAGTTATCAGTAGTTTCACGATTGTTATGGACCTTACATCGGCATGACTTATCAAGCTACTGGGGTCTGACGTTTACCACCCCTAGACGAGATATGCGACATATCAGACGAATAGACCGGACTGTACGGTAAGTGTTACTGGTTGGATTCAAAGGAGTGTGAGCGGGCTTGCTCGTTGATCTTCTGATCGCTCAATACCCGGGTGGCCGTTACGTTTAGCAGACCGCTTGCGGCTTGTGGGTGTTTGATATGAACATCACCTGCTGCCGGCGTATTGACGAGTCATTAGAGTCCTACACAGAGGTTTCCTGGCTCAAGCGAAACGAAATAGGAGCGCATATGAGATATGTACGGGACCGAGAATAATACCAGTATGTGATACTGAGTTCAATTCTCGCGATTTGTATCATCGGACGGTTATATGAGATATAGCCAGGTTACCGAATCAACTGTTGATTCAATACATTGATACACTTGATATTAGTCGGTTATATGCAGTATGACCGGATCATTAAATCAAGTGTTGATTTAATGTATAATTATATATTTGATATATTACTTTACATTAACTAGTATTGGTTCACTTAAGATGATTTTCTCACTTGATGTGCACATTGTATATATGATATAGTTTTGTGCACTAGTTTGTATCATGTTTGATGATACATGCAAACTTGGGTGTGTGTTTGCTTTAAACCATGTTTAGTTAATGGTTAGGGTTTCCATTACTTTATTTATTTATTTATTTTATGAAAACAAAATGGTGGCTTTCTTATTTATTTGCTAGAAGCTTCAAGCATCTTTGAAAAATGTCAAAACCATTTTGTTTTTATTCTAAAACCTAACCATTACCTAAACCCTAGTTTATTCTCTACATGAGTTAATCTCACCCATGGTTGCATTATGATAACCATCACTTGATTTTCTTTTTGGAATTAATTCATTTTCTTTCTACTTCTTCATCTTCTTCAAGAGGTGAAGAAAGCTTACTAGAAAATTACAAGTGATGAATCCAAGTGAGAAATCCAAATCCAAAGTGAACCCACTTCCTATTTCTTCATCCTCTACCACTTGCCATGTAGTAGAGTGTGTTATCTTCACAAGTTCTATGACCAAGTGAAGATGGAGCTTAATCTTGAGTTGCCTTGACGTAGATCATCTTCGGCATCGAAGTCGACGACCTAACCCGATCATTTCTCCGACGAAACCATCGCCAGAGTCCGGGATCCGATGATCGCAGCGGAGAGACATCAACACGAAGCTAGAGAGGTGGAGGACCGGATCTACAAAGGTTGTAGTCACTTTCACTTTATAGCAAAGTAGTTTGCTTGCATGTTTCGCCTTACCTCTAGTTAACGATCTAGTATAGGGTTCTTTGGCACATGGAATTTTTTGAATTGGACATGTTTGATCAGTTGTAGAGCCTTATGGGTGTGCCTAGGAACCCTACACTTTGCTAACAAGTTAGTTATGGTTTAGCGAGGCTCTGATACCACCGTAAGTCGACGTAAGACACCCCATGAGTTGCGGGGAGGCGGAATAGGTAAAACAATCATTTTGTTTAAAACAAACATCGACTAACTTACGGATCTTTGCCAAACCCTAACTAACAACAACATAGGAGGGATTAGCTACTATGAAAGAAGATTATACCGAATGAACCAGTCCTTCTTGTTCTCGTTGACCACCTCCTCGTCGGCCTCCTTTTTGTGATAGAAGATCCACCCGAGAGCTACTACTCCAAGCTTGACCTCTAACTTGAAGTAACTAGGTAACTAAGAGTGCTAATCAAAGCAAACTAGAGGATATAGAATAGGATTAGGGATCAATTAGTCTTGCTAACCCTTGATCTCAACACATGAGAGGTTAGGGTTAGGGTTTGAAGAGAGAGAGCTTGAGGAGAGAGAATGTGATAATAATTATGAAATGGAAATTAACTCATTTGTGTTTATATATGAGGCATAATATATCTTGCACAAAAATATCTTTGCACAAATATCTTCATGCTTCATTTAATACATAATGAATCATCTAGTGAGTCATTAGAAGTATTAATGCCTTATTAACTCTCTTGATGAATCATCTCCGTGAGTCACAAAACCATTTAATGCATATAACACCTAAGCTCTCCACCTCATCAACCTTCTAGAAGCTTCTCAAAAATTTACGAGAACGCCCCTCCTATCCGTGAAAACATGGAAAAACTTAGATTGTATAAATCCAATAATCCAATACTAGAATCTGGATTAAACCAAAGCCTGCTAGTAAAAACTGTCCGAACATCGTACGTGCGTCAAAACATGTATGTGTCTGAACCCTGTCGTAAAACCATACGACCTCTATATAGTTTCGCCCGAAGCACGGAAACTCTCTGTGTGGGACTCTAAAGACTCGACTACTACGCTGGCAGTGGGTTTAACCACAGACCACAAACGGCACTAGCTGTACGTAACGGTCCCCAGGTAGATGTCGACAAAAGGGCCGATGAGGAAACCCATCCGAACTCCTACTGAGCCTGATGTGACAATCTCCGTACAGTCCGGTCTGTTCGTCTAGGACTATCGAATATTGGGCCTAGGGGGCGGCAAGCGTCAGTCCCCTAAAAGCGGTATAAGTCGTGTTGGAGCGAAGCCCATTACACCTTGAGAAGCTACTGGAAAACCTACCAGTTAATCTCGCTTGCCCTGGCCAGGGACTTTGCGTAATGGCTCTCCAGACACAGCGCGATATCAACTCCCAATACCGGGAGAGACGAATCCTGTCTAACCGCCACTGCCTCCAAGTGCTCGGGACTGCACCCAACTGCTACCTGTTTGCATGACTCCTTTGAGCCGTGGTAGGGTAGAAATCTAAGAACAGTGGGAACACACTCGAGGCGAAGCAGTAGTGTCAAGTCTGCGGACTATGCTGTACTCATGTCACCTGGGAACTGTTAACTGACGACGGGTATAATACCAACCAACAGTTCCCTACGAGTCCTGTCCGGTGTACCCGTAACCCAACGAGCACCTGTATACTATCTCCAGTACGACGTACTGATGGCTGTGGGACAGACCATCTCCCCAACTGGGATGAGAAGTGTACACACTAGTCTACTCCGAAGTATCGATGCCCCGTCTCGATAATCCTACGACTAGGGACCTGAAAAAGGATATGCTTGTAGACTACCCAGCCCCCACTAGTGTGACTGCCATCACAACGCTGGTAGTCAAGAAAGATCCTAAGGGCTCTATCAATACGTACACACATATTAAGATAGATATAAACCAAGTAACATACTACCATGTTTAGCAAGACTGTTAATATAACTGTGAATATCCCAAGCTTCCATTAAGTATTATACAAGCTAGTATGATACAATAATGGCCCCTAGGGCATATACACTAACAGCTACAACCCACTCGGTTTATCATCATAGCTTCTGTAGTTCTTGCTTTGCATAGTGGTATTCCTTGACGGATATCCAGCACCTCATTCGATGAGGAAAGAGCCGAGTTCCCTTCACCGGGAGTGACCTCTTTAGCATAAGCTATTCGGTTTGTTTTTTAAAAATACTCGATTTTAAAAGCGGAGCTTAAACCACTCTTCAAAATCACTAGATTCTACAACGATATGAAGTTCATTATGTTAAAGGTTTTCTTAAAAACCAGCCGCAGCCCTCCGTCATTTCAGATAAATACTATTTAGTATTCGTGCTGCGTTTGTTGGCCTGCGTCAAGGCGTAGTGTACGATAGCTGATTAGTGCTTATCTGCAGCATATGATGCGATTGGATTTGGATAGTCGTGCGGCCTTGTTGACCTTGTCAAGGGTCGTCCGGATGGGTTTAATTCAATCATGAAATGAACGGGTTAAACTTGACTTGCGGTTTATGATTTGTTGACCTTGTCAAGGTCATAAATCGCATGGGGTAAAAACAGATATCAGGAATTTCAAGTGTTGAAATTTGCAATGAGATTGCATACCTTCCATATGATAGTTGGATCCTGATACCCACTGCTAGTAAGAGTTACTCCTGGTAGAGTTTTGCACTTTACAATTAGCCGATCAAGTAGGTGTCTAAGAAAGGTGTTAAAGGGGTGATGCCGGGCGGAAATGAGCTTATTTAATTAGTTCCATGCGAAAGCATGGGGAGACTCCCTCGGAGTACCAATACCTTCCTGGCCGAATGATTGGCGAACTTGTAGGGTGTAATTAATCCCGGCTAATCTTACCTTTTTGGGTTTGAAGGAAGATTTGATAAAAACAGTGGGAACCATCCTGATTAGATAAAATCATAGTAACAAATTCGTTGTTCGGGAATTATTGGGCGAGGTCGAAAATTCGGATTCGGGGAACCATTCGGAAAAAATTTCCAGGTATTCGGGAAAGATTCGGCAAGTATTCGGGAAATGTTAGTCAAGGATTTCGAGCAAGAAATTAATACATGAGGCTCTGGGTTTTGATATTGCGAATTATTCGCTGTTTTTGTGAATTATTCGCTGTTTATTTGAATTATTCAAAGCGTTCGCCAGTGGCGATTTAATCGGAGAATTAATCGGCCGATCAAAAATGTTAGTTATATGTATGCCCTAGAGGCTATTATTGCACATATGATGTATATTATATTGGATGTTTGGACATATATAGATAGGACTTTCTTGCTCGACATAATAGTATGCTATCTGGTTGCTCTTTGTCTTAATATGTAGTGTGATATTGTCTTGCTCTCACATGTTGATAAAACCCTTAGGATGAGTACTTGACTACCAAGACTATGATGGAGATCATACTAGTGGGGCCAGGGTAGTACTTAAGTACATCATTTAATTGTTCCTAGTCAAGGGTGTATCGAGACAGGGCATCGATATTCTAGAGTAGACTAGCGTATACGCATCTTGACCCATATGATGGGCGATGGATGATCCCACATCCATTGGTGTTTGACATCAAAGATGGTATACGGGTGCTCAGTGGTGACTGGGTACACTGAACGGACTCGTCGAGAACTCCTAGTTTGTATTATACCTAATGTCAGATAACAATTCTCTAGTGACACAGGTATTGGTTAGTCTGTATGTTTATGTATATGCCCTAGGGGCCATTATTGTATCATACTTGCATGTATATTACTTAATGGAAGCTTGGGATATTCACAGTTGTATATACAGTCTTGCTAAAGATGGTAGTATGCTACTTGGTTTGAGTCTACTTTAATATGTGCATATGTTTCTTGTAACGTATCACTTATACATATTAGTAGAGCCCATAGGTTCTTTGCTTAATTACCAGCGTTGTGATGGCAGTCACACTAGTGGGGGCTGGGTAGTCTATAAGCAACTCCTATACTTGTCCCTAGTCGTAGGATTATCGAGACAGGGCATCGATACTCCAGAGTAGACTAGTGTATACGCTTCTCATCCCAGTTGGGGAGATGGTCTATCCCACAGCCATCAGTACGTCGTACTGGAGATAGTATACAGGTGCTCGTTAGGTTACGGGTACACCGGACAGGACTCGCAGGAGAACTGACTGGATGGTATTATACCTAACGTCAGATAGCAGTTCTCAGGTGACATGTGTGCAGGTAGTCTGTTGACTTAAGGTCGTCATTTGTCTCATGTGAGTTCCCACTGTGCTTTGATTACTACCCTACCACGGCTCAAAGGAGTCGTGCAAACAGGTTTTAGTTGGGTACAGTCCCTAGCCATATGGAGGCAGTGAGCGACTGTTAGGGATTCGTGTCTCCCGGTATAGGGAGTTGATATCGCACTGTGATTGGTT
The DNA here is from genome assembly GCA_030015575.1 of Agapanthus africanus. NCBI lineage: Eukaryota > Viridiplantae > Streptophyta > Magnoliopsida > Asparagales > Amaryllidaceae > Agapanthus > Agapanthus africanus. Next base: position 593,004,027 of record CM057337.1, on the reverse strand, counting down.
GGTCATTACCATAAGTCCCTGGCCAGGGCTGATGGAGAATTACTGGTGGACTGATCAGTAGATTCTCAAATGGCCATGACCATACCGACACGACTTGTACGGTTATTAGGGATCTGACGTTCTCCACCTCCCTAGACCATACATGCGATACTCTTAGACGAACAGACCGGACTGCGTGGATATTGTCACGGACAGGCTCAGTAGGAGTTCGGATGGTTTCCTCATCGGCCTTCTTATCGACATCTACCTGGGGACCGTTACGTACAGCTAGTGGCGCTTGCGGTCTGTGGCTAAACCCACTGCCTGCGTAGTGTCGAGTCTTTAGAGTCCCGCACAGAGAGTTTCCCTGCTCCAGGCGAAACGATATAGAGGTCGTATGGTTTTACGACAAGGGTTCGGACGCATACGTGTTTAAACGCACGTGCGACGTTCGAACAGTTTTTACTAGCCGGCTTTGGTTTAAGCCAGATTCTAGTATCGAGTTATTGGATTTATACAGTCTAAAGTTTTTCCGTGTTTTCACAGATTGGAGGGGCGTTCTCGTAATTTGTCAGGAAGCTTCTAGATGGATGATGACATGGAGGGTAAGGTGGCATTAGTATTTAATGAATTTGTGACTCACTTAGATGAATCATTCAAGTGAGTTAATGAAGCATTTATTGCTTAATGACTCACTTGATGATTCATTGCATATATTTAATGAAGCATGATGATAATGCATTTTGATTTATTTCTTTTTTATTTTCTTATGCTTCATAATATATTAGAAGTGAGAAGCTTTTTCATTCATAACATATGCTCACCTTCTCTCTCCTCAAGCTCTCTCTTGAAACCCTAATCCTCCCCTCTCATGTATTGAGATCAAGGATTGGATAGACTAATACATCCATAACCTCACTCTATATCCCCTAGGTAGCTTAGATTAGCACTTTGAGCAACCTAGTTATCTCAAGTTAGAGATCAAGCTTGGCGTAGGAGCTCTCGGGTGGATCGTCTTTGACTCGAGGAGGCCGTTGAGGCGCCGATGTTCCAAGGAGACTATGAGGAGTGGAGGACAGCGATGAAGACCCGACGGACAAGGAACGTGAGGTATAACTTCGAATCCGAGTAGTTAAACCTCTCGTAGTTTGCTAGTAACGGTTTAGACACGATTCATGCGCTCAAGTCCGTGTTACGAAGTTTTGATAATCGTTTTTCATATATTCCGTCTTCCCGCAAGTTCGTGGGGTGCGTGACATGGACTTACAGTGGTATCAGAGCCAACTAAACCATTACTAGCTTGTTAGCAACTAATTAGAAGTTCGATCGACGGAAAAATGCGAAAAACGAAAAACCTTACCCTAACAGTTCTGTTAATTTTAAACATGTCTAAAAAATTATTTGATATACCTTAAAATTCACAGCAGGGAAATATAAGAATTCTGAGAAAATACGAGACCCTAACTCGGCAAGATGGCCGCGGATCCGCGGCAAGATGGTGCTTTTGGCCGCGGATCCGCCGCCAAGTCAACTCCGAGTTGACTCGGATTTCCTCTGTAATTCATATTTTATGCTTTTCTGTTTTCCAGAATGTTCTGTTTCTACCCAGGTTACTTCAGTGCTGCTTTTCTTTTGGGGTAGACACGGAAAAAGGAAGTCGATCGATATTCTAAGTTATTTGCTAATTGGGTTTTTATCTGTAATGTTTAATGTGTTCGTAAACCTCCCCTAACTGCTAGTATGTCGGTTGGCAGGGGGTTGCACATTTCTGTAATGTTTACTGTTTGTTTATATGGACTTGATTGGAATGTTGTGATGATTAGCCGGGGTTTGAGATGTGTTTTATATTCATTCATTCAATGTATTTGTAATATGATGTAATATTCTTTTGCGGGGCACATCCAGATTGCGGTTGTAGCCACCGTTGTATAATTTCTTTTTACTGTTTTTGCTCCTAGGATAGACCCAAGGTGGGGTACACAAACTACCGGGTACGTTAAAGTGTTTAGTGGCCTACTCACGTTGTTGAGGGAGACCGCTTCACTTCGGGTACTGTTCACACCATAATATTGTATTATTATATTCCCCATTCTTATTTGTTTTACAAATAAACAGGTACTTTTGACGCATATTTGTTACATATTACAGGTTACAGGTTCTTGGATCTAAAACAGTGAAAAAGATAAAAGACGATGCAAAAGTGAGACTTTAACCAACAAACAGAAGGATCTTGATGAAGCCTACATGAAGATCAGTTCATAAAGCAAGGTTCAAGACAGCGACATGAAGAAACAGTAAAGTCCACTACAATGTTCACTGGAAAGATCTGGAAGAAAAGGAGAAAACAATCTGAGAAAGGACCTATAGAAATAAGAAGCCCAAGCCACCAGAAATCAGCCCAAGAAAAGTCAAAGCCCAATTCCACCTTTTGGCCGCGGAACCGCGGCCAAACTGGGCCTCGGGCCGCAGTTCCGCGGCGGTAATGAGCGATCAGTGGAAGGAATTTTTACCATAATTTAAAGCGGCTCTAACTAAGTCTTCCGAGGGGTATTTTGGTAAATGTAGACATGCGTGTCAATTGTAACCTAGAGTTTCCTATCCTCTATAAATAGGAACCCTAATTCTTGTATTAGGTTATGCCTCCTTTTAATAATAAATTTTAGAATTTTTTATGGAGAGCATCGGTGTCTCTTTTCAATTCATGAATTCAGATCTGACAACCCTGCGTTGATGTTTGGAGAGAGCCATCTGTAAGTAGTTTTATTTAATTGCTCTAGTTTAAATTTTAATTCTTTGCCTAGGTAGATTTAATTCCTTGCCGTAGATAATTGTTTAGAGTTAGCTTTGGGGAAGGCTTTTGAGAGATGAGATCTCTCATCCCTTTCTTACCCATCATATATTTTCAATAGGACTCCATGCATACACGCACACACCGCGCCCTACGACATCCTACCCCTCAAGGTAACGATGACACCGTAGTATAAAAGCCCGGTTGCGCTTGTCTTCCATGGAGGTTAGGGTAAGGATCTCTAAAGGAAGGACAAGAACCTAAAGAAAGGAACACCTTCCCGAATGGATCTAATCCCCTTTATTGATAATTACCATAACTCCTCATAGATCTTCATTTGGGTATAAAAATCGTTGAGATTTACTTGCATTTCCAAACCATCCCTAAACCTAACCCTAACAAGACTAGATCTAGATAATCGTAGTATAGAATAATTAGGTTTTTAGATTTAATAATCTGTCCGAACACCCTTCAGAATTAACTCGTAAGAGCGATTAGGAGATTCACAACATCCCTGTGGACCGACCCGTACTCACCGGCTAGCTTCATGCGATGCCATTCTTGATTATGGTTAATAGATAGTTTTTGAGATCAATCAAATGGCGCCGTTGCCGGGGATGGCGTAGAAATTTCCTTTTTGCAATTTCGGGTTAATCTTAAATTAAAAAATCTAAAAAATCTAAAAAATCCAAAAATTATAAAAATATATCAATTGTTATTTTTTGGAAAAGGTACTTTGTTGTGTGAATCTTGCAGGAACAAACTCGGATCTGGAAATTTACAGAAAGACAAACAGAAAACAAAATATCAAAACAGAAGGGAACTACGAAATCAGAGCAGCAGAATTTTTTCAGAGATCCGTGCCTTCCATCGCACCGCGTTTCCGCCGCGCATACCCATATTAGACCGCGGAAACGCGGCCTTCTAGTCAGATCAGAGCGTCAGAAAAATTCTAGGGTATCGCGCCGACTACCTGACCGCGAAACCGCGGTGTAACCCCACATTATACCGCGGAAACGCGGCTATCTAGTGTCTACAGCTCGTGAAAAATCTTCTGTAAGCCCCTCTGTTTCTTCTCTGTAAATTTTGATATATCTTTTCTGAAAAATCCCTGCAGAATTTTGTGCGCTTGAAAAATCTTTTCCTTTCCAAATAACAAATCTTGTGCAGGATTTTTGCGCCTCGTTTAAATTAGAAATAGATTGCAAGTAAATTTTCTGTTGCATATTTTTTCTCGAAAATCTTTCTGCAACAAAATTTTTCCAAATAAAGATAAAACGAAAAAGGAAAATTATTATTAGAAAACTTGCAAACTTTTGCCGCAAATAAATCCTTGCAACACCCAACTTTCTTTCTTTTCCCCTTTCTTCTAACATGGGTACCCCACATAATAAATCTCTTGCCGAACTTTGGTATCCCGAACCTAACTTTGCCTCGTACGTCAATTTGTTCGGTCAATTTAAAGACGATCCTTCTATGTCTAAAATATCTTTGAAAGATCAAATAGAAGCGTTTAGGAGAAACAGTTCGACTTTTCAACCCACTTTGTATCAACCAAGTCAACATTTACCACCTCCATATGTTGATACCACTTTTTCAAGTCCTTCTGTCACTCCTAAGCCGATGTCCATTGCTGAGCATATTGCTCAATCTCGCAGTCGATCTTTCACCCCTCTCCACTCATCTAGTTCTAGGGATCCGCACGATTATTCATCTTTTTATCCACATGTTGACCCTACCCCTGCCCAACCACCTACTTCCTACCAGCCCTACCTGACTTTTCCACCGTCACTAGACACTGTTTCTACACAGCCTTTTGGGAGTTTCACATATCCAAACAATTTCGAATGTTTTACCGAAACCCCCTTACCACCCAAGTCTAGTTTGGAAGAGTCGTTGGAGGCGTATATCGCAGCAACAAACAAAATGACTAGGAATGTGGAAGCGTCCGTGGCCGCCCTTATGCAACCTAGTGAACCGGTAGCTAGTTTCCCACTAGCTTCAAATTTTTCAATGTATAAGAAGGCGGTTGGACAGAGTGAGAATGTGAGAGGATTTCCAAATCAAACCTACCCTTACCCAATTGAAGCCCTCAACTCCGATTTTCCATCGATTGTCCCCAATGAGTCACCAGTTGAAAATAAAAACGAGTTGTGTGATTTTGTAGTGCTTGATTTGCCAAATTGTGAAGAACCCCTTTCGAGTGAAACCGCACCTAATCCGTTTGACCTTTACACCTCCACTCTAGAACCTAAATTGATAAATATCTATGCTTTTGATGAGGTGTCTAAAAAAATTGATTTTCACTTGATTGAGGATATAGACGCCGGGAATATTTCGGATGATGAACCTGTCGATTTGATTGAAATTTTATGTCCAATTCATCATCCCGAGTCATTAAATGTTTCTCCTGAACCTCATATGGGTCTTGATTTTGATGATAATGGCATGGATGAGTTGAATTTTGAGGAGAATTATAAGGATAGTATTAAGGAGAGTTTTGAGGATCATATTGAGGTTGAACCAATTTTGTTTGATGTGTCTGATTTTCCAATTCATCCTCTTGAACCTTTAACTAAATCACCCTCCCTCCTTTCCATCATTCCGACCACGCTTGAAGACTGTGAGCTTGAAAAATTTTCTTTTGAATCTGACACAGTTCTCACAGACGTTAACACTTACGAGTGTTTCACTTTTTCGGACGATGTTGATGACTCACCGCCCGAGTTTAAGTCCTTTACATTTTCAGATGAGTTAGTTGAACCATCAGACTCGGTTGCTTACAGTAGTTTCGAACCATTGTTGGATCTTTCAAGTTCGAAACAGTTTACTACGGTGAGAATGAGACTACCCCTAATTCACTCCCTTCCCTACCTTCCATTGTTCCGACCGTGCAAGCGACCGTTACGCTTTCATCTCCAATACCAAGTTCGGCGTACCTATGCTTTCTTGCGAATCTTGAGGGATTTGATCCCATTTCTCGACGGGTTGATAGGTTAGCGCAATCGCTTTTAACACATCGGTCATCACAAATTGCGCTAATTTATTCACTCGATTTACACCCTCAAAATCGCACGACCCTTCTTTCTCCTTTCCGCCATTCTTCTCCTCCACAGAGACCATATTCTACCCTTCTTCCCACACGGTCTTGTGTGCTTCTCATTTCTTTCCTCTACACCCCATTATTTCACCAACTCGGCCATTATCACGATAAGATTTTTGAATGGTTGGTGCTAACCTTTGGCTTGTGTAAGGCCAAGCTTAAGTTTGGGGGGAACCTTGTTGTATATATATTTTTTGTTTTCTTTTTCTATAAAAAATTAAAAAAAAAATTATAAATAAATAAACAGGGGAGTGCCAGCATTTTGACCATCTTGGTGCAGCATGACAGTGAGGACACTGTCAAGTTTAACTTTGGGGGTATGCTCGGTACGTCTTCTTCCTTCGCATTCATTTGTACATATTTTTTGCATTTGCATACTTATTTGAAAACCTAAAAAAAATTGAAAAATTTTGAAAAATTATAAAAATTATTGTATTCAATTTTGGCTTATTTGACTAGAGTTTGACAGATAGGTTAACTAGTTAGGAACAACTAAATCTTAGACTTAGTAAATTAAAAACCATACAAATAACCTTCCTTAAAGTTTAACGGTAAAAAGTATATGCCTTTGTAGTTTATTTAGAAATAGGCAAATTTTGAGTTCACTTCTTGGGCTAAGTCAAAGCAAAGGAAAAGTATTGATATTTTTATTAGAGTATAAGTTTGAAAAATAATTCCTAACTTAAGTCTAGATTCTGAAAATGTATACCCTACAATTTGCACAATCACGCACCTTGAAACTTGGAATAGTAGAGGAGACCTTGAAATGCTCTTGTCTGAAGTCCTTAGTACGAATAAAATGAAGAAAAAAATATAAGTGTGAATAAAGAAAAAAAATGGACACTGGTTTTTGTGACTACTTAAGGCTGCATTAAAATAGAAAAATATTTAGCGAGGGTGCTTCATCACCTAGTGCCTTAGACCAACTGGTTTGGGAGTCACTGCTAAAGCCTTGGGTGTTGCAAGACTAGGAATTACATTTTAATGTGCAAACACATCTTGTAATCGGTTGTTGGTACCTCAAGAAGTATTAACGGTCGCATGAAGGATGTGTAAGAAAAATTCATTTAAAAATTCACCAACTAATAAGTACTTTGGACAACAGACAAGGGTATGATTGCTTGATTTGAATTTCCAAGTGTAGGGGTGATTTATACACACACGTGGGGATATGTGATTGAAGTTTAGATGAGAGAAAGGAGTGAAGAATAGAACTTGTATTTTTAATAGAGTTGATAAAAATTCCTAAGTAGAGATAGAACCCTAGAAGGAAAACTTAAGAGATGCCGAAAGCTAAGTAGGTCTGCAGGATATATAATCTTAAGTTAAATTATGAGGAAGTGTGAAGAATATGGGTGGATAATTTACGAGTCGACGATAATAGAATTCCTTGTTAGAAATCCTAATTGGAGAATTAAAGTCGAAAAGCCGAATTGATAGGATTTTGTGGGTAGTATCCGCTGAAAACCCTCAGGAGACAACACTCCTCCTACTAGGGACACCTAGAGGTTTAACGGCTTGTTGCACGAGCTCAGTGCAATCGCGTTTCCCTGCGAAAGTGCGGTTAGGTTTTTGTAGAGAATAAAAATAATAATAATAAGTTTGCTCGAGGACGAGCAAAAGATAAGTTTGGGGGTATTTGTTTACACCATAATATTGTATTATTATATTCCCCATTCTTATTCGTTTTACAAATAAACAGGTACTTTTGACGCATGTTTGCTACATATTACAGGTTACAGGTTCTTGGATCTAAAACAGTGAAAAAGATAAAAGGCGATGCAAAAGTGAGACTTTAACCAACAAACAGAAGGATCTTGATCAAGCCTACATGAAGATCAGTTCACAAAGCAAGGTTCAAGACAGCGACACGAAGAAACAGTAAAGTCCACTACAATGTTCACTGGAAAGATCTGGAAGAAAAGGAGAAAACAATAAGAGAAAGGACCTATAGAAATAAGAAGCCCAAGCCACCAGAAATCAGCCCAAGAAAAGTCAAAGCCCAATTCCACCTTTTGGCCGCGGAACCGCGGCCAAACTGGGCCTCGGGCCGCGGTTCCGCGGCGGTAATGAGCGATCAGTGGAAGGAATTTTTACCATAATTTAAAGCGGCTCTGACTAAGTCTTTCGAGGGGTATTTTGGTAAATGTAAACATGCGTGTCAATTGTAACCTAGGGTTTCCTATCCTCTATAAATAGGAACCCTAATTCTTGTATTAGGTTATGCCTCCTTTTAATAATAAATTTCATAATTCTTTATGGAGAGCATCGGTGTCTCTTTTCAATTCATGAATTCAGATCTGACAACCCTGCGTTGATGTTTGGAGAGAGCCATCTGTAAGTAGTTTTATTTAATTGCTCTAGTTTAAATTTTAATTCTTTGTCCTAGATAGATTTAATTCCTTGTCGTAGATAATTGTTTAGAGTTAGCTTTGGGGAAGGCTTTTGAGAGATGAGATCTCTCATCCCTTTCTTACCCATCATATATTTTCAATCGGACTCCATGCATACACGCACACACTGCGCCCTACGGCATCCTACCCCTCGAGGTAACGATGACACCGTAGTATAAAGGCCCGGTTGCACGTGTCTTCCATGGAGGTTAGGGTAAGGATCTCTAAAGGAAGGACAAGAACCTAGAGGAAGGAACACCTTCCCGAATGGATCTAATCCCCTTTATTGATAATTACCATAACTCCTCATAGATCTTCATTTGGGTATAGAAAGCGTTGAGATTTACTTGCATTTCCAAACCATCCCTAAACCTAACCCTAACAAGAATAGATCTAGATAATCGTAGTATAGAATAATTAGGTTTTTAGATTTAATAATATGTCCAAACACCCTTCGGAATTAACTCGTAAGAGCGATTAGGAGATTCACAACATCCCTGTGGACCGACCCGTACTCACCGGCTAGCTTCATGCGACGCCGTTCTTGATTGCGGTTGATAGATTGTTTTTGAGATCAATCAGGTACTTGGCGGGTAGTTTGCCGTACCCGTAGGGGTCTAGGGTGGGGTAATGGCTATTCATCACAACTGTGTAATCCGTCTTTTATTGCAGGCTCAAAGCAAACACGGATTGCTAGTAAATCCAATAAAGTTCATCTGTGATCTGGAATGCCTATTATTGCGTCTGACGAATGTACAATATCTATATATGATAGCTATTAAACGTCACTTATGTTTTACACCCGCGGTAGCCCAGCCCCCGCTCTGTCGTTAGTTAAGTAACCTAACGGGTGATGACGGGACCCCGTGGCGAATGCGGATGGCATAAGAGGACGTGGTATTTTCGTTGTTTTCTGCAATGATAGGATAAATGATGAGACGCATTATTATAATGCAAAGAAAATAAACCAAAGTTCAATCGTTGGAACAAATTTAAAAGAAACCACTCGGTTATTTTAAAAGATCAGAATTTTTAAATTGCGGAGCTTTAACCACTCTTTTTAAAAAGTATCAGGTTCCTTCGATTATATCAAGTTCACTACGTTCACGGTTTTGCCAAAACCAGTCGTAGCCCTCCGTCATTTCATATGGATAGTCAATAGTATTCAAACTGTGTTTGTTTGGCCAAAGTCAAGGCACAATGTTTGGTAGCTATTGGATATTCATATGTAGCATAGATAGATGCGTTGGTTTGGGACAGTCGTACTGCCTTGTTTGGCCAAAGTCAAGGGTATATACAGGTAGGTTCAAATTAACCTGGAAAATGACGGGTAGAACTTGACATGTGACTTATGATTTGTTTGGCCAAAGTCAAGGTCATAAGAGCGTGGGGCAAAAATCCATATCGGGAATTTCTAAAGAAACTGAAATTTGCAGAGAAATGCATACCATTTTGGAGTATGATGAATGTTGGTAGGATTCCTTCAACATTATCATACGATGATATTTTGGATCCCGATCCTACTGTGAGTATATACTACTTATCAGGAGATTCGTCACTTAACAATCAATGCTATAAACCAAGTAGGTTCCTAGAAAGGTGTCAGCGGGGTTACGCCCCCAGAGAAAAGAGGTTCTTTAATTAAGGAACTTCGCCAAAGTGTTGGAAAACCTCCCTCGAAGTATCGACACTGGCCTGGCTGACCGGTTAAGCAAGTATTGTACGGTGAGAATAGTCCTGGCTAATTCTTCTTTTATGGTTTGAGGAAGGATTCGAGAAACAGTGGGAGCCATCCTGTTTAGATAAATTAAAAACCACTCTAAACTTGCAAGAGCATCATGCTAAAAGTGTTTTCTTCTCTCTCTCTTAATTGCAGCGACCTTGTGACCACGACTAGGTTACATCTAGATAACAAATTGACTGAATCTGACTTATATGACTAGCAAAGGTCTGTCTAGATGTCCATTGCCTATGACAAGCTGGACCACCCTATTACTACTCAAGATCCCGCTGTCCCAGGTCCAGTTTCCACTGTCGCGGATATGGATATCCGTCAGACAAGGGAAAAGGATAAAGCGAAAGACAAGTGCCTCGTGTTAGCTTCAGTTGATGGTGTATACCAGAAGCAGCACGAGAAGATGGACTTAGTTTCCATCTTTCTCCATAACAAAAATTTATATGGAGAGCAATCTCATATCACGAGATATGAGACCTCGAACGAATTAATTCAAGCGAGGTTGGCTAACGGGTCATCTGTAGGGGACAACGTCCTTACAATGACTAGCTATATTGATGAGCCCAAGGACCTGAAGACCACGTTGGGAAACGGGTCAGATACTAACTTGATTCTACAGTCTCTGCCTTCTACCCTGAAGGAAACCAGGGAAGTAGAAGGAAAGAGAAGGGCAAAAGTTTCGGGACTGAATGTAGTAAAAGAGAGACGCTCCTATTGTTATAGGATTGGGCATTGGCAGAATGATTGCAGGGCTTTGGAAGCCAGTAGCCAGAATACGAAGCATGTTGTGGCTTCGACCTCAACTGTATTTGTAATTGAGAACTGTATGTCAATTAACTCTACTTCCTGGGTACTAGATACCGGAGCAGGATCTCATATCTGTAATTCATTACATGCTTTGAGAAACCGTAGAGTTATAAAGGTAGGTGATTGGTCTCTCAGAGTTGCAAACGGAATGAGCGTGGACGCTGAATCCGTGGGAGAATATCGCCTAGGTTTGACAAGTGGGCATATATTGATTTTACGTAACTGTTTATATATACCTAGTATGACTTGTAATATCATATCAGTGTCCTCACTTTCAAGAGAGGGATATGATTTTACATTCGTAAGCGATATAGTTAACATCCACCTAAATCAAGTTCTGATTGGGTCAGGTACATTAGATAACAGTATATACGTATTAAGTCAAGCTCAGGTTTTCAATGTCTAGAATACACTTAAAAGAAAGTCTCCGGAATTAAATCAGGCTTTCTTATGGCATTGTAGACTAGGTCACATCAATGAGAGAAGGTTGACTAAGTTACATAGAGAAGGATATTTGAATCCGTTCGAATATCAATCTTATGCTACTTGTGAATCTTGTATCATAGGAAAGATGACAAAGACTCCGTTTACTGGACACGGAGTAAGAGCAAGCGAGCTCTTGGGACTCCTACACAATGACGTGTGCGGTCCAATGTCTACACATGCGCGGGGTGGTTATTCCTACTTCATTACTTTTACGGATGATTTCTCTAGGTATGGATATATCTTCTTAATGAAGCATAAATCCGAGGCCTTTGAGAAATTCCAAGAATACAAGAATGAAGTGGAAAACCAAACAGGCAAAAGTATCAAGACACTGAGATCTGATCGAGGTGGTGAATACTTAAGTGCCGAATTCCTAGGTTACTTAAAAGAGAATGGAATTCTCTCTCAGCTTACTCCTCCATACACACCACAACACAACGGTGTATCGGAAAGAGGGAATCGAACCCTATTGGATATGGTTCGTTCCATGATAAGTAAGGCTGAGTTACCACGATCATTATGGGGATATGCACTAGAATCAGCTGCATACCTTTTGAACCGAGTTCCAACTAAGACCGTGCCTACTTCACCATATCAGATGTGGTGTGGGAAGAAACCCTATCTTAAGCACATTAAGATATGGGGATGTCCAGTTTTGTAAAGAAGCAGCATACGGACAAGCTCGAGGCACGATAAGTACAGTGTAAGTTTGTAGGATATCCAAAGAACTCCAAGGGATATTATTTCTATTACGTAGAGGAACAAAAGATTTTTGTTTCTCATAATGCTCGCTTCTTGGAAACTGAGTTTTTAGAAAATCAGATAAGTGGGAGCGCAATAGAACTGGAAGAAATTCCAGAACCACAAGCTGTTACTGAAACCTTGGTAGAACAAGAAGGTTCAGCAGAACCGGACATCCCAGCGCCTATCCGCAGAATTAGTAGGCAGTCTCATCCGCCTGAGAGATACTACGGTTTTCTCATAGACGGGGATCGAGAAGATTGTGTTATTGATAATGATGACCCTACTAGCTTCCAACAAGCCATTCAGAACGGTGACTCAGTAAAATGGCTGGATGCAATACGGACCGAAATGGAGTCCATGTACACTGACAAAGTATGGACTTTGGACATTGCTCCAGATGGGGTAAAACCCGTAGGATGCAAATGGATCTTCAGAAAGAAGATTGGTGTAGATGGACAGGTTGAAACCTATAAAGCTAGATTTGTTGCAAAGGGTTTCCGTCAAAGACCTAGTTTGGACTATGACGAAACCTTTTCTCCAGTAGCTATGCTAAAATCCATTAGGGTCCTTCTTGCTATTGCCGCCTTCCACGATTATGAGATCTAGCAGATAGACGTAAAGACGGCTTTTCTAAATGGAAATTTGGAAGAGAGCGTCTATATGGATCAGCCAGAGGGATTCATTCAGAGTGAGAGCAGCGGTAAAGTATGCAAGTTGCTTAAGTCCATTTATGGACTAAAGCAGGCATCTCGGAGTTGGAACATCTGTTTTGATGATGCTGTCAAAGAATTTGACTTTATCAAAAATCCAGATGAACTATGCATATACAGAAAGATTGTAGGGAGAGCTGTAGTATTCCTCGTCTTGTACGTGGATGACATTCTCCTAATAGGAAATGATATTCCTATATTACAGTCAGTCAAAAGATTCTTGTCACAGAAGTTCTCCATGAAAGACCTGGGAGACGCCACCTACACTCTGGGGATCCAGATCTATCATGATAGATCTAAAAGGATGTTGGGACTTTCGCGGTCCAGGTACATAGACACCTATTGAAAAGATTCAGTATGGAAGATTCTAAGCGCGGGAACCTACCGGCTTGTCACAGAATCACCCTCTCCAAAGAGATGTCACCCAAGACTGATTTGGAAAGGGATCGCATGTCGATTATACCCTACGCTTCAGCGGTAGGCTCTATAATGTATGCGAAGTTATGTACCAGACCAGATGTAGCATACGCATTGAGCATTGTAAGCCGGTATCAGGAAAACCCAGGGGAAAATCACTGGATAGCAGTAAAGAACATTCTCAAGTACCTGAGGAGGACTAAGGAGATGTTCTTGGTATATGGCGGAAAAGACCTCCAAATGGAGGCCTTTGCCGCCTTCGGCTTCCAGAGTGACAAAGATGACTCCAAATCCATGTCGGGTTATGTCTTCACCCTCAATGGAGGGGCGGTCTGTTGGAAGAGTTCCAAACAAGAGACCGTTGCTGACTCAACGATAGAAGCGGAGTACATAGCTGCTTGCGATGCCGCAAAAGAAGCTGTCTGGATGAAGAAGTTCCTCACAGAACTTCAGGTGGTTCCTACCAGTGTTGATCCAATACCTCTGTATTGTGACAACAACGGCGCTATAGCTTTAGCGAAGGAACCCAGGTTCCATCAGAAGTCCAGACACATCTTAAGGCGGTATCACCTGATCAGGGAGATCGTAGATCGCCGGGAGATCGAGGTGAAAAAAGTAGAGACGGAGAATAACATTGCTGATCCATTCACAAAGGCCGTTCCTCAGACGCAGTTCGAGAGGCTATTCAAGATGATAGGTCTACAATATGCCAGCTCATGGCCCTAGTGCAAGTGGGAGGTTGTTTGTGTATATGCCCTAGGGGCCATTATTGTATCATACTTGCATGTATATTACTTAATGGAAGCTTGGGATATTCACAGTTGTATATACAGTCTTGCTAAAAATGGTAGTATGCTACTTGGTTTGAGTCTACTTTAATATGTGCATATGTTTCTTGTAACGTATCACTTATACATATTAGTAGAGCCCATAGGTTCTTTGCATAATTACCAGCGTTGTGATGGCAGTCACACTAGTGGGGGCTGGGTAGTCTATAAGCAACATCCTATACTTGTCCCTAGTCGTAGGATTATCGAGACAGGGCATCGATACTCCAGAGTAGACTAGTGTATACGCTTCTCATCCCAGTTGGGGAGATGGTCTGTCCTACAGCCATCAGTACGTCGTACTGGAGATAGTATACAGGTGCTCGTTAGGTTACGGGTACACCGGACAGGACTCGCAGGAGAACTGACTGGATGGTATTATACCTAACGTCAGATAGCAGTTCTCAGGTGACATGTGTGCAGGTAGTCTGTTGACTTAAGGTCGTCATTTGTCTCATGTGAGTTCCCACTATGCTTTGATTACTACCCTACCACGGCTCAAAGGAGTCGTGCAAACAGGTTTTAGTTGGGTACAGTCCCGAGCCATATGGAGGCAGTGAAAGACTGTTAGAGATTTGTCTCTCCCGGTATAGGGAGTTGATATCGCACTGTGATTGGTTGGTCATCACCATAAGTCCCTGGCCAGGGCTGATGGAGAATTACTGGTGGACTGATCAGTAGATTCTTAAATGGTCATGAGCCATACCGGCACGACTTGTACGGTTATTAGGGATCTGACGTTCTCCACCTCCCTAGACCATACATGCGATACTCTTAGACGAACAGACCGGACTGCGCGGATATTGTCACGGACAGGCTCAGTAGGAGTTCGGATGGTTTCCTCATCGGCCTTCTTATCGACATCTACCTGGGGACCGTTACGTACAGCTAGTGGCGCTTGCGGTCTGTGGTTAAACCCACTGCCAGCGTAGTGTCGAGTCTTTAGAGTCCCACACAGAGAGTTTTCCTGCTCCACACGAAACGATATAGAGGTCGTATGGTTTTACGACAAGGGTTCGGACGCATACGTGTTTAAACGCACGTGCAACGTTCGGACAGTTTTTACTAGCCGGCTTTGGTTTAAGCCAGATTCTAGTATCGGGTTATTGGATTTATACAGTCTAAAGTTTTTCCGTGTTTTCACGGATTAGAGGGGCGTTCTCGTAATTTGTCGGGAAGCTTCTAGATGGATGATGACATGGAGGGTAAGGTAGCATTAGCATTTAATGAATTTGTGACTCACTTAGATGAATCATTCAAGTGAGTTAATGAAGCATTTATTGCTTAATGACTCACTTGATGATTCATTGCATATATTTAATGAAGCATGATGATAATGCATTTTGATTTATTTCTTTTTGATTTTCTTATGCTTCATAATATATTAGAAGTGAGAAGCTTTTTCATTCATAACATATGCTCACCTTCTCTCTCCTCAAGCTCTCTCTTGAAACCCTAATCCTCCCCTCTCATGTGTTGAGATCAAGGATTAGATAGACTAATACATCCATAACCTCACTCTATATCCCCTAGGTAGCTTAGATTAGCACTTTGAGCAACCTAGTTATCTCAAGTTAGAGATCAAGCTTGGCGTAGGAGCTCTCGGGTGGATCGTCTTTGACTCGAGGAGGCCATTGAGGCGCCGATGTTCCAAGGAGCCTACGAGGAGTGCAGGACAGCGATGAAGACCCGAAGGACAAGTAACGTGAGGTATAACTTCGAATCCGAGTAGTTAAACCTCTCGTAGTTTGCTAGTAACGGTTTAGACACGATTCATGCGCTCAAGTCCGTGTAACGAAGCTTTGATAATCGTTTTTCATATATTCCGCCTCCCCGCAAGTTCGTGGGGTGCGTGACATGGACTTACACTGTAGACCCGAGATCGTCATAGAGACTTGTGTGATTCCCACTGTGCTTTGATTTCCACCTTACTATGTTCAAGAGAACGTGAAAATCGGTGGCTTTTGGGTACAGTCCCGAATCACATGGAGGCAATGAGCGATAGGAGGAGATTCGTCTCTCCTGGTATTGGGGGTTGATGTTGCGCTGTGCTCGATTGGCTATAACAGGAAGTCCCTGGCCAGGACTGATACGGAGATCTACTGGTAATTGTTATCAGTAGTTTCTTGACCCGTTATGAGCCTCACATCGGCACGACTTATCGGTTACTGAGGTCTGACGTTTACCACTCCTAGACTGGATATGCGACATATCAGATGAAGAGACCGGACTGTACAGTAGTGTTTCTGGCAGGCTTTACAGGAGAATGAGCAGGCTTGCTTGTTGATCTTCTGATCGCTCAATACCTGGGTAGCCGTTACGTCCAGCTAGTACCGCTGACGGCTTGTGGGTACTTGATATGATCATCACCTACTGCCGGCGTATTGACGAATCTTTAGAGTCCTACACAGAGGCTTCCTGGCTCAGGCGAAACGAATTAGGAGCACATATGTGATATGTGTGTGACCGAGATTAGTACGAGTATGTGATACTGTATACTAATCTCGCGATAATTGTATCGGTCGGTTATATGTGATATAGCCGGGTTATCGAATCAAGTGTTGATTCGATAAGTTGATACATATGATATTAGTCGGTTATATGTGATATAGCCAGATTATTAAATCAAGTGTTGATTTGATAATTTAATGTGTAATTGTATATTTTATATACTAGTTTACATTAACTAAAATTAGCTCGCTTAAGAATTTTCTTTTCTTCATTTATATATATATATATATATATATATATATATATATATTATTTTGATAAATGTATCATGCTTGATGATACATGGAACTTGGGTGTAGAGACTCATATCTAAACTAAGAAAATGTGAGGTTTTAATTATTTAGAGAAAAACAAAAATAGGTGGAAATTAGCATGGTTGTGAAGCTTGGAGAAGCTTATGGAAACCTTGACCTAATCTCCACTAACTTTTATTTTACTCTAGATATTATTTAACCTAACCATTACCTTGGCTTTAGTTAAGTCTCTACAAGAGTTTATATTAGATATTTTCTCACCCATGGTTCATGCTTGATGCTTCATCTTCTTCATCTTTTTCTTTACTTGAGTTTTCTTGAGGTGAAAAAGAAAAGTGAGGAAAAATATTCTAAAGCGAGCTAAATTCCTACTTCATCAATCTATACCATATTAGCCATATAGTATAAGTTGTTTGCTTCACTAAATCATCCATTAGTGAAGAGGTAGCTTGAGTCTCCTCAAAGTTGATCATCTTCGGCCTCGAAGATCATTGAGCAAGCTCGTTCATTTCGACTATTGGAGCCTACGGAGAGTCCGGATCACCACTACTTGGAGCAAAGGAAATTCTACACGGAGCATTTGAAGTGATGGACCGGTCTACAAAGGTTGTATTCCATATTCACTTAGATGTAAAGATGTTTACATATTGTATTGTCTAATTCTCAAGTTAAGATTCTAGGATTAGGGTTGTTTAGCATGGCAATTTTTTTTTTAATTTGGCATGGACGATACCTCCCGAAACCTTGCTGTCGTGCTAGGAAACCCTACAGTGGTATCAGAGCCAAGCTAGAGAATTAGACGATATTTGTTAGATTACGAAACCGAAACTACTCCGAAACTTGAAATAATGAAATCTAGTTTTTGTTAATTTTTAAATGGCCTCGAAATTTTTTTTAAGCAACTGCAGAATGTTATATGAGATGTAACATGAACACTAAACAAATAAGAACCCATTTCACCGGTTTTGACCCGGTGACATTCCCAGAATTTCCGAGCCGGCCGTCCCGCTCTGGTTTGTTTTGGTTCGTATTCGTTTGGTGTTCTGATCTCTGGGTTTTGGTGTTTCAGGTGTTGCTTGTTTTTTTCTAAAATTGCATGAGATGTTAATTTTCTATAAAGATAATTCGGAGTGTTTCGTAGTCGTAATTCTAACATTGTTTCGGGTTATTTAGACGGCGTTAAAAAGTTCGAACGAATATCAAATACCAAATTTTCTCCCTCGTTGGAAATTTTCCAAGAGTTGGATTTTTCCAAATTAAAGAACATTCAAAAATCATGCAAGTAATGCGATGGACCCTCTAGAGGAATGAAACCCTAACTCGATTCTATGACCGTAAGAACCGCCGCCAAACCCTAGGGTTTGCAGTAGTTCCGCGGCGTAATAGGTGAGGCAAGGGTTGGCCCATCTACGGTTGGTCCATAGGTACCGTGGCATGTTCTGAGTATTTTTAAACTGTGCTCAAGTATTGAGCTCTTTGGGAAATTTTGGGTGTTTGTTGATTCGATCAGAATGTTTAACATTGTCTAGCTATTTGTGGAATGTGATACAATATTTGGAATTCGTATTGTTAGGCATGAAATCCGAAGTATACGATATTTCGGGTTTATGATGTCTAAGGTGATTGTGGATTCCAAACGTTGTAGTTTGACATTTTCTTTTCTGCGACCGTAAGTGTAATATATGGTGTATCGCCGGTTTCGTTGCTATATGTCAACGACAATTGGGATACGCATATTTACTTACGTTGATGACATGTGATTTTATGTGTTGTGATATGTTATATTGGATCGTCGTGTTTTGAATAGCCGGGTTTTTTTTATGTGAGATGAGAGTTTTTCATTTTCATTCATGTAAAAACTTGTATGTAATATTCTTTTATTGGGGCACTTTCGGGATGAGGATGATGTCACCATTGTTGTATATTATTTACTTTTCCGCATTAGGATAAATCCAAGGTGGGGAGCACAAGTAACCGGGTTCTAGAGTCTAGTGGGAGACCATATCGAGGAGTCGAGACCGGGTCTCCTTATAGGGTTCCTATGAACAACAGCAAGGTTTCGGAAGGCATCGTCCATGCCATTTTCAAAATTTTGTCGTTTTAAAGAACCCTAAACTAGAATCTTTAACTAGAGAATCATACGAAACATATTGTAAACTACTTTACAACTAAGTGAACTAGGAATACAACCTTTGTAGACCGGTCCTTCACTTCAATAGCTCCGTGTAGTGGTCCCTTCGCTCCAAGTAGTGATCTTCCGGACTCTAGCATGGCTTCATAAGAAGAAAGCAACGAACTTGCTCGAAGTCTTCGAGGCCGAAGATGATCTATGTCGAGGAGACACTAACCCAAGCTACGCCTTCAATAATGAGAGATTAGTGAAGTTAAAACCCTATACTAAAGTGCTAATCTAGTAGAGGATGATGAAGTAGGATTTTTGCTCACTTTAGAATTGATTTTCTCACTAATATTTCTCACCTGCTCAAAAACTAGAGAGCTCTTGAGCTTGAAGAAGAAGATGAAGAGAGATAATGTTGTGAGAGAGAATGGTAGCCATGGGTGAGAAAATATCTAATATTACTCATGTAGAGACTTAACCATGAGTTTAGATAATGGTTGGGTTAACAAATATCTAGTGTAAGACAAAACTAGTGGACTACGTCAATGGATCTCAAAGCTTCATGAAGCTTCATGCCATGTGACAAATTTCCAACTAATAATTGAATTACAATAAATAAATAAACCCCCTACATTATCTTTATCATGGTGTATGTCTCATACACCCATGTTGCATGTATCATCAACCATGACACATAATAAAACACAAATAATATATATCATATATATATATATATATCAAATGTGCACATGTGAGAAAAATAAATGCTTAAGTGGGCTAATATTAGTTAATGTAAACTAGTATATCAAATATACAATTATACACTAAATTATCAAATCAACACTTGATTTAATAATCCGGCTATATCATATATAACCGATTAATATTATATGTACCAACTTATCGAATCAACACTTGATTCGATAACCCGGCTATATCACATATAACCGACCGATACAAATATCGCGAGAATAGAATACGGTATCACATACTCGTATTAATCTCGGTCCCGCATATATCGCATATGTGCTCTTACTTCGTTTTGCCTGAGCCAGTAAAACCTCTGTGTAGGACTCTAAAGACTCGTCAATAAGCCGGAAGTAGGTGATGATCATATCAAGCACCCGCAAGCCGTCAGCGGTACTAGCTGGACGTAACGGCTATCCGGGTATTGAGCGATCAGAAGATCAACAAGTAAGCCCGCTCTAGCTCCTGTAAAGCCTGTCAGTAACACTACCGTACAGTCCGGTCTCTTCGTCTGAGATGTCGCATATCAAGTCTAGGGGTGGTAAACTTCAGACCCTAATAACTCGATAAGTCTAGCCGATACGAGGCTCATAACAGGTCGAGAAACTACTGATAACACTTACCAGTAAATCTCTAAATCAGCCCTGGCCAGGGACTTCCAGTTATAGCCAATCGAGCACATCACGACATCTACCCCCAATACCGGGGGAGACGAAATCCCCTCCTATCGCTCATTGCCTCCATGTGACTCGGGACTGTACCCAAAAACCACCGTTTTGCACGTCCTCTTGAACGTGGTAAGGTGGAAATCAAAGCATAGTGGGAATCACACAAGACTCTATGATGATCTCGGGTGTACAGACTAACCTGTACCAGTGTCACCAGAGAACTGCCATCTGACGTAAGGTATAATACCATCTAGGAGTTCTCGGTGAGTCCGTCCAGTGTAGCCAGTCTCCACTGAGCACTCGTATACCATCTCTGATGTCAAACACCAATGGATATGTGATCATCCATCACCCTTCTCATAGGTCGAGAAGCGTATACGCTAGTCTATTATGGTATATCGATGCCCTATCTCGATACACCCACGACTAGGAACATTAAAGGATGAACTTAAGGACTACAATGGCCCCACTAGTATAATCTGCATCATAATCCTGGTAGTCAAGTACACATCATAAAGGATTTACCAACATGTAACTATGAGACAGTATCAAGAGACAAGTATATATATTAAGATAAAGAGCAACCAAATAGCATACTATCATGTCGAGCAAGAAAGTCTTCTCTATATATGTCCAAGCATCCACTATAATATATATCATATGTACAATAATGGCCTCTAGGGCATACATACAACTAAAAATCTCCCACTTGCACTAGGGCCAGCTGTTGTAGTATCGCATACCCAATATCCTGAAGAGTCTCTCGAACTGTATCTAGGGAATGGCATTCGTGAGTGGATCCGCTGTGTCGTTCTTCGTGTCAACTCTCCTGATCTCGATCTCCCGGCGATCAACTATCTCCTAGATCAGGTGATACTACCTCAGAATATGTCTGGATCGCTGATAGGACCTGGTTTCTTTTGGCCAAAGCCACCGCTGCATTGTTATAAAAATACAAAGGTATTGGATACTCAATGGATGAAACCACTCCAAGTTCAGTTATGAACTTCTTCATCCAGGCAGCATCGTTGGCAGCGATGTATTCAGCCTCCATCGTCGAGTCTGCCACGGTTTCCTGTTTGGAACTCTTCCAACAAACCGCCCTTCCATTAAGGGTAAAGACAAATCCCGAGACCGAATTAGAGTCTTCCTTATCACTCTGGAAGCTCGAATCGGTAAAGGACTCCACTTGGAGTTCTCCGTTACCATACACCAAGAGCATCCCTTTAGTCCTTCTCAAATACTTGAGAATGCTCTTCACAGCTGTCCAGTGACTCTCTACTGGATTTGCTTGATACCTACTCACTACACTTAGTGAGTATGCTACATAGGGTCTGGTACATAGCATCGCGTACATGATAGAGCCTACTTTCGAAGCATAGGGTATCCCTTGCATGCGAGCTCTCTCCAAATCAGTCTTGGGAGACATCTTTTTAGAGAGAGTGAGTCCTGAGATCGTGGGTAAAAACCCATGCTTGGATTCTCCATACTAAACCTCTTTAGTATGGTGTCAATGTACCTGGATTAGGAAAATCTCAGTATTCGTTTAGATCTATCTCTATAGATCTTAATCCCCAAGATGTAGGAGACATCACCTAGATCTTTCATTGAGAATCTTTGTGATAAGAAGAGCTTGACCGATTGAAGCATAGGAATATCATTTCCTATCAAGAGTATGTCATCCACGTACAATAAGAGGAAGACAACCTTACTCTCTGCCACCTTCTTGTATATACAAGGTTCATCTATGTTTTTGACGAAGTCAAACTCTTTGACTACGACATCAAAACAGATGTTCCGACTCCGCGATGCCTTCTTCAACCCGTAGATGGATTTAAGCAGCTTGCGTGCCTTTCCGCTGCTCCCACTGTCTACGAAGCCCTCTGGCTAAGTCATATACATGCAGGGTTGCCTAGCACAACAGCAAGGTTTCCCAAGTCATCGTCCATGACAATTTCAAAAAATTTCCGTTCTAGCTAACCCTAACCTTAGAATCGTTACTTGAAAATGCGACGATACGATATGTAAACTACTTTACATCTAAGTGAATGAGGAATACAACCTTTGTAGACCGGTCCTTCACTTCTAATGCTCCGTGTAGTATTCCCTTCGCTGCAATTCATGAACACCCGAACTCTAGAAAGGGTTCTCCCGGAAAAATGAACAAGCTTGCTCGAAGACTTCGAGGCCGAAGATGATCTACGTCGAGGAGACTCAAGCTCATGCTACCTCTTCACTAATTATGAAATTAGTGAAGCAAACGCCCTATACTAAATGGCAAGTAGTAGAGGATGATGAAGTAGGAAATGGGCTCACTTTAGTTTTATTTTTCTCACAATATTTTCTCACTTTTCCAAAAGTTAGAAAGTTTTTTCTCAAGGATGAAGAAGATGAAGAGAAAAGATGAGAATGAACTAACTGAGGTGAGAATAACAACCATGGGTGAGTTAGTGTCATACACTAACCCATGTAGAGAATAAACCATAGCTAACAATAATGGTTAGGTTAATAAATATCTATAAGTAAAATAAAATTAGTGGACTAAGTCAAAGATGCTACAAGCTTCTCCAAGCTTCCAAGCATGTGAGTAATTACCATTAATTTTGATTAACTTTAAATAAATAAAACCATTTCATTATTATAAGCATGGTGTAAGTCTCATACACCCATGTAGCATGTGGCATCTAGCATGACACAAAAGATGTACATTAATATATATCACATATATACTAATACACACTTGTGAGAAAAAGAAAAGTTTAAGTGAGCTAATATTAGTTAACGTAATCTAGTATATCAAATATACAATTATACATTAAATTATTAGATCAACACTTGATTTAATAATCCGGGTATATCACATATAACCGACTAATATCAAATACAACAATTTATCGAATCAGTACTTGATCCGATAACCCGGATATATCACATATAACCGACCGATGTCACAAATTGCGAGAATAGAATGCGGTATCACATACACGCATTAATCTCGGTCCCGCACATATCACATATGTGCTCCTACTTCGTTTCGCATGAACCAGGAAACCTCTGTATAGGACTCTAAAGACTCGTCAATACGCCGGCAGTAGATGATGATCATATCAAACACCCACAAGCCGCAAGCGGTCTGCTAAACGTAACGCCCACCCGGGTATTGAGCGATCAGAAGATTAACAAGCATGCCTGCTCATACTCCTGCGAATCCAATCAGTAATACTACCGTACAGTCCGGTCTCTTCGTCTGATATGTCGCATATCTCGTCTGGGAGCGGTAAACGTCAGACCCTAATAACTCGATAAGTTTTGCCGATGTGAGGATCATAACGGATCGAGAAACTACTGATAACACTTACCAGTAAATCTCATAGCATCCCTGGCCAGGGACTTTCCTGTTATAGCCAATCGAGCACAACGCAACATCAACCCCCAATACCGGGAGAGACGAAATCCCCTCCTATCGCTCATTGCCTCTATGTGACTCGGGACTGTACCTAAAAACCACCGTTTTGCATGTCCTCTTGAACATGGTAAGGTGGAAATCAAAGCACAATCGGAACCACACAAGACTCTATGACGATCTCGGGTTGACAGACTAACCTGTGCCAGTGTCACCAGAGAACTGCCAACTGACGTGAGGTATAATACCATCTAGGAGTTCTCGGCGAGTCCGTCCAGTGTACCCATTCTCCACTGAGCACCCGTATACCATCTCTGATGTCAAACACCAATGGATATGGGATCATCCATCGCCCATCTACATGGGTCGAGAAGCTATACGCTAGTCTACTCTGGTATATCGATGCCCCGTCTCGATATACCCATGACTAGGGACATTAAAGGATGTACGTACTGACTAACTTTGTCCCACTAGTATGATCCGCATCATAATCCAGGTAGTCATATACACATCCTAAGGGCTTTACCAACATGTAACAAAGAGACAATCAGTGTACATGTTAAGATAAAGAGTAACCAGATAGCATAATATCATGTCGGGCAAGAAAGTCCTCCCTATATATGTCCATGCATCCACTACAATATACATCTCATGTACAGTAATGGCCTCTAGGGCATACATATAACTAACAATCTCCCACTTGCACTAGGGCCATCATATAGCAGTGGTTGTAGTATCTCATACTCAACCATCCCATAAAAGTCTCTCTCTGGGAAAAGGCCTTTGTGAGTGGATCCGCCGTGTTTTCCCCTGAGTCTACTCTCCTAACCTCGATCTTCCTGGAGATCAACTATCTCCATGATCAGGTGATACTGCCATAGAATATTTCTGGGTCACTGATGGGACGGGGGTTCCTAGG
The DNA here is from genome assembly GCA_030015575.1 of Agapanthus africanus. Lineage (NCBI taxonomy): Eukaryota > Viridiplantae > Streptophyta > Magnoliopsida > Asparagales > Amaryllidaceae > Agapanthus > Agapanthus africanus. The sequence continues at coordinate 592,979,417 of CM057337.1, read as the reverse complement.
CATAAGCCACACAATGGTAGGAACGAAGTTCATCTCATGAACTAATATACACCCAGACTGCCTCTTTGGTAGCATTTTTGGTAGCGATGTATCCAGCCTTTATCTTCTAGTATGCCACGGTATCTAGCTTGGAACTCTTCCAACATACCGTCCCTCTACTGAGGGTAAAGACAATGCCTGTGACTGACATTCAGTCGACCTTACCACCCTGGAAGCTATCCAGTGATTCTCCCCAAGATCTATTGATACCATCTCACTACACCAAGTGAGAATCCTAACATCCACTTAGATCTATCTTATAGATCCAAAACCGAGGATTTAGTATGTATCACTTTGATCATATATGGAGAATCAATATGATAAGAGGAGATTGACCGGGTGTAGCATAGGAAACACCTTCCCTATCAAGAGTATGTCATCTACGTACAATACGAGAATGATCACCATACTCTCTACAACCTTTTTCTATATACAAGGTTCATCTAACATTTTGATGAAGTCAAACACTTTGACTACCATATCAAAACAGATGTTCCTGTAGGGTTTCTAGGCACCCTAATGAGGTCTCACAAGGCATCAACCATGCCAATTTCAAAAATACGGGTGCCGAGAAACCCTAATACGGATCGTTGGCTAGAAATCTAGGCGAAAAAGCAACTAGTTAACTACTTTAACTAAGAGTACGGAAATACAACCTTTGTAGATCCGGTCCTCCACCTCCACGGCTCCGTGATGAAGTCCTCTCCGCTGTCCAAATCAAATCCCGGGCTCTAGCGTCGGCTTCATCGGAGAAAGAGCGGGCTAGGTCATCGACGACGTGCCGAAGATGATCTACGTCGAGGCATCGCTAGATCAAGCTCCACCTTCACCAAGCCATGATAACTTGTGAAGGAAACACCCTATACTACTTGGCAAGAGGTAGAGGATGAAGAAATAGCAAGTGGGTAGACTTTAGAATTGGATTTCTCACTCATTTTCATCAATCACCATTGATGAAGAAAGGTTTTCTTCATTGAAGAAGATGAAGAAGAAGAAGCATATCTTATTATGATAATATTCCAAATAGAAATTAAAAGGAATCCTTATCATAATCTAACTTGGATTTGTGTAGAGAATCAACTAGGGTTAAGTGGAGTGGTTAGGGTTTTGTTTATTCACTTATTACCTATTTATTCATTTATTCATTCATTTTGGCAAAAGAAAAGAAAGGGTGGCTTGCTTTGTTTTACATTGAAGCTTCATGAAGCTTCAACATGCAAGTCCAAAATAAGCCACCATTTCATTTCTTTATGCCATTTATTTTCCAAAATAAATAAACAAATAAATAAATGAATTAAATAAATAATGGAAAAACAAAACCCTAATTTCCAACTTAACCATGGTTTAATTCTTTACACTTAACCAAAAAGCATGTATCATCAAACATGATACAATCAAGTGCACAAAACTATATCGAATATACAATGTGCACATCCGAGCGAGAAAATCCATTTAAAGTGAACCCATATTAGTTAATGCAAAGTAATATATCAAATATATATAATTATAAATTAAATCATTAAATCAACACTTGATTTAACGATCCGGTCATATCGCATATAACCGACTAATATCCAATATATCGATTTATCGAATCAATCCTTAATTCGATAACTAGGTTATATCGCATACAACCATTCGATACAATCATCGCGAGAATAGAATACGGTATCACATACACGCATTATTCTCGGTCCCGCACATATCTCATATGCGCTCCTATTTCGTTTCGCTTGAGCCAGGAAACCTCTGTGTAGGACTCTAAAGACTCGTCAATACGCCGGCAGCAGGTGATGATCATATCAAACACCCACAAGCCGCAAGCGGTCTGCTAAACGTAACGGCCACCCGGGTATTGAGCGATCTGAAGATCGACGAGCAAGCATGCTCACACTCCAGTGAATCCAACCAGTAACACTAACCGTACAGTCCGGTCTGATCGTCTGATATGTCGCATATCTCGCCTAGGGGTGGTAAACGTCAGACCCCAATAGCTTGATAAGTCGTGTCGATATGAGGTCTATAACAATTCGAGAAACTACTGGTAACACTTACCAGTAAATCTCAGCAACCCTGGCCAGGGATTTCCAGTTATAGCCAATCGAACACAGCGCAACATCAACTCCCTATACCAGGAGAGACGAATCCCCTCCTATCGCTCATTGCCTCTATGTGATTCGGGACTGTACCCAAAAACCACCGTTTTGCACGCCCTCTTGGACGTGGTAAGATGGAAATCAAAGCACAGTGGGAACCACACAAGACTCTATGACGATCTCGGGTCAACAGACTACTCTGTACCAGTGTCACCAGAGAACTGCCATCTGACGTAAGGTATAATACCATCTGGGAGTTCTCGGCGAGTCCGTCCAATGTACCCAGTCTCCACTGAGCACCCGTATATCATCTCCGATGTCAAACACCAATGGATATGGGATCATCCATCGCCCATCTGTATGGGTCGAGAAGGTATACGCTAGTCTACTCTGGTATATCGATGCCCCGTCTCGATACACCCACGACTAGGGACCTTGAAGGATGTACTTATGGACTACCATGTCCCCACTAGTATGATCCGCATCATAGTCCAGGTAGTCAAGTATACATCCTAAGGGCTTTACCAACATGTAACAGAGAGACCAGATAGTCAAGCCACAACTCCATTGTCCAGATAGCATACTATCATGTCGAGCAAGAAAGTCCTCCCTATATATGTCCAAGCATCCACTACAATATACATCCTATGTATAGTAATGGCCTCTAGGGCATACATATAACTAACAATCTCCCACTTGCACTAGAGCCATCTGATAGCAGTGGTTGCAGTATCTCATACTCAACCATCCCATAAAAATCTCTCTCTGGGAACAGGCCTTTGTGAGTGGATCCGCTGTGTTGTCCTCTGAGTATATCTCCAAACCTCGATCACCCTGGAGATCAACCATCTCCATGATCAGGTGAAACTGCCTTAGAATATGTCTGGATCACTGATGGGACCGGCGTTCCTCGGCATAAGCCACAACTCCATTGTCTCACAATGGTTGGAACGTAGTTCATCTCATGAACCAATATACACCCAGACAGCCACTTTGGTAGCATCTTAAGTAGCGATGTATCCTGCCTTTATCGTCTAGTATGTCACGGTATCTAGCTTGGAACTCTTCCAACATACCGTCCCTTTACTGAGGATTAAGACAATGCCTGTGACTGACATTCAGTCATTCTTATCACTCTGGAACACTTCCAGTGATTCTCCCCAGGATCGATTGATACCATCTCACTACAACTAGTGAGAATCCTAACATCCAATTAGATCTATCTCATAGATCCAAAACTCAGGATTTAGGAGGTATCATTTTGATCCTATATGGAGAATCATTGTGATAAGCGGAGATTGACCGAGCGTAGCATAAGAAACTCCTTTCCTATCAAGAGTATGTCATCCACGTACTCTACGAGGATCGTCACCATACTCCCTACTACCTTTTTGTTTATACAAGGTTCATCTACCACTTTGATGATGTCAACTTCTTTGACTAATCCATCAAAACAGATGTTCCAACTCCGCGATGCCTTCTTTATCCTATAAAGCATCTTGCACACGTTTCCGCTGCTCCCACTGTCTACGAAGCCCTCTGGCTGTGTACTTATAGACGCACTCTTCTAAAACATTATTTAGAAAAGCAGTCATGGCACCCAACCGCCAGATATCGTAGTCATGGTATGTAGCCGCGGCAAGTAGGATCTGGATGGACTTAAGCATAGATTCTTAGAAAAGGTTTCATCATGATCCATATCTGGTCAATGATGCAAACCTTTAACAAGTCTAGCTTTGAAAGTCTCAACTTTTCGATGTACACCAAGTAATCTTCTCAAGATATACTTGCTCCTGATGGGGATTTAACCCTTCAGATATAGCAACCAAAGTCCATACTTTGTTGGTGTATAAGGATTCCATCTCAGATCGCTAAGCATCCAGCCATTCTTACAGAGTCCCACTCCTGATGGCCAGCTCAAAACTAGTTGGGTCATCATCTTATGATGCAATCCTCGCTCCCACTGTCATAGAGAAACTGAAGTATCTCTCAGGTGGGTGAGGAACCCTACTAGATCGGCGGAGAGGCTGAGGTTCGTTGGTAACTATTGAATCCTTTGGTTTTATCAAATCATCTGCTGTAGTTTGTATAGCTGGAACCTTTCCAGTTCTACATCACAGACCTTGCCTCGAGCTTGTCCGGATTTTGCTTTTAGACATAGCCCGGACAACCTCAAATCTTAACCAACTTAAAATATGGGCTCTTCCCTTTCCATATCACATATGAAGTGGTAGGCAACTGATTTGATTTGAACCTTATTCAATAGGTATGCAGCTTCTCAAGTGCATAACTCCCAAAAGGAAATAGGAAACACAGTAGTACTCATCATAGAGCGCACCATATCATATAGGGTGTGATTGCTCCGCCCCGATACACCATCGTGCTATGGTGTATACGGAGGAGTAATGCTGAGAGAGAATCTTATTCTCTTTTAGAATAGTCCAGGATTTCCGTGCTCAAGTATTCTCCTCCTTGATCTCATCAAAGGACATAATACTTATACCCGTATTTTGGTTCTCTACTTCTGACTTATATTCTGTGAATATCTCAAAAGGTTCGGACTTGTGTTTCAACAGGAACATGGGTCTGAATCTCGAAAGATCATCAGAGAATGTAATGAAGTATAAAGAACCGGTCTTGGCAAGTGTAGACAGGGGACCTACATACATCAACATGTATCATCCCAAGAGTTCACTAACTCTTTCTCTGTTTCCAGTAAACGGAGCTATGGTCATCTTATCTCTGTGACATGACTGGCAAGTTTCACAAGATGTAAATTCAAATTGATTTAAATATGCATCTTCATGTAACTTCAGCTAGTCGGGTCGCATTGATATGACCTAGTCTACAATGCCTCAAGTAGGATTCGTTCATTTCTGAACTCTTCCTCTTGTGTGTGTTCCGTATATTAAAGAACTGTAGTTTGATTTAGAACATCAATGCTTTTAGATAACGTGCCTGAACCGATCAACTTTTGATATAGGAAATGTTCAAAACATTATCCAACTATACAAAATTTTATCATTTATTTACTAATAAAGAGATAGATATGATTTTGTATATCAGGTTCGGTATCTAATAACATTCGTTCAAAATCAATTTATTTGGAATACAGGGTGACAGTGACCAACAGACTTGGCTGCAACACTTGCCCCGTTTTCTGCCTCATGAAACTTATCACCCGTTCTTAGTTCTCTACCTAGCTGTAGCCCTATGTAACAGATTACATATCTGGGATCCTGATCTGGTATCACATACCCAGGACGTAGAGGATACAGAGAAACAGTTATTTGTAACGAGCACACCCAAAGATGATGCATCATATGCACTTTCTTCGGTTAGGCGGCACGGGAAATCTGGTCTTCCCCAAATTCCTGCTCTGTCTTATAACAATTATAAGTTGGAGCGGGACCAACGTTCCCCAGCTTAGTATAACAAGTGGGTTCGGTCAATACATCCATATTATTATCTTGATTAAGGCGTGATATGGTCGCTACCTGGAGAGAGAGAGAAGAAAACACTCAGCGTGTGCTCTTGCAAGAATAGATTGGTTATTATTTTATCTAATCAGGATGGCTCCCACTGTTTTTATCAAATCTTCCTTCAAACCCTAAAAGGAAAGACTAGCCGGGATTAATTACATACTACAAGTTCACCAATCTTTCAGCCAGGCTAGTGTCGGTACTTTGAGGGAGGTCCCCCGTGCTTTCGCACGAACCTAATTAATGTAAACCTCATTTTCCCAGAGGCGTAACCTCGTTGACACCTTTCTAGACACCTACTTGATCGGCTAATTGTAATGTGTAAAACTCTCCCAGGAGTAACTCTTACTCGCAGCGGGTATCGGGATCCAACTATCTCATAGAAGGTATGCACTCTCATTGCAAATTTCAACACTTGAAATTCCCGATAATATTTTGCCCCTAGCAGCTATATAACCTTAACATAGTCAACAAATCATAAGTGCTAGTCAAGTTCAACCCGTTATTTCCCGATTGAATTAAACCCACCCGCACCACCCTTAACATAGTCAACAAAGTCGCACGACTACCCTAATCCAATCGCATCATATGCTTATGCAGATAAGCACTAATTAGCTACCGCACACTACGCCTTAACATAGTCAACAAACGTAGCACGAATACTAACTAGTACTTATCTGAAATGACGGAGGGCTACGACAGGTTTTTCTGAAAACCTATTGCGTAATGAACTTGATATCGTTGTAGAATCAAATGATTTTTAAAAATGGAGTGCTTTTGAGGCTTTTCTAGTTTTGCTAAAGGAGTCACTCCCGGTGAAGGGATCGTCGGTCCTTTCCTCGTCGAATGAGGTGCGGGATATATCATATATATCACTGTGCAAGGCAAAAACTCTTAAAAGCAATCAAAAGACAAACCGAGTGTGTAGCATCTGCCAGTTATTGCTAAAGGAGTCACTCCCGGTGAAGGGATCTCGGTCCTTTCCTCATCGAATAAGGTGCAGGATATATCATATATACCGCTGTGCAAAGCAAGAACTGTAGCTACACTTTTTATTTTGAAATTCGATTCTACAACATCTTAGGTTTCTTTTATTTCATTAATCATATTAATGAAGTCCCATCATTTAAGTACCTAAACATCATAGATAAATACGACGTACACTTATGCCATCCGCATTCGCCTCGATGTCCCCTCGTGCACCGTTAGGTTAGGTAACTAACGGCAGAGCGGGGCAGGGCTAGCGCGGGTGTAAAACATAAGTAACGCCTATATAATATATCATATATACTATATACTGTATCTATCACAGAACATCACATGATCACATCACAGATATCGCAGCAGAAGAAACATATGAAATATTGGATATACTAGGACTTCCGTGTTTTCAATACGAGCCAGTATAAAAGACGGATTTCACGGTCGTGATGAATAGCCAAACCCACACCTCTAGACCCCTACGAGAGCGGCAAGCAACCCTACCAATTCTAGAGTTAGGAGACCCGGACTCGACTCCTCGAGTTGGCCTCCCACTGGACTCCAGAACCCGGTTACTTGTGCTCCCCTCCTTGGGTCTATCCTAGTGCGGAAAAGTAAATAATATACATCAACGGTGACAACTTCCGCAACCTCGAAGCGCCCCAATAAAAGAATATTACATACAAGTTTTTACATGAATGAAAATGAAAAACACTCATCTCACATAAAAAAAACCCGGCTATTCAAACACGACGATCCAATTAACATATCCAGCAACACATAACATCACATGTCATCAACGTAAGTAAATATGCGCATCCCAATTGTCGTTGACATATAGCAACGAAACCTGCGATATCACATATTACACTTACGGTCACAGAAAAGAAAGTTTAAAACTACAATAGTTGGAATCCGCAACCTCTTTAGACATCACATGCCTAATCAAATGAATTACTTAGACATCGCATGCCTAACAATTATAAACCCCGCATTTTAGTCTCAAAATCGAAAACACTTTTCAATATCAAGTCGGGTAATTCAACAAGATTCCCGACATCCTGATCGAATGCTCGTCGTAAACTTTAGTAGGCGGCCGCACCCCTGACGCCGTCGACGGAGTGCACCAAGGCGGAACACCGCTGCCGCGAGCACCTGAACGGATGCTTTCGACGACGGGGTTCTCCTACAGTCACTTGGTCGGGGCTATGGAGTGAGGCTGTCTATTAAGTTTACCCGGTGAGTATCCGCGTACGCTACGTGATTGCGACGGACTTTTGATCACATCAAAATTCCGTGGAAACCGATCAAGTGAGACTAAACTGCTATGTTTATAACATTCATTCAGTTATCTCATAACAACTTGTGAATTCCAATTATTGTATCACATTCCGGATAAATAGAAAATGTTAAACTTTTCGATCGAACAGTCAAACACCCAAGTTTTCCCGATACAGATCAACACATGAAATAAGTCTAAAAACATTCAGTTCGTGCCTCAGTACCAACGGTCCAGCCGTAGAAGGGTCAAGCCAACGCCTCACATGTGGCACGCCATACTGCCCCAAACCCGAAGGTTCAAAGGGCAGTTCAAGACGGTCACATAATCGAGTTAAGGTTTGTTGTCTTCTAGAGAGTCCATCGCGTTACTTGCACTACTTAGAACGTCGTTAAACTACGGAAAAGTCCAACAATTGGAAATTTCCCGACAGGGGAAAACTGGGTATTTATGTCCGATCGAACTTTTTAACATATTCTAAAATATCCGGAAAGCCACATAGACAAAGTCTGATAATCCGATCGAATCATGTACGCTCCAAAACACCCCAGAAAATTCAACTCTTGAATTCAAATTAAAAATTCCCATAAAATCCAGCACTAAAATATAGGAGTTACTGTGCAAGAATTAATGACAGATAAGACAAAAGGGCCGCGGAACCGCCGCATTAGCACGCTAATGCCGCGGTTCCGCCGCACTTTTATGGAATCATGTGATAATTTTTGCACCGTAATTCTTAGTTTTTCCTACTGAATTTTTTAGCAATTTTTAATTCACAAAAATCCCAGTTTTTGGAAAAAGTCCAGAGAGCATTTTGGAATCGGGGTTTCGGTTCGATCGGGTTTCAAACTCCGTCTACGCATCGCCTAAGGCTCTAGCTAGGCTCTGATACCACTGTAGGGTTCCTAGGCACCCTAATGAGGTCTCACAAGGCATCAACCATGCCAATTTCAAAAATACGGGTGCCGAGAAACCCTAATACGGATCGTTGGCTAGAAATCTAGGCGAAAAAGCAACTAGTTAACTACTTTAACTAAGAATACGGAAATACAACCTTTGTAGATCCGGTCCTCCACCTCCACGGCTCCGTGATGAAGTCCTCTCCGCTTTCCAAATCAATTCCCGGGCTCTAACGTCGGCTTCATCGGAGAAAGAGCGGGCTAGGTCATCGACGACGTGCCGAAGATGATCTACGTCGAGGCATCGCTAGATCAAGCTCCACCTTCACCAAGCCATGATAACTTGTGAAGGAAACACCCTATACTACTTGGCAAGAGGTAGAGGATGAAGAAATAGCAAGTAGGTAGACTTTAGAATTGGATTTCTCACTCATTTTCATCAATCACCATTGATGAAGAAAGGTTTTCTTCATTGAAGAAGATGAAGAAGAAGAAGCATATCTTATTATGATAATATTCCAAATAGAAATTAAAAGGAATCCTTATCATAATCTAACCATGGTGGAGTGTAGAGAATCAACTAGGGTTAAGTGGAGTGGTTAGGGTTAAGCATGAGACAAAATGGTGACTTAGTCAAAGCTTCATGAAGCTTCAACATGCAAGTCCAAAATAAGCCACCATTTCATTTCTTTATGCCATTTATTTTCCAAAATAAATAAACAAATAAATAAATGAATTAAATAAATAATGGAAAAACAAAACCCTAATTTCCAACTTAACCATGGTTTAATTCTTTACACTTAACCAAAAAGCATGTATCATCAAACATGATACAATCAAGTGCACAAAACTATATCGAATATACAATGTGCATATCCGAGCGAGAAAATCCATTTAAAGTGAACCCATATTAGTTAATGCAAAGTAATATATCAAATATATATAATTATACATTAAATCATTAAATCAACACTTGATTTAACGATCCGGTCATATCGCATATAACCGACTAATATCCAATGTATCGATTTATCGAATCAATCCTTGATTCGATAACTAGGTTATATCGCATACAACCATTCGATACAATCATCGCGAGAATAGAATACGGTATCACATACACGCATTATTCTCGGTCCTGCACATATCTCATATGCGCTCCTATTTCGTTTCGCTTGAGCCAGGAAACCTCTGTGTAGAACTCTAAAGACTCGTCAATACGCCGGCAGCAGGTGATGATCATATCAAACACCCACAAGCCGCAAGCGGTCTGCTAAACGTAACGGCCACCCGGGTATTGAGCGATCTGAAGATCGACGAGCAAGCCTGCTCACACTCCAGTGAATCCAACCAGTAACACTAACCGTACAGTCCGGTCTGATCGTCTGATATGTCGCATATCTCGCCTAGGGGTGGTAAACGTCAGACCCCAATAGCTTGATAAGTCGTGTCGATATTAGGTCTATAACAATTCGAGAAACTACTGGTAACACTTACCAGTAAATCTCAGCAACCCTGGCCAGGGATTTCCAGTTATAGCCAATCGAACACAGTGCAACATCAACTCCCTATACCGGGAGAGACGAATCCCCTCCTATCCCTCATTGCCTCCATGTGATTCGGGACTGTACCCAAAAACCACCGTTTTGCACGCCCTTTTGGACGTGGTAAGATGGAAATCAAAGCACAGTGGGAACCACACAAGACTCTATGACGATCTCGGGTCAACAGACTACTCTGTACCAGTGTCACCAGAGAACTGCCATCTGACGTAAGGTATAATACCATCTGGGAGTTCTCGACGAGTCCGTCCAGTGTACCCAGTCTCCACTGAGCACCCGTATATCATCTCCGATGTCAAACACCAATGGATATGGGATCATCCATCGCCCATCTGTATGGGTCGAGAAGGTATACGCTAGTCTACTCTGGTATATCGATGCCCCGTCTCGATACACCCACGACTAGGGACCTTGAAGGATGTACTTATGGACTACCATGTCCCCACTAGTATGATCCGCATCATAGTCCAGGTAGTCAAGTACACATCCTAAGGGCTTTACCAACATGTAACAGAGAGACAATTAGTATACACGTTAAGGTAAAGAGTAACCAGATAGCATACTATCATGTCGAGCAAGAAAGTCCTCCCTATATATGTCCAAGCATCCACTACAATATACATCCTATGTATAGTAATGGCCTCTAGGGCATACATATAACTAACAGTTCCAACTCCGCGATGCCTGCTTTAACCCGTAAAGCAACTTGCACATGTTTCCGCTGCTCCCACTGTCTACGAAGCCCTCTGGCTGTGTACTTATAAATGCTCTCTTCTAAATCACTATTTAGAAAAGCAGTCATGATACCCAACCGCCAGATATTGTAGTCATGGTATGTAACAATGGCAAGTAGGATCCGGATGGACTTAAGCATTGCCACTGGAGAAAAGGTTTCATCATAATCCATATCTGATCGATGACGAGAACCTTTTGCAATAAGTCTAGCTTCAAAAGTCTCAACTTTTCTATCTACGCCTAGTAATCTTCTCAAGATATACTTGCTCCTGATGGGGGTTTGACCCTTCAGATATAGCAACCAAAGTCCATACTTTGTTGGTGTATATGGATTCCATCTCAGATCGCTTAGCATCCAGCCATTCTTACAGAGTTCCCACTCTTGATGGCCTGCCCGAAACTTAGTTGGGTCATTATCTCATGATGCAATCCTCGCTCCTACTGTCATTGGGAAAACCGAAGTATCTCTCAGGCGGATGAAGAACCCTACCAGATCGGCCGAGAGGCTGAGGTTCGTCAGGAGCTATTAAATTCTCCAGTTCTACCAAATCATCAGCTGTAGTTTGCATAGCTGGAACTTATTCCAGTTCTACCTCATGATCTAAAATGGTGGCATGCCGATAAATAAAACACCTTTTGTTCCTCGGTGCGGTAGAAGATATTCCCTTGCGAATGCTTGGGATATCCAACAAACTTCCACATAACTGACCTTGTCTTGAGCTTGTCCGAATTTTGCTTTTTAGACATGGGCCGGACAACCTCAAATTTTAACTTACTTAAGACATGGGCTCTTCCCATACCATATCACATATGGAGTGGTAGGCACCTGATTTGGTTGGAGCCCTATTCAATAAGTATGCAGCTTCACAAGTGCATAACCCCCAAAAGGAAATAGGCAACTCAGTAGTACTCATCATAGAGCACACCATATCTAATGGGGTGCTATTGCTCCGCCCCGATACACCGTTGTGCTGTGTGTATACGGAGGAGTAATGCTGAAAGAGAATCTCATTCTCCTTCAGAATAGTCCAGGAATTCCGTGCTAAAGTATTCTCCTCCCTGATCATATCAAAGGACATAACACTTATACCCGTTTTGGTTCTCTACTTTTGACTTATATTCTTTGAATTTCTCAAAAGCTTCAGACTTGTGTTTCAACAGGAACATATGTCCGAATCTTGAGAGATCATCGGTGAATGTAATGAAGTATAAATAATCAATCCTGGCATATATAGACAGGGGACCTAAATACATGATCATGTATCAATCCCAAGAGTTCACTAACTCTTTCTCTGTTTCCAATAAACGGAGTTATGGTCATCTTATCTTTGTGACATGACTGGTAAGTTTCACAAGATGTAAATTCAAACTGATTTAAATATGCATCTTAATGTAACTTAGCTAGTCGGGTCGCATTGATATGACCTAGTCTACAATGCCTCAAGAAGGATTCGTTCATTTATGAACTCTTCCTCTTTTGTGTGTTCTGTACGTTAAGAACCGTGGTTTGATTTAGAACGTATATGCTTTTAGATAACGTGCCTGAACTGATCAACTCTTGATATAGGAAATGTTCAAAACATTATCCAACAATATAAAATTATATCCTTCTTTACTCAATAACGAGACTGATATGATGTTGTATATCAAGTTCGGTATCTAATAACATTCGTTCAGAATCAATGTATTGGGTAATACAGGGTGATAACTGCCAACAACTTGGCCGCAACAATTGCACCGATTCCAACACTTGAAACTTTATCACCCATTCTCAGTTCTCTACCTATCTGTAGCCCATGTAACAGATTACATTAACGGGATCCTGATCCGGTATCTCATACCCAGGACATAGAGTAAACTGAGAAACAGTTTTCTGTAATGAACACACCCGAAGAAAATGCATCAACATGCATTTTCTTCGTTTGGGCGGCACGGAAATCCTGATGTTCCCATATTTCCTGCTCAGTCTTATAACAATTATAAGTTGGAGCAGGACCAACGTTCCCCGGCACAGTATAACAAGCGGGTTTGGTCAATACATCCATATTATTATCTTGATTAAGGCGTGACATGGTTGCTACCTGGAGGGAGAGAGAGAAGAAAATACTCAGCGTATGCTCTTGCAAGATCAGATTGGTTATTATTTTATCTAATCAGAATGGCTCCCACTGTTTTTATCCAATCTTCCTTCAAACCCTAAAAGGAAAGACCAGCCGGGATTAATTACACCCTACAAGTTCGCCAATCTTTCAGCCAGGCCAGTGCCAGTACTTTGAGGGGGGTTGCCCGTGCTTTCGCACGGACCTAATTAAAATAAACCTCGTTTTCCCAGGGGCGTAACCCCATTGACACCTTTCTATACACCTACTTGATCGGCTAATTGTAAAGTGCAAAACTCTCCCAGGAGTAACAATTACTCGCAGTGGGTATCAGGATCCAACTATCTCATAGAAGGTATGCAATCTTATTGCAAATTTCAACACTTGAAATTCCCGATAATATTTTGCCCCTAGCATCCTATGACCTTGACGAAAGCCAACAAACCATAGGCTGCTAGTCAAGTTCAACCCATACATTTCATGATTGAATTAAACCTACCCGCACGACCCTTGACGAAAGCCAACAAAGTCGCACGACTAACCTAACTCAATCGCATCATATGCTTTTGCAGATAAGCATAAATAGCTACCGCACACTACGCCTTGACAAAAGCCAACAAACGTAGCACGAATACTATGAAGTACTTATCTGAATGATAGACGGCTACGACAGGTTTTTAAGAAAACCTTTTGCGTAATGAACTTGATATCACTATAGAATAAAATGATTTGAAATGGAGTGTTTTTGAGGCCTTCGCTAGTTTCGCTAAAGAGGTCACTCCCGGTGAAGGGATCTCGGCTCTTTCCTTATCGAATAAGGTGCAAGATATTTCACAAATACCACTATACAATGCAAGAACTAGAAAAGCAATCAAAAGACGTAACCAAGGGTTGTAGCATCTGCCAGTTATTGCTAAAGAGGTCACTCCCAGTGAAGGGATCTCAGCTTTTTCCTTATCGAATAAGGTGCTGGATATTCTATAAGAAATACCGCTATGCAAAGTAAGAACTAGAGCTACCAGTTTTTGAAAATTCGATTCCACAACATTTTTAGGTTTATTTTCTTTCATTAATCTCATTAATGAAGCTCCATCATTTAAGTTGCTTAAGTATCACAGATAAATACAACGTATGCATATGCCATCCGCATTCGCCTCGATGTCCCGTCATGCACCGTTAGGTTAGGTAACTAACGGCAGAGCGGGGCAGGGCTAGCGCGGGTGTAAAACATAAGCAATGTCTATATAATATATCACATATACTATATACAGTATCTATCTCAGCATATAAAGTGATCACATCACAGAATATCGCAGCAGAAATCAACATATGAAATATTGGATATACTAGGATTTCCGAGTTTTATAATAAGCCTGTATAAAATACGGATTCCACGGTCGCGATGAATAGACAAACCCACATCCCTAGACCCCTACGAGAGCGGCAAGCAACCCTACCAATTCTAGAGTTAGGATACCCGGTCTCGACGCCTCGTGATAGTCTCCCACTCGACTCTAGAACCCGGTTACTTGTGCTCCCCCTCCTTGGGCCTATCCTAATGCGGAAAAGTAATTAATATACATCAACGGTGACATCTTCCTCAACCTGAAAGTGCCCCAATAAAAGAATATTACATACAAGTTCTTACATGAATGAAAATAAAAAACTCTCATCTCACATAAAAACACCGGCTATTTAAACACGACGATCCAATATATCATATCCCAGCAACACACAACATCACATGTCATCAACGTAAGTAAATATGCGTATCCCAATTGTCGTTGATATATAGCAACGAAACCGGCGATACACCACATATTACACTTACGGCGCAGAAATAAAAGTGAAAAACTGCAACAATTGGAATCCGCAACTAACTTAGACATCATAAACCCAATGTATCACATACTCTTGATTTTATGCCCAACCATTTGAATTCCTTAGACATCACATGCCTAACAATTATAAACCCCGCATTTCAGTCTCGATATCGAAAACACTTTTCATATGAAGTCGGGTAATTCAACAAGATTCCCGACATCCTGATCGAATGCTCGACGGAAACTTTAGTAGACGGCCGCACCCCCCGATACTGACGATGAAGTGCACTTAGGCGGAACACCGCGGCCGCGAGCACCCGAACGGATGCTTTAGGCAACGGGGTTCTCCTACAGTCACTTGGTCGGGGCTATGGGGCGTGGCTATCTAATAAGGTTACCCGGCGAGTATCCGCGTATGCTACGTGATTGCGACGGACTTTTGATCCATATCAAAATTTCGTGGCAGCCGATCAATTTGAGACTAAATTAATAGATTTATAAAATTCAAACCAGTTTTCATAAAACCGATTATTGTGGATTCCAAATATTATATCACAATCACAGATAGCTAGACGAAGTTAAACTTTTCGATCGAATAATCAAGCACCTAAAATTTCCCAGCAAGCTCAACGCTTGAGCGGAGTTCAAAAAGTATCCAGAAACTTCCACAACTCCTATGAACCATCCGTAGAAGGGCCGACCCATGCCTCACTCATGTCGCCATGGAACTGCGCAAAACCCTAGGGTATACCGCGGTTCCGCGATCCAAAAAGTCGAGTTTGAGTATCGTTCTTCTAGAGGGTCCACAGAATCGCTTGCATGATTTTCTGAAAATTTTAAACTCGGAAAAATCCAACTCTTGGAAAATTTCAGTGAGGGAAAATATGGGTTATTGATATCCGTTCAAACTTTTTAATATCGTCTAAATAACCTGAATACATGTTAAAATTACGACTGCGAAACACTCCGAATTGCCTTTGCAGAAAGTTAACATCACATGCAAATTTAGCAAAAACAAACAACACCTGAAACCCTAAAACCCAGAGACTGGAATACCATGAAAATTTGAGGTCCAACTCCAAAATTGACCCGAGCTCGCCGGTTTTGAGGCCAATGTGTCCGGCCACTTTGTGTTTAAATAGCCTCAATTTTTCTTGGTGTTCATTCTATATCACATATAACATTCTGCAGTTTTTTAAAAAAAAATTTGAAGACTTTATAAATTCGACAGAAACAGGGTTGTATTGTTTCAAGTTTCGGAGTCGTTTCGGTTTCGTAATCTAACAAACATCGTCTAATTTTCTAGCATGGCTCTGATACCACTGCAGGGTTGCCTAGCACAGCAACAAGGTTTCGGGAGGGATCGTCCATGCCAATTTCAAAAATTTGCCGTTCTAGCTAAACCTAACCTTAGAATCGTTACTAGAAAATACGACGATACGATATGTAAACTACTTTAGATCTAAGTAAATGAGGAATACAACCTTTATAGACCGGTCCTTCACTTCTAATGCTCCATATAGTAGTCCCTTCGCGGCAAGTCATGAACACCCGAACTCTAGAAAGGGATCTCCCGGAGAAATGAACAAGCTTGCTCGAAGTCTTCGAGGCCGAAGATGATCTACATCGAGGAGACTCAAGCTCATGCTACCTCTTCAATAATTGTGAAGTTAGTGAAGCAAACACCCTATACTAAATGGCAAGTAGTAAAGGTTGATGAAGTAGGAAATGGACTCACTTTAGTTTTATTTTTCTCACAATATTTTCTCATTTTTCCAAAATCTAGAAAGCTTTTTCTCAAGGATGAAGAAGATGAAGAGAAAAGATGAGAATGAACTAACTGAGGTGAGAATAGAAACCATGGGTGAGGTAGTGTCATACACTAACCCATGTAGAGAATAAACCATGGCTAACAATAATGGTTAGGTTAATAAATATCTACAAGTAAAACAAAATTAGCGGACTAAGCCAAAGATGCTACAAGCTTTTCCAAGCTTCCAAGCATGTGACTAATTACCACTAATTTTGATTAACTTTAAATAAATAAAACCATTCCATTATTATAAGCATGGTGTAAGTCTCATACACCCATATAGCATATGGCATCTAGCATGACACAAAAGATGTACATTAATATATATATCACATATATACTAATGCACACTTGTGAGAAAAAGAAAAGTTTAAGTGAGATAATATTAGTTAATGTAATCTAGTATATCAAATATACAATTATACATTAAATTATTAAATCAACACTTGATTTAATAATCCGGTTATATCACATATAACCGACTAATATCAAATGCAACAACTTATCGAATCAATACTTGATCCGATAACCCGGATATATCACATATAACCGACCGATGTCACAAATCGTGAGAATAGAATGCGGTATCACATACGCGCATTAATCTCGGTCCCGCACATATCACATATGTGCTTCTACTTGGTTTTGCATGAACCAGGAAACCTCTGTGTAGGACTCTAAAGACTCGTCAATACACCGGCAGTAGGTGATGATCATATCAAACACCCACAAGCCGCAAGCGGTCTGCTAAACGTAACGGCCACCTGGGTATTGAGCAATCAAAAGATCAACAAGCATGCCTGCTCATACTCCTGCGAATCCAATCAGTAACACTACCGTACAGTCCGGTCTCTTCGTCTGATATGTCGAATATCTCGTCTAGGGGTGGTAAACGTCAGACCCTAATAACTCGATAGGTCGTGTAGATGTGAGGATCATAACGGGTCGAGAAACTACTGATAACACTTACCAGTAAATCTCATAGCATCCCTGGCAGGGACTTTCCTGTTATAGCCAATCGAGCACAGCGCAACATCAACCCCCAATACCGGGAGAGACGAAATCCCCTCCTATCGCTCATTACCTCCATGTGACTCGGGACTGTACCCAAAAACCACTATTTTCACATCCTCTTGAACGTGGTAAGGTGGAAATCAAAGCACGGTGGGAATCACACAAGACTCTATGACGATCTCGGGTCTACAGACTAACCTGTACCAGTGTCATCTGAGAACTGCCATCTGACGTGAGGTATAATACCATCTAGGAGTTCTCGGCGAGTCCGTCTAGTGTACCCAGTCTCCACTGAGCATCTGTATGTTGGATATAGTGCCCTCAAAGTCAATTATTGGATCGCAGGTACGTGATTGCAATGATTACGGAGGACCTATACCGTTAGGACAGTCTTACTCGAGATGATAGTATGCTATCTGGTTTGCCTTTATCAGTTGTGTATAGGTTCAGGTGACTGATCACGATTACACTTTGATAGAGCCCTTAGGATCTTGCTTGACTACCAACAGTATGAGGGCAATCATATAAGTGAGAGTTGGGTGGTCTATAAGCATATCCTTAATAGTGGTCCCTAGTCGTGGGAGTTTCGAGACAGGGCATCGATACTCCAGAGTAGACTAGTGTATACAGTCGAGACCCCGACGAGGGGCGGTGGCCGGTCTCACAAGCCACTGGTGTCAGTTGGATCACCTAAGATGTATACAGGTGCTCATTGGGTTATGAGTACACCGGACAGGACTCGCCGGGAATCTGCTAGTTGGTATTATACATATCGTCAGATAGCAGTTCCCTGGTGACATATGTACAGGTTAGTTCATCGACCTGAGGTCGTCATTTGTCTCGTGTGAGCTCCCACTGTGTTTTGATTTCTACCCTACCACGGCTCAAAGGAGTCGTGCAAACAGGTTGTTTTTGGGTACAGTCCCGAGCCACATGGAGGCACGTGAGCGGATCGGCAGGGGATTCGTCTCTCCCGGTATTGGGGGTGGAGGTCATGCTGTGTCTAGGAAAGCCATTACACCAAGTCCTTGGCCAAGGCAGATGAGATTTACTGGTAGGTACTCCAGTAGTATCTCAGGGTGTTCAGGGCTTGTCTCCGACACGACTTATACAGCTATTGGGGGTCTGACGTTACTAGCCCCCTAGGCCGGATATGCGATACTCATAGACGAACGGACCGGACTGTATATACATTGTCACTGTTAGGCTCAGTAGGGTTTCTGGATGAGTTCGCTCATCAGCCTCCCTTGAGGTCAGTCCATGGGCAGCCGTTACGCATAGCTAGTGCCGCTGACGGTTTGTGGTTAAACCCACTGCCATGGTACTGAAGAGTCATTAGAGTCCCCCACAGATAGTTTCCCAAGTTCGGGCGAAACGTTGTAGAGGCCGTATGGTTTTATGGCAGGGTTCGGAAAATGCACGTGCGTTTACGCACGTGTTATTTTTCGGGCAGATAATACTGGTGGGCTTTGGTTTAAGCCGGATCCATGTATTATATAGAGTAGATATAATATCTTTGTCTCAGTTGCATTTGTATTCGGTCGTAATACAAATGCGGATATATTTATACAGTTAAGGGGTTATCCTGAAATTCGTTTCGGGATCACTTTTGGAAGTTGCCAGTTTCCAGTTTTCTATCAGCCGTCTTTTAACATTCGGTTAAAGACGGATTTATCTTTTCTTGAGATGAGTGTAGAAGGTTCTAGAAGTTTCTAGAAGAGGTGACTAGGTTAGAATGGTGTTGAGTTTTCATTGGTTGCTTTCTTTGTGTTCACACTTTGTGTTCACACTTTGTGTTCACACTAGAGATATTTTCTTATTGTCACCTCCCTCTCTCCTACACTCACCCCCCACCTCTATATATATGGCCGGCCCTCCTCCGCTCTCTCTCACTCACTTCATTTGGTTAAAAAGATTATGATAGTTTCGGTGTATGGAATTTCACAGCTCATTTCATTCCATTACCCGATTCCCACGGCAACTTCATTAACCGTTCGTCCATGGTTTTGGACGAAGTGAGACAAAGTATTCCACTCATTCTCTACATCAATCTTGGTCATCTCTTTTAGCAAACTTGACGACCGAGTTGCCTCGAGTCAGAGGCGGGAGCCCGTTTAAAGATCCGATGACGTGGTGCCACCTGGACGAGGAGATCGGAGATCGAGGAGATCGGAGATCGACGAGATCGGAGCAGCCGCAACGGAGCGTGGGATGATGGTTAAAGAACGAAAAACTCGGATCGTTCGGTATAACCTTTCTTCCCTCTTTGTAGATTGTTAGTTTAGCGTTAATGGCAGATCCGGGTTTTAGTATGCGATAGCGCCAGTTATAAAAGTTTTTGTTCCGCATTTGGCGTCTGAAAGACGGCCGGGGCGCTACCGTAGACTTACATGGTATCAGCGCCACGCCATTATGCTATACTAACTTGTGCTAACGCGTTTAAAACATCGATCGAACCGGATATCGAAAACTGCAAAATCTCCATTCACAGTTTCTGTCGATTTTAAATGATGTCCTAAAATTATTCTACATATCTCAGAAATCTGTGCAGGGTTCTATAAGAACACCGTACAAATTTGGGATCATGAATCGACAAGACTGCCGCGGAATCGCGGCCAAACCCATGGTTTGGCCGCGCATCCGCGGCCATTCTGTGTGATCATGCCCCCAAACTTGCACAGTGTATTATTCTCTGGAAATTGGGGTTTTTGGTATATATCTTTTGGGCCCAGATTTTGTTACTGTTCACCAGTTGTTCGTGGGGCCCACTTTATGATATTTAGTTGATCGAAATTTAAACATGTTAGTTTACAGTGCTTACATTATATCTCCGACCGGGAATGTCATTTGATCGGTAAACCGCGTCTGATTGCTATAGTTCTTGTAGACGGGTTTGCGAATGTGACATTCGCGTTGATGTTCTGTGTTGTGTTGTGATGTTGCGGATTTGTCGTGGTGGATAGCAGTGTGCAATGGTAGTGCAGTTTGGATTTATTTGTACATTTGATATTGCGGGGCGAGCGTCCAACTTGTGGACTGCCATCACTGCCTGTTGTATAATATTCTTTTGGGGCACGACCAGGTTGCGGTCGATGTACCTGTTGTACTATTTTTCATTTCTGTACTAGGTTCTGCCCCGCGACGGAGTGCACGGATAGCCGGGTTCGGGAGGGCAACGGGTCCGCATCTCATGGCTTTGAGAGGCAGAGGGGCCTCACTCTAGAATTGGCAGACTATTCGCCGCACTCGTAGGGGGTACAGGTTGACCCAAGGAGGGGTGCTCAAGTTACCGGATTCCGTGAAGTGCAGGGTGGTCCATTCACTTTGCTGTAGGGGGCTGCCTCGCTTCAGGTTTTGGCGGGTAACTTGCCGCACCCGTAGGGGTCTAGGTTTCATTGCACAGGCTATCCACACGACAGGGGAACGTCGGGTTTCAGCAGCGGCTCTGTGAAACTCGGGGATCCCAGATTATCTGTATTGTTCTGTGATGCTTATTACTTTTCTGTAATGTTGCATATTATCACGCCTGGAGCGATTATTGTATATTGGTTTATATACTATTATATGTTGTATATGTTTTATACCCGCGCTAGTCCAGTCCCCGCTCTGTCGTTAGTTAAGTAACCTAACGGGTGATGACGGGACCCAGTGCCGAATGCGGATGGCATATACGTACATTTTATTTTTGTTCTTTTCTGGTGTGATTAATTGATGGGACTGTGTTGATTCTGATCAATGCAAAGTAAAACAAACCTGTTTAGATGTTGTTGGAACAATTTAAAAAGGTGTTATTACAAAGATGTTTCCTTTTGTTTTGCATAGTAGTATTCGGTTGGAATATCCTGCACCTCATTCGACGGGGCAAGGGCCGATATCCCTTCACCGGGACTGACCCCTTGGGCAGAAGTTTGCGTCAGGGTAATAACTTCACTATAGTCGATTACATGTTGCTTTGCAAAGCGGTATTCAGTGGAATATCCAGCACCTCATTCCACGAGGAAAGAGCCGAGATCCCTTCACCGGGAGTGACCTCTTTAGCAAAGGTTTTCGCCATTATATTTTTATAAAAAGCTATCAGGTTCCTTCAACGAGATCAAGTTCATTACGTTAAAGGTTTTTTCGCCAAAAACCAGTCGTAGCCCTCCGTCATTTCTTATGGATGGTCAGTAATATTCAAGCTATGTTTGTTGGCTTTCGTCAAGGCATAGTGTTTGGTAGTTGCTGGGGTATTCATTTGTTGCATAGATAGATGAGTTGGTTTGGGACAGTCGTATTACCTTGTTGGCTTTCGTCAAGGGTATGTACGGGTGGGTTCGAATTAACAAGATAATGACGGGCAAAACTTGACATGTGACTTATGATTTGTTGGCTTTCGTCAAGGTCATAAGAACATGGGGTAAAAATCATATCGGGAGTTTCTAAAGAAACTGAAACTTGCCAGGCATGCGCATACCTTCTGGAGTGTGATAACGCGAGTGGATTCCGTCACGTTATCATGCGATGAGAGTTGGATCCCGATTCCCACTGATGAGTTGGTTTACTCTTCGGGTGATCCCGATTGATTCTTCTTTTTAGGTTTGGAGGAGAATTTGACAATACAGTGGGAGGTTTCCGGATTAGATAAAGTGATAACCATTCTGATCTAGGTTAGAGTGCACGCAGAGTGTTTCTTTTCTCTCTCTCTTTGGCAGCGACTTTTGACCGATCCTAGACTATGACTCAGTGACCAAGTTGACCGAACCTTCTTAAAATACTGGCTTTTGGATTGTCTATGTTGCATGTTAGTTATATGTATGCCCTAGAGGCCATTACTGTACATAGGATGTATATTGTAGTGGATGCTGGGACATATATAGGGAGGACTATCTTGCTCGACATGATAGTATGCTATCTGGTTGAACTTTACCTTAACGTGTACACTGATTGTCTCTCTGTTACATGTTGGTAAAGCCCTTAGGATGTGTACTTGACTACCTGGACTATGATGCGGATCATACTAGTGGGGACATGGTAGTCCATAAGTACATCCTTCAAGGTCCCTAGTCGTGGGTGTATCGAGACGGGGCATCGATATACCAGTGTAGATTAGCGTATACCTTCTCGACCCATACAGATGGGCGATGGATGATCCCATATCCATTGGTGTTTGACATCAGAGATGATATACGGGTGCTCAGTAGAGACTGGGTACACTGGACGGACTCGTCGAGAACTCCCAGATGGTATTATACCTTACGTCAGATGGCAGTTCTCTGGTGACACTGGTACAGAGTAGTCTGTTGACCCGAGATCGTCATAGAGTCTTGTGTGGTTCCCACTGTGCTTTGATTTCCATCTTACCACGTCCAAGAGGGCGTGCAAAACGGTGGTTTTTGGGTACAGTCCCGAGTCACATGGAGGCAATGAGCGATAGGAGGGGATTCGTCTCTCCCGGTATAGGGAGTTGATGTTGCGCTGTGTTCGATTGGCTATAACCGGAAATCCCTGGCCAGGGTTGCTGAGATTTACTGGTAAGTGTTACCAGTAGTTTCTCGAATTGTTATAGACCTCATATCGACACGACTTATCGAGCTATTGGGGTCTGACGTTTACCACCCCTAGGCGAGATATGCGACATATCAGACGATCAGACCGGACTGTACGGTAAGTGTTACTGGTTGGATTCACAGGAGGGTGAGCGGGCATGCTCGTCGATCTTCTCATCGCTCAATACCCGGGTGGCCGTTACGTTTAGCAGACCGCTTGCGGCTTGTGGGTGCTTGATATGATCATCATCTGCTACCGGCGTATTGACGAGTCTTTAGAGTCCTACACAGAGGTTTCCTGGCTCAAGCAAAACGAAATAGGAGCGCATATGAGATATGTGCAGGACCTAGAATGATACCAGTATATGATACTGTATTCGATTCTTGCGATCTGTGACATTAATCGGTTATATGTGATATAGCCGGGTTATCGGATCAAGTGTTGATTCGATAAGTTGTTACTGTTGATATTAGTCGGTTATATACGATATGACCGGATCATTAAATCAAGCGTTGATTTAATGATTTAATGCATAATGATATATTTGATATATTACTTTGCATTAACTAGTATCGGTTCACTTAAGATGGATTTTCTCACTCGCATGTGCACATCGTATATGTGATATATTTTTGCACCTTATTCGATGAGGAAACGAAATAGGAGCGCATATGAGATATGTGCGGGACCGAGAATGATACCAGTATGTGATACTGTATTCGATTCTCGCGATCTGTGACATTGATCGGTTATATGCGATATAGCCGGGTTATCGGATCAAGTGTTGATTCGATAAGTTGTTACTGTTGATATTAGTCGGTTATATACGATATGACCGGATCATTAAATCAAGCGTTGATTTAATGATTTAATGCATAATGATATATTTGATATATTACTTTGCATTAACTAGTATCGGTTCACTTAAGATGGATTTTCTCACTCGCATGTGCACATCGTATATGTGATATATTTTTGTGCACTTGATTGTATCATGTTTGATGATGCAAGATTTCTAGGGTTTGTGTAAAGAATTAAACCTTGGTTAAGTAAATGGTTAGGGTTTTATTTATTTATTCATTCATTTATCTATTTATTTTTGGATGAAAAGAATAAGAAAAGAAAACAAATGGTTGCTTTCTTAGAAGCTTCTTCAAGCTTCATGCAACTTTGACCAAAGCAACCATTCTTGTCTTCTTCTCTAACCCTAACCATTCAACCTAACTCAAGTTAATTCTCTACACTTTACCATGGTTAAAATTATGATAAGATTTCATTTTCTTTTCTATTTTTATTATTCTTATCATAACATTATCATCTTCTTCTTCTTCTTCTTCAAGAAGAAAACCTAGTTTCCATCAATGGTGATTGATGAAAAAGAGTGAGAAATCCAAATCTAAAGTGAACCCACCTCCTATTTCATCATCCTCTACCTCTTGCCAAGTAGTATAGGGTGTTTCCTTCACAAGTTTTCTTGACTTGGTGAAGTTGAAGCTTGATCTAGTGATGTCTCGACGTAGATCATCTTCGGCATCGTCGTCGATGACCTAGCCCGCTTTTTCTCCGATGAAGCCGACGCTAGAGCCCAAGATCCGATTTGTACAGCGATGAGACTTCATCGCGGAGCCATGGAGGTGGAGAACCGGATCTACAAAGGTTGTATTTCCGTTTACCATTTAGTTAAGTTGTTAACTAGTTTCTTTTTCGCCTAAACTTCTAGCCAACGATCCGTATTAGGGTTTCTCGGCACCGTAATTTTTTAAATTGGCATGGATGATGTCTTGTGAGACCTTATTAGCGTGCCTAGGAACCCTACATTGCATAAGTCATTGCCACTCCTTCTTTTACCCTTTGCATTTCTCAGAACACCCGTATTACTACGGACATCCACTTCCATTGGATAGATCCATCGTATGGTTATATACGAACTCGAAGGGACTCCTTCGAGGATGGATCAAGGTTCAGGAGAAATAGAATTGGTTTATTCAGTTTTCTTTTATTATCACCTTCTCTCAGATTGCGAGGGCTCCTTGGTTTAGGAGAGTACACCTATTATGAT
The DNA here is from genome assembly GCA_030015575.1 of Agapanthus africanus. Lineage (NCBI taxonomy): Eukaryota > Viridiplantae > Streptophyta > Magnoliopsida > Asparagales > Amaryllidaceae > Agapanthus > Agapanthus africanus. The sequence goes on along the minus strand of CM057337.1, from coordinate 592,954,010 downwards.
TATTGGATAGTCTTCTTCCAAACCATAGGCAGGTACCGAAAGGTAGGGAATGAAGAAAACCAATTAGCCTAAGTAGGGTGTACAGAAGGTAATATGTAAAGACAAAATAAAGGGATTAGAAAGAGGGCAAAGTAAGTTGCGACTGTTATCATTCACGACCAAACCGCGTACTTCATCGCCACTCCTATTTCACCTTTAAAAGAATAAGGTATTATTCAGTTGTCTTTTATCATCATCTTCTCTCAGTTGCGAGTACTCCTTGGTTTAGGAGGGTACACCTATTATGCTTACTGGATAGTCTTCTTCCAAACCATAGGCTGGTGCCGAACGGTAGGGAAGGAAGAAAACCATTTAGCCTAACGATCGTGTACAGAAGGTAACGACTAAAGACAAATAAAGGGATTTGGAGAGATGGCAAGGAAATATACGGTTAAAGTCATGAATTGGTTTATGGAAGAGGCATTACTATAAATACCATAATACCCCTACGAAATATTTTCATGTTTCAGTGCATTGTTAATGGAAAACTGTTTTCCCGATTAGATACTTACTCAGGATGTGTATTCACCAGGTTTCATTCTCATATCTGTATGGTTTTTACAGATGATGAGTGGGAGAAAGTTATTGGGAATTAGGTGATCATCCTCATTATATCGGAATTCGTTGTAATTGGTGATAATTGAGAAAATCGCCAGGGTACAGTTTTCAACCTACGACGCACAGGTTTTGAGTTATTCAACTCAGCGGACTTATACAGAGTATTGTATGTTGTCCAGTGTCCATCAGGACAAAGGGGTAGGTCCTCGTACTTTGTTCTGTTTACTTATGACTTCTCTGGTATTTAGACAAGTGTTTCGTAGAAATACAAGGTCTAAGTTTTGAGAAGTTGTGGGTATAAGAATAAAGTAGAGAACCAGATGTCGCAAGTATCGGGATTCTTCAAAGAGATCGAAGATGTAGATACTTGTGATTGGTATTCAGATGATAGTAAAAGTTTTGAGAAACTTGTTTCTCTTTCAGGTTACTCATAATTGGATGGATTCCTAAGTTGAGTAATGCTGAATAGCCTTTCTCCATTAAAGTTGATATGCACTGGAGACAGCTGCATGATTTGAATCCGGTTCCAATTAAATAAGTGCCAAAGTTTCTATATTGGATATAGATGAGTTGTCCGGCTTATACTTAAAACCAGACTCTGGATAACTCAGGGCACGTTTCTGTAATGGAAGTTTGTGGGTTGGCCCAGGTTATGACGAGGGTTGACTTTCTACCATCTGGAAGTGTTGGATATATATGCCCTAGAGGCCTTCATTGTATAGGATGCTAGGGATATGTATGTACATGACAATCTTGCTTGATATGATAGTACGCTATTTGGTTTGTCTTTATTTTAACGTGTGATATATTTTACTTTGTATTTATATACATGTTGATAAAGCCCATAGGATGTTTGCCTGACTACCGGCGTCATGATGGCAGTCATGCTTGTGGGAGCTGGGTAGTGAATAGGCACATCCTTAAATGTCCCTGGTCGCAGGAGTATCGAGACTGGGCATCGATGCTCCAGAATAGATTAGTGTATACATATCTAGACCCTGACGAGGGGCGATGGATTGGTCCCGCAGCCATTGGTGATATGCACCTAAGATTGTATACAGATGCTCACCGAATGTGAGTATACCGGACAGGACTCGCCGAGAACTGACTGGATGGTATTATACCTAACGTCAGATAGCAGTTCTCAGATGACATGTGTGCAGATAGTCTGTTGACTTGAGGTCGTCATTTGTCTCGTGTGAGTTCCCACTGTGCTTTGATTACTACCCTACTACGGCTCAAAGGAGTCGTGCAAACAGGTTTTAGTTGGGTACAGTCCCGAGCCACATGGAGGCAGTGAGCGACTGTTAGGGATTCGTCTCTCCCGGTATAGGGAGTCGATATCGCACTGTGATCAGTTGGTCATTACCATAAGTCCCTGGCCAGGGCTGATTGAGAATTACTGGTGGACTGATCAGTAGATTCTCGGATGGTCTTGAGCCACACCGGCACGACTTGTACGGTTGTTAGGGGTCTGACGTTCACCACCTCCCTAGACCATACATGCGATACTCTCAGACGAACAAACCGGACTGCGCGGATATTGTCACGGACAGGCTCAGTAGGGGTTACGGACGAGTTCGCTCGTCGGCCTCCTTTTCGACACGTACCTGGGTTGCCATTACGTACAGCTAGTGCCACTGACGGACTTGTGGTTAAACCCACTGCCAGCGTACTGTCGAGTCTTTAGAGTCCCACACAGAGGGTTTTCCCGGATCAGGCGAGACGATGTAGATGTCGTATGGTTTTACGGCAGGGTTTCGATCGCATTCATGTACTGGCTACTCGAATGACGATTGGACGGATAATACTGGTAGGTTTTGGTTTAAACTGGATACTAGTATTGTAGTATTGGATTATACTGATCTCAGTGTATCCGTATTTTTCGGATTACGGATATGGGTATGAAAATACGGAAAAGGGCATTCTTGTAAATTCACAAGGTTGACCTTCTAGAAGGAGACACCTCATTATTGTTTTATTCTTTTTCATTAAAGGATTAATGAGGTGGAATTAGGAGAGTTATGAAGCATGGGTTGAAAGCATGGCTATGTATTTATTTATTCACTTTGGAATTACTATTCAAGTAAGGTTGCCTTTTATTTGATTAAAGAATTCCATGGTTGAATTATTGTGAAAAATACATAGCCATTCTCACTTCTTATTTTTTTTAATTTCATTCACACAAATGCTTTCTCTCTCCTAGGTTTTTCTTCTCTTCATGAAACTCATACACTTGCATGTGTTGCAAATCAATGAGTTTTGAGATCAATTAATCCATAACACTCACTCTACATCTACTTAGTCTTCTCACTTAGCAAGTTTGATCACTAAGTTATCTCATGGAGGTTGGAGCTTGATCGTAGGCACCTCGGGTGGATCCATCTTTGACGCAAAGGAGACCGGCAACCGAACTCTTCCAAACCCTAGAAGTAGCCAAAGTAAGGAGATCAAGAACAAGGAGCTAGAACCAAGGAGCCAGGAGGAACTTGAAGATCCGAAGGACTAGACACGAGAGTATAACTTCTTAACCTAGTAGTTAGCACTCTCTTAGTTTAGTTTTGTTAGATAAGGCTTAATAAAGACCCTAATGTGGGAAAAAGTTCATGATGCAAAGCAAAACAAGTTTCTTTTGTTGTGAGAAAACCGTTTTTTAAAGTATTCCGCCTCTCCGCCACACGTGGGGTGTGCATCATGGACTTACACTGGTATCAGAGCCATATTAAACCTTATCTAACTTGTTAGCAAAGTGTTGGAAATTCGATCACCGGAAAAACCCGAAAATCACATCCGATAAAAATCAGTTTCTGTCGATTTTGAAATCTGCTCCTAAAATTTTTCCAGAGGGCTTAAAAATACAGGCAGGGTTTTCTAAGAATACTGATGAAATTTAGGCCCCTGAATCGATCAACTCACCACGGATCCGCGGCCGAACCATGGGTTCGGCCGCGGAACCGCCGCCGAGTTGACTCGGATTCAGCCCAAATTTCATCTGTTATTCTTAGTTTCTGGAGTTGTGATTTTTGGGATATTTTGATTCTGCCCAGATATTTTGTGTACTGTGTTGGCCTGAGAATAGATTCAAAATTGGTTATTCGATCGAAATTCTAATTGCTTAAGCTAATCAGTTCTTCTGTAATGCTTTATGTGTTTTGAAACGTCCGCTAATCGCTATACGACGATTAGTGGGGGTTGCACATATCTGAAATGCTTGGTTTGTGTATATGAATGTTATTGGACTGTCGATGATGAATAGCCAGGGGGATGTGAGACGAGTGTTTTCTTTTCTTTCATTCAATGTAATTTGTGAAATTGATGTAATATTATTTTTGCGGGGCACATCCAGGATGAGGTTGTAGTCACCATTGTATTATTTCTTTTTACTGTTTTTGCTCCTAGGATAGACCCAAGGAGGGGTGCACAAACTACCGGGTATTTTGAAGTGCTTAGTGGCCTACTCACGTTGTTGAGGGAGACTGCTTCACTTCTGGTACTTGGCGGGTAGTTTGCCGCATCCGTAGGGGTCTCGGGTGGGGTTTTGGCTATTCATCACGACCGTGGAACCCGTCCTTCGTTATAGGCTTAAACGAAGTACGGCATTCCTAGTATATCCAATATCTTCATCTGTGATCTGGAATGCTTATTATTGCGTGCGACGAATGGATATATCTATATATATATGATATTTATTAGGCGTTGCTTATGTTTTTCACCCGCGCTAGTCCAGCCCCCGCTCTGTCGTTAGTTAAGTAACCTAACGGGTAATGACGGGGCCCCGTGGCGAATGCGGATGGCATAAGCGTACGTTGTATTTTCGTTGTTTTCTGCAATGGTAGGATTAAATGATGGGACAACATTAATTCATTAATGCAAAGAAAATAAACCTAAACTAAATCGTTGGAACAATTTCAAAACCACTCGGTTTTCTTCAAAAAGCAAATTTTAAATGCGGAGCCTAAACCACTCCTTTTAAAAAGCTATCATGGTTCCTTCGATCATATCAAGTTCATTACGTTAACGGTTTCGCCAAAAACCAGCCGTAACCTTCCGTCGTTTCAAATAAACAACACATCGTATTCATGCTATGTTTGTTGGCCTACGTCAAGGCATAGTGAATGGTAGCAATGTGTTGCTTATTTGTTGCATAGATAGATGCATTAGTTTAGGACAGTCGTACAGCCTTGTTGGCCTACGTCAAGGGCGAGTACGGATGGATCTAAATTAATCAGGACAACGACGGGTAGAACTTGACTTGCATCTTATGATTTGTTGGCCTACGTCAAGATCATAAGAGCTTGGGGTAAAAATCACATCGGGAGTTTCAAACATAATGGAAACTTGCAGATTTAGCATACCATCTGGAGTGTGGTGACTAGAGTGGCTTCCATCTAGAGCATCATGCAATGATAGTTGGATCCCGATCCCACTGATGAGTAGGATTACTCTCGGGAAACTTTCTCACTTAACAATCAATGCTATAAACCAAGTAGGTGTCTAGAAAAGTGTTAGAGGGGCTACGCCTCCAGGGAAAAGAGGTTATTTAATTAAGGAACTTCGTGAAAGCGTTGGAAAACCTCCCTCGAAGTACCAACACTGGCCTGGCTGAAAGGTTAAGCAAGTATTGTGACGTGTGATTAAATCCTGACTAATTCTTCTTTTAGGGTTTGAAGAAGGATTTGAGGAAACAGTGGGAGCCATCCTGTTTAGATAAACTAATAAACCAATCTAAATTTGCAAGAGCATATGCTGAGTGTTTCTTTTCTCTCTCTCTCTGGCAGCTACCATGACAGGACTAAAACTATTACTTAAAAAAAATACGCTGACCGGGCCAAACTATAAAGATTGGCTAAGGAACGTCAACATTGTACTGACTTATGACAAAGTGGCATATGTTACCACCGCTGTTCCTCCCCCTATCCCAGGACCAGATTCCACAGTTGCGGACAAGGAGGTTCGCAAAACCTGGGATCTAGACTGTGAGAGAGCTAAGTGTATCGTGCTGGCGTCCATGAACAATGAACTCCAGAAACAGCACGAGGGTATGGATATTATATCCATCTTTCTCCATTGCAAGGAATTGTATGGGGAGCACTCCCGTATCGCAAGGTACGAGACCTCAAGGAAATTGTTCCAGATGAGGTTAGCTCCAGGACCACCTGTAGGAGAGCATGTCCTGAAAATGATCAGCCTCATTGAGGAACTCGCAAACCTGGGATGCGTGCTAGAGAATGATTTATACATCGACTTGATTTTGCAGTCCCTTCCCCACACCTTCTCTCAGTTCGTGCTGAACTTCAACATGCACGAAATGGAAGCTGATCTTCCAAAACTCCTCAACATGTTGAGGGTAGCAGAGACCTCCTTGAAAAAGGAGAAGACCCCCGTTCTGTATGTTGGCCAATCATCCTCTTCTAAATCTAAAGCGAAAGCTAAAGGGAAGAAGAAGATAAAAGTCACCAAACCGAAAGGCGGGGTCAAGAAGGTGCAGGGAACAAACAAGGCAGGAAGGGTGAAGGCAGATAAGAACGAATGCTACTATTGTCACAAGCAAGGGCACCGGAAGAAGGATTGCATGGCCTTCAAAGCCAAGGACACGAAGCAAGCTGCTGCTGCTGCTTCAGGTGTGTTTGTAATCGAAAATTGTCTTTCAGTAAACTCTACATCATGGGTACTTGATACCGGTTCTGGTTCTCATATCTGTAATTCTTTGCAGGCTCTGAGAAACCGTAGAGCACTGAAGACAGGTGATATGACTCTCCGGATGGGCAATGGAATGCACGTAGATGCTGTTGCAATAGGGGAATATCACCTGGGGTTGACTAGTGGGCACATTTTGGTGTTGTACAGCTGTTTTTGTATTCCCAGTATGCTGTGTAATATTATATCAGTATCTTTATTATCTAATGAAGGATATAATTTTGTGCTTGAAAGAAATGTTATGAACATTCTCCTAAATCAAGAAATGATTGAGTTTGGCACACTGGAAAACGGCATATACATACTTAATCAACCTCAAGTTTTCAATATTCAAAACACGCTTAAAAGAAAGGCTCCAGATTCAAACCAAGCCTTCCTATGGCATTGTAGACTTGGTCATATAAACGAAACAAGGTTGACTAAATTACATAAAAATGGATATTTAGATCCGTTTGAATATTCATCATATGCAACTTGTCAATCATGTATCAAAGGAAAAATGACCAAATCTCCGTTCACCGGACACGGAGAAAGAGCCACAGAACTCTTGGGACTTGTACACAGTGATGTATGTGGTCCAATGTCTACACATGCACGAAGCGGTCACTCCTACTTCATCACTTTTACTGATGACTTCTCTAGGTATGGACATGTGTTCTTAATGAAACATAAATCTGAGGCCTTTGAGAAGTTTAAGGAGTATAAAAATGAAGTGGAGAAACAGACTGGTAAAAGCATCAAGACACTTCGATCTGATCGAGGTGGAGAATACTTAAGTACCAGTTTCCTTGAATGCTTAAAAGAGAATGGAATTCTCTCTCAGCTTACTCCGCCTTATACACCTCAGCATAATGGAGTATCAGAAAGGAGGAATCGCACGCTACTGGACATGGTGCGTTCAATGATGAGTAGTACTGAGTTGCCACTTTCCTTCTGGGGTTTTGCGCTAGAATCAGCAGCATACCTATTGAATAGAGTTCCGACTAAGTCTGTGCCTACAACTCCATATGAAATATGGAGCGGAAAGAGACCATGTCTCAAGTATATCAAGATATGGGGGTGTCCGGCATATGTTAAAAAGCATAATCCGGACAAGCTCGAGGCACGATCGGTTTTATGCAAGTTTGTAGGATACCCCAAGCATTCAAGGGGATATCAGGTCTACCACACTGAAGAACAAAAGGTATTTGTCGCTCGCCACATTATCTTCTTAGAAAGAGAATTTCTTGCAAAAGAAATTAGTGGGAGCGCGGTAGAGCTGGAAGAAATTCCAGAACCTCAAACTACTGCCGATGATTTAGCAGAACCTCAAGTTTCAATAGAGCCCGACGAACCAACGCCACTCCGCAGATCTAGTAGGCTTTCTCATCCTCCTGAAAGATACTATGGGTTTCTTGTAGATGGGGATCGAGAGGATTGCATTATCGATGATGATGAGCCTACTAATTTTCAGCAGGCTATCACAAGTAAAGACTCGGTGAAGTGGCTGGATGCTATGAGATCCGAAATGGAATCCATGTACACCAATAAAGTATGGACTTTAGAAGTTGCTCCTCCTGGGGTGAAACCAGTTAGATGCAAATGGATCTTCAAAAAGAAGATTGGTGCATTTGGACAAGTGGAAACCTATAAAGCTAGACTCGTTGCAAAAGATTTTCGTCAAAGACCAGGATTGGACTATGATGAAACCTTTTCACCAGTAGCTATGCTTAAATCCATTCGGATCCTGCTTGCCATTGCTGCCTTCCATGACTATGAAATCTGGCAGATGGACGTAAAAACAGCTTTTCTAATTGGACATTTAGAAGAGAGTGTTTACATGGATCAACCAGAAGGTTTCTTAGACAGTGGGAGCAGCGGAAAAGTGTGCAAGTTGCTTAAATCTATTTATGGATTAAATCAAGTATCGCGGAGTTGGAACATCTGCTTTGATGAGACAGTCAAAGAATTTGACTTTATCAAATATGTAGATGAACCATGCATTTATAAGAAGATTGTAGAAGGAGCAGTAGTCTTCCTCGTTTTGTACGTCGACGACATACTACTGATAGGGAATGATGTCCCTATGCTACAATCAGTAAAGCTCTTCTTATCATAGAAATTCTCCATGAAAGACTTGGGAGATGCATCCTACATTCTGGGTATTAAGATCTATCGTGATAGATCCAAAAGGATGTTGGGACTTTCACAGTCCAGGTATATTGACACTATATTAAAGAGATTTAGTATGGAAGATTCCAAGCACGGTAATTTACCCGCTTGTCACGGGATCACCCTCTCCAAAGAGATGTCTCTAAAGACTGATGAAGAGAGGGCTCGCATGGGCATTATACCATACGCTTCGGCAGTAGGATCCATAATGTATGCGATGTTATGTACCAGACCAGATGTAGCTTACGCACTTAGTGTGGTAAGCAGGTATCAGTCTGACCCAGGTGAGAAGCATTGGATAGCTGTAAAAAACATTCTCAAGTACCTAAGAAGGACTAAGGAGATGTTCTTGATTTACGGTAATGGGGACCTCCAGGTCGAGGCTTTTACCGACTCCAGCTTCCAAAGTGACAAAGATGTAGGGTTCCTAGGCACTCCCAAGAGGTCTCACAAGGCATCAACCATGCCAATTTAAAATTTTACGGTGCCTACAAACCCTAAACTACGGATCGTTTGCTAGAAATCTAGGCGAAAAAGTAATCTAGTTAACAATTAACTATAAGATACGGAAATACAACCTTTGTAGATCCGGTGCTCCACCTCCATAGCTCCATGAAGAAGTGTCCTCGCTGTCCAAAACGAAATCCGGGCTCTTGCGTCGGCTTCGTCGGAGAATGAACGGGCTAGGTCATCGATGTCCATTGCCGAAGATGATCTACGTCGAGGCATCGCTAAATCAAGCTCCGACTTCACCAAGTCAAGAACCTTGTGAAGTAAACACACTCTACTACTTGGCAAGAGGTAGAGGATGAAGAAATAGGAAGTGGGTAGACTTTAGAATTGGATTTCTCACTCTAATTCATCAATCACCATTGATGAGGTTTGGTTTCTCTTCTTGAAGAAGAAGGAGAAGAAGAAGAATATTATGATAAGTTTTTTTTCAAAAAGAAAAGAATAACAATACTTATCATAACACTAACCATGGTAATGTGTAGAGAATCAATCATGGTTAAATGGGATGGTTAGGGTTAAGCATGAGACAAAATGGTTGCAAAAGTCAAAGTCTTCATGAAGCTTCATGAACAAAACAAAAGAAGCCACCATTTTCTCATTTGCTTTTCATTTTCCAAAATGAATAAATGAATAAATAAATAGATATGAAAATGTAAACCCTAACCATTACATAACCATGGTTTAAACTTTACACAAAACACATGTTAGCATGCATCATCAAACATGATACATACAAGTGCACAAAGGTATATCGCATATACAATGCGCACGTCCGAGTGAGAAAATCCATCTAAAGTGAACCGATACTAGTTAATGCAAAGTAATATATCAAATATATAATTATGCATTAAATCATTAAATCAACTCTTGATTTAACGATCCGGTCATATCGCATATAACCGGCTAGTATCCAATGTATCGGCTTATCGAATCAATCCTTGATTCGATAATTAGGTTATATCGCATACAACCATTCGACACATTGATCGCGAGAATGAAATACGGTATCATATACATTACTCTCGGTCCCGCACATATCTCATATGCGCTCCTATTTCGTTTCGCTTGAGCCAGGAAACCTCTGTGTAGGACTCTAAAGACTCGTCAATACGCCGGCAGCAGAGGATGATCATATCAAACACCCACAAGCCGCAAGCGGTCTGCTAAACGTAACGGCCACCCGGGTATTGAGCGATCTGAAGATCGACGAGCAAGCCCGCTCACACTCCAGTGAATCCAACCAGTAACACTACCGTACAGTCCGGTCTGATCGTCTGATATGTCGCATATCTCGCCTAGGGGTGGTAAACGTCAGACCCCAATAGCTCGATAAGTCGTGTCGATATGAGGTCTATAACAATTTGAGAAACTACTGGTAACACTTACCAGTAAATCTCAGCAACCCTGGCCAGGGATTTCCTGTTATAGCCAATCGAACACAGCGCAACATCAACCCCCTATACCGGAAGAGATGAATCCCCTCCTATCGCTCATTGCCTCCATGTGACTCGGGACTGTACCCAAAAACCACCGTTTTGCACGCCCTCTTGGACGTGGTAAGATGGAAATCAAAGCACAGTGGGAACCACACAAGACTCTATGACGATCTCGGGTCAACAGACTACTCTGTACCAGTGTCACCAGAGAACTGCCATCTGACGTGAGGTATAATACCATCTGGGAGTTCTCGGCGAGTCCGTCCAGTGTACCCAGTCTCTACTGAGCACCCGTATATCATCTCTGATGTCAAACACCGATGGATATGGGATCATCCATCGCCCATCTGTATGGGTCAAGAAGGTACACGCTAGTCTACTCTGGTATATCGATGCCCCGTCTCGATACACCCACGACTAGGGACTTTGAAGGATGTACTTATAGACTACCATGTCCCCACTAGTATGATCCGCATCATAGTCCAGGTAGTCAAGCACACATCCTAAGGGCTTTACCAACATGTAACAGAGAGACAATCAGTATACACGTTAAGGTAAAGAGTAACCAGATAGCATACTATCATGTCGAGCAAGAAAGTCCTTCCTATATATGTCCCAGCATCCACTACAATATACATCCTATGTACAGTAATGGCCTCTAGGGCATACATATAACTAACAATCTCCCACTTGCACTAGGGCCATCTGTAGCAGTGGTCGTAGTATCTCATACTCAACCATCCCATGAAAGTCTCTCTCTGGGAATAGGCCTTCGTGAGTGGATCCGCTGCGTTATCCTCTAAGTCTGCTCTCCTAACCTCGATCTCCCTGGAGATCAACCATCTCCATGATCAAGTGATACTGCCTTAGAATATGTCTGGATCACTGATGGGACGGACGTTCCTTGGCATAAGCCACAACTCCATTGTCTCACAATGGTAGGAACATAGTTCATCTCATGAACCATTATACACCCAAACAGCCTCTTTGGTAGCATCTTAAGTAGTGATGTATTCAGCCTTTATCTTCTAGTATGTCACAGTATCTAGCTTGGAACTCTTCCAACATACCGTCCCTTTACTGAGGGTAAAGACAATGCCTGTGACTGACACTCAGTCGTCTTTATCACCCTGGAACCCTTCCAGTGATTCTCCCCAGGATCGGTTGATACTGTCTCACTACAACTAGCGAGAATCCTAACATCCAATTAAATCTATCTCATAGATCCAAAACTCAGGATTTAGGAGGTATCATTTTGATCCTTTATGGAGAATCATAGTGATAAGCGGAGATTGATCGAGCGTAGCATAGGAAACTACTTCCCTATCAAGAGTATGTCATCCACGTAGTCTACGAGGATCGTCACCATACTCCCTACTACCTTTTTGTTTATACAAGGTTCATCTACCATTTTGATGATGTCAAACTCTTTGACTTATCCATAAAAACAGATGTTCCAACACCGCGATGCCTGCTTTATCATATAAAGCATCTTGTACACGTTTCCGCTGCTCCCACTGTCTACGAAGCCCTCTGGCTGTGTACTTATAGACGCTCTCTTCCAAATCATTATTTAGAAAAGCAGTCAAGACACCCAACCACCAGATATCGCAGTCATGGTATGTAGCCGTGACAAGTAGGATCTGGATGGACTTAAGCATAGCTACTTAGAAAAGGTTTCATCATCATCCATACCTGGTCAACGATGTAGACCTTTAACAAGTCTAGCTTTGAAAGTCTCAACTTTTCCATGTACACCAAGTAATCTTCTCAAGATATACTTGCTCCTGATGGGGATTTAACCCTTCAGATATAGCAGCTAAAGTCCATACTTTGCTGGTGTATAAGGATTCCATCTCAGATCACTAAGCATCCAGCCATTCTTACAGAGTCTTACTCTCGATGGCCTGCTCGAAACTAGTTGGGTCATCATCTCATGATTCAATCCTCGCTCCCACTGTCATAGAGAAACCGAAGTATCTCTCAGGTGGGTGAGGAACCCTACTAGATCGGCGGAGAGGCTGAGGTTCGTTGGTATCTACTGAATCCTTTGGTTCTATCAAATCATCAGCTGCAGTCTGTATAGCTGGAACATTTCCAGTTCTACATTACAGATTTTGCCTCGAGCTTGTCCAGATTTTGCTTTTAGACATAGGCCGGACAACCCCAAATCTTAACTGACTTAAGACATGGGCTCTTCCCATACCATATCTCATATGGAGTGGTAGGCAACTGATTTGATTCGAGCCGTATTCAATAGGTATGCAACTTCTCAAGCGCATAACTCCCAGAAGGAAAAATGTAACTCAGTAGTACTCATCATAGAGCACACCTTATCATATAGGGTGTGATTGCTCCGCCCCGATACACCATCGTGCTATGGTGTATACAGAGGAGTAATGCTGAGAGAGAATCTCATTCTCCTTTAGAATAGTCCAGTATTTCCATGCTCAAGTATTCTCCTCCTTGATCACATCAAAGGACATAATACTTATACCCTTATTGGTTCTCTACTTCTAACTTATATTCTGTGAATATCTCAAAAGGTTCGGACTTATGTTTCAACAGGAACGCATGTCTGAATCTTGAGAGATTATCAGAGAATGTAATGAAGTAAAAGAACCGGTCTTGGCATGTGTAGACAGGGGACCTACATACATCAACATGTATCATCCCAAGAGTTTACTAACTCTTTCTCTGTTTCCAATAAACAGAGCTGTGGTCATCTTATCTTTGTGACATGACTGGCGAGTTTCACAAGATGTAAATTCAAACTAATTTAAATATGCATCTTTATGTAACTCCAGCTAGTCGGGTCGCATTGATATGACCTAGTCTACAATGCCTCAAGAAGAATTTGTTCATTTCTGAACTCATCCTCTTGTGTGTGTTCCGTATACTAAGAACTGTAGTTTGATTTAGAACATTAATGCTTTTAGATAACGTGCCTGAACCGATCAACTTTTGATGTAGGAAATGTTCAAAACATTATCCAACAATACAAAATTTTATCATTTCTTTACTTATAAAGAGACTGATATGATTTTGTATATCAGGTTCGGTATCTAATAACATTCGTTCAGAATCAATGTATCAGTAATACAGGGTGACAGTGACCGACAGACTTGGCTGCAACTCTTGCCCCATTTTCTGCCTCATGAAACTTATCACATGTTCTCAGTTCTCTACCTTTCTATAGCCCTATGTAACAGATCACATATCTGGGATCCTGATCTGGTATCACATACCCAGGACGTAGAGAATACTGAGAAACAGTTCTGTATAATGAACACACCCGAAGATGATGCATCATCATGCACTCTCTTCGTTTGGGCGGCACGGGAAATCTGGTATTCCCCAATTTCCTGCTCTGTCTTATAACAATTATAAGTTGGAGCGGGACCAACGTTCCCCAGCTCAGTATAACAAGCGGGTTCGGTCAATAATCCGTATTATTATCTTGATTAAGGCGTGATATGGTCGCTACCTGGAGAGAGAGAGAAGAAAACACTCAGCGTGCGCTCTTGCAAGAATAGATTGGTTATTATTTTATCTAATCAGGATGGCTCCCACTGCTTTTTATCAAATCTTCCTTCAAACCCTAAAAGGAAAGACTAGCCGAGATTAATTACACACTACAAGTTTGCCAATCTTTCAGTCAGGCCAGTGTCGGTACTTTGAGGGAGGTCCCCCGTGCTTTCGCACGAACCTAATTAATGTAAACCTCGTTTTCCCAGAGGCGTAACCCCGTTGACACCTTTCTAGACACCTACTTGATCGGCTAATTGTAATGTATAAAACTCTCCCAGGAGTAACACTTACTCGCAGCGGGTATCGGGATCCAACTATCTCATAGAAGGTATGCAATCTCATTGCAAATCTCAACACTTGAAATTCCCGATAATATTTTGCCCCGAACGATCTATGACCTTGACAAGGTCAACAAACCATAGACCGCAAGTCAAGTTCAACCCGTCATTTCTTGATTGAATCAAACCCACCCGCACGACCCTTGACAAGGTCAACAAGGCCGCACGACTACCCTAACCCAATCTGCATCATATGCATAAGCAGATAAATACTGGTTAGCTACCGCACACTGCGCCTTGACAAGGTCAACAAACGCAGCACGAATACTAAACAGGATTTATCTGAAATGACGGAGGGCTACGACAGGTTTTTCTGAAAACCTATTGCGTAATGAACTTGATATCGTTGTAGAATCAAATGAATTTTGAAATGGAGTGTCTTTGATGCTTTTCTAGTTTTGCTAAAGGAGTCACTCCCGGTGAAGGGATCGTCGGTCCTTTCCTCATCGAATGAGGTGCGGGATATATCATATATATCTCTGTGCAAAGCAAAATCACTTAAAAGCAATCAAAAGACAAACCGAGTGTGTAGCATCTGCCAGTTATTGCTAAAGGAGTCACTCCCGGTGAAGGGATCTCGGTCCTTTCCTTATCGAATAAGGTGCAGGATATATCACATATACCTCTATGCAAAGCAAGAACTGTAGCTACCCTTTTTATTTTGAAATTCGATTCTACAACATCTTAGGTTTCTTTTATTTCATTAATCACATTAATGAAGTCCCATCATTTAAGTACCTAAACATCACAGATAAATACGACGTACACTTATGCCATCCGCATTCGCCTCGATGTCCCCTCGTGCACCGTTAGGTTAGGTAACTAACGGCAGAGCGGGGCAGGGCTAGCGCGGGTGTAAAACATAAGTAACGTCTATATAATATATCATATATACTATATACTGTATCTATCACAGAACATCACATGATCACATCACAGATATCGCAGCAGAAGAATCATATGAAATATTGGATATACTAGGACGTCCGTGTTTTCAATACGAGCCAGTATAAAACACGGATTCCACGGTCGCGATGAATAGCCAAACCCACACCCCTAGACCCCTACGAGAGCGGCAAGCAACCCTACCAATTGTGGAGTTAGGAGACCCGGACTCGACTCCTCGAGTTGGTCTCCCACTGGACTCCAGAACCCGGTTACTTGTGCCCTCCTCCTTGGGTCTATCCTAGTGCAGAAAAGTAAATAATATACATCAACGGTGACAACTTCCGCAACCTGGAAGTGCCCCAAATAAAAGAATATTACATACAAGTTTTTACATGAATGAAAATGAAAAACACTCATCTCACATAAAAAACCCCGGCTATTCAAACACGACGATCCAATATAACATATCCAGCAACACATAACATCACATGTCATCAACGTAAGTAAATATGTCCATCCCAATTGTCGTTGACATATAGCAACGAAACCGGCGATATCACATATTACACTTACGGTCACAGAAAAGAAAGTGTAAAACTACAACAGTTGGAATCCGCAACCACCTCAGACATCGCATGCCTGACCAAATGAATTCTTTAGACATCGCATGCCTAACAATTATAAACCCCGCATTTTAGTCTCAAAAATCGAAAACTCTTTTCAATATCAAGTCGGGCAATTCAACAAGATTCCCGACATCCTGATCGAATACTCGTCGCAAACTTCAGTAGGCGGCCGCACCCCCGATACCGTCGACGAAGTGCACCAAGGCGGAACACCGCTACCGCGAGCACCCTGACGGATGCTTTCGGCGACGGGGTTCTCCTACAGTCACTTGGTCGGGGCTATGGAGTGAGGCTGTCTATTAAGTTTACCCGGCGAGTATCCGCGTACGCTACGTGATTGCAACGGACTTTTGATCACATCAAAATTCCGTGGCAACCGATCAAGTGAGACTAAACTGCTATGTTTATAATATTCATTCCGTTATCTCATAACAATTTGTGAATTCCAATTATTGTATCACATTCCAGATAAACAGAAAATGTTAAACTTTCCGATCGAACAATCGAACACCCAAGTTTTCCCGATACAGATCAACACATGAAACAAGTCTAACAACATTCCGTTCATGCCTCAGTACCAACGGTCCAGCCGTAGAAGGGTCAAGCCAACGCCTCACATGTGGCACGCCGTACTGCCCCAAACCCGAAGGTTCAAAGGGCAGTTCAAGACGGTCACATAATCGAGTTAAGGTTTGTTGTCTTCTAGAGGGTCCATCGCGTTACTTGCACTACTTAGAACGTCGTTAAACTTCGGAAAAATCCAACACTTGGAAATTTCCCGACAGGGGAAAAATTGGGTATTTATATCCGGTCGAACTTTTTAACATATTCTAAAATTTATCCGGAAAGCCACATAGACAAAATTTGATACTCCGATCGAAACACCGAATCCCCAAAAACACAGCAGAAAAATTCAACTCTTGAATAAATATTAAAAATTCCCAGAAAACTCAGCTCTTTGAACTAGGAATTACTGTGCAAAGGAACAGGGCTGACGTCATCAAGGGGCCGCTGATCCGCGGCAGAAGCATGGCTTCTGCCGCGGATCCGCCGCGAAATTTACTGTTCACCAGAAACTTTTTGCACCGTAATTCTTATTTTTCCCTGCTGAATTTTTTAGTAATTTTTAATTTGGAAAAACTCAATGTTTTCAAAAAAGTACAGAGAGCAAGATTGATTTGGTGTTTCGGGTTCGATCGGGTTTCAAATTCCTTCTAGACTTCGCCTAAGGCTCTAGCTAGGCTCTGATACCACTGTAGGGTTCCTAGGCACTCCCAAGAGGTCTCACAAGGCATCAACCATGCCAATTTAAAATTTTACGGTGCCTACAAACCCTAAACTACGGATCGTTTGCTAGAAATCTAGGCGAAAAAGTAATCTAGTTAACAATTAACTATAAGATACGGAAATACAACCTTTGTAGATCCGGTGCTCCACCTCCATAGCTCCATGAAGAAGTGTCCTCGCTGTCCAAAACGAAATCCGGGCTCTTGCGTCGGCTTCGTCGGAGAATGAACGGGCTAGGTCATCGATGTCCATTGCCGAAGATGATCTACGTCGAGGCATCGCTAAATCAAGCTCCGACTTCACCAAGTCAAGAACCTTGTGAAGTAAACACACTCTACTACTTGGCAAGAGGTAGAGGATGAAGAAATAGGAAGTGGGTAGACTTTAGAATTGGATTTCTCACTCTAATTCATCAATCACCATTGATGAGGTTTGGTTTCTCTTCTTGAAGAAGAAGGAGCAGAAGAAGAATATTATGATAAGTTTTTTTTCAAAAAGAAAAGAATAACAATACTTATCATAACACTAACCATGGTAATGTGTAGAGAATCAATCATGGTTAAATGGGATGGTTAGGGTTAAGCATGAGACAAAATGGTTGCAAAAGTCAAAGTCTTCATGAAGCTTCATGAACAAAACAAAAGAAGCCACCATTTTCTCATTTGCTTTTCATTTTCCAAAATGAATAAATGAATAAATAAATAGATATGAAAATGTAAACCCTAACCATTACATAACCATGGTTTAAACTTTACACAAAACACATGTTAGCATGCATCATCAAACATGATACATACAAGTGCACAAAGGTATATCGCATATACAATGCGCACATCCGAGTGAGAAAATCCATCTAAAGTGAACCGATACTAGTTAATGCAAAGTAATATATCAAATATATAATTATGCATTAAATCATTAAATCAACTCTTGATTTAACGATCCGGTCATATCGCATATAACCGGCTAGTATCCAATGTATCGGCTTATCGAATCAATCCTTGATTCGATAATTAGGTTATATCGCATACAACCATTCGACACATTGATCGCGAGAATGAAATACGGTATCACATACACACATTACTCTCGGTCCCGCACATATCTCATATGCGCTCCTATTTCGTTTCGCTTGAGCCAGGAAACCTCTGTGTAGGACTCTAAAGACTCGTCAATACGCCGGCAGCAGATGATGATCATATCAAACACCCACAAGCCGCAAGCGGTCTGCTAAACGTAACGGCCACCCGGGTATTGAGCGATCTGAAGATCGACGAGCAAGCCCGCTCACACTCCAGTGAATCCAACCAGTAACACTACCGTACAGTCCGGTCTGATCGTCTGATATGTCGCATATCTCGCCTAGGGGTGGTAAACGTCAGACCCCAATAGCTCGATAAGTCGTGTCGATATGAGGTCTATAACAATTTGAGAAACTACTGGTAACACTTACCAGTAAATCTCAGCAACCCTGGCCAGGGATTTCCTGTTATAGCCAATCGAACACAGCGCAACATCAACCCCCTATACCGGGAGAGATGAATCCCCTCCTATCGCTCATTGCCTCCATGTGACTCGGGACTGTACCCAAAAACCACCGTTTTGCACGCCCTCTTGGACGTGGTAAGATGGAAATCAAAGCACAGTGGGAACCACACAAGACTCTATGACGATCTCGGGTCAACAGACTACTCTGTACCAGTGTCACCAGAGAACTGCCATCTGACGTGAGGTATAATACCATCTGGGAGTTCTCGGCGAGTCCGTCCAGTGTACCCAGTCTCTACTGAGCACCCGTATATCATCTCTGATGTCAAACACCGATGGATATGGGATCATCCATCGCCCATCTGTATGGGTCGAGAAGGTACACGCTAGTCTACTCTGGTATATCGATGCCCCGTCTCGATACACCCACGACTAGGGACTTCGAAGGATGTACTTATAGACTACCATGTCCCCACTAGTATGATCCGCATCATAGTCCAGGTAGTCAAGCACACATCCTAAGGGCTTTACCAACATGTAACAGAGAGACAATCAGTATACACGTTAAGGTAAAGAGTAACCAGATAGCATACTATCATGTCGAGCAAGAAAGTCCTTCCTTTATACGTCCCAGCATCCACTACAATATACATCCTATGTACAGTAATGGCCTCTAGGGCATACATATAACTAACAAAGATGACTCTAAATCCGTTTCGGGTTTTGTGTTTACCCTCAATGGAGGGGCGGTATGTTGGAGGAGTTCCAAACAGGATACCGTCGCAGACTAAACTATGGAGGCTGAGTATATAGCTGCTAACGATGCCGCGAAAGAAGCTGTCTGGATGAAGAAGTTCATCTCTGAACTTCAGGTAGTTCCGTCCATTGCTAATCCAATACCTTTGTATTGTGATAACAATGGGGCTGTAGCATTAGCGAAGGAACCAAGGTCCCATCAGAAATCCAGGCATATCTTGAGGCGGTATCACCTGATCAGGAAGATCGTGGATCGTCGGGAGATCGAGGTGCAGAGAGTGGACACAAAAGACAACACGGCAGATCCATTCACCAAGGCCATCCCTCAAGTCCAGTTCGAGAGGCTGTTTGAGATGTTGGGCATGCGGTACGCCAGCAACTGGATCTAGTACAGACAGTGGGTACTCATTGCGCCAATTATAGGCCTTAGTGCAAGTAGGAGATTGTTGGATATATATGCCCTAGAGGCCTTCATTGTATAGGATGCTAGGGATATGTATGTATATGACAATCTTGCTTGATATGATAATACGCTATTTGGTTTGTCTTTATTTTAACGTGTGATATATTTTACTTTGTATTTATATACATGTTGATAAAGCCCATAGGATGTTTGCCTGACTACCGGCGTCGTGATGGCAGTCATGCTTGTGGGAGCTGGGTAGTCAATAGGCACATCCTTAAATGTCCCTGATCGCAGGAGTATCGAGACTGGGCATCGATACTCCAGAGTAGACTAGTGTATACATATCTAGACCCTGACGAGGGGCGATGGATTGGTCCCGCAGCCATTGGTGATATGCACCTAAGATTGTATACAGATGCTCACCGAATGTGAGTACACCGGACAGGACTCGCCGAGAACTGACTGGATGGTATTATACCTAACGTCAGATAGCAGTTCTCAGGTGACATGTGTGCAGATAGTCTGTTGACTTGAGGTCGTCATTTGTCTCGTGTGAGTTCCCACTGTGCTTTGATTACTACCCTACCACGGCTCAAAGGAGTCGTGCAAACAGGTTTTAGTTGGGTACAGTCCCGAGCCACATGGAGGCAGTGAGCGACTGTTAGGGATTCGTCTCTCCCGGTATAGGGAGTCGATATCGCACTGTGATCAGTTGGTCATTACCATAAGTCCCTGGCCAGGGCTGATTGAGAATTACTGGTGGACTGATCAGTAGATTCTCGGATGGTCTTGAGCCACACCGGCACGACTTGTACGGTTGTTAGGGGTCTGACGTTCACCACCTCCCTAGACCATACATGCGATACTCTCAGACGAACAGACCGGACTGCGCGGATATTGTCACGGACAGGCTCAGTAGGGGTTACGGACGAGTTCGCTCGTCGGCCTCCTTTTCGACACGTACCTGGGTTGCCGTTACGTACAGCTAGTGCCACTGACGGACTTGTGGTTAAACCCACTGCCAGCGTACTGTCGAGTCTTTAGAGTCCCACACAGAGGGTTTCCCCGGATCAGACGAGACGATGTAGATGTCGTATGGTTTTACGGCAGGGTTTCGATCGCATTCATGTACTGGCTACTCGAATGACGATTGGACGGATAATACTGGTAGGTTTTGGTTTAAACCGGATACTAGTATTGTAGTATTGGATTATACTGATCTCAGTGTATCCGTATTTTTCGGAATACGGATACGGGTATGAAAATACGGAAAAGGGCATTCTTGTAAATTCACAAGGTTGACCTTCTAGAAGGAGACACCTCATTATTGTTTTATTCTTTTTCATTAAAGGATTAATGAGGTGGAATTAGGAGAGTTATGAAGCATGGGTTGAAAGCATAGCTATGTATTTATTTATTCACTTTGGAATTACTATTCAAGTAAGGTTGCCTTTTATTTGATTAAAGAATTCCATGGTTGAATTATTGTGAAAAATACATAGCCATTCTCACTTCTTATTTTTTTTTTCAATTTCATTCACACAAATGCTTTCTCTCTCCTAGGTTTTTCTTCTCTTCATGAAACTCATACACTTGCATGTGTTGCAAATCAATGAGTTTTGAGATCAATTAATCCATAACACTCACTCTACATCTACTTAGTCTTCTCACTTAGCAAGTTTGATCACTAAGTTATCTCATGGAGGTTGGAGCTTGATCGTAGGCACCTCGGGTGGATCCATCTTTGACGCAAAGGAGACCGGCAACCGAACTCTTCCAAACCCTAGAAGTAGCCAAAGAAAGGAGATCAAGAACAAGGAGCTAGAACCAAGGAGCCAGGAGGAACTTGAAGATCCGAAGGACTAGACACGAGAGTATAACTTCTTAACCTAGTAGTTAGCACTCTCTTAGTTTAGTTTTGTTAGATAAGGCTTAATAAAGATCCTAAAGTGGGAAAAAGTTCATGATGCAAAGCAAAACAAGTTTCTTTTGTTGTGAGAAAACCGTTTTTTAAAGTATTCCGCCTCCCCGCCACACGTGGGGTGTGCATCATGCACTTACAGGAAGATCAATAGAGATATTGTTCTTGACTCGCCACAGTTTTAGTAAAATGGATTTTTTCAGAAAACAGTAGTGGGAGTATGGTAGAACTGGAAGTGATTCCAGAACCGCAAACGATTACGGAAAATTTAATAGGACCAATAGATTCAATCAGGTTTGACATTCCATTAGCCACTCCGCAGATTTGGTGGGTAACCTTAGACACCCGAGAGGTACTTCGGTAGCCTCAAGGACGGTGACAGGGAGGTTCTTATCTACCCAGACTTGACACTACTGTTGTTCCAAGCTATGAGACCCGGTAGGAGGGTTGTTGTGGTCAGTGGGAGCAGCGGAAGCATAGTGGGCAAGTAGCTTATGTCTATTTATAGACTAGAGCAGTTATAGCGGAGATTGATCATCTAATTTTGATGTGACAGTCATGGGTTTGACTTCATCAGAATAGGGGATGGATCTGTTAAGAAGGTAGTAGGGTGTGTTGTCCTGGTATTTGGATGACATACACAGAGTAGGAAGTAAAATTCCTATACTACGATCAGTTGTACTGTGGTCGTCACACAGTTGTTTCTCCAGACAGGATATGGATATAATATTTGACATTCTGGTTTCTAGATCTACGGTTTTAGATCTGGATTTGGGTAGTTTCCCAATGTGGGTACTTTGACAGTATTCTAATGGTTTTTAGAATAGATGACTCCTGACATAGTGGTGTACCTGCAGGTGATGGAGTCACCCTCTCTAAAGGTGTCTTACAGACTAAAGGGGAGAGGGATGTGCATGATTGGCAGATCACTTGCTTAGGCAGTAGAGTCAATCATGAGATGTCAAGTACCACACCAAATGTTGTTTTTGCACTAGATGCAATAAGTTTGTATTAATCCAATCCTGGAGAAACATAAGGAAGCAGTTTTAGAACATAAGTGAATGTTCTACGGATTTGATGACGACAGCCTCCTTCGGGAGACGGTTATCATTCCAGGCTTCAAAGGTGACATGGATGACAGAGTGATTGTCAGAGTTATAGTTTTTCCCTCTTACAAGGGACAGTATTATGGACAGGTGGTCCAAGAGGATACTGTGGGAAGTATGGTGCCGGATACTGATTAGGTTCAGTTTTCGATACAGTCTAAGAAGTTTGGATTTGGAGTTCATTTATGAACTAAGGTCCCATCAGATATCCAGACATATTCTAAGACAGGTATTACTCAATTCGGGAGATGGCTTTCTCCGCGAACTTGAGATTAAGAGAGACATAGAAAGAAACATCCTGGCGGATCCACTCACTGGGGCTATTTCTCGAACACAATAGTTTTACAAACGGGCTTTGTGAAACTGATTAGTAGAGGAGTTGGGTGTTGGTTTCACACGGGCTGTGAGTACGCAACATCGCAATAATTAGCCTTAAGTGCAAGTGGGAGATTGTTGGATATAGTGCCCTCAAAGTCAATTATTGGATCGCAGGTACGTGATTGCAATGATTGCGGAGGACCTATACCGGTAGGACAGTCTTACTCGAGATGATAGTATGCTATCTGATTTGCCTTTATCAGTCGTGTATAGGTTCAGGTGACTGATCACGATTACACTTTGATAGAGCCCTTAAGATCTTGCTTGACTACCAACAGTATGAGGGCGATCATATAAGTGAGAGTTGGGTGGTCTATAAGCATATCCTTAATAGTAGTCCCTAGTCGTGGGAGTTTCGAGACAGGGCATCGATACTCCGGAGTAGACTAGTGTATACAGTCGAGACCCCGACGAGGGCGGTGGACGGTCTCACCAGCCACTGGTGTCAGTTGGATCACCTAAAATGTATACAGGTGCTCATTAGGTTATGAGTACACCGGACAGGACTCGCCGGGAATCTGCTAGTTGGTATTATACATATCGTCAGATAGCAGTTCCCTGGTGACATGTGTACAGGTTAGTTCATCGACCTGAGGTCGTCATTTGTCTCGTGTGAGTTCCCACTGTGCTTTGATTTCTACCCTACCACGGCTCAAAGGAGTCGTGCAAACAGGTAGTTTTTGGGTACAGTCCCAAGCCACATGGAGGCATGTGAGCGGATCGGCAGGGGATTCGTCTCTCCCGGTATTGGGGGTGGAGGTCGCGCCGTGTCTAGGAAAGCCATTACACCAAGTCCTTGGCCAAGGCAGGTGAGATTTACTGGTAGGTACTCCAGTAGTATCTCAGGGTGTTCAGGGCTTGTCTCCGACACGACTTATACAGCTATTGCGGGTCTGACGTTACTAGCCCCCTAGGCCGGATATGCGATACTCATAGACGAACGGACCGGACTGTATATACATTGTCATTGTTAGGTTCAGTAGGGTTTCTGGATGAGTTCGCTCATCAGCCTCCCTTGAGGTCAGTCCATGGGCAGCCGTTACGCATAGCTAGTGCCGCTGACGGTTTATGGTTAAACCCACTGCCATGGTACT
This sequence comes from Agapanthus africanus, assembly GCA_030015575.1. Taxonomy (NCBI): domain Eukaryota; kingdom Viridiplantae; phylum Streptophyta; class Magnoliopsida; order Asparagales; family Amaryllidaceae; genus Agapanthus; species Agapanthus africanus. Next base: position 592,929,797 of record CM057337.1, on the reverse strand, counting down.
GAAGAGTCATTAGAGTCCCCCACAGATAGTTTCCCAAGTTCGGGCGAAATGTTGTAGAGGCCGTATGGTTTTATGGCAGGGTTCGGAAAATGCACGTGCGTTTACGCACGTGTTATTTTTCGGGCAGATAATACTGGTGGGCTTTGGTTTAAGCCGGATCCATGTATTATATAGAGTAGATATAATATTTTTGTCTCAGTTGCATTTGTATTCGGTCGTAATACAAATGCGGATATATTTATACAGTTACGGGGTTATCCTGAAATTCGTTTCGGGATCACTTTTAGAAGTTGCCAGTTTCCAGTTTTCTATCAGCCGTCTTTTAACATTCGGTTAAAAACGGATTTATCTTTTCTTGAGATGAGTGTGGAAGGTTCTAGAAGTTTCTAGAAGAGGTGACTAGGTTAGAATGGTGTTGAGTTTTCATTGGTTGCTTTCTTTGTGTTCACACTTTGTGTTCACAGTATGTGTTCACACTTTGTGTTCACACTAGAGATATTTTCTTATTGTCACCTCCCCCTCTCCTACACTCACCCCCCACCTCTATATATGTGGCCGGCCCTCCTCCTCTCTCTCTCACTCACTTCATTTGGTTAAAAAGATTATGATAGTTTCGGTGTATGGAATTTCACAGCTCATTTCATTCCATTACCCGATTCCCACGGCAACTTCATTAACCGTTCGTCCATGGTTTTGGACGAAGCGAGAAAAATTATTCCACTCATTCTCTACATCAATCTTGGTCGTCTCTTTTAGCAAACTTGACGACCGAGTTACCTCGAGTCAGAGGCGGGAGCCCGTTTAAAGATCCGATGACGTGGTGCCACCTAGACGAGGAGATCGGAGATCGACGAGATCGGAGCAGCCGCAACGGAGCGTGGGATGATGGTTAAAGAATGAAGGACTCGGATCGTTCGGTATAACCTTTCTTCCCTCTTTGTAGATTGTTAGTTTAGCGTTAATGGCAGATCCGAGTTTTAGTATGCGATTGCGCCAGTTATAAAAGTTTTTGTTCCGTATTTGGCGTCTGAAAGACGGCCGGGGCGCTACCGTAGACTTACACTGTATACCATCTCTAATGTCAAACACCAATGGATATGGGATCATCCATTGCCCATCTACATAGGTCGAGAAGTTATACGCTAGTCTACTCTGGTATATCGATGCCCCGTCTCGATACACCCACGACTAGGGACATTAAAGGATGTACTTACCGACTACCTTTGTCCAACTAGTATGATCCGCATCATAATCTAGGTAGTCAAGTACAAATCCTAAGGGCTTCACCAACATGTAACAGAGAGACAATCAGTGTACATGTTAAGATAAAGAGCAACCAGATAGCATACTATCATGTCGAGCAAGAAAGTCCTCGCTATATATGTCCAAGCATCCACTAAAATATACATCTTATGTACAGTAATGGCCTCTAGGGCATACTTATAACTAACAATACACGCTTTCTTCTAAATCACCATTTAGAAATGCGGTCTTAACATCCATTTGCCAGATTTTGTAGTCATGGTATGCAGCAATGTCAAGTAGGATCCGGATGGACTTAAGCATAGCCACTGGAGAAAAAGTTTCGTCATAATCCACACCTGGTCGTTGACGAAAACCCTTTGCAACAAGTCTAGTTTTGAAAGTCTCAACTTTTCCATCTACACCAAGTTTCTTCTTAAAGATCCATTTGCTCCCAATGGGTTTTACCCCTTCAGGAGAAACTTCCAAAGTCCATACATTGTTGGTGTACATGGATTCCATCTCAGATCGCATTGCATCTAGCCACTTCACAGAGTCTCCACTCGTGATGGCCTGCTCAAAGCTATTTGGGTCATCATCCTCCATGATGCAATCCTCGGTTCCACCATCAATGAGAAAACCGTAGTATCTCTCAGGTGGATGAGGAACCCTACTAGAACGGCGGAGAGGCTGAGGTTCGTTGGGAGCTATCGAATCCTCTGGTTCCACTAAATCTTCAGTTGCAGTTTGTGCTGCTGGAACTTCATCCAGCTCTACCTCTTTGCCACTAATTTCTTTTACAAGAAATTCCTTTTCCAAAAAGGTGGCGTATTGAGAAACAAACACTTTTTGTTCCTCAGCGTGGTAGAAAATATATCCTTGTGAATTCTTCGGATATCCCACAAACTTGCAAAGAACTGATCGTGCTCCGAGTTTGTCCGGATTTTGCCTCTTGACATAGGCCGAACAACCCCATATCTTAACTCGTTTAAAATGTGGTCTCTTCCCACTTCATATCTCATATGGTGTGGTAGGTACAGATTTAGATGGAACTTGATTCAATAGGTATGCTATTGTCTCAAGCGCATAACCCCAAAAGGAAATAGGCAACTCAGTGGTGCTCATCATAGAGCGCACCATATCTAATAGGATGCGGTTCCTCCGTTCCGATACACCGTTGTGCTATGGTGTATATGGAGAAGTAAGCTGAGAGAGAATCCCATTCTCTTTTAGATAATTCAGAAACTCATTGCTCAAGTATTCTCCTCCTCGATCTGATCGAAGGATTTTGATACTTTTACCCGTCTGGTTCTCAATTTCATGTTTATATTATTTGAATTTCTCAAAAGCTTCAGACTTGTGTTTCATCAGAAACACATGTCCGAATCTTGAGAGATCGTCAGTGAATGTAATGAAGTACGAGAAACCATTCCTGGCATGTGTAGACATGGGACCGTATACATCACTATGTATCAGTCCCAAGAGTTCGGTAACTCTTTCTCCATGTCTACTAAACGGAGTTTCGATCATTTTGCCTTTGAGACAAGGCTGGCAAGTTTCATAAGATGAAAATTCGAACGGATTCAAATATCCATCCTTATGTAACTTAGCTATTCGTGTCGCATTGATATGACCAAGTCTACAATGCCACAAGAAGGATTCGTTTATTTCTGAACTCTTTCTCTTGTGTGTGTTTTGTATATTAAGAACTGTGGTTTGATTTAGAACGTATATGCCATTATTTAACGAGCCTGATCCAATCAACTTTTGATTCAGAAAGATTTTCATAACATTATCCTGTATTACAAAATTATATTCTTCTTTACTTAATAAAGAAACTGATATAAGATTGCATATCAGGGTCGGAATGTAATAGCATTCATTCAGAATCAATGTATTACTATTTGGTAATACAAGGTGATATTCGCCAACTGTTTTGGCTGCAACATTTGCACCATTCCCTACTCTTACGGAATGATCACCCATTCCCAGTTCTCTACCTTTCCTTAGCCTATGTAACATATTACATATGTGGGATCCCGATCCGGTATCTAATACCCAGGACGTAGAGTGAACTGAGAAACAGTTCTCGATAACTAACACACCCGAAGAAGATGCATCAACATACTTCTTCTTCGTTTGGGTGGCGTGGGAATCCGGATATTCCCCTATTTCCTGCTCTGTCTTATAACAATTATAAGAAAGAACGGAACCAACGTTCCCCAGCTAAGTATAATAAGCAGGTTCGGTCAATACATCCATATTATTATCTTGATTAAGACGTGACATGGTCGCTACCTGGAGAGAGAGAGAAGAAAACACTTTAGCGTATGCTCTTGCAAGATCAGATTGGTTATTATTTTATCTAATCAGGATGGATCCCACTGTTTTTATCAAATCTTCCTTCAAACCCTAAAAGGTAAGACTAGCCATGATTAATTACACCCTATAATTTCGCTAATCTTTCAGCCAGGCCAGTGCTAGTATTTTGAGGGAGGTTCCCCTTGCTTTCGCACGGACCTAATTAAAATAAACCTCATTTTCCCAGAAGCATAACCCCGTTGACACCTTTCTAGACACCTACTTGATCGGCTAATTGTCAGGTGTAAAACTCTCCTAGAAGTAACTCTTACTCGCAGTGGATATCGGGATCCAACTATCTCATAGAAGGTATGCAATCTCATTGCAAATTTCAACACTTGAAATTCCCGATAATATTTTTCCCCTAGCAACTTATGACCTTAACATAGTCAACAAATCATAAGCGCTAGCCAAGTTCAACCCGTCATTTCCTGATTGAATTAAACCCATCCGCACGACCCTTAACATAGTCAACAAAGTCGTACGACTACCCTAATCCAATCGCATCTCATGCTTTAGCGGATAAACACTAATTAGCTACAACACACTACGCTTTAATATAGTCAACAAACGTAGCACGAATACTAAGTAGTACTTATCTGAAATGACGGAGGGCTACGTCAGGTTTTTAAGAAAACTTTTTGCGTAACGAACTTGATATCGTCGTAGAATCGAGTGATTTTGAAAAGGGGTGTTTTTTAGGCTTTTACTAGTTTCGCTAAAGAGGTCACACCCGGTGAAGGGATTGTTGGAGATAGTGCCCTCAAAGTCAATTATTGGATCGCAGGAACGTGATTGCAATGATTGAGGCAGGACCTATACCGATATGACAGTCTTGCTCGAGATGATAGTATGCTATCTGGTTTGTCTTTATTATCGTATACATGCTTTAGTTCGCTATTGCATGCTGATAGAGCCCATAGGATTCTTGCTTGACTACCAGCAGTATGATGGCGATCACATACATGGGAGCTGGGGTCTGTAAGCACATCCTTAAAGAGTCCCTAGTCGTGGGAGTTTCGAGACTGGGCATCGATACTCCAGAGTAGACTAGTGTATACAGTCGAGACCCCGACGAGGGGCAATGGCCGGTCTCACAAGCCATTGGTGTCAGTTGGTTCACTTAAGATGTATACAGGTGCTCATTGGGTTATGAGTACACCGGACAGGACTCGCCGGGAACATGCTAGTTGGTATTATACATATCGTCAGATAGCAGTTCCCTGGTAACATGTGTACAGGTTAGTTCATCGACCTGAGGTCGTCATTTGTCTCGTGTGAGTTCCTACTGTGCTTTGATTTCTACCCTACCACGGCTCAAAGGAGTCGTGCAAACAGGTCTTTTTTGGGTACAGTCCCGAGCCACATGGAGGCAAGTGAGCGGATCGGCAGGGGATTCGTCTCTCCCAGTATTGGGGGTGAGATCGTGCTGTGTCTAGGAGAGACATTACACAAAGCCCTCGGCCGAGGCAGGAGATTTACTGGTAGGTACTCCAGTAGTATCTCAGGGTGTTCTGGGCCACTCTCTGACATGACTTATACTGCTATTGGGGGTCTAACGTTACCAGCCCCTAGGCCGATATGCGATACTCATAGACGAACGGACCGAACTGTATGTATATTGTCACTGTTAGGCTCAGTAGGGTTTATAAATAAGTTCGCTCGTCAGGTTCCCTTCCAATCAATACATAGGCAACCGTTACGTACAGCTCGTACCTCTGACGTGCTAGAGGTTATACCCAGTGCCAATGTGTTGATGAGTCATTAGAGTCTCCCACAGACAGTTTCCCAAGTTCGGGCGAAACGTTGTAGAGGCCGTATAGTATTATGGCAGGGTTCGGAAAATGCACGTGCGTTTTCGCACGTGTCATTTTTCGGGCAGATAATACTGGTCGGCTTTGGTTTAAGCCGGATCCGAGTATTATACTTAGTAGATATAATATCTTTGTCTCAGTTGCATTTGTATTCGGTCGTAATACAAATGCGGGTATGTTTATACCGATACGGGGTTATCCTGAAATTCGTTTCAGGATCACTTTTGGAAGTTACCAGTTTCCAGTTTTCTATCAGCCGTATTTAACATTCGGTTAAATGCGGATTTATTTTTTCTTCAAGAGGGTGAGTCATGAGGTGAGTCATTAGTGGAAGCTTCATGTTGTGGTGACTAGGATGATGAGGTGGCTAATGACTCATTTGTGCATTTAATGAAATATGATGATGTGTTGTGATGATTCATTAGTTCATTAATGGTTTTTGATGACAAGGTTTATATGACTCATTCTTTCATTATGGTTATGGTCACCTCTCTCCTACACTCACCCCCTCCTTGATAATATGGTCGGCCCCTCTCTTGTGATGGATGTATGGTTGCTAGAAAAAAGATTATGATAGTTTGGATTCATGGAAATTAGATAGCCTCATTTCTCATTTCACCCGATCCAAACGGCAACTTCATTAACCGTTCGTCCATGGGTTTGGACGAAGCGAGACAAAGTGTTCTACTCATTCTCTACATCATCTTGGTCGTCTCTTTCAGCAAACTTGACGACCGAGTTATCTCGGTTCAGAGGTGGGAGCCCGTTTAAAGATCCGTCGACGTGGTGCCACCTGGACGAGAAGACTGGAGATTCAGGAGATCGGAACAACCGCAACAAAGCGTGGGATGATGGTTGAAGACCGAAGGACTCGGATCGTTCGGTATAACTCTTCTACCCACTTTGTAGTTTGTTAGTTTAGCTTTAATGGAAGATCCGGGTTATAGTACGCGATAGCGCCAGTTGTAAAAAGTTTTTGTTCCGCATTTGGCGTCTGTTAGACGGCCGGGACGCTACCGTAGACTTACAGGGATCTCGGCTCTTTCCTTATCGAATAAGGTGCAGAATATTTCACAAATACCACTATGCAAAACAAGAACTATAAGAGCAATCAAAAACAAAACCGAGTTTTGTAGCATCTGCTAGCTTTTGCTAAAGAGGTCACTCTCGGTGAAGGGATCTCGGCTCTTTCCTTATCGAATAAGGTGCTAGAAATTCTACAAGGAATACCGCTATGCAAAGCAAAAACTAGATCTACCCTTTTTGAAAATTTGATTCTACAACATATTTTAAGTTTCTTTTCTTTCATTAATCTCATTAATGAAGTCCCATCATTTATGCTTCCTACGCATCATAGAAGAAACGAAAATACAACGTACGCTTATCCCATCCGCATTCGCCACAGTTTCCCGTTATGCACCGTTAAGTTACTTAACTAACGGCATAGCGGAGCGAGACTAGCGCTGGTGCAAAACATAAGCAACGTTTATTATATATCATATATATAATAATAAAGCAATCGTCTCAAACATATAAAGTGATCACATCACAGAATATCAGCAGCAGAAGATAACATATGAAATATTGGATATACTAGGAGGTCCGTGTTTTATTTTGAGCCTGTATAAAACACGGATTCCACGGTCGTGATGAATAGCCAAAGCCACATCCCTAGACCCCAACGAGAGCGGAAAGCAACCCTACCAATTCTAGAGTTAGGAGACCCGGACTCGACTCCTCGAGTTGGTCTCCCACTGGACTCTAGAACCCGGTTACTTGTGCTCCCCTCCTTGGATCTATCTTAATGCGGAAAAGTAAATAATATACAACAATGGTGACATCATCCTGTTCATATCAGAATATTGCATTATTATATCGCTCATTCTTAATCATATTACAAATAAATAAGTGCTTTTGATCCATGTCTGCTAAATAGTTGCAGGTTACAGGTTCTCAGAACAATACAGTGAAAATCATGAAAAGATGCTAAAATGTGAGACTAAAACAAACAAAAGATGAATCTGTATAATGCCGCCTAACAGTTCAAGGAACAAAAGAAGATCAGTAAACAATTCCATGCACAAGACAGTTCAAGGGCAGCATAAGATACAAGACTTCAAAGCGAAGCTTACGGTAAAAGTCCACAAATCCTGCACTGTTGGAAATCTGGAAGAAACTAGAAAAGATTCTGAAGAACCAAGTGAAGAAAACAAAATGAAAAGGCAACTTGAAGCATCCCTAAAAAATTGGCCCATGAGCCTACCAAATGGCCGCGGATCCGCGGCCAAACAGGCTATTCTGTCGCGGTTCCGTGGCCGTGCAATGCACGTGTCGGTGGATAAGTCGGTGCTTTGACTCGGTCTTTGGTTTTTTTTTTTTGTAATTTCCTCCTATCTATAAATAGGAAAGTTGAGAGCCTAATTAGGGGTGCCTCTTTTGGGTGCCTCTTTTGAGATGCCTCTTTTTATTTTTTCTAGATAAAATTTTCATTCCATTGTAATCGTCAAGAGTGCATCAATAAAGAAAGGTATTTTTATTTTTATCTCGCGTTCCTTTTCTGAATTTTATTCTTGCATTTTTTTTTATCTATTCCTTTAATATTTGCAATTTAGTTTTCCAATATAAAAATTTATAAAAAATGAATTTTATCATAACTTCCCTAATGAGTGAGTAATTCCTCACTTGTTAGGGTTAGGAGAGGGAAGGTTTGAGAGAAGGAAATCTCTCCCCCTCCTTTTCTTGCCCCATAATTTTTAAATAGGACTCTATTTAAATTAACCACACACCGCTCACTACGGCACCCTATCCCACGAGATAGTGGTGATTCCCTAGTAAAGACCGGTTGTGGTTGATTTACATAGAGATTAGGGCTAAGAGTTAAGAAAGGACGGACAAGGACCAAAAGGAAGAAACTAAGTTTCTTCCTAGTCGTGCTAATCCCCTTTGTTGACTATTACCCTAACGCCTATATTCTTAACTAGGGCATTAAAAGCAGCGAGAAGATCCCTATTTCGAACTGACCTAATCCTAACCCTAGCAAACCTTTTTATCAACTTATTCTCATTCTTAGATCTAAAACAAAACCACCAATTTTTTGGGCTTAACTCGTTAGAACATAAAGAAAAGGAATCCATCTCCATGTGGACCGACCCGTACTCAACCGGCTAGCTATCAAGCGACACCGTTATTGATTGCGGTATTCTTAATTTTGATTTATAAACGCATATGCAAAAACTCTCTCAATCAAATGGCGTCGTTGCCGGGGAGACGGTAGTCTCTTTCTTTGTGTAATTTCATGTTTAAAAAAAATTTAAAATTATAAAAATTTAAAAATTTAAAAACAAAAAAAAATCATCTTGTTATTTTTTTAGGGGTATTGTGTGAATTGTGCAGGAAAACAAAACGGACAGATTCAGATCTGGAAAATCCCAGTGAACAAATTAAGAAACAGAGGATCTGAACAGACAGGGGAGAATCCAAACAACACAGAGAAAAATTTTGGAGATCTAAACCAACTAAACCGCCGCGGAACCGCGGAAGATTCAGGGGTTTGACCGCGGAACCGCGGTCAACTGGTGACGTCAGCACCCCAAATTTCTCTGTGAGTATTTTTGTCTTTCCTCCTACCCCGTGAGCTCCACTAAAAATTTTTCCTGCAGGGTTCTTTGCGCAAAATTCTTCTCCCTCTCCAATAAATTATTTTTGTGCAGGATTCTTTGCGTTGCCAAATAAAAAAACATTGCAAGTGTTTTAGATTTTTTTTTTGTGTTACTGCTTTGCATATTTAAAACGGAATCTAAAGGGGCTATAACACCAATCCAGATTGGGTGGGGATTTCACCACCCTTCCTAAGACCCCAAAAATCACAAAAAGCATATGCATCAACCATTGAGCTAATTAAAAAATATCTAGACTCGGCCAATTAAGGACTGCCGTGCTCATTAGGACAAAGGAAGGTTGTGGGCATTCAGTCATTTATCTAATCCTGACTTTGTGGTGCCTAGGCTAGACAAGTGAGAAAGGTAATTTTAAAAGGCTCGTCTCACGGTGATTCGTGAGCGGAACCCTCCTTTCTTCACTTGTGCTTACCTGACCACCATTGGCGGTGAAGAGGCGATTTGAGGGATATCTCACAACTTGTCACTTTGGAACAGTTAGGAGCAGTCTAGTTGACTTAGGAGACCCTAGCTCCAGGTTTGATTGTGTATGTTTAAACTGTGGTTATTTGAAATTGTGCCGTAGTTCCGTACAAATTTTTGCAAAAACTCTTTAAACACTTTCAAAAATTTCAAAACTCCAAAAACAAACAATTTTAAAATATATATATATATATATAAATTTAAAAAAATCCAAATTCGTTTTCTTCTCCTTTCTCTCATCACATCATGGGTACCCCACCTCGCAAAACTCTTGCCGAAATTTGGTACCCTCAACCAGACATTATTTCCTATGCTCATTGTTTTGGTCGAATTTCGGACGACCCCTCCATGCCCAAAATTTCTTTGAAAGATCGAATAGACGCGTCTAGGAAAAACAGTTGGACTCCGCAATCCACTTTGTATCAACCGTTTCAATCTTCACCACCTTCTTACGTTGATACTCCTTTTGAGAGTCCGGTTGTAACTCCGAAACTCATGTCTATTACTGAACATATTGAACAATCTCGTAGCCGATCTTTCACTCCTCTCAACACTTCCAGTTCTTGGGATCAACAATTCTATTAACCTTTTTATCCTAATACTGTCCAACCATTCAATTCCTATCCTTCTTACCCAACTGTTGCACCTTCCCTAGACATTGCTTCTACACAGCCATTTGGGAGTTTCCAATATCAAAACAACTTTGAATCTTTTACTGAAACCCCTTCACAACCCATGTCTAGTCTGGAACAGTCGTTGGAAGATTTTATTGTAGCGTCAAGACAACAGATAATGGAGTTGAATGCGTCCATGGCCGCCCTTATACAACCTAGTGACCCGGTAGCTAGTTTCCAACTAGCTCCAAATTTTCCAATGTATGATGAGGCGGTTGAACAGATTGAGAATTTGAGTGGTGAGAGTGAGCTGTACACACTTCCAAATCAAACCTACCCATTCCCAATTGAATTCCACAACTCCGGTTTTGAATGTCTATCGAGTGTCCCAAATGATTCACCAGTTGAAAATAGAATGAGTAATGAGTTGTGCGACTTTGTAGTGTTTGATTTACCTGATTGTGAAGGGTCCCTTTCGAGTGAAACCATCACCAATCCTTTTGACCTCTACACCTCCACTCTAGAACCTGAATTGAATAATATCCATGCTTTTGATGAGGTGTCTGAAAAAATTGATTTTCACTTGATTGAGGATATCGACGCTGGAAATATTTCGGATGACGAACCCACAGATTTGGATGAGTTTTTCTCTCCAATTCATCATCCCGAGTCATTAAATATTTTTCCCGAACTTCATATGCGTCTTGATTTTGATGAGAATGGCATGGATAAGCTAAATTTTGAGGAGAATATTGAGGAAATTATTGAGGATGAAGCAGTTTTACTTGAGGAGTCGGATTTTCCAATTCATTCTATCCCTTTCATTGACTGCGCACACCCTCCTGAATCTTTATCCGATACCCTTCCTCAATCACTTCCCTCCATCCTCGTTCCGACCTTGCAAGAAACCATTACACTTTCATTTTCAATGTCTGATTTACCAAGTTCGACGTACCCATGTTTTCTCACAAATCTTGAGGGATTTGACCTCATTTCTCAGCGGATTGATAGATTAGCACAATCGCTTTTTATACATCGGCCATTGCAAATTGTGCTAATTTATACACTCCATCTCCACCCTCAAGTTCGTATTCAACTTCTTTCTTCCATTTTCTCTGGTTTTTCTTCTAATCTTCCTTTAATGATACCGAGTGTTAATGAATCACAATCCCATAATTCAAGTTTGATCATTCTAGAAAGCCAACTTGATTTGGATACTTTTGAAAATGAGGTAGATGAGTTTTTCGAGTCTCCTACCTCCATAATTTTTGACAAATCAAGTATGATAAATTCCGGCACAAAACTTACTGATAGCAAAATGTTCAATTACATCGATGAGAGTTTTGAAGAACATTTTGCTGACGAACTTGCATTCCTAAACGACACGGATTTTGTGATTAATCAACCTCCACCTGAAGAAGTCGAACCACCACCATTTTTTTCCCTTCCGCCATTCTTCTCCTCCACCGAGACCGTATACTGCTTCTATCTCCACACGGTCTCGTGTGTTTCTCATTTCTTTTCTCTACACTCCATTCTTTCACCAACCGCACCATTATAACGAAAAAAAATTTGAATGGGTGGTGCTAACCTTTGGCCTGTGTAAGGCTTTATATAGCTTGATACTGTGTTTTTCTCCTCCCTAACTCTGAACTTTAATGTTTCAACAGTGGAAACACTGTTTTACTTAAATTTGGGTGGGATCTTTTTGTGTATATATATTTTGTTTTCTTTTTCTGTTAATAAAAAAAACCTAACATGGGAGTGCCGGCGATTTTGACCCTCTTGGTATAGCCTGACAGTGAGGGCACTGTCAAGTTTAAGTTTGGGGGTGTGCTCGGTAAGCTTTTTTCCTTCGCATTCATATGTATATTTTTGCATTTGCATACTTATTTTAAAACCCATAAAAATTGAAAAAAAAAATTTAAAAATTATAAAAATTGAAAGGTTCAATTTCGGCCATATTTGACTTAAGTTCAACATGACGGTTGACTAGTTAAGAAAAACTAGATCCTAAACTTGGTAAATTAAAAACCCTAAAAATAACCTTTCTTAAAGTTTAACTGTAGAAAATATATGTCCTTGTAGATTATTTAGAAATAGGAAAATTTTGAGTTCAGTTCTTGGGCTAAGTCAAAATAAGGGAAGAATATTGAAATTTTTATTTGAAGTGTAAGTCTGAAAAATAATTCTGAATCTTAAGTCTAAATTCTGAAAATATATACCCTACAACTAGCACCTACACGCACCTTGAAACTTGGAATAGTAGAGGATACCTTGAAATGCTCTTGTCTAAAATCCTTAGTATGAAGGAAATAAAATAAAAGTACAAGTGTGAATAAAGATATATAAAAAAATGAACACTGGTTTTGTAATTACTTAAGACTGCATAAATAAAAAATATATAGCGATGGTGCTTTATCACCCAGTGCCTTAGACCAACTAGTTTGGGAGTCACTGCTAAGCCTTAGGTATTACAAGACGAGGAATTACGCCTAAATACGCAAACATATTTTGTAATCGGTCGTTCAGTATCTCAAGAAGTATTAACAGTCGCATGAAGGATGTGTGAGCAATTTCATCTAAAATTCACCAACTAAAAGTATTTTGGAAGATGGACAAGAGTATGATAGCTAGAATTGAATTTCCAAGTGTAGGGGTGATACATACACATACGTAGGGGTATATGATTGGGGTTTGGATGAGATATGGGAATGAAAGATAGGGCTTATACCTTCAATAGAGATGATAAAAATTCCTAAGTTGAGATAGAACCCTAGAAGGAAAATTCAAAAGATGCTGAAAGCTGAATAAATTTGCAGAACATATACGATCTTAAGTTAAATGATAAGTGAGTGTGAAAAATACGGGTTGATGATTTCTATGTTGAAAATAATAGAATTTCTTACTAGAATACCGAATTGAAGAATGAAAGTCGACAGGCCAAATTGATCGGATTTTGTGGGTAGTATCCGCTGAAAACCCTCAGGAGACAACACTCCTCCTACAAGGGACACCTAGAGGTTTAACGGCTTGTTGCACGAGCTCAGTGCAATCGTGATTCCCTGCGAAAGTGAGGTTAGGGTTTTTCGAGAATAAAAATAGTTTTTTCTCGGGACGAGCAAAAGATAAGTTTGGGGGTATTTGTTCATATCAGAATATTGCATTATTATATCGCCCATTCTTAATCATATTACAAATAAATAGGTGCTTTTGATCCATGTCTGCTAAATAGTTACAGGTTCTCAGAACAATACAGTGAAAATCATGAAAAGACGCTAAAATGTGAAACTACAACCAACAAAAGATGAATCTGTATAATACCGCCTAATAGTTCTAGGAACAAAAGAAGATCAGTAAACAGTTCCATGCACAAGACAGTTCAAGGGCAACACAAGATACAAGACTTCAAAGCGAAGCTTACGGTAAAAGTCCACAAATTCTGCACTGTTGGAAATCTGGAAGAAATTAGAAAAGATTCTGAAGAACCAAGTGAAGAAAACAGAATGAAAAGGCAACTTGAAGCATCCCTAAAGAATTGGGCCCATGAGCCCACCAAATGGCCGCGGATCGCTATTCTGCCGCGGTTCTGCGACCGTGCAATGCACGTGTCGGTGGATAAGTTGGTGCTTTGACTCGGTCTTTGGGGTTGTTTTGTAATTTCATGTATGGATCAGATGTAAAACCTGACCTTGGCCAAGGCAGTTGGGATTTACTGATAGATTGATCAGTAGTTTCCCGGATTGGTCCTGAGCCACATCAGCACGACTTATCGGGTTATTAAGGTCTGACGTTTACCACCCCCTAGACCTGGTATGCGATACTCTTTGACGAAGAGACCGGAATGTACGAATACTGTCACAGATAGGCTCAGTAGGAGTTCGGACGAGTTTGCTCGTCGGCCTTCCTTTTCGACAGGTACCCGGGTAGCCGTTACATACAGCTAGTGTCGTTGACGTGCTTGTGGTTATACCCACTGCCAGCGTACTGTTGAGTCTTTAGAGTCCCACACAGAGGGTTTTCATGCTTCGGGAGAAACGATATAGAGGCCGTATGGTTTTACGGCAGGGTTCGATCACATACGTACACTTGTGCATGTATGATATTCGGGCGGATAATACTAGCGGGTTTTGGTTTAAGCCAGATCCTAATATTAGATTATTGGATTATTTAGTCTCTGGGTATTCGTATTTTTCGAAATACGGATACGGGTATGTATATACGGACGAGGGGTATTCTTGTAATTTTGGCAAGAGTTCTTCTAGAAGATGACACCTCATTTCTTATTCATTCTTTTTGATTAAATGGTGAAATGAGGTGGAGGATGAGTTGTTCATTTACATTAAATGAAGCTTGGCCACTAGATAACTCACTTAGTGACTCATATGATAACTATTGAAGCATGCTTGATTTTATATTATTCTATGCTTCATAATTATCTAGGGGTTGCCATTTTTCATTTCATTATTATCTCACACATTCTCTCTCCTCTAAGCTCTCATCTTCTTCCTCTTACCCTAAAGTGTCTCATGAGTTGAGAATCCAAGGGTCTAAGAGACTAAGTATTTCATAATCATTCTCTACACACTCTAATCTACTTAGATTAGTAAGCTAAGTATTCTAGTTACCTCAATTAGGAGGTAGGAGCTCTTGGTAGGCACTCTCGGGTGGATCATCATTGACGCGAGGAGGCCGAAGTTCAAGCTTGATCATGGACACTACAAGGAGCATACCAAAGGAGTGGAGTGAAGACCCGAAGGACTTGAGCCTCTTGGTATAAACTCTTCTCATAGTAGATAGCTTCTTAGTTTGCTAGTTAGGTTTATGGTTAAGATCCGGGTTTAAGTGTTATTCTAGCGCCAAGTTTCGTATTATTATAAAAATTTGTTCCGCATTTGGCCACGGGAGATGGTCGGGCGCTAGCGTAACCCTTCAGTCAGATAGCAGTTCCCAGGTGACATGAGTACAGGTTAGTCTGTCGACCTGAGATCGTCATTTGCCTCATGTAAGTTCCTACTGTGCTTTGATTACTACACCACCACGGCTCAAAAGAGTCATGCAAACAAGTTTTAGTTGGGTACAGTCCCGAGCCATATGTAGGCAGTGAGCGAATTGTCGGGGATTCGTCACTCCCGGCATTGGGGGTTGATGTCGCGCAGTGAATGGGTGGCCATCACCAGAAATCCTTGGCCAAGGTTGACGAGAATTACTAATTTGGATCAGTAGTTTCTCAGTAGGTGATGGGCGTCATACCGACACGAAATATCGCGTTATTAGGGGTCTGACTTTATCCATCCCCTAAACTCGATATGCGATACTCTTAGACGAACAGACCGGACTGTACGGAGATTGTCACGGACAGGCTCAGTAGGGGTTCGGATGAGTTTGCTCATCGACCTTCCTTTCGCTCAATAGTTAGGTAGTCGTTACGTACAGCTAGTGCCACTAACGTGCTTGTGGTTAAACCCACTGCCAGCGTATTGACGAGTTTTTAGAGTCCCACACAAAGAGTTTCCCTGGTTCTGGCGAAATGATGTAGTAGCCGTATTGGATACGTGCAGGGTTCCGATCGATTGATTGCACTATATACCCGAACTTTCGATCGGACAGTTGATAATACTAGCCGGCTTGGCTTTGAGCTGGATTATTAAATCAGGTATTGATTTAATAATTTACATATATATATTTCGATATGTATATTCTAGTATTATGTTCATTGTGTTATTCTATCTCTTCGGGTATTCATATATCGGTACGAATACAGGTATGTATATACAGTAGAGTGTAATCCGTATTTGTACAGATAACATTCTAGAAGGTGGACACCTTATTTAGTTTTTATCCATTTATTTTAATGGGTAATGAGGTGGAAAATCAAGAGAGGGCAGTATGGTGAGAGCCATGCTTGTATAGTGTTGCTCAAATGAATTGTTAATTCATTTGTGCAAACTATTCAAGCATGGGCTTGATTTTATAATGGAAAATTTGTGTTTTATAAAAACATGCCTCTTGTTATTTTCACACTTGATGAAAAAATGAAAGAGTGGGGATGGTTTTTCTTCACCTCACCATTAGCTTCACTCTCCTCTTGGGTTTTCATGAGTTCCTCCTCCTTCATCTTCAACCTCCTCTCTACAATCTCATGTGTTGAGAATCAAGGGAGGATGTGAGGTAGATTAACACTTTGAACACTTCACTACATCCTAGGCACTCTAGATTAGCAAAATAAAGTCCCTAGTTGCTTCACTTGATCATTAGTATGGAACTAGAGCCATGAGCTACATCTCTCGGGTGGATCATCTTCGACGGTGGAAGACCGGTGGCCAAGTTCAGTCGAGGATGCCTCAAGGAGCTAGGGAAGATGGTAGAAGACCGAAGGACACGGTTCATTCGGTATAACCATTTCTAATCTTGTAGTTTAGCTCTTGTAGTTGGCTAGTATAGGTTTATGGTTCGATTCTAGACGGGTTCGTTAGCGCCAATTTTTTTAAACGTCGTTTTTGTTCCGCATCGGCCACGGTAGATGGCCAGGGCGCTATTGTAACCCAACAAAACCTAATTTCGATGGAGTTCGCTTCTTTCTTCTCTCTCAGGACAGTATGTCTACTCTGAATAGCATTCTCACTGCTACTTATATTGTTCCTCCACTAGGCACTTCTACAGTGGAGGCTCCATCTTCTACCCTTGTTGCTCAGGGCCATAGCCGAGGATCTCTCTTTAGTCGTGGTCGTGCTCTTATTGGTACTCGAGGTCATGGGGGACGGAGTTGCGAACGTGGTCGTGATTTCCTTTCTTGCTCTCATTGTGGTCGTACTAACCATACAAATCAATTCTGCTGGTAGAAACATGGATATCCATATCAGACTCCAACTGCACAACAGAGTACGGCTCCTCCATTCAGAGTGATCCAACCGTCAGTATCATCATCCTCGCAAATCTCTCCTGAAGACTTACAGCACCTGCAATATATTTTCTCTCATATATCTACTGCCAATTTAACCACATCAGGTATATCTATACTATCTCAGTTAAACCCTTGAGTCCTTGAATCCAGAGCTTCAGAACACATGACTCATACTGCTTCTAATTCTGTGTTTTCCACTTCTCATAAATTCATTTCCATTGCTAATGGGGATGTCCTTCCTATTCATGGTTTTACCAATATTGATGTAGTATCTTCCTTACCGTTTAAAAATGCTCTAGTTGTTCTTTCACTTTGTACAAATCTTTTATCTGTTCGTCACCTTACCAATTATTTCAACTATTTAATAACTCTCTTCTAATAATTTCGTGATCAAGGACAACCAGACGAAAGAGCAGATCGGTGAGGGTAAAGAAGTTAATGGCCTATACTACTTGGATGTGCCACCTTCCGCATTTGCTGTTGTTTCTACTATTTGCTGGCATCGACGTCTTAGACATCCATCTCTTCCTATACTACGTACCATATTACCTGATTTCTTTTTATCTGAGTTTTCATGCGAGTCATGTATTTTAAGGAAACATTTTCGTTCATCTTTTTCTTCAATTAATAAACGTAGTTTTTCGATATTTGAGTTAGTACATTTTAACATTTTGGTTCTTTACAAGCATACTAGCATATTTGGTTATAAATATTGTCATTTTTATTGATAATCACTCTAGAATGATATGGTTGTTTCTTTTACGTGATCGATCTGAATTACTACGGTGTTTCAAACATTTATTAATGAAATGATTAATCAGTTTAATACGTCTATTAAAATTCTAAGAACTGATAATGCAAAAGAATACATGAGTCGTATTTTTCAAACTCTTTACCAATCCCGTGGGATTATTCATCAAACTTCATGCTCATATACATCACAACAAAATGACATTATTGAAAGAAAAAACCGCCACTTGTTTGACGTTGCTCGGCCTATTATGCTTAACATCCATGTCCCAAAACGCCTTTGGAATTTTGTTTTATTTACTGCATGTTTTTTTATTAATTGCATGCCCTCCACGATTCTTCAAAACCAAACACCGTTCTCTATTTATTTTCCGACTAAGACCCTTTTCCCCTTCGTCCTAAAATATTTGGGTGTGTTTGCTATGTTCATAATCACCGATTAACTCGCGATAAATTGGATCATAGGGCTGTCCAATATATATTTGTTGGTTATTCTAGAGTTCAAAAAAGTTATGTTTGCTTACTTCCTTGTACATCCACTGTCGTAATCTCTTATGATATCACATTTCTTGATGATCATCCATTTTACCCCTAGCGGAAAGTTCTTCTCACATCCCGCCGCCGCCACTGCCACTTCCTACACCTCCAGATGACCAACCAATTCAAACCGAATCTACTACTGTAGAAGTTCATCCTCCTCCTCCGGTTATGCGTGTTTATAGTCGTCGAACGAGAGCAGTGATAGATTCAACAACGGATACTGAAACTCCCCCTCCATGTATACAGCCGGAAGCTGACGAGCTCTCACCTCTCCCTCCTTCTGAAGGTTTGTCCGACAACTTACCAATTGCTCTTCGTAAAGGTAAACAAACATGCACTATTTCTCATCCTTAATTTATTCATATCATCGTCTTACTCCAACTCTATATTCATTTGTCTCTTCCTTGTCTGTTGTTTCCTTTCCTAACTCTATTCAGGAAGCTATAAGTCAACCATGTTGGCATAGGGTTATGATGGAAGAGTTGCGGGCACTGAAAGCTAATCACACTTGGGATCTGGTCAGTCTCCCTTCACAAAAAAAGATGGTTGGTTGGCAATGTGTTTTTGCTATCAAAAACAATCCTGATGACAGTATAGGGTTCCTAGGCATGCTAATGAGGTCTCACAAGGCATCAACCATGCCAATTTCTAATTTTATGAGTGCCGAGAAACCCTAACACAGATCGTTAACTAGATATATAGGCTATGCGATGCAAGTAAACAACTTTAACATAAAGGAAAGAAGCTACAACCTTTGTAGATCCGGTCCTCCACCTCCTAGGCTCCGTGATGACGTCCCTCCGCTGTCCAAATTGAATCCACGACTCTAGCATCGGCTTCATCGGAGAAAAGGGCGGACTTGGTCGTCGGCTTCGATGCCGAAGATGATCTACGTCGAGGCATCACAAGATCAAGCTCCAACTTCACCAAGCCTTGAAAACTTGTGAAGGAAACACCCTATACTACTTGGCAAGAGGTAGAGGATGAAGAAATAGGAGGTGGGTTCACTTTAGAATTGGATTTCTCACTCATTTGCTCAAGTTGCCATTGATGGAGCAAGGTTTCTTCATGTTGATGATGAAGAAGAAGAAGAAGATAATATTATGATAAGTATTTTTAAAAAGAAAAACAAATGAATACTTATCATGTATTCAACCATGGTTTAGTATAGAGATTTAACTAAGGTTAGATGAATGGTTAGGGTTAGAGAAGAGACAAGAATGGTGGACTTGTTCAAAACTTCAAGAAGCTTCAACAAGCAAACAAAACAAGCCACCATTTTCTTTTCTTCTTTTTCTCAAAAAAGAATAGATAAATAAATAAGTAGATAATAAAAAGAAAACCCTAACCATTACACAACCATGGTTTAATCTTTACACAAACCCAAGTGAGCATGTATCATCAAACATGATACAAACAAGTGCACAAAAATATATCACATATACAATGTGCATTTCAAGTGAGAAAATCCATTTAAAGTGAACCAATACTAGTTAATGCAAAGTAATATATCAAATATATAATTATACATTAAATCATTAAATCAACACTTGATTCAATGATCCGGTCATGTCGCATATAACCGGCTAGTATCCAATGTATCGGCTTATCGAATCAATCCTTGATTCGATAACTAGGTTATATCGCATACAACCAATCGATACATTCATTGCGAGAATGGAATACGGTATCACATACACGCATTATTCTCGGTCCCGCACATATCTCATATGCGCTCCTATTTCGTTTCGCTTGAGCCAGGAAACCTCTGTGTAGGACTCTAAAGACTCGTCAATACGCCGGCAGCAGGTGATGATCATATCAAACACCCACAAGCCGCAAGCGGTCTGCTAAACGTAACGGCCACCCGGGTATTGAGCGATCAGAAGATCGACGAGCAAGCCCGCTCACACTCCTGTGAATCCAACTAGTAACACTTACCGTACAGTCCGGTCTGTTCGTCTGATATGTCGCATATCTCGCCTAGGGGTGGTAAACGTCAGACCCCAATAGCTTGATAAATCATGCCGACGTAGGGTCCATAACATTCGTGAAACTACTGATAACTCTTACCAGTATATCACTGCAACCCTGGCCAGGGATTTCCTGTCATGGCCAGTCGAGCATAGCGCAACATCAACCCCCAATACCGGGAGAGACGAATCCCCTCCTATCGCTCATTGCCTCCATGTGAATCGGGACTGTACCCAAAAACCACCTGTTTGCACGACTCAGTAGAACCGTGGTAGGGTGGAAATCAAAGCACAGTGGGAGACACACAAGACTCTATGACGATCTCGGGTCAACAGACTAAGCTGCACCAGTGTCATCAGAGAACTGCCATCTGACGTGAGGTATAATACCATCTGGGAGTTCTCGGCGAGTCCGTTCAGTGAACCCAGTCTCCACTGAGCACCCGCATACCATCTCCGATGTCAAACACCAATGGATATGGGATCATCCATCGCCCATCACATGGGTCGAGAAGATATACGCTAGTCTACTCTGGAATATCGATGCCCCGTCTCGATATTCCCACGACTAGGAACATTGAAGGATGTACTCATAGACTACCCAGGCCCCACTAGTATAATCTGCATCATAGTCCTGGAAGTCGAGTACACATCCTAAGGGCTTTATCAACATGTAACAGAGAGACAGAAAGTATACATGTTAAGATAAAGAGCAACCAGATAGCGTACTATCATGTCGAGCAAGAAAGTCCTACCTATATATGTCCCTGCATCCACTGCAATATACATCCAATGTACAGTAATGGCCTCTAGGGCATATATATAACTAACAGACAGTGTATCTCGTTTTGAAGGCCTGCCTTGTTTCCAAAACTTATACTCAGCAATACGGTGTCAACTATACTGAGACTTTTTCTCCAGTGGCCAAACTCACTATTGTTCGTGTCTTGATCTCTCTTGCGGTTACCCGTGATTGGCCTATACATCATCTAGACATCAAAAATGTGTTCCTCAATGGTGATCTTTCCGAGACGGTTTATTGCAGCAGCCTCCTGAATTTGAACGTGAAAGGGAGTCTCTTGTATGTAATCTTAAAAATTCTATTTATAGGCTAAAACAATTTCGTCGGGCATGGTTCGATAAATTTAGCATGGTCCTAAGAATGATAAATTTCACAAGAAACTTGACACGTCCATCACTTACATAGAAGGAGTGGTTATTCTCCTTATTTATATTGATAACATAATTACTGGAGATGATTTCGAGGGTATATTTAAGGTTAAAACTCATTTGGCCTCATATTTTCACACCAAAAATCTTGGTCGTCTACGGTATTTTCTTGGTATAGAGCTATCTTGAAATAGGAGATTATTATTTCTCTCACAGCGGAAGTATACTCTCGATTTACTTTTAAAAAAAACAAGATTTATTGGCTGTCGTCCTGCTGATACTCCCATAGATACAACAGTAAAGCTCTCTCGCGTTAGCTCACCTGATGACCGACCACTTCCGATCCAGGTCGGTATCGACGGTTAGTTGGGAAGCTGATCTATCTCACGGTTACTCGTCCAGACATATCCTTTACAGTCAGCACAGTGAGCCAGGTTATATAGGCACCCTTAGTTTCCCATCTTCGGGTCTTGGGCGCATTCTCCGCTATTTGAAGCTGAAAAGAAAGTCAATCTCAATCATATTTCTGCTCATTCACAGATTGCAGATATTTTGACGAAATCTTTTCCAAGACCCGCATTTGTTCATCTATTGTCCAAGTTATGCATCGCTTATATCTATACTCCAGTTTAATGAGGAGTGTTGGAATAGTTTTGAATATATTGTTAATATGGTACATTGTTCCATGATACTTGGGTATCAGTAATTGTAATCTCTATATAAAGAGATCATTGGGCATATAATAAATTATCTAATTCTTTTCTCTTTTATCATTCAACACTAACTATTAAATACAATAATGAGATAAATCTAGATAAACACCTAAAAATATGACTATGATGCCCCGTCGAACCTAAAGCTCAAGTCCCATCACTTAAAAGCACAATCAGATCTAGTTTAAAGTAGATCTTGATTATCATTAAAAGCTGAACATTTTAATCGTTATTGATGTTTAACCCAAATTCTTGTAGAAATTAATTTTAAGCCCAATCCTGCATAACCGAGGCTTGACTTGTTCTATTTGAATTGAAAATAATACATATATAGCCCTTTAATATTTTTTATTAATACTAATTAGTCATTTTTATACTAACTATTAAATACAATATTGAGATAAATATAGAAAAACACCTAAGAATATGATTAAAGAGTCTCATGTGTAGATTTTAAGCTTTAAGCTTATAAAATGTTGTCTGTCAAGGTGATATTACATTTATACCAAGAACCTATGACCATCCATGGAAAGTTACACTATGTAATAGAGAATAGATATAAATGCATATACCCTTTATGCCAGTTCATAATAGTTAGTAACCTAATTAAGGGGGTAGCATGTTTAGGAAACAATGTGTAACTGACCTTCAATACCCGAGGTTTTGTACGTGCCTGAACTCCGAAATATAGTAACCACAACTGAGAAATAATTCTACAAATTGTAGATAAAAATATAATTCAACTAGTAACCCATATGTCTATACTTTTATTATAATACGAGCCCAAGGGTGTGGGCATGCAGCTGGCCTATTTTTTTGGTACAAGAATTCAAAAAATTCTATTCTCTTATTCAAATATAGGCTTAATTCCAAAAAATAACCAAAAATTTTATCTAAAATACGAGAAACTCTCAAATAGTTTCAAAATTACAGGAAACTCCAATGGTATGCAATTTTGTGCTGATATAGCACCTGATTTTTGGAGGTTTCTCATAGTTTTTGAAAGTTTGTTTCTCACGTATTTTGAAAGTTTTGTGATAGGTTTTTAAGTATTTTAAAAGTTTTTGAGGGTTTCTAGCATTTTAGCTAAATGATTTGAAGGGGTTTGGAATTAAGCCTTTAAGATATTCACATCATCATCACAATTAAATAGTTTAAATGCCTATTTTAAATTCTAAATTCAAAACCCCCCAAACCCACCAACCCCCCCCCCCCGCCGCAACACCCCACAAAAAAAAAGCAAAAAACCAAAAAAAATACATTTCGCACCATTATCCAACCTTTTAATTTCTAGAAGTATTTATAAAATTCTATTCTAAAGCCTAAATATTTAAATCACACATGCAAAAATTCTAATACAATTAAATGTTCATACTTCATAGATCCCAAGTCCCAGGATGTTTTTCTTGTATTAAAAATCAAGTAATGTACCAATTTGTGGGTTTTTTTTGTTTATTTACATGCACTCACATGGGCAAACACACACATCCATAAGAAATAAGGGTACCATTCTGCAAGGTCCTTTTTCTGATGAGCATTGCATTCTTAAAGAACCCTAAACACAAAAGTTTTATATTCAAAAAGTAAGAATTTTAAATTTCATGATTTGGCTATATACCAAGTAGCAATAAATCTTTCATCGCAATTTCTAAAAAAGTGCAAAAGCGATTGTTAATACATGTAGAAATTCCACATGAATCAGGCGACCTGAAACAACTATATTATTTAATTATATGTATTATAAAGAAACGAAAATATGCAATTGGCAGGTCTTAAGATTTCAACAAAGAGAGCAACTCAAATGCATCCTTATAATCAAATGGTGTGCATACCTAAAAATACGAAACCGCGAGTCACAGGAAATTTTCATACTACTTAGATTGCACCGGAACTTGCAGTAGACATATTATTATTGCCAGGAAGAGTATTAGCATGGTTCTCCGTCGCTCTTTCATTACTTGTCTCAGTAATTGCATGGCCTTGAATACGTTGCATATCAAAAGCCCTTGCTTGTCTTGTGTTATCTCCCAGGTCAAGGCGCTCTATCATACGCGATACAGTAGCAATTCCAGCATTAACCTCCCTTCTGACCTCAGAGCCAATATCTGACATTGAAGAATTGCGGGAAAATAACCGTTCCTTCCATCCGCGTGTACTGTTCGTTATAGAGTCTTTGTATCTAACATGCAGCAAGAACATAAGTAGAGGTTTGAAACCAAAATCTGTATAAAACAAAAAATAACACTGCACCATCAAATTTACCTCGATGAAACTGCACTAAAACGCGATTTTAATGACTCAGAAAAGGATTGGAGGTCGGATGGCCCTTCTGTGTCTTGATTATTCATAGAAGATTGGCCAGCAAAGCTCCTGTTGTAAAATGAACACATAAGCCTTTCAGACCCAAACATAAAAGGAACATTTAAAATGTTAATTGCATAAAGCACATTTCATCACACCGCAGCTACAACTTATACCCCAAGGCTAGCTTATTACATACGACACACCTGAAATTAGGAAATTAAGTCTATTTTTTAGCCCAAAGATCAAGACCACACAAAGAGGGGTTATGTGCTAATAAGCCAATTGAGGGGCATAAGCGCAGGATGAGGAATAGAGGAAGGGTGTTATATTAAACCCACTCAAAAGAAGGAAAAATATATCTTTTGACCGCATGATTTACCGGCTATTAGGAAAAGCAGGCCTACTGGAGGCTGTGGTGCTATTCCTAGATGGCAAGATAACTTCATCAGCCTGGCGCATGAGTTCTGTTGTAACAGCAGATATGCGTGTGTTCCCTGGTTCATTATCTGGAACAGAGCTCACAGATGATGTATTTGGATTAGACGACGACAAAACAAGAAATTGTGGACGGCCATGAGCTGATGCTCTGCTCTGCTGGACTTCCCTTCTGGCAATGCGATGTATTCTGCCCATTGCAGCAGCAGCAGCCAAGTGATGAATTATACGCTCTTCGAGCTCAGAATCATTTGCACCCACTGCCAACTGTGACAAATGTTAAAGAGCAGACTTCAGAATCAACGGTAATTAAATTTCTCCATTAGAGAGAAAGATAAATCATTCTTTAACAAGAATCACTCACATGCTGCAGTTCAAAATCACCAAGCATCGGATGGTCAAAAATTGCAGCATTGCGGGGTCGAATGACCCTGATGCTCCTTTCCGTTTCTACAGCCTCAAGCAGTTCTTGGCTGTCACATCCACCATCAGAAATTAAGCCAAAATCAAAAAATATTTATGTTACAATTTCAAGTTCAATTAAAGTGTGGTGTGCAGATGTGGTATCAATTAAATGAACCTGGTAGGATCCTTCAAGCGGATTGCCTGCCAACACATAGGGCATTGAGAGCTTCTTTGGCACCTAAAACATATATACCAAATATGTTTGTCCACGTGTACAAAGAAGATCATATAATTGCATGTAGTATTTTGAAAGTACAGATATCAAAACAATAGCATAATTGATTAAGTCAGGAGATAAATGAAAAATAAATGATTTTCATGATAAATCTGAAACTCCAATTGATTCAAGTTGACTGTACGAATCAGCATTCCCAAGGAACTGTTTTGAAAAAACTAAACTTTGCATTTATTTGTTTCCAAGTTCGAAACACGTGTCAAAAAACAATGGTTAACACCAGAATATATCAAGGACAAGAGAGTTTCTATTTGATTATTCCTCATTACAACACAAGAATCTGATGATTTTAATGCTACAAGAACACCGAAACATCTCCAAAAATCCAAATATATAAATTTCCTGCATTCTTATTCTCATTGTGGACTAAGCATCCACACTTCCTTTTCCTCGGCTGACACACTGACATCCCGATATGTTGCCCGCATTGGACTCGTTTGGGCCGAGTTGGACGAAATTAGGCGTGTTCGAAACTTCTATTAATTTAGCGCATGGGGTTGAGAAATAAGAATGAGAAACATCTAAACAACATTGATATCTTTGAGGTTATGAGTATAATAACTATCTCAAATCTCTCTCATCGACTGGCTAGAAGTAAAGTCTCAAAATGATGCAAACGATGAAGATGGGTCTTTGGATTTAGCATTTATTTAAAAGGTTAACATTTTAGCTCTTATCGATTGTTATTCTTGTGATTTACTTTTACTTGCATATCTTTATAATTTTGTGTATGCTCATGAAACCATATAATTATGGACCAAAGCTAAAATGTTGATTTTGTTTTTTTTATTTTTAAATGGATAATACTACATAGCTCTAATCATGGTTTATAATACACAAACATAAGCATATGTATGTGTATATGTATATGTTGATGTATACGTACATACAAATACATGTAGGATGTATGTATGTATGTGCAATGGCTGATCTAGAATTTTCGTCGAGTGGGGGAAATGTTAAATAATAAGGTTTTTATTCAATAAAAAAGATAAAGCTATTTATGATAAAAAGACAAGAAAATATGCAATAAATTTAATACGAATTCTTTTTTTCCCTTACTTTAACAACAAAAATTATTAATTTTAGCAATTTACCTAATAACCAAATTTTAATACAGTCTAATGAAAAACCGTTCAAATGACTAAAATGTTGTGAGATGTATAAATAAATATGAAATCTCCTCTCAACCTCTATTTGTAACCTATATTGGTAAATTTAACATAAAAAATTGTTATGGTAAATTTAACCAAAAAAAGAGTTAAGATGGGGACTCGAATATGGGTGTACTGCCAAACGCTTTAGCAATCAATGCCCTAACCAAGAATCCATACTAGAGATTGTTGTCATGATATAGACATATATAAAATAGGCTTATTTACCAAAAAATACCCTAAAGTTTTAGGATTTTTCAAAAAACTACTCTAAAGTTTCAAAATGAAGGATAATCCCATTTTTAACAGTCAAATTTAACACCATTAAATTCCATATCAAAAGACTATTTTGCTCCTCTCATAATACATTATTAACAATTTTGAATTATTAAATATTAATTAAAAAAGTTATTAATTTAGGGATGAGATAAGCGGGTTGAGCGGGGCTTGGGGCAATGGAAGAGGTTGAGCGGGAGGCGGTATTAGGGCGGCGGAGGGAGGAGGCGGAGGGTAGGGAGAAGGAAGAAGAAAATTGATAAGGATGGTGGTTGTGGAGGATGATTCTGATGATACTGTAGAAGATGGGAAGGACGGTGGGGCGAGGTGATGGTTGTGGTGGTGATGGTGAAGGGGGTTAGGCCGGGGGGAAGGGAAGGGGTTGATGAGGAAGATGGTGGTGGTGATGGTGATGATTCTGATGATGGTGGTGAACGGGGGTGGCGGCAAAAGAGGATGGGACGGAAGGGGTGTGGGGATGAAGAAGATGGTGATTGTTATGATTGGATTTGATGATAAAGATGGTGGTGATCCCACCAGGTGGAAAAGGGTTGGCAGCGGAAGGGCGGGGGTAAAGGGGCGGGGCAAAGAGGGTAGGGATGGTGGGGTGGGGTGATGGTGATTGGAAAAGAGGATGGGGATGAAGAAGAGGGATGGTGGGATGGGGTGATGGTGATTGGGAAAGAGGATGGGGATGAAGAAGATGTTGGTGATGGCGATAAAGGAGGGGGCAAGGAGACTGGAGGAGAGGGCAGCGTTGCCGGAAGTGGGTAGTGGGGCCGACAAAGGGAAGAGGTCGAAGGTGGTGGCGCCAACAGAGGCGTCGTTGCCGGTGATGAGTTTTTTAATTAATTTTAAATTTTTTTAGAAACTGTTTTAAGGTTAGATGAGGGTATTTTTAGGTTTTTTAATTTATTTTGCTGACGTGGCACAAACGGTGTTAAATTTGACCATTAAAAATGAAGGTTATCCTTCATTTTAAAACTTTAGGGTAGTTTTTTGAAAAATCCTAAAACTTTATGATAGTTTTTTGGTAAATAAGCCTATAAAATATCCCGATCCATAAAAAATCTCTACCGACAGGCTATACAATTTTTTTTAAATTTCGGTAGGGGCAACTGCCCCCGTTGGTCCTTAGCTCGATCCGCCCCCGTGTATGTAGATATTTTTGAATAAGAGAATAGATTGGTAGATTTTTCTAATATTCAAAAAAGGCTATACGTTATAATTACTCTTTCAAATCTCTTTAATCGACTGGCAAGAAAAAGTAAAATCTCAAAATGATGCAAAGATGAAGTTGGATCTTTGGATTTAACATATATTTAAAAGATTAACATTTTAGCTCTTATCGATTGTTATTCTAGTGATTTACTTTTACTTATATAGTTATAATTTGGGTAAATTGTCAAAAAACCCAAGCATTTTTTCTGTTGTCAAAACACCCCTGTCTCGAAAAGTTAGTCAACCCCCCAAAAAAGCTTTTAGTTGTCAAGAAACCTCTTATATGTGATATCTAGTAGTTGCCTGTTATATCTAGTTTTCTGCAATATCTAAGCAGTAACCAGAGATATCTAAACAGTTGCATGTGACATATAAATCGTTTTCTCCGATATCTAAATAGTTTGTATGAATTGGTTAAACATTCCATCTACTATATAGATAGTGCAGGAAAAATTTCTAAGGGGTTTTTGACAACAGTTTCGAGACCGGGGGGTTTTTGACAGCAAAAAAGTGCTTGAGTTTTTTTGCAATTTACCCTTATAATTTTGTGTATACTCACAAAACCATAATACTCAACACTCAGGAATCTATTGAATGAACAATAATACTTAGCTATGTAGCAAAGTAAGCAAACAAAAATATTCTTTCTTAAAACTTCTTGACTCCACTTTTCCAATCGTCAGAATTTCCCATATACCGAAGTAGATTCTCGCCTAGGCCGAGAGGATTATAAGGATTAGCCCAAGTTTTTTGGAACGATCCCCTATTAGCTACAAAATGATGTATCAAATCTTTTAACTACTCATTGTTGCGCTTTGAATGAGAAGCAAGATATGCGTATAATTCAAAGACCACTCAAATAATTTGGATGTAAACCTCATGAATGTTATTATCAATATACTCGTCTATACCGTATAATTCTACAGCATTCTTTCATAAATCTGCAGTCCCGAAATGTTCGAGAAATCCCATAATTTTATCATTCATTCTCGATTATCTAAAATACAAGTATTACTCTGGCTATTCTAATTCTCGACAAATGACTTAAAAAACTTAGCGTTTTAATAAGGATATGATGTGTCTACTCCACAAAACCTTCCGTAAAATTTGTACTTCAAAAGCTCATGAACAGAAAAAGCATCGCACCCGTTTCCTGTCTATTTTCTAATAGGTAAGCACTTGGGATAGCCGCAAGCTAAGCAAATATAAAGCAAAGAATCACGTCTTCTTAATCATACCATTTATCAAACGTGCTAGTTTCCGTTCGTCGATGGTGTCCATTTTCATATATGAAAGTGTAACATTTTAGATAATAAAATATTAATTTTTGGGAATTTAAACAATTAAATAATAAATATTATGAATATTTAAATTTATGGAGATTACTTTTTAATGATATGGTATAACTATATACCGATAGTTTGGAAAATTAATATAATTAGTGATTTTTTTAAGGTGTTAAGTTGATTTGGATATTTTATAAATATTTATACAATTATTTGTATACGAGTTTATTACTAAATTTAATTAATATGTATTAATTATGCATTAAGACATGCACCATGTCATGTTGTAAAATACTTGTTACATTTCTATTGAGCATGGCTTTAATTCTTCATTTTTCATTTATGTATGGTTTTTGTTTTGTGTTTCTTTAAAAAGAAAAGGAAAAAGGGATTTAAATTAGAGATGTTTTGGAGAGAGGGGAGACCATGAGGTATGCGCTTGGGTGAGGATGAGAGAGGAGGGTTTATCTTTGACCTTAGCCTCCACTTCATTTCTTCACTACTTCATCGGTTTCTTCATCCCCCACTTTCTCCACCTCATCCACCATGTAACACCCCCAAATCCACACTAAAACACTATACCCTCTTCACAAAAATTAATCCCAACCTCTCCACAAACACTATGGGTCAATCAAGTTATAGTTTTGAACACTTTGGACAACCCAAGAATCTTCTTCAGTTGCCATATGAGGTATATCTTACATCTTTAGTTTAACAATTGAGTTTCCTTACCTCCTATAGTAGTTTAGAATGTTAGTGTATATGCCCTAGAGGCCATTACTGTATCATACTAGTATGTATATTACTTGATGGAAGCTTGGGATATTCACAGTTGTATATACAATCTTGCTCGAAATGGTAGTATGCTACTTGGTTTGTCTCTGCTTTAATATGTGCATGTGTTTCTTTTAGCATATCGCTTATATACATATTAGTAGAGCCCTTAGGATCTTTGCTTGATTACCAGCGTTGTGATGGCGCTCACACTCGTGGGGGCTGGGTAATCCATAAGCACATCCTTATACAGGTCTCTAGTCGTAGGACTATCGAGACAGGACATCGATATTCCGGAATAGACTAGTGTATGCGCTTCTCATCCCAGCACGGGAGACAGTCTGTCCTACAGCCGTCAGTAGGTCGTATTTGAGATAGTATGCGGGTGCTGTTCATATCAGATTTTTGCATTTTCATACCGCCCAATTTTTATCACATTGCATATCGGTAGATACTCTTGAGCCGTG
The DNA here is from genome assembly GCA_030015575.1 of Agapanthus africanus. Lineage (NCBI taxonomy): Eukaryota > Viridiplantae > Streptophyta > Magnoliopsida > Asparagales > Amaryllidaceae > Agapanthus > Agapanthus africanus. The sequence goes on along the minus strand of CM057337.1, from coordinate 592,898,960 downwards.
TTTGCTAGTCAATTGCAGGATACAGGTTCTCGGTTCTAAAACGGTGCAATTCATGGAAAACACGACAAAATCCGGGTTCCTGCCAACCACAGATAAAACACGGTCTCCGCTCTTCATCCGTATGTTGCCAGATACCAGTTAAGGAAGACAAAATGGCAAATCGTTTGTCACCTTCATGCACAAGGCTCAATGGCAACAACAAGTTCCAAGAAATCTACGCGGAGCTCAAGAAAATCTTTACAAAAAGTCCACTTCAAAACACCTTTCCCTCAACAGAAATTCTGGAGAAATCGTGGAGCCAAATTGATAAAACACATATACCAGAGAACAGAGGACAGCAAACCAGGGGACCACAAGAAAGACCAAGATCCAATTCATCAACTTGGCCGCGAATCCGCGGCCAAAGTGGGGTCCAGGCCGCGGATCCGCGGCCGTACAGGCGCCACAGGCAGAGACTTTTGGGGGGTATTTTGGTCATTCTGTTTGGGTTCTGGTGGTTGCCCTAGGTTTTCATTTTTTGGCCTATAAATAGCCCAGAAGTTTGTGAAGGAAAGGGTCCATTCTTGTAGTTTCATTTTGCCAAAGTTTAGTGTGTTTCTTCTTCCTCTTCTCACCTCTTCTCCATTAAACTTGTAGTGAGCTTTTGAGTGAAGAGTGATGAATAAAGAAGAACCATTTATTATCATGCTTGTCTCTTTATTTTGTTAAATGTTGTAATTTTAATTCGTTAAGTAGTTGTTATTTCCTTGTTGTTTCTTTCTTCTCTCTTTTTCTTTATCATTCATACGACAATGATACTTACGCTCGATCCTCGCCAAGGTGAGGTCGCAAATAGTTAGTCGTATTCTTCTAATCTCCCTCTTTCTATCTTCCTCTTTTGTGTTGTTTTATTTTTCCATATTATGATGTGTGAGTAGTTCATTCTTGTTAGGGTAGGATAAGGAAAGTTTGAGAGAAGGAAATCTCTCTCACTCTTTCCTTGCCCAACAGCTTAAATCGACTCCCGTTAATTGAACCACAATCCGCTCCTTACGGCACCCTATCCTACATGATAGCGGTGATTCCGTAGTGAGACCGGTTGTGGTTGGATTAACCGGAGGTTATGGCTAAGAGCCAAGAACGGACGGACAAGCACCAAAAGGAAGACTTATGCGTTGGAAAGCCTAGCTTATACTCGCAAAGTCCTTCCTAGTCGTGCTAATCCCCGTTGTTGCCGATTACCGTAACACCGATATTAAGAGGGGCAACGAAAGATGTGGAGACTCCTAACTCAAACTAACCTAATCCTAACCCTAACATGCTCTCTTTAAATATCAACTCAACACTTAGTTAATCACAAACAAAATCTGAACAACCGGACTTAACTCGTCGAAAAACACATAGAAAAAGATTCCCATCTCCCTGCGGACGACCCGTACTCAACCGGCTAGCTACAAGCGAAACCGTCTTGATTGCGGTATTTAAACTAGAACTTGAACACGAACATACTCTACCAATCAAATGGCGCCGTTGCCGGGGAGACGGTAGTTTATTTCTTTGTGTAATTTCGGGTTAATTTGTAAGTATAAAAAAAAAAAAAAAAAAATATACTTTGTAAAAAAATCATCTTGTTATTTTTGATTAGCTTTTGTGCAAGTGTGCAGGAAAATACAAGGTTCAAGTTCCGTGGCCAAGACGTTGAAAATACGGAGTTCAAGTACAGTGCCAAAGACGTGGGAAGATAGACCCACAGTTCGCGGCTACACCGCGACGGACAAAAACGAACCATCCGGTCTACTGTAAAAATCTGGAGCAGATACAGTGAGCATATCAGAATTCCACACATCCAGACAAGCAGAGGACACCAAACAGAGCCCACACCAGAAAAATGAAGCACCAATTCCTCATTTCCGCCGCGGAACCGCGGCAGTAGGGCCTTATTGCCGCGGAACCGCGGCCACTTGGTGGGGTCAGTGTGCCATCTTCTCTCTGTAAGTCCCTCTGCCTCTCTCCACTCCTCTGAACTCCACTGAGCTGTGTTTTCTGCAGCTTTCTTTACGCAAATTCTTCTCCCCCTTCCAATAAACTGTTCTTGTGCAGGATTCTTTGCGCCGCAAATAAAAATTGTGTGCAGTTGATTTGTTACAGCTTTGCATTTTTTTAATACGGACTTAAGGGGCTTGAAACCAATTCAGATTGGGTGGGGATTTCATCACCCTTCCCAGGACCCCAAAAATCACTAAAGCATATGCATTGTCCATTGTAAATTAAAAAATACTAGACTTCAGCCCTAAGGACTTCGCGCTCATTAGGAGAAGATAAACCTTGTTTAGAACCTCGCTTAACCGTATATTGTTTACGGGGTGTCTAGGAAAGTGTTAAAGGCGCAACCGCCGAAAGAGAAAGGGTTATTTAATTAAGGAACTTCGCGAAAGCGTTGGACAACCTCCCCTTATCTCTGCACTTACCTGGCCTCGTGATCAGTGTATTTTTAAGCTCGTTTCTCGACACTGTTTAACTTCGACAATCAAGTTCAGGAGCAGGTCTAGTAGACCTAGGTTACCCTAGATCTAGGTGTGATTGTGCATATCTTGTTTGTGATTGCTTAAGCCGTATTTCCGTACATATTTCTGTAAATCTCTTTCTAAAAAAAAAATAAAAAAAAAAGAAATCAAAAACTTTTATAAAAACTTGCCCTTTTGTCGCCAAATCCATTTTCACCCATCGCCTTTCTCCATTGACGTTTTCTTACCCTCACCTTCTCCGCTTTGACTATACTAAACTCGTTTAGTGTATGTCCGCTAGGACTCGGGACACTAGCGCCCGTCTAGTCCGCGTTACGTTAGTCGCGACCGACTACGCGATCGACTCCGAAGTCGATACTCCGTCCACTCCTCTTTCACCCCTTCCTTTGCCGGCCAACTCCGACGTTGACCGGAATTCTGTTCATACATCTTCACCTTCACCTTCACTTTCACCAACCTCTTCTTCCGCGATGTCGGGATTTAATCCGAACATCTCTTTGACCACCGCTGGATTGGCTCCACCTCCTACGGAGACCAATCTCCCACCACCTCCGCCTGTTGTAGCGCCGCAGCGAATCGCGCTCCAGGATCGTTTCTACCCCACCCGTTCTGCACTTCCCACCTGCCTTTCTCTTCCTCCGGCCAATGGGGACAACTTTGAAATTAAGCCCCATTTCATCAACATGCTTCCACGTTTTCATGGGCTTGAATCTGAAGATGCCTATATATTCATCAATAAATTTCAAAACGTCTGTGCCATGATGAAAACCACCCAGCTGTCGGACGATGCTATACGTCTACGGGTCATTCCGTTCACTTTATGCGATCTCGCTGAAAAATGGCTGTATAGCACCGCTTCCCACTCAATCACCAGCTGGGACGAGTTTGTTAAAGCGTTTCTTAAAAAATTCTATCCGAATCATAAGACCGCAAGAATTCGAAATGAAATCAACCAATTCTCCCAGCTTCCTTCTGAACCCTTCTGGAAGTGCTTTGACCGGTACAAAGACCTTCTTGTTCAGTGTCCTCACCACGGTATAGAGAAATGGCAGCTCTGCCAAACCTTATACGAGGGACTGAACCCAGCAACGAAGCAGTTGCTGGAAACCATCTGTCAGGGCCACTTCCTATCGAAATCTGACGAGGAAGCGTGGCAGTTCTTTGACGATCTTGCGGAGCAAACGCTACAGTGGGAGAGCACCAGACCGACTTCTTCTTCTTCTACCTCCACTTCTACCGGTCAGTCTAGGGTAGGAATCCACCAACTCGATGTCTCTATTGCGATGAAAGCTGAAATGGCTGCAATAACACGATAGCTTGAAGCGATAGAGAGCAAATTTTCTGCTCCTGCCCCCACACCTGTTCTCCCCCTTCGTACCATCTGCGCTTGTTGTTCCGATCCTTCCCACTTGACTGAAGAGTGTCCTTACAATCCACCCTCGCAAGGACAGGATCAGGTTAATGCTGCCTTCCAGCAAAGACCGAGGAATGATCCATACTCTTCCACCTACAATCCCGGTTGGAGGAACCACCCCAATTTCGCCTGGAATCAGAATCAGAATCAATTCCAGGGCAACAATTTCCAAAGGGGCCCTCCACCGCAACAACAAGCGCAGCAACAAACTCAACACCAATATCAGCAGCCCTTCCAACCCCAGCCCTTCCAAAACCAGACGAACAACTTTGCACCCAACAACTCTTTTCCACCAAACAACTTTGTTCCGTCAAACAACGATAAGGTTTCCTCGCTCGAGCGAAGTCTGGAGGCGTTTGTTAAACAATCGACCCAATCCACCGCCAATATCCAGTCTTCGATTCAATCTTTAGTGCAACACACTGCCGCACACGGGCAAAGCATCAAGACCATCAAGGCCCAGATTGCACAGCTAAACGTGGCCTTGAGCGAGCGAGAGAAGGGGAAGCTCCCGTCCCAGCCACTTCCAAATCCCGGTCACCCACATAATGCACATGTTGCTCTTGAACAACAAAACCATAATGTGAGTGTCTTGACTACACTGAGATCGGGGAGGATGCTGCAAAACAACATTGGCAAACGGATCAACGATAACACCCCGGCCGCCGCTTCTTCTTCTTCTTCTTCTTCGCCTTCTGAGCCTATTCTCCGTTCTTCACAAGGCTCTCCTTCCTCTTCTTCGGCTCTGAACGGACCCGCTTCTCACTCCACGAAAACACCTATTCTGGGATCCGTTCCAACTCCACAATCTCCTCCTCCAGCATTAGACTCAACCAATTTTCAAAATGTTCCATTTCCAAACCGGTTGAGGTCTAACAAACAAAATCCACAAATGGAGAAGATTCTGGAGTTATTTAAGCAAGTTAACATTAACATTCCTCTTTTAGATGCTGTCCAACAAGTCCCGTCTTACGCGAAAATCTTAAAGGACTTATGCACGAAAAAGAGGAAGTCTCAGGTACCAAAGAAAGTTTTCTTGGCTAGTGCTGTGAGTGATGCTCTTACCCAATCTTTACCACAAAAACGGAAGGACCCTGGCTGTCCTACGATTTCAATTACTATTGGGGATAAGAACATCAATCGCGCACTATTAGATCTTGGTGCCAGTGTTAACTTGCTTCCGTATTCAGTATACGAGCAATTAGGCGTCGGAGAGTTGAAACCCACACACTGCACTCTCCAAATGGCCGACCGATCGATCACCCACCCTAGGGGTGAGCTAGAGGATGTGTTGATAAGAGTCGGGGACTTCATAATCCCCGTTGACTTCATTGTATTAGACACACAGCCTGTAGCTAACCCCCGGAATCAAATTCCGGTGATACTCGGTCGCCCATTTCTCGCAACCTCAAATGCTGTGATCAATTGTCGCAATGGTTCGATGAACCTCTCTTTTGGAAACATGACAATTGAACTCAACATCTTTAGGTTGGGGAATCAGCCCGCCGAACCTAATGCTCATATACTGGATGTCTGCTCGATCCAGGAGATCACCCCAGAAGAGTGTGAATTCGAGGAGTTTCTGTTTGAACACGATAATCTTGACGCCACTAGTGCGTTTCTCTTCGAACCTGCTGCTGCTTCTGCGCCCGACAACGAATACGAGTGTTTTACGTTCTTGAACGATCTTAGCCGCGCACAACCCGAGTTTGAATCTTTCGACTTTCCGGATGAGTTACCTGAACCATCCAACTCGGTTGCCTACACTCGCTTTGAACCTTTGCTGGAGTCCTTTGAGTTCGAGACCTTTGCACCAGTCTTGCCTTCCATCATTTCACCTCCAACGCTCGAACTCAAGCCTTTGCCATCTCACCTTAAGTACGCCTACTTAGGTGAGAACGAGACCCTTCCTGTCATCATCTCGGCTTCTCTAGCTCCCGAGCAAGAGAAAGCCCTTCTCACGGTCTTGCACAGCAACAGGCAAGCTTTTGGCTGGTCCATGGCGGACATCAAGGGGATTAGTCCCCTGATCGTTGAGCATCACATTCATCTGATGGATGATGCCAAACCAGCCCGGGATCCACAAAGACGTCTTAATCCAGTCATGAAGGAGGCTGTGAAGAAGGAGATCGTCAAATGTCTAGATAGTGGTATCATTTACCCTATCTCTGATAGCCAGTGGGTTAGCCCCATTCATGTTGTCCCCAAGAAGTCGGGCATCACGGTCATAACCAACGAGGCGAACGAGTTAATCCCTACTCGCACCCAAACTGGGTGGCGAGTTTGCATTGATTACATAAAACTCAACGCCGCAACACGGAAAGACCACTTTCCGCTATCTTTCATTGACCAGATGCTTGAACGATTGGCCGGACACGAGTACTACTGCTTTCTTGATGGCTACTCCGGCTATAATCAAATTCCCATCGCCGAAAAAGACCAGGACAAGACCACTTTCACCTGTCCTTTCGGCACGTTTGCATATCGACGCATGCCCTTTGGGTTATGCAATGCGCCCGCTACCTTCCAGCGGTGTATGATGGGAATTTTCTCTGACATGGTGGAAAAATTTCTGGAGATTTTCATGGATGACTTCTCCATCTTCGGCGACTCCTTTGACGAGTGTTTGCTGCATCTTGACGCTGTCCTTACCCGATGTAAGGACAAGAATCTCACTTTGAACTGGGAGAAATGCCACTTCATGGTGCGCGAAGGTATTGTCTTAGGACATATCATCTCGCAAAATGGCATAGAGGTTGACAAAGCAAAGATTGAGGTCATTTCCAATCTGCCTCCTCCCCGATGCGTCAGAGATATCCGAGCCTTCCTTGGCCATGCCGGTTTCTATAGACGGTTTATCAAGGACTTTAGCAAGATTGCTAGGCCCTTGACGCTTTTGCTGGCCAAGGACACGCCTTTCGACTTTAACTCGAGCTGTGTGACTGCATTCGAGTCACTGAAACGCTCACTCACTTCTGCTCCCGTTCTTTCTTCACCTGACTGGACGCACCCATTCGAGATTATGTGCGATGCATCCGACTTTGCCATCGGTGCTGTCCTTGGACAGCACATCAACAAGATGCCGCACGTAATCTATTACGCGAGCCGAACCCTGAACGACGCCCAACTTAACTATACAACAACTGAGAGGAATTCTTAGCTGTTGTATTTGCTTTAGAAAAGTTCAGGCCCTACCTCATCGGCTCTCCAGTCATTGTCTACACGGACCATTCAGCTCTGCGCCATCTTTTTGCGAAGAAAGATGCCAAATCTCGGTTAATACGTTGGATCCTCTTGCTTCAAGAGTTTGACCTTGTCATTAAGGACAAACGAGGATGTGAAAACGTAGTTGCCGACCATCTCTCACGACTTCCTTCTTCGCCTTCGCTTCCAATTCCGATCAATGACGTTTTCCCGGATGAACAGCTCTTGACAGTATCGTGCGAACCCTGGTTCGCAGATATTGTGAACTATTTGGCCACGGGATTACTACCGACCGAATGGTCAAGTCAGGACAGACTTCGCTTCTTATCCCAAGTAAAACACTTTTACTGGGACGAACCCTACTTGTTCAAGTACTGTCCCGACCAGATTATTCGTCGGTGTGTCCCTGATGAGGAATTCAAGAGTGTGCTGTCATTTTGCCACGATCAAGCGTGTGGCGGGCATTTTGGGCCCAGAAAGACAGCTGAGAAGATCTTGCAATGTGGTTTCTACTGGCCACAACTTTTCAAAGACGCTCACGACTATTGCAAGACTTGCTCCCGGTGCCAACACATGGGCCGGATATCCCGGAGGAACGAGATGCCGCTCCAACCGATCTTGGTTGTGGAGATTTTCGATGTTTGGGGGATAGATTTCATGGGGCCGTTTCCCAGCTCTTTCGGGAACTTGTACATCCTTCTAGCTGTTGATTACGTCTCTAAATGGGTCGAGGCTGTGCCGAGCCGAACTAACGACAACAAGGTTGTCGTTAGGTTCCTTAAAGAAAACATTTTCTCCCGGTTTGGGCACCCTCGAGCGATCATTAGCGACAATGGAAGTTATTTCTGCAATAGGACTTTCGAGGCCTTGATGCGGAAATACTCCATTAATCATAAGCTTTCTACGCCCTACCACCCCCAAACCTGCGGGCAGGCCGAAGTTTCAAATCGGCAAATCAAGCAGATACTGGAGAAGACGGTTTCCAAGAACCGTAAGGATTGGTCTCTGAAACTCACTGATGCCCTTTGGGCATTTAGAACCGCTTATAAGACCGACCTTGGCATGTCTCCCTATCGGCTTGTGTACGGAAAAGCCTGCCACCTTCCTGTCGAAATCGAGCATCGCGCGTTTTGGGCGATAAAGGAGCTGAATCTGTCTCTTAAGGACGCGGGCAGCCATCGGAAGCTGCAGTTGAACGAACTGAACGAGCTTAGAGATGAGGCTTACGACAACGCGGTTGTCGTTAAGAATCGAACGAAGGTGTTTCACGATAAACACCTTTTGCGCAAAACCTTCGTACCTGGTCAGCAGGTACTGCTTTACGATACCCGACTTCATTTCCATCCAGGAAAGCTCAGATCTCGCTGGAAAGGGCCGTATTTTGTGCGGAATGTGTATCCGCAGGGCGCTGTGGATTTGGAGAATCCAAAGGACGGTTCACTCTTCAAGGTAAACGGACACCGATGCAAACCGTACCTTAGCGCCGATCCAACAGAGGAGCTCCTGTTCTTACAGGAGCCGGTTTACCCTGAATGATCTTCCTCTGCCTACCTCCAAACTTCGGTTATCCAGACAAGAACAGTGGGGGTACGTACAAACCATTTTGTATATATTTGTGTATATTCTTTTTCCTTTAAAAACAAAAACAAATAAAAATTTGTGTATCGCTAACCGACATTTTTGACCCTTCAAATGATCTTTTCATGCTACGACAGTGAGGACACTGTCCAGTTTAAGTTTGGGGGTACGCTCGGTACGCATTTCTTACCTTCGCATTCATATGTATATTTTGCATCTGCATATTAATATCCATAAAATCCATAAAAATTTGAAAATTTTCTAAAAAATATAAAAACTTTTTTGTCAAGTTAGCTTGTGGAAGAACTCTGATTCAACATTCGACGGTTTTTGTTTGAAAAAATAGAAATAACTAGATCTTATGTTTGGATTTTGAAAACCTGAAAGATAACTCTCCTTTGAAGTTAACTATAGCTGATATACGTCTTTACATCACACTACACGTGTCGTAAGATTTTGGGAATTAGATGACAAGTCTTTCATGTTTAAACTTTTAAACAGATAAATGATTTTCTGAGGATCAAATAGGTTTGTTCTGAAATAAGTAATGTCAAGAATAGTTTATGAAGTAAAGCGAATATGAAGGAATGTTATTGATGCCGTAATTGGAGCTAAGTCTGAAAAATAACCCATCTGAAACTTGATTGGAATGATTACACACCAAACCCACTAAACACGTCTTTTATCCAAAAAAATATTTGAACTGCCGGTTATATCTCCGTTCGTATTGAATCATCTGATTTTCACGACAAACTGTCTTTTGTTTTTGGACCTAGGTAACTTGAGTAATTAAGTCCGCTGGGGTGTTTTTACACCTAATGCCCTAAAACCAACTGGTTTGGGTGCATTGGCCCAAAGCTCGCTAAGAAGCCTAGAAAGTCCAGTTTAAAACAAAGTCAAGCAAGTGTTCTCTCCGAGTTAAAATTCCTAACGGTTCTTTGTGTGAGAATAATCTTGATAAAAGACAGGCTTTTAAAAAAAAAAAATTTAACGGAGATATGAAGGTTTTATTCTATGATAAAGACTATTGCACGTTCACAGAGGTGTGTATGAAATGAAAACAAGTTAAAGGTGGAGTGAAAAATACGACTTAGTTTCCTGTTAAGGAAGATAGAAATTCTGAAGTTGAAACCTTACTGGAAAACGAAACTTGAGAAATGCTCAACTCTTTATAAAACTTATGTGATCCTTTTAAAATTGTTATCTGGGCTTTATTGTGCGACATGATGACTTTAATCGATCCTTCTGGAACTTAACGACACTATTTGCACTGCACGTAAAGACATATAAAATCTATAGTTAAATAAGAAGCGAGGTGTGAAAAATAAAGGTTCGATAGTCTAGACTTAGGATTATAGAATTGTTATTTTCTAAAACAAAAACTTTAGGGTTTGAATCTTAGTCATTTTACAAACCAACTTGACCGGATTTTGTGGGTAGTATCCGCTGAAAACCCTCAGGAGACAACACTCCTCCTACTAGGGACACCTAGAGGTTTAACGGCTTGTTGCACATGCTCAGTGCAATCGCGTTCCCTGCGAAAGTGAGGTTAGGAAATTTTTTGTGAATAAATGGACTTTGCTCGGGACGAGCAAATGATAAGTTTGGGGGTATTTGTTCATATCAGATTTTTGCATTTTCATACCGCCCAATTTTTATCACATTGCATATCGGTAGATACTCTTGAGCCGTGTTTGCTAGTCAATTGCAGGATACAGGTTCTCGGTTCTAAAACGGTGGAATTCATGGAAAACACGACAAAATCCGGGTTCCTGCCAACCACAGAAAAAACACGGTCTCCGCTCTTCATCCGTATGTTACCAGATACCAGTTAAGAAAGACAAAATGGCAAATCGTTTGTCACCTTCATGCACAAGGCTCAATGGCAACAACAAGTTCCAAGAAATCTACGCGGAGCTCAAGAAAATCTTTACAAAAAGTCCACTTCAAAACACCTTTCCCTCAACAGAAATTCTGGAGAAATCGTGGAGCCAAATTGAGAAAACACATATACCAGAGAACAGAGGACAGCAAACCAGGGGACCACAAGAAAGACCAAGATCCAATTCATCAACTTGGCCGCGAATCCACGGCCAAAGTGGGGTCCAGGCCGCGGATCCGCGGCCGTACAGGCGCCACAGGCAGAGACTTTTGGGGGGTATTTTGGTCATTCTGTTTGGGTTCTGGTGGTTGCCCTAGGTTTTCATTTTTTGGCCTATAAATAGCCCAGAAGTTTGTGAAGGAAAGGGTCCATTCTTGTAGTTTCATTTTGCCAAAGTTTAGTGTGTTTCTTCTTCCTCTTCTCACCTCTTCTCCATTAAACTTATAGTGAGCTTTTGAGTGAAGAGTGATGAATAAAGAAGAACCATTTATTATCATGCTTGTCTCTTTATTTTGTTAAATGTTGTAATTTTAATTCGTTAAGTAGTTGTTATTTCCTTGTTGTTTCTTTCTTCTCTCTTTTTCTTTATCATTCATACGACAATGATACTTACGCTCGATCCTCGCCAAGGTGAGGTCGCAAATAGTTAGTCGTATTCTTCTAATCTCCCTCTTTCTATCTTCCTCTTTTGTGTTGTTTTATTTTTCCATATTATGATGTGTGAGTAGTTCATTCTTGTTAGGGTAGGATAAGGAAAGTTTGAGAGAAGGAAATCTCTCTCACTCTTTCCTTGCCCAACAGCTTAAATCGACTCCCGTTAATTGAACCACAATCCGCTCCTTACGACACCCTATCCTACATGATAGCGGTGATTCCGTAGTGAGACCGGTTGTGGTTGGATTAACCGGAGGTTATGGCTAAGAGCCAAGAACGGACGGACAAGCACCAAAAGGAAGACTTATGCGTTGGAAAGCCTAGCTTATACTCGCAAAGTCCTTCCTAGTCGTGCTAATCCCCGTTGTTGCCGATTACCGTAACACCGATATTAAGAGGGGCAACGAAAGATGTGGAGACTTCTAACTCAAACTAACCTAATCCTAACCCTAACATGCTCTCTTTAAATATCAACTCAACACTTAGTTAATCACAAACAAAATCTGAACAACCGGACTTAACTCGTCGAAAAACACATAGAAAAAGATTCCCATCTCCCTGCGGACGACCCGTACTCAACCGGCTAGCTACAAGCGAAACCGTCTTGATTGCGGTATTTAAACTAGAACTTGAACACGAACATACTCTACCAATCAAGTGCTCGTTAGGTTACGAGTACACTGGACAGGACTCGTCGGGAACTGTTGGTTGGTATTATACCCATCGTCAGTTATCAGTTCTCAGGTGACATGAGTACAGCTTAGTCCGCTGACTTGACACTGTCACTTCGCCTCAAGTGTGTTCCCACTGCACTTTGATTACTACCCTACCACGGCTCAAAGGAGTCGTGCAAACAGGTAGTTTTTTGGTGCAGTCCCGAAGCACTTGGAGGCAGTGACGGTTAGACAGGATTCGTCTCTCCCGGTATTGGGGGTTGACATCGCGCTATGTCCAGGAGAGCCATTATACAAGTAGTCCCTGGTCAGGGCAAGCGAGATATACTGGTAGGTTTCCAGTGTTATCTCACGGTGTTCTGGGCTACACTCCGACACGACTTGTACCGTTATTAGGGGACTGACGTTCACCGCCCCCCTAGACCCGCCATACGATGTATCAGACGAACAGACCGGACTGTACGGAGACTGTCACATACAGGCTCAGTAGGAGTTCAGATGGAGGCACCTCGTCAGTCTTCTTATCGGCATCTACCTGGGGACCATTACGTACAGCTAGTGCCGCTTGCGGTCTGTGGTTAAACCCACTGCCAGCGTAGTGTCGAGTCTTTAGAGTCCCACACAGAGAGCTATTCGCCTTTAAGCAAAATGAGTAGAGGTCGCATGGTTTTGCGACAGGGTTCGTTCACATCCGCGCACTTGTGCACGTTTGCTGTCCGGACAGTTTATACTAGCGGGCTTTGGTTTAAGCCAGATCCTAATATATGATTTGGGATTGGTTTTATCTCTTTGTATTCGTGTTCCTCGGATCACGAATACGGGTGCGTATGCACAGTTGATTGAGACAGAGGGAGAGGACTTTGATTAGGGTTAATGACCGTTGTCATTTTATTAACCCTAATGCTTATGTGTGTATTATGATTAATTGATATTAGTTATATATAATTGTGCATGGTTAGGGTTGTTGACATTTTGACCATTCTTGACTTGTTGACCTAGATTGACACTTTGACCATCATCATTCCATATAAAAGATGCTCTTTGATCCTTGCAATTTGCATTAAATATGAAATGATAATGGTCATGTCTTGATTAAGCCATGACAATTATCTTGCTAATTATCTTTTTACAATAATTCACACATATATGTGAGAATGGTTCTATTATTCTCTCATTCTATCATATTGATTCTATCTCCTCCTCTTCCTCTCTCTCAAGCTCTCCCCTCTCATGTGTTGAGAAACACTTGAGCTTGAGTTAAACCTCTCCATAGTAATCTCTACTCTCATCTAAGGTTCTAGAATTAGCACTCCTAGCACTTTAGTTACTTCTAGCTTGAAGTTGAAGCCAAAGATTGAGGCTCTCGGGTGGATCCTTCTTCGACTAGAGAAGACGACAAGGTGATCTCTTTTTTCCACTCCAAGGAGCAAGGAGAGAAGGACATAAAGCCCAAGGTATAACTTTTCTTCCATGTAGCTAATTCTAATTAGCTTTTAGTTAGTTTTTGTTTAGTAAAGATCCTCTTTAAGCTAGTCCATGTTGCCTAGTTCGATAAAAATTCGATTTTTATTCCGTTTTCCGCCTCCCCGCAAGCACCGGGGTGGGCAACGTGGACTTACATAGAATTCAACTAATATAGTTTAGTGATGTTGGAAAATTCCTAGATGAGGGTTAGGAGTTTTTATGATTTGTGATGGTGCAATTGAGGTTTAGTTGTGATCACAAACTCCTGTAGTGTTAGTATTTTGGACAAAACCGGAGAGTAAACCCCAAGGCATGAACTTTGAACTTGGCCGACATCGGGTTTTGTTGCAATTGTGGTGATCAAATAGAATCTGCTATGACTCGAGGACTTTGAAAATTATTTTTCAGATACAGTGAGATGTGCAGACCACTAGGAAGCTACCCTAGAAACCCAAGCCCAAGCCTTCATATTTTGGCCGCCGTTTTATTCGATTTGGCCGCAATTTGCGGCCCAATTTTGGAATTAGGGTGCGAAACTTGGTCTGTAGCTTACTAATTAGATAACTAGACCTACCCTGTATGCAAAAAAGTCTAATTTCACTTTAAGAAAAATCTAAAGTCGTTTTACCCTATTTCTGACGATGTTTTATGACTTTTGAAACTTCATTTTTGGATATTTGTGTTTTATCTCGGTCGATTGATTTTTGTACGTCAATATCGAGAGTTGTTTGGTTATTCTTGCATGCGTAGTCCGTAGGTTCTAACCTATGTGTATTTTGTGTGCCGTATCGGTTTTCTAGTGTTGGATTCTTTTTACGATACGACGTATTTGTAATGTAGATACCTCCGCGTGGACTTCGGGACAATAAGGAGAGCAAGGCGTTATCGACTTCGGCAAGCGAGGATCAAAATGAGTAGATGTATATCGACGGGGGAAGTCGGGTGGATGGTGTATAGCACCCCCGTAACTATAGAATAGGATATTACTATATTATCAAATTTGGATGCGACTTTTGGATACTTAGCGAATAGGGTATCTAGGAGACCTTAGGTTAGATTAGGTTTAGTCTAGAAAGACCTATCCTTAAAGTTACAAATTTGGTAGTGAATCGCAGGCTGTTTGTAGTCACACACGCGCGCACGCACACCCTTGATTTTGTGTGTATATGTGTGTATATATATATATATGTATGTGTGTATGTTTATATATATGTGTGTGTGTACACGTGTGATGAGGATAGTATTTGATATTTGGAGATGAGTCGATATAATCGGGCATGACGCCGTGAGATTGTGACAGATGATTAAGTCGTGATATCATTTATGATATGATGTTTTAATGGATCGTTGGGCGATATGTATTCATACATGCGATAATATGTGAATTGATGATATTAGAATGTACGAGACTTTGGAACCGTACCCATGACCATGATATTGTACGATGATACCGTATAAATGATGATATATATATATATGATTTCTGACCCGTACCCTCGATTTTTAGGATGTCGTACGATGGATATTATCGTACGATGTATGTATGATGATTGATCTGCACTCTTGACTCGAGAATGCCGTACGATAGATATTACCGTGCGTGATGATATGAGGCTGGATCACCGACTACTAAATTTATCGACTCAGATACGTATAGTCTTCCACTACTTGACCCAAGTTTTAGTTTAGCTTTTAGTTAGTTTCTTAAATCTTTAAGTAGATGTTTGAGTATAGTCGAGTCATACCTATTTTTCAAAACCGATGAATCGTAGGCTCTTTCAAAGAATAAAACGAGAGATGCTACGGATTTTCAAAAGATATCTATTTTCTCAAAACACCGTAGTCCCTACTTTTCTAAAAACCACGATTCGTGCTATTTCAAAACACAAACTGTATGACTCGTATACAATATGTATATTCTCTAATGTTGCGTTTACTATTCATTTTCCGTTATATTCATGTTGCTCTCATTGCACTTCATATATATACATGTGTTTTCTTTAGCTTGTATGATCTCGACTGTTAGGAAACCAGCACCATTACCGATGATGCGTATGTTGCACGTACACTTGCTTGCCGACCCACACACATCATCATCGGTAATTGCCATATCATGTACACCTTAGAAAACGTTACTTCATTGGTATAATCTGCTAGCTGGCAGTTTAAACATATTATTAGTATGTTTGGTCTCATATGCTAGCCTAGATATTGCATTCCTTACTTAAATACCCGATGCATTCATATATCCATTCTGTTATGTACTGTTGTGTGGCTTTGTGCTGACTTTCACTGTTCATTGACTCGTGATTTTGAGATTTCAGATCTTTCATGATTTTTGGATTTGGAAAACCGCATGTCAATTTTTATAAACTTATTATTATTTTAAACGAGAATGATGCGGTTTTCCTTGATATGAGATTTCGTGTCCACCATGATGTTTTCTCGGTTCTGAGCTTGGTTTTCAAGACCCGATTCGAAGAGTAGGATGAACCGTCTGCGGGTACATAGTGGACCCGGTAAGATACCCCGATGCGAGAGTGATTTTGTGGGATGACGATGAGCCTGGCAGGGGAGCACTACCTACTGGTGATATTTTGGCGCGGCGGATATACGGAGGATACCGACCGTAGTCGTAAGATCAGATGATATGGGCCGATCCGTACTGACGGAGCCCATGGGGCCGATCCGAATTGACGGAGCCTGAGATTTGAGGATTTATGTGTCGCTGTTGGACACGGACTTCATGATGTTTTTGAGTGTCGGTGCTGGACACTCAGGTGTTATCAAGATTTTTGTGTCGTTGCTGGACACACGTTGGATAATGCATTCTTACATGATACACATGAT
The DNA here is from genome assembly GCA_030015575.1 of Agapanthus africanus. Taxonomy (NCBI): domain Eukaryota; kingdom Viridiplantae; phylum Streptophyta; class Magnoliopsida; order Asparagales; family Amaryllidaceae; genus Agapanthus; species Agapanthus africanus. The sequence goes on along the minus strand of CM057337.1, from coordinate 592,882,736 downwards.
ATATTATTACTCATGACATGGGCACGAATACTTTGATATCACACTTATGATATACTGTTACCCTTGTTGTATTATTAGTATATTATTGTATGACCTAGGAAATCGTCATACATGCGATTTCATCTCGGTGATGTTTTCTACTCACGAGTTGGCAACTCACTCCCGTTGTGCCACAGTTCCTTGCAGGTTTGGCCGTACAGCTTTTCGTAGTGGCTAGCTGGTATACCGCTCCTTGAGCGTGATTGCTTGATAGGTGGGGGATACATTGCTTTATGACCACCAGTATATATTTGTATATTTATTTCAGTTGTATCTAGTTAAGCTCCATCAACCAGACTTGTATATTTAGTAGATTTAGAAGATGATATTGGATATTCTTTCGGCCTTAGAATTGCGGTTATGTATTATTCTGATTTCTGGTCCTCGATGATGCTTAGTTCTTTCTTTCCTTCTGGTTTTGATTCTCGCCTTCGGCGTTGTATATTTATATTGCTTGCGTGGTTGTTTCCGCCAATTGGCGAAGAGGTAGCTCCCGTTTAGGGATGCCTTTTATTGTTATTACTTGTATTTGTTTTCGGGTTAAGTTATACAAAGGAGGTGCTGCCCAAATTTTCAGTGACGAAAATGTTTTCAAGTTAAATATAAACATTGTATTTTCGTATACTATTATATATGTTTTGTAGAAAGAACTTGTTTTCATTACACCATTATTTAAAAACTTCACCTCCATTATTTTCCTCTAAAAAAGTTTAGATTTCTGGGCTTTTGGCTTACTTGAATTAGGTGTGGTCCTATAGACTTCAAATGATTCAAGTGCCGGTCACATGCCTTTTTCAGGTCGTGACAGAAAGAGCTATTCTCTAGATTTAACAGGCGGTGGATCGCTGCGAAAAAATAAACCGTCGAACTTATCATGGCCTTTTAGCATGGTATTCTTCTATTCCTACCACTTATGCCTAAAGTGACCATTACGGTCAATCATTTCACTGATTAATTGTCTCATCACAAGGCACCTGAGGATGCATTTCAATAGTTCGGACATAGTTAAAGGCCATAGTCTAAAAAAAGGAGACTGGACTTTCGTTCAATTCTAAAAAAAAGAAACCACAGGCTTCACACGTATCAACTGCACACGCAAAAACATGTTGGGGCATTTGTCGAAGTCTAAACTTATCGTCCAAATAGATTTAGTTTTAAATAAGTGATCATAAATGAACAATAATGTTATCATTTAACGATGAACAATAATGTCAGTAAAAAAAGGGTCGCGGTCCTTATGAATCGAAGCGACGTCGAATCCTCTACAAACAAAATAAAGTCTGTTTCTCAAGACGGAAAATGAAAAGTTGTGTTTTGTAAATTTTGAGCGCAACTCTCAAATTGTTAGTTACATTACATGTTCATTGACTCACTTTAAATTTAAAGTACTCTACTAAATGAAAAGAAGAAACTTTTAGTAATCATTTTTTATTATGCACTCCTTAATTTAAATTGCATTCTCTAATGCGGTTAAAATCCTAGTTGACTAGAAAAGTGAATTTAATTTAAAAATCGAGCGGCTATAGCATGCATGTCCTTGCTTTAATGTATATATGTTCACACCAAAATAGTATTTTCCACTTTTTTATTAATCATATCATATATTGTTGTAGTAGCGGATTTAATAATATTGGAGTGGTATTAGTTGAAAAAATAAATATGGATGCTCAGATAAAGGGAATAAAAAACTTCTCAAAATTATTGTTCTTTGACATTAATTATTTTTGAAAAATATGAAGAGGAAGTATAGAGTTAATATTAAGATCCTTTCATATCCCTTCTTCTTGATTAATTGGAACTATTATGGTGTGGAAATTAAGAGAAACTTTCTCGAATACAAGAAAGTAAAAATCAACACCCTATAACCATATTAATAACAAACATAAATTACAAAATTCATTTACATTAAAACACAAAATAGATTTAAAATGTCATGCATGTGTGTGTCTATTCCAATTCTTAATAAATGAAGGTTCATTCTTCCGACTTATCATTTATTAATTTAAACTTGTAACTCTCTATCTCCCTCACGTAAATACACTCATATTTAAATAAAGCATATAAGAAGACCTGCAAGGACAGTAAAGAGTAAATACAAAAAAAAAGATGAACGGTTGGAATTTTGAGATCGATGGGCAACTTTGAGTTTCACATCGATAGTTAAAGTCTGGGAATCTTAATCAAGGAAAGAGTCTTTAACTCACTTTGTTCTTAAATTTCTTGTATGGTATGGTATGCTATGCAATTGCAAATTGTTGATTGTTTTGCAAAGTTCATATATAAAGTTTATATATATATATATATATATATATATATATATATATTCTTTTTTATTTGTAATATTGAGTTTCTAGCCTTTCTCGTGTTTCATGTTATATGGTCCCAAATTTTAGCCATTTTGTCTTTGTAATTGTTAGCATTATAATTATGAGTTATTCAATTTTTTGCTAGAACTAACTACACATGTAAATCACTGGCTATCCAAAGGCTCTTGAGTTTATCCTTCCTACATAAAATGTTGAATTGATCTTTCTTCTTTATTTTTTATAATATTTGTATGTAATTCTATTTTTTTGTATAGCATTAGACAAGCTAGATGTAATATGATAAATGATATATTTAAAATGAATTATATCTCTTCTATTATAATGCAAACTCTTTTTTGATCTCCAAATTAATCTTTTCATTTTGTACAAATGAAGGTGAACTCTATTTTTGTATAAAAATTTTATTTAAAATGAGAAATTCTCTCCAGCATGCTTCCATCTTGGAACTATTCATGTCATCAATTCTAGTTTAAATTTCAATTGATCAATTCTAATTCAAACAAGCTCTCCCCCTCTCTCTTCCCTCAAATAAAACCTTCGCTCATCACATTAAATATTTTTATGTTTTAACATTAAAGAAATTTTATTATATATAATTTACTATGAATAAATGAACATTTTCCCCATCACACAAAAAATTGATGTTGTTATTACCATTATACTTTTACAACGAATAAAATTAAACACGTTCTAAAAAACAAATTTATATATTTTTATGTTATATATGCAATGCAAGTTTCTATTATTCCTCTCGCATCGCACGTAAAAAAACTAGTATTATAAATATGAATGGACATGAATTGATCCAAAGCTAAACACACATCTTTTGTAATTCAATTTCATGCCTAAGCGTGTAAATTTAGCCCATTTCTTTTGTCTCGGGTTATAAAGAGAAAAAGAAAATAGTGTTGCAAACGTGTTTGATAATTTATTCATGCTTACAAATGTTTTTCTTTTTTATTTCAAGCCCTATAACAAATCAAATGTTATTCTCTCTTTGATTCTTTTGCTAAGTCATGTGCGTGTCTTTATCTCTCCATGATCATTTTAACAACTCCATCATCTCCTTTCTATTCTCAATCATCTATAATACGTGTCTTCACTTATATAAACACCAAGTCCAAAGCTGAAGAGATCATATAAACACGATCAAAAAAATTTATGATAGTTTGTCTTTTTTCTCTTCATCACTCTTTCAATAGAATTCAACGGCTCTCAAAAAAATATCTGTATGTGAATACCTTCATCACTCAGTCAACCATTTTCTTTCCAGCATTACTCTTCTTCTCGATTAAAAATAGAACTTAGGAAATTTCTTTAACTAGTGACTTTAGGTATTAAAATCCTTGTTAATATGTTCGGGTATTAAAACCATTTTAAAACCGGCGTTAATGTCGTTCTATAAATATGGGTATTAACACCCTTGTAAAAAATTGACGGTAATGTCGTTCCATAAATTCGGGCATTAACATCCGTAAAGTTTTGACGACAAGACAGGGATATTGACCGATGAAACAAAAACAAAACCTTTTATTATTTATATAAAACGTTAAAAAAATCACCGTACACACAGCTGAATAACACAGTAAAAAGAAAACGCTTAATTCCAAAAAACTGCAAAATACATTGGCCTAATTACAAGAAACTACCATAAAACTTTCAGAAACTATGACAAACTACCATAAATAAGGCGCCACATCACCAAAAACTGCAAGAAACTACCACAACATTCAAAACATGGTAGTTTCTCGTAATTTTGAGAGAATTTGGTAATTTCTCATAATCAAGGCAAAGAATTTAGTAGTTTTATGGAATTAAACCAATAGAAAAGGATAGGATTTTTTGTTGCTCTTGGATTTTAGTAGCAAGAGAGGTAAATCCTACCCCTACTCATCTCTTTCTTTCTATCTATCCCACTCTTCGTTTTCTTTTAAAATGACCTTCAATTGAAAAAAATTTAACGTGTTATATAACCAAAAAATGTTTTTTTGGTTTTTGTTTCATCGGTCAATCTCTCATTCTTGTCGTCAAAACTTCATGGGTGTTAAAACCCAAATTTATAGAATAGCATTAACGCCATTTTTTTTACAAGGGTGTTAATACCCGGATTCATAAAATGGCATTAACGTCGATTTTGTGAGGGTGTTAATATCCAAACTTATTAACAAGAATATTAATAGCCGAAGTTACCAACTAAAAAAATTACATGAGTTCTTTTAACTGAGAAGAAGAGAAATGTTGAAAAGAAAATTGTCTTAACTTCAATTTTTTTGAGTGATGAAGATGTACAGACTTACAGAGATTCTTTGAGAGCCCTTGAATTCTACTGAAAGAGTGATAAAGGAGAAAAAGAAAGACTTGCACAAAAAAATTTGTTCTGTTCAGATGATTTTTTAGGCTTTGGACTTGGTGTTTATATAAGTGGAGATACATACTGTAGGTGGTTGAGGATATGGAGAAGATGATAGGATTGTTAAAGAGACCATGGGGAGATGATGCACGCACATAACCTACTTAAAAGAATCAGAAAGAAAAAAGAATAAAAGGTGATTTGTTATTGGGTTTGAAATCAAAGAGAAAGAAACATTTTTAAGCATGAATAAATTATCAAACACGTCTGCAATACTATTTTCTCTGTCCCTTTATAACCCGAGACAAAACAAAAAGGCTAAATTTACACTTAGACATGAAATTGAATCAAAAAAGATGTGTTTAGTTTTAGATCAATCATGTGTATTCGTACTTCTAACATTTAAACTCAGTCATTCAACATTTTATTCACCTAACATTTTAAGAGCTGCACTTATAATTTATAGAGAATATCTCATCACTTTCCGTCTATAGAAACAGACTTTATCTTGTTTATAGATGATTAGACATTGCTTCGATTCATAGGACTGTGAACTTTTTTCTTTCTTTTTTTTTCTTTTTTTACTGACATTGTTGCTCATTGAAGACTACTGTTCATTTATGACCACTCATTTAACATTAAATATGTTTGAACAATAAATTTAGACTCCAATAAATGCCTCCAACAGGTTTTGCATGTATAGTTAGCACGTGCGAAGCCCTTGTCTCTATTTGTGAGAATTGATTGCATGAAAATTTCTTTCTTTTTTATAGACTATTGGCTTTAATTAGGTCCAAACTGCCAGAATGCATCCTTAAAAGCCTTCTGATAAGGCAATTAATCAGTATTTGGTGAAATGACTGGCTGTAATGGTGGCTTTAGACATAAGTGGTGGGAATGGAGAATTGCCATGCTAAAGGGTCATGATAAGTTCGACGGTTTGTTCTTTCGCAGCAATCCAGTTCCTTTTATATCTAAAGAAAAGCTCTTTCGAATATCAAGCAATGATAAAAAAAATAGGGTAAATTGTTGAAAAGCTCCCGACCCATAAAAACAGTCAAAAAGCCCTTGGTATTTTCAAAATGGTTGGGAAGGGCATATTATTCACAAATCTTTGTGAGAAACCCCTTGGACTGTATTTGAATTAGGTCCAGCATTACAAATTAGATGAGTTACCAAATTATCCTTCTCCTCAAATCAACAAATCTCTTTCTGGCTCTTAAAGATCTCTCTCACATCCTCCGCTACTTCCTCGTTATCGCAATCGCCATCGACTCCTGCCGCTGAAGCTTCTAAAAGGCCCTCGCCGACGATGCCAAGATCGAATCAGCTTCCCCGCTACCGAAACCTCTAGAAACTCCCCGCCAGCAGCGATGCCAAGATCGGCATCAACTTCTTCGCATCCAAAACATTTAGAAAATCCTCTGCCGACAGCAATGCCAAGGTCGTCATCAACTTCCTCGCTGCCGAAGACTTAAAAAATCCTATGCGTTACAGCGATCGACTCCAAGATCAGCATCGCTCCTTTTTCTTTTTCTTTTTTAAGAATGTAAATGTGATGAGTGATGAAGGAGGAAGGCAGTGAAAGAGGTTGTGAGTTTGTAATTTTTTTGTAAGTTTTGAATTGTTCTGCCGTGATTATAATCTCCATTCCATTTCTTTTTCCTCTGGCATAATCTACTTTTAGATGATTTTAGGGATATTGCGTTTATGGTTTTTGGAACTATGTAAAAATTATAATTTGTCTAATTTTGCAAGTTTTCTTTTTTTTTGGCAAAGTCTAATTTTGAAAGTTCTTATTGAAGATCTAATATGATCAAAATCCAACTCCAAGGTCAACTGCTTTGAAGTTACAAGCAACTTCTTATAAATTACATGCAACATATTAGAACCTACAGGCAAGTTATTAGAAGTTACGAGCAGCCGTTTAGAAGTTACAAACAGTTTATTAGAAGTTATAAGCAACTGCTTAGAAATTACATGCAGTTTATTAGAAGTTACAGGCAACTGCTTAGAAATTATATGTAGCTTATTAGAAATTACATACAAGTTATTAGAAGTTAAAAGCGACTGCTTAGAAGTTACATACAGCTTATTAGAAGTTCCAGGAAACTACTTAGAAGTTACATGCAGCTTATTAGAAGTTACAAGCAACTGTTTAGAAATTACATGCAGCTTATTAGAAGTTGCAGGAACGTTAAAATTTACAGGCAACTGCTTAGAACTAACATGCAGCTTATTAGAAGTTACGGGCAAGTTATTAGAGGCTACATGAAAATGGAGTAAATGAGAAAAAGATAATTGAGAAAATGAAATAGATGATTGTGGTTCAGTTGGCAAGTTTTTGGAGGGGAAGTAGTGAATTTAGAAGTAAAATGGCTTGGTTGGAGCATTTAAAAGTCAACTCAGGATATAAATTACAGGCAACCTGATAAAAGTTACAGAAAACTACATCAGAATTTTTGCCCAAAAATTTCCAGCTGTCAACTTGTACAAACTTGTACTTAAGCACATAGGCCTCTAAGAGCATTTTTGTAATATACTACAATACCCACTACTTTGAGTATGTGACGGAAAAAATGATGGGCCTAGGGGTTTTTAACATGTTCAAAAAGCACAGGGACTTTTTGACAGGTTTTACTTGGGGCGGGAGTTTTTCAACAATTTACCCAAAAAAAATTGGACACCTACGGAGAAACGGAAACTAACACGTTTAATTAATGGTCGGATTGAGAATACAGGATTCTCTGCTTTATACTGTTAGCTTATGGATTTTTGATGATATTAGTTTATCCATTCTCGCTTTGTTTTGATGATATCTTAAATACGAATAGTCGTTTAGTGTCCACATGCTTCTCTTGCTTTTTTATCAACACTAAACTTGTAGACACTTGTTGTTTAACTTGCATATCCTTTATCTTGTGTATATCGAGTAATATATCAATATTGATATGCTTTACTTGTGTTATACATTTTGATATTGATAATTACTCACATGCATTGTTTTGATAATTCGCAATATAAATATATATATATATATACACATGTGTTCTATATCTTGGTTTTCATATTACATGTGTGTGTGTGTGTTTGGTATGTCAATATCTCATGCTTTGCTTTTGATTTATATCTTGATATTGATATACTATTCATAGTTGTAACATCGAAACAATGAATGTTCATATACATGTGTTTATTTCTTGCATATATTTCATAACATTGTATATGATGTGCTTGGTCTTTTTGATATTGCTTTTCAGGATATTCAGAATATCTCACGGCACAATTATAAAACAAAGGACGGAGGAAAATTGAGCTTAAATGGAATATCTAATGAAGATTGGAGGATACGGACGAGAGCTTCCCAAATTACCATATCAAGCTTCATGAAGCTAAGTAGCAAAGGTGCAAAACTTGAAGAGTTAAAACTACGAATAGCAAAGAAGTTAGAAGCCAAATCCGAATTTGAAGCGTCGAAGTCAAAGTCCAAGATAATCCAAAATTTGAAAATCAAATGTCGACTTCGAGACGCAAGTGAGTGAAATGGCGTGTTCGGCTTTGAAACGTCAAATGTCGAAACTAATTGAAAATCAATCGACCAACGCAAAATTCAAACGAAACACCAACTTTCAAGAGCTCGTGTCGAAGTGTCAAAATTCAAGATTTCGAAGAAATGCGATATTGACATAGGATTCTATATAAGTACTCTATTGAATATGATTATTATCAATTAGAGCTCTTGAATACTCATACATGATAGCACAAAAGTTTTATAATCTTCGGGTTTTCAAGTTTAAAATTTTCGTATTCTTAAAACTCCAAGTTTTCTGTTTTTGTGTTTGCCAGACGTCTGCCTCGTTGAAACTCAGATGTCTGCATACTGTTCATTTTCTGACATTTAAAAATATCAGAAGTTTTTGAGATGAGACAGACGTCTGAAGGTCAATGGATCATACGTCTGATGAAGGGTTTCAAAATAGCATTTTTAAACTTCAGACATCTGCTATTTAAACTTCGGACGTCTGCCAAGCTTTGCCTTGCGCTTTGTGCTTTTGCTTTGAGACCCAAACGTCTGCAAATCATCGGAACAGACGTCTGATGTTATATTTTTGCCAAATCTTTTCTTATTCAGACATCGTCTTCCTGCTTGAACTCTAGACGTCTGCTTAAGGGTTTTTTTTCAAAACCAAAAGTCTCGGGTTGAAATTGCTTTTGTTCTTCAGACGTCTACCTCCATGTACTTCAGTCGTCTGCCTATAACAACTACAGACATCTGAAGGTAAAATGCTTCAGTCGTCTGCCTCCATGTACTTCAGACGTCTGCCTATGACAACTACAGACGTCTGAAGGTAAAATAGACTGACATATGCTTCTTTAATGTTTTCAAAAATATAGCCTTTATATAACCGTTGTGTTGACTTTTATAAAGGGACAGACATCTGGCCAGATGACCGTCAAACGTCTGTCAATGCTATTGATTTGTGATTTTGACCCATAACGGCTAGTTTTTCTTTAGGGCTATAAAAAGACTCGTTTTGGATTTTTTGCACCATTCACTTACAGATTCACTTGATTATTCTTGAGTGATTTGAAAAAGAAAAACCCCATCTCTTATGAGAGTTTGATTGAGTTGCTTATCCATTTTTCACTCACATTCCAGAGCTAAAATTGATTATACGTAGTATTAGAAGTGAGCTTGAAAGAAACTATTTTGAGAGTATTTATGCTTCAATTGTAACGCTCTTCTTCCTTTGTGTGAGAACTCTAGCATGCTAGAGTGCCTTTGTAAGGAAGTTAAGTAAGAAGATTTTCTTTCTTTGTATGAGAATTCTTGAGTGCACGGATGTCTTTGTAAGGAAGAACTTATAGTCTCAGTAGAGACGTGATTTTGAGGTTGCAAGTGTGCAACATAGTCTCGGTGGAGACGTGGTGTAAGAAATTGCGGGTGCGCAACGTGAAACTCTTGGTGGAGACGTTTTTAATGGAACGGGCTCGTGCGCCTACAGAAAGAGGACTAAGAGATCTCCTGAACCTTTATAAACCTTGCTTGTTTGCGATTGATTGTGTTTACAATTTCTTACTATCTAGTTTTAGTTTCATAACTTAAAAATTGCTCAATTACATGCTTATTCCCTATATGCTCTATTTGCTAATTGTCCATACTTGATATTGCTCTTACTTACTATATGTTTAGTTTGTCACAATTGTAGCTCACTTAGCCACTTATCATATTGGTATGTTTTTTGCTAAGCTATTCAATTGTGTTATCTTTGCAAGTGTGGTGTAAATTTTTAATTTGAGTATTTCGTTAGTATATTCTTATTCACCCCCTCTTTAAGAATAACTTTCATATACTTGCTTGAGCCTTGCAAATATCAGCTTGCAGCTATCCCAACTTACTAGGAAATAAGATCATTCAAGGAAGGGCATGGAACTAATGCGATACTTTTTCTATGCATGGGGTTCCGAAGTACAAATTCACGAAAGGATTTGTGGAGTGGATGCGATATCCTTATTAACGCGTCAAGTATCTTGTAAAAAAATGGACATCAATGGACAGGATATATCTCATTATTTGATTATTAGAGAGGCCCAATAAAAAATTTCAAGTCATATGTATGGAATTGGAATAACCAGGTTGATGCATGTATTTTAGAAGATTGAGAATGGACGATCAGATTATGGGATCTCTTGAACATATTGGGACTACTTGTTTATGGAGTGTATGATGAATGTATACCACCCGGCATAAAGTTATATGGTACAAACGAGCACATTGATAGTAACATTCATGAGATTTTGGCATCCAATGTCTTCGAGAGAGGTATACGCATATCCTACTTCTCATTCAAAGGACAATAAGATAGCAATTAAAGATTGGATACATCATTGTATCTAATAGGGTGGTGTTCCAAAAAACTTGGGTTGATCAGTATACACCTTTCAGCCTAAGCAAGAATGTATTCCAACGTAGTTAATTTTCTTTCTGAGCATAACTAGCTTGGTTATGTCTTGTGGATAATTGTGGATAATTACTCTATTTGTCCTTCATTCATGGATAAAATATGGGTAGTTTTTATCATTTTCAAAGAAAGAAAAAATAGAGAATCTGATAATTAAAAAGACAATTGATTAATACAAGGGGAGAGAGAATCTCATAGTAATTTTACAGGATTCTCTATTTTCTCTCTTGTAAATGACAAAAACTATCCTTATTTTATCCATGTATGTTGGACAAATGAAATAATTATCCATATGGCATAACTAAGTTAGTTATGCCTTGAGAGTAAATTAGTTTTTCCCATGTATATACATATAATATATATACATATATATAAGCTGCGGATCCGTTAAGGCGGGTTCATGTTTTTCAAATTCACTATCTTCTTCGTGCGGCATCTTACGAACGATCTGTTCCATTTATTCTACATGTATCAGATAATGTATGGATGAAAAATCGCATTGATCGGAAATATTTTGCTAGTGTCGAACATATTTTTAAAATTTGTTCGACTGAAATAAATCCAAATGTTTCTACAAATGCAAACACTTTCGATCAACGTTATTTTTTATCGATATACTATCTAAGATGTGTAGAACAATTTAAACGGAACGGATAGTTCGTAAGACGCCACACGAAACACAAACCCGTCCTAACGGATCCGCATCATGTGTGTTTGTGTGAGCAATCTATTGCAAACCGGTCTGCATTTTTTAAAAATGGGAACTCTCAATTTACGACATATTTTAACGATCTGATCCGTTAAAGTTGATCACCCTACCCTCAAATATATGCAAATGAAAAATTAAAGGATTTGAAGACCTCTAACATATGTATCGGATGAAGTTTATGTTTCATTATCAAAAGACGTTCATTTTTGCACTTATCGATGTATAGGTTAGAGATCTTTAAATCCTATGATTTTTCATACACATGTATTTGAGGGTAAGGTGATCAACTTGAACGGATCAGATCGTTAAAATATATCATAAGCCGAGAGTTTCCGGTTTTAAAATGCAGACCGGTTTGCAATGGTGCACTCATATATATATATATATATATATATATATATATAGAGAGAGAGAGAGAGAGAGAGAGCATAGATGTGATAGATGTGTTCGAATGTCCTACTTATAAATAATTATTGTGTCATGTGTCATGTGTCCGTGCCTATATCAATGTTCGTGCTTATGAGGTTTGAGCAAATATTATGGAAGTGTGGACTATTTTTTGTCAAGGCATTCCTTTGATTTGCTTGGTTGAAACAAATGCAAGCGCCTCTCATTAGTTTTTAAAAAAATTCTTTTTTATCGGTTGTCTTCATCAAAATTACCATTATTTGACAAATGACAAGAACTTCAAAGAAAAAGATAATTTTACCAACCAATATACTAGAATTGGTGATGAAGAGTAATCAACAAAGCTTGTTGTTTAACTGTTTTCTAGTTAATTTCATTTACTCTTCCTAGAGTGATTTTTCTGGAGATGCTTATTGTATCTCACTACACATCATGTTAGTTGTCCATTTGGCCATTTATTTGTGTTTCAAATAAGTGTTGGCCTATTAGAATATCATCTCTATAATTAATGCACTTTAAATGTAAACTGCCCAAAGTAATCCTTACGGTTTTGAAACAAGAACCCTTTGCCCAGAAAATCCTAATATGAGGATAATATAGAGATTTTATATCTCTATTATTCTCTATTAATGCAGAGTTAAAAAAAATTAAGTTAAAGTGCCACATGCCAAAAGGGTAATTAAAATGAAATTGAGGAGATATCAATTTAAGTTGTATGTCCAAACCGTTCATATTTTTAGTGAAATATCACTTCTATTATAACCCAAACTCAAACAGGTCAAGGTGACATCTTAGGGAATCCAAGTTAAGTTTTCTAAACTGGAGTTTCATAAAGTTAGAAAACTTAACTCCAAAGTGCTAACTTCGCCTTGTCTGGCAATCATTTTGGAGTTGAGATATCACTCCAAAGTTGAGATTACTACAGTTATCTCAACTTCAATATGATCTAAGTTTGATAGACTCTATTTTCCCAAACACATCTAAAAACATAAGCATAGTTTATTTTTATAAAAAAATGAAAACATATACTTGTGTTTCAACTAGAGTCACATTGGCCCATGTTCCTCCAAAAACAGAACAGCCAACAACCAATCATGTCATGCTGGGACAGTTATTGGAACAACAAATAAATTTTACATAAATTCGCAAGCACCAACAATTTTAATTAAACCGCATCAAATTTCTAAAAACATAGAAATAAACCATATACAGAAAATTAATCAATTCAAGGATAAAAAGGAAAGTGAACATACCATTCAAGGATGCATTGAAGATGGAACTCATGCTTGCAGCTTGTCACCTGACACAAAAGATCAAATAAGAATAAAATCAACAAAGTAAACAAGCCAAAAAGTTAATACCGTTGAAGGATCATTTTCACAGAACGCTTCGAGGCAAATGCTGCAGGAATCATCGCATGAATCTTGAATCCCCCCTTGAACGAAGGCAGCGGCAGAGGACACGTGGCTGTCCATCTTGCCAGCCTCCTCCATTCCTCAAACCCTAAGAAAAGTTTGCAATTTGAGACGAAATTCGATCGAAAAATTCCACCTTTGCAGCGAATTTAGGAGAAAATGAAGGGAGAAACCCTAAAATGAAAGGATTACCTTGAGATAATTGGGCGAGGTTAAGGATGAAGGGATCCTGTGATTAAAAGGCGTTAATTAATCGATCGAAATTAATGAATCCATGAGAGAGAAAGTGGAAGGGAGAGGGAGAGCCAACCGCGTCTCTATCTCTCTCTCTCCCCCCGCTTTCTCTCTCTACCCTTTTTTCTTTTAATTTTCGTTTTGTCTTCTTTGTTAGCGATATTGTTAATTATGGATAGTGATTAAGATGGTGATGATGATGGTGATTAGGAGAGAGCAAATTATTAGTTGACTAATATGAAGATTGCAATTTTAGGCATTTTAATACAATTTATCTACAGATTTGGCCCATGCCTTCGGTTTTTTTTTAATTTATATATTTTAATAATATTTGGCATGGGTCATTAAGCCCTAACCTAGCACAACACATCCACACACAACACACCACACACACGCACACAGAGGACAGACGAATTTGCTCCGAAAGCGTTAATTTGTAGCCACTTCTCTTTTTAGGATTCATCTCGCACTCTCCCTAAGAGAAAAAATGCTCATACCAATTGAGGCAATGCTCATTGGTATGCATGTTTCCCACCTCTTATTATCATTTATTTATTCTTGATAAGGATAGTTTATTGGGTTGATATCCTAGGGATGTTGAGAAAATCCTCAGAAGTAAATCCTTCTTATATAATGGTGATCAAAATTCAACCCTACACACAATTTTGGCATAGTAGCATCCATCTATCTTAATCTTCATCTAATTTCATGCTATTCTAATAAGTTTTATCCTTGATCTTGCGGCACAAAAGTGTCCTATCATCATAAAGTTGTTAATTTTACACCGACTGAACTGACTGATAAAAACTACTGTAATTACAAAAAGTTTGTTGTATTTATATCTTAAACAATGAAAATCAAGATGAATGATATTGATCATCCCAAGAAACAGTGTGTGGTTAACTTTTGACCATCATAGCAAAATTTTCCTACCATGGACTTTGTCCTCCATTATTCTTAGCCAAATAACTCACTGCTTGTACCTAGTTGTATGTTTAAATAAGAAGATTGCTTAAAATACATTATAGGAATTTAAATTTTGTGATGCATGTTTTTTGGTACAAGGTTTTTTCTTTACTGCAACGAATCTCACCGGTCCTGTGTGCCCCTCTTCGAAGCACTAAATGGGAGATCCCGATTCGATCCCGAATATCGGGATCTCCCCCAAACCTTCTATTAATCCCATGAAAACTGCTTGTAGGTTATCCAATGAATTATTTAAACATCCTCAAGAGAATTATACACACAAACAACCTAGGCTCATCGAGCCAAAACCCTAGAAGAAGAAGGCCTGAATACTATCCTAAACAAAGCAAAAACAAGTTGAAGGCTTAAATTGGATAATTGTTTGTTTATAAGATAGATTGCTTGAAGAGAAATTATCCAAGGGATTCGTAGGTTACAAAAGTCTAAATGGGTGCTTACCCTGATTGACTAGTCCCTAAAGGACATAAGTGACATGCATTGTAAGTTATACTAGCAAGTGCTTAGTGCCATGCATGGGACACAAAGTTGTCAAAGATTTTAAGAAATATGTTATTGTAACAATGATGAACATTTCAATTAAAATCCATTGTCTCGCTAATCTTTGAAGCTTGACCTAAATTTTTTTAAAACAATTTCGGAAAATTTCTTTATTTTCAAGGAAAACATTTTCGAAAAAGCACTTACACTTTAAACCTTTATCAAAACTTAATCAAAATTCTTCAAAACAATTTTGAAAAACTTCTTTATTTTCTTTGAAAATAATTTCATATGAGTCTCTTATACTTTACAACTTTATTCATTTTTTTCCATTTATTGAATGGACGCTAAATCGCATTTGAAAATTCCTAAATGAATCAACGTGTGCTAGATGGAAATTTCAATTCTTCTTATATATTAAAAAAATTTAGATATTATTTGCAGACATTGTTATTTTTTGAAAAAAAAGTTACAATGTTATGACTTATGAGATTTCATCAAATATGAAAAAGCTTACACATATAAAGTAAATTATTGAACAATTATAACCACGCAAAATTTATAAGAAAAATATGAGATGCATGAGTTTCTCTACAATGTTATGACTTATGAGATTTCATTCAAGTAAGCATATAACAAGGTAAATTCATAATAAAAGCTATGAGATTTTATCACATCCAATTTGCATTTTATCATAATGAAAAACATTGAAAGATTAACATCCCAAGATAAAAGTTAAGGGACCAAATATAAATTTAAAGCCCAAAAAATGGGTATATAAAATTACGGCAAAAAAATAATGAAAGTTGAAAAACCGAATGCAAAATTAAAGCCGAAGAAGGGGCTAAAGAAAATTGTGAGGACTATTTGATTTGAAGGCGAGTACAAAAATAGTATCGAAGCGATAATAAGGGGCAAATTTGGAAAAACCCAAGGCTTGATTTCAAGCTCAAAGCTTGAAGTAGGATTTTATATTATATATAACAATAATTGGTCCAGATGTTTTCTATGAGTGACGGACCGAATAAAAAGGTATTAATGGAGGAAGAAGTTTTGGTTGGAAATGGCTCATATTAG
This sequence comes from Agapanthus africanus, assembly GCA_030015575.1. NCBI lineage: Eukaryota > Viridiplantae > Streptophyta > Magnoliopsida > Asparagales > Amaryllidaceae > Agapanthus > Agapanthus africanus. Next base: position 592,866,750 of record CM057337.1, on the reverse strand, counting down.
AAGGATGTGGACTGAGTCTTGCGTGATTTCAATTAGGTTGGATATATACCGATGACTTGATAGAAGGGAGGGTGATTAATTACGTGGGACGGTCTGAGGTTTTATTGGTCTTGTCAATAAACTAAGGGGCTGTTTGGTTGCAGGATTATGGAATTTGGATTCCAAAAATAGTACGGTTGAAATTTCTGGATTTGGTAATTTGTTGTTTGGTTGGTTTTGGATTTGTAGATCTGGATTTGTAGATCCTTGTAATCTTTGTTTGGTTGTTGGAAAAAAAATAGGATTTGGATTTGAGGATTTTAGAGAGAGATAGAGAGAGAGATGATTGTTAAATAAATAAAGTGCATGGGCCCCATCTAAAAGTACAATGAATAGTGCCAAATCCTTGAGAATCCATGAAAATTTTTAGGATTCATGAATCCTTCTTTTGTGGTGGGCCCCCATATAAAACAAATGAATCCTAGAAATCCTAATCCTGCAACCAAACACAAAATTGTGGAATCCTAGGATTCCACAATCCAAAATCCAAATCCAAACCCATAATCCTGCAACCAAACAGGCCCTAAATTTGATGGAAATTAAAGAGCGGGAGTGACTTTTGACTTGGTTAGACCGTCGTCATAATCCAAATCAAGCTAAAGTGAATAGACTTTGATGTCTCTAAGATAGGAAAGGAGGTTCCCTCTGGCTTTTGTAAAGTCGATGTTGAAACCGACTTCATGTTACCTGTCATCTTGTCTATATCCAAGGGCGGAGGACAGACGGAATTATGTCAAAGATTTAGATTTAAGAAATGTTGGCTATAAAGAAAAATATTGTCACGTCCCGCTTTCCAAAAGACGGAGAGCGAGAGCGGATGAGACCCGCGACGTATTTACATCGAGAACCACTCCTTCCTGATATGAATACACTAAGCGTCTATATAAATAGTAAGATAACTTATAAAATACAAGAATTTAAAGCAATAAAATTTAACATCCAACAATACTTATTACAAGTTCAGTCCAATCGGGCACAAATGTTCAACAAAAATAAAAGGACATGAAGGTTGTGAAAAGAAGCCGTGAACAAGTGCATACTGAAAGGAAAACTAGAGGTCGGCCCCTGTCGGCTCGATCTTGTACCGAGCCTCGTCACCTGCCCCAATGTCAGCTCACGAACATTCCTAAGAAAAATTAAAAGAAATGGAATGCCCGTCAGCAAACTAGAGTTCGGTAAGTCCTTAGTTTTTAAAAGAAATAGAATTAAAAATAGAACATGGTATGGAACAATAAATAAAACATGAGTTAACAGCGAAAGGTAAACACAGTTTCATGATAACTCAAGTATGAATCTAACAGCGAAAGGTAAACACAGCATCATGATATTCGTTATTACATTGTTTTAAGTGATAAACTGAGTATGCCTCGAAAGGATATTCATTCAAACTTTATCTCATTTTTTTGTCCGAAACGACTCTAAACTAATACTCAAGTCCGGAACGACTGTAAACTAATATTCATGTCCAAAACAACTCTAAACTAATACCCATGTCCGAAACGACTCTAAACTAATATTCACGTTCGAGACGACTCTAAACTAATACCCACGTTCGAGACGATTTTAAACTAATATATACGTCTGAGACGACTCTAAACTAATATTCACGTCTAAAATGACTATAAACTAAATGCTATATTTCTGACTCTATTCTATTGGTCATAGTTCCTTGACGGGCGGTGCTCGTTTGCGCGCTCGTGAACCATCCCAAAAGGGAATTAAAGAAAGGATGCCTCTCGGAGAGCCTTCGCGAGGAGGTTTACCAACTCGACCATAAGGGTTGTAGTGCTCGACTAAAGGGATATCCAAAAGCATACCTGATATTTATGTCCAAAACGACTGTAAACTAATATTTATCAGGCTAAGCACATCCACAATAAATTACAAGCTTGGGCCGACGAGCCTGAACTAGAAATCTAGTTCTTGCATATAAAATCAGATGCAATCTAAACAACAATGAGATATGCACAAATATGTGCATATCCATTGTTAGGGGGCATTTGTTGGAGTTAAAAAATTCAACTCCCAATAATTTTGAATATTTATATAAGTATTCAATTAAAGAACGAGGTCAATGATCAAGAATTGATCAATTAAGACTAAAATTGATGTAAACAACATCATAAACAAGTTAAAACTTGTTTAAATAGCCTGGGACCATACATTGGGGATCCCCTTACAAAACAACTCAAAAAAAGTTGTTTTGAGGTGTCCCAATCCATCGGGACCCCTTCCTATTATCGGGAGGTACAATTTAGGATATCCTGAGCCTATTGATAAATGATGTTAGGACCATTCTAAAAATAGACAGTTCAACCTATTTTAAGGATGAGTGGGGGTTATTTCACCCCCACTCACTCTAAGAACGCGGGGCAGTGATGTTTAACTGCTCCTACTTCTAGAGAAGTATAAGTACTTCTCATTCAACAAAATTAAAAAAAAAGAAAAGAGAGATTTTGCTAAGCAAATTCCTGAGAGAAATTGTTAAGTTCTCGGTTTTAGAAGAGAAAGAAGAATAGAGAAAAGAAGAAGATAATAATAGTGGAATGGAATATCCATTCCTCATTTTCTATCTTGATCTCTTTAAACATTTTTACTTCTCTTCTATTTTCTGATCCAAGATCTATAAAAATCCATAGAAACTTATATAAGTTTCTACTGTTGCAAAGAAGACAGCAGTGGTGATGCAGGTCTGCATCTCCTTCAGTTGTTGTCTTCCGTCGATCTGCTGACAGAGCGTTGATGAAGAGCTGAGATTGGGTTTGAGGATTGCCTCCTGAAGCGTGTGGATCTCAATGGACTTGATTTGGTGTGAAGCCGAGATACCTGCAAAGAGGTCCCGGGGTGGTTGTACCACCGTGGACCCTCCGACGATCAAGTTAGTCTAGGTAATTGGGCAGAGTAGCGGCCTATTGGGTAAAAATTGCCTAACCTGAGTCGTCTGAGAGAGGGGTTTATATAGCAGTAGCCATAGGCTAGCGGGCGCGAGATTCTCGCCGGCCGTTATGCCCCTGGCGTTACGCCTGCGAGAATGGAGGGATCCTCCATTAATGACGAGATACGCTTGTTAATAGGGGGATGCGACGGCATGGAACGCGGGATCGTGGGGCGGGGGATATCTCGCGTCTGGCGAGATTCGCGGAGCCGTAGAAGAGACTCCTATGATCTGCGTTCTAGGTCGATAGAACCGAGGAAGCCTAGCTCGGCGAAAGGCCTAAAAGAGGGCGGGAGGCCGAGCTGGTTCGGCTTCTGGATAGCTCTGAGGCGAAAGGCCGTGAAGCTCGTCATGTAGGAGGGCTCGGCTGGGAGCTAATGGTCGTTTACTTAGCGAGCACAGGAATGTTCAGGGAATCCTCGGAGGTTGGATCCAGGCAGCGGGACGATAGCCCGGGGGATGTCTCAAATGTGTAGTCCTTGCCCTATTTCCATGTGCATCGGGACACGTCATCTGCCACGTGTCATGATCCGGGGAGCTCCTGTTAGTTATATATATGCCCTAGAGGCCATTACTGTATATACGATGTATATTGTAGTAGATGCTTGGACATATATAGGGAGGACTTTCTTGCTCGACATGATAGTACGCTATCTGGTTGCTCTTTATCTTAACATGTACTCTGATTGTCTCTATGTTACATGTTGATAAAGCCCTTAGGATGAGTACTTGACTACCAGGACTATGATGCAGATCATACTAGTGAGGACAGTGTATTCGCCAAGTACATCCTTCAAATGTTCCTGGTCGTGGGAGTACCGAGATAGGGCATCGATACTCCAGAGTAGACTAGCATATGCGCTTCTTGACCCATATGATGGGCGATGGATGATCCCATATCCATTGGTGTTTGACATCAGAGAAGGTATACGGGTGCTCAGTGGAGACTGGGTACACTGGACGGACTCGTCGAGAACTCCCAAATGGTATTATACCTCACGTCAGATGGCAGTTCTCTGGTGACACTGGTACAGAGTAGTCTGTAGACCCGAGATCATCATAGAGTCTTGTGTGATTCCCACTGTTCTTTGATTTCCATCATACCACGTCCAAGAGGATGTGCAAAAAGGTGGCTTTTGGGTACAGTCCCGAATCACATGGAGGCAATGAGCGATAGGAGAGGATTCGTCTCTCTCGGTATAGAGAGTTGATGTTGCGCTGTGTTCGATTAGCTATAACTGGAAATCCCTGGCCAGGGTTGTTGAGATTTACTGGTAAGTGTCATCAGTAGTTTCTCGAACTGTTATAGACCTCATATCGACACGACTTATCAAGCTACTGGGGTCTGACGTTTACCACCCCTAGGAGAGATATGAGACATATCAGACGAAGAGACCGGACTGTACGGGAGTGTTACTGACTGGATTTGTAGGAGAATGTACAGGCTTTCTTGTTGATCTTCTGATCGCTCAATACCTGGGTGGTTGTTACGTTTAGCTGACCGCTTGCAGCTTGTGGGTGTTTGATATGATCATCACCTACTGCCGGCGTATTGACGATTCTTTAGAGTCCTACACAGAGGTTTCCTAGCTCAAGCAAAACGGAGTAGGGGCACATATGTGACATGTGCGGGACCGAGAACAATACGTGTATGTGATACCGTATTAAATTCTCGCGATATGAGATATCGGCCGGGTATATGAGATATAGTCGGGTCATCGGATCAAGTGTTGATTCGATGAACTTATACAGATTATATTAGTCGGTTATTTGAGAAATAGCCGGATTATCGGATCAAGTATTGATTCGATAATTTAATGTATAATTATATATTTGATATATTAAATTACATTAACTAATATAAGCTCACTAAAAGATTCTTTTTCTCACTCGGGTAATACATTGATATATATATGCGATATATGTTAATTGTATTATTTTATTTTTTTACAATAAATATTGTATATGTGATATATAATATTGTAACATATTGTGGTTATAAATGCAACATGTTTTGTGGAGTTTAATTGTGGTTAGAGTTTGGATTAGGGTTAAGCATGCATGAAGCTTTCAAGAAGCTTCTTGAAGTTTTGACTTTGACTTTGGCTATTTTGTGAAGATATTTGCTTAACCCAACCCAACCCAACCCTTCACCATAGTTAACTCTCTACATGGGTTAAGACTTCATTCTTAACCCATGGTTACATTTCTAACCTCACTTTACTTTCATTATTCATCACAAAAGAAATAGTTCTTCTTCTTCTTTGGTGAAAAGCTTTCTAGCTTTTTTTCTTGGTGATGAAAATGAGTGAGAAATAGAAAACAAATGAGAGCTAAAATCCTACTTCATCATCCTAATCTATCATAGCCATTTAGATTAGGGTGTTCACTTCATTAGTGAGTGAGAGCTTGTGTTAAAGAAACTTCATGGTAGATCATCTATGTTATCGAAGATCGGAAGTAAGCTTGCATCTTTCTCTTCGTGGAGCCTCTCTAGAGTTCGGGAACTCGATGATCGCAGCGAAGGGACCTTAACACGGAGCTTTAGAAGTGAAGGAACGGACTACAAAGGTTGTAATCCCTAACTCTTAGATGTAAAGATATTTACATGCTTTGTTTCGCCTAAACTCTAGTTTAAGATCTTGGTTTAGGGTTGTTCGGCACGTATAATTTTTAAATCGGGCATGGTTGATGCCTTATAGACCCTTGTAAGAGTGCCCATAACTAAACAGTGGTATCAGAGCCAAACTGTGTAAGTGCACGGCGGCGCCCCGGCCGTCAATCCGACGCCGGAATGCGGAAACGAAACTTTTACAAAACCTGTAAACTGGCACCACCGCGCACTTTAAACCCGGATCGGGCCATTAACCTACTCCTAGCAAATACGAGAAAGGAAAGAGAGCTATACCGAGCGATCCGTGTCCTTCGGTCTTCGGCCTCCACTCCGATCTCCTCGCGTAATCTCCGGTCTTCAGCTCCTCGTCAGAACGGGCACCACATCGCCGGGTTCTTTTACGGGCTCCCACCTCTGGACCGAGGAAACTCGGGCACAAAGTTGGCGAGTCGACGTGTCCAAGAATACTGTAGATGAAGTGTAGAAAGCCTTGTCTCAAGCGGGTAGTGAAGTTGCCTTTGAAGGAGGGAAGAAGAAAATGAGCTTTCGAGATGGCTATGGATTTTTGTGGCAAAGCAAAAATGAGTTGAATAATTTCCCCACTCTAAAATGAAGAATCCTCACCCTCTCAAAAGTGGCCGGTCCTATCTCAAGGTGGAGGAGGGAAAAAGAATGGCATATGCAAATGTATGTTGATAATGAGAAAATAATATCACCTCAAGGTCAAATCCAAATCCATTCTCATAAATGCAAAGGAGAAGATGGAAAAAGAATCTAATAATGCAAGAACCATCATGAACTCTCCATTTACAAAAAAAAAACCTCCACATAACTAATTTGCATACTTGCAAATAACCCCCTCCATCGGAAAAATCCGGCCGTGAAGGAATAAAGGAAAACTGGCCGAAACGGAATGCAAACTGGCAACTTCAGAAAACTGATCCCGTAATAAATTACAGGAAAATCCCGTGACTGTATATACATACCCGCATTTGTATTCCCACTGAATACAAATGCAATGAGACAAAATCTACACTGTACAATACTAGGATCCGGCTTAAACCAAAGCCCGCTAGTGTTATCCGTCCGATCATGATCCGTGCAATACCGCACGTATATGATCGAACCCTGCCATATCTCCATACAGCCTCTACAGCGTTTCGCCCGAAACTTGAGAAAACGGTCTGTGGGGGACTCTAAAGACTCGTCAATACTTTGGCTGTGGATTTAACCATTAGCACGTCAGAGGTATTATCCATACGTGACGGGCTACCAGGTATTGACCAAAAGGGACGTCGATGAGCGAACTCATCCTGACACCCTACTGAGCCTGTCAGTGACAATATCCGTACAGTCCGGTCCGTTCGTCTATGAGCATCGCATGGCGGGCCTAGGGGGTTGGTAAAAGTCATACCCCCAAAAAGCGGTACAAGTCGTGTCGGAGTGTAGGCCAGAACACCCTGAGATACTACTGGAATACCTACCAGTAAATCTCCTGTCTTGGCCAAGGACTTCGTGTAATGGCACTCCTAGACACAGCGCGACCTCACCCCCAATACCGGGAGAGACGAACCCCTGCAGATCCGCTCACTGCCTTCATGTGGCTCGGGACTGTACCCAACTAAAACCTATTTGCACGTCTCCTTTGAGCCATGGTAGGGTAGTAATCAAAGCACAGTGGGAACTCACACGAGACATATGACAATCTCAGGTCGATGAACTAACCTGTACACATGTCACCAGGGAACTGCTATCTGACGTCAGGTATAAGACCAACTAGCATGTTCCCGGCGAGTCCTGTCCGGTGTACTCATAACCTAATGAGAACCTGTATACATCTTAGGTGAACCAACTGACACCAGTGGCTTATGAGACCGGCCACCGCCCCTCGTCGGGGTCTCGACTGTATACACTAGTCTACTCTGGAGTATCGATGCCCTGTCTCGAAACTCCCACGACCAGGGACCTTTTAAGGATGTGCTTATAGACTCCAGCACCCACGTATATGATCGCCCTCATACTGCTGGTCGTCAAGCAAGAATCCTAAGGGCTCTATCAACGTGTAATAGTGACCTGTAAGGTCACCTGAAGCAGTACACGATGATAAAGGTAAACCGGATAGCATACTATCATCTTGAGTAAGACTGTCCTATCGGCATAGGTCCTCCATCAATCATTGCAATCACATGCCTGTGATCTAATAATTGACTCTGAGGGCACTATCTCCAACAAGCTAGAGCTTTAGGCGAAGTCTAAATGAAGTTTAAAATCCGATCGAACCCCGAAACCCCGACACGAACCCCTTCTCTGGAAATATTTCAAAAGTTGACATTTTTCATATTAAAAATACTCAGAAAAATCAGCAGGGAAATACAAGAATTACTGTGAAACACGTGCCACCAATACCATTAAAGCGCCGCGGAACCGCGGCCGTACCATGGCTTGCATGGCGGTTCTGCGGCCAAACAGTAGAATCATGGCTTGCGTTTTGCAAAGTAATGTCCGTATGTAATTCCTGATTCTTCTGGGAAATTTTTAATTTACTCAAGTGTTGAGTTTTCTGGGTTGTATTGGGAGCTCGTTGATTCGATCGGAAAGTTTAATTTCGTTTAATTTTTTCCGAGTAATTTTAGAACGTGTTAAAAAGTTCGAACGGATATCAATAACTCACTTTTTCCCCAGTCGGAAAATTTTCAAAAGTTGGATTTTTTCTCGAGTTTGAAACTTTCGGAAAATCGTGCAAGTAACGCGGTGGACCCTCTAGAAGAACACAAACCATAACTCGATTATGTGACCGTCTTGAACTGCCTCTAAACCTTAGGGTTTAGGGCAGTACGGCGTTGCCACATGTGAGACGTTGGCTTGACCCTTCTACGGCTGGACCATTGGTACTGTGGCATGTGATGGATATTTTAAAACTAATTTCAAGTGTTGAAAACTATTTGGGAAAACTTAGGTGTTTGATTATTCGATTGGAAAGTTTAACACTGTCTTTTTATCTGGAATGTGATACAATATTTGGAATCCACATGTAGTTATGAGATAACTAATTTGAATGTTATAAATCTAGCAGTTTAGTCTCAAATGATCGGTTGCCACAGGATTTTGATGCGATCAAAAGTCCGTCGCAATCACGTAGCGTACGCGGATGCTCGCCGGGTAAACTTAATAGACATCCATGCCTCATAGCCCCGACCAAGTGACTGTAGGAGAACCCTGTTGGAGATAGTGCCCTCAGAGTCAATTATTGAATCACATGCACGTAATTGCAATGATTGAGGGAGGACCTATCCCGGTAAGACAGTCTTACTCAAGATGATAGTATGCTATCTGGTTTATCTTTATCATCGTGTCTGCTTTAGGTGACCTTACAGGTCGCTATTGCACGCTGATAGAGCCCTTAGGATTCTTGCTTGACGACCAGCAGTATGATGGCGATCATATACGTGGGAGCTGGGGTCTATAAGCACATTCTTAAATGGTCCCTAGTCGTGGGAGTTTCGAGACTGGGCATCGATACTCCATTAGTAGACTAGTGTATACAGTCGAGACCCCGACGAGGGGCGGTGGCCGGTCTCACAAGCCACTGGTGTCAGTTGGTTCACCTAAGATGTATACAGGTGCTCATTAGGTTATGAGTACACCGGACAAGACTCGCCGGGAACATGCTAGTTGGTATTATACCTGACGTCAGATAGCAGTTCCCTGGTGACATGTATACAGGTTAGTTCATCGACCTGAGATCGTCATTTGTCTCGTGTGAGTACCCACTGTGCTTTGATTACTACCCTACCATGGCTCAAAGGAGTCGTGCAAACAGGTTTTAGTTGGGTACAGTCCCGAGCCACATGGAGGCAGTGAGCGGATCTGTAGGGGTTCGTCTCTCCCGGTATTAGGGGTGAGGTCGCGCTGTGTCTAGGAGAGCCATTACACAAAGCCCTCGGCCGATGCAGGAGATTTACTGGAAGGTATTCCAGTAGTATCTCAGGGTGTTCTGGGCTACACTCCGACACGACTTGTACCGCTTTTGGGGGTCTTACTTTTACCAACCCCCTAGGCCCGCCATGCGATACTCATAGACGAACGGACCGGACTGTATGTATATTGTCACTGACAGGCTCAGTAGGGTGTCAGGATGAGTTCGCTCATCGATGTCCCTTTTGGTCAATAGCTGGTAGCCCGTCACGTATGGCTAATACCTCTAACGTGCTAGTGGTTAAATCCACAGCCATAGTATTGAGGAGTCTTTAGAGTCCACCACACACAGTTACTCAAGTTTCGGGCGAAAAGCTGTAGAGGCCGTATGGAGATATGGCAGGGTTCGATCAGATACGTGCGGTATTGCACGGATCATGATCGGATGGATTTTACTAGCGGGCTTTGGTTTAAGCCGGATCCTAGTATTGTACAGTGTAGATTTTGTCTTTTTGCATTTGTGTTCAGTGGGAATACAAATGCGGGCATGTATATGCAGTCGCGGGGTTTTCCTGTAATTTATTACGGGATCGGTTTTCTGAAGTTGCCAGTTTGCATTCCGTTCCGGCCAGTTTTCCTTTGTTCCTTCACGGCCGGATTTTTCTGATGGAGGGGCTAATTTGCAAGTTCGCAAATTAGCATTTGTGGAGGGGTTATTTGAGATTTGAAAGATTATGAAAGCATCTTTTCTTTTCTTGCATTATTGAGATTAGAATGGATTAGAAATTGATTTGATATTGTTATCATTGCTTTTTGGTGTGGTCACCCTTTTTTGCTTTTCCTACACTCACCTCCCTTCTTGGTTTTGATTTATTCCCTCCACCATTTTGTTCATAGAAGGGGCCGGCCACTTTGAGGGATAGGAGAGGCTTCATTTTTGCATGAGTGTAAATCTACCATCTCATTTTGCTTGCTTGCAAAATTCCTAACACATCTCCAAAAGCTCATTGTTTCATTCCTCCATCATGGCAACTTCTATAACCCCAAGAGACAACCATTTTACACTTGTCTACAGCAAACCTTGGACGCGTCGGCTAGCCAACTTCGCGCCCGAGTTGCCTCGGTCCAGAGGTGGGAGCCCGTAAAAGAACCCGGTGATGTGGTGCCCGTTTCGACGAGGAGGCGACGACCGGAGATTCCGCGAGGAGATCGGAGTGGAGACGAAGACCGAAGGATACGGATCACTCGGTATAGCTCTCTACCCCATTCTCTTGATAGCTAGGATTAGGTTAATGGTTACGATCCGGGTTTGTTGTCCGCGGTAGCGCCGGTTTAAAGTTAAAAAAAATTTTGATTCCGCATTTTGGCCTCGAGTAGACGGCCGGGGCGCTGCCGTGGCACAACATGGTATCAGAGCCACGCCATTAACCTAGTCTAGCTTGCTCTAGTATGTTTAAAGACTCGATCGAACAAAAATCCTAAAAACCGTATTTCGTGTGCATCAGGTTTCTGTCGAAATTTTTTGGGCTCCAAAAATTTTTCAGGTTGTTGCAGAAACACATGCAGGCAAATATAAGCATTCTGCAAAAATTTGGTTGAGTGATGCTCTAGTACGGCCGCGGAAACGCGGCCAAACCCCTGGTTTGGCCGCGGTTCCGCGGTTCAATAAAGTCAACGCAACACCAAATTTTTCCAGTGGGCTTTTGGGTTGGAAATAGGGGTTTTGGGATATTCTTTTTGGGCCCAGATTTTCTGTGAGTGCTACAGTAGTGCTTGGGGCCCACTTGAAAAATTCAGTCGATCGAAAATTTTAAACATGTTAGTTCACAGTATTTATATTATATCTGCGACCGTGAATGTCATTTGATCTGTAAATCCTGTCTAACTGCTATAGCCCGGTTAGACGGATTTGCGAACGTAACATTCACGTTGATATTCTGTGTTGTGCTGTGATGTTGCGGATTGGTCGTGGGGATAGCCTGGTTGCAGTGGTAGTACAGTTTTGTTTTATATGTACATTTGATATTGCGGGGCGAGCGTCCGACATGTGGACTGCCGTCACTGCCTGTTTGTATTATTCTTTTAGGGCACGACCGGGTCGAGGTCGATGTACCCGTTGTATGTATATTTTACTTTCTGTACTAGGATTATCCCGCGGAGGGGTGCATGGATAGCCGGGTTCTAGAGGGCAACGAGCCCACATCTCATGGCTTTGAGACGGAGGGGGCTTCACTCTAGAATTGGCGGGCTATTCGCCGCACTCGTAGGGGGTACAGGTTGACCCAGGAGGGGTGCCCAAGTTACCGGATTCCGTGAAGTGCTGGGTGGTCCATTCACGTCGTTGAAGGGGGCTGCCTCGCTTCAGGTTTTGGCGGGTAACTTGCCGCGCCCGTAGGGGTCTAGGATCTCTTTGTACAGGCTATCCACACGACCAGGGGAACGTTGGGTTTCAGTAGCGGCTCTATGAAACCCGGGGATCCCAGATATCTGTATTGTTCTGTGATGCTGGTTACATTTCTGTGATGTTGCATTTTATCACGCCTTGAGCGAATATTATATATTGATATATATACTAGTAGATGTTGTATATGTTTTGCATCCGCGCTAGTCCAGTCCCCGCTCTGTCGTTAGTTAAGTAACCTAACGGGTGATGACGGGACCCAGTGGCGAATGCGGATGGCATATATGTACATCGTATTTTCGTTCTTTATTAGTGTGATCCATTGATGGGACTGCATTGATTCGGATCAATGCAAGCTAAACAAACCTATTCTGATGTTGTTGGAACATTTTTTCAAAATGCTGTTATTGCAAGGGCGTTCTCTTTTGTTTTGCATCGTGGTATTCAGTTGGAATATCCTGCTCCTCAGTCGACGAGGCAAGGGCCGAGTGTTGGAGATAGTGCCCTCAGAGTCAATTATTGGATCACAGGCACGTGATTGCAATGATTGAGGGAGGACCTATCCCGGTAGAACAGTCTTACTCGAGATGATAGTATGCTATCTGGTTTACCTTTATCATCGTGTACTGCTTTAGGTGACCTGACAGGTCGCTATTGCACGTTGATAGAGCCCCTAGGATTCTTGCTTGACTGCCAGCAGTATGAGGGCGATCATATAAGTGAGAGCTGGAGTCTATAAGCGCATCCTTAAAAGGTCCCTAGTCGTGGGAGTTTCGAGACAGGGCATCGATACTCCAGAGTAGACTAGTGTATACAGTCGAGACCCCGACGAGGGGCGGTGGCCGGTCTCACAGGCCACTGGTGTCAGTTGGTTCACCTAAGATGTATACAGGTGCTCATTGGGTTATGAGTACACCGGACAGGACTCGCCGGGAACATGCTAGTTGGTCTTATACCTGACGTCAGATAGCAGTTCCCTGGTGACATGTGTACAGGTTAGTTCATCGACCTGGGGATCGTCATTTGTCTCGTGTGAGTTCCCACTGTACTTTGATTACTACCCTACCACGGCTCAAAGGAATCGTGCAAACAGGTTTTAGTTGGGTACAGTCCCGAGCCACATGGAGGCAGTGAGCGGATCTTCGGGGGTTCGTCTCTCCCGGTATTGGGGGTGAGGTCGCGCTGTGTCTAGGAGAGCCACTACACGAAGTCCTTGGCCAAGGCAGGAGATTTACTGGTAGGTATTCCAGTAGTATCTCAGGGTGTTCTGGGCTACACTCCGACACGACTTGTACCGCTTTTGGGGGTCTGACTTTTACCAACCCCCTAGGCCCGACATGCGATGCTCATAGATGAACGGACCGGACTGTACGGATATTGTCACTGACAGGCTCAGTAGGGTGTCAGGATGAGTTCGCTCATCGACGTCCCTTTTAGTCAATAGCTGGTGGCCCGTTACGTATTGGCTTATACCTCTGACGTGCTAGTGGTTAAATCCACAGCCATAGTATTGACAAGTCTTTAGAGTCCACCACACATTCAGTTACTCAGCTTTCGGGCGAAACGCTGTAGAGGCCGTATGGAGATATGGCAGGGTCCGATCAGATACGTGCGGTATTGCACGGATCAGGATCGGACGGTTTGTACTAGAGGCCGTATAGATATATGGCAGGGTTCGATCAGATACGTGCGGTATTGCACGGATTAGGATCGAACGGATATTACTAGCCGGCTTTGGTTTAAGCCGGATCCTAGTTTAGTACAGTGTGGATTTTGTCTCTTTGCATTTGTATCCGGACGGAATACAGATGCGGGTGTGCATGCACAGTATCGGGGTTTTCCTGTAATTTATTACGGGACCAGTTTTCTGGAGTTGCCAGTTTGCATTCCGTTCCGGCCGGTTTTCCTTTGTTCTTTCCCGGCCGGACTTTTCCGATGGAGGGGGTTATTTGCATTTGTGCAAATAACATTTGTGGAGGGGGTTTCTTGCATATGTATTCATTATGATAGCATCTTTTCATTTGCACCATTACTTGCATTAAATGAGATTTGAAAGGTTAAGGTGTAAGCATGGTTGATGTTTGTTTATGGTCACCTCTTTTCTTCTCCTACACCCACCTTCCTCTTGTAATATTCTTTGCCTCCACCATCATTTCCATAGAGAAGGGGCCGGCCAATTTTAGATGAGGGAGAGAGAGAGGTACATTTGTGTGGAGATATATTTGATCATCTCATTTTCTTTGAAAAAGATTGATAGCTTCATTTCCCTCAAAAGCTCATTCTTCCTTCACCTCCATCAAAGGCAACATAACCCCAAAGTGAGACATAGCCTCTACACTACACATTCTACAGCATATCTTGGGCATGTCGACTTGCCGGCTTCATGCCCGAGTTGCCTCGGTATTGAGGTGGGAGCCCGTAAAAGAAACAGGCGATGTGGTGCCCTTCCGGCGAGGAGGCGACGACCGGAGTTTCCGCGAGGAGATCGGAGTGGAGATGAAGACCGGAGGACTCGGATCAGTCGGTATATCTCTTCCCTATCTTGTTACTTTGCTAGAACTAGTTTAATGGCCCGATCCGGGGTTTAGTGCGCGGTGGTGCCGGTTTGCAAAGTTCGCAAAATTAAAGTTTATCACCGTTTCCGCATTTGGCCGTCGGATTGACGACCGGGGCGCCGCCGTGCACTTACAGTGGTATCAGAGCCTCGCCATTAACTTCGTCTAGCTTTGTTTGATGTGTTTTGCATTTCCGATCGACCAAAATTCCAAAACTTGCTTTTTTCTCTACATCAGTTTTCTGTTGAATTTTTTTGAAGTCCAAAAATTTTTCAGGTTGTCTCAGAATGATGTACAGGGAGTTCTAAGAACACTGGAAAAATTTGACAACACAATCCCTCACTAAGACCGCGGATCCGCGGCTATTGACCTTTATTAGGCCGCGGATCCGCCGCAGTTATGAGGGATCATGTGATAGATTTTTTGCAGTGGGCTTCTGGGCTTTAATTAGGGGTTTTGGAATATTAAGATTGGGCCCAGAATTTCTGTGAGTGCTACAGTTTTGCTTGGGGGCCCACTTGTTAATTTTTGATCGATCGGATATTTTAAACACAATATTTCACAGTATTTACATTATATCTGCGACCGTGAATGTCACTCGATCGGTAAATCCGGTCTAACTGCTATAGCCCGGTTAGACGGATTTGCGAACGTGACTTTCACGTTGATGTTCTATGTTTTTGTTGTGTTGTTGCGGATCGGTCGTGGGGATAGCCTGGATGCAATGCTAGTACAGTTTTGTTGTATTATGTACATTTGATATTGCGGGGCGAGCGTCCGATATGTGGACTGCCGTCACTTCCTGTTTGTATTATTCTTTTGGGGCACGACCTGGTTGCGGTCGATGTACCCGTTGTATGTATATTTTACTTTCTGTACTAGGGTTACCCCGCGGAGGGGTGCACGGATAGCCGGGTTCTAGAGGGCAACAAGCCCGCATCTCATGGCATTGGGACGGAGGGGGCTTCAGTCTGGAATTGGCGGGCTATTCGCCGCACTCGTAGGGGGTACAGGTTGACCCAGGAGGGGTGCCCAAGTTACCGGATTCCGTGAAGTGCTGGGTGGTCCATTCATGGTGCTGAAGGGGGGCTGCCTCGCTTCAGGTTTTGGAAGGTGACTTGCCGCGCCCGTAGGGGTCTAGGTTTTCATTGCACAGGCTATCCACACGACCAGGGGAACGTCGGGTTTCAGTAGTGGCTCTGTGAAACCCGGGGATCCCAGATATCTGTATTGTTCTGTGATGCTGTACATTTCTGTGATGTTGCATTTTATTCACGCCTTGAGCGAAATACTATATATTGGTATATATATTAGTAGATGTTGTATATGTTTTTCATCCGCGCTAGTCCAGTCCCCGCTCTGCCGTTAGTTAGCTAACTTAACGGGTGATGACGGGACCCAGTGGCGAATGCGGATGGCATATACGTACGTCAGTATATTTTCGTTCTTTGTGGTGTGATCAATTGATGGGACCGCATTGATTCGGATCAATGCAAGTTAAACAAACCTAATCTGATGTTGTTGGAACACTTTTCAAAAAACTGTTATTGCAAGGACGTTCTCTTTTGTTTTGCACCGTGGTATTCATTTGGAATATCCTGCTCCTCAGTCGACGAGGCAAGGGCCGAGATCCCTTCACCGGGAGTGACCCCTTGGACAGAAGTTTGCGTCAGGGCATTAACTTCACTATAGCCGATTACTTTTGCTTTGCACAGTGATATTCGGTTATGAATATCCAGCACCCCATTCTACGGGGAAAGAGCCGAGATCCCTTCACCGGGAGTGACCTCTTTAGTAAAGGTTTTCATCACTATATTTTCTAAAAAGCTATCCGTTCCTTCAACGATATCAAGTTCATTACGTTAAAGGTTTTCGCCAGAAACCATTCGTAGCCCTCCGTCGTTTCATATGGGTAGTCAATAGTATTCAAGCTGTGTATGTTGGCCAAAGTCAAGGCACAGTGATTGGTAGCTATTGGGTATTCATATGCAGCATAGATAGATGTGTTGGTTTGGGGCAGTCGTACTGCCATTTTGGCCCAAGTCAAGGGTATGTACGGGTGGGCTCAAATTAACCTGGAGAATGACGGGTTGAACTTGACATGTGACTTATGATATGTTGGCCAAAGTCAAGGTCATAAGAGCATGGGGTAGAAATTCACATCGGGAGTTTCAAAAGTACTGAAACTTGCCAGATATGCGCATACCTTCTGGAGTGTGATAGGGTGAGCGGATTCCGTCACGTTATCATGCGATGATAGTTGGATCCCGATTCCCACTGATGAGTTAGTTTACTCCTCGGGTGACCCCGACTAATTCTTCTTTCAGGTTTGGAGGAGAATTTGAGGTACAGTGGGAGGTTTCCAGATTAGATAAATTGGTAACCATTCTGATCTTGGGTAGAGTGCACGCTGAGTGTTTCTTTTCTCTCTCTCTTTGGCAGCGACCATTGACCCGACCCTAAGACTATGACTCAGTGACCAAGTTGACCGAACCTTCTTAACACTGGCTTTTGGATTGTCAGAGTTGCAGACCTCATTGCCACTCCTACTTTTACCCTTTTCTCCAGGACGCCCCGTATTACTGCGAACGTCCACTTCCATTGGACAAAGCCATCGTATGGTTAGATATGAACTCGAAGGAATTCGAGGATGGTTTCCGGTTCTGGAGAAAACGGATAAGGTTTATTCAGTTGTCTTTTCCTTTTTGCCTTCTCTCAAGTTACGAGTACTCCTTAGTTTAGGAGATAGTACACCTATTACGCAAATTGGATAGTCTTCTTCCAAACTTTAGGCTGGTGCCGAACAGTGGGGAATGAAGAAAACCAATTAGCCTAAACGGTGTGCAGAAGGTATTAAGATTAAGACAAAGCAAGGGATTAGTAAGAGGGCAAAGTAAATTGCGACTGATATTCACGACCAAACCAAATATTTCTTCGCCAATCCTAAATCACATTTGTATTTCTCCAGGACACTCCGTATCACTACGAAGATCCACAGTTTATTGGATACTCCATCGTATGGTTATATACGAACTCGAAAGGAACTTGTTCCAGTTCGGGGATGGATTCTGGTCCAGGAGAAATAGGAATAAGGTTTATTCGGTTGTCTTTTATCTTCACCTTCTCTCGCATTGCGAGTGCTCCTAGGGTTAGGACAGTACACCCATTATGCTTATTGGATAGTCTTCTTCCAAACCATAGGCTGGTGCCGAACGGTAGGGAAGGAAGAAAACCATTTGGCCTAAGGGGTGTGCAGAAGGTAACGACTAAAGACATATAAAGGAATTTGGAGAGGTGGCAAAGAATTATACGGTTATAGTTGTGAATCTGGATAATGGTAGAGGCATTACTAGGAATACCAGGATACCCCATCGAAACATTTCAATGTTTCAGTTTCACTGTGTACTGTTAAAAGAAAACTGATTTTCCGATTAGACACTTGCTCCAGGGTATGTATTTACCAGGTATGATTCTCACATCTGTATGGTTTTACAGATGATGAGTGGGAGTAAGTTATTGGGAATTGGGTGATCATCCTCATTATATCGGGATTCGTTGTAATCGGTGACATTTGAGGAGATCACCTGGGCTGTTTGCCGGTCGGCAAATATTTGGTTTTGAATATCCGCTGTTGTGCACCAATTTCAAATTGCTATATCTGTACGTCTATTTTCATAGAGTGAGATATACCTTTTGATATTATGTCGATGACATTTACCTATATCAGTGGATGGTTAGGTAAGGAGCATTAAACAGCGGTGTAATTCTTCTTAACCATAAGTACAGTTTTTCAACCTACGACACACAGTGAAGGAGTTGTCAGACTCGGCGGACTTATACAGAGTAATGTATGTTGTCCAGTGTCCATTAGGACAGAGGGGTTGGTCCTCATACTATATTCTGTTTACTTTTAACTTCTCTAGTTCTTAGACATGTGTTTCGTAGAAACACAGGGTCTAAGTTTTGAGGAGTTATAGGTATTTGAATAGAGTAGAGAACCAGGTGTAGCAAGTATCGGGATTCTTCAAGGTGATCGAAGATGTAGATACTTGTGTATGGTATTCAGTTGATAGTAATGATAAAGAGAAATTGCTTCTCTTTCAGGTTACTCATAATTGGAAGTATTCCTAAGTTGAGTAACGCTGATCGGCCTCTCTCCATTTAGTTGACATGCACTGGAGACAGCTGCATGATTTGAATCTGGTTCAATTAAATCAGTGCCTCTGGTTCTATATTGGATATAGTACAGTTCATATCTTAACATTGTTAAGGTACGGGGAGTTGTCCGGCTTATGATTAAAACCAGACTCTGGATAACTCAAGGCACGTTTCTGTAATGGCTGTTTGTGGGTTGACCCAGGCTATGACGAGGGTTGACTTTCTACCATAAGAAAGATCAATAGTGATATTGTTCTTGACTCGCCACAGTTTTATTAAAAATGGATTTTTTCAAAGACAGTAGTGGGAGTATGGTAGAACTGGAAGTGATTCCAGAACCGCAAACGATTACTGAAGATTTGATAAGGAACCTAAAGATTCAATCTGATTTGACATTCCATTGGCCACTCCGCAGATAAGGTGGGTAACTTCAGGCACCCGAGAGGTACTCCGGTAGCCTCAAGGACGGTGACAGGGAAGTTCTTGTTTACCCACACTTGCCATTGTTGTTGTTCCAGGCTGCGAGACCCGGCAGGAGGATGAATATAGCGTCGTTCTAAACTAGCTTTAGAAGTGCACGTCTATATGACTCTGCCAGAGGGTTGTCGTAGTCAGTGGGAGCAGCGGAAGCATTGGTGGACATCAGGCTTATGTCTATTTATAGACTAAAGCAGATGTAGCGGAGATAGATCATCTATTTCTGATGTGACAGTCATGGGATTTGACGTCATCAGAATATGGGATGGATCTGTTGAAAAGGTAGTAGGGTGTGATGTCATGGTATTTGGATGACATACACAGAGTAGGAAGTGATATTTCTATACTACGATCGGTTATATTTTGGTCGTCACACAGTGGTTTCTCCACAAGGGACTTGGACACAATATCAGACATACTGGTTACTAGATCTATGGTTTTAGATCTAGATTTGGGTGGTTTCCCAATCAGGGTACTTTGACAGCATTCTAAGAGTATTTAGAATGGACGACTCCTGGCACGGTAGTGTACCTGCAGGTGATGGAGTCACCCTCTCTAAAGGTGTCTTATAGACTAAAGTAGAGAGGGATGTGCATGATTGGCAGATCACTTGCTTTGGCAATTGAGCCGATCATGAGATGTCAAGTACCACACCAGATATTGTTCTTGCACTAGATGCAATAAGTTGATATTGATCCAATCCTGGAGAAACAGTCGGAAGCAGTTTTAGAACATAAGTGGATGTTCTAGGGATATGATAACGACAGCCTCATTTGGGAGACAGTTATCATTCCAGGCTTCCAAGGTGACATGGACGACAAGGAGGTTGTCAGGGTTATAGTTTTTCCCTCTGACGAGGGGTAGTATTTTGGACAGGTGATCCAAGGCAATACTGAGGGAGGCATGGCGCAGGATACTGATTAAGTTCAGTTGACGATACAGTCTAAAAGGTTTGGATTTGGAGTTCATTTATGAGCTAGGTCCCATCAGGCATCCAGACATTCTAAGACAGGTATTGCTCATTTCGGGAGATGGTTTTCTCCGCGAACTTGAGATATAGAGAGACATAGAAAGAAACATCTAGGCGGATCCACTCACTGAGGCTATTCCTCGAACGCAAGAGTTTCGCAAACAGGCTTTGTGAGACTGACTAGTAGAGGAGTTGGGTGTTCGGTATCACACGGGCTGTGAGTATGCGACATCGCAATAATTAGCCTTGAGTGCAAGTGGGAGATTGTTGGAGATAGTGCCCTCAGAGTCAATTATTGGATCACAGGCACGTGATTGCAATGATTGAGGGAGGACCTATCCCGGTAGAACAGTCTTACTCGAGATGATAGTATGCTATCTGGTTTACCTTTATCATCGTGTACTGCTTTAGGTGACCTGACAGGTCGCTATTGCACGTTGATAGAGCCCCTAGGATTCTTGCTTGACTGCCAGCAGTATGAGGGCGATCATATAAGTGAGAGCTGGAGTCTATAAGCGCATCCTTAAAAGGTCCCTAGTCGTGGGAGTTTCGAGACAGGGCATCGATACTCCAGAGTAGACTAGTGTATACAGTCGAGACCCCGACGAGGGGCGGTGGCCGGTCTCACAGGCCACTGGTGTCAGTTGGTTCACCTAAGATGTATACAGGTGCTCATTGGGTTATGAGTACACCGGACAGGACTCGCCGGGAACATGCTAGTTGGTCTTATACCTGACGTCAGATAGCAGTTCCCTGGTGACATGTGTACAGGTTAGTTCATCGACCTGGGGATCGTCATTTGTCTCGTGTGAGTTCCCACTGTACTTTGATTACTACCCTACCACGGCTCAAAGGAGTCGTGCAAACAGGTTTTAGTTGGGTACAGTCCCGAGCCACATGGAGGCAGTGAGCGGATCTTCGGGGGTTCGTCTCTCCCGGTATTGGGGGTGAGGTCGCGCTGTGTCTAGGAGAGCCACTACACGAAGTCCTTGGCCAAGGCAGGAGATTTACTGGTAGGTATTCCAGTAGTATCTCAGGGTGTTCTGGGCTACACTCCGACACGACTTGTACCGCTTTTGGGGGTCTGACTTTTACCAACCCCCTAGGCTCGACATGCGATGCTCATAGACGAACGGACCGGACTGTACGGATATTGTCACTGACAGGCTCAGTAGGGTGTCAGGATGAGTTCGCTCATCGACGTCCCTTTTAGTCAATAGCTGGTGGCCCGTTACGTATTGGCTTATACCTCTGACGTGCTAGTGGTTAAATCCACAGCCATAGTATTGACGAGTCTTTAGAGTCCACCACACATTCATTTACTCAGCTTTCGGGCGAAACGCTGTAGAGGCCGTATGGAGATATGGCAGGGTCCGATCAGATACGTGCGGTATTGCACGGATCAGGATCGGACGGTTTGTACTAGAGGCCGTATAGATATATGGCAGGGTTCGATCAGATACGTGCGGTATTGCACGGATTAGGATCGAACGGATATTACTAGCCGGCTTTGGTTTAAGCCGGATCCTAGTTTAGTACAGTGTGGATTTTGTCTCTTTGCATTTGTATCCGGACGGAATACAGATGCGGGTGTGTATGCACAGTATCGGGGTTTTCCTGTAATTTATTACGGGACCAGTTTTCTGGAGTTGCCAGTTTGCATTCCGTTCCGGCCGGTTTTCCTTTGTTCTTTCCCGGCCGGACTTTTCCGATGGAGGGGGTTATTTGCATTTGTGCAAATAACATTTGTGGAGGGGGTTTCTTGCATATGTATTCATTATGATAGCATCTTTTCATTTGCACCATTACTTGCATTAAATGAGATTTGAAAGGTTAAGGTGTAAGCATGGTTGATGTTTGTTTATGGTCACCTCTTTTCTTCTCCTACACTCACCTTCCTCTTGTAATATTCTTTGCCTCCACCATTATTTCCATAGAGAAGGGGCCGGCCAATTTTAGATGAGGGAGAGAGAGAGGTACATTTGTGTGGAGATATATTTGATCATCTCATTTTCTTTGAAAAAGATTGATAGCTTCATTTCCCTCAAAAGCTCATTCTTCCTTCACCTCCATCAAAGGCAACATAACCCCAAAGTGAGACATAGCCTCTACACTACACATTCTACAGCATATCTTGGGCATGTCGACTTGCCGGCTTCATGCCCGAGTTGCCTCGGTATTGAGGTGGGAGCCCGTAAAAGAAACAGGCGATGTGGTGCCCTTCCGGCGAGGAGGCGACGACCGGAGTTTCCGCGAGGAGATCGGAGTGGAGATGAAGACCGGAGGACTCGGATCAGTCGGTATATCTCTTCCCTATCTTGTTACTTTGCTAGAACTAGTTTAATGGCCCGATCCGGGATTTAGTGCGCGGTGGTGCCGGTTTGCAAAGTTTGCAAAATTAAAGTTTATCACCGTTTCCGCATTTGGCCGTCGGATTGACGACCGGGGCGCCGCCGTGCACTTACACCGAGATCCCTTCACCGGGAGTGACCCCTTGGACAAAAGTTTGCGTCAGGGCAATAACTTCACTTTAGCCGATTACTTTTGCTTTGCATCGTGGTATTCAATTGGAATATCCTGCACCTCATTCTATGGGGAAAGAGCCGAGATCCCTTCACCGGGAGTGACCTCTTTAGCAAAGGTTTTCGCCACTGTATTTTTATAAAAAGCTATGCAGTTCCTTCAATGATATCAAGTTCATTACGTTAAAGGTTTTTCGCCAAAAACCAGTCGTAGCCCTCCGTCATTTCCAATAGGTATTATTTAGTATTCGTGTTGCGTTTGTTGACCTAGTCAAGACGTAGTGTTCGGTAGCTAAGTGGTACTTGTTTGTTGCATAAGTGGGATTGGTTAGGACAGTCGTGCGGCCTTGTTGACCTAGTCAAGGGCACGTACGGGTGGGTTTAATGCAATCCAGAATAATGACGGGTTGAACTTGACTAGCGGTTTATGGTTTGTTGACCTAGTCAAGGTCATAAACCGCTTGGGGTAAAAATCACATCGGGAGTTTCTAAAGAAACTGAAACTTGCCAGGCATGCGCATACCTTCTGGAGTATGATAACGTAAGTGGATTCCGTCACGTTATTATGCGATGATAGTTGGATCCCGTTTCCCACTGATGAGTTGGTTTACTCCTCGGGTGATCCCGACTAATTCTTCTTTCAGGTTTGGAGAAGAATTTGAGGTTGCAGTGGGAGGTTTCCTGATTAGATAAAGTGATAACCATTCTGATCTAGGTTAGGGTGCACGCTGAGTGTTTCTTTTCTCTCTCTCTTTGGCAGCGACCATGACCCGACCCTTGACTATGACTCAGTGACCAAGTTGACCGAACCTTCTTAATACTGGCTTTTGGATTGTCAGAGTTGCATACCTCATTGCCACTCCTACTTTTACCCTTTTTCTCCAGGACACCCCATATTACTACGAATGTCCACTTCCATTGGACAAAACCATCGTATGATTATATACGAACTCGAAGGAATTTATTCGAGGATGGTTTCTGGTTCTGGAGAAAACGAATAGGACTATTCAGTTGTCTTTTCCTTTTACCTTCTCTTAGGTTGCGAGTACTCCTTGGTTTAGGAGATAGTACACCTATTATGCAAATTGGATAGTCTTCTTCCAAACCATAGGCAGGTGCCGACCGGTAGGGAATGAAGAAAACCAATAAGCCTAACGATGGTGTACAGAAGGTATTAAGTAAAGACATATCAAGGGATTAGTAAGAGGGCAAAGTAAATTGCGACTGTTATTCACGACCAAACCAAGTATTTCTTCTCCAATCCTAAATCACCTTTGTATTTCTCCAGAACACTCCATATCACTATGAAGATCCACAGTTTATTGGATACTCCATCGTATGGTTATATACGAACTCGAAAGGAACTTGTTCCAGTTCGGGGATGGATTCTGGTTCAGGAGAAATAGGAATAAGGTTTATTCGGTTGTCTTTTATCTTCACCTTCTCTCGCATGTAGAGTGCTCCTAGGATTAGGACAGTACACCCATTATGCTTATTGGATAGTCTTCTTCCAAACCATAGGCTGGTGCCGAATGGTAGGGAAGGAAGAAAACCATTTAGCCTAAGAGGGTGTACAGAAGGTAATGACTAAAGACATATAAAGGGATTTGGAGAGATGGAAAAGAATTATATGGTTACAGTTGTGAATCTGGATAATGGAAGAGGCATTACTAGGAATACCGGGATACCCCATCGAAACATTTCAATGTTTCAGTTTCACTGTGTACTGTTAAAAGAAAACTGATTTCCTAATTAAACACTTACTCCAGGGTATGTATTTACCAGGTATGATTCTCACATCTGTATAGTTTTACAGATGATGAGTGGGAGTAAGTTATTGGGAATTAGGTGATCATCCTCATTATATCGGGATTCGTTGTAATTGGTGATATTTGAGGAAGTCACCTGGGTTGTTTGCCGAACGGCAAATATTTGGTTTTGAATATCCGTTGTTATGCACCGATTTCAAATTGATATATATGTACGTCTATTTTCATAGAGTGAGATATACCTTTTTGAAATTATGTCCGTGACATCTACCTATATCAGTGGATGGTTAGGTAAGGAGCATTGAACAGCGGTGTAATTCTTCTTAACCATAAGTACAGTTTTCAACCTACGACACACAGTGAATGAGTTGTTAGACTCAGCGGACTTATACAGAGTTTTGTGTATGTTGTACAGTGTCCACTAGGACAGAGGGGTTGGTTCTCGTACTATATTCTGTTTGCTTGTGACTTCTCTAGTTCTTAGACATGTGTTTCATAGAAATACAAGGTCCAAGTTTTGAGAAGTTATAGGTATGTGGATAAAGTAGAGAACCAGGTGTTGCAAGTATCGGGATTCTTCAAGGTGATCGAAGATGTAGATACTTGTGAATGGTATTCAGTTGATAGTAATGACTAAGAGAACTTGCTTCTCTTTCAGGTTACTCATAATTGGAAGCATTCCTAAGTTGAGTAACGCTGATCGTTCTCCTTCCATTTAGTTGACATGCACTGGTGACAGCTGCATGATTTGAATCTGGTTCAATTAAATCAGTGCATCTATTTCTGTATTGGATATAGAACAGTTCATATCTTAACGATGTTAAGGTACGGGGAGTTGTCTAGCTTATGCTTAAAACCAGACTCTGGATAACTCAAGGCACGTTTCTGTAATGGCTTTTTGTGGGTTGACCCGGGCTATGACGAGGGTTGACTTTCTACCATCTGGAAGATCAATAGTGATATTGTTCTTAACTCGCCACAGTTTTAAATAAAAATGGATTTTTTTCAGAAAACAGTAGTGGGAGTATGGTAGAACTGGAAGTGATTCCAGAACCGCAAACGATTACTGAAGATTTGATAAGAACCTAAAAATTCAATCTGGTTTGACATTCCATTGGCCACTCCGCAGATATGGTGGGTAACCTCAGGCACCCGAGAGGTACTCCGGTAGCCTCAAGGACGGTGACAGGGAGGTTCTTGTTTACCCAGACTTTCCATTGCTGTTGCTCCAGACTGTGAGACCTGGCAGGAGGATGAGTATAGCGTCATTCTAAACTGGCTTTAGAAGCGTATGCGTATATGACTCTGTCAGAGGGTTGTCGTAGTCAGTGGGAGCAGCGGAAGCATAGTGGACAAGTAGCTTATGTCTATTTATAGACTAAAGCAGATATAGCGGAGATAGATCATCTGTTTCTGAGGTGACAGTCATAGGTTTGACTTCATCAGAATAGGGGATGGATCTGTTAAGAAGATAGTAGGGTGTGATGTCCTGGTATTTGATGACATACACGGAGTAGGAAGTGATATTCCTATACTACGATCGGTTATACTTTGGTTGTCACACAGTGGTTTCTCCACAAAGGACTATCAGACGTTCTGGTTACTAGATTTATGGTTTTAGATCTAGATTTGGGTGGTTTCCTAATCTGGGTACTTAGACAGCATTCTATGAGTATTTAGAATGGACGATTCCTGGCACGGTAGTGTACCTGCAGGTGATGGAGTCACCTTCTCTAAAGGTTTCTTACAGACTAAAGGGGAGAGGGATGTGCATGATTGGCAGATCACTTGCTTAGGCAATTGAGTCAATCATGAGATGTCAAGCACCATACCAGATGTTGTTTTTGCAGGAGATGCAATAAGTTGATATTGATCCAATCCTGGAGAAACATTCGGAAGAGTTTTAGAATATAAGTGAATGTTCTAGGGATATGATATCAACAGCCTCCTTTAGGAGACGGTTATCATCCCAGGCTTCCAAGGTGACCTGGATGGCAGGGTGACTGTCAGAGTTATAGTTTTCGCTTTGACGAGGGACAGTATTTTGGACAGGTGGTCCAGGTAGATACTGAGGGAATGCATGGAGCAGGATACTGATTAAGTTCAGTTGACGATACAGTCTGAGAAGTTTGGATTTGGAGTTCATTTATGAACTAGGTCCCATCAGACATCCAGACATTCTAAGACAGGTATTGCTCATTTCGGGAGATGGTTTTCTCCGCGAACTTGAGATATAGAGAGACATAGAAAGAAACATCACAGCGGATCTACTCACTGAGGCTATTCCTCGAATGCAATAGTTTCGCAAACGAGCTTTATGAGACTGACTAGTAGAGGAGTTGGGTGTTCGGTATCACACGGGATGTGTTAGCCTTGAGTGCAAGGGGGAGATTGTTGGAGATAGTGCCCTCAGAGTCAATTATTGGATCACAGGTACTTGATTGCAATGATTGAGGGAGGACCTATCCCGGTAAGACAGTCTTACTCAAGATGATAGTATGCTATCTGGTTTATCTTTATCATCGTGTACTGCTTTAGGTGACCTTACAGGTCGCTATTGCACGCTGATAGAGCCCTTAGGATTCTTGTTTGACGACCAGCAGTATGATGGCGATCATATACGTGGGAGCTGGGGTCTATAAGCACATCCTTAAATGGTCCCTAGTCGTGGGAGTTTCGAGACTGGGCATTGATACTCCATTAGTAGACTAGTGTATACAGTCGAGACCCCGACGAGGGGTGGTGTCCGGTCTCACAAGCCACTGGTGTCAGTTGGTTCACCTAAGAAGTATACAGGTGCTCATTAGGTTATGAGTACACCGGATAGGACTCGCCGGGAACATGCTAGTTGGTATTATACCTGACGTCAGATAGCAGTTCCCTGGTGACATGTGTACAGGTTAGTTCATCGACCTGAGATCGTCATTTGTCTCGTATGAGTTCCCACTGTGCTTTGATTACTACCCTACCACGGTTCAAAGGAGTCGTGCAAATAGGTATTAGTTGGGTACAGTCCTGAGCCACATGGAGGCAGTGAGCGGATCTGCAAGGGTTCGTCTCTCCCGGTATTGGGGGTGAGGTCGCGTTGTGTCTAGGATAGCCATTACACAAAGCCCTCGGCCGAGGCAGGAGATTTACTGGTAGGTATTCCAGTCGTATCTCAGGGTGTTCTGGGCTACACTCCGACACGACTTGTACCGCTTTTGGGGGTCTGACTTTTACCAACCCCCTAGGCCCGCCATGCGATACTCATAGACGAACGGACCGGACTGTACGGATATTGTCACTGACAGGCTCAGTAGGGTGTCAGGATGAGTTCGCTCATCGACGTCCCTTTTGGTCAATAGCTGGTAGCCCGTCACGTATGGCTAATACCTCTGACGTGCTAGTGGTTAAATCCACAGCCATAGTATTGAGGAGTCTTTAGAGTCCACCACACACAGTTACTCAAGTTTCGGGCGAAAAGCTGTAGAGGCCGTATGGAGATATGGCAGGGTTCGATCAGATACGTGCGGTATTGCACGGATCATGATCGGACGGATTTTACTAGCGGGCTTTGGTTTAAGCCGGATCCTAGTATTGTACAGTGTTGATTTTGTCTTTTTGCATTTGTGTTCAGTGGGAATACAAATGCGGGCATGTATATGCAGTCGCGGGGTTTTCCTGTAATTTATTACGGGATCGGTTTTCTGAAGTTGCCAGTTTGCATTCCGTTCCGGCCAGTTTTCCTTTGTTCCTTCACGGCCGGATTTTTCTGATGGAGGGGCTAATTTGCAAGTTCGCAAATTAGCATCTGTGGAGGGGTTATTTGAGATTTGAAAGATTATGAAAGCATCTTTGCTTTTCTTGCATTATTGAGATTAGAATGGATTAGAAATTGATTTGATATTGTTATCATTGCTTTTTGGTGTGGTCACCCTTTTTTGCTTTTCCTACACTCACCTCCCTTCTTGGTTTTGATTTATTCCCTCCACCATTTTGTTCATAGAAGGGGCCGGCCACTTTGAGGGATAGGAGAGGCTTCATTTTTGCATGAGTGTAAATCTACCATCTCATTTTGCTTGCTTGCAAAATTCCTAACACATCTCTAAAAGCTCATTGTTTCATTCCTCCATCATGGCAACTTCTATAACCCCAAGAGACAACAATTTTACACTTGTCTACAGCAAACCTTGGACGCGTCGGCTAGCCAACTTCGCGCCCGAGTTGCCTCGGTCCAGAGGTGGGAGCCCGTAAAAAACCCGGCGATGTGGTGCCCGTTTCGACGAGGAGGCGACGACCGGAGATTCCGCGAGGAGATCGGAGTGGAGACGAAGACCGAAGGATACGGATCGCTCGGTATAGCTCTCTACCCCATTCTCTTGATAGCTAGGATTAGGTTAATGATTACGATCCGGGTATGTTGTCCGCGGTAGCGCCGCTTTAAAGTTAAGAAAATTTTTGATTCCGCATTTTGGCCTCGAGTAGACGGCCGGGGCGCTGCCGTGGCACAACATGGTATCAGAGCCACGCCATTAACCTAGTCTAGCTTGCTCTAGTATGTTTAAAGACTCGATCGAACAAAAATCCTAAAAACCGTATTTCGTGTGCATCAGGTTTCTGTCGAAATTTTTTATGCTCCAAAAATTTTTCAGGTTGTTGCAGAAACACATGCAGGCAAATATAAGCATTCTGCAAAAAATTGGTTGAGTGATGCTCTAGTACGGCCGCGGAAACGCGGCCAAACCCTTGGTTTGGCCACGGTTCCGCGGTTCAATAAAGCCAACGCAACACCAAATTTTTCCAGTGGGCTTTTGGGTTGGAAATAGGGGTTTTGGGATATTCTTTTTGGGCCCGGATTTTCTGTGAGTGCTACAGTAGTGCTTGGGGCCCACTTGGAAAATTCAGTCGATCGAAAATTTTAAACATGTTAGTTCACAGTATTTATATTATATCTGCGACCGTGAATGTCATTTGATCTGTAAATCCTGTCTAACTGCTATAGCCCAGTTAGACGGATTTGCGAACGTGACATTCACGTTGATATTCTGTGTTGTGCTGTGATGTTGCGGATTGGTCGTGGGGATAGCCTGGTTGCAGTGGTAGTACAGTTTTGTTTTATATGTACATTTGATATTGCGGGGCGAGCGTCCGACATGTGGACTGCCGTCACTGCCTGTTTGTATTATTCTTTTAGGGCACGACCGGGTCGAGGTCGATGTACCCGTTGTATGTATATTTTACTTTCTGTACTAGGATTATCCCGCGGAGGGGTGCATGGATAGCCGGGTTCTAGAGGGCAACGAGCCCACATCTCATGGCTTTGAGACGGAGGGGGCTTCACTCTAGAATTGGCGGGCTATTCGCCGCACTCGTAGGGGGTACAGGTTGACCCAGGAGGGGTGCCCAAGTTACCGGATTCCGTGAAGTGCTGGGTGGTCCATTCACGTCGTTGAAGGGGGCTGCCTCGCTTCAGGTTTTGGCGGGTAACTTGCCGCGCCCGTAGGGGTCTAGGATCTCTTTGTACAGGCTATCCACACGACCAGGGGAACGTTGGGTTTCAGTAGCGGCTCTATGAAACCCGGGGATCCCAGATATCTGTATTGTTCTGTGATGTTGGTTACATTTCTGTGATGTTGCATTTTATCACGCCTTGAGCGAATATTATATATTGATATATATACTAGTAGATGTTGTATATGTTTTGCATCCGCGCTAGTCCAGTCCCCGCTCTGTCGTTAGTTAAGTAACCTAACGGGTGATGACGGGACCCAGTGGCGAATGCGGATGGCATATATGTACATCGTATTTTCGTTCTTTATTAGTGTGATCCATTGATGGGACTGCATTGATTCGGATCAATGCAAGCTAAACAAACCTATTCTGATGTTGTTGGAACATTTTTTCAAAATGCTGTTATTGCAAGGGCGTTCTCTTTTGTTTTGCATCGTGGTATTCAGTTGGAATATCCTGCTCCTCAGTCGACGAGGCAAGGGCCGAGATCCCTTCACCGGGAGTGACCCCTTGGACAAAAGTTTGCGTCAGGGCAATAACTTCACTATAGCCGATTACTTTTGCTTTGCATCGTGGTATTTAGTTGGAATATCCTGCACCTCATTCTATGGGGAAAGAGCCGAGATCCCTTCACCGGGAGTGACCTCTTTAGCAAAGGTTTTCGCCACTGTATTTTTATAAAAAGCTATGCAGTTCCTTCAATGATATCAAGTTCATTACGTTAAAGGTTTTTCGCCAAAAACCAGTCGTAGCCCTCCGTCATTTCCTATAGGTATTATTTAGTATTCGTGCTGCGTTTGTTGACCTAGTCAAGACGTAGTGTTCGGTAGCTAAGTGGTACTTGTTTGTTGCATAAGTGGGATTGGTTAGGACAGTCGTGCGGCCTTGTTGACCTAGTCAAGGGCACGTACGGTGGGTTTAATGCAATCCAGAATAATGACGGGTTGAACTTGACTAGCGGTTTATGGTTTGTTGACCTAGTCAAGGTCATAAACCGCTTGGGGTAAAAATCACATCGGGAGTTTCTAAAGAAACTGAAACTTGCCAGGCATGCGCATACCTTCTGGAGTGTGATAACGTAAGTGGATTCCGTCACGTTATCATGCGATGATAGTTGGATCCCGTTTCCCACTGATGAGTTGGTTTACTCCTCGGGTGATCCCGACTAATTCTTCTTTCAGGTTTGGAGAAGAATTTGAGGTTGCAGTGGGAGGTTTCCTGATTAGATAAAGTGATAACCATTCTGATCTAGGTTAGGGTGCACGCTGAGTGTTGCTTTTCTCTCTCTCTTTGGCAGCGACCATGACCCGACCCTTGACTATGACTCAGTGACCAAGTTGATCGAACCTTCTTAATACTGGCTTTTGGATTGTCAGAGTTGCATACCTCATTGCCACTCCTACTTTTACCCTTTTTCTCCAGGACACCCCATATTACTACGAATGTCCACTTCCATTGGACAAAACCATCGTATGATTATATACGAACTCGAAGGAATTTATTCGAGGATGGTTTCTGGTTCTGGAGAAAACGAATAGGACTATTCAGTTGTCTTTTCCTTTTACCTTCTCTTAGGTTGCGAGTACTCCTTGGTTTAGGAGATAGTACACCTATTACGCAAATTGGATAGTCTTCTTCCAAACCATAGGCAGGTGCCGACCGGTAGGGAATGAAGAAAACCAATTAGCCTAACGATGGTGTACAGAAGGTATTAAGTAAAGACATATCAAGGGATTAGTAAGAGGGCAAAGTAAATTGCGACTGTTATTCACGACCAAACCAAGTATTTCTTCGCCAATCCTAAATCACCTTTGTATTTCTCCAGAACACTCCATATCACTATGAAGATCCACAGTTTATTGGATACTCCATCGTATGGTTATATACGAACTCGAAAGGAACTTGTTCCAGTTCGGGGATGGATTCTGGTTCAGGAGAAATAGGAATAAGTTTTATTCGGTTGTCTTTTATCTTCACCTTCTCTCGCATGGAGAGTGCTCCTAGGATTAGGACAGTACACCCATTATGCTTATTGGATAGTCTTCTTCCAAACTATAGGCTGGTGCCGAATGGTAGGGAAGGAAGAAAACCATTTAGCCTAAGAGGGTGTACAGAAGGTAATGACTAAAGACATATAAAGGGATTTGGAGAGATGGAAAAGAATTATACGGTTACAGTTGTGAATCTGGATAATGGAAGAGGCATTACTAGGAATACCGGGATACCCCATCGAAACATTTCAATGTTTCAGTTTCACTGTGTACTGTTAAAAGAAAACTGATTTCCTAATTAAACACTTACTCAAGGGTATGTATTTACCAGGTATGATTTTCACATCTGTATGGTTTTACAGATGATGAGTGGGAGTAAGTTATTGGGAATTAGGTGATCATCCTCATTATATCGGGATTCGTTGTAATTGGTGATATTTGAGGAAGTCACCTGGGTTGTTTGCCGAACGGCAAATATTTGGTTTTGAATATCCGTTGTTATGCACCGATTTTAAATTGATATATATGTACATCTATTTTCATAGAGTGAGATATACCTTTTTGAAATTATGTCCGTGACATCTACCTATATCAGTGGATGGTTAGGTAAGGAGCATTGAACAGCGGTGTAATTCTTCTTAACCATAAGTACAGTTTTCAACCTACGACACACAGTGAATGAGTTGTTAGACTCAGCGGACTTATACAGAGTTTTGTGTATGTTGTCCAGTGTCCACTAGGACATAGGGGTTGGTTCTCGTACTATATTCTGTTTGCTTGTGACTTCTCTAGTTCTTAGACATGTGTTTCATAGAAATACAAGGTCCAAGTTTTGAGAAGTTATAGGTATGTGGATAAAGTAGAGAACCAGGTGTTGCAAGTATCGGGATTCTTCAAGGTGATCGAAGATGTAGATACTTGTGAATGGTATTCAGTTGATAGTAATGACTAAGAGAACTTGCTTCTCTTTCAGGTTACTCATAATTGGAAGCATTCCTAAGTTGAGTAACGCTGATCGTTCTCCTTCCATTTAGTTGACATGCACTGGTGACAGCTGCATGATTTGAATCTGGTTCAATTAAATCAGTGCATCTATTTCTGTATTGGATATAGAACAGTTCATATCTTAACGATGTTAAGGTACGGGGAGTTGTCTAGCTTATGCTTAAAACCAGACTCTGGATAACTCAAGGCACGTTTCTGTAATGGCTTTTTGTGGGTTGACCCGGGCTATGACGAGGGTTGACTTTCTACCATCTGGAAGATCAATAGTGATATTGTTCTTAACTCGCCACAGTTTTAAATAAAAATGGATTTTTTTTCAGAAAACAGTAGTGGGAGTATGGTAGAACTGGAAGTGATTCCAGAACCGCAAACGATTACTGAAGATTTGATAAGAACCTAAAAATTCAATCTGGTTTGACATTCCATTGGCCACTCCGCAGATATGGTGGGTAACCTCAGGCACCCGAGAGGTACTCCGTTAGCCTCAAGGACGGTGACAGGGAGGTTCTTGTTTACCCAGACTTTCCATTGCTGTTGCTCCAGACTGTGAGACCCGGCAGGAGGATGAGTATAGCGTCATTCTAAACTGGCTTTAGAAGCGTACGTGTATATGACTCTGTCAGAGGGTTGTCGTAGTCAGTGGGAGCAGCGGAAGCATAGTGGACAAGTAGCTTATGTCTATTTATAGACTAAAGCAGATATAGCGGAGATAGATCATCTGTTTCTGAGGTGACAGTCATAGGTTTGACTTCATCAGAATAGGGGATGGATCTGTTAAGAAGATAGTAGGGTGTGATGTCCTGGTATTTGATGACATACACGGAGTAGGAAGTGATATTCCTATACTACGATCGGTTATACTTTGGTTGTCACACAGTGGTTTCTCCACAAAGGACTATCAGACGTTCTGGTTACTAGATTTATGGTTTTAGATCTAGATTTGGGTGGTTTCCTAATCTGGGTACTTAGACAGCATTCTATGAGTATTTAGAATGGACGATTCCTGGCACGGTAGTGTACCTGCAGGTGATGGAGTCACCCTCTCTAAAGGTTTCTTATAGACTAAAGGGGAGAGGGATGTGCATGATTGGCAGATCACTTGCTTAGGCAATTGAGTTAATCATGAGATGTCAAGTACCACACCAGATGTTGTTTTTGCAGGAGATGCAATAAGTTGATATTGATCCAATCCTGGAGAAACATTCGGAAGAGTTTTAGAACATAAGTGAATGTTCTAGGGATATGATATCAATAGCCTCCTTTAGGAGACGGTTATCATCCCAGGCTTCCAAGGTGACCTGGATGGCAGGGTGACTGTCAGATTTATAGTTTTCGCTTTGACGAGGGACAGTATTTTGGACAGGTGGTCCAGGTAGATACTGAGGGAATGCATGGAGCAGGATACTGATTAAGTTCAGTTGACGATACAGTCTGAGAAGTTTGGATTTGGAGTTCATTTATGAACTAGGTCCCATCAGACATCCAGACATTCTAAGACAGGTATTGCTCATTTCGGGAGATGGTTTTCTCCGCGAACTTGAGATATAGAGAGACATAGAAAGAAACATCACAGCGGATCCACTCACTGAGGCTATTCCTCGAACGCAATAGTTTCGCAAACGAGCTTTGTGAGACTGGCTAGTAGAGGAGTTGGGTGTTCGGTATCACACGGGATGTGTTAGCCTTGAGTGCAAGTGGGAGATTGTTGGAGATAGTGCCCTCAGAGTCAATTATTGGATCACAGGTACGTGATTGCAATGATTGAGGGAGGACCTATCCCGGTAAGACAGTCTTACTCAAGATGATAGTATGCTATCTGGTTTATCTTTATCATCGTGTACTGCTTTAGGTGACCTTACAGGTCGCTATTGCACGCTGATAGAGCCCTTAGGATTCTTGTTTGACGACCAGCAGTATGATGGTGATCATATACGTGGGAGCTGGGGTCTATAAGCACATCCTTAAATGGTCCCTAGTCGTGGGAGTTTCGAGACTGGGCATTGATACTCCATTAGTAGACTAGTGTATACAGTCGAGACCCCGACGAGGGGCGGTGGCCGGTCTCACAAGCCACTGGTGTCAGTTGGTTCACCTAAGAAGTATACAGGTGCTCATTAGGTTATGAGTACACCGGACAGGACTCGCCGGGAACATGCTAGTTGGTATTATACCTGACGTCAGATAGCAGTTCCCTGGTGACATGTGTACAGGTTAGTTCATCGACCTGAGATCGTCATTTGTCTCGTATGCGTTCCCACTGTGCTTTGATTACTACCCTACCACGGCTCAAAGGAGTCGTGCAAATAGGTTTTAGTTGGGTACAGTCCCGAGCCACATGGAGGCAGTGAGCGGATCTGCAGGGGTTCGCCTCTCCCGGTATTGGGGGTGAGGTCGCGTTGTGTCTAGGATAGCCATTACACAAAGCCCTCGGCCGAGGCAGGAGATTTACTGGTAGGTATTCCAGTCGTATCTCAGGGTGTTCTGGGCTACACTCCGACACGACTTGTACCGCTTTTGGGGGTCTGACTTTTACCAACCCCCTAGGCCCGCCATGCGATACTCATAGACGAACGGACCGGATTGTACGGATATTGTCACTGACAGGCTCAGTAGGGTGTCAGGATGAGTTCGCTCATCGACGTCCCTTTTGGTCAATAGTTGGTAGCCCGTCACGTATGGCTAATACCTCTGACGTGCTAGTGGTTAAATCCACAGCTATAGTATTGACGAGTCTTTAGAGTCCACCACACACAGTTACTCAAGTTTCGGGCGAAAAGCTGTAGAGGTCGTATGGAGATATGGCAGGGTTCGATCAGATACGTGCGGTATTGCATGGATCATGATCGGACGGATTTTACTAGCGGGCTTTGGTTTAAGCCGGATCCTAGTATTGTATAGTGTAGATTTTGTCTTTTTGCATTTGTGTTCAGTGGGAATACAAATGCGGGCATGTATATGCAGTCGCGGGGTTTTCCTGTAATTTATTACGGGATCGGTTTTCTGAAGTTGCCAGTTTGCATTCCGTTCCGGCCAGTTTTCCTTTGTTCCTTCACGGCCGGATTTTTCTGATGGAGGGGCTGATTTGCAAGTTCGCAAATTAGCATTTGTGGAGGGGTATTTGAGATTTGAAATATTATGAAAGCATCTTTGCTTTTCTTGCATTAATGAGATTAGAATGGATTAGAAATTGATTTGATATTGTTATCATTGCTTTTTGGTGTGGTCACCCTTTTGCTTTTCCTACACTCACCTCCCTTCTTGGTTTTGATTTATTCCCTCCACCATTTTGTTCATAGAAGGGGCCGGCCACTTTGAGGGATAGGAGAGGCTTCATTTTTGCATGAGTGAAAATCTACCATCTCATTTTGCTTGCTTGCAAAATTCCTAACACATCTCCAAAAGCTCATTGTTTCATTCCTCCATCATGGCAACTTCTATAACCCCAAGAGACAACCATTCTACACTTGTCTACAGCAAACCTTGGACGCGTCGGCTAGCTAACTTCGCGCCCGAGTTGCCTCGGTCCAGAGGTGGGAGCCCGTAAAAGAACCCGGCGATGTGGTGCCCGTTTCGACGAGGAGGCGACGACCGGAGATTCCACGAGGAGATCGGAGTGGAGACGAAGACCAAAGGACACGGATCGCTCGGTATAGCTCTCTACCCTATTCTCTTGATAGCTAGGATTAGGTTAATGGTTACGATTCGGGTTTATTGTCCGCGGTAGCGCCGGTTTAAAGTTAAGAAAATTTTTGATTCCGCATTTTGGCCTCGAGTAGACGGCCGGGGCGCTGCCGTGGCACAACAAACCCCTTCGCCAAAAGCATTCGTTCGGGTGCTCGCGGCAGCGGTGTTCCGCCTTAGTGCACTTCGTCGATGGCATCCGGGGGTGCGGCCGTCTACTAAAGTTTGCGACGAGCATTCGATCAGAATGTCGGGAATCTTGTTGAATTGCCCGACTTGATATTGAAAAGAGTTTTCGACAATGAGACTAAAATTCGGAGTTTATAATTGTTAGGCATGCGATGTCTAAGGAATTCATTTGGTTAGGCATGCGATGTCTAAGGAGGTTGCGGATTCCAACTGTTGTAGTTTTACACTTTTTTTCTGCGACCGTAAGTGTAATATATGGTGTATCGCCGGTTTCGTTGCTATACATCAACGATAATTGGGATACGCATATTTACTTACGTTGATGATATGTGATATTACGTGTTGCTGTGAGATGTTATATTGGATCATCGCGTTCTGAATAGCCGGGGGTTTTATGTGAGATAAGGGTTTTTATTTTCATTCATGTAAAATTCATTTGTATGTAATATTCTTTTATTGGGGCACTTCCGGGCTGAGGATGATGTCACCATTGTATATTATTTACTTTTCCGCATTAGGTAGACCCAAGGCGGGGAGCACAAGTAACCGGGTTCTAGGGTCCAGTGGGAGACCATCTCGAGGAGTCGGGACCGGGTCTCCTAACCCTAGAATTGGCAGTGTTGCTTGCCGCTCTCGTAGGGGTCTAGGGATGTGGGTTTGGCTATTCATCGCGACCGTGGAATCCGTGTTTTATACGGGCTCGTATTAAAACACGGACGTTCTAGTATATCCAATATTTCATATGTTGTTCTTCTGCTGCAATGTTCTGTGATGAGATCATATTACTGCCTAAGACGAATGTTTATATTATATATATGAGATATATGTTATATTGCAGATTTCGTTTCAAATGTGATGCCTGTGAAGCATAATAAAATAGGACTTCATTAATGAGATTAATGAAATAAAAGAAACCTAAGATGTTGTAAAAACTTGTTTAAAAACTGGCAGCTCTAGTTCTTGCTTTGCATAGCGGTGTTCCTTATAGAACATCAAGCACCTTATTCGATAAGGAAAGAGCCAAGATCCCTTCACCGGGAGTGACCTCTTTAGCGAAACTAGCAGATGCTGCATACTCGGTTTGTCTTTTGATTGCTTCTATAGTTTTTTACTTTGCATAGTGGTATTTGTGAAATATCCTGCACCTTATTCGATAAGGAAAGAGCCGACGATCTCTTCACCGGGAGTAACCTCTTTAGCGAAACTAGAAAAGGCTTCAAAAACACTCCATTTAAAAATCACTCGATTCTACATCGATATCAAGTTCATTACGCAAAAGGTTTTCTAAAAAACCTGTCATAGCCCTCCGTCATTTTAGGAAGTAGAGTACTTAGTATTCGTGCTGCGTATGTCGACTTTAGTTGAGGCGTAGTGTACGGTAGCTAAGTAATGTCTTCCTATACAGCATATGATGCGATTAGTTAGGACATTCATGTGATTATGTCGACCATAGTTGAGGGTCATGTAGGGTGGGTCTGATTAATCATGAAATGACGGGTAGAACTTGACTAGTGCTTATGATATGTTGACCTTAGTTAAGGTCATAAGTGCTAGGGGTAAAATATTATCGGGAATTTCAAGTGTTGAAATTTGCAATGAGATTGCATACCTTCTATGAGATAGTTGGATCCCGATACCCGCTGCGAGTAAGAGTTACTCCTGCAAGAGTTTTACACATTACAATTAGCCGATCAAGTAGGTGTCTAGAAAGGTGTCAACGGGGTTACGCCTCTGGGAAAACGAGGTTTACTTTAATTAGGTCCGTGCGATAGCGCGGGGAACCTCCCTCAAAGTACCAGCACTGGCCTGGCTGAAAGATTAGCGAACTTGTACGGTGTAATTAATCCCGGGTAGTCTTTCCTTTTAGGGTTTGAAGGATGATTTGACTAAAACAGTGGGAGACATCCTGATTAGATTAATTGATAACCAATCTCATCTTGTAAAAGCGCACGCTGAATGTTTTCTTCTCTCTTTCTCCTGGTTGCGACTATGTCACGTCTTAAACAAGATAATAATACGGATGTATTGACCGAACCCGCTTGTTATACTGTGCTAAGGAACGTTGGTCCCACTCCAACTTATAATTGTTATAAGACAGAGCAGGAAATAAGGGATTACCAGAATTCCCGTGCCACCCAAATGAAGAAAGTGCATGCTGATGCATCATCTTCGGGTGTGTTCATTACCGAGAACTGTTTCTCAGTATCTTTTACGTCCTGGGTATTTGATACCGGATCAGGATCCCACATATGTAATTTGTTACATGGGCTACATATATGTAGAGAACTGAGAACGGGTGATAAATTTCATGAGATAGAAACGGTGCAAGTATTGCAGCCAAGTCTGTTGGTAGTTATCACCCTGTATTGCCAGAATACATTGATTCTGAACGAATGTTATTAGATACCGAACCTGATATACAACATCATATTAGTCTCTTTATTTGTAAAGAGAGATATAATTTTGTATTGTTGGATAATGTTTTGAACATTTCCTATATCAAGAGTTGATCGGTTCAGGCACGTTACCAAAAGCATAGACGTTCTAAATCAAACCACAGTTCTTAACGTACAGAACACACACAAGAGGAAGAGTTCAGAAATGAATGAATCCTTCTTGAGGCATTGTAGACTAGGTCATATCAATGCGACCCGACTAGCTGAAGTTACATAAAAATGCATATTTAAATTAGTTTGAATTTACATCTTGTGAAACTTGCCAGTCATGTCACAGAGAGAAAATGACCACAGCTCCATTTATTGGAAACAGAGAAAGAGTTAGTGAACTGTTGGGATTGATACATGCTGATGTATGAAGGTCCCCTATCTACACATGCCAGGACCAGTTCTTTGTACTTCATTACATTCACTGATGATCTCTCAAGATTTAGACATATGTTCCTGTTGAAACACAAGTCCGAAACTTTTGAGATAATCACAGAATATGAGTTAGAAGTAGAGAACCAAAAACGGGTAAAAGTATTATGTCCTTTGATGAGATCAAGAAGGAGAATACTTGAGCACGAAATTCCTGGACTATTCTAAAGGAGAATGAGATTCTCTCTCAGCATTACTCCTCCGTATACACCACAACACGTCGGTGTATCGGGGCGGAGCAATCACACCCTATTAGATATGGTGCGCTCTATGATGAGTACCACTGAGTTTCCTATTTCCTTTTAGGAGTTATGCACTTGAGAAGCTGCATACCTATTGAATAGGGTTCAAATCAAATCAGTTGCCTACCACTTCATATGTGATATGAAATAGGAAGAGCCCATATCTTAGTAAGTTAAGATTTGGGGTTGTCCGGCCTATGTCTAAAAGCAAAATCCGGACAAGCTCGAGGCAAAGTCAGTTCTGTGGAAGTTTGTTGGATATCCCAAGCATTCGCAAGGGAATATCTTCTACCAAACCGAGGAACAAAAGATGTTTTGTTTCTCAGCATGCCACCTTTGTGAAAGGGAATTTCTTGTGAAGAAATTATTAGTCATGAGGTAGAACTGGAAAGAGTTCCAGCTATACAAACTGCAGCTGATGATTTGGTAGAACCAAAGGATTCAATAGTTTCTAATGAACCTCAGCCTCTCCGCCGATCTAGTAGGGTTCCTCACCCACCTGAGAGATACTTCGGTTTTCTCTATGACAGTGGGAGCGAGGATTGCATCATGAGATGATGACCCAACTAGTTTCAAGCTGGCCATCAGGAGTTGGACTCTGTAAGAATGGCTGGATGCTTAGCGATCTGAGATGGAATCCTTATACACCAACAAAGTATGGACTTTGTTTGCTTTATCTGAAGGGTTAAATCCCCATCAGGAGCAAGTATATCTTGAGAAGATTACTTGGTGTACATGGAAAAGTTGAGACTTTCAAAGCTATGCTTAAAGTCCATCCAGATCCTACTTGCCACGGCTACATACCATGACTACGATATCTGGCGGTTGGGTGTCATGACTGCTTTTCTAAATGATGATTTGGAAGAGAGCGTCTATAAGTACACAGCCAGAGGGCTTCGTAGACAGTGGGAGCAGCGGAAACGTGAGCAAGATATTTTATATGATAAATCAGGCATCGCGGAGATGGAACGTCTGTTTTGATGTAGTAGTCAAAGAGTTTGACTTCATCAAAATGGTAGATAAACCTTGTATTTACAAAAAGGTAGTAGAGAGTATGATGGTGATCCTCGTAGAGTACGTGGATGACATACTCTTGATAAGGAAGGAGTTTCCTATGCTACGCTCGGTCAATCTCCTCTTATCACAAAAATTCTCTATAGGATCAAGGTGATACCTCCTAAATCCTGGGTTTTGGATCTATAAGATAGATCTATTTGGATGTTAGGATTCTCACTAGTTGTAGTGAGATGGTATCAATAGATCCTGGGGAGAATTACTGGAAGGGTTCCAGGGTGATAAGGACGACTGAATGTCAGTCGCAGGCATTGTCTTTACCCTCAGTGGAGGGACGGTATGTTGGAAGAGTTCTAAGCTAGATACCGTAACTTACTAGACGATTAAAGGTAAGATACATTGTTACCAAAGATGCTACCAAAGAGGCAGTCTGGATATATTTTAGTTCATGAGATGAACTTCGTTCCTATCATTGTGTGACAATGGAGTTGTGGCTTATGCCAAGGAACCCCCGTCCCATCAGAAATCCAGATATTATTCTTAGGCAGTATCACCTTTTCATGGAGATGGTTGATTTTCAGGGAGATCGAGGTTAGGAGAGTAGACACAGAGGACAACAGCGCGGATCCACTCACAAAGGCCTTTTTCCCAGTAGAGACTTTTATAGGAAGGTTGAGTATGAGATACTTCAACCACAGCTAATTGTTGGGTATGCGATACCACAACAGATAGA
Source organism: Agapanthus africanus (assembly GCA_030015575.1). Taxonomy (NCBI): domain Eukaryota; kingdom Viridiplantae; phylum Streptophyta; class Magnoliopsida; order Asparagales; family Amaryllidaceae; genus Agapanthus; species Agapanthus africanus. The sequence continues at coordinate 592,825,171 of CM057337.1, read as the reverse complement.
CCTAGTGCAAGTGGGAGATTGTTAGTTATATGTATTCCCTAGAGGCCATTACTGTACATACGATGTATATTGTAGTGGATGCTTGGACGTATATAGGGAGGACTTTCTTGCTCGACATGATAATACGCTATCTGGTTGCTCTTTATCTTAACATGTACTCTGATTGTCTCTATGTTACATGTTGATAAAGCCCTTAGAATGAGTACTTGACTACCAGGACTATGATGCAGATCATACTAGTGAGGGCAGTGTAGTCGCCAAGTACATCCTTCAAATGTTCCTAGTCGTGGGAGTACCGAGATAGGGCATCGATACTCCAGAGTAGACTAGCGTATGCGCTTCTTGACCCATATGATGGGCGATGGATGATCCCATATCCATTGGTGTTTGACATCAAAGAAGGTATACGGGTGCTCAGTAGAGACTGGGTACACTGGACGGACTCGCCGAGAACTCCCAAATGGTATTATACCTCACGTCAGATGGCAGTTCTCTGGTGATACTGGTACAGAGTAGTCTGTAGACCCGAGATTGTCATAGAGTCTTGTGTGATTCCCACTGCGCTTTTATTTCCATCATACCACGTCCAAGAGGACGTGCAAAAAGGTGGCTTTTGGGTACAGTCCCGAATCACATGGAGGCAACGAGCGATAGGAGGGGATTCGTCTCTCCCGGTATAGGGAGTTGATGTTGCGCTGTGTTCGATTGGCTATAACTGGAAATCCCTGACCAGGGTTGTTGAGATTTACTGGTAAGTGTCATCAGTAGTTTATCGAACTGTTATAGACCTCATATCGACACGACTTATCAAGCTACTGGGGTCTGACGTTTACCACCCCTAGGAGAGATATGCGACATATCAGACGAAGAGACCGGACTGTACGGGAGTGTTACAGACTGGATTCGCAGGAGAATGTACATGCTTGCTTGTTGATCTTCTGATCTCTCAATACCTGGGTGGCTGTTACATTTAGCTGACCGCTTGCAGCTTGTGGGTGTTTGATATGTTCATCACCTACTGCCGGCGTATTGACGATTCTTTAGAGTCCTACACAGTGGTTTCCTGGCTAAGGCAAAACGGAGTAGGGGCACATATGTGATATGTGCGGGACCGAGAACAATACATGTATGTGATATCGTATTAGATTCTCGCGATATGAGATATCGGCCGGGTATATGAGATATAGCCGGGTCATCGGATTAAGTGTTGATTCGATGAACTTATACAGATTATATTAGTCGGTTATTTGAGAAATAGCCGGATTATCAGATCAAGTGTTGTTTCGATAATTTAATGTATAATTATATATTTGATATATTAAATTACATTAACTAATATAAGCTCACTTAAAGATTCTTTTTCTCACTCGGGTAATACATTGATATATATATGCGATATATGTTAATTGTATTATTTTATTTTGTTACAATAAATATTGTATATGTGATATATAATATTGTAACATATTGTGGTTATAAATGCAACATGTTTTGTAGAGTTTAATTGTGGTTAGAGTTTGGATTAGGGTTAAGCATGCATGAAGCTTTCAAGAAGCTTCTTGAAGCTTTGATTTTGACTTTGGATATTTTGTGAAGATATTTGCTTAACCCAACCCAACCCTTCACCATAGTTAACTCTCTACATGGGTTAAGACTTCATTCTTAACCCATGGTTGCATTTCTAACCTCACTTTACTTTCATTATTCATCACAAAAGAAATAGTTCTTCTTCTTCTTCGGTGAAAAGCTTTCTAGCTTTTTTTCTTGGTGATGAAAATGAGTGAGAAATAGAAAACAAATGAGAGCTAAAATCCTACTTCATCATCCTAATCTATCATAACCATTTAGATTAGGGTGTTCACTTCATTAGTGAGTGAGAGCTTGTGTTAAAGAAACTTCAAGGTAGATCATCTATGTTATCGAAGATCGGAAGCAAGCTTGCATCTTTCTCTTCATGGAGCCTCTTTAGAGTTCGGGAACTTGATGATCACAGTGAAGGGACCTCAACACAGAGCTTTAGAAGTGAAGGAACGGACTACAAGGTTGTAATCCTAACTCTTAGATGTAAAGATGTTTACATGCTTTGTTTCGCCTAAACTCTAGTTTAAGATCTTGGTTTAGGGTTGTTCTGCACGTCTAATTTTTAAATCGGGCATGGTTGATGCCTTATAGACCCTTGTGAGAGTGCCCATAACCCTACAGCTCCCACTTATGAGCATCATTATTAGCCCCCCACTCTCGTCCTGATCTATTCATGGGTCGGGTCAAGAGTGGTCCGATCGGTCACCCGGGCTCAGTTCGTAGTTGAAGACCTCTTCGGCGCGGATTCCCGAGGCGGTTAGGTGATTGATCATTTCATGTCGTGTTTTGAAAAGTGTAAAAGATCACAACCAAAGAAATTTATACCACAATCAATTAACGGTGTCGATGTAGCGCGTTAATGAATACGAATCGTCCACTGAGATGTGTGTTTTGATCGATCTTGTTTTAGTTGAGTCGAAATTAAAAAATAAAAGAAAATGCAAGAAAATTGATTCAATATTTGTGAGATTTGATTTTAAGAAACATCAAGAAAATAGATCTAGAATCAAGAATTTATGAATTTATCCAATATCAATTTGGTTTATCAAGATTATGAAGAATAGCTTGTAGGATCCGATTGAGTTAATAGTTAATATTGAATCTAATAATTCCTAATCTTATCTATTGATAATTTGTAGCTAGATTGAAGATTATGAATGAAGATTAGGGATCAATTGAAGAAACTAGGGTTTCTCTTTCACTATCCCTTATTTTTTCAATCATAATCATTCGGATCTAGGCTCTAGCAAAGAAAATCACCGATTGTTTGATCCCTAATTTGCAATGAAATAATCAAGAAGTTATCTTGCTCCAAATTAGGTCATCAACGATTCATTTTGCTAAGGTTCACAAATCTCATAAGAATTAAGAATTAGTATTAAGATTTGATCATCATTAGATCTATCAATTCTCTCGGATCCTCCACAAGCGGAGAATTTTACTCACGCATCATCATAAAACAATCAAGAACGAAGAATTTCATAATGCGAGAATGAATAGAAAGCGAGAATAACAATTTTCACCTTTATTTAGATCTCCTTCAAATTACACCTCTCACTCAAGTTTACAAGACTAGCTCTAGCTCACTCATTTGAAGGGGAATTCTTCGTCGATCTTTGCGTGGCTCGATCGTCGTGAGTCGCGGATCGTCGTGGATCTCTTGCTCGGATGATGATCGGCGTTGCAATAGAGGATCTTCGGTCTTCGCTCGATTTTTCTCTCAATGGATCTTGATTTGGTTCAAGTTGTGTCACCCAACTTGATTTGAATTGATTTGGATTTATGCTAGAATTTTCACCTTAATTGTGTAACTAAAATTTTGAACAACCTTCAACCCTAGATCTATCTCCCCTTTTATAACATTCAAATGAATCTTCCCTCCAAAGCTAGGTTTTCAGAGAGAGCCTTCTAGAATGAGGTTGTTAGAGGGAATATTCTAGAAGAACCTTGTTATGCAGAGCCTTTCGGAAGAAGCCACGTGGTAATTTAAGCGTCCTGAAGAAGTTAGACAGTTGAAAGGGAAGCCTCGGGGAAAGTTTTAGTCGCCGATGAGTTGGATCGGCCGCGGATCCGCGGCCATATAGTGAGCTTGGTGCATCATTTCTCTGGGCTTTTCTTTTGTTGTCTTTAGGGTTGTTTTCTGATGTCTGGAATCTTTTTATACTTTCTTGTTTACTGCCAGATCTCAAGTCTTTGACTTGCTGTATTTTATCGGCACTTTTAGCAGTTCCAGCTCTTTAACCTGGAGAATTTCCTGCACACAATCTCGAGACAAGTATTGAGATATAAAAATCATGCGAGTAGTAATAAACACTTAATTTCCCTTTAGAATGTCGATTATAACTATAACACTGGGTATTTGGTATTTTCTAGATGATTTCGTAATCTGTGTTATATTTACAATAAACACCCTTACATGATCGATAAGAGTAGGGAAATTAATGTGTTGAGAATGCACTATTTTCGACTGATCAAATTCCCCCAAACTTAATTTTGGCCGTCTCGAGCAAACGTCTTTTATTCAAGAGAATGAGAAAATATAAGAAAAAGAAAAACTAACTAGCACACTTTCATAGGCAACACGATTGCACTGAGCACGTGCAACAAGCCTTTAAACCTCTAGGTGTCCCTAGTAGGAGGAGTGCTGTCTCCTGAGGGTTTTCAGCGGATTGTACCCACAAAATCCCATAATAAAAGAAAGACTGTGAAAGTTACATATAAAGATAAGAATTACAAAAGAAAGACTTTGAAAATTAGAGTTTCCAACTAATACTAGCTTTTCAGTTGCTATGAGCCCTATCTTAATAGTCATGAAAAGATGTTAGAAATCACGTCATCCCTTAATAAAACATCGTCTTTATTTTTCATTCCTACCTTTCTTCCAAACATTGATCATATACCCCTACGTGTGTGTAAAGGACATCCCTATACTCGGAGAATTCAATTCAAGCTATCATACTCTTGTCCATCTAGCTCAGTACTTTTTAATCGATGAATATTTAGATGGAATTGCTCACACATTTTTCATGCGACCGTTAATACTTCTTGAGGTACTAACCGACCGATTACTCAACATGCTTGCTGATTAGGTGTGTTTAATATTTTCCTCGTCTTGCAACACCTAAGGCTTAGCAGTGACTCCCAAACCAGTTGGTCTAAGGCACTAGGTGATGAAGCACCCTTGATATATTTTTTTTATTGCTGCCTTGGTGATAACAAAACCAGTGTTCATTTTTCTTCACCATTTTATCTTTTATTTTCCATTTATTATTCCTTCATACTTTGGATTTTAGACAAGAGTATTTCAAGGTATCCTCTACTATCCCGAGTTTCAAGACGTGTGCAAGTGCGAATAGTAGGGTATCAACATTCAAATGTTTGACGTCCAGAATAGAAACTGTTTTTCAGACTTATTTTTATCCGCAGAATAGTGACTTCTTTCATCTTACTAACCCTTGGGACAACGGCTCATAACTACTTATTACTAGTTTCGTTTAAGAAAACTTCTAACTTTCTTGGTTTTCTTAAACTATTCTAATCTTTTGGATGTAATTTTTCACTTTCTAATCTTTTATTATAAAATTAAATATTAATTATTTTTTTTATAAGTGTTTTGTTCTTATGCAAAGTATGATGCAAGTGATGCGTAAATAAGCACAAACCTCCCCCAAACTTGTTTTCAACAGTGTCCTCACTGTTGCCATCTGTTAAAACTCAGAAACCTGTAAACTTGGGAGGAAAAAAAATGGGGATATGAAATATGATCATGAAAATCTTCCCCAAACTTATTCTTTTATTTATGTACAAGAATTTTTATTATTTTGTTTTGTATTTTTTTTTTATATTTTTATAAAATTTATGTACAAGTTGACTCACCTCCATGCTAAAAAATGTGACAAAATTACCAAGACATGGAGGTGAGGTGGAGGAAAATTAGTCATTATAAAGCGGCTTCTGTAAAAACAGGAGCTCCTCCGAGGGGTCAGTGGAAAAATACGGTTTTAATCTAGGACCATTCACTTTAAAAATTATACCGTTTTCAACATTTTCTACCTCAACTGCCCCGTGCGGGTATACATACCGCACAACAAAAGGTCCTTTCCACCGAGATTTTAGCTTACCCACATGAAGATGGAGTCGTGAATCATAAAGAAGGACTTGTTGACCAGGTGTAAAAGTTTTTCTCAAAATATTTTTATCGTGAAATACCTTAGTCCGATTATTTACAATTACAGTATTATCACAAGTTTCATCGCGGAGTTCGCTTAGCTCGTTTAATTGCAGCTTTCGAAAGTTGCAGACTTGATTTAAATCACAGTTAAGTTCTCTAATGGCCAACATTGCTTTGTGCTCAATCTCGACCGGAAGGTGACAAGCCTTTCCAAACACTAGTCTGTAAGGAGACATACCTAGATCGGTTTTGTATGTAGTACGGAATGCCCAAAGAGCATCCGTCAATTTGGTCGACCAATCTTTTCGATTTTTAGAAACTGTTTTCTTTAAAATTTGTTTGATTTGTCTGTTTGAAACCTCAGCCTGCCCGCTCATTTGGGGATGATAGGGTGTAGAAATTTTATGGTTGATTGCAAATTTTCGCATCAAAGTCTCGAAAGACCGATTGCAGAAACGCGTCCCGTTATCGCTAATGATAGCATGTGGGTGTCCAAATCACGAAAAGATATTTTCTTTTAAGAACTTAATGACAACCTTTTTGTCATTAGTGCGACAAGGAACAGCTTCCACCCATTTCGAGACGTAATCAACCACAAGCAATATGTACAAATTCCCAAAGGAGTTGGGAAAAGGACCCATAAAGTCTATACCCTAAACGTCAAAAATTTCAACCACTAAGATCGGTTGAAGTGGCATCTCATTTCTCCGAGAGATACGACCCGTGTGTTGACACTGTGTATAGGTTTTGCAATGAGCAAATGCATCTTGGAACAAAGTCGGCCAATAAAAACCGCATTGCAAAACCTTCTCCGCCGTCTTTCGAGGACCAAAATGACCCCCACATGCCTGATCATGATAAAAATATATAACGCTCTTGAATTCTGTAGGGTTGCTAGACATACGCATAAGGGTCGATGAGGCATCAACCATGCCTGATTTAAAATTTAGCCGTACCGAACATCCCAAAGCCGGATCTTTAAACTAGGGTTTAGACGAAAACAAGCATGCTAAACTCTTTAACACTAAGTGAGAGGGATTACAACCTTTGTAGATCCGGTCCTTCACTTCTTAAGCTCCGTGTTGAGGTCCCTTCGCTGCGATCATCGTGTTCCGGACTCTCGAGAGGCTTCACGAAGAGAAAGATGCAGTCTTGCTTCCGATCTTCGATAACATAGATGATCTACCTTGAAGTTTCATTAACACAAGCTAACACTCACTAAATGAAGTGAACACCCTCATCTAAAGGACAAGGATAGATGAGGATGATGAAGTAGGATTTTTGCTCTCATTTATAATCTTTTTCTCACACATAATTCATCACAAAATCAAAGCTAGAAAGCTTTTCAAGAAGGAACTCAAGGAAGAAGATGATAGAATCCTTTTGTGATGAATAATGAATTATTGTAGTGGTTACAAATCTAACCAAGGGTTAAGCATGAAGGAGTTAACCCTTGTAGAGAATTAACTATATTTAATGGTTTGGATTGGGTTAACATAATATCTTCACAAAATATCAAGCAAAACACAAAGTCAAAGCTTCATGAAGCTTCATGGAAGCTTCATGCAAAAGCTAACCCTAATCCAAACCCTAACCAAGTTTAAACCCTAAACCATTGTTAAATTTGTAACCCTAACATGTTACAATATTATATATCACATATACAATATATTTTGTAACAATAGAAAATAATACAATTAACATATATCGCATATATATCAATGTATTATTCCGTGAGAAAATGAATCTTTTAGTGAGCTAATATTAGTTAATGTAATTTAATATATCATATATATTATTATACATTAAATTATCGAATCAACACTTGATCCGACAATCTGGCTATATCGCATATAACCGACTAATACGATAACCCGGCTATATCACATATACCCGGTCGATATCTCATATCGCGAGAATCCAATACGGTATCACATACCGCATTATCCTCTGTCCCGCACATATCACATATGTGCTCCTACTCCGTTTTGCCTGGGCCAAGAAACCTCTGTGTAGGACTCTAAAGAATCGTTAATACGCCGGCAGTAGGTGATGATCATATCAAACACCCACAAGCTGCAAGCGGTCAGCTAAACGTAACAGCCACCTAGGTATTGAGCACTCAGAAGATCAACAAGAAAGCCTGTACATTCTCCCGTGAATCCAATCAGTAACACTCCCGTACAGTCCGGTCTCATCGCCTGATATGTCGCATATCTCGCCTAGGGGTGGTAAACGTCAGACCCCAGTAGCTCCATAAGTCGTGTCGATATGAGGTCTATAACAGTTCAAGAAACTACTGATAACACTTACCAGTAAATCTCAGCAACCCTGGCCAGGAATTTCCGGTTATAGCCAATCGAACACAGCACAACATCAACTCCATATACCGGGAGAGACTAATCCCCTCCTATCGCTCATTGCCTCCATGTGATTCGGGACTGTACCCAAAAACCGCCTTTTTGCACGCCCTCTTGGACGTGGTATGATGAAAATCAAAGCACAGTGGGAATCACACAAGACTCTATGACGATCTCGGGTCAACAGACTACTCTGTACCAGTGTTACCGGAGAACTGCCATCTGACGTGAGGTATAATACTATCTGGGAGTTCTCGGCGAATCCGTCCAGTGTACCCAGTCTCTACTGAGCACCCGTACACCATCCTTGATTTCGAACACCGATGGATAGGGGATCATCCATAGCCCATCATATGGGTCAAGATGCGTATACGCTAGTCTACTCTTGTGTATCGATGCCCTGTCTCGATGCACTCTCGACTAGGAACAGTTATAGGATGTACTCGTCGACTACCGTGGCCCCACTAGTATGATCTCATCATAGTCCCAGTAGTCGAGTACACATCCTAAGGACTTTATCAACATGTAACATAGAGACAATCAGAGTACATGTTAAGATAAAGTACAACCATATGGCATACTATCATGTCGAGCAAGAAAGTCCTCCCTATATATGTCCAAGCATCCATTACAATATACATCATATGTACAGTAATGGCCTCTAGGGCATACATATAACTAACAATCTCCCACTTGCACTGGGGCCATCCGTTATGGTATCTCATACCCAACAATTAGCTGTGGTCGAAGTATCTCATACTCAACCATCCCATAAAAGTCTCTACTGGGAAAAAGGCCTTTGTGAGTGGATCTGCGCTGTTGTCCTCTGTGTCTACTCTCCTAACCTCGATCTCCCTGGAGATCAACCTGTAAGTCCATGTCACGCACCCCACTAACTTGCGGGGAAGCGGAATATATAAAAAACGATTATCAAAGCTTCGTAACACGGACTTGAGCGCATGAATCGTTATCTAAACCATTGCTAACGTTATACTAGAGGTTTAACTACTCGGTACCGAAGTTATACCTCACGTTACATGTCCTTCGGGTCTTCATCGCTGTCCTCCACTCCTCGTAGGCTCCTTGGAACATCGGCAACTTCACGGCCTCCTCGAATCAAAGACGATCCACCCGAAAGCTCCTACGCCAAGCTTAATCTCAAACTTGAGATAACTAGGTTGCTTAAAGTGCTAATCTAAGCTACCTAGAGGATATAGAGTGAGGTTATGGATGTTTTAGTCTATCTAACCCTTGATCTCAACACATGAGAGGTTAGGGTTAGGGTTTCAAGAGAGAGTGAGCTTGAGGAGAGAGAATGTGAGAATGATTATCAAAAGAATAATGAACTCATATGAATATATCAACCATAACAATTAATCAAATAAATAATATAAATGATTTATCATCATGGTTAGATTCATTCATCTAGTGTGATTCATCATATGACTCACTAACTCATAAATGAATCATTTAATACAAAGCATGAATCACACAAATGAGTCATTAAGCAATTAATGCTCATGCCACCTTAACCCCTTAGTCACCACTCTTCTAGAACCTTCCCGACAAATTACGAGGACTCCTTACCTTAGGAGCGGGATGAGTGCCCCTCCAATCCGTGAAAACACGGAAAAACTTTAGACTGTATAAATCTAATAACCCGATACTAGAATCTGGCTTAAACCAAAGCCGGCCAGTAAAAACTGTCCGAAAAGTCGTACGTGCGTAAACACACGTACGCATCCGAACCCTTGTCGTAAAACCATACGACCTCTATATTGTTTCGCCTGGAGCAGGGAAACTCTCTGTGTGGGACTCTAAAGACTCGACACTACGCTGCCAGTGGGTTTAACCACAGACCGTAAGCGGTACTAGCTGTACGTAACAGTCTCCAGGTAGATGTCGATAAGAAGGCCGATGAGGAAAATCATCCGAACTCCCACTGAGCCTGATGTGACAATCTTCGTACAGTCCAGTCTATTCGTCTAAGACTATCGCATATCAAGCCTAGGGGGCGGCAAGCGTCACTCCCCTAATAGCTGTATAAGTCGTGTCGGAGCGAAGCCCATTACACCCTGAGAAGCTACTGGAACCTACCGGTATATCTCGCTTGCCCTGGCCAGGGACTTTGCGTAATGGCTCTCTAACATAGCGCGATATCAACTCCCAATACCGGGAGAGACGAATCCTATCTAACCGCCACTGCCTCCAAGTGCTCGGGACTGCACCCAACTGCTACCTGTTTGCACGACTCCTTTGAGCCGTGGTAGGGTAGCAATCTAAGAACAGTAGGACACACTCGAGGTGAAGCAGCAGTGTCAAGTCTGCGGACTATGCTGTACTCATGTCACCTGGGAACTGATAACTGATGATGGGTATAATACCAACCAATCAGTTCCTCGGCGAGTCCTGTCCGGTGTACCCGTAACCTAACGAGCACCTATATACTATCTCCAGTACGACGTACTGATGGCTGTGGGACAGACCATCTCCCCAACTGGGATGAGAAGCGTATACACTTAGTCTACTCCGGAATATCGATGCCCTATCTCGATAATCCAACGACCAGGGACCTGTATAGGATGTTGCTTACAGACTACCCAGCCCCCACTAGTGTGACTGCCATCACGACGCTGGTAATCAAGCAAAGATGCTATGGGCTCTACTAATATGTATAAGTTATACGTTACAAGAAACATATGCACATATTAAAGTAGACTCAAACCAAGTAGCATACTACTATGTTTAGCAAGACTGTTATATACAACTGTGAATATCCCAAGCTTCCATTAAGTAATATACATGCTAGTATGATACACTAATGGCCCCTAGGGCATATACACTAACACAACCATCTCCATGATCAGGTGATACTGCCTAAGAATTATATCTGGATTTCTGATGGGACGGGGGTTCCTTGGCATATGCCACAACTCCATTGTCACACAATGGTAGGAACGAAGTTCATCTCATGAACTTATAAATATCCAGACTGCCTCTTTGGTAGCATCCTTGGTAACGATGTATCTTGCCTTTAATCATCTAGTAAGTCACATTATCTAGCTTGGAACTCTTCCAACATACCGTCCCTCCACTGAGGGTAAAGACAATGCCTGCGACTGACATTCAGTCGTCCTTATCATCCTGGAACCTTTTCAGTGATTCTCCCCAGGATCGATTGATACCATCTCACTACAACTAGTGAGTATCCTAACATCCAATTAGATCTATCTCATAGATCCAAAACCCAGGATTTAGGAGGTATCACGTTGATCCTATACGGAGAATCCTTGTGATAAGAGGAGATTGACCGAGCGTAGCATAGGAAACTCCTTTCCTATCAAGAGTATGTCATCCACGTACTCTACGAGGATCACCACCATACTCCCTACTACCTTTTTGTATATACAAGGTTCATCTACCATTTTGATGAAGTCAAACTCTTTGACTACCACATCAAAACAGACGTTCCAACTCCGCGATGCCTGCTTTATCACATAAAACATCTTGTACACGTTTCCGCTGCCCCCACTGTCTACGAAGCCCTCTACCTGTGTAATTATAGACGCTCTTTTCTAAAACATCATTTAGAAAAGCAGTCATGACACCCAACCGCCAGATATCGTAGTCATGGTATGTAGCCATGGCAAGTAAGATCTGTATGGACTTAAGCATAGCTTTGAAAGTTTCAACTTTTCCATGTACACCAAGTAATCTTCTCAAGATATACTTGCTCCTGATGAGGATTTAACCCTTCAGATAAAGCAACCAAAGTCCATACTTTGTTGGTGTATAAGGATTCCATCTCAGATCGATAAGCATCCAGCCATTCTTACAGAGTCCCACTCCTGATAGCCTGCTCGAAACTAGTTCGGTCATCATCTCATGATGCAATCCTCACTCCCACTGTCATAGAGAAACCGAAGTATCTCTCAGGTGGGTAAGGAACCCTACTAGATCGGCGGAGAGGCTGAGGTTCATTGGTTACTATTGAATCCTTTGGTTCTACCAAATCATCTGCTGTAGTTTGTATAGCTGGAACTCTTTCCAGTTCTACCTCATGACCACTAATTTTTCCACAAGAAATTCCCTTTCACAAAGGTGGCATGTTGAGAAATAAAACACTTTTGTTTCTCGGTTTGGTAGAAGATATTCCCTTGCGAATGCTTGGGATATCCAACAAACTTCCACAGATCTGACTTTACCTCGAGCTTGTCCGGATTTTGCTTTTCAGACATAGGCCGGACAACCCCAAATCTTAACATACTTAAGATGTGGGCTCTTCCCATTCCATATCACATATGAAGTGGTAGGCAACTGATTTGATTTGAACCCTATTCAATAGGTATGCAGCTTCTCAAGTGCATAACTTCCAAAAGGAAATAGGAAACTCAGTAGTACTCATCATAGAGCACACCATATCACATAGGGTGCTATTGCTCCGCCCCGATATACCATCGTGCTATGGTGTATACGGAGGAGTAATGCTGAGAGAGAATCTCATTCTCCTTTAGAATAGTCCAGGAATTCCGTGCTCAAGTATTCTCCTCCTTGATCTCATCAAAGGACATAATACTTATACCCGTATTTTGGTTCTGTACTTCTAACTTACATTCTGTAAATATCTCAAAAGGTTCGGACTTGTGTTTCAACAGGAACATATGTCTGAATCTTGAGAGATCATCAGAGAATGTAATGAAGTACAAAGAACCGGTCTTGGCATGTGTAGACATGAGGCTTTCATACATCAGCATGTATCAATCCCAAGAGTTCACTAACTCTTTCTCTGTTTTCAATAAACAGAGCTATGGTCATCTTATCTTTGTGACATGACCGGCAAGTTTCACAAGATGTAAATTCAAACAGATTTAAATATGCATCTAAATGTAACTTAGCTAGTCGGGTCGCATTGATATGACCTAGTTTACAATGCCTCAAGAAGGATTCGTTCATTTCTGAACTCTTCCTCTTGTGTGTGTTCTGTATACTAAGAACTGTAGTTTGATTTAGAACGTCAATGCTTTTAGATAACGTGCCTGAACCGATCAACTCTTGATATAGGAAATGTTCAAAACATTATCCAACAATACAAAATTATATTCTTTCTTTACTAATAAAGAGACTGATATGATGTTGTATATCAGGTTCGGTTCTAATAACATTTGTTCAAAATCAATGTATTCTGGTAATACAGGGTGATAGTGACCAACAGACTTGGCTGCAACACCTTCACCGTTTTCTGTCTCATGAAACTTATCACCCGTTCTCAGTTCTCTACCTTTCTGTAGCCCATGTAACAGATTACATATGCGGGATCCTGATCCGGTATCCTATACCCAGGACGTAAAGGATACTGAGAAACAGTTCTCTGTAATGAACACACCCGAAGAAGATGCATCAGCATGCACTTTCTTCGTTTGGGCGGCACAGAAAATCTGGTATTCCCCAATTTCCTGCTCTGTCTTATAACAATTATAAGTTGGAGCGGGACCAACGTTCCCCAGCTCAGTATAACAAGCGGGTTCGGTCAATTCATCCGTTTTATTATCTTGATTAAGGCGTGATATGGTCGCTACCTGGAGAGAGAGAGAAGAAAACACTCAGCGTATGCTCTTGCAAGATTAGATTGGTTATCTAATATATCTAATCAGGATGTCTCCCACTGTTTTAATCAAATCTTCCTTCAAACCCTAAAAGGAAAGATTAGCCGGGATTAATTACACGCTACAAGTTCACCAATCTTTCAGCCATGCCAGTGCCGGTACTTTGAGGGAGGTTTCCCGCGCTTTCGCACGGACATAATTAAAGTAAACTTTATTTTCCCACGGGCGTAAACCCGTTAGCACCTTTCTAGACACCTACTTGATCGGCTAATTGTAATGTGTAAAACTCTACCAGGAGTAACTCTTACTCGCAGCGGGTATCGGGATCCAACTATCTCATAGAAGGTATGCAATCTCATTACAAATTTCAACACTTGAAATTCCCAATAATATTTTACCCCTAGCGTGCTATGACCTTGACGCATGCCAAACAACCCATAGTCCGCTAGTCAAGTTCAACCCGTACATTTCTTGATTGAATTAAACCCACCCGCACGACCCTTGACGCATGCCAAACAACGCCGTACGAATACCCTAATCCAATCGCATCGTATGCTAGAAGATAAGCACTAGTTAGTTACTGTACACTACGCCTTGACGCATGCCAAACTACCATAGCACGAATACTAAATAGTACTTATCTGAAATGACGGAGGGCTACGCAGGTTTTTAAGAAAACCATGAGCGTAATGAACTTGATATCGTTGTAGAATCGAGTGATTTTAAATGGAGTGTTTTTTAGGCCTTTTCTAGTTTTGCTAAAGAGGTCACTCCCGGTGAAGGGATCGTCGGCTCTTTCCTCATCGAATAAGGTGCAGGATATTTCACAAATACCACTATGCAAAGCAAGAACTATAAAAGCAATCAAAAGACAAACCGAGGTTGTAGCATCTGCTTGTTTCACTAAAGAGGTCACTCCCGGTGAAGGGATCTCGGCTCTTTCCTTATCGAATAAGGTGCTGGATGTTCTACAAGGAACACCGCTATGCAAAGCAAAAACTAGAGCTACCAGTTTTTAAACAAGTTTCTACAACATCTTTAGGTTTCTTTTAGTTTCATTAATCTCATTAATGAAGTCCCATTTTATTATGCTTCACAAGCATCACATTTGAAACGAAATCTGCAATATAACATATATCTCATATATATAATATAAACATTCATCTCAGGCAGTAATATGATCTCATCACAGAACATTACAGCAAAAGAAACATATATGAAATATTGGATATACTAGGACGTCCGTGTTTTAATACGAGCCTGTATAAAACACGGATTCCACGGTCGCGATGAATAGCCAAACCCACATCCCTAGACCCCTACGAGAGCGGCAAGCAACACTGCCAATTCTAGGGTTAGGAGACCCGGTCTCGACTCCTTGAGATGGTCTCCCACTGGACCCCAGAACCCGGTTACTTGTGCTCCCCGCATTGGGTCTACCTAATGCGGAAAAGTAAATAATATACAATGGTGACATCATCCTCAGCCCGGAAGTGCCCCAATAAAAGAATATTACATACAAATGAATTTTACATGAATGAAAAAGAAAAAACTCTCATCTCACATAAAACCCCCGGCTATTCAGAACACGACGATCCAATATAACATATCACAGCAACACATAATATCTCATATCATCAACGTAAGCAAGTATGCGTATCCCGATTGTCGTTGATGTATAGCAACGAAGCCGGCGATACACCATATACTACGCTTACGGTCACACAAAAGAAAGTGTAAAACTACAACAGTTGGAATCCGCAACCTCTTTAGACATCGCATGCTTAACCAAATGAATTCCTTAGACATCGCATGCCTAACAATTATAAACCCCGCATTTTAGTCTCATTATCGAAAACTCTTTTCAATATCAAGTCGGGCAATTCAACAAGATTCCCGACATCCTGATCGAATGCTCGTCGCAAACTTTAGTAGACGGCCGCACCCCCAGATGCCGTCGACGAAGTGCACTAAGGCGGAACACCGCTGCCGCGAGCACCCGAACGGATGCTTTTGGCGACGGGGTTCTCCTACAGTCACTTGGTCGGGGCTATGGGGCATGGCTGTCTATTAAGTTTACCCGGCGAGTATCCGCGTACTCTACGTGATTGCGGCGGACTTTTGATCACATCAAAATTCCGTGGCAACCGATCAATTGAGACTGAACTGCTAGATTTATAACATTCAAATTAGTTATCTCATAACTATCTGTGGATTCCAAATATTGTATCACATTCCAGATAAATAGACAATGTTAAACTTCCCGATCGAATAATGAAACACCCAAGATTTCCCCAATATATCTCAACACTTGAAATCAGTTTAAAAACATCCATCACATGCCACAGTACCGATGGTCGAGCCGTAGAAGGGTCAAGCCAACGCCTTACATGTGGCATGCCGTACTGCCCCAAACCCTAAGGTTCAGAGGCAGTTGAAGACGGTCACATAATCGAGTTAAGGTTTGTGTTCTTGTAGAGGATCCATCGCATTACTTGCATGACTTAGAACGTTCTTAAACTCGAGAAAAAATCCAACTTTTGAAAAAATTTCCGACAGGGGAAAAAGTGAGTTATTGATATCCGTTCGAACTTTTTAACAGTTTCTAAAATTATCCGGAACAAACTAAACAAAGTTAAATTATCCGATTGAATCAACGAGTCCCCAATACAACCCAGGAAAACTCAACACTTGAGTGGAATTAAAAAATTCCCAGAAAAAAATGACAAGAAAGGACCTAAGAATCAATATATGAAGTTCCAGGGACTAAGTCATAATTTTGGCCGCGGAACCTCTTCCAAACCCTTGGTTTGGCCGCGGTTCCGCGGTCATATAATCGAGTTAATGGGCCATTCTTCACAGTAATTCTTAGTTTTTCCTGCTCTATTTTCTGAGCATTTTTAATTCATAAAAAATCACATTTTCAAAAAATGTCCAGAGAAGGGTTCAAATTAGGGTTTCGGGGTATGATCGGAGTTTAAACTTCGTCTAGACTTCGCCTAAAGCTCTAGCTTGGCTCTGATACCACTGTAGGATTGCTAGGCACACGCACAAGGGTCTACGAGGCATCAACCATGCCCGTTTTAAAATTTAGCCGTGCCGAACAACCCAAAGCCGGATCTTTAAACTAGGGTTTAGGCGAAAACAAGCATGCTAAACTCTTTAACACTAAGTGAGAGAGATTACAACCATTGAAGATCCGGTCCTTCACTTCTTAAGCTCCGTGTTGAGGTCCCTTCGCTGCGATCATCATGTTCCGGACTCTCGAGAGGCTTTACGAAGAGAAAGATGCAGTCTTGCTTCCGATCTTCGATAATATAGATGATCTACCTTGAAGTTTCATTAACACAAGCTAACACTCACTAAATGAAGTGAACACCCTCATCTAAAGGGCAAGGATAGATGAGGATGATGAAGTAGGATTTTTGCTCTCATTTATAATCTTTTTCTCACACATAATTCATCACAAAATCAAAGCTAGAAAGCTTTTCAAGAAGGAACTCAAGGAAGAAGATGATAGAATCCTTTTGTGATGAATAATGAATTATTGTAGTGGTTACAAATCTAACCAAGGGTTAAGCATGAAGGAGTTAACCCTTGTAGAGAATTAACTAGAGTTAATGGTTTGGATTGGGTTAACATAATATCTTCACAAAATATCAAGCAAAACACAAAGTCAAAGCTTCATGAAGCTTCATGGAAGCTTCATGCAAAAGCTAACCCTAATCCAAACCCTAACCAAGTTTAAACCCTAAACCATTGTTAAATTTGTAACCCTAACATGTTACAATATTATATATCACATATACAATATATTTTGTAACAATAGAAAATAATACAATTAACATATATCGCATATATATCAATGTATTATCCCGTGAGAAAATGAATCTTTTAGTGAGCTAATATTAGTTAATGTAATTTAATATATCATATATATTATTATATATTAAATTATCGAATCAACACTTGATCCGACAATCCGGCTATATCGCATATAACCGACTAATACGATAACCCGACTATATCACATATACCCGGCCGATATCTCATATCGCGAGAATCCAATACGGTATCACATACCGCATTATCCTCTGTCCCGCACATATCACATATGTGCTCCTACTCCGTTTTGCCTGAGCCAAGAAACCTCTGTGTAGGACTCTAAAGAATCGTCAATACGCCGGCAGTAGGTGATGATCATATCAAACACCCACAAGCTGCAAGCGGTCAGCTAAACGTAACAGCCACCCAGGTATTGAGCGCTCAGAAGATCAACAAGCAAGCCTGTACATTCTCCCGTGAATCCAATCAGTAACACTCCCGTACAGTCCGGTCTCGTCGTCTGATATGTCGCATATCTCGCCTAGGGGTGGTAAACGTCAGACCCAGTAGCTCGATAAGTCGTGTCGATATGAGGTCTATAACAGTTCGAGAAACTACTGATAACACTTACCAGTAAATCTCAGCAACCCTGGCCAGGTATTTCCGGTTATAGCCAATCGACCACAGCACAACATCAACTCCCTATACCGGGAGAGACGAATCCCCTCCTATCGCTCATTGCCTCCATGTGATTCGGGACTGTACCCAAAAACCACCTTTTTGCATGCCCTCTTGGACGTGGTATGATAGAAATCAAAGCACAGTGGGAATCATACAAGACTCTATGACGATCTCGAGTCAACAGACTACTCTGTACCAGTGTCACCGGAGAACTGCCATCTGACGTGAGGTATAATACCATCTGGGAGTTCTCGTCGAGTCCGTCCAGTATACCCAGTCTCTATTGAGCACCCGTACACCATCTTTGATGTCAAACACCGATGGATATGGGATCATCCATCGCCCATCATATGGGTCAAGATGCGTATACGCTAGTCTACTCTGGTGTATCGATGCCCTGTCTCGATGCACCCTCGACTAGGAACAGTTATAGGATGTACTCGTCGACTACCGTGGCCCCACTAGTATGATCTCATCATAGTCCCAGTAGTCGAGTACACATCCTAAGGGCTTTATCAACATGTAACATAGAGACAATCAGAGTACATGTTAAGATAAAATACAACCAGATAGCATACTATCATGTCGAGCAAGAAAGTCCTCCCTATATATGTCCAAGCATCCATTACAATATACATCATATGTACAGTAATGGCCTATAGGGCATACATATAACTAACAAATTCATCATTAGGGACACATCTGCGAATGATCTAGTCAGGACAATATTTAAACAGATAAGGTTCATCCCAGTAAAAATGTTTTACTTGGGATAAAAATCGATGTTTGTCCTGTTTCGACCATTCACAGGGAATAAGTCCCGTAGCAAGATAATTCACAATATCCCCGAACCAAGGTTCGTTGGATACATTCAAGAGTTGTTTGTTCGGAAAAGAGTCATTGATTGGCAGGGTCACAGGTGAAGAAGAGATGCGTGACACATGGTCGGCTACTACGTTTTCACATCCTTTCTTATCTTTAATAACAAGATCAAATTCTTGTAATAGATGGATCCAATGTATTAGCCTACCTTTAGCATCCTTCTTCGCCAAAAGATGTTTCAAGGCGGAGTGGTCAGTGTACACAACAATAGGTGAGCCAATTAAGTAAGGCCTGAATTTTTCTAATGCAAATACGACTGCCAAAAGTTCTTTTTCGGTAGTTGTATAATTAATTTGAGCATCATTCAGGGTCTTACTTGCATAATAGATCACATGTGGCATCTTTTCAATGTGCTGTCCTAAGACTGCACCAACTGCAAAATCTGATGCATCACACAAAAGCTCAAACTGGTGGTTCCAATCTGGAGAAGATAGAACGGGGGCTGTAGTGAGAGAGTTTTTAAGTGAGTCAAATGCTGCCTCACAATCCGAGTCAAAGTGAAAGGTTGTGTCCTTGGCCAAGAGAAGAGTTAAAGGTCTAGCAATTTTGCTAAAATCTTTAATGAATCTCCTGTAAAAACCTGCATGGCCAAGAAAGGATCGTATATCCTTGATGCATTTAGGATGAGGAAGGTTCTGAATGACATCTATTTTAGCCCTGTCAACCTCAATGCCTTTCCGTGAAATAACATGTCCAAGCACAATTCCCTCTTGGACCATGAAATGGCATTTTTCCCAATTCAAGGTTAAGTTCTTCTCTTTACAACGAGTAAGAACTGCGTCAAAATGAGATAGGCAGTCAGCAAAAGAATCTCCAAATATCGAGAAATCGTCCATGAAAATCTCCAGAAAATTCTCGACCATGTCCGAGAATATCCCCATCATACACCACTGAAATGTAGCGGGAGCATTGCATAACCCAAAGGGCATGCGACTGTAAGCAAAAGTACTAAAAGGACAAGTAAATGTGGTTTTGTCTTGATCCTTTTTGGCAATAGGGACCTGGTTATAGCCAGAGTATCCGTCCATGAAGCAGTAATATTCACGTCCAGCTAAGCGTTCTAACATCTGGTCAATAAAAGGTAGAGGAAAGTGGTCTTTCCTTATTGCGGCATTGAGTTTTCTATAATCTATACATACAGGCCACCCAGTTTGAGTGCGTGTCTGGATTAACTCATTTGCCTCATTTGTTACGACCGTGATGCCAGATTTCTTAGGGACGACATGAATTGGACTTACCCATTGGCTATCGGAGATTGGGTAAATGATACCATTGTCAAGGCATTTGACGATTTCTTTCTTTACCTCATTCTTCATGATGGGGTTTAACCGTCTCTGTGGTTCTCGGGTTGGCTTGGCTTCATCCATCAGATGTATATGATGTTCAACAATCAAGGGACTAATCCCTTTGATGTCAGCCATAGTCCAACCAAACGCCTGCCTATTAGATCTCAATACCGTTAAAAGAGCATTCTCTTGCTCTAGGGCTAGAGAAGCTGATATGATCACAGGTAAAGACTCATTCTCACATAAATATTCATATTTAAGGTGAGAAGGTAAAAGTTTGAGATCTAATGCTGGTGGAGAAACTATAGAAGGTGGGGTCAGCGAATGATATTCGGAGTCACGAAGAAGCTCGTAGCCTGCAAAAGATACAGACTCGGAAGGTGAAGAGTCAAGAGTTTTAGACTCAGGAGTGGAAAGAGTGTCCTCACTAAGATGTGAAAGATCAAACATTGATGTGCTAGTGTCGTCGAGATTTTCAAAGCAAAATTCATAAACCTTGCAGCTTTCGGAAGCAATTTCGTGGACAGAACAGACATCAAGTATGTGAGCAGAGGGTTTAGACGACTGACTTCCAATTTTATAGATGTTCAGTTCAATTGTCATTTTCCCAAAAGATAGGTTCATTGAACCGTTTCGATAATTAATGACAGTATTGGAAGTGGCAAGGAATGGTCGACCCAAAATCACCGGAATTTGGTTATGTGGGTTTGCTACAGGTTGTGTATCGAGAACAATAAAGTCCACAGGGAATATGAATTCCCCGACTTTTATCAACACATCCTCCAGTTCACCCTTACGTTTGGTGATTGAACGGTTTGCCATTTGGAGAGTGCAATGAGCTGGTTTCAACTCTCCAATCCTTAACTGCTCGTAAACAGAATATGGAAGCAGGTTAACACTTGCGCCCAGGTCAAGTAAAGCACAGTTGATGTTTTTACCCCCAATAGAAATCGATATCGTAGGACATCCTGGGTCCTTATGTTTCTTTGGTAACTGTGGGGTAAAAGCAGTGCTAACATTATTGGTCATGAAAACCTTTTTGGGCACTTGAGTCTTCCTCTTCCTAGTGCACAAGTCTTTGAGAATTTTCGCATAAGCGGGGACTTGTTGAATAGCATCTAGGAGAGGGATGCTGATGTTAACCTGTTTGAACATTTCCATAATCTTCTCCATATGTGGACTCGATTTGTTACCCCTTAACCGATTCGGATAAGGAGCTTTAGCAATAATAGCTGGGTCCAATATTGGAGAAGGTGGTGGGTGTGGAACTAATCCCAGAATAGGAGTGGGGATCGTCTTTGGTGGAGTAGAAGAGATATGCTGAGGTGTCGAGCCGTGAAGAAAACGGAGAATAGGCTCGCTACAAAATGGTGGAGAAGACAAGGTAGGATTAGAAGTAGAAGTGGAAGTGGAAGGAAAAATGGAAGTGAAAGCCGGAGTGTTATTGATTAATTCATCATGATTATCAATCTCATCACCGACTTGATTATTCAGCACTCTTCCAGATCTCAACGTTGTAATGGCATTCACATTGTAGTGTTGTGAATGCCCAGGATTTGGTAGGGGTTGAGACGAAAGTTTTCTTTTCTCTCTAGCACTCATTTCGGTTTTTAATTGTGCAATTTGTGCTTCCATCGATTTAATACTCTCACTTTGGGAGTCAGAGTTTTTCTGGATTTTATCGAGGGAAGACTTAAATTCAGCCGACATTTGAATGAACTGTTTCATAAACATTTCAAAAGTCCGTTCGAGTGAAGATGAATTATCAGTACCGGTCAACTGCAAAGGATTATACGGTGCAGGTGTGTTGAATGGATTTTGAAAGTTTTGTGATTGATAGGGGTGCTAACTCAGTTGAAGTGGTTGCTGTTGTGGTGGAGGACTCCTTTGGAAATTGTTTTGGTTTGGAACCGTGTTTTGAGTTTGTGATTGGTTCCAAGCAAAGTTAGCGTGATTCCTCCAACCCTGATTATAAGTGGAAGAATACGGATCGTTTCTAGGTCTTTGCTGAAAAGCAGCATTTGTATGCTCTTGACCTTGAAACGGAGAATTTAAAGGACATTCTTCCGTATGATGAGATGGATCAGAACAGCATCCACAGACAGTTTTGGAGAATGACATCTGATTTAGGGAGGCAGCTAAAAATTTGTGTTCCATAGTTTCGAGTTTCTTTTGCATTGCTGCCATTTCAGCTCTAACTCCTATGGAAACATCAAGTTGATGAATACCACCCCTAGATGATGGTTGACTTACACTCTCCCACTGCAAAATTTTCTCAGCGAAATCTTCTAAAAATCTCCATGCTTCACCATCATCTTTAGTCATGAAGGTGCCTTGACATATGGATTCAAGTATCTGTTTTGTTGTAGGATTACTGCCCTCATATACGATTCTGCACAGATCCCATCTAGGAATTTCGTTATGAGGACATTGAACTAACAAATCCTTGAAGCGTTCAAAACACTTCGAGAATTGTTCATTTGGAAGCTGGGTAAATTGATTTATTTCGCTAAGGACTCGAGTTGTCTTATGATTAGGGTAGAATTTCTTAAGGAACGCTGTTACGAATTCTCCCCAATTTGAAATAGAATGTTCGGCTGTGTTATAAAGCCACTTCTCGGCTATAACGCACAAAGTAAATGGGAGAAGACATAATCTCATAGCATCCAGAGAAAGCTGTGAAGTACCCATCATAGCGCATACATTTTCAAATTTGGTAATAAAGACGTATGCGTCTTCAGACTCGAGACCGTGGTATTTGGGTAAAAGATTGATGTATTGAGGTTTTATTTCGAAATTGTCCCCATTGGCTGGTGGAATGGTGAGACAGGTCGAAAGAGGACCTCACATAGGGTAACATCTCTCTTGGAGAGAGATGCAGGGCGGATTCTGCGCACCTGCGGACGGTGGCAGGGTAGTGTTAAAGAAATTCGATGGAGAATCGTCCATCGAAGTGGGTGTGGTAGTGGATGAAGAAAAAGTAGACGTAGAATTACCGATTTCGGAGTCAATAAGAGGAACGCGGACAAGACGGACACTAGAATCCCATATCCAGCCGAGCATGCACTAAATAGTTCAGCACAAGTGGCAGCGTTGGTAAATTAGAGAAAAGATGGATTGGTGTTTGATTTTTAAAAGACGGATATTTGAAAGATCACACAAACAATGCACAAGCAACCCTAAATCTAATGGTCACCTAGGTCAAGTCTCTAGACCGCACCTAGACTTCCAGAAGACAAGTCGCAAGATAGATCCTCTACCGCCTCTTTGCCCCTTCTGTGGCCAGGTAAGTGCCAGGTAAGTGGGAGGTTTTCCGCTACGTAAGTAGCGGGACTAATTAAGTAAGCACTTGCCTAGACACCATAAAAGAAACGCGGATAAGCAATAGATTACCCACGACCTTCGTGTTAGTTATATGTATGCCCTAGAGGCCATTACTGTACATATGATGTATATTGTAGTGGATGCTTGGACATATATAGGGAGGACTTTCTTGCTCGACATGATAGTATGCTATCTGGTTGTACTTTATCTTAACATGTACTCTGATTGTCTCTATGTTACATGTTGATAAAGCCCTTAGGATAAGTACTTGACTACCAGGACTATGATGCAGATCATACTAGTGAGGACAGAGTAGTCGCCAAGTACATCCTTCAAATGTTCCTAGTCGTGGGAGTACCGAGATAGGGCATCGATACTCCAGAGTAGACTAGCGTATGCGCTTCTTGACCCATATGATGGGCGATGGATGATCTCATATCCATTGGTGTTTGACATCAGAGAAGGTATACGGGTGCTCAGTGGAGACTGGGTACACTGGACGGACTCGTCGAGAACTCCCAGATGGTATTATACCTCATGTCAGATGGCAGTTCTCTGGTGACACTGGTACAGAGTAGTCTGTAGATTCGAGATCGTCATAGAGTCTTGTGTGATTCCCACTGTGCTTTGATTTCCATCATACCACGTCCAAGAGGGCGTGCAAAAAGGTGTCTTTTGGGTACAGTCCCGAATCACATGGAGGCAATGAGCGATAGGAGGGGATTCGTCTCTCCCGGTATAGGGAGTTGATGTTGCGCAGTGTTCGATTGGCTATAACTGGAAATCCCTGGTCAGGGTTGCTGAGATTTACTGGTAAGTGTTATCAGTAGTTTCTCGAACTGTTACGGACCTCATATCGATACGACTTATCAAGCTACCGGGGTCGGACGTTTACCACCCCTAGGCGAGATATGCGACATATCAAACGAAGAGATCGGACTATACGGGAGTGTTACTTATTGGATTCGCGGGAGAAAGTACATGCTTGCTTGTTGATCTTCTGATCGCACAATACCTGGGTGGCTGTTACGTTTAGCTGACCGCTTGCAGCATGTGGGTGTTTGATATGATCATCACCTACTGCCGGCGTATTGACGATTCTTTAGAGTCGTACACAGAGGTTTCTTGGCTCAGGCAAAACGGAGTAGAAGCACATATATGATATGTGCGGGACAGAGAACAATACGTGTATGTGATACCGTATTAGATTCTCACGATATGAGATATCGGCCAGGTATATGAGATATAGCCGGGTCATCGGATCAAGTGTTGATTCGATGAACTGATACAGATTATATTAGTCGGTTATTTGTGAAATAGCCGGATTGTCGGATCAAGTGTTGATTTGATAATTTAATGTATAATAATATATTTGATATATTAAATTACATTAACTAATATAAGCTCACTAAAAAGATTCTTTTTCTCACTCGGGTAATACATTGATATATATGCGATATATGTTAATTGTATTATTTTATTTTGTTACAATAAATATTGTATATGTGATATATAATATTGTAACATGTTAGGGTTATTAATGCAACATGTTTTGTGGAGATTAAACATGGTTAGGGTTTGGATTAGGGTTAAGCCTTCTAGTAGCTTCTAGAAGTTTTTGCTTTTGTTTTCATGTAAAGATATTTTGTGAAGATATTTCCTTAACCAAACCCAAACCCCTTTACCATGGTTGTTTCTCTACATGAGTTAAGGATTCATTCTTAACTATGATTGCATTTCTAACCTCATATATGAGTTTCATTATGCATCACAAAAGGATTACTATTCTTCTTCTTCTTCCTTCTCTTTTTCAATGGAAAAGCTTTCTAGCTTTTTCATTAGTGATGATTTTGAGTGAGATTAAGAAAACAAATGAGAGCTAAAATCCTACTTCATCATCCTAATCTATCCTAGCCATTTAGATTAGGGTGTTCACTTCATTTATAAGTGAGAGCTTGTGTTAATGAAACTTCAAGGTAGATCATCTTTGTTATCGAAGATCGGAAGCATGCATGCATCTTTCTCTTCGTGAAACCTCTCTAGAGTCCGGGAAATCGATGATCGCAGCGAAGGGACTGCAACACGGAGCTTATGAAGTGAAGGACCGGACTACAAAGGTTGTAATCCTAAATTCTTAGATGTTAAATTGTTTAACATGCTTTGTTTCGCCTAATCTCTAGTTTAAAGATCTTGGTTAGGGTTGTTCGGCACGGCTAAATTTTAAATCGGGCATGGTTGATGCCTCTAGACCCTTGTGACAGTGCCTAGTAACCCTACAGTAGTATCAGAGCCAAGCTAGAGCTTTAGGCGAAGTCTTGACGAAGTTTAATGTCCGATCGAACCCCGAAACACTGGCTTTTACCCTTCTCTGGAAATTTTGTAAAAATGTGATTTTTTCTGCATTAAAAATACTCAAAAAAATCAGCAGGGAATTCTTAGAATTATCCTGAAGTACGATGTCCCAATTCCAAAATTGGAGCGCGGAACCGCGGGCAAACCAGGGGTTTGGCGGCGGTTCCGCGGCCGTATTGAGGAGATAGGGGCTCGTACTTCTAGGTATTGTTCTTGGGTACTTTTCCATGCTTCTGGGGATTTTTAATTTTACCCAAGTGTTGAGTTTTCTGGAGATCTTTTGGGAACTCGTTTGATTCGATCGGAAAGTTTAACTTCGTTTAAGTGTTTGTCCGGATTATTTAGAACGTGTTAAAAAGTTCGACCGGATATCTATAACTCACTTTTTCCCCTGCCGGATAATTTCCAAGTGTTGGATTTTTCCGTAGTTTAAGAACATTCTAAGTCGTGCAAGTAACGCGGTGGACCCTCTAGAAGAACACAAACCTTAACTAGATTATGTGACCGTCTGAACCGCCTCTGAACCTTAGGGTTTGGGGAAGTACGTTATTGCCACATGTGAGGCGTTGGCTTGACCCTTCTATAGCTGGACCATTGGTACTGTGGCATGTAATGGATGTTTCTAAACTAATTTCAAGTGTTGAGAACTATTTGGGAAATCTTGGGTGTTTGTTTATTCGATCGGAAAGTTTAACATTGTCTATTTATCTGGAATGTGATACAATATTTGGAATCCTCATCTAGTTATGAGATAACTAATTTGAATGTTATAAATCTAGCTGTTCAGTCTCAGATGATCGGTTGCCACGGGATTTTGATGTGATCAAAAGTCCGTCGCAATCACGCAGCGTACGCGGATACTCGCCGGGTAAACTTAATAGACAGCCACGCCCCATAGCCCCGACCAAGTGACTGTAGGAGAACCCCGTCGCCAAAAGCATCCGTTCGGGTGCTCGCGGCAGCGGTGTTCCGCCTTAGTGCACTTCATCGACGGCATCGGGGGTGCGGCCGTCTACTAAAGTTTGTGACGAGCATTCGATCAGGATGTCGGGAATCTTGTTTAATTGCCCGACTTGACATTGAAAAGAGTTTTCGATATTGAGGCTAAAATGCGGGGTTTATAATTGTTAGGCATGCGATGTCTAAGGAATTCATTTGGTTAGGCATGAGATGTCTAAGGAGGTTGCGGATTCCAACTGTTGTAATTTTACACTTTCTTTTCTGCGACCGTAAGTGTAATATGTGGTGTATCGCCGGTTTCGTTGCTATACATCAACGACAATTGGGATACGCATATTTACTTACGTAGATGATATATGATATTATGTGTTGCTGTGATATGTTATATTGGATCGTCGTGTTTTGAATAGCCGGGGTTTTTATGTGAGATGAGAGTTTTTCTTTTTCATTCATGTAAAATTCATTGTATGTAATATTCTTTTATTGGGGCACTTCCGGGCTGAGGATGATGTCACCATTGTATATTATTTACTTTTCCGCATTAGGTAGACCCAAGGCAGGGAGCACAAGTAACCGGGTTCTAGGGTCCAGTGGGAGACCATCTCGAGGAGTCGAGACCGGGTCTCCTAACCCTAGAATTGGCAGTGTTGCTTGCCGCTCTTGTAGGGGTCTAGGGATGTGGGTTTGGCTATTCATCGCGACCGTGGAATCCGTGTTTTGTACGGGCTCATATTAAAACACGGACGTTCTAGTATATCCAATATTTCATATGTTGTTCTTCTGCTGCAATGTTCTGTGATGAGATCATATTACCGCCTGAGACGAATGTTTATATTATATATATGTGATATATGTTATATTGCAGATTTCGTTTCAAATGTGATGCTTGTGAAGTATAATAAAATGGGACTTCATTAATGAGATTAATGAAATAAAAGAAACCTAAGATGTTGTAAAAACTTGTTTAAAAACTGGTAGCTCTAGTTCTTGCTTTGCATGGCGGTGTTCCTTGTAGAACATCCAGCACCTTATTCGATAAGGAAAGAGCCGAGATCTCTTCACCGGGAGTGACCTCTTTAGCGAAACTAGCAGATGCTGCATACTCGGTTTGTCTTTTGATTGCTTCTATAGTTTTTTGCTTTGCATAGTGGTATTTGTGAAATATCCTGCACCTTATTCGATGAGGAAAGAGCCGGCGATCCCTTCACCAGGAGTGACCTCTTTAGCAAAACTAGAAAAGGCCTAAAAAACATTCCAATTAAAATCACTCGATTCTACAACGATATCAAGTTCATTACGCAAAGGGTTTTCTTAAAAACCTGTCGTAGCCCTTCGTCATTTCAGATAAGTACTGGTTAGTATTCGTGCTGCATTTGTTGATCTTAGCCAAGGCGTGGTGTGCGGTAGCTGATTAATGCTTATCTGTATAAGCATATGATGCGATTGAGTTAGGGTAGTCGTGCGACTTTGTTGACCTTAGCCAAGGGTCGTGCGGGTGGGTTTAATTCAATCGGGAAATGACGGGTTGAACTTGACTAGTGCTTATGATTTGTTGACCATAGTTAAGGTCATAAGTCACTAGGGGTAAAATATTATTGGGAATTTCAAGTGTTGAAATTTGCAATGAGATTGCATACTTTCTATGAGATAGTTGGATCCCGATACCCGCTGCGAGTAAGAGTTACTCCTGGGAGAGTTTTACACATTACAATTAGCCGATCAAGTAGGTGTCTAGAAAGGTGTCAACGGGGTTACGCCCCTGGGAAAACTAGGTTTATTTTAATTAGGTCTGTGCGAAAGCACGGGGAACCTCCTTCAAAGTACCGGCACTGGCCTGGCTGAAAGATTGACGAACTTGTAGGGTGTAATTAATCCCGGCTAGTCTTTCCTTTTAGGGTTTGAAGGAAGATTTGACTAAAACAGTGGGAGACATCCTGATTAGATAAATTAATAACCAATCTAATCTTGTAAAAGCGCACGCTGAGTGTTTTCTTCTCTCTCTCTCTCCTGGTTACGACTATGTCACGCCTTAATCAAGATAATAATACGGATGTATTGACCGAACCCGCTTGTTATACTGCGCTAAGGAACGTTGGTCCCGCTCCAACTTATAATTGTTATAAGACAGAGCAGGAAATAGGGGATTACCAGAATTCCCGTGCCGCCCAAATGAAGAAAGTGCATGCTGATGTATCTTCTTCGGGTGTGTTCATTACAGAGAACTGTTTCTCAATATCCTTTACGTCCTGGGTATGTGATACCGGATTATGATCCCGCAAATGTAATCTGTTACATGGGCTACAGAAAGGTAGAGGACTGAGAACGAGTAATAAGTTTCATGAGATAGAAACGGTGCAAGTGTTGCAGCCAGGTCTGTTGGTAGTTATCACCCTGTATTAACAAATACATTGATTTTGAACGAATGTTATTAGATACCGAACCTGATATACAACATCATATCAGTCTCTTTATTAGTAAAGAAGGATATAATTTTGTATTGTTGGATAATGTTTTGAACATTTCTTATATCAAGAGTTGATCAGTTCAGGCACGTTATCTAAAAGCATAGACGTTCTAAATCAAATTACAGTTCTTAGTATACAAAACACACACAAGAGGAATAGTTCAGAAATGAACGAATCCTTCTTGAGGCATTGTAGACTAGGTCATATCAATGCGACCCGACTAGCTAAGTTACATTTAGATGCATATTTAAATTAGTTTAAATTTACATCTTGTGAAACTTGCCGGTCATGCCACAAAGATAGGATGACCACAGCTCCGTTGATTGGAAACAGAGAAAGAGTTAGTGAACTCTTGGGATTGATACATGCTGATGTATGAAGGTCCCCTGTCTACACATGCCAAGACTGGTTCTTTATACTTCATTACATTCACTGATTATCTTTCAAGATCCGGACATATGTTCCTGTTGAAACACAAGTCTGAAACTTTTGAGAAATTCAATGAATATAAGATAGAAGTAGAGAACCAAAAACTGGGTATAAGTATTATGTCTTTTGATGAGATCAGGGAGGAGAATACTTGAGCACGGGATTCCAGGACTATTCTAAAGGAGAATGAGATTCTCTCTCAGCATTACTCCTCCGTATACACCACAGCACGATGGTATATCGGGACGGAGCAATAGCACCCTATATGATATGGTGTGCTTTATGATGAGTACTACTGAGTTTCCTATTTCCTTTTGGGAGTTATGCACTTGAGAAGCTGCATACCTATTGAATAAGGTTCAAATCAAATCTGTTGCTTACCACTTCGTATGTGATATGGAAAGGGAAGAGCCCATATCTTAAGTTTGTTAAGATTTGGGCTTGTCCGGCCTATGTTTAAAAGCAAAATCCGGACAAGCTCGAGGCAAAGTCAGCTCTGTGGAAGTTTGTTGGATATCCCAAGCATTCGCAAAGGAATATCTTCTACCTAACCGAGAAACAAAAGATGTTTTGTTTCTCAACATGCCACCTTTGTGAAAGGGAATTTCTTATGAAGAAATTAGTGGTCATGAGGTAGAACTGGAAAGAGTTCCAGCTATACAAACTGCAGCTGATAATTTGGTAGAACCAAAGATTCAATAGTTTCCAACGAACCTCAGCCTCTACGCCGATCTAGTAGGGTTCCTCATCCACCTGAGAGATACTTCAGTTTCTCTATGACAGTGGGAGCAAGGATTGCATCATGAGATGATGACCCAATTAGTTTCAAGCAGGCCATCAGGAGTGGGACTCTGTAAGAATGGCTGAATGCTTAGCGATCTGAGATGGAATCCTTATACACCAACAAATTATAGACTTTGGTTGCTTTATCTGAAGGGTTAAATCCCCATCAGGAGCAAGTATATATTGAGAAGATTACTTGGTGTAGATGGAAAAGTTGAGACTTTCAAAACTATGCTTAAGTCCATCCAGATCCTACTTGCCACGGCTATATACCATGACTACAATATCTGGCGGTCGGGTGTCATGTGTTGGATATAGTGCCCTCAGAGTCAATTATTGGATCACAGGCATGTGATTGCAATGATTGAGGGAGGACCTGTGCCGGTAAGACAGTCTTACTCAAGATGATAGTATGCTATCTGGTTTAATTTTATCATCGTGTACTGCTTTAGGTGACATTACCGGTCACTATTGTACGTTGGTAGAGCCCTTAGGATTCTTTCTTGACGGCCAGCAGTATGATGGAGATCATATACATGGGAGCTGGGGTCTATAAGCACATCCTTAAAGTGGTTCCTAGTCGTGGGAGTTTTCGAGACAGGGAATCGATACTCCGGAGTAGACTAGTGTATACAGTCGAGACCCCGACGAGGGGCGGTGGCTGGTCTCACAAGCCATTGGTGTCAGTTGGTTCACCTAAGATGTATACAGGTGCTCATTGGGTTATGAGTACACCGGACAGGACTCGCCGGGAACATGTTAGTTGGTATTATACCTGACGTCAGATAGCAGTTCCCTGGTGACATGTGTACAGGTTAGTTCATCGACCTAAGATCGTCATTTGTCTCGTATGAGTTCCCACCGTGCTTTGATTACTACCTTACCACGGCTCAAAGGAGTTGTGCAAACAGGTTTTAGTTGGGTACAGTCCCGAGCCATATGGAGGCAGTGAGCGGATCTGCAGGGGTTTCGTCTCTCCCGGTATTGGGGGTGAGATCACGCTGTGTCTAGGAGAGCCATTACACGAAGTCCTTGGCCAATGCAGGAGATTTACTGGTAGGTATTCCAGTAGCATCTCAGGGTGTTCTGGGCTACACTCCGACACGACTTGTACCGCTTTTAGGGGTCTGAATTTTACCAACCCCCTAGGCCCGCCATGCGATGCTCATAGACGAACGGACCGGACTGTACGGATATTGTCACTGACAGGCTCAGTAGGGTGACATGATGAGTTCGCTCATCGACCTCCCTTTTAGTCAATACCTGATAGCCTGTTACTACAGCTAGTACCTCTGACGTGCCAGTGGTTAAATCTACAGCCAAAGTATTGACGAGTCTTTAGAGTCCCCCACAGACAGTTTCTCAAGTTTCGGGCGAAACGTTGTAGAGGCCGTATGATATATGGCAGGGTTCGATCATATGCGTGCGGTATTGCACAGATCATGATCGAACGGATCATACTAGTGGGCTTTGGTTTAAGCCGGATCCTAGTATTAGATTTGTTGGATTACTTTAGTCTCATCGCATTCGCATTCAGTCGGAATGCGGATGCAGATATGTATATACAGGTGAGGGGTATCCTTGTGATCCGTCACGAGTTTACTTTAGATGTTGCCGTATCTTTTTGTTGTGCCAAACATTTGGATTAATGTTTGGATGGTGGAAATAATGAGCTAGAATTTCATCATGAGATGCATTAATGTGATATGGACAAATATTATGACTAATGGTCTCTTTTTTGTGAAAAATGTCACATTAGTGGATTGATTTGTGTCTTGATTTGATGAGAGGAGAGAGAGGGGCAGCCAAGGGTGAGGTTGGCTATCATATTATTCTACTCTCTCTCTCATTTTTTCAACACAAGAACATCACAAGAAAAGAAAAGAAGAGAAAGCCTTCTCTTCTTCTTCTTCTTCCTCTAGCTCATTATCTCCTCCAATGGCAACCTCTTCAACCTCCATCCAAGTCATGGATGCAAGAGACAAAGTGATCACAAACATTCTCTACAACACCTTGGACACGTCGGCTAGCACACTTCGTGCCCGTGTTGCTTCGGATGAAGTGGGAGCCCGTAAAAAGACTCGTAGATGTGGTGCTCTTTTCGACGAGGAGATCGAGACCGGAGTTGCCGCGGGAAGCTTGGGATGGTGGCCAAAGATCGAAGGACACGGATCGATCGGTATAGCTTTCCAACCCTCTCTCTGATAGCTAGTTGTAGGTTAATGGTTCGATCCGGGTTTTAAGCATACGATAGCGCCGGTTTCTAGTTTTGAAAAAGTTTCATTTCCGCATTTTGGCCTCGGATAGTCGGCCGGGGCGCTACCATAAACTTACATCATGACTGCTTTTCTAAATGTTGATTTGGAAGAAAGCGTCTATAAGTACACAGCCAGAGGGCTTCGTAGACAGTGGGAGCAGCGGAAACGTGTACAAGATGTTTTATGTGATAAATCAGGCATCGCGGAGTTGGAACATCTGTTTTGATGTGGTAGTCAAAGAGTTTGACTTTATCAAAATGGTAGATGAACCTTGTATATACAAAAAGGTAGTAGGGAGTATGGTGGAGATCCTCGTAGAGTACGTGGATGACATATTCTTGATAGGGAAGGAGTTTCCTATGCTACGCTCGGTCAATCTTCGCTTATCACAAGGATTCTCCATATAGGATCAAGGTAATACCTCCTAAATCCTAGGTTTTATATCCATGAGATAGATCTAAATGGATGTTAGGATTCTCACTAGTTGTAGTGAAATGGTATCAATCGATCCTGGGGAGAATCACTGGAAAGGTTCCAGGGTGATAAGGACGACTGAATATCAGTCGCAG
The DNA here is from genome assembly GCA_030015575.1 of Agapanthus africanus. Classification (NCBI taxonomy): domain Eukaryota; kingdom Viridiplantae; phylum Streptophyta; class Magnoliopsida; order Asparagales; family Amaryllidaceae; genus Agapanthus; species Agapanthus africanus. Next base: position 592,791,642 of record CM057337.1, on the reverse strand, counting down.
GCATTGTCTTTACCCTCAGTGGAGGGACGGTATGTTGGAAGAGTTCCAAGCTATATACCGTGACTTACTAGACGATTAAAGGCAAGATACATCGTTACCAAGGATGCTACCAAAGAGGCAGTCTGGATATATTTTAGTTCATGAGATGAACTTCGTTCCTGCCATTGTGTGACAATGGAGTTGTGGCTTATGCCAAGGAACCCCCGTCCCATCTGAAATCCAGATATAATTCTTAGGAAGTATCACTGATCATGGAGATGGTTAATCTCCAGGGAGATCGAGGTTAAGGAGAGTAGACACAAAGGACAACAGCGCGGATCCACTCACAAAGGCCTTTTTCCAAGTAGAGACTATTATGGGATGGTTGAGTATGAGATACTTCAACCACAGCTAATTGTGGGTATGCGATACCACAACAGATGGCCCTAGTGCAAGTGGGAGATTGTTAGTTATATGTATGCCCTAGAGGCCATTACTGTACATATGATGTATATTGTAGTGGATGCTTGGACATATATAAGGAGGACTTTCTTGCTCGACATGACAGTATGCTATCTGGTTGTACTTTATCTTAACATGTACTCTGATTGTCTCTATGTTACATGTTGATAAAGCCCTTAGGATGAGTACTTGACTACCAGGCTATGATGCAGATCATACTAGTGAGTACAGAATAGTCGCCAAGTACATCCTTCAAATGTTCCTAGTCGTGGGAGTACCGAGACAGGGCATCGATACTCCAGAGTAGACTAGCGTATGCGCTTCTTGACCCATATGATGGGCGATGGATGATCTCATATCCATTGGTGTTTGACATCAGAGAAGGTACACGGGTGCTCAGTAGAGACTGGGTATACTGGACGGACTCGCCGAGAACTCCCAGATGGTATTATACCTCACGTCAGATGGCAGTTCTCTGGTGACACTAGTACATAGTAGTCTGTAGACCCGAGATCGTCATAGAGTCTTGTGTGATTCTAACTGTGCTTTGATTTTCATCATACCATGTCCAAGAGGGCGTGCAAAAAGGTGTCTTTTGGGTACAGTCCTGAATCACATGGAGGCAATGAGCGATAGGAGGGGATTCGTCTCTCCCGTTATAGGGAGTTGATGATGCGCAGTGTTCGATTGGCTATAACTGGAAATCCCTAGCCAGGGTTGCTGAGATTTACTGGTAAGTGTTATCAGTAGTTTCTCGAACTGTTTTGGATCTCATATCGACACGACTTATCAAGCTACTGGGGTCTGACGTTTACCACCCATAGGCGAGATATGCGACATATCAGACGAAGAGACCGGACTGTACGGGACTGTTACTGATTGGATTCGCGGGAGAAAGTACATGCTTGCTTGTTGATCTTCTGATCGCTCAATACCTGGGTGGCTGTTACGTTTAACTGACCGCTTGCAGCTTGTGGGTGTTTGATATGATCATCACCTACTGCCGGCGTATTGACGATTCTTTAGAGTCGTACACAGAGGTTTCTTGGCTCAGGCAAAACGGAGTAGGAGCACATATATGATATGTGCGGGACAGAGAACAATACGTGTATGTGATACCGTATTAGATTCTCACGATATGAGATATCGGCCGGGTATATGAGATATAGCCGGGTCATCGGATCAAGTGTTGATTCGATGAACTGATACAGATTATATTAGTCGGTTATTTATGAAATAGCCGGATTGTCGGATCAAGTGTTGATTTGATAATTTAATGTATAATAATATATTTGATATATTGAATTACATTAACTAATATAAGCTCACTAAAAAGATTCTTTTTCTCACTCGGGTAATACATTGATATATATGCGATATATGTTAATTGTATTATTTTATTTTGTTACAATAAATATTGTATATGTGATATATAATATTGTAACATGTTAGGGTTATTAATGCAACATGTTTTGTAGAGATTAAACATGGTTAGGGTTTGGATTAGGGTTAAGCCTTCTAGTAGCTTCTAGAAGTTTTTGCTTTTGTTTTCATGTAAAGATATTTTGTGAAGATATTTCCTTAACCAAACCCAAACCCCTTTACCATGGTTGTTTCTCTACATGAGTTAAGGATTCATTCTTAACTATGGTTGCATTTCTAACCTCATATATGAGTTTCATTATTCATCACAAAAGGATTACTATTCTTCTTCTTCTTCCTTCTCTTTTTCAATGGAAAAGCTTTCTAGCTTTTTCATTAGTGATGATTTTGAGTGAGATTAAGAAAACAAATGAGAGCTAAAATCCTACTTCATCATCCTAATCTATCCTAGCCATTTAGATTAGGGTGTTCGCATCATTTATAAGTGAGAGCTTGTGTTAATAAAACTTCAAGGTAGATTATCTTTGTTATCGAAGATCGGAAGCAAGCATGCATCTTTCTCTTCGTGGAACCTCTCTAGAGTCCGGGAAATCGATGATCGTAGCGAAGGGACCTCAACACGGAGCTTATGAAATGAAGGACCGGACTACAAAGGTTGTAATCCCAAACTCTTAGATGTTAAAGTGTTTAACATGCTTTGTTTCGCCTAATCTCTAGTTTAAAGATCTCGGTTAGGGTTGTTCGGCACAACTAAATTTTAAATCGGGCATGGTTGATGCCTTTAGATCCTTGTGACATTGCCTACTAACCCTACAGTGGTATCAGAGCCAAGCTAGAGCTTTAGGCGAAGTCTAGACGAAGTTTAAAGTCCGATCGAACCCCGAAACCCCGGCTTTTACCCTTCTCTGGAAATTTTGTAAAAATGTGATTTTTTCTGCATTAAAAATACTCAAAAAAATCAGCAGGGAATTCTAAGAATTACCCTGAAGTACGATGTCCCAACTCCAAAATTGGAGCGCGGAACCGTGGGCAAACCAGGGGTTTGGCGGCGGTTCTGCGGCCGTATTGAGGAGATAGGGGCTCGTACTTCTAGGTATTGTTCTTGGGTACTTTTCCATGCTTCTGGGGATTTTTAATTTTACTCAAGTGTTGAGTTTTCTGGAGATCTTTTGGAAACTCGTTGATTCGATCGGAAAGTTTAACTTCGTTTAAGTGTTTGTCCGGATTATTTAGAACGTGTTAAAAAGTTCGACCGGATATCTATAACTCACTTTTTCCCCTGCCGGATAATTTCCAAGTGTTGGATTTTTCCGTAGTTTAAGAACATTCTAAGTCGTGCAAGTAACGCGGTGGACCCTCTGGAAGAACACAAACCTTAACTAGATTATGTGACCGTCTGAACCGCCTCTGAACCTTAGGGTTTGGGGCAGTACGGCATTGCCACATATGAGGCGTTGGCTTGACCCTTCTACGGCTGGACCATTGGTACTGTGGCATGTGATGGATGTTTCTAAACTAATTTCAAGTGTTGAGAACTATTTGGGAAATCTTGGGTGTTTGTTTATTTGATCGGAAAGTTTAACATTGTCTATTTATCTGGAATGTGATACAATATTTGGAATCCACATCTAGTTATGAGATAACTAATTTGAATGTTACAAATCTAGCAGTTCAGTCTCAGATGATCGGTTGCCACGGGATTTTGATGTGATCAAAAGTCCGTCGCAATCACGCAGCGTACGCGGATACTCGCCGGGTAAACTTAATAGACAGCCATGCCCCATAGCCCCGACGAAGTGACTGTAGGAGAACCCCGTCGCCAAAAGCATCCGTTCGGGTGCTCGCGGCAGCGGTGTTCCGCCTTAGTGCACTTCGTCGACGGCATCGGGGGTGCGGCCATCTACTAAAGTTTGCGACAAGCATTCGATCAGGATGTCGGGAATCTTGTTGAATTGCCCGACTTGACATTGAAAAGTGTTTTCGATATTGAGACTAAAATGCGGGGTTTATAATTGTTAGGCATGCGATGTCTAAGGAATTCATTTGGTTAGGCATGAGATGTCTAAGGAGGTTGCAGATTCCAACTGTTGTAGTTTTATATTTTCTTTTCTGCGACCGTAAGTGTAATATATGGTGTATCGCCGGTTTCGTTGCTATACATCAATGACAATTGGGATACACATATTTACTTACGTTGATGATATGTGATATTATGTGTTGCTGTGATATGTTATATTGGATCGTCGTGTTTTGAATAGCCGGGGGTTTTATGTGAGATGAGAGTTTTTCTTTTTCATTCGTTTAAAATTCATTGTATGTAATATTCTTTTATTGGGGCACTTTCGGGCTGAGGATGATGTCACCATTGTATATTATTTACTTTTCCGCATTAGGTAGACCCAAGGCGGGGAGCACAAGTAACCGGGTTCTTGGGTCCAGTGGGAGACCATCTCGAGGAGTCGAGACCGGGTCTCTTAACCCTAGAATTGGAAGTGTTACTTGCCGCTCTCGTAGGGTTCTAGGGATATGGATTTGGCTATTCATTGCGACCGTGGAATCCGCGTTTTATACAGGCTCGCATAAAACACAGAAATCCTAGTATATCCAATATTTCATATGTTATCTTCTGCTGCAATGTTCTGTGATGAGATCATATTACTGCCTGAGATGAATGTTTATATTATATATATGAGATATATGTTATATTGAAGATTTCGTTTCAAATGTGATGCTTGTGAAGCATAATAAAATGGGACTTCATTAATGAGATTAATGAAATAAAAGAAACCTAAAGATGTTGTAGAAAGTTGTTTAAAAACAGGTAGCTCTAGTTCTTTCTTTGCATAGCGGTGTTCCTTGTAGAACATCCAGCACCTTATTCGATAAGGAAAGAGCCGAGTTCCCTTCACCGGGAGTGACCTCTTTAGCGAAACTAGCAGATACTACAAACTCGGTTTGTCTTTTGATTGTTTCTATAGTTTTTGCTTTGCATAGTGATATTTGTGAAATATCCTGCACCTTGATTCAATATTTGTGAGATTTGATTTTAAGAAACATCAAGAAAATAGATCTAGAATCAAGAATTTATGAATTTATACAATATCAATTTGGTTTATTAAGATTATGAAGAATAGCTTGTAGGATCCGATTGAGTTAATAGCTAATGATGAATCTAATAATTCCTAATCTTATCTATTGATAATTTGTAGCTAGATTGATGATTATGAATGAAGATTAGAGATCGATTGAAGAAACTAAGGTTTCTCCTTCACTATCCTTTGTCTTTTCAATCATAATCATTCGGATTTAGCCTCTAGCAAAGAAAATCACCGATTGTTTGATCCCTAATTTGCAACGAAATAATCAAGAAGTTATCTCGCTCCAAATTAGGTCATCAACGATTCATTTCGCTAAGGTTCACAAATCTCATAAGAATTAAGAATTAGTATTAAGATTTGATCATCATTAGATCTATCAATTCTTTCAGATCCTCCACAAGCGGAGAATTTTACTCACGCATCATCAGAAAACAATCAAGAACGAAGAATTTCATAATGCGAGAATGAATGGAAAGCGAGAATAACAATTTTCACCTTTATTTAGATCTCCTTCAAATTACACCTCTCACTCAAGTTTACAAGACTAGCTCTAGCTCACTCATTTGAAGGGGAATTCGTCGTCGATCTTTGAATGGCTCGATCGTCGTGAGTCGCGGATCGTCGTGGATCTCTTGCTCGGATGATGATCAGCGTTGCAATAGAGAATCTTCGGTCTTCGCTCGATTTTTCTCTCAATGGATCTTGATTTGGTTCAAGTTGTGTCACCAACTTGATTTGAATTGATTTGGATTTATGCTAGAATTTTCACCTTAATTGTGTAACTAAAATTTTGAACAACCTTCAACCCTAGATCTAGCTCCCCTTTTATAAAATTCAAATAAATCTTCCCTCCAAAGTTAGGTTGTTAGAGAGAGCCTTCTAGAATGAGATTGTTAGAGGGAATATTTTAGAAGAAGGTTGTTATGCAGAGCCTTTCAGAAGAAGCCACGTGGTAATTTAAGCGTCCTGAAGAAGTTAGACAGTTGAAAGGGAAGCCTCGGGGAATGTTTCAGTCGCCGATGAGTCGGATCGGCCGCGGATCCGCGGCGGATCGACCTGACTCGGCCGCGGATCCGCGGCCATATAGTGAGCTTGGTGCATCATTTCTCTAGGCTTTTCTTTTGTTGTCTTTAGGGTTGTTTTCTGATGTCTGGAATCTTATTATACTTTCTTGTTTACTACCAGATCTCAAGTCTTTGACTTGCTGTATTTTATCGGCACTTTTAGCAGTTCCAGCTCTTTAACCTGGAGAATTTCCTGCACACAATCTCGAGACAAGTATTGAGATATAAAAATCATGCGAGTAGTAATAAACACTTAATTTCCCTTTAGAATGTTGATTATAACTATAACACATGGTATTTGTTATTTTCCAGATGAATTCGTAATCTGTGTTATATTTACAATAAACACCCTCACATGATCGATAAGAGTAGGAAAATTAATGTCTTGAGAATGCACTATTTTCGACTGATCATTAGGCGTATCCTTTGTTGACGTCAGCGGATCAGAGAGGAGATCGTGCATTTAAGAGGGAGTGCCGATTCGATCGTACGTTCATTGAGGCGCTAGGCCACGTGTCCGACGGCGGTTGGCTGACGTGACGGGTCGTCGATGTCCTCTGCGCATGAAGGGACGTGTTCAATGGTCGTGCGACACGTGGAACGTCGATGGCCGTTGAGCGCGAAGCGTTATTTTGGCGGGAAATGATCAGAGCCGTCGGATGCATTTGCCAATACGCTATAAATAGAGGTGGGATCCCCCCAGGGTCCACACTTTGCCATCATTTCTCTATTGCTGCGAGAGTTAGCTCGGCGCTCTTTCCTTTAGGTTAGATCTCTCGCGCTCTTTCATCGGAGGACTCCTTCTTAAACTCAAGTTAGATGTCTTCTTCTGAGGAGTCCGTTGAGATAGTTACGGTAGAGTCTAGGGAGTCTTCCGCTGCTTCTTCCTCTGCCCCATCATAGTCGGATTCCCCTTGTAGAGTTAGGGTTACCTTGAAAGTCGACCTTAGCACCACCATGAGGTTCTAGAGGCATCAAGCATGCTAAATTTTAATTTTATTAGGTGCTAAGTTAGACTAACAAGATCTTTACTAGATTATTTAGGGTTTGCCTTTGTGATGTGATGAACTTAAGAAAAGAAAATAGCATACAACCTTTGTAGTTCGAGTCCTTCTCTTCAATAGCTCCGGGTTGAAGTCCACGCGACTTTACTAGGCTCCTCTTCGAGTTGAACGAACCTCCTTCGTGATCTTCGCACCAAAGACGATCCACCTGAAGTCCACAAGCTCAAGCTAACCCTTCACTAAACTCATTAGTGAAGGCAACACTCCACATCAAATTGCTAATCTAACGTGTGATGGTGAAGTAGGGTTTAATTTGCTCACTAGGGTTTTCACAAGTTCAATAATTCACATCACATGTGAGGATTTGAACTTGGAAGTGAGGTGAAGAGGAAGAGGAAGCAAATGGCTCTCTCTTTCCTCACTTATTCAAGCATAGAATAAAATTGCTATTCTAAATTGCAACCATGCTTGAATAGCGAGTCAAGACTAATATACAAATAATAAAACCCATGCCTTGCCCATTCCACAAATATCTCCACAATTTACACCTCATTTTTCTATTTTCTAAAAATAGAAAAACATGCCATGCTTCATATAATAATATATATTTATATATATCAAATATACATTAATATATATATATATATATATATATATATATATATATATATATATAAAGCAATTAGTAAGCTAATAATATTAGTTAAGATATAATTATATCACATATAATATATATCATATTATTAAATCAACACTTGATCTAATAATCCGGTTATATCACATATAACCGACTAATATCATTAATCTGAATATCACATTATCAAACCAACACTTGATTCGATAATCCGGTTATATCACATATAACCTGACCGACATCAGATAACTGCCAGATTATAATACGGTATCACATACTCATATTTAATCAGGCCTATGCACATATCAACATATGTGCCTTACTTCGTTTCGCTCGAACCAGGAAACTTCTGTGTGGGACTCTAAAGACTCGTAAATACGCCAGCAGTAGGTAATGATCACATCAATCACCTACAAGCCGTCAGCGGTACTAGCTGGATGTAACGACTACCCGGGTATTGAGCGATATGAAGATCAACAAGCAAGTTTATCCATACTCTCCATGAAGCCTATCTGTAACACTACCGTACAGTCCGGTCTCTTCTTCTGATATGTCGCATATCATGTCTAGGGGTGGTAAACGTCAGTCCCCAGTAACATGATAATTCTTGCCGATGTCTGGCCTATAACGGTTTAAAAAACTACTGATAACTCTTATCAGTAAATCTCAGCAGCAGCCCTGGCCGGGGACTTCCAGTTATAGCCAATCGAGCATAGCGCAACATCAACCCCAATACCGGAGAGACGAAACCCCTTCTATCGCTCATTGCCTCCATATGACTCGGGACTGTACCCAAAATCCACCTGTTTCCATGACTCCTTTGAGCCGTGGTAGGGAGGAAATCAAATCACAGTGGGAGCTACGCAAGACTCTATGACGATCTCGGGTCTACAGACTAACCTATACCAGTGTCACCAGAGAACTGCTATCTGACGATAGGTATACTACCATATAAGAGTCCTCGGCGAGTCATGTTTGGTGTACCCATTCTCCAATGAGCACCTGTGTACAATCTTTGATGTCACACACCAATGGTTGTGGAATCAACCATCGCCCTCTAAGGGACAAGAAACGTACACATTAGTCTACTCTGGAATATCGATGCCCTAGTCTCGATATTCCCACGACTAGGAACTGATTAAATGATGTACTTTTTGACTACCCTGGCCTCACTAGTATGATCTCATCATAATCCTGGTAGTCAAGTACATATCCTAAGGGCTTTATCAACATGTAAGAGACAGACAGTATAAATACCATTCTACATGTTAAGATAAAGGTAAGCTGATAGCATACTATCATGTCGAGCAAGAAAGTCCTCTATATATATGTCCAAGCATCCACTATATCATCAATAATGGACTCTTGGGCATACATATTCCTAACAATCTCCCACTTGCACTAAGGCCAGTTGTTGTAGTATCTCATACCTAACGTCCCAAAAGTCTCTCGAATAGCATTTGGAGAATGGCCTCGGTGAGTGGATCCGCTGTGTTATCCTATGTGTTATCCTCTGTGTCAACTCTCCTGACCTTGATCTCCCGGAGATCAACCATCTCCCTGATCATGTGATATTGTCGAAGAATATGTCTGGATCACTGACGGGACCGGGGTTCCTAGGCCAAAGCCACAGCTCCATTGTCATCTCAATACACAGGTATTGGATGCCTAATGGTAGGAACCTAGTTCATCTCATGAACTCTATTCATCCAGACAACCTCTTTGGCAGCATCGTTGTTAGCGATGTAATTAGCCTCTATCAACGAGTTTGCTACGGTTTATAGCTTGGAACCCTTCCAACATACCGTCCCTCCACTGAGGGTGAAGACAAAACCCGAGACTGACTTTCAGTCGTCGTTATCACTCTGGAATCTCGAATCGGTAAAGGACGCCATCTGGAGTTCACCGTTACCATACACCAAGAACATCTCTTTAGTCCTTCTCAAGCACTTAAGAATGTTCTTCAGCTGTCCAGTGGTTTTACCAAAAATCTTTTCGATACTTACTCACTACACCTAGTGAGTAAGCTACATCTGGTCTGGTACATAACATCGCATACATGATTGACCCGTTTGCCAAAGCATAGGATATCCCTTGTATGCGAGCCCTCTCCAATCAGTCTCGAGAGACATCTCTTTGGAGAGAGTGATTCCTAAACAAGCGGGTACATTACCATGCTTAGAATCATCCATACTAAACCCCTTTAGCATGGTGTCTATGTACCTGGATTGGGACAATTCGAAATCCGTTTAGATCTATCTCTATAGATCTATATCCCCAGGATGTATGAGACATCAGTTAGATCTTTCATGGAGAACCTGTGTGATAAGAGGTGCTTGACCGAGTGTAGCATAGGAACACCCTTTTCTATCAAGAGTATGTCATCCGCGTACAATATGAGGAAGACAACCATTGTCATACCCCGCTTCCCAGAGTGCGCTAAGATCGGCACGCGACAGAGCCAACCATGCTACCTGTGGATAGGAAATATCCCTCCACAGTCACATTACGGCTGTAGAGATATCAAGAACAGTAATAAACTATCTAATACATGTCCATAAGCCAGAATAAACGAGTCATAAAATAAAATAATACGGAAGCAAAAGATCCAAGTACAATAATAATCCGGAATGTACGTCCCATAATGCGGGCTCACATCAGGAATGAAAAATACTGAAAGGAAAACTAAACTAAACTAATAACAGGTCTTCACTGTTCGGCCTGTTGATCAAAGTATTCCTGAACAGCCTGCGATAAGGATAAGGGATCTAGGCCATGCAAAACCCAGACGTCAGTGCGTCATAATATCAATAATATTAAGCAAGCATGATGTAATGAAATATGCAGGCATCAAGTATGAATAGTAACAAGTTATCAAGAAATAAGCAGTAACATGAATATATAGATCAGTGAACAGGATATATACAGATGAAGTGCAGTGAGTAGTCTAAACTGTGCTACAGGGTTATATACTCTAAAGTTATTTGAAATCAATTAATGTAGTCCTCATCGTAACCCATCGGTCTATGCCCCGTTCATTCCCCACGGGACCACGGTAAAATGATATGATAGACTGTGAGTCTATGCCCCGTTCAATCCCCACGGGACCACGGTAAAATGATATAACAGACAGTGAGTCTATGTCCCGTTCATTCCCCACGGGACCACGGTAAAATGATATAATAGCCTTTTGAGTTACGTTTAGCTACATTCTTGATTTCCCCATACCCCCAAGTTATGTGTAAGTCAAGTATTGATAAATCTGGAGCTAATGCCAACACAGGATCAAGCAGGTACAAGTTTGTCTAAATAGACACAGGATATGTCCGTAGGGACAACAGGTCAAGATTGTTGGCATTAGTAACAAGATCAGGTAATAAGTCAAGTAGTAATATATCAGGTCATGTCAGGTAGTGCACATGTATCAAGTCATGTCAAATAGGGTATCAGGTCAAGTCAGGTAGTGCACAGGTAACAAATGGGTAATCATAATCAACTGTAGTAAGTATGAATGCACGAAATCAAATATAACAATACAATGAAATAATGTAACATGGTAGGTATAAAATCAATGGATGCACAATTATCGATTAGGGTTTTATTTATAGTTCTAATACTAATTAGGATGCACTTTATTAAACATGGGGTGTTACAACAACAATATTAGGTTATTAATGAGATTTGTAGATGCAGCTATATGCATTCTATATGATATGGATGCAAACGGATATCGTATACCCGTAAAATGATAAACTGGTAATTACAGAAAGTACATTTTAAATAATATGAACTGTTATACTAAACTGGATGCAATATATTATAGTATAATAAGTAACAATACAGGTTTTCATGCCCTAGATCTAAAATGTATTATATGAATGTAAACGGACATCGAATAAATCGATAAAACTGAAAACAATAATGCGGATTGCAAAATTAACCATTTTGAAGTATTATATTTCAAATAGATATAGATTATGGTATTATAGCATGTAGCAAGATTAACTTGCCTAGACGGAACACGAAATGGATATGTACGGTACGTCCGACGTCGGCAAAATGTCGCGACGCACGCACGGCACACGGGACGGGTCCAAGCAACGCAAGAGGGTGATCATGCAGGTAAGGTGCATCGTCTGGGTCGTCAGGAACGACAGCGACATCACGGCTCTGCCGATCTATGAATATACAGATCCAAGAATAAAGAAAAGAAAAAGAAAAGAAGAGAAGAAGAGGAAGAAGAAAGGAGAAGGAAGGGTTTGCTGCTTACATGGTTGTGCACTGGGGTCAGGAAGATGAGATGGTGTCGAGGAGATGAACGGCGATGAGCTAGGGTTTGCTGTTAGGGTTAGGTTAGGGTTTGGGCTTGGTTTCGGTTTTCTGGGTTTCTTAATGTAGAGGGTGTGCAGGATCTGGTGAAGGAGAAGAGAACAAAAGAGAGGGAGAGAAGAGGGTGGTGATGAGATGAGGTGGTCGGCGGCGACGAGGTGATGGTGATGGGTGTTCTCGGGTTGCGGGGTATGTGTGCAGGGTGCTTGGGAGAACGAAGGAGGATGGTGGAGGAGGAAGAGATGAGGAGCTTGGTGAGGCAGAGGGAGTCTAGGGTTAGGGTTTGAGTTGCGATGAGTTTTGGTGATGGGTTAAGGAAGAAGGAGCTCGCTGGGTTTTAAAGGAGGAGACAGCGAGAAAGTATGCGTAGTTTGTTAAGGGAGGTGATCGCATCTGAAGGGAGGTGACGCGATCCAAGATCACCGCGAGAGGAGAGAGAAACGCGCGCGAGAGGAGAGAGATAGAGAGGGAGGAGAAAGAAAGTTGTCGGTAGCGGGGAGAGAGAAAGAGATACTGTGAGGGTTAGAGGGAGAAAAGAAAGAGGGGAGAGAGAGAGTGTTTGTTAATATTGTTTAGATTTAACAAAAAATTGTTAGTTAAAGAGCTAGGATTTTCAATTGAAAAAATATAATTAGTTAAAGGAATTATTAACTGTAGAATTTTAAATTAAATATTATATTAAATAAATTTGAAATTTGGCGGGATACAAAAATATTCCAAAACACGCCCGGGTCGGGTCTAAAATTTCAGTTTTAAAATATGAAAATTATATGCGACGTTCAAAATTCAAAATGAATACTTGGGTAATGAAAATGCATATCCCCAAGAACGCATGTACGTACATGCGCGTAACCATCCAAACAAGTCCGTTTTACTGAACGGGACATGAACAAGATGCGCGGATGCTATCACGGGGTTAGGGGTATCATGCAGGCCATGTAATGTATTTTTTAAAATATTTTACGTGACTTAAAATGTTATATTGTAAAATGCAATGCCAGATAAAATGCCAGTATGCAGTATTCATGAAAGTGCACAAGTCTACGTAACAAGTCAGGATACATGAATCAAGACAGGTTTCAAGCAAGCGGGTTGGGTCGGATGCAAATACAAATGTCAAATATACTATTCGCACCCAAAACACAATAAATCAAGAAAATACCATAAATAAAGAAATACGTGCACTGGAATTGGTATAAATGAACTAGAGTGTTACATTATACCCAACTACAAAAAGAATTTCGTCCTCAAAATTCCAAGAACAAGGAAAGATAAACAATCATGAAACTACAAGAATAGGTGTAGAAACTTCTGTCGAATTTCATCTTCACGTTCCCAAGTCGATTCTCTATGCGAGCGATTTTCCCAAGAAACAAGTACGAGAGGGATAACCTTGTTCTTAAGAACCTTTTCTTTTCGATCCACAATCAACATCGGTCGTTCTTTAAAGGTCAAATCCTCTCTTACCGTCAGTTCCGAATGATCCAGCACGTATGTTTCATCTCGAACATATTTACGGAGTTGAGATATATGAAACACGTCATGAACATTCGCCAAAGATTGTGATAAAGCCAATCGATAAGCCACTTCTCCAATACGCTCCAAAATCTCGAAAGGCCCCACGAATCGAGGACTAAGCTTGCCTCGACTCCCAAAACGAATCACTCCTTTAGTTGGTGATATCTTCAAGAATACCAGATCACCAACAACAAACTCTAGAGGTCTTCTCGATGTATCGGCCCAACTCTTCTGCCGATCTTGTGCTGCCTTCATAAGATTCCGGATAGTACTAACTTTCTCAACTGTTTGCATGATCAAATCAGGTCCCAACAATCTTCGCTCTCCAACATCATCCCAAGAAATGGGTGAGCGACACTTGCGACCATACAATACTCTGAATGGATCCATCTGAATAGTCGCCTGAAAGCTGTTATTGTAAGAAAACTCCACCAAGGGTAGATGATCCTCCCATGAACCCTTGAAGTCTAACATGCAATCTCTCAACATATTTTCAAGAGTTTGGATCGTTCTCTCCGATTGGCCATCTGTCTGAGGATGATAAGCTGTGCTAAACTTCGATCGCGTCCCCAAACTTTCCTGTAAACTCTTCCAGAAGTGCGATAAGAATCGGGTGTCACGGTCGGACATGATGCTCACAGGTACTCCATGCAATCTCACAATCTCCTACAAGTACCGTTCTGCCAACGCTTCCGTTAATTGACCAACTCGAAATGGTATGAAATGAGCTGCCTTGGTCAATCGATCAACAATCACCCAAACTGCATTGTTGCCCTTTGGACTCCGCGGTAAAGCTGTCGTGAAATCCATGGTTATATGTTCCCACTTCCATTGAGGAATCGGAAGTGGTTGCAATAAACCAGCAACCCTTTGATGTTCAGCCTTAACTTGCTAACACACCAAGCACTTCGCCACAAAGCGAGCAATTTCCCCTTTTCATGCCTTCCCACCAGAAATGCTGTCTTTGAACGCGATACATCTTCGTGCCTCCAGGATGTACGGAATACGCGGAACTGTGCGCCTCCTTCAAAACTACTTCACGAATTCCCCCCTTTGGTACACACAAACGGCTACCATATAGCAACGAACCATCTTCATGAATCAACAAGTCCGTTCGAAGTCCAGTTTCAACCTGTTCCCGAAACTTCTGCAATCTTGGGTCCTGCGACTGCGCTGCTTTAATATTCTCGATCAATGACGACTGTACTTGCAGCTGCATCAACTATCACGAAGAATGCGGTAGTACGATCTCCAACTCGAATCTCCGAAAGTCTTCGATAAGCTCCTTCTGTGCAGTCAACATCCGAATTGCTGGCAACCGACTAAGCGCATCCGACACTACATTAACTTTCCCCGGATGGTACTTGAGATCAAGATCATAGTCAGCCATCAGCTCCAACCATCTACGCTGCCTCATGTTAAGCTCTTTCTGCGTGAACACAAACTTTAGACTTTTGTGATCGTTGAATACTTCGACCCTTCCGCCCAATAAGTAGTGTCTCCAAATCTTCAAAGCGAAAATTATTGCTGCAAGCTCCAAATCATGAGTTGGGTAATTTTTCTCATGGGTCTTCAACTGCCTCGATGCGTAAGCTATAACTTTCCCATGCTGCATCAAAACACATCCTAAACCTTTCCCAGATGCGTCGCTATGAATCACCAAGCCTCCGGAACCGTCTGGTATGGTCAGAATAGGAGCGGTTATCAACCTTTGCTTCAACGCCTCAAAAGATGACGCACAACGATCCGTCCACACGAACGATACTTCCTTCCGCGTAGGCTTGGTCATAGGCTCAGCCAAACGAGCAAAATTCTCCATGAACCTTCTGTAATATCCGGCAAGTCCAAGAAAACTTCTGATCTCTACTATGTTCTTCGGAATCGGCCGATCTTGAACTGCTGCAATCTTTTCGGGATCAACGGCGATTCCATCTCCGGATACGACGTGCCCAAAAACTTCACTTTTTCAAGCCAAAACTCGCACTTGCTCATCTTTGCATATAATCTTTCTTGCCTCAATGTCTGTAATGCGATCTTCAAGTGTTCCGCATGCTCTTCAATGCTCCTCGAGTAGACCAGAATATCATCAATGAACACCACTATAAGCTGGTCCAAGAGCGGTGAAAAGATTCGGTTCATCAAGTCCATAAATATCGCCGGTGCATTCGTGACTCCGAATGGCATCACTAAATACTCGTAATGTCCATACCGAGTTCGGAACGCAGTCTTGCAAATATCTTCTGATTTAACTCGGACCTGATGATATCCGGATCGCAAATCCAGCTTCGAGAATACCCTCGCGCCACTGAGTTGCTCGAATGATTCGCCAATGCGAGGGATCGGGTACTTGTTCTTAATAGTCACCCGGTTCAATTCTCGATAATCGATGCACATCCTCCTTATACCATCTTTCTTCTTGACTAGAAGAACTGGAGCTCCCCAAGGTGAATTGCTGCTGAGAATCCAACCCTTCTCTAGCAATTCGGTAACCTGCTTCTTGACTTTTTCCAACTCCACTGGTGCCATTGGATAGTACGCCTTTGAGATTGGCGCTGCACCAGGAACAAGATCAATCACGAATTCCACATCTCGTTTGGCGGCAAACCCGAGATGTCCTCGAACATATCCATGAACTCTCGAACTACAGCTGGCGCTTCCTCCTTATCAGCTTCCGTTGTCGAAAGAACATTGCTTGTTGGCCTAGCCCTAAACTCGACTGGCCCGACAGAACTGCTACCTCCAGCAAAAACAAACTCCGGATGACCGGGAATCTGGAGAATCACTTTCTTTGCCCTACAATCAATGTGAGCGTGGAAGTGATGAGAAAGTCCATTCCCAAGACAACATCATAACTGCCGGTATCGATCACCAAGAAATCTGCAAAACATGAACTGGTAAGCAATGAAACTGAGAGAACCAAGGAAATTTCACGACCATGAATCAAGGAAATGAATCAAGACCAGGACTCCAAGTTACTTAAATAGAGTACCGCATAATAACCATGCAGCAGTTCATAGTTACAATCACATAACTCCACTCAAGTCGCCCAAATCCTAGAGATAAACAATAGGGAACCAAAAGTTTCAAGTCGAGATGCAAAGAGGTTTGCATATCGTCAAGGTAAGGATCAGGAGGAAGTTAAGATTCAAGAATTGAAAGATGGTAAAGTGGCAGGACATGTTCCTAATCACGAGTATTCCGATTCGTGTATTGAGTCCAATACCCAACTACGAAAGAATCAAACCCGATTAACCTAAATCCTATGGCTCTAATACCAAACAAACCCTGTCATACCCCGCTTCCCAGAGTGCGCTAAGATCGGCACGTGACAGAGCCAACCATGCAACCCGTGGATAGGAAATATCCCTCCACAGTCACATTACGGCTGTAGAGATATCAAGAACAGTAATAAACTATCTAATAGATGTCCATAAGCCAGAATAAACGAGTCATGAAATAAAATAATGCGGAAGCAAAAGATCCAAGTACAATAATAATCTGGAATGTACGTCCCATAATGCGGGCTCACATCAGGAATGAAAAATACTGAAAGGAAAACTAAACTAAACTAATAACAGGTCTTCACTGCTCGGCCTGTTGATCAAAGTATTCCTGAGCAGCATGCGATAAGGATAAGGGATCTGGGCCATGCAAAACCCAGACGTCAGTGCGTCATAATATCAATAATATTAAGCAAGCATGATGTAATGAAATATGCAGGCATGAAATATGAATAGTAACAAGTTATCAAGAAATAAGCAGTAACATGAATATATAGATCAGTGAACAGGATATATACAGATGAAGTGCAGTGAGTAGTCTAAACTGTGCTACAGGGTTATCTACTATAAAGTTATTCGAAATAAATTAATATAGTCCTCATCGTAACCCATCGGTCTATACCCCGTTCATTCCCCACGGGACCACGGTAAAATGATATGATAGACTGTGAGTCTATGCCCCGTTCATTCCCTACGGGACCACGGTAAAATGATATAATAGACCGTGAGTCTATATCCCGTTCATTCCCCACGGGACCACGGTAAAATGAAATAATAGCCCTTTGAGTTACGTTCAGGTACATTCTTGATTTTCCCATACCCCCAAGTTATGTGTAAGTCAAGTATTGATAAATCTGGAGCTAATGCCAACACATGATCAAGCAGGTACATGTTTGTCTAAATAGACACAGGATATGTCCGTAGGGACAACATGTCAAGATTGTTGGCATTAGTAACAAGATCAGGTAATAAGTCAAGTAGTAATATATCAGGTCATGTCAGGTAGTGCACATGTATCAAGTCATGTCAAATAGGGTATCAGGTCAAGTCAGGTAGTGCACAGGTAACAAATGGGTAATCATAATCAACTGTAGTAAGTATGAATGCACGAAATCAAATATAACAATACAATGAAATAATGTAACATGGTAGGTATAAAATCAATTGTAACGTTTTAGAAATCGTTTTGCGAATTTTTCCGTTTTAGGGCAAAATTGTCGGTTTTTCCCGTTTTAACCCGATTTCGATCAAACGACCGTATAACCTTACCGACACCTTATTTGTCCAAAATAAAGCTTGTGCATGAACTTTGGGAGTATTTGGGAGGTTTTGGTTCAGATAGATTTTTTCCCGAAAAAAATATTATTTTAAGCGGTGTTTTGTGCACGTAAATCGGGAAATTTTTTATTTTTGTGAATAAATTAATTTTTGTCACTAGAATTATTTTAGAAGGTTCTTTTTAAATATCTAGATATTTTTTGGTGACTAATGTTTTCTTTTTAAAATTTAAAGGAAAAGGGTGTAATGGTGGCAAAATGCATTAATTAGCATTTAATTCTCTTTTTCCTTGCTTTTTCTTCACAAAATATTACACAAACCCCCCCCCCACTCACCTTGGCCGACCCTAACTCCCCCATTTCTGTCCAAAATCATTCCAAGCTCATTTCTCTCTCATTTCCTTTCAAAAACACAAAAAGATATCCAAAAATAAATCCAAAAATTCCTATATAAATATTAAACCTTTTTCCTTCACTAATCCTTCATGGATCTTCATCAAAGCTTGAGTTTTGGAGGCTAAAGTGATGGATCTAAGTTCTTTTTGGTGTTCTTGAGGAGGTATAATTTCTTACCTTAATCCATAATTAATTGCTTTAATCTTTAACTAGCTAATTTAGTTAACTAGTTAAGTGCTTAGTTTAGCATTTAAATCATGATTAATTCATTATATTTGGTTTAAGAAATTCATGTTAGGGTTAAATTTTGATTAAGTGATTAGTGTTTAATTCAAGTGTTAAATTGTGTTTTGGAAAAGAATAATCTAGTAGAAAGTGTTAAAATTTGCTAATAAGCATTTTGTTTAATTAAGCAAAATTGCTTACTAGATTTTTGCTAAAACATAATTAGCTAGTGTAAAAAATATAGGATTGGTTTAGATAGCTTAGTTAAGCTATTTTAAGGTATTTGTAATTGTTAGATTTGTGTTATCTTGAATCTAGTGCGATATATTGCGATAGGTTGCTTACTAGATTTCGGGGTTTTCCGACGTAGGGTTCGTTTGGTAGTTGCGAGGTTATATCCAGTGTATTCCTCGTAATTTTTGTGTTGTGTTGCGCGATCGGGACGATCGGGGTCTAGACGTGGTGTTTTGTAGTTTAGCGACCCCAATTAGGGTTTTGGCCGGTATCGTGCGCGATAGATGCGCTAAGCGCGCAGTGTAATTTTCCGGGCGTTTTCGTCACGTTTCGTTGTCTTTCCGTCATTATAGGATATTTAGCTTATGTGTTGTATTTATGAAATTTTAGGTTCGCAAGCAGGGACTTCGGGTGCTGCGGACAAGGGGAAGCAGGTGGTCGGATTTTCTTAGCTCGAGACCATCGGTGAGTAGATTTAACATCTACCGGGAAATCGCCCGTATGGCGTTATGCGTCGGGGCGAATATGATATGATAGCTGCATGTATTTGCATATTAGTTACTTTCATATGAATGTCATTGCATAGAATTATCTGTTGTACTTGACTCGTACCTACAGATATAACACATTACTGACGGTTTATGTTGCACGAGCACTAAATTGTATGCTACACCCACACCGTCTGTAATTGCCATAACACGCACAAACACCTACATATGTGATATGATAGTGGATAGGAATGATTAGAGTAGTAACTCATATTCTATTGTGCATATGAAATACTGTGGACACATACATACGTGATATTGCATTGGGCAGGAATAGTTAAGGTAGTGAACCTTATTCCACTTCACTTATATCTTGTTATAATTACCTATACATCATGCATACATATTGACATGTACACCCTCGTACTTGATTACATGTGGATACTTAAACCCTGCTACACTTACATGTACACTTCATATGATACTGCATTTATTTTCGAAAGAATTGGGAACCGCCTGATATGTTTTTAAAGCTAGATTCAATTTAAAAAGCGGTTTTCCCTTTATATGCTCATATTGATGTTTTATGTTGCATATATCAGTTTTATATGGATTTTACGCATTGAGATATGGATTTCATATGATTTATGGATTTGAGAACCGTGGGGGATATTTTCAAGAAAACTTTGTATTGTTTGAAAACCCGGTTTCTCTTGATCTGATATTTGATGCGTCCACCATGTGATTTCTCGGTTCTGAGATTTGGCTTGTGATACTCGATTCGAGGAGCGGGATGCACCGTCTGCGGGTACATGGTGGACCCGGTATGGTACCCCGGGGTGAGTGGTGATTTCGTGGTGTAGACGATAAACCTGACGGTGGGACCACTACCTACCGGTGATTGTATTTGGACTCGGCGGTTATCATGGAGATACCGACCGGAGTGAGGTATGACATATCGTCAGGGCTAGTCATGGTGACAGCGCCTGAGTTATGAGGATTTACGTGTCGATGCTAGACACGGGTTTCATGATGTTTCGAGTGTCGGTGTTTGACACTTAGGTTTTCGTGAGACATACAGGATTTGAGGGCCGATCTTAGGATGCGGTGCCTGAGGATTTGGGATTTGATGTGTCAGTGAGAACACTGGTGTTTTTCCATGCTGATGATTTTTGCATGAGATTTTATATTATATCATTCCACACTCAAGATTATGTTGATATGCATTGTTTCATGTAGTTGTAGTACCCTGATGATGTACCTTTACATGATTGTTGCATATTCACCTATCATACTTATGCTATCGGATTACTTATGATAGATAGATCGCTGTTCGTGCATACTTGCGATTACAGTATGATGTTATTTACTATTCACGAGTTGGCAACTCACCCCCGTTGTGCCACAGTGTTGTGCAGGGCTTACCCTCTGAGTAGTCGCGGCAGGGCATCTTTTCATCTCTACTTTTGCGGATACCGCTACGGTTGGCTGTGAAGCCTTGCTTTTAGGTGGGTTGCGGTTATCTGTTTGTACTTTGTATATTTTTTTGTTGGATCTAGTATTCTCCATCTACCACTATGTTGTATATGACTTAGAGACGACTTGTGAGGATTCAGTGTTATATTTTGTGGTGACTTTGGGTGCCGTGCTCGTGGGAGCCCGTTTTTTGTTGAAAAGTTTTACTTCTTTATGCAGTTTTCTTTTATATTTCTTCGCTTCGGCGTCGTATATATGTTGTGGTGGTTGTCTCCGCCGTTGGGCGTGATTTGCTCCCGTTTGGGATGCTTTTATTTATTATCTATGTTGTACCCGTTTTCGGGGTTAGTTTTTACAAAGGAGGTGCTGCCGAAATTTTTAAGAACGAAAACTAAACTTAAAGATTTTTACTTGAAAATTTCCGAATATTTAAAACTATGTTTTTCTCCGTTGATCCAGTTTTGGATGGTTTAGATTTCTGGGTTTCGGCTTACTTAAGTTGCGTACGCCTTTAGTCGTTACGTAGTTTAAGTGCCGGTTACGGGCCAAATTTGGGTCGTGACAAAGTTGGTATCAGAGCGCTAGGTTTTTACCTTTCGGAGTGTAGGATAACCTCGGTATGATGGAGTAGGTAGCTTAAGCAGAGTGGCGTAGCGTGTGTATGTTCCGCGGCATACTTACGACACGGTACTCCGCCTAAGTGACCTTAGGACTTATTGATTGATGTTCCTTCCGTGATTGATATACATCCTTATGATTCGATTTCCGTTTCCTTATCGAATCTTGTTTCAATTTCCAGCCCATATGCCGCCGAAGACTACGAGGGCACAGAGAGTGGCCGCGAGGGCCGAGGCCAGAGTCGACTCGTCTGAGGCGAGGGTTGACCAGGGCGATACACCTGTGGTACCGGAGCACATTTCTATGATTGGTGCTGGTATGCAGGATCTGCGCCAGATTGTGGGGACTTTAGTAGAGGCCATTCGAGCACAGGGGCAGGCTGTTGTTCCACCCGTTGCAGGGACCACGATGGTACCTACTGATCCGGCAGTCGTAGTTGCAGCTCCAGAGGTTATTACCGTGTCACTGACGGAGTTCATGAGGCTGAGGCCTCCGGTGTTTACTGGCACAGATGTTACTGAGGATCCGCAGTCGTTCATCGACCGGATGGCCAGGATTTGTCGCTCACTCCGATGCTCTGACGAGAGATGGGTAGAGTTTGCGAGTTTCCGGCTGGAGGGTATGGCCCAGAAGTGGTGTGAGTCGTTAGAGAGGGGCAGAGCCACTGGTCTTGCTCCTATGACCTGGGCCGAGTTTGTGACGTCGTTTCTTGCCCGTTTTCTTCCACCGAGCGTCAGGGATGCGCGAGCGCGCAGATTTGAGTCTTTACGTCAGACGCCGGGGATGATGGTGTCGGAGTATGATGTATTATTTACTGAGCTGTCGGTGTATGCTCCGTACTTGGTGGCGACTGAGGAGATGAGGGTGAAGAGGTTTGTTCGAGGCCTGCTTACCCAGTTGTTCCTAGCCATCAGCATTCAGCATTGCGACACGTATGCGGCAGCTGTCGATGCAGCCCTATTGGTGGAGGAGCGTCTAGTTGAGTCATCAGTTGTTCCAGAACCGAAGAGGACTCGTACGGATGAGCCAGCACGAGGACCGAGGTTTGTCCGCAGAGGCAGAGTTCCATCAGAATCGGGGAGTAGCAGAGACGTGGGACGTGGCCAGTTATTCAGTTCTTATTCCCAGGAGGGCCAGCGACCGTCTTATGGATGCTTTGGTTGTGGCAGTTTGCAGCATCTTGTTCGGAATTGTACTGTGGTGCGTCAGAGAGGGCCAGCAGTACCGCAGGTTACCTTACCACCTTCTCCGCCTCAGAGAGCGTTGCCTCTTATTCCTGTTGTTGCGCCGCGTCAGACTCCTACTCAGAGAGGTCGTGGTCGCGGTGGTTTTGTGCCGAGAGGACGAGGTGGCAGAGGCAGAGGACAGCCAGTAGCCGGTAGAGGGCAGGCACGGGTTTTTGCCTTGACTCACCAGGACGCTCAGGCGTCTAATGCTGTGGTTTCAGGTACCCTTTCCTTATGTTCTTTTGATGCACTTGTTCTTTTCGATCCGGGATCTACGCATTCGCATGTTTCTACGCACTTCGCGCCGAGGTTAGGCCGAGAGTCGTGTTTGCTAAATCAGCCGTTAGTAGTGACTACTCCTGTGGGAGAGTCGTTTGTTGCGCGGCACGTGTTCCGATCATGTGCTGTCCGCTTAGGAGACAGAGATCTGTCCGTCGACTTGATCCTTCTTGAGATGTTGGACTTCGACGTTCTGTTGGGCATGGATTGGCTAGCTACTTGCTATGCGTCCGTGGACTGCCGCGAGAAGACAGTTAGATTTTGTTTTCCCGGCGAGCCAGTGTTTGTTGTGCAGGGAGACCGTGGTGTCGCCCCTCACAGTTTGATTTCTGTTCTGTGCGCTAGTCGGCTTTTGAGGAGGGGATGTTGGGGATTCTTGGCGTTCACTCATGATACTGGAGGTACGGTGGAGTCGTCGGACCAGGTTTCTACCGTGCGAGAATTTTCCGATGTCTTTCCCGATGAGTTACCTGGGTTGCCGCCAGAGCGCGATATTGAGTTTTACATTGATCTGATTCCTGGCACGGAGCCTATTTCTATACCGCCTTATCGGATGGCTCCGGCAGAGCTTAGAGAGCTTAAAGATCAATTGCAAGAGTTGCTTGTTTTGGGACTTGTGCGTCCGAGTGTTTCGCCGTGGGGAGCTCCTGTTCTGTTCGTCAAGAAGAAGGACGGCAGTTTGAGGCTATGTGTGGATTATCGTCAGTTGAACCGAGTTACGGTGCGGAACAGGTATCCTTTACCCCGCATTGACGATTTATTTGATCAGCTCCAGGGTGCGAAACATTTTTCGAAGATTGATTTGCGTTCGGGTTATCATCAGTTGCGGGTTCGGAATGATGACATTCCGAAGACTGCTTTTCGTACGCGCTATGGGCATTATGAGTTTTTGGTGATGTCGTTCGGACTCACCAATGCGCCAGCAGCGTTCATGGATCTGATGAACCGGATTTTCAGGCCGTTCCTCGACCAGTTCATTATAGTGTTTATTGATGACATACTGGTCTACTCTAGGAGTCATGAGGAGCATGAGCAGCACTTAAGGATTACTTTGCAGATATTGAGAGAGCACCGGCTGTATGCTAAATTCTCAAAGTGCGCATTTTGGCTTGATCGAGTTGACTTCCTGTGTCATGTGGTGACTGGTGATGGTATTCTTGTGGACCCGAGGAAGATCGAGGCTGTACAGCTTTGGCCCAGACCTGTATCGGTGACGGAGGTCCGCAGCTTTTTGGGCTTAGCTGGTTATTATCGCCGTTTTGTGCAGGATTTCTCGAGTATCGCTGCACCGCTGACTGGACTGACCCGGAAGGGGATTCCTTTTCTCTGGACTGATGCGTGCGAGCAGAGTTTTCAGCAGTTGAAGACTCGGTTGACGACAGCACCGGTTCTTTCTTTACCTTCTGGATCAGGCGGCTTTGTTGTTTATTGTGATGCTTCTCGAGTGGGGCTCGGCTGTGTTTTGATGCAGCATGATAGGGTGATTGCATATGCTTCTAGGCAGCTGAAGAAGCACGAGCAGAATTATCCCACTCACGATCTTGAGATGGCAGCGGTAGTCTTTGCGTTGAAGATTTGGAGACACTACTTGTACGGAGAGTCGTGTCAGATCTTCACGGATCACAAGAGTTTGAAGTATATCTTCCAGCAGCGAGATCTGAACCTGAGACAGCGCCGATGGATGGAGCTAGTGAAGGATTATGATTGTGAGATCCTTTATCACCCGGGCAAGGCGAATGTGGTAGCTGATGCTTTGAGTCGTAGGCCCGTGGGTAGCTTGTCCCAGTTGAGCGCAGTTCAGTGTCAGTCTTCTGCAGATTGGCAGCTCTTGTGTGATAGTAGAGTGCAGTTCGAGTTCACTTCCGCTGGGGGACAGCTTGCTCATGTCCTCGCCCGTCCACTTCTTTTTGATCGTATCCGTGAGGCGCAGCCCAGCGATGCCCGTTTGATTGAGATTCTTGAGCTTGTTCGGCAGGGAAGAGTTTCGGAGTTCATGATTGATGACCAGGGTGTGCTACGATGCGGGACTCGTTTGTGTGTACCAGATGTTGATGGGTTGAGACGCGAGATCCTAGAGCAGGCACATCAGTCGGCCTTTAGCGTTCATCCAGGTTCCACCAAGATGTACCGTGACTTGAGGGACTTCTACTGGTGGGAAGGGATGAAGCGTGATATATCGGACTTCGTTTCGAGGTGCCTGACTTGTCAGCAAGTCAAGGCTGAGCATCAGAGACCGGCTGGAGAGTTGCAGCCTTTATCCATTCCGGAGTGGAAATGGGAGCAGATTTCCATGGACTTCATTGTGGGTCTACCCAGGACCAGTCGAGGGTATGACTCCATTTGGGTTATTGTAGACCGGTTGACGAAAGCGGCTCACTTTCTTCCAGTGAAGACCACTTTCGGTTATGCTCAGTATGCTCAGTTATACATAGATGAGATTGTGCGTTTGCACGGTGTTCCCACATGCATAGTATCCGACAGAGGCACCCAGTTTACTAGCCGTCTTTGGCAGAAGCTTCAGGAAGCTTTGGGTACCCGGCTGAGTTTTAGTACCGCTTTTCATCCACAGACCGATGGCCAGTCGGAGCGGACTATACAGACTCTGGAGGATATGCTCCGTGCATGTGTGCTTGATTTTGGGGGCAGTTGGGATCGTCACTTGCCGTTGATTGAGTTCTCCTACAACAACAGCTTTCAGGAGACTATTCAGATGGCACCTTTTGAGGCTTTATATGGTAGGAAGTGTCGATCGCCAGTCTGTTGGACCGAGCTTAGTGAGAGTTTGGTTTTGGGACCCCAGCTAGTTCAGGAGACCACGGAGAAGATCCAGCTGATTCAGGATAGGATGAGAGCAGCCCAGTGCAGGTAGAAGTCTTATACCGACCGTCGTCGTCGCAGACTTGAGTTCGCAGTGGGGGATCATGTATTCCTGAGGATTTCTCCGATGAAGGGCGTTATGCGATTTGGGAAGAGAGGGAAGCTCAGTCCCAGATTTGTAGGTCCTTTTGAGATCCTTGAGCGAGTGGGTTCTGTTGCTTATCGTTTGGCGCTCCCGCCCAGTTTTCCGGATGTTCACCCCGTTTTTCATGTGTCGATGCTTCGTAGATACCTTCATGATCCTTCTCACACGATTCAGAACGAGACCGTTCAGCTTGAGCGCGACCTTTCATTCACCGAGCAGCCGGTAGTTATTTTGGATCGGCAGGTGAAGAAACTTCGGTCAAAGGTCTTGCCATCTGTGAAGGTTCTTTGGCGTAGCCCGACTAGTGAGGAGATCACTTGGGAGGCCGAGAGCGAGATGCGGAAGAAATTCCCTCATCTTTTTGAAGGTACGCTTAGTATGAAATTTTAATTCGGGGACCGAATTTCTATAAGGAGGGGAGATTGTAACGTTTTAGAAATCGTTTTGCGAATTTTTCCGTTTTAGGGCAAAATTGTCGGTTTTTCCCGTTTTAACCCGATTTCGATCAAACGACCGTATAACCTTACCGACACCTTATTTGGCCAAAATAAAGCTTGTGCACGAACTTTGGGAGTATTTGGGAGGTTTTGGTTCATATAGATTTTTTCCCGAAAAAAATATTATTTTAAGCGGTGTTTTGTGCACGTAAATCGGGAAAATTTTTATTTTTGTGAATAAATTAATTTTTGTCACTAGAATTATTTTAGAAGGTTCTTTTTAAATATCTAGATATTTTTTGGTGACTAATGTTTTCTTTTTAAAATTTAAAGGAAAAGGGTGTAATGGTGGCAAAATGCATTAATTAGCATTTAATTCTCTTTTTCCTTGCTTTTTCTTCACAAAATATTACACAAACCCCCCCCCCCACCTCACCTTGGCCGACCCTAACTCCCCCTTTTCTGTCCAAAATCATTCCAAGCTCATTTCTCTCTCATTTCCTTTCAAAAACACAAAAAGATATCCAAAAATAAATCCAAAAATTCCTATATAAATATTAAACCTTTTTCCTTCACTAATCCTTCATGGATCTTCATCAAAGCTTGAGTTTTGGAGGCTAAAGTGATGGATCTAAGTTCTTTTTGGTGTTCTTGAGGAGGTATAATTTCTTACCTTAATCCATAATTAATTGCTTTAATTTTTAACTAGCTAATTTAGTTAACTAGTTAAGTGCTTAGTTTAGCATTTAAATCATGATTAATTCATTATATTTGGTTTAAGAAATTCATGTTAGGGTTAAATTTTGATTAAGTGATTAGTGTTTAATTCAAGTGTTAAATTGTGTTTTGGAAAAGAATAATCTAGTAGAAAGTGTTAAAATTTGCTAATAAGCATTTTGTTTAATTAAGCAAAATTGCTTACTAGATTTTTGCTAAAACATAATTAGCTAGTGTAAAAAATATAGGATTGGTTTAGATAGCTTAGTTAAGCTATTTTAAGGTATTTGTAATTGTTAGATTTGTGTTATCTTGAATCTAGTGCGATATATTGCGATAGGTTGCTTACTAGATTTCGGGGATTTCCGACGTAGGGTTCGTTTGGTAGTTGCGAGGTTATATCCAGTGTATTCCTCGTAATTTTTGTGTTGTGTTGCGCGATCGGGACGATCGGGGTCTAGACGTGGTGTTTTGTAGTTTAGCGACCCCAATTAGGATTTTGGCCGGTATCGTGCGCGATAGATGCGCTAAGCGCGCAGTGTAATTTTCCGGGCGTTTTCGTCGCGTTTCGTTGTCTTTCCGTCATTATAGGATATTTAGCTTATGTGTTGTATTTATGAAATTTTAGGTTCGCAAGCAGGGACTTCGGGTGCTGCGGACAAGGGGAAGCAGGTGGTCGGATTTTCTTAGCTCGAGACCATCGGTGAGTAGATTTAACATCTACGGGGAAATCGCCCGTATGGCGTTATGCGTCGGGGCGAATATGATATGATAGCTGCATGTATTTGCATATTAGTTACTTTCATATGAATGTCATTGCATAGCATTATCTGTTGTACATGACTCGTACCTTCAGATATAACACATTACTGACGGTTCATGTTGCACGAGCACTAAATTGTATGCTACACCCACACCGTCTGTAATTGCCATGACACGCACAAATACCTACATATGTGATATGATAGTGGATAGGAATGATTAGAGTAGTAACTCATATTGTATTGTGCATATGAAATACTGTGGACACATACATACGTTATATTGCATTGGGCAGGAATAGTTAAGGTAGTGAACCTTATTCCACTTCACTTATATCTTGTTATAATTACCTATACATCATGCATACATATTGACATGTACACCCTCGTACTTGATTACATGTGGATACTTAAACCCTGCTACACTTACATGTACACTTCATATGATACTGCATTTATTTTCGAAGGAATTGGGAACCGCCTGATATGTTTTTAAAGCTAGATTCAATTTAAAAAGCGGTTTTCCCTTTATATGCTCATATTGATGTTTTATGTTGCATATATCAGTTTTATATGGATTTTACGCATTGAGATATGGATTTCATATGATTTATGGATTTGAGAACCGTGGGGGATATTTTCAAGAAAACTTTGTATTGTTTGAAAACCCAGTTTCTCTTGATCTGATATTTGATGCGTCCACCATGTGATTTCTCGGTTCTGAGATTTGGCTTGTGATACCCGATTCGAGGAGCGGGATGCACCGTCTGCGGGTACATGGTGGACCCGGTATGGTACCCCGGGGTGAGTGGTGATTTCGTGGTGTAGACGATAAACCTGACGGTGGGACCACTACCTACCGGTGATTGTATTTGGACTCGGCGGTTATCATGGAGATACCGACCGGAGTGAGGTATGACATATCGTCAGGGCTAGTCATGGTGACAGCGCCTGAGTTATGAGGATTTACGTGTCGATACTAGACATGGGTTCATGATGTTTCGAGTGTCAGTGTTTGACACTTAGGTTTTCATGAGACATACAGGATTTGAGGGCCGATCTTAGGATGCGGTGCCTGAGGATTTGGGATTTGATGTGTCAGTGAGGGACACTGGTGTTTTTCCATGCTGATGATTTTTGCATGAGATTTTATATTATATCATTCCACACTCAAGATTATGTTGATATGCATTGTTTCATGTAGTTGTAGTACCCTGATGATGTACCTTTACATGATTGTTGCATATTCACCTATCATACTTATGCTATCGGATTACTTGTGATAGATAGATCGCTGTTCGTGCATACTTGCGATTACTGTATGATGTTATTTACTATTCACGAGTTGGCAACTCACCCCCGTTGTGCCACAGTGTTGTGCAGGACTTACCCTCTGAGTAGTCGCGGTAGGGCATCTTTTCATCTCTACTTTTGCGGATACCGCTACGGTTGGCTGTGAAGCCTTGCTTTTAGGTGGGTTGCGGTTATCTGTTTGTACTTTGTATATTTTTTTGTTGGATCTAGTATTCTCCATCTACCAGTATGTTGTATATGACTTAGAGACGACTTGTGAAGATTCAGTGTTATATTTTGTGGTGACTTTGGGTGCCGTGCTCGTGGGAGCCCGTTTTTTGTTGAAAAGTTTTACTTCTTTATGCAGTTTTCTTTTATATTTCTTCGCTTCGGCGTCGTATATATGTTGTGGTGGTTGTCTCCGCCGTTGGGCGTGATTTGCTCCCGTTTGGGATGCTTTTATTTATTATCTATGTTGTACCCGTTTTCGGGGTTAGTTTTTACAAAGGAGGTGCTGCCGAAATTTTTAAGAACGAAAACTAAACTTAAAGATTTTTACTTGAAAATTTCCGAATATTTAAAACTATGTTTTTCTCCGTTGATCCAGTTTTGGATGGTTTAGATTTCTGGGTTTCGGCTTACTTAAGTTGCGTACGCCTTTAGACGTTACGTAGTTTAAGTGCCGGTTACGGGCCAAATTTGGGTCGTGACAAAGTTGGTATCAGAGCGCTAGGTTTTTACCTTTCGGAGTGTAGGATGACCTCGGTATGATGGAGTAGGTAGCTTAAGCAGAGTGGCGTAGCGTGTGTATGTTCCGCGGCATACTTAAGACACGGTACTCCGCCTAAGTGACCTTAGGACTTATTGATTGATGTTCCTTCCGTGATTGATATACATCCTTATGATTCGATTTCCGTTTCCTTATCGAATCTTGTTTCAATTTCCAGCCCATATGCCGCCGAAGACTACGAGGGCACAGAGAGCGGCCGTGAGGGCCGAGGCCAGAGTCGACTTGTCTGAGGCGAGGGTTGACCAGGGCGATACACCTGTGGTACCGGAGCACATTGCTATGATTGGTGCTGGTATGCAGGATCTGCGCCAGATTGTGGGGACTTTAGTAGAGGCCATTCGAGCACAGGGGCAGGCTGTTGTTCCACCCGTTGCAGGGACCACGATGGTACCTACTGATCCGGCAGTCGTAGTTGCAGCTCCAGAGGTTATTACCGTGTCACTAACGGAGTTCATGAGGCTGAGGCCTCCGGTGTTTACTGGCACAGATGTTACTGAGGATCCGCAGTCGTTCATCGACCGGATGGCCAGGATTTGTCGCTCACTCCGATGCTCTGACGAGAGATGGGTAGAGTTTGTGAGTTTCCGGCTGGAGGGTATGGCCCAGAAGTGGTGTGAGTCGTTGGAGAGGGGCAGAGCCACTGGTCTTGCTCCTATGACCTGGGCCGAGTTTGTGACGTCGTTTCTTGCCCGTTTTCTTCCACCGAGCGTCAGGGATGCGCGAGCGCGCAGATTTGAGTCTTTACGTCAGACGCCGGGGATGACGGTGTCGGAGTATGATGTATTATTTACTGAGCTGTCGGTGTATGCTCCGTACTTGGTGGCGACTGAGGAGATGAGGGTGAAGAGGTTTGTTCGAGGCCTGCTTACCCAGTTATTCCTAGCCATCAGCATTCAGCATTGCGACACGTATGCGGCAGCTGTCGATGCAGCCCTATTGGTGGAGGAGCGTCTAGCTGAGTCATCGGTTGTTCCAGAACCGAAGAGGACTCGTACGGATGAGCCAGCACGAGGACCGAGGTTTGTCCGCAGAGGCAGAGTTCCATCAGAATCGGGGAGTAGCAGAGATGTGGGACGTGGCCAGTTATTCAGTTCTTATTCCCAGGAGGGCCAGCGACCATCTTATGGATGCTTTGGTTGTGGCAGTTTGCAGCATCTTGTTCGGAATTGTACTGTGGTGCGTCAGAGAGGGCCAGCAGTACCGCAGGTTACCTTACCACCTTCTCCGCCTCAGAGAGCGTTGCCTCTTATTCCTGTTGTTGCGCCGCGTCAGACTCCTACTCAGAGAGGTCGTGGTCGCGGTGGTTTTGTGCCGAGAGGACGAGGTGGCAGAGGCAGAGGACAGCCAGTAGCCGGTAGAGGGCAGGCACGGGTTTTTGCCTTGACTCACCAGGACGCTCAGGCGTCTAATGCTGTGGTTTCAGGTACCCTTTCCTTATGTTCTTTTGATGCACTTGTTCTTTTCGATCCGGGATCTACGCATTCGCATGTTTCTACGCACTTCGCGCCGAGGTTAGGCCGAGAGTCGTGTTTGCTAGATCAGCCGTTAGTAGTGACTACTCCTGTGGGAGAGTCGTTTGTTGCGCGGCACGTGTTCCGATCATGTGCTGTCCGCTTAGGAGACAGAGATCTGTCCGTCGACTTGATCCTTCTTGAGATGTTGGACTTCGACGTTCTGTTGGGCATGGATTGGCTAGCTACTTGCTATGCGTCCGTGGACTGCCGCGAGAAGACAGTTAGATTTTGTTTTCCCGGCGAGCCAGTGTTTGTTGTGCAGGGAGACCGTGGTGTCGCCCCTCACAGTTTGATTTCTGTTCTGTGCGCTAGTCGGCTTTTGAGGAGGGGATGTTGGGGATTCTTGGCGTTCACTCATGATACTGGAGGTACGGTGGAGTCGTCGGACCAGGTTTCTACCGTGCGAGAATTTTCCGATGTCTTTCCCGATGAGTTACCTGGGTTGCCGCCAGAGCGCGATATTGAGTTTTGCATTGATCTGATTCCTGGCACGGAGCCTATTTCTATACCGCCTTATCGGATGGCTCCGGCAGAGCTTAGAGAGCTTAAAGATCAATTGCAAGAGTTGCTTGTTTTGGGACTTGTGCGTCCGAGTGTTTCGCCGTGGGGAGCTCCTGTTCTGTTCGTCAAGAAGAAGGACGGCAGTTTGAGGCTATGTGTGGATTATCGTCAGTTGAACCGAGTTACGGTGCGGAATAGGTATCCTTTACCCCGCATTGACGATTTATTTGATCAGCTCCAGGGTGCGAAACATTTTTCGAAGATTGATTTGCGTTCGGGTTATCATCAGTTGCGGGTTCGGAATGATGACATTCCGAAGACTGCTTTTCGTACGCGCTATGGGCATTATGAGTTTTTGGTGATGTCGTTCGGACTCACCAATGCGCCAGCAGCGTTCATTGATCTGATGAACCGGATTTTCAGGCCGTTCCTCGACCAGTTCATTATAGTGTTTATTGATGACATACTGGTCTACTCTAGGAGTCATGAGGAGCATGAGCAGCACTTGAGGATTACTTTGCAGATATTGAGAGAGCACCGGCTGTATGCTAAATTCTCAAAGTGCGCATTTTGGCTTGATCGAGTTGACTTCCTGGGTCATGTGGTGACTGGTGATGGTATTCTTGTGGACCCGAGGAAGATCGAGGCTGTACAGCTTTGGCCCAGACCTGTATCGGTGACGGAGGTCCGCAGCTTTTTGGGCTTAGCTGGTTATTATCGCCGTTTTGTGCAGGATTTCTCGAGTATCGCTGCACCGCTGACTGGACTGACCCGGAAGGGGATTCCTTTTCTCTGGACTGATGCGTGCGAGCAGAGTTTTCAGCAGTTGAAGACTCGGTTGACGACAGCACCGGTTCTTTCTTTACCTTCTGGATCAGGCGGCTTTGTTGTTTATTGTGATGCTTCTCGAGTGGGGCTCGGCTGTTTTTTGATGCAGCATGATAGGGTGATTGCATATGCTTCTAGGCAGCTGAAGAAGCACGAGCAGAATTATCCCACTCACGATCTTGAGATGGCAGCGGTAGTCTTTGCGTTGAAGATTTGGAGACACTACTTGTACGGAGAGTCGTGTCAGATCTTCACGGATCACAAGAGTTTGAAGTATATCTTCCAGCAGCGAGATCTGAACCTGAGACAGCGCCGATGGATGGAGCTAGTGAAGGATTATGATTGTGAGATCCTTTATCACCCGGGCAAGGCGAATGTGGTAGCTGATGCTTTGAGTCGTAGGCCCGTGGGTAGCTTGTCCCAGTTGAGCGCAGTTCAGTGTCAGTCTTCTGCAGATTGGCAGCTCTTGTGTGATAGTAGAGTGCAGTTCGAGTTCACTTCCGCTGGGGGACAGCTTGCTCATGTCCTCGCCCGTCCACTTCTTTTTGATCGTATCCGTGAGGCGCAGCCCAGCGATGCCCGTTTGATTGAGATTCTTGAGCTTGTTCGACAGGGAAGAGTTTCGGAGTTCATGATTGATGACCAGGGTGTGCTACGATGCGGGACTCGTTTGTGTGTACCAGATGTTGATGGGTTGAGACGCGAGATCCTAGAGCAGGCACATCAGTCGGCCTTTAGCGTTCATCCAGGTTCCACCAAGATGTACCGTGACTTGAGGGACTTCTACTGGTGGGAAGGGATGAAGCGTGATATATCGGACTTCGTTTCGAGGTGCCTGACTTGTCAGCAAGTCAAGGCTGAGCATCAGAGACCGGCTGGAGAGTTGCAGCCTTTATCCGTTCCGGAGTGGAAATGGGAGCAGATTTCCATGGACTTCATTGTGGGTCTACCCAGGACCAGTCGAGGGTATGACTCCATTTGGGTTATTGTAGACCGGTTGACGAAAGCGGCTCACTTTCTTCCAGTGAAGACCACTTTCGGTTATGCTCAGTATGCTCAGTTATACATAGATGAGATTGTGCGTTTGCACGGTGTTCCCACATGCATAGTATCCGACAGAGGCACCCAGTTTACTAGCCGTCTTTGGCAGAAGCTTCAGGAAGCTTTGGGTACCCGGCTGAGTTTTAGTACCGCTTTTCATCCACAGACCGATGGCCAGTCGGAGCGGACTATACAGACTCTGGAGGATATGCTCCGTGCATGTGTGCTTGATTTTGGTGGCAGTTGGGATCGTCACTTGCCGTTGATTGAGTTCTCCTACAACAACAGCTTTCAGGAGACTATTCAGATGGCACCTTTTGAGGCTTTATATGGTAGGAAGTGTCGATCGCCAGTCTGTTGGACCGAGCTTAGTGAGAGTTTGGTTTTGGGACCCCAGCTAGTTCAGGAGACCACGGAGAAGATCCAGCTGATTCAGGATAGGATGAGAGCAGCCTAGTGCAGGTAGAAGTCTTATGCCGACCGTCGTCGTCGCAGACTTGAGTTCGCAGTGGGGGATCATGTATTCCTGAGGATTTCTCCGATGAAGGGCGTTATGCGATTTGGGAAGAGAGGGAAGCTCAGTCCCAGATTTGTAGGTCCTTTTGAGATCCTTGAGCGAGTGGGTTCTGTTGCTTATCGTTTGGCGCTCCCGCCCAGTTTTCCGGATGTTCACCCCGTTTTTCATGTGTCGATGCTTCGTAGATACCTTCATGATCCTTCTCATACGATTCAGCACGAGACCGTTCAGCTTGAGCGCGACCTTTCATTCACCGAGCAGCCGGTAGTTATTTTGGATCGGCAGGTGAAGAAACTTCGGTCAAAGGTCTTGCCATCTGTGAAGGTTCTTTGGCGTAGCCCGACTAGTGAGGAGATCACTTGGGAGGCCGAGGGCGAGATGCGGAAGAAATTCTCTCATCTTTTTGAAGGTACGCTTAGTATGAAATTTTAATTCGGGGACCGAATTTCTATAAGGAGGGGAGATTGTAACGTTTTAGAAATCGTTTTGCAAATTTTTCCGTTTTAGGGCAAAATTGTCGGTTTTTCCCGTTTTAACCCGATTTCGATCAAACGACCGTATAACCTTACCGACACCTTATTTGGCCAAAATAAAGCTTGTGCGCGAACTTTGGAAGTATTTGGGAGGTTTTGGTTCAGATAGATTTTTTCCCGAAAAAAATATTATTTTAAGCGGTGTTTTGTGCACGTAAATCGGGAAAATTTTTATTTTTGTGAATAAATTAATTTTTGTCACTAGAATTATTTTAGAAAGTTCTTTTTAAATATCTAGATATTTTTTGGTGACTAATGTTTTCTTTTTAAAATTTAAAGGAAAAGGGTGTAATGGTGGCAAAATGCATTAATTAGCATTTAATTCTCTTTTTCCTTGCTTTTTCTTCACAAAATATTACACAAACCCTCCCCCCCTCACCTTGGCCGACCCTAACTCCCCCATTTCTGTCCAAAATCATTCCAAGCTCATTTCTCTCTCATTTCCTTTCAAAAACACAAAAAGATATCCAAAAATAAATCCAAAAATTCCTATATAAATATTAAACCTTTTTCCTTCACCAATCTTTCATGGATCTTCATCAAAGCTTGAGTTTTGGAGGCTAAAGTGATGGATCTAAGTTCTTTTTGGTGTTCTTGAGGAGGTATAATTTCTTACCTTAATCCATAATTAATTGCTTTAATCTTTAACTAGCTAATTTAGTTAACTAGTTAAGTGCTTAGTTTAGCATTTAAATCATGATTAATTCATTATATTTGGTTTAAGAAATTCATGTTAGGGTTAAATTTTGATTAAGTGATTAGTGTTTAATTCAAGTGTTAAATTGTGTTTTGGAAAAGAATAATCTAGTAGAAAGCGTTAAAATTTGCTAATAAGCATTTTGTTTAATTAAGCAAAATTGCTTACTAGATTTTTGCTAAAACATAATTAGCTAGTGTAAAAAATATAGGATTGGTTTAGATAGCTTAGTTAAGCTATTTTAAGGTATTTGTAATTGTTAGATTTGTGTTATCTTGAATCTAGTGCGATATATTGCGATAGGTTGCTTACTAGATTTCGGGGTTTTCCGACGTAGGGTTCGTTTGGTAGTTGCGAGGTTATATCCAGTGTATTCCTCGTAATTTTTGTGTTGTGTTGCGCGATCGGGACGATCGGGGTCTAGACGTGGTGTTTTGTAGTTTAGCGACCCCAATTAGGGTTTTGGCCGGTATCGTGCGCGATAGATGCGCTAAGCGCGCAGTGTAATTTTCCGGGCGTTTTCGTCGCGTTTCGTTGTCTTTCCGTCATTATAGGATATTTAGCTTATGTGTTGTATTTATGAAATTTCAGGTTCGCAAGCAGGGACTTCGGGTGCTGCGGACAAGGGGAAGCAGGTGGTCGGATTTTCTTAGCTCGAGACCATCGGTGAGTAGATTTAACATCTACGGGGAAATCGCCCGTATGGCGTTATGCGTCGGGGCGAATATGATATGATAGCTGCATGTATTTGCATATTAGTTACTTTCATATGAATGTCATTGCATAGCATTATCTGTTGTACTTGACTCGTACCTTCAGATATAACACATTACTGACGGTTCATGTTGCACGAGCACTAAATTGTATGCTACACCCACACCGTCTGTAATTGCCATGACACGCACAAACACCTACATATGTGATATGATAGTGGATAGGAATGATTAGAGTAGTAACTCATATTGTATTGTGCATATGAAATACTGTGGACACATACATACGTGATATTGCATTGGGCAGGAATAGTTAAGGTAGTGAACCTTATTCCACTTCACTTATATCTTGTTATAATTACCTATACATCATGCATACATATTGACATGTACACCCTCGTACTTGATTACATGTGGATACTTAAACCCTGCTACACTTACATGTACACTTCATATGATACTGCATTTATTTTCGAAGGAATTGGGAACCGCCTGATATGTTTTTAAAGCTAGATTCAATTTAAAAAGCGGTTTTCCCTTTATATGCTCATATTGATGTTTTATGTTGCATATATCAGTTTTATATGGATTTTACGCATTGAGATATGGATTTCATATGATTTATGGATTTGAGAACCGTGGGGGATATTTTCAAGAAAACTTTGTATTGTTTGAAAACCCGGTTTCTCTTGATCTGATATTTGATGCGTCCACCATGTGATTTCTCGGTTCTGAGATTTGGCTTGTGATACCCGATTCGAGGAGCGGGATGCACCGTCTGCGGGTACATGGTGGACCCGGTATGGTACCCCGGGGTGAGTGGTGATTTCGTGGTATAGACGATAAACCTGACGGTGGGACCACTACCTACCGGTGATTG
The DNA here is from genome assembly GCA_030015575.1 of Agapanthus africanus. NCBI lineage: Eukaryota > Viridiplantae > Streptophyta > Magnoliopsida > Asparagales > Amaryllidaceae > Agapanthus > Agapanthus africanus. The sequence continues at coordinate 592,754,487 of CM057337.1, read as the reverse complement.
TATTTGGACTCGGCGGTTATCATGGAGATACCGACCGGAGTGAGGTATGACATATCGTCAGGGCTAGTCATGGTGACAGCGCCTGAGTTATGAGGATTTACGTGTCGATGCTAGACACGGGTTTCATGATGTTTCGAGTGTCGGTGTTTGACACTTATGTTTTCGTGAGACATACAGGATTTGAGGGCCGATCTTAGGATGCGGTGCCTGAGGATTTGGGATTTGATGTGTCAGTGAGGGACACTGGTGTTTTTCCATGCTGATGATTTTTGCATGAGATTTTATATTATATCATTCCACACTCAAGATTATGTTGATATGCATTGTTTCATGTAGTTGTAGTACCCTGATGATGTACCTTTACATGATTGTTGCATATTCACCTATCATACTTATGCTATCGGATTACTTGTGATAGATAGATCGCTGTTCGTGCATACTTGCGATTACTGTATGATGTTATTTACTATTCACGAGTTGGCAACTCACCTCCGTTGTGCCACAGTGTTGTGCAGGACTTACCCTCTGAGTAGTCGCGGCAGGGCATCTTTTCATCTCTACTTTTGCGGATACCGCTACGGTTGGCTGTGAAGCCTTGCTTTTAGGTGGGTTGCGGTTATCTGTTTGTACTTTGTATATTTTTTTGTTGGATCTAGTATTCTCCATCTACCACTATGTTGTATATGACTTAGAGACGACTTGTGAGGATTCAGTGTTATATTTTGTGGTGACTTTGGGTGCCGTGCTCGTGGGAGCCGGTTTTTTGTTGAAAAGTTTTACTTCTTTATGCAGTTTTCTTTTATATTTCTTCGCTTCGGCGTCGTATATATGTTGTGGTGGTTGTCTCCGCCGTTGGGCGTGATTTGCTTCCGTTTGGGATGCTTTTATTTATTATCTATGTTGTACCCGTTTTCGCGGTTAGTTTTTACAAAGGAGGTGCTGCCGAAATTTTTAAGAACGAAAACTAAACTTAAAGATTTTTACTTGAAAATTTCCGAATATTTAAAACTATGTTTTTCTCCGTTGATCCAGTTTTAGATGGTTTAGATTTCTGGGTTTCGGCTTACTTAAGTTGCGTACGCCTTTAGACGTTACGTAGTTTAAGTGCCGGTTACGGGCCAAATTTGGGTCGTGACATCAATGGATGCACAATTATCGATTAGGGTTTTATTTATAGTTTTAATACTAATTAGGATGCACTTTATTAAACATGAGGTGTTACAACAACAATATTAGGTTATTAATGAGATCTGTAGATGCAGCTATATGCATTCTATATGATATGGATGCAAACGGATATCGTATACACGTAAAATGATAAACTGGTAATTACGGAAAGTACATTTTAAATAATATGAACTGTTATACCAAACTGGATGCAATATATTATTGTATAATAAGTAACAATACAGGTTTTCATGCCCTAGATCTAAAATGTATTATATGAATGTAAACGGACATCGAATAAATCGATAAAACTGAAAACAATAATGTGGATTGCAAAATTAACCATTTTGATGTATTATATTTCAAATAGATATAGATTATGGTATTATAGCATGTAGCAAGATTAACTTGCCTAGACGGAACATGAAATGGATATGTACGGTACGTCCGACGTCGGCAAAATGTCGCGACACACAAACGACACACGGGACGGGTCCAAGCAATGCAAGAGGGTGATCACGCAGGTAAGGTACGTCGTCTGGGTCATCAGGAACGACAGCGACATCATGGCTCCGGTGATCTATGAAAATACAGATCCAAGAATAAAGAAAAGAAAAAAGAAAAGAAGAGAAGAAGAGGAAGAAGAAAGGAGAAGGAAGGGTTTGCTGCTTACATGGTTATGCACTGGGGTCAGGGAGGTGAGATGGTGTCGAGGAGATGAACGGCGATGAGCTAGGGTTTGCTGTTAGGGTTAGGTTAGGGTTTGGGCTTGGTTTCAGTGTTCTGGGTTTCTTGATGCAGAGGGTGTGCAGGATCTGGTGAAGGAGAAGAGAACAGAAGAGAGGGAGAGAAGAGGGTAGTGACGAGATGAGGTGGTCGGCGGCGACGAGGTGATGGTGATGGGTGTTCTCGGGTTGCAGGGTGTGTGTGCAGGGTGCTTGGGAGAACGAAGGAGGATGGTGGAGGAGGAAGAGATGAGGAGCTTGGTGAGGCAGAGGGAGTCTAGGGTTAGGGTTTGAGTTGTGATGAGTTTTGGTGATGGGTTAAGGAAGAAGGATCTCGCTGGGTTATAAAGGAGGAGACGACGAGAAAGTATGGGGAGTTTGTTAAGGGAGGTGATCGCATCTGAAGGGAGGTGACGCGATCCAAGATCACCGCGAGAGGAGAGAGAAAAGCGCGCAAGAGGAGAGAGATAGAGAGGGAGGAGAAAGAAAGTTGTCGGTAGCGGGGAGAGAGAAAGAGATACTGTGAGGGTTAGAGGGAGAAAAGAAAGAGGAGAGAGAGAGAGAGAGAGTGTTTGTTAATATTGTTTAGATTTAACAAAAAATTGTTAGTTAAAGAGTTAGGATTTTCAATTGAAAAAATATAATTAGTTAAAGGAATTTTTCACAAGTTCAATAATTCACATCACATGTGAGGATTTGAACTTGGAAGTGAGGTGAAGAGGAAGAGGAAGCAAAATGGCTCTCTCTTTCCTCACTTATTCAAGCATGGAATAAAATTGCTATTCTAAATTGCAACCATGCTTGAATAGCGAGTCAAGACTAATATACAAATAATAAAACCCATGCCTTGCCCATTCCACAAATATCTCCACAATTTACACCTCATTTTTCTATTTTCTAAAAATAGAAAAACATGCCATGCTTCATATAATAATATATATATTTATATATATCAAATATACATTAATATATATATATATATATATATATATATATAAAGCAATTAGTAAGCTAATAATATTAGTTAAGATATAATTATATCACATATAATATATATCATATTATTAAATCAACACTTGATCTAATAATCCGGTTATATCACATATAACCGACTAATATCATTAATCTGAATATCACATTATCAAACCAACACTTGATTCGATAATCCGGTTATATCACATATAACCTGACCGACATCAGATAACTGCCAGCTTATAATACGGTATCACATACTCATATTTAATCAGGCCTATGCACATATCAACATATGTGCCTTACTTCGTTTCGCTCGAACCAGGAAACTTCTGTGTGGGACTCTAAAGACTCGTAAATACGCCAGCAGTAGGTAATGATCACATCAATCACCTACAAGCCGTCAGCGGTACTAGCTGGATGTAACGACTACCCGGGTATTGAGCGATATGAAGATCAACAAGCAAGCTTATCCATACTCTCCATGAAGCCTATCTGTAACACTACCGTACAGTCCGGTCTCTTCGTCTGATATGTCGCATATCATGTCTAGGGGTGGTAAACGTCAGTCCCCAGTAACATGATAATTCTTGCCGATGTCTGGCCTATAACGGTTTAAAAAACTACTGATAGCTCTTATCAGTAAATCTCAGCAGCAGCCCTGGCCGGGGACTTCCAGTTATAGCCAATCGAGCATAGCGCAACATCAACCCCAATACCGGGAGAGACGAAACCTCTTCTATCGCTCATTGCCTCCATATGACTCGGGACTGTACCCAAAATCCACCTGTTTCCATGACTCCTTTGAGCCGTGGTAGGGAGGAAATCAAATCACAGTGGGAGCTATGCAAGACTCTATGACGATCTCGGGTCTACAGACTAACCTATACCAGTGTCACCAGAGAACTGCAATCTGACGATAGGTATACTACCATATAAGAGTCCTCGGTGAGTCATGTTCGGTGTACCCATTCTCCAATGAGCACCTGTGTACAATCTTTGATGTCACACACCAATGGTTGTGGAATCAACCATTGCCCTCTAAGGGACAAGAAATGTACACACTAGTCTACTCTGGAATATCGATGCCCTAGTCTCGATATTCCCACGACTAGGAACTGATTAAATGATGTACTTTTTGACTACCCTGGCCTCACTAGTATGATCTCATCATAATTCTGGTAGTCAAGTACATATCCTAAGGGCTTTATCAACATGTAAGAGACAGACAGTATAAATACCATTCTACATGTTAAGATAAAGGTAAGCTGATAGCATACTATCATGTCGAGCAAGAAAGTCCTCTATATATATGTCCAAGCATCCACTATATCATCAATAATGGACTCTAGGGCATACATATTCCTAACAATCTCCCACTTGCACTAAGGCCAGTTGTTGTAGTATCTCATACCCAAAGTCCCAAAAGTCTCTCGAATAGCATTTGGAGAATGGCCTCGGTGAGTGGATCCGCTGTGTTATCCTCTGTGTTATCCTCTGTGTCAACTCTCCTGACCTTGATCTCCCGGAGATCAACCATCTCCCTGATCATGTGATATTGTCGAAGAATATGTCTGGATCACTGACGGGACCGGGTTTCGTAGGCCAAAGCCACAGCTCCATTGTCATCTCAATACACAGGTATTGGATGCCTAATGGTAGGAACCTAGTTCATCTCATGAACTCTATTCATCCAGACAACCTCTTTGGCAGCATCGTTGTTAGCGATGTAATTAGCCTCTATCAACGAGTTTGCTACGGTTTATAGCTTGGAACCCTTCCAACATACCGTCCCTCCACTGAGGGTGAAGACAAAACCCGAGACTGACTTTCAGTCGTCGTTATCACTCTGGAATCTCGAATCGGTAAAGGACGCCATCTGGAGTTCACTGTTACCATACACCAAGAACATCTCTTTAGTCCTTCTCAAGCACTTAAGAATGTTCTTCAGCTGTCCAGTGGTTTTACCAAAAATCTTTTCGATACTTACTCACTACACCTAGTGAGTAAGCTACATCTGGTCTGGTACATAACATCGCATACATGATTGACCCGTCTGCCAAAGCATAGGATATCCCTTGTATGCGAGCCCTCTCCAATCAGTCTCGAGAGACATCTCTTTGGAGAGAGTGATTCCTAAACAAGCGGGTACATTACCATGCTTAGAATCATCCATACTAAACCCCTTTAGCATGGTGTCTATGTACCTGGATCGGGACAATTCCAAATCCGTTTAGATCTATCTCTATAGATCTATATCCCCAGGATGTATGAGACATCAGTTAGATCTTTCATGGAGAACCTGTGTGATAAGAGGTGCTTGACCGAGTGTAGCATAGGAACACCCTTTTCTATCAAGAGTATGTCATCCGCGTACAATATGAGGAAGACAACCATTGTCATACCCCGCTTCCCAGAGTGCGCTAAGATCGGCACGCGACAGAGCCAACCAAGCTACCTGTGGATAGGAAATATCCCTCCACAGTCACATTACGGCTGTAGAGATATCAAGAACAGTAATAAACTATCTAATACATGTCCATAAGCCAGAATAAACGAGTCATGAAATAAAATAATACGGAAGCAAAAGATCCAAGTACAATAATAATCCGGAATGTACGTCCTATAATGCGGGCTCACATCAGGAATGAAAAATACTGAAAGGAAAACTAAACTAAACTAATAACAGGTCTTCACTGCTCGGCCTGTTGATCAAAGTATTCCTGAACAGCCTGCGATAAGGATAAGGGATCTAGGCCATGCAAAACCCAGACGTCAGTGCGTCATAATATCAATAATATTAAGCAAGCATGATGTAATGAAATATGCAGGCATCAAGTATGAATAGTAACAAGTTATCAAGAAATAAGCAGTAACATGAATATATAGATCAGTGAACAGGATATATACAGTGAAGTGCAGTGAGCAGTCTAAACTGTGCTACAGGGTTATATACTCTAAAGTTATTTGAAATCAATTAATGTAGTTCTCATCGTAACCCATCGGTCTATGCCCCGTTCATTGCCCACGGGACCACGGTAAAATGATATGATAGACTGTGAGTCTATGCCCCGTTCAATCCCCACGGGACCACGGTAAAATGATATAACAGACAGTGAGTCAATGTCCCGTTCATTCCCCACGGGACCACGGTAAAATGATATAATAGCCTTTTGAGTTACGTTTAGCTACATTCTTGATTTCCCCATACCCCCAAGTTATGTGTAAGTCAAGTATTGATAAATCTGGAGCTAATGCCAACACAGGATCAAGCAGGTACAAGTTTGTCTAAATAGACACAGGATATGTCCGTAGGGACAACAGGTCAAGATTGTTGGCATTAGTAACAAGATCAGGTAATAAGTCAAGTAGTAATATATTAGGTCATGTCAGGTAGTGCACATGTATCAAGTCATGTCAAATAGGGTATCAGGTCAAGTCAGGTAGTGCACAGGTAACAAATGGGTAATCATAATCAACTGTAGTAAGTATGAATGCACGAAATCAAATATAACAATACAATGAAATAATGTAACATGGTAGGTATAAAATCAATGGATGCACAATTATCGATTAGGGTTTTATTTATAGTTCTAATACTAATTAGGATGCACTTTATTAAACATGGGGTGTTACAACAACAATATTAGGTTATTAATGAGATTTGTAGATGCAGCTATATGCATTCTATATGATATGGATGCAAACGGATATCGTATACCCGTAAAATGATAAACTGGTAATTACAGAAAGTACATTTTAAATAATATGAACTGTTATACTAAACTGGATGCAATATATTATAGTATAATAAGTAACAATACAGGTTTTCATGCCCTAGATCTAAAATGTATTATATGAATGTAAACGGACATCGAATAAATCGATAAAACTGAAAACAATAATGCGGATTGCAAAATTAACCATTTTGAAGTATTATATTTCAAATAGATATAGATTATGGTATTATAGCATGTAGCAAGATTAACTTGCTTAGACGGAACATGAAATGGATATGTACGGTACGTCCGACGTCGGCAAAATGTCGCGACGCATGCACGGCACACGGGACGGATCCAAGCAACGCAAGAGGGTGATCATGCAGGTAAGGTGCATCGTCTGGGTCGTCAGGAACGACAGCGACATCACGGATCTGCCGATCTATGAAAATACAGATCCAAGAATAAAGAAAAGAAAAAAAAAGAAGAGAAGAAGAGGAAGAAGAAAGGAGAAGGAAGGGTTTGCTGCTTACATGGTTGTGCACTGGGGTCAGGGAGATGAGATGGTGTCGAGGAGATGAACGGCGATGAGCTAGGGTTTGCTGTTAGGGTTAGGTTAGGGTTTGGGCTTGGTTTCGGTTTTCTGGGTTTCTTAATGCAGAGGGTGTGCAGGATCTGGTGAAGGAGAAGAGAACAAAAGAGAGGGAGAGAAGAGGGTGGTGATGAGATGAGGTGGTCGGCGGCGACGAGGTGATGGTGATGGGTGTTCTCGGGTTGCGGGGTATGTGTGCAGGGTGCTTGGGAGAACGAAGGAGGATGGTGGAGGAGGAAGAGATGAGGAGCTTGGTGAGGCAGAGGGAGTCTAGGGTTAGGGTTTGAGTTGCGATGAGTTTTGGTGATGGGTTAAGGAAGAAGGAGCTCGCTGGGTTATAAAGGAGGAGACGACGAGAAAGTATGGGGAGTTTGTTAAGGGAGGTGATCGCATCTGAAGGGAGGTGACGCGATCCAAGATCACCGCGAGAGGAGAGAGAAACGCGCGCAAGAGGAGAGAGATAGAGAGGGAGGAGAAAGAAAGTTGTCGGTAGCGGGGAGAGAGAAAGAGATACTGTGAGGGTTAGAGGGAGAAAAGAAAGAGGAGAGAGAGAGAGAGTGTTTGTTAATATTGTTTAGATTTAACAAAAAATTGTTAGTTAAAGAGTTAGGATTTTCAATTGAAAAAATATAATTAGTTAAAGGAATTTTTAACTGTAGAATTTTAAAATAAATATTATATTAAATAAATTTGAATTTTGGCGGGATACAAAAATATTCCAAAACACGCCCGGGTCGGGTCTAAAATTTCAGTTTTAAAATATGAAAAATATATACGACGTTCAAAATTCAAAATGAATGCTCGGGTAACGAAAATGCATACCCCCAAGAACGGAGGCACGTACGTGCGCGTAGCCATCCAAATAAGTCTATTTTACTGAACGGAACAGGAACAAGATGCGCGGATGCTATCACGGGGTTGGGGTATCATGCAAGCCATGCAATGTATTTTTTAAAATATTTTACGCGACTTAAAATGTTATATTGTAAAATGCAATGCCAGATAAAATTCCAGTATGCAGTATTCATGAAAGTGCACAAGTCTACGTAACAAGTCAGGATACATGAATCAAGACAGGTTTCAAGCAAGCGGGTCGGGTCAGATGCAAATACAAATGTCAAATATACTATTCGCACCTAAAACACAATAAATCAAGAAAATACCATAAATAAAGAAATACGTGCACTGGAATTGGTATAAATGAACTAGGCTGTTACAACCATACTCTCTACAACCTTCTTATTTATACATGGTTCATCTACCTTTTTGATAAAGTCAAACTCTTTGACAGCTTCATTAAAACAGATGTTCCATCTCCGCGATACCCGCTTCAACCCATAGATGGATTTAAGCAGCTTGCACATGCTTCCGCTGCTCTCACTGTCTACGAAGCCCTATGGCAGTGTCATATACACGATTTCTTCTAAATCAACATTTAGAAAAACGGTTTTGACATGCAGTCTGCCAGATATCATAGTCATGGTTTGCAGCAATGGCAAGTAGGATCCTGATGGACTTAAGCTTAGCGACAAGTATAGCTTTGAAAGTCTCAACTTTTTCATCTACACCAAATTATCTTTCTCAAAGATCCTCTTGTTCCCGATGGGTTTTACCCCTTTAGGAGCAACATGCAAAGTCAACACTTTGCTGGTGTACATGGATTCCATCTCAGATCGCATAGCATCCAGCCATTTCACATAGTCTCCACTTATGATGTCCTGCTCGAAACTAGTTGGGTCATCATCTCCATGATGCAATCCTCGCTCCCACCGTCTACGAGAAAACCGTAGTATCTCTCAGGTGGATGAGGAACCCAACTAAATCTGCGGAGTGGGTGCGGTTCGTCGAGGACTATTGAATCCTCCGGTTCCAACAAATCGTCAGTTATAGTTTGTGTTTGCTGGAACTACTTCCAGTTCTACCTTATTGCCACTAATTTCTTCGACAAGAAATTCCTTTTCTAAAAAGGTGGCATGTTGAGAAACAAAACACCTTTTGTTCCTCAGTGTGGTAGAAGATATTCCCTTGCGAATGTTTGGGATATCCTACAAACTTGCACAGAACTGATCTTGCCTCGAGCTTGTCCGGATTTTTCTTTTCAACATAGGCCGGACAACCCCATATCTTAACTCGTTTAAGAGATGGTCTCTTCCCATTCCATATCTCATATGGAGTGGTAGGCAACGGATTTGATCGGAACTCTATTCAATAGGTATGCATCTTCTCAAGTGCATATCCCTGAAAGGAAATAGGCAATTCAGCAGTACTCATCATAGAGCGCACCATATCTCATAGGGTGCGATTCCTCCACCCGATATACCGTTGTGCTGTGGTGTATACGGAGGAGTAAGCTGAGAGAGAATCTCATTCTCTTTTAAATAGTCTCGGAATTCCGTGCTCCAGTGTTCTTCTCCCCGATCATATCGAAAGATTTGAATACCTTTACCCATCTGGTTCTCATCTTCGTACTTATATTCCTTGAAATTCTCAAAAGATTCAGATTTGTGTTTCAATAAGAACACATGTCTGTATCTTGGGAGAATATCGGTGAATGTAATAAAGTACGTGGAACCATCCCTAGCATGTGTAGACATAGGACTGCATACATCACCATGTATCTGTCCAAGAGTTCAGTAGCTCTTTCTCCGTTTCCAGTAAACAGAGATTTGGTCACCTAGTCTTTGAGGCATGACTAACAAGTTTCATAAGAAATAAATTCGAACGGATTCAAATACGAATCCTTATGGAACTTCAGCTAGTCTTGTCTTATCGACATGACCTAGTCTACAATGCCTCAAGAAGACATCGTTCATTTCTGAACTGTTCCACTTGTGTTTGTTCTATACGTTTAGAACTGTAGTTTGATTCAGAATGTGTACACTGTTATACAACATACCTTACCCAATCAACACTTGATTTAGGAAAATATTCACAATATTATTGGTACGAAATAACAGTCGCTAAGAATTAATGTATTACCAGTCGGTAACATCAGGTGATATCTGCCAACTGCTTTGGCTGCAACAATTGCACCATTCTCTACTACTAGAGACATATCACCCTTTCCCAGTTCTCCACCTGTCTATAGCCCATGTAATAAATTACATGTGTGGGATCCTGACCCGGTATCCAATACCCAGGACGTAGAGGTAACTGAGAATCAGTTCTTGGTTACGAACACACCCGAAGACAATGCATCAACATGCTTATTCTTCGTTTGGGTGGCGTGGAAATCCGTATATTCCCCTATTCCTTACCCAGACTTATGACAATCATAAGATAGAGCGGAACCTAGCCCAGTATAATAAGTAGGTTCGGTCAATACATCCATATTATTATCTTGATTGAGGCATTTCATTGATCGCTACCAGGAGAGAGAGAAGGATAATCACTTTGCGTGCGCTCTTTGCAAGATTAGATTGGTTATTTTATCTAATCAGGATGGCTCCTACTATTTTTATCAAATCTTCCTCCAAACCCTAAAAGGTAAGATTAGCCGGGATTAATTACACCCTACAGGTTCGCCAATCGTTCGGCCAGGCAGGTATCGGTACTCCGAGGGAGGTTCCCCGTACTTTCGCACAAACCTAATTAAAATAAACCTCATTTCCCTAGAGGCATAACCCCGTTGACACCTTTCTAGACATCTACTGGATTAGCTAATTGTAAAGTGCAAAATTCTCCCAGGAGTAACTCTTACTCGTAGTGGGTATCGGGATCCAACTATCATATAGAAGGTATGCAATCTCATTGCAAATTTCAACACTTGAAATTCCCGATAATGTTTTTACCCCTAGCTTCCTATGACCTTGACGAAGGCCAACAATCCATATGCCGCTAGTCAAGTTCAACCCGTTCATTTCTTGATTGAATTAAACCCACCCATACGACCCTTGACGAAGGCCAACAAAGTCGCACGACTACCCTAATCCAATCGCATTACATGCTGGCAGATAAGCACTAATCAGCTACCGCACACTACGCCTTGACGAAGGCCAACAAACGTAGCACGAATACTAAATAGTACTTATCTGAAATGACAGAGGGCTACGTAGATTTTTAAGAAAACCATGAGCGTAACGAACTTGATATCGTTGTAGAATCTTGTGATTTTGAAGAGGAGTGTTTTTGAGGCTTTTGCTAGTTTCGCTAAAGAGGTCACTCCCGGTGAAGGGATCTCGGCTCTTTTCTCATCGAATGAGGTGCTAGATATTCATGAATACCACTATACAAAAGCAAGAACTAGAGAAGCAGTCAAAAGACAAAACTGAGTGGGTTGTAGCATTTGCTAGTTTCGCTAAAGAGGTCACTCCCGGTGAAGGGATCTCGGCTCTTTCCTCATCGAATGAGGTGCTGGATATTCATCAACGAATACCACTATGCAAAGAAAAAACTAGAGCTACCCTTTTTGAAAATTTGATTCTACAACATTTATTGGTTTCTTTCTTTTCATTAATCTCATTAATGAAGTCCCATCATTTAATATTTTCTAAACATTACAGAAAAATGAAACGAAATAGAACGTACGCTTATGCCATCCGCATTCGCCACGGGGCCCCGTCATGCACCGTTAGGTTACTTAACTACCGGCAGAGCGGGGGCTGGACTAGCGCGGGTGCAAAATATAAGCAACGTTTATTATATACCATATATATAATATTACATTCGTCTCACGCAGTTATATGATCAACATCACATAATTAAGCAGCAGAAGCAACATATGAAATATTGGATATACTACTATGTCCGTGTTTTAAATTTAGCCAATAATGTAAAACACGGATTTCACAGTCGTGATGAATAGCCAAACCCACATCCCTAGACCCCTACGAGAGCGCAAGTAACCCTGCCAATTCTAGAGTTAGGAGACCCGGTCTTAACTCCTTGAGATGGTCTCCTACTGGACTTTAGAACCCGGTTACTTGTGCTCCCCTCCTTGGGTTTATCCTAATCCGGAAAAGTAAATAATATACAACAGTAGTGACATCATCCTCAACCCGGAAGTGCCCCAATAAAAGAATATTACATACAGATTTTACATGAATGAAAATAAACACTCTCATCTCACATAGAACCCCCGGCTATTCTTTCACGATGATCCAATAAATCATATCAACAGCAACACATGATATCACATATCATCAACGTAAGCAAACATGCATATCCCTAAAACTTGTTGACATATAGCAACGAGATTGGGATACCCCACATATTACACTTACGGTCGCAGAAAAGAAAACAGAAAACTACAATAATTAGAATCCGCAATATCCTTAGACATCATAAACCCGGAATATCTCATATTCCGGATTTCATGCCTAACTTATAAAACTTGCATTTAAGTCTCAAATTGAAAACTCTTTTCAATTGGTTGTCGGATAATCCAACAAGATTCCCGACTTAGTGATCGCGTACAATACACAATTGCGACGGAGTTTTGATCCGAATCAAAACTTCGTGGCAATCGATCAATTGAGACTAAACGGCTAGGTTTACAATATACTAACTAGTTTTTCATAAAACTAATTAATCCGGATTCTAATAATTGTATCACACATCACAAAGCTTGTAAAGTAACCGCGACATTAGAATTCCGCATGCAATTAGCAAACTAAACCAATTTTTCCAAAACTTTGAAAAATCCAGTGAACTAAAGTTCCAAAAACGATCGTTTTAAGCCAATCCGGGAGTCGAAACGAACTCGAAACCCACCCGAATCTTCGCGGAGGTGAAGATACAAAAATTAACTGTCAAATAGGAGGCCTTGAGGGGGTACCCACCCTCGAGGGACACTACGAAGTGTCCCCCTAGGGTAGGCAGACCCGAGAGCACCCAGTTAGGGTGCTCTCGGGTCACCTACCCCTAAGGCCACCTTATGGTGGTCTTGGGGTGTGGGTCCGGCCTCTGGTCCCCGCCGGGGTGTCCCCGGGATGAGCACGCTCCCCCGGGGTGTGCACGCTCTACTCCGCAGCTTCTCGGTTCAAATCGTGATCCCGCGGGGTGTGCAAACAACTCAAAACATCATTTTTGAAACTGTTTTATCGGCAGTTTTTGCGCACAAAAACGGTGGATTTCTAACGTCGCTACAAGTTACCCTAATGTTCTAGCTTGGCTCTGATACCATGAAAGTTAGGTAGCCACCCCATCTAATGGGGTTGGCGTGGCACCTACAGGTCCCTCAACAGCTACTTTTTACGCATGCCCCATCGCGAGGACTACAACCTGCCGGAACACCTTCCGGTCTCGGGACACCCTGGGGTTAAGAACCTATGCTTCACCACACTGTCACACAGTGAGAACCACCCATAGATCGACATCTAATGCCTAGTAGCTCTGATACCATTAAAGTCGACCTTAGCACCACCACGAGGTTCTAGAGGCATCAAGCATGCTAAATTTTAATTTTATTAGGTGCTAAGTTAGACTAACAAGATCTTTACTAGATTATTTAGGGTTTACCTTTGTGATGTGATGAACTTAAGAAAATAAAAGAGCATACAACCTTTGTAGTTCGAGTCATTCTCTTCAATAGCTCCGGGTTGAAGTCCACGCGACTCTACTAGGATCCTCTTCGAGTTGAACGAACCTCCTTCGTGATCTTCGTGCCAAATACGATCCACCCGAAGTCCACAAGCTCAAGCTAACCCTTCACTAATCACATTAGTGAAGGCAACACTCCACATCAAATTGCTAATCTAATATGTGATGGTGAAGTAGGGGTTTAATTTGCTCACTAGGGTTTTCACAAGTTCAATGATTCATATCACATGTGAGGGTTTGAACTTGGAAGTGAGGTGAAGAAAATTTTAGAGAGCAAGAGGAAGCAAGAGCTCAAGAAATGGCTAAGGCATGAAGAATGAAAAATGATAAGAGTAAACTCAAAATGGGTCTCTCTTTCCTCACTTATTCAAGCATGGAATAAAATTGCAATTCTAAATTGCAATCATGCTTGAATAGTGAGTCAAGACTAATATACAAATAATAAAACCCATGCCTTGCCCATTCCACAAATATCTCCACAATTTACACCTCATTTTCTATTTTCTAAAAATAGAACAACATTCCATGCTTCATATAATAATATATATTTATATATATCAAATTTATATTAATATATATATATATATATATATATATATATATATATAAAGCAATTAGTGAGCGAATGATATTAGTTAAGATATAATTATATCACATATAATATATATCATATTATTAAATCAACACTTGATCTAATAATCCGGTTATATCACATATAACCGACTAATATTATTAATCTGAATATCACATTATCAAACCAATACTTGATTCGATAATCCGGTTATATCACATAGAACCTGACCGACATCAAATAATTGCCAGATTATAATACGGTATCACCTACTCATATTTAATCAGGCCCACGCACATATAAACATATGTGCCCTACTTCTTTTCGCTCGAACCAGGAAACTTCTGTGTGGGACTCTAAAGACTTGTCAATATGCCAGCAGTAGGTGATGATCACATCAATCACCTACAAGCCTTTAGCGGTACTAGCTGGACGTAACGGCTACCCGGGTATTGAGTGATATGAAGATCAATAAGCAAGCTCATCCATACTCTCCATGAAGCCTATCAGTAACACTACCGTACAGTCCGGTCTTTTCGTCTGATATGTCGCATATCATGTCTAGGGGTGGTAAACATCAGTCCCCAGTAACATGATAAGTCATGCCGATGTCTGGCCTATAATTGTTTGAGAAACTATTGATAACTCTTATCAGTAAATCTCAGCAGTAGCCCTAGCCATGGACTTCCAGTTATAGCCAATCGAGCATAGCGCAACATCAACCCTAATACCGGGAGAGACGAAACCCCTCCTATCGCTCATTGCCTCCATGTGACTCGGTACTGTACCCAAAATCCACCTGTTTGCACGACAACTTTGAGCCGTGGTAGGGAGGAAATCAAAGCACAGTGGGAGCCACACAAGACTCTATGACGATCTCGGGTCTACAGACTAACCTGTACCAGTGTCACCAGAGGACTGCTATCTGACGATAGGTATACTCACACATAGGAGTCCTCGGCGAGTCCTGTTCGGTGTACCCATTCTCCAATGAAGACCTGTGTACAATCTTTGATGTCACACGCCAATGGTTGTGGGATCAACCATCGCCCTCTAAGGGACAAGAAACGTACACACTAGTCTACTCTGGAATATCGATGCCCTAGTCTCGATATTCCCACGATTAGGAACTGATTAAAGGATGTACTTTTGGACCACCCTGGCCCCACTAGTATGATTTCATCATATTCCTGGTAGTCAAGTACATATCCTAATGGCTTTATCAATATTTAAGAGACGGACAGTATAAATATAAGTTTACATGTTAAGATAAAGGTAACCTGATAGCATACTATCATGTCGAGCAAGATAGTCCTCTATATATATGTCCAAGCATCCACTATATCATCAATAATGGCCTCTAGGGCATACATATTCCTAACATACCCGTGCCTCCCGTGGTCAGGCGACGGGAAGGGTCCCCAAAGTGCGCATCAGGAATGCTCGCGATGCACCCTCCCTTCCGAGGAATGTGGACGAGCTCACCACGATCCGAGCTCGGTTCCACATTCCCCCTAGCTATTTGCTTCATTTGGCTAGGGACGGCGAGAGGGCGGATAAGGAGCAGTGTCACGACCCAAAGTTCGGCCCGTGACCGGCACTTAACCACATAACGTCTATAGGCATAACGCGACTAAGTAAGCCGAAGCCCAGAAATCAAAACCATTAAAAGTAGTGAGTGTTGAAAACATTTAAAAACTCGAGTAAAAATCATTAAAGTTTGAGTTATTTTCTTAAAAATTTCGGCAGCACCTCCTTTGTAAAAACTAGCCCCGAAATCGGGTACAAGACATGTTATAAGTAAAATGGCATATAATAAGAATAAAGCATCCCCAAACGGGAGCAATCACGCCTAACGGCGGAAACAACCACCACAATAATATACGACGCCGTAGCGAAGAATGAGCAAAATAAGTGAAGACACCATAAGAGATAAAACTGCATAAATATAGCCGGCTCACACGAGCTCGACATTCAGAATACAAAATAATATACATCGTCCTCCCAACTGGTCTCTAAGTCAATACATGAAATGGTAGATGGAGAGTACTAGATACAATAGGGTATACAAATGGAAAATAAAAGGATCCCGCAAACCCACCTATCAGCAAAATGGCTCACACGCCAACTGCAGTGGTATACGTAGCAAAAAGATACAAGAGATAGCCTTGCCGCAACTACTCTGAGGGTCAACCTGCAAACACTGTGGCACAACGGGGGTGAGCTGCCAACTCGTGAATAGTAAGTAACATATAAAGGTAATCGCGAGTATGCACGTACTACGATACTCTAACATGTGCAATCAGATAACATCTATATGATGAGTTGGGTATGCAATAATCATGCATAACAAGTGCAATCTAATAATATCTATATGATGAGCCGGGTACGCAGTAATCATGCAAAGTACTCTATTAGGTACTACGACTACATGATGCAATGCATAACAATGAATGCTGAGCATGGGATAAAAATATCATCTACACGGATCATCAACGTGGAAAACCCCAGTGTCTACCAAAAACACCCCAAAATCCCGATAACTCAGGCGCCGTCACTCTATCCGGCCCTCAATCCTGTAAATCTCATAGAAACGGGGTGCCCAACATCGGCACCCAAAACATCATGAAATACTCGTGTCCAGCATCGACATGCAAATCCTCATATATTGGACTCCGTAAGTCCGGATCGGCCCACGGGCTCCGTCTGCGGAATCGGCCCTCGGCTCCGGCAGTACGGGTCAGCCCATATCCATCTCTCGACTCTGGTCGGTATCATTCGGATATCCGCCAGGTCCAACCAATCATCGGTAGGTAGGAGTCCCTTTGCCAGGCTCATCGTCATCCACATGAAATCTCTCTCTCGCCCCGGGGTACCATACTGGGTCCACCATATACCCGCAAACGGATCGTCCTCCTCCTCGAATCGGGTTTCACATATCACACGTCTCAGAACCGAGAAAACGCATGGTGGACGTACTGAAATATCTTATCAAGAGAAACCTGTTTTTTTCAAAACAGTGCATACTTTCGTAAAATAATACCACGGTTCTCAAATCCAGAAATCACACAAATCCAAAACTCACTAATAATCCATGCAATGTGTCGTATGCCGCATAAAATCGTACTATGAGTAAAAGGGCAAAACCGCTCTTTTAAAAGGATCCAGTTGAAAACATTTCATGCGGTCTTCAATTTTTCAAATCAAGGTCAGCACCATCTATGTATGTACGAGAGTATGTATGTATGTAGGCATGGATGCGCAAAGATATATATATATCCGCAAGTATGGATGTACGATATGTTGTGACAATATGGATGTACAAGTGGTATATACGCAAGCATGAATGTACAGTATGTATGTGTGCCAATATGGATGTACAAGTGTTATATACGCAAGCATGAATGTACAGTATGTATGTGTGCCAATATGGATGTACAAGTGGTATATACGCAAGCATGAATGTACAGTATGTATGTGTGCCAATATGGATGTACAAGTGGTATATACGCAAGCATGAATGTACAGAATGCATGTGTGCCAATATGGATGTACAAGTGGTATATACGCAAGCATGAATGTACTGTATGTATGTGTGCCAATATGGATGTACAAGTGGTATATACGCAAGCATGAATGTACAATATGTATGTGTGCCAATATGGATGTACAAGTGGTATATACGCAAGCATGAATATACAGTATGTATGGTTCGTAGCAATCCTATAGTGCAAGTGTCATGGCAATCACTAACGGTGTGGGTGTAACATACGATTAGTGCTCGTGCAGCTTGAACCGTTAGTGACAGTGCGGTGTTACATAACTACTGTATCTACATGCAACAAGGGAGGGGTACGCTACAATAGTACATATACACAAACAATATATATATATATATATATATATATATATATATATATATATATGCGACTACAATATCCTATCAAGCCCTGACGCTTAACGCCATACGGGCAATTTCCCCGTAGATATTAAATCTACTCACCGTGATCTCATGCTAAGTGTAGCCGACTACCTGCTTCCTCTTCCTTGCGGCGTCCGAAGTACCCGCCTGCGAACCTAGAATTTACACAGAATACACATAAAATAAAATCCTGCAAAAACGCGATATTAAAACCAAACGAGAAACTCGCGTCGCGAACTAAACGCGTGTGCATCCGTTATGCCAAAACGTGTGTATACGCGTCTGAAACTACCCCGACATGCTGTGATACGCAACAAACACTAAACCCACTCGCAAAATGTACATGTGGCGCAAGTTTAAAAGTATTGAAACAACGTATATAGTTCCAGATTTTGGTACAAGCTGAACTAGAAAAAGTTGCATACACCAAACACCTTAAATATGTAGCAGACTCCCCCAGAACAAACCCAGGCACCCAACTCCCCCCTCTGGCCGCAAATTGCGGCCAGAATGAATTTATTTGCGGCCAGGGTTGTGAATTAAGGTCTCGTGCTCCGTGTGTGTGGCTTAGGTCTAGTGAACATGCTCTAGTAAACTCAACTTTTACCTGAAGCACTCGGGTCAACAGAAGATCTCAAAATGGCTCACAATTTACATTAAAACGTTAAATAACACTAATTTGAAACAATGTGGTATTTTTGTGAAATCTGGTGCAAAACTTGGTTTCAATGGCCTTAAAAACACTTAGTCAAGTTTAATTAGCCATAAAAATCCTCACTTGGCCAAATCTCCACCTAAATCACAAATCTAGCACTAATGACCATATTAAGTACTAAATTAGCTTAAATAACCATATTCTTAGCAAAGAAAGAAGTTAAGTTTTAAAAAAAGGTATACCTCGCTTGTTCCTAGGGTGAAAGAAGAAGGAGAAGAAGAAGAAGAAGAGGGCGGGGTGTGCGTGATGCTGCAGCAGCTGCTGCTCCTGTTGCTGCTGCTGCTGCTGAAGCTGGTGCTGCTGCTGTTGTAGTTGTGTGTGTGTGTTAAAGTGAGAGGGAGAGAGAGATGTGAGAATGAGTGTTTGAACAAATGGAAATGAGAGATATGAGAGTCAACCCCCCTCTCTCTCCTCATTAATTACCAAGCATGGCTCAAGCCCATCATGCTCTCTCTCTCTCCAACTCAAGTCAACCCCAGCACAAAGCTAATTATAAAATAAAAAAAACTAATACATTTAATTAATTCGTATTAACTTAATTAAATGGGTTAGCTCACCATGGTCATCTAAACATGGTTTAACCCCAAACTTAGCCCTAGTTAACATGCACATGTGTGTGCAGTCCAAATTAAATTCTAATAAAATATTCATAAATTTTGATAAAATATTTGAAAATCGTTTTGGTAAACTATTTACTAAAAACCACACATTAAAGTATAATTAGCCACTAATCACATTCTAAAGTGTTACAATCTTCCCCCCTTAAAGAAATTCGTCCCCAAATTTATAAAAAAAAAAATAGCTACGCGTACCTTCAAAGAGATGGGGATATTTCTTCCTCATCTCGTCCTCGGTCTCCCAGGTGACCTCCTTGTTGCTCGGGCCACGCCAAAGGACCTTCACTGACGGTATAACCTTCGATCTCAATTTTTTCACCTGCCGATCCAGGATGACCACCGGCTGCTCTGCAAAAGAAAGGTCGCGCTCCAGCTGGATTGTCGGGTGCTGAATCGCATGCGAAGGATCATGAAGATATCTGCGAAGCATCGAAACGTGGAATACGGGGTGAACGTCTGGAAAACTAGGTGGAAGAGCCAAACGATATGCAACTGCGCCCACACACTCGAGGATCTCGAAGGGACCTATAAATCTAGGGCTAAGCTTCCCTTTCCGCCCAAATCTCATCACGCCCTTCATCGGAGAGACCCTCAGAAAAACGTGATCGCCAACTGCGAACTCTAATCTGCACCAGCGTTTGTCAGCATACGATTTCTGCCTGCTCTGGGCCGCTCTCACCCGATCTCGAATCAGTTGCACCTTCTCGGTCGTCTCCTGCACGATCTGTGGTCCCAAAATGCTGCTCTCGCTGAGCTCTGTCCAACAGACGGGCGATCTGCATCTCCTCCTATACAAGGCCTCGAAAGGTGCCATCTGAATAGTATCCTGGAAACTATTGCTGTAGGAGAACTCCACCAAGGGTAAATGATGATCCCAGCTACCACCAAAGTCTAAAACGCATGCTCGGAGCATATCCTTGAGAGTCTGAATAGTCCGCTCTGACTGGACGTCGGTCTGCGGATGAAATGCTATGCTGAAACTCAAACAGGTGCCCAAAGCCTCCTGAAGCCTCTGCCATAGTCGGCTGGTGAACTGGGTGCCTCTGTCGGACACGATACAAGTCGGGACTCCATGCAATCGTACGATCTCGTCGATATATATATGGGTATACTGAGCAAATCCGAAAGTGGTCTTCACCGGCAGGAAGTGAGCCGCTTTCGTCAATCGATCCACGATCACCCAAATGGAGTCATACCTTCGACTAGTCCTGGGTAGACCCACAACAAAGTCCATAGAAATCTTCTCCCATTTCCACTCCGGAATGGGCAACGGCTGTAGCTCTCCCGCGGGCCTCTGGGGCTCGGCCTTGACTTGCTGACAAGTCAGGCATCTCGACACAAAGTCTGTGACGTCCCTCTTCATCCCTTCCTACCAGTAAACGTCTCTCAGATCATGGTACATCTTGGTGGAACCTGGATGAATGCTGTACACTGATAGATGCGCCTCCTTGAGAATCTCACGCCTCAGCCCCTCAGAATCTTGTACACATAGTTGAGTCCCAAATCGCAGTATCCCCTGATCATCGATCACGAAATCGGAGTCTTTGCCCTGTCTAATCTGCTCCCTGATCTCTCAAAGACGGTCGTCACTGGGCTGCGCCTTGCGGATACGGTCAAGCAACTGCGGACATGCACGGACATGCGCAAGCTGTCCCCCGGTCGGAGTGAACTCGAACTGCACTCGGCTGTCGTATAAAATCTGCCAATTTGCTGACGACTGCCTCTACACTGTACTCAAACAAGATAGACTACCTCCGGGAATACACCAAAATGTCGTCAATAAATACGATGATGAACAGATCAAGATACGGCCTGAAAAAACGGTTCATCAAGTCCATAAACGCAGCTGGGGCATTGGTGAGTCTGAACGACATCACCAAAAACTCATAGTGCCCGTAACGCGTGTGAAAAGCCATCATTGGAATATCCTCCTGCCGAACCCGCAACTGATGGTAGCCTGATCGCAAGTCAATCCTCAAAAAGTATCCTGCACCCTGAAGCTAGTCGAACAAGTCATCGATGCGTGGCAAGGGATATCTGTTCCGTACGGTAACCCTGTTCAGCTGGCGGTAATCAATACACAAGCGCAAACTGTCATTCTTCTTCTTGACGAACAGGACAGGAGCACCCCAAGGAGACACACTAGGCCGAATAAGCCCTTTATCCAGTAAATCTTGCAACTGTCCTTTCAACTCTCTAAGCTCCGCCGGGGCCATCCGATAAGGCGGTATGGAAATAGGCCCCATGTCGGGAATCAAGTCAATGCAGAAAACAATATCGCGCTCAGGCGGTAGCCCAGGAAACTCGTCAGGGAAAACATCAGGAAACTCACTAACAATCGGAACCTGGTCCAACGGAACCTCTGTAGCTCTAGTATCGCAAACATAGGCTAGAAATCCCTGACATCCCTTCCTCAAAAGCCGTCCAGCGCGAAGAGACGAAATCAAACTGTGAGGGGCGGCACCACGGTCCCCTTGCACAACAAAAGGCGACTCGCCAGGAAAACAAAACCTAACTGTCTTCTCGTGGCAATCCACAGACGCATAGCACGTGGCTAACCAGTCCATGCCCAGGAGAACGTCGAAGTTCAACATCTCCAGAAGGATCAAGTCGATAGGCAACTCTTTCTCACTAATACGGACAACACACGACCGGAATACGTGTCTAGCCATAAATGACTCGCCCACAGGAGTGGTCACAGCAAGTGGCTGATCAAGCAAGCCAGACTCTCTACCCAAACTCGGCACGAAGTGTATGGAAACGTACAAGTGCGTGGATCCCGGATCAAACAATACGTGTGTGTCAACAAAATATACTGAAAGAGTACCTGAGACCACTGCATTAGACGCCTGTGCATCCTGATGCGTCAAAGTGAATACCCGTGCCTGTCCTCTACCTGCGACTGGTGGTCGCCTACTAGCAACTGGCCGTCCCCTGCCGGCAGCTGGCTGTCCTCTGCCTCGGCCACCTCGTCCTCTCTGAGCAAACCCTCCGCGACCACGACCTCTCTGTGCATGAGTTTGACGCGGAGCAATAACAGGTATAATAGGCAACGCCCTCTGGGGTGGAGAAGGTAGAAATGTGACATGTGGTACGGCTGTCTCGCCCTCACGTGGCTCCGGACAATCTCGAACCTGATGATAAGTACTCCCACACCGGAAACATCTAGACGGTGACTACCGGCCCTGTGGATAGGTGCTGTATAACCGAACTCATCTTGAACCTCTATCATCATCACGGCCTGGAGTGGGTTTGCCTCGGCGCCTACCCATCTGCCTCTGGGAAGACATGTCAGTGCGAACTCTCTTCGGTCCCGGAACTACCGAAATCTCGGCAAGACGCTCTTCGACTAACAGGGCTGCATCTACAGCTGCTGCATAGGTTTTGTTAGTTATATGTATGCCCTAGAGGCCATTACTATACATGAGATGTATATTGTAGTGGATGCTTGGACATATATAGGGAGGACTTTCTTGCTCGATATGATAGTATGCTATCTGGTTACTCTTTACCTTAACGTGTACACTGATTGCCTCTCTGTTACATGTTGGTAAAGCCCTTAGGATGTGTACTTGACTACCAGGACTATGATGCAGATCATACTAATGGGGCCATGGTAGTCCATAAGTACATCCTTTAAGGTCCCTAGTCGTGGGTGTATCGAGACGGGGCATCGATATACCAGAGCAGACTAGCGTATAGCATCTCGACCCATATAGATGGGCGATGGATAATCCCATATCCATTGGTGTTTAACATCAGAGATGATATACGGGTGCTCAGTGGAGACTGGGTACACTGTACGGACTTGCCGAGAACTCCCAGATGGTATTATACCTCACGTCAGATGGCAATTCTCTGGTGACACTGGTACAGGTTAGTCTGTAGACCCGAGATCGTCATAGAGTCTTTTGTGATTCCCACTGTGCTTTGATTTCCACCTTACCACGTCCAAGAGGGCATGAAAAACGGTGGTTTTTGGGTACAGTCCCGAGTCACATGGAGGCAATGAGCGATAGGAGGGGTTTCGTCTCTCCCGGTATTGGGGATTGATGTTGCACTGTGCTCGATTGGCCATAACAGGGAAGTCCCTGGCCAGGGCTGGTTTAGAGATTTACTGGTAAGAGTTACCAGTAGTTTCTCGACCCGTTATGAGCCTCATATCGGCATGACTTATCGGTTATTGGGGTCTGACGTTTACCACCCCTAGACTTGATATGCGACATATCAGACGAGGAGACCGGACTGTACGGTAGTGTCACTATCAGGCTTTTGTAGGAGTTGGAGCGGGCTTGTTTGCTGATCTTCTGATCGTTCAATACCCGGGTAGCCGTTACATCCAGCTAGTACAGCTGACGGCTTGTGGGTGCTTGATATGATCATCACCTACTGCCGGCATATTGACGAGTCTTTAGAGTCCTACATAGAGGTTTTACTGGCTCAGGCAAAACGAAATAGGAGCGCATATGTGATATGTGCGGGACCGAGAATAATGCGTGTATGTGATACCGTATTCTATTCTCGCAACTTTTGTATCGGCCGGTTATATGTGATATAGCCGGGTTATCGAATCAAGTGTCGATTCGATAAGTTGGTACATTTTGTGTTAGTTGGTTATATGTGATATAGCCGGATTATTAAGTCAAGTGTTGATTTAATAATTTAGTGTATAATTGTATATTTGATATACTAATTTACATTAACTAACATTGGCTCACTTAAGCATTCTTTTCTCACTTATGTGTACATGTAATATATATTAATGTGCATTGTTTATTTTTTGTGTGTCATGGTTGTTGATACACTATGCATGGGTGTATGAGACATACACCATACTAATTAAAGTGGTGGGGTTTTTATAGTCAAAGTAAATCTTAAAATTAGTGGATAATTGTTGTATGCATGAAGCTTGTAGAAAGCTTGTGAGTGCTTTGACAAAGTCCACCCATTTTGTTTTACTTAGGATATTTATTAACCTAACCACTATAATTAGCCATGGTTATGTCTCTACATGAGTTAGTATATGATACCCACTCACCCATGGTTAGATATTCCCACTTGGATTTATTTCATTCTCATCTCTTTCTTCATCTTCTTCTTCCAATAAGAAAAGCTTGCTAGGGTTTGATCCAAGTGAGGAAATATTGTGAGAAAAGAGATTCTAAAGTGAACCCATTTCCTATTTCATCCTCTACTAGATTAGCACTTTAGTATAGGGTGTTTGCTTCACTTTGATGAAGTGGTAGCTTGAGTTAGTAATCTCTCGACGTA
This sequence comes from Agapanthus africanus, assembly GCA_030015575.1. Taxonomy (NCBI): domain Eukaryota; kingdom Viridiplantae; phylum Streptophyta; class Magnoliopsida; order Asparagales; family Amaryllidaceae; genus Agapanthus; species Agapanthus africanus. The sequence goes on along the minus strand of CM057337.1, from coordinate 592,729,676 downwards.
GATCATCTTCGGCCTCGAAGACTTCAAGCAAGACCGTTGCCTTCTTCTCATGGAGCCGTCCAAGAGTCTGGGAGTTCGATGATTGCAGCGAAGGGACTACTACAAGGAGCTTATGAAGTGAAGGACCGATCTACAAAGGTTGTATTTCCTCTTCACTTAGATGTAAATGGTTTGCATAAGTTTCCGTATTAATTTCTAGTTATCGATTCTTGTTTAGAGTTCCTTGAAACGGCAAATTTTAAAAATGGCATGGACGATGCCTCCCGAAACCTTGCTGCCGTCAATAGGAACCCTACAGGTCTCGCAGTGCTGTGCGCTGATTGCAAGAAACAGCGGGGTAAGCAAGCCTCGAACAAACCTCTTGACTCGCATCTCCTCAGTAGCCACAAAATACAGGGCATAAACAGATAGCTCGGTGAACTGCACATCATACTCCGCCACCGTCATATCCGGCGTCAAGCGTAATGACTCGAACCTGTGCGTTCGATCATCCCTGACACTCTGAGGAAGGAAACGGGCAAGGAACACCGTCACGAACTCAGTCCAGGTCATAGGAGGAAGACCTGCTGCTCTGCCCTTCTCTATCGACTCGCACCACTTCTGTGCAAGACCTTCCAGGCGAAAGCTCGCGAACTCCACCCATCTCGCATCTGAGCATCTGAGTGAACGACATATCCGGGCCATCCTATCGATAAATGACTGCAGATCCTCGGCTGCATCGGTGCCTGTGAAGACCGGAGGCTTCAGCCTCATAAACTCTGATAGCGATACTGTGATAACCTCTGTGGCTGCAGGTGCAACTACCTGCACCGTAGGTACCATCGCGGTCCCCGCAACGGGTGGAACTACCTCTGGTCGCTGCGCTCGAAGTGCCTCAACTAACAACCCCATCATCTGGCGCATCTCCTGCATACCGGCCCCTAGCATAGCGATCTGATCTGTCGAAGGGGGAACAGTCTGCTCCGGTACAACGGGTGTACTGCCCGGGTCAGTCCTCGTCTTAGATGAGTCAACTCTAATCTCGGCTCTTGCGGCCGCTCTCTGCGCCTACGTAGTCTTTGGCGGCATAATGGCTGAAAGAAAATAGGATTCGATAAGGATACGGAAATTGAATCACAAGAATGCATATAATCATGAAGGAATTTCAATCAATAAGTCCTAAGGTCACTCAGGCGGAGTACCGTGTCGTGAGTATGCCGCCGAACATACACACGCTACGCCACTCTGCTTCAGCTACCTACTCCATCATACCAAGGTCATCCTACACTCCGAAAGGTAAAACTACGCTCTGATACCAACTTTGTCACGACCCAAAATTTGGCCCGTGACCGGCACTTAACCACGTAACGTCTACAGGCGTAACGCGACTAAGTAAGCCGAAGCCCAGAAATCAAAACCGTTAAAAGTAGTGAGTGTTGAAAACATTGGTTGAAAACATTTAGAAAACTTGAGTAAAAATCATTAAAGTTTGAGTTATTTTCATAAAAATTTCGGAAGCACCTCCTTTCTAAAAGCTAGCCCCGAAATCGGGTATAAGACATGATATAAGTAAAATGGCATATAATAAGAATAAAGCATCCCCAAACGGGAGCAATCACGCCCAACGGCAGAAACAACCACCACAATAATATACGACGGCATAGCGAAGAATGAGCAAAATAAGTGAAGACAGCATAAGAGATAAAACTGCATAAATAAAGCCGGCTCACACGAGCTCGACATCCAGAATACAAAATAATATACATCGTCCTCACAACTGGTCTCTAAGTCAATACATGAAATGGTAGATGGAGAGTACTAGATACAATAGGGTGTACAAATGGAAAATAAACGTATACCGCAAACCCACCTATCAGCAAAACGGCTCACACACCAACTGCAGTGGTATAGTAGCAAAAAGATACAAGAGATAGCCCTGCCGCAACTACTCTGAGGGTCGACCTGCAAACACTGTGGCACAACGGGGGTGAGTTGCCAACTCGTGAATAGTAAGTAACATATAAAGGTAATCGCGAGTATGCACGTACTGCGATACTCTAACATGTGCAATCAGATAACATCGATATGATGAGCTGGGTATGCAATAATCATGCATAACAAGTGCAATCAAATAACATCTATATGATGAGCTAGGTACGCAGTAATCATGCAAAGTATTCTATCAGGTACTACGACTACATGATGCAATGCATAACAATGAATGCTGAGCATGGGATAAAATATCATCTACACGGATCATCAACGTGGAAAACCCCGGTGTCTACCAAAAACATCCCAAAATCCCGATAACTCAGACGCCGTCACTCTATCCGGCCCTCAATCCTATAAATCTCATAGAAACGGGGTGCCCAACATCGGCACCCAAAACATCATGAAAAATTCGTGTCCAGCATCGACACACAAATCCTCATATATTCGGCTCCGTCAGTCCGGATCGGCCCACGGGCTCCGTCTGCGGAATCGGCCCTCGGCCCCGGCAGTACGGGTCGGCCCATATCCATCTCTCGACTCTGGTCGGTATCATCCGGATATCCGCCAGGTCCAACCAATCACCGGTAGGTAGGCGTCCCTCTGCCAGGCTCATCGTCATCCACACGAAATCTCTCTCTCGCCCCGGGGTACCATACCTGGTCCACCATGTACCCGCAAACGGATAGTCCTCCTCCTCGAATCGGGTTTCACATGTCACACGTCTCAGAACCGAGAAAACGCATGGTGGACGTACTGAAATATCATATCAAGAGAAACCGGGTTTTTTCAAAACAGTGCATTCTTTCTTAAAATAATACCACGGTTCTCAAATCCAGAAATCACACGAATCCAAAACTCACTAACAATCCATGCAATGTGTCATATGCCACATAAAATCGTACAATGAGTAAAAGGGGAAAACCGCTCTTTTAAAAGGATCCAGTTGAAAACATTTCATGCGGTCCCCAATTTTTCAAATCAAGGTCAACACCATCTATGTATGTACGAGAGTATGTATGTATGTAGGCATGGATGCGCAAAGATATATATATCCGCAAGTATGGATGTACGATATGTATGTGTGCCAATATGGATGTACAAGTGGCATATACGCAAGCATGAATGTACAGTATGTATGTCTGCCAATATGGATGTACAAGTGGTATATACGCAAGCATGAATGTACAGTATGTATGTGTGCCAATATGGATGTATAAGTGGTATATACGCAAGCATGAATTTACAGTATGTATGTGTGCCAATATGGATGTAAAAGTGGTATATACGCAAGCATGAATGTACAGTATGTATGTATGCCAATATGAATGTACAAGTGGTATATACGCAAGCATGAATGCATAGTATGTATGTGTGCCAATATGGATGTACAAGTGGTATATACGCCAAACACCTTAAATATGTAGCAGACTCCCCCAGAACAAACCCAGGCACCCAACTCCCCCCTCTAGCCGCAAATTGCGGCCAGAACGAATTTATTTGCGGCCAGGGTTGTGAATTAGGGTCTCGTGCTCCGTGTGTGTGGTCTAGGTCTAGTGAACATGCTCCAGTAAACTCAACTTTTACTTGAAGCACTCGGGTCAACAGCAGATCTCACAATTTACATTAAAACGTTAAATAACACTAATTTGAAACAATGTGGTATTTTTGTGAAATCTGGTGCAAAACTTGGTTTCAATAGCCTTAAAAACACTTAGTCAAGTTAAATTAGCCATAAAAATCTTCACTTGGCCAAATCTCCACCTAAATCACAAATCTAGCACTAATGACCACATTAAGTACTAAATTAGCTTAAATAACCATATTCTTAGCAAAGAAAGAAGTTAAGTTTTAAAAAAAGTTATACCTCGCTTGTTCCTAGGGTGCAAGAAGAAGGAGAAGAATAATAAGAAGAAGAGGGTGGGGTGTGCGTGCTGCTGCAGCTGCTGCTGCTGTTGCTGTTGCCTGCTGTTGCTGTTGCTGATGCTGAAGCTGTTGCTGCTGCTGCTGTTGCTTCAGCTTCTGCTGCTGTTGTAGTTGTGTGTGTGTGTGAAAGTGAGAGGGGGAGAGAGATGTGAGAATGAGTGTTTGAACAAAAGGAAATGAGAGATATGAGAGTCAACCCCCCTCTCTCCTCATTAATTACCAAGCATGGCTCAAGCCCATCATGCTCTCTCTCTCTCTCCAACTCAAGTCAACCCCAACACAAAGCTAATTATAAAATAAAAAAAAACTAATACACTTAATTAATTCGTATTAACCTAATTAAATGGGTTAGCCCACCATTGTCATCTAAATATGGTTTAACCCCAAACTTAGCCCTAGTTAACATGCACATGTGTGTGCAGTCCAAATTAAATTCTAATAAATTATTCATAAATTTTGATAAAATATTTGAAAATCGTTTTGGTAAACTTTTTACTAAAAACCACACATTAAAGTATAATTAGCCACTAATCACATTCTAAAGTGTTACATACAGGGCACGGAGATCGCCTTGTACCTGGATGCCTTTTGGGCTGGATTGCGTCTGCCCTTCTCCCCTGAGGTATGAGGGGCGCTGCGTTGTTTCCAACTAGCTCCGGGCCAGCTAGTGCCGAACTCGTGGAGGATTCTCCTCGGGTTCCTGGTCCGGCTGAGACTCGAAGAAATCCCCTTCAGCTTGACCCTTCTCCTTTCCTCCCTTTACTATAAAAATTATCCCAGCACCCGTTAGGACGAGCCGAGCTGGGTGTACATTTACTTTAGAAAATATAGGGGAGGGGCGGCCGGGTCGGGGGTCGTAGTAGTTCCATCTTCCATCCATGAATGGAAGGAGAAGTTCATATTTGTCGGGCCACCCGAGGGTGAGGATTGTCCTGTGCCTGTTCAGTGGCACAGGGCCGACTGCCCCCGGGTCAAGCGGTCATCCTCTCCCAAAGCGAGGGCGGTGTCGGCGTGGGAGCCTATCCAACGGGCCGATATTTTTCGTTCCGAGCAGGCCCTCAGTTGGGCCGGGCTCAGCCCTGCTCGATTCATGGGTAAGTTAGGAGCCTAGGCGACCTGTATAGACTTGCATATTTTCTTCTGTTCTTTCTGGCATCACTAACTCCCTTTGTTTATTTTCCTTTTTTGCAGAACCGATGGACCGATCCAAATTCCTGGCTGCCATGGCCGAGAAGAAGGGGAGGAAGGCCGGGGGCCCCGACTCATTCCGCCCCGCTCCGAGCCCGGCCCCACCGGTGGCCGCATCGGCTAGGTGTTCCACCATGCCCCGGGCTTCGGAGACCAGCCGTGGGGAGAACCGTAAGCATGCTCGGGAGCTGGAGCCCGGGCTTTGGAGGTGGAAGATGAGGCCGACCTCCCCGAGGTCCCCCTCAAGAGGTACAAGAGGACGGTATCTCGATCAACGTCCTCCCCGATCTTCGTGCAGGAGGGGGACGTTTGTTTCGAGGTGCCCTCAGGGCTTTCTGTCGCTTATAGCTGGCTTTCGGAGATGGAACGATTGGCCGGGGGAAAAATTCCCCGGGGGACCCTCGAGGCCCAAGTCGCCGCCATTGCTCAGGAGGCTGTACAGGCCGGTATTCGCTTTCCATTTAGGTTTTTGCTTTGGATATTTTTTCTAACCTCTTCTTTTATCTTTCCCAGGTCTTCCAGCACTGCACCCTCATTGCCAACATGGAGCACGAAGAAATTTCCCCGACGATGCGGATGGCTGGCGAGTCTTCTTCGCGGGAGGAGGGCCTATACCGGGAGCTGCGTCAGGTGAAGGAGAAGATCGCCGCCCTCGAAAATTGGGTGGCCGCCGAGGAGGTAGTGAACTCCAAATGCAAGGAGTCGATCCGAATTTTGAAGGAATCTAACAAGGCCGCTGAAGCTAAGTTGGAGGAGGCCAGGGTTCTCAACGCCACGATGAAGAAGACACGGGACACCCTTAAGAGGGAAGTCGAGGCGGCGAAGAAAGGGATGAAGGTCGCCGACCTTCGAGCCGCAAAGGTGGTGGAGAGGTACAAGACGTCGGAACAATTCTACGTCGACCTTGCCGACACCTCGGCCATTGTCTAGTATCAGGCTCTCGATGTCGTCAAGGCGCTGATGCTGGGGTTCCCCGACAGTGAGCTCCGGGTCGAATACCCCCTCGAGGATGAGATGCAGGGGGATGCCGCCAGAGGTACCGCCGGAGAAGAGGCTCCCGGTGGGGTTGCTGGGGATAAGGCAATCACCCCGGCTCCCAACACCGAAGCTCCTGGTGGAGGCTCCGAACCTAAAGCTATCGCCCCGGCTACCGATGCCGACGTTAAGCAGATCGAGGTCCTCCCAACTCCTAAGGCCTGAGCCCTTCTGACTTCTCCTTTTTTTGTTTTTAAATCTTGTAGGCCTTCGGGCAATTTTTTAAGGCTGAGGAGCCTATAATACCTTTTGTAAAGACTCCCAAGTTGTGAATAAAGCCGCTTTGTAAATTTTTTTGCGTGTCAACGTTTTTTTGTTTGTGTGAGCCTGTTAGCGTTTTCCTCTCCTGACGAGTCAGATCGCAGGTCGGTGACTGGTCCTTTAGATGGCGATCGCGCGTCGAGTGAAACCCAATTATTTTTCAAGTATACAAAGGTCGGTGTCCTTATGTCCCAGGAGTCGAGGCGACGATCGCTCACTTAAGTTACGCCGGTTGGCTCTTTCGAGCAGAAAGGTGTAGATTTGCCCATTTCTTTGAGTTGGACCGGCGACCACTTCTCTTAGAATAAGTTAGACAAGAGCCTAGTTTGGATCGGTCGGTGTTTGCTGAGGTTGGTGGCTTCAGATCCATAGTGTAAACGGGTTGGATGTTTCCCGTTAAGGATGGACCAAGCAGGGAAGCTGCTCGGTGGCCTCTTGATGAGGGCTTTTGATCCTTGGCGTCGGTGGGTGGTGAGCTACCAGCCATGGATGGACCGAGCAGGGGAGCTGCTCGGTGGCTTCTTGATGAGGGCTTTGGTCTTTAGCGTAGATGGGCAGGAGCTACCTGCTAAGGATGGACCGAGCAGGGAAGAGCCTATAATACCTTTTGTAAAGACTCCCAAGTTGTGAATAAAGCCGCTTTGTAAATTTTTTTGCGTGTCAACGTTTTCTTGTTTGTGTAAGCCTGTTAGCGTTTTCCTTGCCTGACGAGTCAGACCGCAGGTCGGTGACCGGTCCTTTAGATGGTGATCGCACGTCGAGTGAAACCCAATTATTTGTCAAGTATACAAAGGCTGGTGTCCTTATGCCCCCGGAGTCGAGGCGACGATCGCTCACTTAAGTTACGTCAGTTGGTTTTTTTGAGCAGAAAGGTGTAGATTTGCCCATTCCTTTGAGTTGGACCGGCGACCACTTCTCTTAGAATAAGTTAGACATGAGCCTAGTTTGGATAGGTCGACGTTTGCTGAGGTTGGGGGCTCCAGATCCTTAGTGTAAACGGGTTGGATGTTTCCCGTTAAGGATGGACCAAGCAGGGAAGCTGCTTGGTGGCCTCTTGTTGAGGGCTTTTGATCCTTGGCGTTGGTGGGTGGTTAGCTACCAGCCATGGATGGACCAAGCAGGGGAGCTGCTCGGTGGCCTCTTGATGAGGGCTTTGGTCCTTAGCGTAGATGGGCAGGAGCTACTCGCTAAGGATGGACGGAGCAGGGAAGCTTCTCGGTGGCTTCTTGATGAGGGCTTTGATCCTTAGCGTAGATAGGAAGGAGCTACCCGCTAAGGATGGACCGAGCAGGGAAGCTGCTCGGTAGCTTCTTGATGAGGGCTTTAATCTTTAGCGTAGATGGCCAGGAGCTATCCGCTAAGGATGGACCGAGCAGGGAAGCTACTCGATGGCTTCTTAATGAGGGCTTTGATCGATGGCGTCGGTGGGTTGTAGACTACCAGCCAGGGATGGCCCGAGCAGGGAAGCTGCTCGGTGGCCTCTTGATGAGGGCTTTGATCCTTGGCGTCGGTGGGTAGTAGACTACCAGCCAGGGATGGACCGAGCAGGGAAGCTGCTCGGCGGCCTCTTGATGATGTCTTTGATCCTTAGCGTAGATGGGCAGGAGCTAAACGCCAAGGACTGACCGAGCAGGGAAGCTGCTCGGTTTTGCAAGGCGTCGTCCGATCTCCCCCGGCGCGGAAAATATGGAAGAGTGACCGTCGCGGACGACACGTGGCAGAAACGCATAGGCGAGGTGAGGCGTTCTAAGATCCGCGTCGTTCCGACTTTGGTTGGCCGAGATACACGGGATGCCCGCCACGTGGCGGTTCGGTATTGGAAGGGTTGAGAAAATCCTAAGATTCGCGCCCACGTGCGCGCAAATTTCGGCCCTTGGGGATTCTATTGAGGCTATAAATAGAGAAGGAGATGGGTTTCTTTCCGCGTTGCTTTTTTGAGATGGCCGGGCACATCTACACGATTGAAGAGATCGCCACTCCCAATGACGTCTACTTATACGACCAGTCCATCTCCGAGGAGACTTACCGGGGTGTGGTCCAGCGCATCGAGGACCATTTCGGTCGCCTACTTCCTCGTTAGCCTTCCCTCCTCCAATTGCAGATGTACGCAATTTGGAGGAGGTCCCCGGGCTATACAACGCCCTCTCTAAGGAGCTGCTGGATGAGGCGCTCGACAAGATGCGTACGCTCTATGTCCTCGGCCTCATCTCGAAGAACAAGCACGACCAATCAGTGGCCCTTATTTTGGAGCGTTTCTAAAAGAGGCAGATCGCGGGCCCCTGCCCGACGGATGGGAGGCCTGGTGCTTCCGTGGCATCCCGGGTACGTGGGCAACATCAGTGGGAGCAGGCTGAAGAGGCCAGGGCTTGGCTGGTGGAGATCTCCACGGAGTACCACCAGCAGTGCTTTCTCGATCCCATACCCCCTCTGTTGTAATTTTAATTTTCGTGTAAGGCTGAGGAGCCCACAATACCCTTGATAAATAAAATTCTCTTTTTGTGACGTACTATCGTTTCCTTTTTGTCTTCTTGGTGTGTTTGAGTATTTTCATAAAATGAAACCCGTGACCTTTGAACCGAGGAAGAGGGAAATTTACATCGCTTTGGAAAAGAAGAAATATATATTCATAGATACAATTTTCAAATTCACTTGTACAACTTGAGCTTCTCGGCGTTGTAAGGTCATGGAAACTTGCGACCCGCCGCGTCTTGCAAGCGATAGGCGCCGCCGAGCAATACTTCAGAGACGAGGAATGGGCCGTCCCACTTCGGGGAAAACTTGTGCAACTTGCTTTGGTCTACGAACTCTTTTTGCCTTAAGACAAGATCCCCAGTCTTAAAGGTGCGATGCTTGACTCGTGCGTTATAGTAGCAAGCAGTTTGCTGTTGGTAAGCGGCGGCTTTGATCTGTGCCCGGTCCAGCTTCTCCAGCAAGATGTCCAAATTAGTTTGGAGCGCCAAGGTATTAGCCTCATCATCGAAGTGCTCGACTTTGTAACTGGGCATTCCGATCTCTGTTGGGACCATCGCCTCGGTGCCGTAGCAGAGGCTTAAGGGGGTTTCTCCAGTGGGGGTCTTCTTCGATGTGCTCAGAGCCTATAAAACCCGGGGTAGTTCGTCGAACCAACTGCCTTGCCTTCCTTCCAGACGAGTTCGAAGACCTTGGATTACATCCCGGTTAGCGACCTCGGCCTGCCCATTGCATTGAGGATGTGCGACCGCAGCGAACTTCATGATTACGTGGTATTCGCTGCAGAATCCCTTGACTTTGTCATTTTCGAAGTTCGTCCCGTGGTCTGTAACGATACACCTCGGTATCCCGAACCGGGATATTATATTGTTTTGCAGGAATTTGATGGTCGTGGCGGTGTCCGGTTTTCTGATGGGTACGGCCTCGATCCACTTCGTAAAGTAGTCCACCGCGACGAGGATGTATTTGTGCCCGCCCGTACCAGTAGGGAGTTGGCCTACCATGTCCATTCCCCACTGGGCAAACGGCCATGGGGAGGTCAGGGCCGTTAGCTCGGTAGCCAGAAGATGGGGTATGCTGCCATGGAGTTGGCAGCTCTTGCATCTTCTGACGAGCTTCTGAGCGTCCTGATAGATGGTCGGCCAATAGTATCCTTGGAGTAGCGTCTTCTGGAATAAGGTGAGGGCCACTTGATGTGCTCCGCCGACCCCTTCTTAAACCTCACGAAGGACGTAGTCAGCCTCATGGGGGTCGACGCACCGAAGCAGAGGTTGAGTGAAGGATTTCTTGTAGAGGTTTCCACTGCTCCAAACGAAATGGCGGGCTTTGGCTCGGAGGCGGCGTGCTTCCCCTCGATCTTCTGGGAGCGTACTCTCCTTCAGGAATTCTACGAGGGGCTTCCTCCAATCCCGGTCTTCTTCCCGGGCAACGTAAACTTGAAGTGTTGTTGCTCTGTCTTCCACGCTGGGCCATGGCAAGACCTCAAAGAGGATATTTCTCTTGTTGTTGGCCGTATAGGAGGAAGCTAGCTTGCTCAGAGCGTCGGCCTGGGCGTTTAGGTGCCGGGGGATCTGCTCCACTTGAACTTCGTCGAAGTCTTTTCGTAGTCTTCTTACCTCGGCTAAATATTTCACCATCAGAGGCTCGCATTCCTCGAAACGGCCAGTCACCTGGCCTACGACCAGGGCAGAGTCACTGCGGATTCGGATCGTCTTCAGCCTCACTCCGGAGGCGATTCGTAGTCCAGCTAGCAAGGCCTCTGACATGACCCGGAAATGGCACGTGACTGGCACTTGAATCATATGAAGTCTATAGGGCTCCATCTAATTGAAGTAAGCCAAAAAAAATCCCAGAAATCTAAACCATTTTTAAAGAAAGTGTTTTGATAAAATAAGCCGAATATGTGTTTTTAAAACCTCAAGTCTTTTCTGAAAATTTTGGCAGAGTTTCCTTTGTAAATACTGGCCCCGAACGGGGTACAACATGATAAATATATACATGAATGATAAAAGGCATCTCTAAGCGGGAGCTAGCTCGTCGTCAATCGACGGCCACAACTACACAAGCAATATAATATACAACGCCGAAGGGCGATGATCAAAACTGAAAAGGAAACTCAAATCAGCAAGAAATCCTTCAATATACAACGCGTGACTCTAAGGTCGAAAGAATATACAACACTGGTCATCTAAGTGTCATGACCCAAAGTTCGGCACGTGACCGGCACTTAACCACATAACGTCTACAGGCATAACGTGACCGAGTAAGCCGAAACCCAGAAATCAAAACCATTAAAATTAGCGAGTGTTGAAAACATTGGTTTAAAACATTTAGAAAACTCGAGTAAAAATCATTAAAGTTTGAGTTATTTTCTTAAAAAATTTCGGCAGCACCTCCTTTGTAAAAACTAGTCCCGAAATCGGGTACAAGACATGATATAAGTAAAATGACATACAATAAGAATAAAACATCTCCAAATGGGAGCAATCACGCCCAACGGCGGAAACAACAACCACAAGAATAGAATACGACGCCGTAGCGAAGAAATGGACAGAATAAGCAAAAACAGCATAAAAGAGAAAACTGCATAAATAAAGTCGGCTCACACGAGCTCGACACCCAGAGTGCAAAATAATATACAATATCGTCCTCACAACTGGTCTCAAAGTTAATACATAAAATAGTAGATGGAGAGTACTAGATACAATAGAGTGCACAAATGGAAAATAAACGGATACCGCAAACCCACCTATCAGCAAATCGGCTCACACGCCAACTGCAGTAGTATCCGTAGCAAAAAGATACAAGAGATAGCCCTGCCGCAACTACTCTGAGGGGCAACCTGCAAACACTGTGGCACAACGGGGGTGAGTTGCCAACTCGTGAATAGTAAATAACATATAAAGGTAATCGCGAGTATGCACGTACTGCGATACTCTAACATGTGCAATCAGATAACATCTATATGATGAGCTGGGCATGCAATAATCATGTATAACAAGTGCAATCTAATTAACATCTATATGATGAGCTAGGTACGCAGTAATCATGCAAAGTACTCTATCAGGTACTACGACTACATGATACAATGCATAACAATGAATGCTGAGCATGGAATAAAATATCATCTACTCGGATCATCAACGTGGAAAACCCCGGTGTCTACCTAAAACACCCCAAAATCCCGATAACTTAGACGCCGTCACTCTATCCGGCCCTCAATCCTGTAAATCTCATAGAAGCTGGGTGCCCAACATCGGCACCCAAAAACATCATGAAATACTCGTGTCCAACATCGTCACGCAAATCCTCATGTATTGGGCTCCGTCAGTCCGGATCGGCACACGGGCTCCGTCTACGGAATTGGCCCTCGGCCCCGGCAGTACGGGTCGGCCTATATCCATCTCTCGACTCTGGTCGATATCCTCCGGATATCCGCCAGGTCCAACCAATCACCGGTAGGTAGGAGTCCCTCTGCCAGGCTCATCGTCATCCACACGAAATCTCTCTCTCGCCCCGAAGTACCATACCGGGTCCACCATATACCCGCAAATGGATCGTCCTCCTCCTCGAATCGGGTTTCATATGTCACACTTCTCAGAACCGAGAAAACGCATGGTGGACGCACTGAAATATCATATCAAGAGAAACCGGGTTTTTTCAAAACAGTGCATACTTTCTTAAAATAATACCACGGTTCTCAAATCCAGAAATCACATGAATCCAAAACTCACTAACAATCCATGCAATGTGTCGTATGCCGCATAAAATCGTACTATGAGAAAAAGGGGAAAACCGCTCTTTTAAAAGGATCCAGTTGAAAACAATTCATGCGGTCCCTAAATTTTCAAATCAAGGTCAGCACCATCTATGTATGTACGAGAGTATGTATGTATGTAGTGTAAGTGTACGGTAGCGCCCCGGCCGTCTGTCCGAGGCCAAAATGCGGAAACGAAAACTTTTTCAAAACTTTAAACCGGCGCTATCGTATGCTTAAAACCCGGATCGAACCATTAACCTACAACTAGCAACTAGAGAAAGGGTTGGAAAGCTATACCGATCGATCCGTGTCCTTCGGTCTTTGGCCACCATCCCAAGCTCCTCGCGGCATCTCCGGTCTCGATCTCCTCTGTAAGACTACGGTAGCGCCCCGGCCGTCTTTCCGAGGCCAAAATGCTGAAACGAAAATTTTCTTTAACTTTATAACCGGCACTACCACATATTAAAACCCGGATCGTGACCATTAACCTAATGCTAGCAAACTAGAGAGAGGGTAGCGAGCTATACCGAGCGATCCATGTCCTTCGGTCTTTGGCCACCATCCCGATCTCTCCACGGCATCTCCGATCTTCATCTCCTCGTCGGAAAGGGCACCACTTCGAGAAGTCTTTTTACGGGCTCCCGCTTCGTCCGAAGCAACTCGGGTACGAAGTGTGCTAGCTGACGTGCCCAAGGTTGAAGTAGAGTATGTTGTGATCACTTTGTCTCTTTGCATCCATGGCTTGGATGGAGATTGAAGGTGTTGCCATTAATGGAGTTATGAGCTAGAGGAAGAAGAAGAAGAACACGAGCTTTTCCTTTTCTTTTCTTTTGTTGGAATGAGAGTGAGAGAGTGTATCAAAAATACAAGACCAAGCTCACACATATGGCAGCCCCTCTCTCTCTCCTTCTCATTTCATGACACACATCAATCCATTAATGTGACATTTTTGCTAAAAAAGAGACCATGACTCATAGTATAAGTCTATGTTACATTAATGCATTGTCATGATGATTTCTAGCTCATTATTTCCTTAAGCAAACATTAATCAAAATGTTTGCCACAACAAAAAGATCCGGCAATATCTAAAGTAAATTCGTGACGGATCACAAGGATACCCCTCACCTATATATACATACCTGCATCCACATTCCGACTGAATGCGAATGCGATAAGACTAAAGTAATCCAAAAAATCTAATACTAGGATCCGGCTTAAATAAAATCCCACTAGTATGATCCGTCCGATCATGTTGCGTGCAATACCGTACGTATAAGATCGAACCCTGCCATATATCATACGGCCTCTACCTACCAGGAAATCTCCTGCTTCGGCCGAGGGCTTTGTGTAATGGCTCTCCTAGACACAGCGCGACCCCACCCCCAATACCGGGAGAGACGAACCCCTGCAGATTTGCTCACTGCCTCCATGTGGCTCAGGACTGTACCCAACTAAAACCTGTTTGCACGACTCCTTTGAGCCGTGGTAGGGTAGTAATCAAAGTACAGTAGGAACTCACACGAGAAAAATGACGATCTCAGGTCGATGAACTAACCTGTATACATGTCACCAGGGAACTGCTATCTGATGTCAGGTATAAGACCAACTAGCATGTTCCCGGCGAGTCCTGTCCGGTGTACTCATAACCCAATGAGCACCTGTATGCATCTTAGGTAAACCAACTGACACCAGTGGCTTGTGAGACCGACCACCACCCCTCGTCGGGGTCTCGACTGTATACACTAGTCTACTCAGGAGTATCGATGCCCTGTCTCGAAAACTCCCACGACTAGGGACCTTTTAAGGATGCGCTTATAGACCCCAGCTCCCACGTATATGATCGCCATCATACTGCTGGCCGTCAAGCAAGAATCCTAAGGGCTCTATCAACGCGCAATAGTGACCTGTAAGGTCACCTAAAGCAGTACACGATGATAAAGACAAACCATGGTAGCATACTATTCTCTATCAACATGTAATAGTGAACTACAATGTCATCTAAAGCATGTACACGATGATAAAGACAAACCAGATAGTATACAAACCTCTCGAGTAAGACTGTCCTACCGGTATAGGTCCTCCTTCAATCATTGCAACCACGTGCCTGTGATCCAATAATTGACTCTGAGGGTACTATATCCAATAATCTCCCACTTGTACTCAAGGCTAATTATTGCGATGTCGCATACTCACAGCCCGTGTGATACCGAACACCCAACTCCTCTACTAATCAGTCTCACAAAACCCGTTTGCGAAACTATTGCGTTCGAGAAACAGCCTCAGCTAGTGGATCCGTCCCGATGTTTCTTTCTATGTCTCTCTTTATCTCAAGTCCGCGGAGAAAGCCATCGCCCGAAATGAGCAATACCTGTCTTAGAATATGTCTGGATATTTGATGGGACCTAGCTCATAAATGAACTCTAAATCCAAACTTCTTAGACTGTATTGTCAACTGAAATTAATCAGTATCCTGCGTCATGCCTCCCTCAGTGTCCTCTTGGACCACCTGTCCAAAACACTGCCCCTCGTCAGAGGGAAAACTATAACTCTGACAGCTACTCTTTCATCCAGGTCACCTTGGAAGCATGGAATGATAACCGTCTCCTAAAGGAGGCTGCCGTTATCAAATCCCTAGAACACTCACTTATGTTCTAAAACTGCTTCCGAATGTTTCTTCAGGATTGGATTAATATCAACTTATTGCATCTCTAACAAGAACAACATATGGTGTGGTACTTGACATCTCATGATTGACTCAATTGCCTAAGCAAGTGATCTTCCAATCATGCATATCCCTCTCCTCATTAGTCTATAAGACACCTTTAGAGAGGGTGACTCCATCACCTGCAGGTACACTACTGTGCCAGGAGTCGTCCATTCTAAAATACCATTAGAATGCTGTCTAAGTACCCAGATTGGGAAAATACCCAAATCTAGACCTAAAACCATAGATCTAGTAACCAGAATATCTGATAAAATGTCCATATCCTTTGTGAAGAATCCACTGTGTGACAACCAAAGTATAACCGATCGTAGTATAGGAATTTCACTTCCTACTCTGTGTATGTCATCCAAATACCAGGACATCACACCCTACTACCTTCTTAACAGATCCATCCCCTATTCTGATGAAGTCAAACCTATGACTGTCATATCAGAAATAGATGATCTATCTCCGCTATATCTGCTTTAGTCCAAAATTAGACATAAGCTACTTGTCCACTATGCTTTCGCTGCTCCCACTGACTACGACAATCCTTTGGCAGAGTCATATACACGTACACTTCTAAAGCCAGTTCAGAACGACGCTATATTCATCCTCCTGCCGGGTCTCACAGTCTGGAACAACAGCAATGGAAAGTTTGGGTAAACAAGAACCTCCCTGCCACCGTCCTTGAGGCTACCGGAGTACCTCTCGGGTGCTTGAGGTTACCCACCATATCTGCGGAGTGGCCAATAGAATGTCAAACCAGATTGAATCTTTAGGTTCTTATCAAATTTTCAGTAACCGTTTGCGGTTCTGGAATCACTTCCAGTTCTACCATACCCCCACTACTGTTTTCTGAAAAAAAATCCATTTTTATTAAAACTGTGGCGAGTCAAGAACAATATCACTATTGATCTTCCAGATGGTAGAAAATCAACCCTCGTCATTGCCCATGTCAACCCACAAACTGCCATTACAGAAACGTGCCTTGAGTTATCCAGAGTCTGGTTTTAAGCATAAGCTGGACAACTCCCCGTACCTTAACATCGTTAAGATATGAACTATTCTATATCCAATATAAAAACAGAGGCACTGATTTAATTGGAACCAGATTCAAATCATGCAGCTGTCTCCAGTGCATGTCAACTAAATGGAGAGAGGCCGATCAGCATTACTCAACTTAGGAGTACATCCAGATATGAGTAACCTGAAAGAAAATCAAGTTCTCATAATCATTACTATCAACTGAATACCATACACAAGTATCTACATCTTTGATCATCTTGAAGAATATTGATACTTGCAATACCCGGTTCTCTACTTTATTCATATACCTATAACTTCTCAAAACTTGGACCTTGCATTTCTACGAAACACAGGTCTAAGAACTAGAGAAGTCACAAGTAAACAGAACGTAGTCCGAGCACCAACCCCTTTGTCCTCATGGACACTCGACAACATACAATACTCTGTATAAGTCCCATGAGTCTAATAACTCATTCCCTGTGCGTCGTAGGTTGAAAACTGTACTTATGGTTAAGAAGAATTACACCGCTGTTTAATGCTCCTTACCTAACCATCCACTGATATAGGTAAATGTCATGGACATAATTTCAAAAAGTTATATCTCACTTTATAAAAATAAACGTACAGATATATCAATTTGAAATTGGTGCATAACAACGGATATTCAAAACCAAATATTTGCTGTCCGGCAAACAAGCCAGGCGATTTCCTCAAATATCACCAATTACAATGAATTTCGATATAATCAGGATGATCACCTAATTCCCAATAACTTACTCCCACTCATCATTTGTAAAACCATACAGATCTGAGAATCATACCTGGTAAATACATACCCTGGAGCAAGGGCTAATTGGGAAATCAGTTTTCTTTTAACAGTACACAGTGAAACTGAAACATGTAAATGTTTCGAAGGGGTATCCGGGTATTCCTAGTAATGCCTCTTCTATTATCCAGATTCACAACTGTAACCATATATTACATTGCCATATCTCCAAATCCCTTTATATGTCTTTAGTCATTACCTTCTGTACACCCCTTTAGGCTAAATAGTTTTCTTCCTTCCCTACCGTTCGACACCAGCCTATGGTTTGGAAGAAGACTATCCAATAAGCATAATGGGTGTACTGTCCCAATCCTAGGGGCACTCGTAACCTGAGAGAAGGTGAAGATAAAAGACAACCGAATAAACCTTATTCCTATTTCTTCTGAACCAGAATCCATCCCCGAACTGGAACATGTCCCTTCGAGTTCGTATATAACCATACGATGGAGTATCCAAATAAACTGTGGATCTTCGTAGTGATACGGAGTGTCCTGGAGAAATACAAAGGTGAAGTGGGAATGGTAATGAAATACTTGGTTTGGTCGTGAATAGCAGTCGCAATTTACTTTGCCCTCCTTCTAATCCCTTTATTTGTCTTTACTTAATACCTTCTGTACACCATCGTTAGGCTAATTGGTTTTCCTTATTCCCCACCGTTTGGCACCTGCCTAAGGTTTGGAAGAAGACTGTCCAATTAGCGTAATAGGTGTACTATCCCCTAATCGAAGGAGCACTCGCAACCAGAGAGAAGGTAAAAGGAAAAGACAACTGAATAGTCCTATTCGTTTTCTCCAGAACCGGAAACCATCCTCGAATAAATTCCTTCGAGTTCGTATATAACCATACGATGGTTTTATCCAATGGAAGTGGACGTTCGTAGTAATACGGGGTGTCTTGGAGAAAAGGGTAAAAGTAGGAGTGGCAATGAGGTATGCAACTCTGACAATCTAAAAGCCAGTGTTTTAAGAAGGTTCGGTCAACTTTGGTCACTGAGTCATAGTATAGGGTTGGGCCATGGTCGCTGTCAAAGAGAGAGAGAAAAGAAACACTCAGCGTGCACTCTAACCTTGATCAGAATGGTTATCAATTTATCTAATCAAGAAACCTCCCACTGTATCGTCAAATTCTCCTCCAAACCTGAAAGAAGAATTAGTCGGGATCACCCGAGGAGTAAACCAACTCATCAGTGGGAATCGGGATCCAACCATCATCGTATGATAACTTGATGGAATCCACTCAAGTCACCACACTCCAGAAGGTATGCGCATGCCTGGCAAGTTTCAGTTTCTTTAGAAACTCCCGATGTGTGTTTTTACCCCTAGGACCCAAGTGACCTTGACTGAGCCAACATATCAAAGGATCCTAGTCAAGTTCAACCCGTCATTATCTTGACTGCATTAGACCCACCCGCACAAGTCCTTGACTGAGCCAAAATGACCGTACGACTGTCCTAACCAATCACATATCCGTAAGATAGAAAAGCATTACAGAGCTACCACACACTACGCCTCGGCTGAGCACGACATACGTAGCACGAATACTAAGCAATACTAATCTGAAATGACGGAGGGCTACGTTTGGTTTTTGGCGAAAAACCTTTTAACGTAATGAACTTGATATCGTTGAAGGAACCGGATAACTTTTTATAAAAATATAGTGACGAAAACCTTTGCTAAAGAGGCCACTCCCGGTGAAGGGATCTCGGCTCTTTCCCCGTAGAATGAGGTGCAGGATATTCCAACTGAATACTACGATGCAAAGCAAAAGGCAATCGGCTATAGTGAAGTTATTACCCTGACGCAAACTTCTGTCCAAGGGGTCACTCCCGGTGAAGGGATCTCGGCCCTTGCCTCGTCGACTGAGGTGCTGGATATTCATAACCGAATACCACTGTGCAAAACAAAAGAGAACGTCCTTACAATAACAGTTTTTTTTTGAAAAATGTTCCAACAACATCAAAATAGGTTTGTTTTGCTTGCATTGATCCGAATCAATGCAGTCCCATCAATTGATCACACCACAGAAGAACGAAAATAATGATGTACGTATATGCCATCCGCATTCGCCAGTGGGTCCTGTCATCACCCGTTAGGTTACTTAACTAACGACAGAGCGGGGACTGGACTAGCGTGGATGCAAAACGTATACAACATCTACCAGTATATATATCAATATATAATATTCGCTCAAGGCGTGATAAAATGCAACATCACAGAAATTTAATAAGCATCACAGAACAATACAGATGTCTGGGATCCCCAGGTTTCATAGAGCCGCTACTGAAACCTGACGTTCCCCTGGTTGTATGGATAGCCTGTGCAATGAAATCCTAGACCCCTATGGGCGCGGCAAGTTACCCGCCAAAACCTGAAGTGAGGCAGCCCCCTTCAACAACGTGAATGGACCACCCAGCACTTCACGGAATCCGGCAACTTGGGCACCCCTCTTTGGGTCAACCTATACCCCTACGAGTGCGGCGAATAGCCCGCCAATTCTAGAGTGAAGCCTCCTCCGTCTCAAAACGATGAGTTGCGGGCCCGTTGCCCTCTAGAACCCGGCTATCCGTGCACCCCACCGCAGGGTAATCCTAGTACTGAAAGTAAAATATATACAACGGGTACATCGACCTCAGCCCGGTCGTGCCCCAAAAGAATAATATACAAACATGCAGTGACGGCAGTCTACATGTCGGACGCTCGCCCCGCAATATCAAATGTACATATACAACCAAACTGTACTACCATTGCATCGAAGCTATCCACCACGACAAATCCGCAACATCACAGTACAACACAGAACATCAACGTGAATGTCACGTTCGCAAATCCGTCTAAAAGGGCTATAGCAGTTAGACAGGATTTACCGATCAAGTGACATTCACGGTCACAGATATAATGTAAATACTGTGAACTAACATGTTTAAAATTTTCCGAAGTGGGCCCCAAGCACAACTGTAGCACTCAAAATAAATCTGGGCCCAAACAGAATATACCAAAAACCCCATTTCCAAGTCTAAGACCAACTGTAGAAATTTGGTGCAGAGAAGAGATTAAATGGCGGTGGAACCGCGGCCAGAGCATGGGTTTGGCCGCGGTTCCGCGGTGGAACAGTAACATCATGCGACCAAATTTCTACAGAATTCTTAGAATCGCCTGCATGTATTTTTGCAATGTACCAAATATTTTTTTGACAACTAGAAAATTTCGACAGAAACTGATGCATTTGAAAACATGGTTTTTGGAAATTCCGTTCGATCGAACATGTAAACACGTTAGAGCAAGCTAGACTAGGTTGATGGCGTGGCTCTGATACCATGTAAGACTACGGTAGTGCCCCGGCCGTCTTTCCGAGGCCAAAATGCGGAAACGAAAATTTTCTTTAACTTTAAAACCGGCGCTACCGCATATTAAAACCCGGATCGTGACCATTAACCTAATGCTAGCAAACTAGAGAGAGGGTAGCGAGCTATACCGAGAGATCCGTGTCCTTCAGTCTTTGGCCACCATCCCGATCTCCCCGCGGCATCTCCGATCTTCATCTCCTCGTCGGAAAGGGCACCACTTCGAGAAGTCTTTTTACGGGCTCCCGCTTCGTCCGAAGCAACTCGGGCATGAAGTGTGCTAGCCGACGTGCCAAAGGTTGAAGTAGAGTATGTTGTGATCACTTTGTCTCTTTGCATCCATGGCTTGGATGGAGGTTGAAGGTGTTGTCATTAATGGAGTTATGAGCTAGAGGAAGAAGAAGAAGAACAAGAGCTTTTCTTTTTCTTTTCTTTTGTTGGAATGAGAGTGAGAGAGTGTATCAAAAATACAAGACCAAGCTCACACATATAGCAGCCCCTCTCTCTCTCCTTCTCATTTCATGACAGACATCAATCCATTAATGTGACATTTTTGCTAAAAAAGAGACCATGACTCAAAGTATAAGTCTATGTCACATTAATGCATTGTCATGATGATTTCTAGCTCATTATTTCCTTAAGCAAACATTAATCAAAATGTTTGCCACAACAAAAAGATCCGACAATATCTAAAGTAAACTCGTGACGGATCACAAGGATACCCCTCACCTATATATACATACCTGCATCCGCATTCCGACTGAATACGAATACAATGAGACTAAAGTAATCCAACAAATCTAATACTAGGATCCGGCTTAAATCAAAGACCACTAGTATGATCCGTCCGATCATGATGCGTGCAATACCGCACGTATAAGATCGAACCCTGCCATATATCAAACGGCGTCTACAACGTTTCGTCCGAAACTTGAGAAACTGTCTGTGGGGGACTCTAAAGACTCGTCAATACTTTGACTGTGGATTTAACCACTAGCTCGTCAGAGGTATAAGCCGTGCGTAACGGGCTACCAAGTATTGACCAAAAGGGAGGTCGATGAGCGAACTCATCCTGACACCCTACTGAGCCTGTTAGTGACAATATCCGTACAGTCCGGTCCGTTCGTCTATGAGCATCGCATGGCGGGCCTAGAGGGTTGGTAAAAGTCAGACCCCCAAAAGCGGTACAAGTCGTGTCGGAGTGTAGCCCAGAACACCCAGAGATACTACTGGAATACCTACCAGTAAATCTCCTGCCTCGGCCGAGGGCTTTGTGTAATGGCTCTCCTAGACACAGCGCGACCCCACCCCCAATACCGGGAGAGACAAACCCCTGCAGATCTGCTCACTGCCTCCATGTGGCTCGGGACTGTACCTAACTAAAACCTGTTTGCACGAATCCTTTGAGCCGTGGTAGGGTAGTAATCAAAGTACAATGGGAACTCACACGAGACAAATGACGATCTCAGGTCGATGAACTAACCTGTACACATGTCACCAGGGAACTGCTATCTGACGTCAGGTATAAGACCAACTAGCATGTTCCCGGCGAGTCCTGTCCGGTGTACTCATAACCCAATGAGCACCTGTATACATCTTAGGTGAACCAACTGACACCAGTGGCTTGTGAGACCGGCCACCGCCCCTCGTCGGGGTCTCGACTGTATACACTAGTCTACTCAGGAGTATCGATGCCCTGTCTCGAAAACTCCTACAACTAGGGACCTTTTAAGGATGTGCTTATAGACCCCAGCTCCCACGTATATGATCGCCATCATACTGCTGGCCGTCAAGCAAGAATCCTAAGGGCTCTATCAACGCGCAATAGTGACCTGTAAGGTCACCTAAAGCAGTACACGATGATAAAGACAAACCATGGTAGCATACTATTCTCTATCAACATGTAATAGTGAACTACAATGTCACCTAAAGCATGTACACGATGATAAAGACAAACCAGATAGTATACAAACCTCTCGAGTAAGACTGTCCTACCGGTATAGGTCCTCCCTCAATCATTGCAACCACGTGCCTGTGATCCAATAATTGACTCTGAGGGCACTATATCCAACAATCTCCCACTTGCACTCAAGGCTAATTATTGCGATGTCGCATACTCACTGCCCGTGTGATACCGAACACCCAACTCCTCTGCTAATCAGTTTCACAAAACCCGTTTGCAAAACTACTGCGTTCGAGGAATAGCCTCAGTGAGTGGATCCGCCCTGATGTTTCTTTCTTTGTCTCTCTTTATCTCAAGTTCGCGGAGAAAGCCATCTCCCGAAATGAGCAATACCTGTTTTAGAATATGTTTGGATGTCTGATGGGACCTAGTTCATAAATGAACTCCAAATCCAAACTTCTTAGACTGTATCGTCAACTGAATTTAATCAATATCCTGCGCCATGCCTCCCTCAGTATCCGCTTGGACCACCTGTCCAAAATACTGCTCCTCGTCAGAGGGAAAACTATAACTCTGACAGTCACTCTGCCATCCAGGTCACCATGGAAGCCTGGAATGATAACCGTCCCCGGAAAGAGGCTGTCGTTATCATATCCCTAAAACATCCACTTATGTTCTAAAATTGCTTCCGAATGTTTCTCCAGGATAGGATCAATATCAAATTATTGCATCTAGTGTAAAAAACAACGTCTGGTGTGGTACTTGACATCTCATGATTGACTCAATTGCCTAAGCAAGTGATCTGCCAATCATGCACATCCCTCTCCCCTTTAGTCTGTAAGACAGCTTTAGAGAGGGTGACTCCATCACCTGCAGGTATACTACCGTGCCAGGAGTCGTCCATTCTAAAACACCTTTAGAATGCTGTCTAAGTACCCAGATTGGAAAACCACCCAAATCTAGATCTAAAACCATAGATCTAGTAACCAGAATATCTGGTATAATATCCATATCTTATGTAGAGAAACCACTGTGTGACAACCAAAGTATAACCGATCGTAGTATAGGAATTTAACTTCCTACTCTGTGTATGTCATCCAAATACCAGGACATCACACCCTACTATCTTTTTAACAGATCCATGCCCTATTCTGATGAAGTCAAACCTATGACTGTTACAACAGAAATAGATGATCTATCTCCGCTATATCTGCTTTAGTCTATAAATAGACATAAGCTACTTGTCCACTATGCTTCCGCTGCTCCCACTGACTACGGCAACCCTCTGGCAGAGTCATATACACGTACACTTCTAAAGCTAGTTTAGAACGACGCTATACTCATCCTCCTGCCGGGTCTCACATTCTAGAACAACAGCAATGACAAGTCTGGGTAAACAAGAACCTCCCTGTCACCGTCCTTGAGCATACCGAAGTACCTCTCGAGTGCCCGAGGTTACGCACCATATCTGCGGAGTGGCTAATGGAATGTCAATCCAGATTGAATCTTTAGGTCCTCATCAAATTTTCAGTAATCGTTTGCGGTTCTGGAATCACTTCCAGTTCTACCATACTCCCACTACTGTTTTCTGAAAAAATCCATTTTTATCAAAACTGTGGAGAGTCAAGAACAATATCACTATTGATCATCCAGATGGTAGAAAATCAACCCTCGTCATAGCCCGGGTCAACCCACAAACAGCCATTACAGAAACGTGCCTTGAGTTATCCAGAGTCTGGTTTTAAGCATAAGCCGGACAACTCTCCGTACCTTAACAATTGTTAAGATATGAACTATTCTATATCCAATATAGAAACAGAGGCACTGATTTAATTGGAACCAGATTCAAATCATGCAGCTGTCTCCAGTGCATGTCAACTAAATGGAGAGAGGCCGATCAGCATTACTCAACTTAGGAATACATCCAGATATGAGTAACTTGAAAGAGCAGTAAGTTCTCATAATCATTACTATTAACTAAATACCATACACAAGTATCTACATCTTCGATCACCTTGAAGAATCCTGATACTTGCAATACCTGGTTCTTTACTCTATTCATATACCTATAACTTCTCAAAACTTGGACCTTGCATTTCTATGAAACACATGTCTAATAACTAGAGAAGTCACAAGTAAACAGAATATAGTACGAGTACCAACCCCTCTGTCCTCATGGACACTGGACAACATACAATACTCTATATAAGTCCCTTGAGTCTAATAACTCATTCCCTGTGTATCGTAGGTTGAAAACTGTACTTATGGTTAAGAAGAATTACACCGCTGTTTAATGCTCCTTACCTAACCATCCACTGATATAGGTAAATGTCATGGACATAATTTCAAAAAGTTATATCTCACTTTATAAAAATAAACGTACAGATATATCAATTTGAAATCGGTGCATAACAACGGATATTCAAAACCAAATATTTGCCATACGGCAAACAACCCAGGCGATTTCCTCAAATATCACCAATTACAATGAATCCCGATATAATCAGGATGATCACCAAATTCCCAATAACATACTCCCACTCATCATCTGTAACACCATACAGATGTGAGAATCAAACCTGGTAAATACATACCCTGGAGCAAGGGCTAATTGGGAGATCAGTTTTCTTTCAACAATACACAGTGAAACTGAAACATGAAAATGTTTCGGAGGGGTATCCGGGTATTCCTAGTAATGCCTCTTCCATTATCAGATTCACAACTGTAACCGTATATTTCTTTGCCATCTCTCCAAATCCCTTTATATGTCTTTAGTCGTTACCTTCTGTATACCCCTTTAGGCCAAATGGTTTTCTTCCTTCCCTACCGTTCGGCACCAGCCTATGGTTTGGAAGAAGACTATCCAATAAGCATAATGGGTGTACTCTCCTAGTCTTAGGAGTACTCATAACCTGAGAGAAGGTGAAGATAAAAGACAACTGAATAAACCTTATTCCTATTTCTCCTGAACCTGAATCCATCCCCGAACTGGAACAAGTTCCTTCGAGTTCGTATATAACCATACGATGGAGTATCCAAATAACTGTGGATCTTCGTAGTGATACGGAGTGTTCTGGAGAAATACAAAGGTGTTGTAGGATTGGCGAAGAAATACTTGGTTTGGTCGTGAATAGCAGTCGCAATTTACTTTGCCCTCTTACTAATCCCTTTATTTGTCTTAACTTATTACCTTTTGTACACCATCGTTAGGCTAATTGGTTTTCTTCATTCCCCACCGTTCGGCACCTGCCTATGGTTTGGAAGAAGACTATCCGATAAGCGTAATAGGTGTACTGTCCTAATCCAAGGAGCACTCGCTACCTGAGAGAAGGTAAAAGGAAAAGACAACTGAATAGTCCTATTCATTTTCTCCAGAGCCGGAAACCATCCTCGAATCTGGAACAAGTTCCTTCGAGTTCGTATATAACCATACGATGGTTTTATCCAATGGAAGTGGATGTTCGTAGTAATACGGGGTGTTCTGGAGAAAAGGGTAAAAGTAGGAGTGACAATGAGGTTTGCAACTCAGACAATCCAAAAGCCAGTGTTTTAAGAAGGTTCGGTTAACTTGGTCACTAAGTCATAGTCAAGGGTCGGGTCATGGTCGCTGCCAAAGAGAGAGAGAGAGAGAAAAGAAACACTCTGCGTGCACTCTAACCTAGATCAGAATGGTTATCAATTTATTTAATCAGGAAACCTCCCACTGTAACCTCAAATTCTCCTCCAAACCTGAAAGAAGAATTAGTCGGGATCACCCGAGGAGTAAACCAACTCGTCAGTGGGAATCGGGATCCAACTATCATCGCATGATAATGTGATGGACTCCACTCACATTATCACACTCCAGAAGGTATGCGCATTCCTGGCAAGTTTCAGTTTCTTTAGAAGCTCCCGATGTGTGTTTTTACCCCTAGGACTCAAGTGACCTTGACGGAGTCAACAAATCAAAGTGTCCTAGTTAAGTTCAACCTGTCATTATCTTGATTGCATTAAACCCATCTGTACGTGCCCTTGACGGAGTCAACAAGGCCGCACGACTGTCCTAACAGATCGCATATCCATGCTACAAACAAGCACCACTTAGCTACCGTACACTACGCCTTGACGGAGTCAACAAACGCAGCACGAATACTAAGTACCACTTGTAGGAAATGACGGAGGGCTACGAATGGTTTTTGGTGAAAAACCTTTAACGTAATGAACTTGATATCGTTGAAGGAACTGCATAGCTTTTATAAAAATATAGTGGCGAAAACCTTTACTAAAGAGGTCACTCCCGGTGAAGGGATCTCGGCTCTTTCCCCGTAGAATGAGGTGCAGGATATTCCAACTGAATACCACGATGCAAACCAAAAAGTAATCGGCTATAGTGAAGTTATTACCCTGACGCAAACATCTGTCCAAGGGGTCACTCCCGGTGAAGGGATCTCGGCCCTTGCCTCGTCGACTGAGGTGCTGGATATTCATAACCGAATACCACTGTGCAAAACAAAAGAGAACGTCCTTGCAATAACAGCTTTTTGAAAAATGTTCCAACAATATCAGAATAGGTTTGTTTAGCTTGCATTGATCCGAATCAATGCAGTCCCATCAATTAATCTCACCACAATAGAACGAAAATACGATGTACGTATATGCCATCCGCATTCACCACTGGGTCCCGTCATCACCCGTTAGGTTACTTAACTAACGACAGAGCGGGGACTGGACTAGCGCGGGTGTAAAACATATACAACATCTACTAGTATATATATCAATATATAATAATCGCTCATGGCGTGATAAAATGCAACATCACAGAGAGTAATAAGCATCACAGAAAAAATACAGATAATCTGGGATCCCCGGGTTTCATAGAGCCGCTACAGAAACCCGACGTTCCCCTGGTCGTGTGGATAGCCTGTGCAATGAAATCCTAGACCCCTACGGGCGCGGCAAGTTACCCGCCATAACCTGAAGCGAGGCAGCCCCCTTCAACAACGTGAATGGACCACCCAGCACTTCACGGAATCCGATAACTTGAGCACCCCTCCTTGGGTCAACCTGTACCCCCTACGAGTGCAGCGAATAGCCCGCCAATTCTAGAGTGAAGCCCCCTCCGTCTCAAAACCATGAGATGCGGGCCCGTTGCTTTCTAGAACTCGGCTATCCGTGCACCCCACCGCGGGGTAATCCTAGTACAGGAAGTAAAATATATACAACGGGTACAACGACCTCAGCCCGGTCGTGCCCCAAAAGAATAATATGAAAACAGGCAGTGACGACAGTCCACATGTCGGACGCTCGCCCCGCAATATCAAATGTACAAACAGTACTAACATTGCATCCAGGCTATCCACCACGACAAATCCGCAACATCACAGCACAACACAGAACATCAACGTGAATGTCACGTTCGCAATTCCGTCTAAAAGGGCTATAGCAATTAGACAAGATTTACCGATCAAATGACATTCACGGTCGCAGATATAATGTAAATACTGTGAACTAACATGTTTAAAATTTTCGATTGACAAAATTTTCCGAAGTGGGCCCCAAGCACAATTCCCAGTACTCATAATAATCTGGGCCAAAAATAAAATTACCAGAAACCCCATTTCCAAGTCAGAGACCACCTGAAGAAAGTTGGTGAGATGAAGCCCCAGAATGGCGGCGGAACCGCGGCCAAAAGGAGGGTACGGCCGCGGTTCCGCGGCGTTACTGTTGGATCGTCTTACCAAATTTCTACAGTGCTCTTAAAAAACCCTGCCTGATTTTCTGACATACCCAAAAAAAATTTTAGAGCACAAAAAAATTTCGACAGAAAGTTCAGTATTGGAAATGCAGTTTTTGGAAATTTCGTCCGATCGAAATGCTAAACACGTTAGAGCAAGCTAGTAAAGGTTAATGGCGTGGCTCTGATACCATGTAAGTGTACGGTAGCGCCCCGGCCGTCTGTCCGAGGCCAAAATGCGGAAACGAAAACTTTTTCAAAACTTTAAACCGGCGCTATCGTATGCTTAAAATCCGGATCGAACCATTAACCTACAACTAGAAACTAGAGAACGGGTTGGAAAGCTATACCGATCGATCCGTGTCCTTCGGTCTTTGGCCACCATCCCAAGCTCCTCGCGGCATCTCCGGTCACGATCTCCTCGTCGGAAAGGGCACCACATCTTCAAGTCTTTTTACGGGCTCCCGCTTCATCCGAAGCAACTCAGGCACGAAGTTTGCTAGCCGACGTGTCCAAGACGAAGTAGAGAATGTTTGTGACAAATTTGTCTATTTCATACATTGTATGGATGGAGGTTGAAGGTGATGCCATCTATGGAGATTGTGAGCTAGAGGAAGAAGAAGAAGAAGAAGCTTTTCTTTTTCTTATGTTGTGATGATAATGAGAGTGAGAGAGTTAGAATAAAAATACAAGACCAAACATCAATACTATGGCAGCCCCTCTCTCCCCTTATTATATCAAGACTCAAATCCATCATCAAATGTGACATATGCACAATAAAAGAGACCATGAGTCACTAGGTTTGCATGTGTCACAATTAATGCACAAAATGATGATTTCTAGCTCACAATTTCCATATACAAACATTAATCCAAATGTTTGCAACAATAAAAAGATACGGCAACATCTAAAGTAAACTCGTGACGGATCACAAGGATACCCCTCACCTGTATATACATACCTGCATCCGCATTCCGACTGAATGCGAATGCGATGAGACTAAAGTAATCCAACAAATCTAATACTAGGATCTGGATTAAACCAAAGCCCACTAGTATGATCCGCCCGATCATGATCCGTGCACTATCGCACGTATATGACCGGACCATATCATATATCATACGGCCTCTACAACATTTCGCCCGAAACTTGAAAACTGTCTGTGGGGGACTCTAAAGACTCGTCAATATTTTGGCTGTGGATTTAACCACTAGCATGTCAGAGGTACTAGCTGTACGTAACAGGCTACCAGGTGCTGACCAAAAGGGAGGTCGATGAGCAAACTCATCCTGACACCCTACTGAGCCTGTCAGTGACAATATCCGTACAGTCCTGTCCGTTCGTCTATGAGCATCGCATGGCGGGCCTAGGGGGTTGGTAAAAGTCAGATCCCCAAAAGAGGTACAAGTCGTGTCGGAGTGTAGCCCAGAACACCCTGAGATACTACTGGAATACCTACCAGTAAATCTCCTACCTTGGCCAAGGACTTCGTGTAATGGCTCTCCTAGACACAGCGCGATCTCACCCCCAATACCGGGAGAGACGAAACCCTTGCCGAACCGCTCACTGCCTCCATATGGCTCGGGACTGTACCACCCAACTAAAACTTGTTTGCACGACTCCTTTGAGCCATGGTAGGGTAGTAATCAAAGCACAGTGGGAACTCACACGAGACAAATGACGATCTCAGGTCGATGAACTAACCTGTACACATGTCACCAGGGAACTGCTATCTGACGTCAGGTATAATACCAACTAGCATGTTCCTGGCGAGTCCTGTCCGGTGTACTCATAACCCACTGAGCACCTATATACATCTTAGATGATCCAACTGACACCAATGGCTTGTGAGACCAGCCACTGCCCCTCGTCGGGGTCTCGACTGTATGCACTAGTCTACTGATGGAGTATCGATGCCCAGTCTCGAAACTCCCACGACCAGGGACCTTTTAAGGATGTGCTTATAGACCCCAGGTCCCACGTATATGATCGCCATCGTACCGCTGGTGGTCAAGCAAGAATCCTAAGTGCTCTATCAGTGTGTAATAGCGACCTGTAAGGTCACCTAAAACAGTACACGATGATAAAGATAAAACAGATAGCATACTATCATCTTGAGTAAGATTGTCCTACCGGTATTGGTCCTCCCTCAATCATTGCAATCACGTTCCTGTGCTCCAATAATTGACTCTGAGGCATTATATCCAACATGTAGGCATGGATGCGCAAAGATATATATATCCGCAAGTATGGATGTACAATATGTATGTGTGCCAATATGGATGTACAAGGGGTATATACGCAAGCATGGATGTACAATATGTATGCGTGCCAATATGGATGTACAAGTGGTATATACGCAAGCATGAATGTACAGTATGTATGTGTGCCAATTGTTAGTTATATGTATGCCCTAGAGGCCATTACTGTACATAGGATGTATATTGTAGTGGATGCTAGGACGTATATAGGGAGGACTTTCTTGCTCGACATGATAGTATGCTATCTGGTTGAACTTTACCTTAACGTGTATACTGATTGTCTCTCTGTTACATGTTGGTAAAGCCCTTAGGATGTGTACTTGACTACCTGGACTATGATGCGGATCATACTAGTGGGGACATGGTAGTCCATAAGTACATCCTTCAAAGTCCCTAGTCGTGGGTGTATCGAGACGGGGCATCGATATACCAGAGTAGACTAGCGTGTACCTTCTCGACCCATACAGATGGGCGATGGATGATCCCATATCCATTGGTGTTTGTCATCAGAGATGATATACGGGTGCTCAGTAGAGACTGGGTACACTGGACGGACTCGCCGAGAACTCCCAGATGGTATTATACCTCACGTCAGATGGCAGTTC
Organism: Agapanthus africanus; assembly: GCA_030015575.1. Lineage (NCBI taxonomy): Eukaryota > Viridiplantae > Streptophyta > Magnoliopsida > Asparagales > Amaryllidaceae > Agapanthus > Agapanthus africanus. The sequence continues at coordinate 592,698,688 of CM057337.1, read as the reverse complement.
TCTGGTGACACTGGTACAGAGTAGTCTGTTGACCCGAGATCGTCATAGAGTCTTGTGTGGTTCCCACTGTGCTTGATTTCTATCTTACCACGTCCAAGAGGGCGTGCAAAACGGTGGTTTTTGGGTACAGTCCCGAGTCACATGGAGGCAATGAGCGATAGGAGGGGATTCGTCTCTCCCGGTATAGGGAGTTGATGTTGCGCTGTGTTCGATTGGCTATAACAGGAAATCCCTGGCCAGGGTTGCTGAGATTTACTGGTAAGTGTTACCAGTAGTTTCTCGAATTGTTATAGACCTCATATCGACACGACTTATCGAGCTATTGGGGTCTGACGTTTACTACCCCTAGGCGAGATATGCGACATATCAGACGATCAGACCGGACTGTACGGTAGTGTTACTGGTTGGATTCACTGGAGTGTGAGCGGGCTTGCTCGTCGATCGTCAGATCGCTCAATACCCGGGTGGCCGTTACCTTTAGCAGACCGCTTGCGGCTTGTGGATGTTTGATATGATCATCATCCGCTGCCGGCGTATTGACGAGTCTTTAGAGTCCTACACAGAGGTTTCCTGGCTCAAGCGAAACGAAATAGGAGCGCATATGAGATATGTGCAGGACCGAGAATAATGCGTGTATATGATACCGTATTCCATTCTCGCGATGAATGTATCAATTAGGTTATATGCGATATACCCTAGTTATCGAATCAAGGATTGATTCGATAAACCGATACAAAGGATACTAGTCGGTTATATACGATATGACCGGATCGTTAAATCAAGAGTTGATTTAATGATTTAATGCATAATTATATATTTGATATATTACTTTGCATTAACTAGTATCGGTTCACTTTAAATGGATTTTCTCACTCGGGTGTGCGCATTGCATATGCGATATGATTTTGTGCACTTGCTTGTATCATGTTTGATGATACATGCAATACTTGGTTAAATGTATGTTTAAACCATAGTTAGTTAATGGTTAAGGGTTTTAAATGATTTATTTATTGTTTTATTTATTTTTGGCAAAAGGAAAATGGTGGCTTTATTTATTTCTTTTGTTGAAGTTTCTTGAACTTTTGAAAAGTCCACCATTTTTGTTTTATGCCAAACCCTAACCACTCACTAACTTTGGTTAACTCTCTACACTTAACTATGGTAAGTGTTATGATAAGATTGAATTTTCTTTTCTATTCATTTTAACTTATCATAATATTTATCATCTTCTTCCTCTTCTTCTTCTTCATGAAGAAAGCATACTCCATCAATGGTGATTGATGCAAATGAGTGAGAAATCCAATTCTAAAGTCTACCCACTTCCTATTTCTTCATTCTCTACCTCTTGCCAAGTAGTAGAGTGTGTTTCCTTCACAAGTTTCATGGCTTGGTGAAGGTGGAGCTTGATCTAGCGATGCCTCGACGTAGATCATCTTCGGCATGGACATCGACGACCTAGCTCGTCATTTCTCCGACGAAGCCGACGCTAGAGCCCGGGAATTCACTAGGACAGCGAGGGGACTTCGTTGCGGAGCTATGGAGGTTGAGTACCGGATCTACAAAGGTTGTATTTCCGTTATCTTATAGTTTAGTTGTAAACTAGCTCGCTTTTTCGCCTAGACATCTAGCTAACGATCCGTAGTCTAGGGTTTCTCGGCACCGTATTTTTGAAATTGGCATGGTTGATGCCTTGTGAGACCTCATTAGGGTGCCTAGGAACCCTACAGTGGTATCAGAGCCTAGCTAGAGCCTTAGGCGAAGTCTAGACGGAATTTGAAGTCCGAACGAACCCGAAACCCCAAACCAAACTTGCTCTCTGTCCTTTTTTGAAAACAGTGAGTTTTTCAACATTAAAAATATGCAGAAAAATCAGCAGGTGAATTTAAGAGATACTGTGAAATTCGTGCTCGTAATTCCATCAAATAGCCGCGGATCCGCGGCACGAGCATGGCTCGTGCGGCGGATGCGCGGCGGATTTGTCGTTTTGTGCATTTTAATTTTCACAGTAATTCTCATTTTTCTGTGGTGGTTTTCCTGGGAATTTTTAATATTTATTCAAGAGTTGAATTTTCTGGAGTTGATTTGGGGATTCGGTGTTTCGATCGGAGTATCAGATTTTGTCCATGTGGCTTTCCGGATAAATTTTAGAATATGTTAAAAAGTTCGACCGGATATAAATACCCAATTTTTCCCCTGTCGGGAAATTTCCAAGTGTTGGATTTTTCCGTAGTTTAACGACGTTCTAAGTAGTGCAAGTAACGCGATGGACCCTCTAGAAGACAACAAACCTTAACTCGATTATGTGACCGTCTTGAACTGCCCTTTGAACCTTCGGGTTTGGGGCAGTACGGCGTGCCACATGTGAGGCGTTGGCTTGACCCTTCTACGGCTGGACCGTTGGTACTGAGGCACGAACTGAATGTTGTTAGACTTATTTCATGTGTTGATCTGTATCGGGAAAACTTGGGTGTTCGAATGTTCAATCGGAAAGTTTAACATTTTCTAATTATCTGGAAAGGGATACAATAATTGGAATTCACAATAAGTTATGAGATAACTGAATGAATGTTATAAACATAGCAGTTTAGTCTCACTTGATCGGTTGCCACGGAATTTTGATGTGATCAAAAGTCCGTCGCAATCACGTAGCGTACGCGGATACTCGTCGGGTAAACTTAATAGACAGCCTCACTCCATAGCCCCGACCAAGTGACTGTAGGAGAACCCCGTCGCCGAAAGCATCCGTTCGGGTGCTCGCGGCAGCGGTGTTCCGCCTTGGTGCACTTCGTCGACGGTATCGGGGGTGCGGCCGTCTACTGAAGTTTGCGACGAGCATTCGATCAGGATGTCGGGAATCCTGTTGAATTACCCGACTTGATATTGAAAAGTGTTTTCGATTTTGAGACTAAAATGCGGGGTTTATAATTGTTAGGCATGCGATGTCTAAGTAATTCATTTGGTCAGGCATGCGATATCTGAGGTGGTTGCGGATTCCAACTGTTGTAGTTTTACACTTTCTTTTCTGTGACCGTAAGTGTAATATGTGATATCGCCGGTTTCGTTGCTATATGTCAACGACAATTGGGATACGCATGTTTACTTACGTTGATGACATGTGATGTTATGTGTTGCTGGATATGTTATATTGGATCGTCGTGTTTGAATAGCCGGGGTTTTTTTATGTGAGATGAGTGTTTTTCATTTTCATTCATGTAAAAACTTGTATGTAATATTCTTTTATTGGGGCGCTTCCAGGTTGCGGAAGTTGTCACCGTTTGTATATTATTTACTTTTCCGCACTAGGATAGACCCAAGGAGGGGAGCACAAGTAACCGGGTTCTGGAGTCCAGTGGGAGACCAACTCGAGGAGTCGAGTCCGGGTCTCCTAACTCTAGAATTGGTAGGGTTGCTTGCCGCTCTCGTAGGGGTCTAGGGGTGTGGGTTTGGCTATTCATCGCGACCATGGAATCCGTGTTTTATACTGGCTCGTATTGAAAACACGGACGTCCTAGTATATCCAATATTTCATATGTTTCTTCTGCTGCGATATCTGTGATGTGATCATGTGATGTTCTGTGATAGATACAGTATATAGTATATATGATATATTATATAGACATTACTTATGTTTTACACCCGCACTAGCCCTGCCCCGCTCTGCCGTTAGTTACCTAACCTAACGGTGCACGAGGGGACATCGAGGCGAATGCGGATGGCATAAGTGTACGTCGTATTTATCTGTGATGTTTAGGTACTTAAATGATGGGACTTCATTAATGTGATTAATGAAAGTAAAAGAAACCTAAGATGTTGTAGAATCGAATTTCAAAATAAAACAGGTAGCTACAGTTCTTGCTTTGCACAGCGGTATATGAGATATATCCTGCACCTTATTCTATGAGGAAAGGACCGAGATCCCTTCACCGGGAGTGACTCATTTAGCAATAATTGGCAGATGCTACACACTCGGTTTGTATTTTGATTGCTTTTAAGTGTTTTTGCTTTGCACAGTGATATATATGATATATCCCGCACCTCATTCGACGAGGAAAGGACCGACGATCCCTTCACCGGGAGTGACTCCTTTAGCAAAACCAGAAAAGCCTAAAAAACACTCCATTTCAAAATTCATTTGATTCTACAACGATATCAAGTTCATTACGCAATAGGTTTTCAGAAAAACCTGTCGTAGCCCTCCGTCATTTCAGATAAATCCTGTTTAGTATTCGTGCTGCGTTTGTTGACCTTGTCAAGGCGCAGTGTGCGGTAGCTAACCAGTATTTATCTGCTTATGCATATGATGAAGATTGGGTTAGGGTAGTCGTGCAGCCTTGTTGACCTTGTCAAGGGTCGTGCGGGTGGGTTTGATTCAATCAAGAAATGACGGGTTGAACTTGACTTGCGGTCTATGGTTTGTTGACCTTGTCAAGGTCATAGATCGTTCGGGGCAAAATATTATCGGGAATTTCAAGTGTTGAAATTTGCAATGAGATTGCATACCTTCTATGAGATAGTTGGATCCCGATACCCGCTGCGAGTAATCGTTACTCCTGGGAGAGTTTTATACATTACAATTAGCCGATCAAGTAGGTGTCTAGAAAGGTGTCAACGAGGTTACGCCTCTGGGAAAACGAGGTTTACATTAATTAGGTTCGTGCGAAAGCACGGGGGACCTCCCTCAAAGTACCGACACTGGCCTGGCTGAAAGATTGGCGAACTTGTAGTGTGTAATTAATCCCGGCTAGTCTTTTCTTTTAGGGTTTGAAGGAAGATTTGATAAAAAGCAGTGGGAGCCATCCTGATTAGATAAAATAAAAACCAATCTATTCTTGCAAGAGCGCACGCTGAGTGTTTTCTTCTCTCTCTCTCCAGGTAGCGACCATATCACGCCTTAATCAAGATAATAAAACGGATTATTGACCGAACCCGCTTGTTATACTGAGCTGGGGAACGTTGGTCCCGCTCCAACTTATAATTGTTATAAGACATAGCAGGAAATTGGGGAATACCAGATTTCCCGTGCCGCCCAAACGAAGAGAGTGCATGCTGATGCATCATCTTCGGGTGTGTTCATTACAAAGAACTGTTTCTCTGTATCCTCTACGTCCTGGGTATGTGATACCAGATCAGGATCCCAGATATGTAATCAGTTACATAGGGCTACAGATAGGTAGAGAACTGAGAACGGGTGATAAGTTTCATGAGGCAGAAAACGGGGCAAGAGTTGCAGCCAAGTCTGTTGGTCACTGTCACCCTGTATTACAAATACATTGATTCTGAACGAATGTTATTAGATACCGAACCTGATATACAAAATCATATCAGTCTCTTTATTAGTAAAGAAATGATATAATTTTGTATTGTTGGATAATGTTTTGAACATTTCCTATATCAAAAGTTGATCGGTTCAGGCACGTTATCTAAAAGCATTGACGTTCTAAATCAAACTACAGTTCTTAGTATATGGAACACACATAAGAGGAAGAGTTCAGAAATGAACGGATCCTTCTTAAGGTATTATAGACTAGGTCATATCAATGTGACCATACTAGCTAGAGTTACATAAAGATGCATATTTAAATTAGTTTGAATTTACATCTTGTGAAACTCGCCAGTCATGTCACAAAGATAAGATGACCACAACTCTGTTTATTGGAGACAGAGAAAGAGTTAATGAACTCTTGGGATGATACATGTTGATGTATGTAGGTCCCCTGTCTACACATGCCAGAACTGGTTTTTTGTACTTCGTTACATTCTCTGATGATCTCTCGAGATTCAGACATATGTTCCTGTTGAAACACAAGTCCGAACCTTTTGAGATATTCACAGAATATAAGTTAGAAGTAGAGAACCAAAATAAGGGTATAAGTATTATGTCCTATGATGAGATCAAGGAGGAGAATACTTGAGCACGGAAATACTGGACTATTCTAAAGGAGAATGAGATTCTCTCTCAGTATTACTCCTCCGTATACGCCATAGCACGATGGTATATCGGGGCGGAGCAGATACACCCTATTTGATATGGTGTGCTCTATGATGAGTACTACTGAGTTACCTATTTCCTTTTGGGAGTTTTGCACTTGAGAAGCTGCATACCTATTGAATAGGGTTCCAATCAAATCAGTTGCCTACCATTCCATATGAGATATGGAAAGGGAAGAGCCCATGTCTTAAGCTAGTTAAGATTTGGGGTTGTCCAGCCTATGTCTGAAAGCAAAATCCGGACAAGCTCGAGGCAAGGTCTGTTATTTACAACTGGAAAGGTTCCAGCTATACAAACAACAGCAAATGATTTGGTAGAACCAAAGGATTCAGTAGATTCCAACGAACCTCGGCCTCTCCGCCGATCTAGTAGGGTTCATCACCCACCTGAGAGATACTTCGGTTCCTCTATGACAGTGGGAGCGAGGAATACATCATGAGATGATGACCCAACTAGTTTCGACCTGGCCATCAGGAGTAGGACTCTGTAAGAATGGCTGGATGCTTAGTGATCTGAGATGGAATCCTTATACACCAACAAAGTATGGACTTTGGTTGCTATATCTGAAGGGTTAAATCCCCATCAGGAGCAAGTATATCTTGAGAAGATTACTTGGTGTAGATGGAAGAGTTGAGACTTTCAAAGCTAGACTTGTTAAAGGTCTACATCATTGACCAGGTATGGATGATGATGAAACCTTTTCTAAGTAGCTATGCTTAAGTCCATCCAGATCCTACTTGCCACGGCTACATACCATGACTACGATATCTGGTGGTTGGGTGTCATGACAGCTTTTCTAAATGATGTTTAGAAGAGAGTGTCTATAAGTACACAGCCAGAGGGCTTCGTAGACAGTGGGAGCAGCGGAAACGTGTGCAAGATGCTTTATAGGATAAAGCAGGCATCGCGGAGTTGGAACATCTGTTTTGATGAAGCGGTCAAAGAGTTTGACATCATCAAAATGGTAGATGAACCTTATATAAACAAAAAGGTAGTAGGGAGTATGGTGATGATCCTCGTAGAGTACGTGGATGCCATACTCTTGATAGGAAAGGAGTTTCCTATGCTACGCTCGATCAATCTCCGCTTATCACATTGATTCTCCATATAGGATCAAAGTGATACCTCCTAAATCCTGGGTTTTTAGATCTATGAGATAGATCTAATTGGATGTTAGGACTCCCACTAGTTGTAGTGAGACGGTATCAACCGATCCTGGGGAGAATCACTGGAAGGGTTCCAGGGTGATAAAGACGACTGAATGTCAGTCGCAGGCATTGTCTTTACCCTCAGTGGAGAGACGGTATGTTGGAAGAGTTCCAAGCTAGATACCGTGGCACACTAGACGATAAAGGCAGGATACATTGCTACTTAAGATGCTACCAAAGAGGCTGTTTGGGTGTATATTGGTTCATAAGATGAACTATGTTCCTCCCATTGTGTGACAATGGAGTTGTGGCTTATGCCAAGGAACGCCGGTCCCATCAGTGATCCAGACATATTCTAAGGCAGTGTCACCTGATCATGGAGATGGTTGATCTCCAGGGTGATCGAGGTTTGGAGAGTAGACTCAGAGGACAACACAGCGGATCCACTCACAAAGGCCTGTTCCCAGAGAGAGACTTTTATGGGATGGTTGAGTATGAGATACTACAACCACTGCTATCAGATGGCCCTAGTGCAAGTGGGAGATTGTTAGTTATATGTATGCCCTAGAGGCCATTACTGTACATAGGATGTATATTGTAGTGGATGCTAGGACGTATATAGGGAGGACTTTCTTGCTCGACATGATAGTATGCTATCTGGTTGAACTTTACCTTAACGTGTATACTGATTGTCTCTCTGTTACATGTTGGTAAAGCCCTTAGGATGTGTGCTTGACTACCTGGACTATGATGCGGATCATACTAGTGGGGACATGGTAGTCCATAAGTACATCCTTCAAAGTCCCTAGTCGTGGGTGTATCGAGACGGGGCATCGATATACCAGAGTAGACTAGCGTGTACCTTCTCGACCCATACAGATGGGCGATGGATGATCCCATATCCATTGGTGTTTGACATCAGAGATGATATACGGGTGCTCAGTAGAGACTGGGTACACTGGACGGACTCGCCGAGAACTCCCAGATGGTATTATACCTCACGTCAGATGGCAGTTCTCTGGTGACACTGGTACAGAGTAGTCTGTTGACCCGTGATCGTCATAGAGTCTTGTGTGGTTCCCACTGTGCTTTGATTTCCATCTTACCACGTCCAAGAGGGCATGCAAAACGGTGGTTTTTGGGTACAGTCCCGAGTCACATGGAGGCAATGAGCGATAGGAGGGGATTCGTCTCTCCCGGTATAGGGAGTTGATGTTGCGCTGTGTTCGATTGGCTATAACAGGAAATCCCTGGCCAGGGTTGCTGAGATTTACTGGTAAGTGTTACCAATAGTTTCTCGAATTGTTATAGACCTCATATCGACACGACTTATCGAGCTATTGGGGTCTGACGTTTACCACCCCTAGGCGAGATATGCGACATATCAGACGATCAGACCGGACTGTACGGTAGTGTTACTGGTTGGATTCACTGGAGTGTGAGCGGGCTTGCTCGTCGATCTTCAGATCGCTCAATACCCGGGTGGCCGTTACGTTTAGCAGACCGCTTACGGCTTGTGGATGTTTGATATGATCATCATCCGCTGCCGGCGTATTGACGAGTTTTTAGAGTCCTACACAGAGGTTTCCTGGCTCAAGCGAAACGAAATAGGAGCGCATATGAGATATGTGTTGGAGATAGTGCCCTCAGAGTCAATTATTAGGTCACAGGTACGTGATTGTAATGATTGATGGAGGACCTATCCCTGTAGGACAGTCTTACTCGAGATGATAGTATGCTATCTGGTTTACCTTTATCATCGTGTACTGCTTCAGGTGACCTGACAAGTCGCTATTACACGTTGATAGAGCCCCTAGGATTCTTGCTTGACCACCAGCAGTATGAGGGCGATCATATAAGTGGGAGCTGGGGTCTATAAGCATATCCTTAAATGGTCCCTAGTCGTGTGAGTTTCGAGACAGGGCATCGATACTCCATAGTAGACTAGTGTATACAGTCGAGACCCCGACGAGGGGCGGTGGCCGGTCTCACAAGCCACTGGTGTCAGTTGGATCACCTAAGATGTATACAGGTGCTCATTGGGTTATGAGTACACCGGACAGGACTCGCCGGGAACATGCTAGTTGGTCATATACCAGACGTCAGATGGCAGTTCCCTGGTGACATGTGTACAGGTTAGTTCATCGACCTGGGGATCGTCATTTGTCTCGTGTGAGTTCCCACTGTACTTTGATTACTACCCTACCACGGCTCAAAGGAGTCGTGCAAACAGGTTTTAGTTGGGTACAGTCCCGAGCCACATGGAGGCAGTGAGCGCATCTTCAGGGGTTCGTCTCTCCCGGTATTGGGGGTGAGGTCGTGCTGTGTCTAGGAGAGCCATTACACGAAGCCCTCGGCCGTGGCAAGGAGATTTACTGGTAGGTATTCCAGTAGTATCTCAGGGTGTTCTGGGCTACACTCCGACACGACTTGTACCGCTTTTGGGGGTCTGACTTTTACCAACCCCCTAGGCCCGCCATGCGATGCTCATAAACGAACGGACCGGACTGTACGGATATTGTCACTGACAGGCTCAGTAGGGTGTCAGGCTGAGTTCGCTCACGGACGTCCCTTTTAGTCAATACCTGGTAGCCCGTTATGTATTGGCTTATACCTCTAACGTGCTAGTGGTTAAATCCACAACCAAGGTGTTGATGAGTCTTTAGAGTCCCCCACATTCAGTTACTCAGCTTTCGGGCGAAAGGTTGTAGAGGCCGTATGGAGATATGGCAAGGTCCGATCAGATACGTGCGGTATTGCACGGATCAGGATCGGACAGTTTGTACTATAGGCCGTATGGATATATGGCAGGGTTCGATCAGATACGTGCGGCATTGCACGGATCAGGATCGAACGGATATTACTAGCCGGTTTTGGTATAAGCCGGATCCTAGTATAGTACAGTGTAGACTTTGTCTCATTGCATTTGTATTTCGGTCGAAATACAGATGCGGGTGTGTATGCACAGTATCGGGGTTTTCCTGTAATTTATTACGGGACCAGTTTTCTGGAGTTGCCAGTTTGCTTTCCGTTTCGGCCGATTTCCATTGTTCCGTTCATTGGCAGAAGATTGGTGGAGGAGGGCTTATTTGCATTGTTGCAAATAAGTATTTGTGGAGGGGGCTTTTGCTTTTTGTTGCATCATGATAGCCATTCTTTGACCTTGACTTCTTGTCTTCATCATGACTTGACTTTTGTTTTCATGATGGATGTTGATGATGGTAGGTTTGAGTGTTGGATTTGTTGTGATGATGTTTCTTTTGTATGATAGCTTTCTCTCTCTCTCTCCATTGGATAATTAGATGGCTCTCTCATTATCCATGAAAACACACTCTCATTTCTCTCCTCTCAATTAGCTTGGCCGGCCACTCCCATTTGGGGGCTGTCCAAAATTTGTGGTGTGGATTTTTAGCTCATTTCATGTTGCAAAAATCCCACTTGATCAATCCATAAAGCTCCAAGTTCAATCCCTCCACCAAAAGGCAATTCCTACAACCCCAAATGAGACTTCTTCACTAGATATTCTACAGCAAATCTTGGGCACGTCGACTAGCCAGCTTCGTGCCCGAGTTGCCTCGGCATTGAGGTGGGAGCCCGTAAAAGAAGTAGGCGATGTGGTGCACTTCCGGCGACGAGGAGGAGACGGGACTTTCCGCAGGAGATCGGGGCGACGACGAGAAGACCGGAGGACTCGGATCTGTCGGTATATTTATCTTCCCCATCTTGTAGATAGCTAGGACTAATTAATGGTTCGATTCGGGAATTAGTGCGCGGCGGTTTGCCAGTTCATGAAAAATTTAAGTTTATCACCGCTTCCGCATTTGGCCGTCGGATTGACGGCCGGGGCGCCGCCGTGCACTTACAGTGGTATCAGAGCCACGCCATTAACATAGTCTAGCTTTGTGTAATGTGTTTTTCAGTTCCGATCGATCGAAATGTCCAAAAACCCGTATTTTGTCACGACAGTTTTCTGTTGAAATTTTTTGGTCCCCAAAAATTTTTCAGGTTGTATAAAAGTACTGTATAGGAAGATATAAGGCCACTGGAAAAGTTCGGCAAAGTGATCTCTTGAGTGGAGCGCGGAACCACGGCCAAACCCTACCTTGGGCCGCGGTTCCGCGGCAGTTCAGAGAGATAAATTGGCCAAAGTTCTCCAGTGGGCTTCTGGGGATAAATTGGGGTTTTTGGAATATTAATATTGGGCCCATAATTTCTTTAACTGCTACAGTATTGCTTTGGGGCCCACTTGTTAAAATTTGATCGGTCGGATATTTTAAACACATTATTTCACAGTATTTACATTATATCTGCGACCGTGAATGTCACTTGATCGGTAAATCCAGTCTAACTGCTATAGCCCGGTTAGACGGATTTGCGAACGTGACTTTCACGTTGATGTTCTGTTTTTGCTGTGATGTTGCGGATCGGTCGTGGGGGATAGCCTGGATGCACTGCTAGTACAGTTGTGGTTGTATTATGTACATTTGTTATTGCGGGGCGAGCGTCCGACATGTGGACTGCCGTCACTGCCCGTTTGTATTATTATTTTGGGACACGGCCAGGTTGCGGTCGATGTACCCGTTGTATGTATATTTTACTTTCTGTACTAGGATTGCCCCGCGGTGGGGTGCACGGATAGCCGGGTTCTGGAGGGCAACAAGCCCGCATCTCATGGCATTGAGACGGAGGGGGCTTCACTCTAGAATTGGCGGGCCATTCGCCGCACTCGTAGGGGGTACAGGTTGACCCAGGAGGGGTGCCCAAGTTGCCGGATTCCGTGGAGTGCTGGGTGGTCCATTCACGGAGCTGAAGGGGGCTGCCTCGCTTCAGGTTTTGGCGGGTGACTTGACGCGCCCGTAGGGGTCTAGGTTTTCATTGCACAGGCTATCCACACGACCAGGGGAACGTCGGGTTTCAGCAGTGGCTCTGTGAAACCCGGGGATCCCAGATATCTGTATTGTTTCTGTGATGCTGTACATTTCTGTGATGTTGCATTTTATTCACGCCTTGAGCGAATATAATATATTGGTATATATATTAGTAGATGTTGTATATGTTTTGCATCCGCGCTAGTCCAGTCCCCGCTCTGTCGTTAGTTAGCTAACCTAACGGGTAATGACGGGACCCAGTGGCGAATGCGGATGGCATATACGTACATCAGTATATTTTCGTTCTTTTTGGTGTGATCAATTGATGGGACTGCGTTGATTCGGATCAATGCAAGTTAAAAACAAACCTAATTTGATGTTGTTGGAACACTTTTCAAAAAGCTGTTATTGCAAGGACGTTCACTTTTGTTTTGCATCGTGGTATTCAGTTGGAATATCCTGCTCCTCAGTCGACGAGGCAAGGGCCGAGATCCCTTCACCGGGAGTGACCCCTTGGACAAAAAGTTTGCGTCAGGGCAATGACTTCACTATAGCCGATTACTTTTGCTTTGCACCGTGGTATTCAGTTGGAATATCCTGCACCTCATTCTACGGGGAAAGAGCCGAGATCCCTTCACCGGGAGTGACCTCTTTAGCAACGGTTTTCGTCACTATATTTTTAAAAGCTATCCGTTCCTTCAACGATATCAAGTTCATTACGTTAAAGGTTTTCGCCAGAAACCATTCGTAGCCCTCCGTCGTTTCATATGGGTAGTCAATAGTATTCAAGCTGTGTATGTTGGCCAAAGTCAAGGCACAGTGATTGGTAGCTATTGGATATTCATATGCAGCATAGATAGATGCGTTGGTTTGGAACAGTCGTACTGCCATGTTGGCCAAAGTCAAGGGTATGTACGGGTGGATTCAAATTAACCTGGAGAATGACGGGTAGAACTTGACATGTGACTTATGATATGTTGGCCAAAGTCAAGGTCATAAGAGCATGGGGCAGAAATCACATCGGGAGTTTCAAAAGAACTGAAACTTGCCAGATATGCGCATACCTTCTGGAGTGTGATACCGTGAGCGGATTCCGTCACGTTATCATGCGATGATAGTTGGATCCCGATTCCCACTGATGAGTTAGTTTACTCCTCGGGTGACCCCGACTAATTCTTCTTTCAGGTTTGGAGGAGAATTTGAGGTACAGTGGGAGGTTTCCAGATTAGATAAATTGGTAACCATTCTGATCTAGGTTAGAGTGCACGCTGAGTGTTTCTTTTCTCTCTCTCTTTGGCAGCGACCATTGACCCGACCCTAAGACTATGACTCAGTGACCAAGTTGACCGAACCTTCTTGACACCGGTTTTTGGATTGTCAGAGTTGCAAACCTCATTGCCACTCCTACTTTTACCCTTTTCTCCAGGACACCCCGTATTACTACGAACGTCCACTTCCATTGGACAAAACCATCGTATGGTTAGATACGAACTCGAAGGAATTTATTCGAGGATGGTTTCAGGTTCTGGAGAAAACGGATAGGATTATTCAGTTGTCTTTTCCTTTTACCTTCTCTCAGGTTGCGAGTACTCCTTGGTTTAGGAGATAGTACACCTATTACGCAAATTGGATAGTCTTCTTCCAAACCTTAGGCTGGTGCCGACCGGTAGGGAATGAAGAAAACCAATTAGCCTAACGATGGTGTACGGAAGGTATTGAGTTCAGACAAATCAAGGGATTAGTAAGAGGGCAAAGTAAATTGCAACAGATATTCACGACCAAACCAAGTATTCCTTCGCCAATCCTAAAATCACCTTTGTATTTCTCCAGGACACTCCGTATCACTACGAAGATCCACAGTTTATTGGATACTCCATCGTATGGTTATATACGAACTCGAAAGGAACTTGTTCCAGTTCGGGGATGGATTCTGGTCCAGGAGAAATAGCAATATGGTTTATTCGGTTGTCTTTTATCTTCACCCTCTCTCATTGCGAGTGTTCCTAGGATTGGGACAGTACACCCATTATGCTTATTGGATAGTCTTCTTCCAAACCATAGGCTGGTGCCGAACGGTAGGGAAGGAAGAAAACCATTTGGCCTAAAGGGGTATACAGAAGGTAAAGACTAAAGACATATGAAGGGATTTGGAGAGGTGGCAAAGAATTATACGGTTACAGTCGTGAATATGGAAGAGGCATTACTAGGAATACCAGTATACCCCATCGAAACATTTCGATGTTTCAGTCTCACTGTGTACTGTTAAAGGAAAACTGATTTCCCAATTAGATACTTACTCCAGGGTATGTATTTACCAGGTATGATTCTCACATCTGTATGGTTTTACAGATGATGAGTGGGAGTAAGTTATTGGGAATTGGGTGATCATCCTCATTATATCGGGATTCGTTGTAATCGGTGATATTTGAGGAAATCACCTGGGCTGTTTGCCGGTCGGCAAATATTTGGTTTTGAATATCCGCTGTTATGCACCAATTTCAAATTGATATATCTGTACTTCTATTTTCATAGAGTGAGATATACCTTTCTGAAATTATGTCTACGACATTTACCTATATCAGTGGATGGTTAGGTAATGAGCATTAAACAGCGGTGTAATTCTTCTTAACCATAAGTACAGTTTTCAACCTACGACACACAGTGAATGAGTTATCAGACTCAAGGGACTTATACAGAGTATTGTATGTTGTCCAGGGTCCATCAGGACAGAGGGGTAGGTCCTCGTACTATATTCGGTTTACTTATGACTTCTCTAGTTTTTAGACAGGTGTTTCGTAGAAACACAGGGTCCGAATTTGGAGAAGTTATAGGTATTTGAATAAAGTAGAGAACCAGGTATTGCAAGTATCGGGATTCTTCAAAGTGATCGAAGATGTAGATACTTGTCAATGGTATTCAGTTGATAGTAATGACTAAGAGAACTTGCTTCTTTTTCAGGTTACTCATAATTGGAAGCATTCCTAAGTTGAGTAACGCTGATCGGCCTCCTTCCATTTAGTTGACATGCACTGGAGACAGTTGCATAATTTGAATCTGGTTCAATTAAATCAGTGCCTCTGGTCCTATATGGGATATAGAACAGTTCATATCTTAACGATGTTAAGGTACGGGGAGTTGTCCGGCTTATGCTTAAAACCAGACACTGGACAACTCAAGGCACGTTTCTGTAATGGCTGTTTGTGGGTTGACCCAGGCTATGACGCGGGTTGACTTTCTACCATCTGGATGAACAATAGCAATATTGTTCTAGACTCGCCACAGTTTTAATAAAAATGGATTTTTTCAGAAAACAGTAGTGGGAGTATGGTAGAACTGGAGGTGATTCCAGAACCACGAACGATTACTGAAGATTTGACAAGGAACCTAAAGATTCAATCTGGATTGACATTCCATTGGCCACTCCGCAGATAAGGTGGGTAACTTCAGGCACCCGAGAGGTACTACGGTAGCCTCAAGGACGGTGACAGGGAAGTTCTTGTTTACCCACAATTACCATTGCTGTTGTTCCAGGGTGCGAGACCCGGCGGGAGGATGAGTATAGCGTCGTTCTAAACTAGTTTTAGAAGTGTACGTGTATATGACTCTGCCAGAGGGTTGTCATAGTCAGTGGGAGCAGCGGAAGCATTGGTGGACAGGTAGCTTATGTCTATTTATAGACTAAAGCAGATGTAGCGGAGATAGATCATCTATTTCTGACGTGACAGTCATGGGTTTGACTTCATCAGAATAGGGGATGGATCTGTTGAGAAGGTAGTAGGGTGTGATATCCTAGTATTTGGATGACATACACAGAGTAGGAAAAGAAACTCCTATACTACAATCGGTTATACTTTGGTCGTCACACAGTAGTTTCTCCATATGGGACTTGGACATTATATCAGACAAACTGGTTACTAGATCTATGGTTTTAGATCTAGATTTGGGTAGTTTCCCAATCTGGGTACTTAGACAGCATTCTAAGGGTATTTAGAATGGACGACTCCATGCACGGTAGTGTACCTGCAGAAGATGGAGTCACCCTCTCTAAACGTGTCTTATAGACTAAAGTGGAGAGGGATGTGCATGATTGACAGATCACTTGCTCAGGCAATTGAGTCAATCATGAGATGTCAAGTACCACACCAGATGTTGTTCTTGCACTAGATGCAATAAGTTGATATTGATCCTATCCTGGAGAAACAGTCGGAAGCAGTTTTAGAACATAAGTGGATGTTCTAGGGATATGATAACGACAGCCTCGTTGAGGAGACAGTTATCATTCCAGGCTTCCAAGGTGACATGGACGACAAGGAGGTTGTCAGAGCTATAGTTTTTCCTTCTGATGAGGGGTAGTATTTTGGACAGGTGATCCAAGGCAATACTGGGGGTGGCATGGCGCAGGATACTGATTAAGTTCAGTTGACGATACAGTCTAAGAAGTTTGGATTTGGAGTTCATTTATGAGCTATGTCCCATCAGACATCCAGACACATTCTAAGACAGGTATTGCTCATTTCGGGAGATGGCTTTCTCCGCGAACATGAGATTTAGAGAGACATAGAAAGAAACAACAAAGCGGATCCACTCACTGAGGCTATTCCTCGAACGCAATAGTTTCGCAAACGAGCTTTGTGAGACTGACTAGTAGAGGAGTTGGGTGTTCGGTATCACACGGGCTGTGAGTATGCGACATCGCAATAATTAGCCTTGAGTGCAAGTGGGAGATTGTTGGAGATAGTGCCCTCAGAGTCAATTATTAGGTCACAGGTACGTGATTGTAATGATTGATGGAGGACCTATCCCGGTAGGACAGTCTTACTCGAGATGATAGTATGCTATCTGGTTTACCTTTATCATCGTGTACTGCTTCAGGTGACCTGACAAGTCGCTATTACACGTTGATAGAGCCCCTAGGATTCTTGCTTGACCACCAGCAGTATGAGGGCGATCATATAAGTGGGAGCTGGGGTCTATAAGCATATCCTTAAATGGTCCCTAGTCGTGTGAGTTTCGAGACAGGGCATCGATACTCCATAGTAGACTAGTGTATACAGTCGAGACCCCGACGAGGGGCGGTGGCCGGTCTCACAAGCCACTGGTGTCAGTTGGATCACCTAAGATGTATACAGGTGCTCATTGGGTTATGAGTACACCGGACAGGACTCGCCGGGAACATGCTAGTTGGTCATATACCAGACGTCAGATGGCAGTTCCCTGGTGACATGTGTACAGGTTAGTTCATCGACCTGGGGATCGTCATTTGTCTCGTGTGAGTTCCCACTGTACTTTGATTACTACCCTACCACGGCTCAAAGGAGTCGTGCAAACAGGTTTTAGTTGGGTACAGTCCCGAGCCACATGGAGGCAGTGAGCGCATCTTCAGGGGTTCGTCTCTCCCGGTATTGGGGGTGAGGTCGTGCTGTGTCTAGGAGAGCCATTACACGAAGCCCTCGGCCGTGGCAAGGAGATTTACTGGTAGGTATTCCAGTAGTATCTCAGGGTGTTCTGGGCTACACTCCGACACGACTTGTACCGCTTTTGGGGGTCTGACTTTTACCAACCCCCTAGGCCCGCCATGCGATGCTCATAAACGAACGGACCGGACTGTACGGATATTGTCACTGACAGGCTCAGTAGGGTGTCAGGCTGAGTTCGCTCACGGACGTCCCTTTTAGTCAATACCTGGTAGCCCGTTATGTATTGGCTTATACCTCTAACGTGCTAGTGGTTAAATCCACAACCAAGGTGTTGATGAGTCTTTAGAGTCCCCCACATTCAGTTACTCAGCTTTCGGGCGAAAGGTTGTAGAGGCCGTATGGAGATATGGCAAGGTCCGATCAGATACGTGCGGTATTGCACGGATCAGGATCGGACAGTTTGTACTATAGGCCGTATGGATATATGGCAGGGTTCGATCAGATACGTGCGGCATTGCACGGATCAGGATCGAACGGATATTACTAGCCGGTTTTGGTATAAGCCGGATCCTAGTATAGTACAGTGTAGACTTTGTCTCATTGCATTTGTATTTCGGTCGAAATACAGATGCGGGTGTGTATGCACAGTATCGGGGTTTTCCTGTAATTTATTACGGGACCAGTTTTCTGGAGTTGCCAGTTTGCTTTCCGTTTCGGCCGATTTCCATTGTTCCGTTCATTGGCCGAAGATTGGTGGAGGAGGGCTTATTTGCATTGTTGCAAATAAGTATTTGTGGAGGGGGCTTGTGCTTTTTGTTGCATCATGATAGCCATTCTTTGACCTTGACTTCTTGTCTTCATCATGACTTGACTTTTGTTTTCATGATGGATGTTGATGATGGTAGGTTTGAGTGTTGGATTTGTTGTGATGATGTTTCTTTTGTATGATAGCTTTCTCTCTCTCTCTCCATTGGATAATTAGATGGCTCTCTCATTATCCATGAAAACACACTCTCATTTCTCTCCTCTCAATTAGCTTGGCCGGCCACTCCCATTTGGGGGCTGTCCAAAATTTGTGGTGTGGATTTTTAGCTCATTTCATGTTGCAAAAATCCCACTTGATCAATCCATAAAGCTCCAAGTTCAATCCCTCCACCAAAAGGCAATTCCTACAACCCCAAATGAGACTTCTTCACTAGATATTCTACAGCAAATCTTGGGCACGTCGACTAGCCAGCTTCGTGCCCGAGTTGCCTCGGCATTGAGGTGGGAGCCCGTAAAAGAAGTAGGCGATGTGGTGCACTTCCGGCGACGAGGAGGAGACGGGACTTTCCGCAGGAGATCGGGGCGACGACGAGAAGACCGGAGGACTCAGATCTGTCGGTATATTTCTCTTCCCCATCTTGTAGATAGCTAGGACTAATTAATGGTTCGATCCGGGAATTAGTGCGCGGCGGTTTGCCAGTTCATGAAAAATTTAAGTTTATCACCGCTTCCGCATTTGGCCGTCGGATTGACGGCCGGGGCGCCGCCGTGCACTTACAATATGTGCGGGACCGAGAATAATGCGTGTATATGATACCGTATTCCATTCTCGCGATGAATGTATCAATTAGGTTATATGCGATATACCCTAGTTATCGAATCAAGGATTGATTCGATAAACCGATACAAAGGATACTAGTCGGTTATATACGATATGACCGGATCGTTAAATCAAGAGTTGATTTAATGATTTAATGCATAATTATATATTTGATATATTACTTTGCATTAACTAGTATCGGTTCACTTTAAATGGATTTTCTCACTCGGGTGTGCGCATTGCATATGCGATATGATTTTGTGCACTTGCTTGTATCATGTTTGATGATACATGCAATACTTGGTTAAATGTATGTTTAAACCATAGTTAGTTAATGGTTAAGGGTTTTAAATGATTTATTTATTGTTTTATTTATTTTTGGCAAAAGGAAAATGGTGGCTTTATTTATTTCTTTTGTTGAAGTTTCTTGAACTTTTGAAAAGTCCACCATTTTTGTTTTATGCCAAACCCTAACCACTCACTAACTTTGGTTAACTCTCTACACTTAACTATGGTAAGTGTTATGATAAGATTGAATTTTCTTTTCTATTCATTTTAACTTATCATAATATTTATCATCTTCTTCCTCTTCTTCTTCTTCATGAAGAAAGCATACTCCATCAATGGTGATTGATGCAAATGAGTGAGAAATCCAATTCTAAAGTCTACCCACTTCCTGTTTCTTCATCCTCTACCTCTTGCCAAGTAGTAGAGTGTGTTTCCTTCACAAGTTTCATGGCTTGATGAAGGTGGAGCTTGATCTAGCGATGCCTCGACGTAGATCATCTTCGGCATGGACATCGATGACCTAGCTCGCCATTTCTCCGACGAAGCCGACGCTAGAGCCCGGGAATTCAGTAGGACAGCGAGGGGACTTCGTTGCGGAGCTATGGAGGTGGAGTACCGGATCTACAAAGGTTGTATTTCCGTTATCTTATAGTTTAGTTGTAAACTAGCTCGCTTTTTCGCCTAGACATCTCGCTAACGATCCGTAGTCTAGGGTTTCTCGGCACCGTATTTTTGAAATTGGCATGGTTGATTCCTTGTGAGACCTCATTAGGGTGCCTAGGAACCCTACACCAATATGGATGTACAAGTGGTATATACGCAAGCATGAATGTACAGTATGTATGTGTGCCAATATGGATGTACAAGAGGTATATACGCAAGCATGAATGTATAGTATGTATGTGTACCAATATGGATGTACGCAAGCATGAATGTACAGTATGTATGTGTGCCAATATGGATGTACAAGTGGTATATACGCAAGCATGAATGTACAGTATGTATGGTTCATAGCAATCCTATAGTGCAAGTGTCATGGCAATCACTAACGGTGTGGGTGTAACATACGATTAGTGCTCGTGCAGCTTGAACCGTTATTGACAGTGCGGTGTTACATAACTACTGTATCTATATGCAACAAAGGAGGGGTACGCTAGAATAGTACATATACACAAACAATATATATATATATATATATATATATATATATATATATATATATATATATATATATACGCGACTACAATATCCTATCAAGCCCTGAGGCTTAACGCCATACGTGCGTTTTCCCCGTAGATGTTAAATCTACTCACCATGATCTCATGCTAAGTGTAGCCGACTACCTGCTTCCCCTTCTTTGGGGCGCCCGAAATCCCCGCCTGCGAACCTAGAAACACAAAAGCAACACACATAAGGCAAAATCCTGCAAAAACGCGATATCAAGATTATACGAGAAACTAGCGTCGCAAGCTAAACGCGTGTGTATACGTAACGTGTGTGCATACGCCAAAAACCACCGCGACACGCTTTGACACACAGCAACACCAACTCAACTCGTATCGTACGTGTCGCGTAAGTCCCGCTACGCAAATTATAGGTAAACGGTCCCAGATTTAATCTGGAGCAAAAACAAGAAAATCAAACAAGACCAAAGCTCTCACAATACCTACAGACAACTACCTGCAAAAACTCAATAAAATCCCAAACCTTTGGGCCGGCCTCCATAGGGTTGATATCGGCTAAAAACGGGTGAAAGAGGTCCAGGTTTCTACACTATATTCCTAACACAAAGTATAGCCTAATGTATATGTTTGCTTACTAAAATTATAATCCCAGATACAACAGATTCTAGTATCTTAAAGTTTAGTTTCAAAAACGTTTCAAAACACTTAATTTGCAACAATATGGTACACTTGTGAAATTAGGTGAAATTACAGTAACCAAGTGAAACCAACAGCACATAATAGAGCTAATCTAACCTTAAAAACCCTGACTTACCATATTCTCCAACTAAACCATCAAATTGTCATCAAAGTCCACAAAACACTAAAACTAACCAAACTCTCCCAGATTTCACCAACAGCAAAAACCCAAAACCAAACAATACCAAATACAGACAAAAATCTACTGGCACCACTCAGCACAGCACCAACACTCAACTCGCTAGGGGGCCGGCGACACCGGAAATGCAAGGGAGGTCGCCGGATTTTTGGGAAGGGTAAAGGCTCAAATTTCAACACAGTACTCTAAAAGCTTGCACACTAATCTGTATATGTTTGCCAAACAATAAAATGCTCACAGACATAGCAGGTCACTCGTATCATAAAACTTGATAAAAACCGTATTTAAAACTCAAATTTGGGACTTTAAGGTGTTTTAGCAAAATCCAGTGATACGACTAGGTTTACACAGCACATATAACACCTAATTAAGTTAATTAAACCATAATAATCCTATTTTACCCAAAACTCCTCTCAAAACACAAAGTTATCCCCAAAACAATACTTAAACGAGATATTAAGCTAAATAAACTATAAGTTTAGCAAAAGGAAGTTGGGGTGAGTTTTTATACCTCCAAGTGAGTTAGTGGTGGCTCATACTGAAGACTTTGCCATATGGAAGTGTTTTTAAGGGATTTGGTGAAGAAAATGGACTTTGGTGAAGAATTTAGCTTGGATGCAAGAAGAAGAAGAAGAAGAAGAAGAAGAAGAAGTGTGCTGCTGCTGTTGCTGCTGCCTGCTTGCTTGCTTGCTGTTGTTGCTGCTGCTGCTGCTGTGTGTGTGCTGCTGCTGCTGGGGTGTGTGTGTGTGTAAATGAAAGGGAGAGATATGTGATGATGTGAGGAAATGAGTGTTTAAAAAAAAGAAATGAGAGATATGAGAGTCAACCCCCCTCTCTCTCCTCATTAATTACCAAGCATGGCTCAAGCCCATTATGCTCTCTCTCTCTCTCCAAAGTCCCAAGTCAACCCACAACACAAAGCTAATTATATAAAAAAAGAACTAATACACTTAATTAGTTCATATTAAACTAATAAGATGGGTTAGTCCACCATGGCTATCTAAACATGGTTTAACCCCAAACTTAGCCCTAGTTAACATACACATGTGTGTGCAAGCTCAATTAAATTCTAATAAAATATTCATAAATTTTGATAAAATATTTGAAAATCGTTTTGGTAAACTTTTTACTAAAAACCACACATTAAAGTATAATTAGCCACTAATCACATTCTAAGGTGTTACACTAAGTCTAAATAAATATACAAGTCTGGTTGATGGAGTTTTACTAGATACAACTGAGATAAACAACTGTACAAGGGTGGTCACGATACAAGTGAACCCACCTACCAAAGCAATCACCCGAAATGGAAGCAGTGTGCCAGCAAAACCGTAATGAAACCTGTATGGCAAAACCTGCAAGAAACTGTGGCACAACGGGGGTGAGTTGCCAACTCGTGAGTAGAAAACATCACCAAGCAGAAATCGTATGTATAACTCAATCCTAGATCAATACGATCAAATACATATATCCTCAAATGATGTCTGAAGCATGAAAAGGTGGCAAGGGTAAACATCTATACATAAGTGTAATCCCATGTGCTCGTGTCAGTACCTCAGGTAGAGCAATGTTTCATATGCATGAGGTACGAATGTAATGTAATGAAAACATGATACATGTAAATGAAGAAACTGTTTTCTTTCTTTAGTGAGATTTTCTGTAATTTAAAATGAGGTATCATCAATAAATCAATATAAATTAGTGTCTAGCATCGACACAAAACATAAATCTCAATATCCAATATCTCAGGCTCCGGCTATCCGGACTGGCCTGTATCATCAAATATCAATACCTCAATGTCTCAAATCTCAAAATCTCAGTGTCTCAAACCTCAATATCTAAGGCTCCGTTAGTCTGGATCGGCCCATATCATCAATCACACGACCACGAACGGTATCCTCTGGATATCCGACGCGCCAAGTAAATCACCGGTAAGTAGTCTGCCCCTGCCAGGCTCATCATCCTCCATGAAAATCACTCTCGCCCCGGGTACCATACCGGGTCCACCATGTACTCGCAAACGGTTCGTACGAATCCTTGAATCGGGTCTTGAAATCCATCTCATAACCGAGAAAACATCATGGTGGATGACTCATACATCACGAGAAAACCGCACTTTTCATTTTAAAGAGAGAGAGAGAGAGAGAAGTTTATATATATACTCTTGCGGTTTTCCCCCAAATCCCGAAATCTCATGAAAATCCGAAATCCAATCATCAATAGCAAGTAAACAGCGAATATCGGCATAAAACTCCATAATACTGCATAACCAATGAATAATAATATGCAAGAAGTATCACAATAATGAATACAATGTCGAAACTAGCATAGTAATGATAAGTCGAGACTATCAGCTAACATGTGATATCAATCAATTAATATTCTTTAAAGTGTACGTGATATGGCAATTACCGATGATGATGTGTGTGAGCCGGCAAGTAAGTGTATGTAGAACATACGCATCATCGGTAATGGTGCTGGTGTCATGACAGCATGATTTCAATATTAACATATGAAAACAAAATATAAGCATGCAATGCGATGCGAGCATCAAGAATATGCGGGAGATGAATATCAAATACAATGATAACGAATCTGCATATGTCTAATTATGAGTCGTACAGTTTTGCCATTTGAAATAACACGAATCGTGGTATTTTGAAAATAAGGGCTATGGTGTTTTTAAGAAAATGTACGTCCTTTGAAATATCCGTAGAATCCATTGGCCTGTCTTTAAAATACTCACGATTCGTTAGTTTTGAAATAGGTATGACTCGAGTCTAATCTATCATTTGCAAGTAAACTACCGGACTAAACTAAACAGGCTGATCGAAAGGTAAGGAAACCGCCTAACATCTGAGTCGATACCTATATATATAATAGTCGGTGATCCCGCCCCAATAGTATTCCATACGATACCTTAATATAATATGACATTCTCGAGTCAAGAGTACGGATCTATCATCAATATATAGCTCGTACGGTAGATCCGTCGTACGGCCTCCCAAATCTGGGTACGAGTCAAATGTCACATCTATCACATTATTCATCTGGTATCCTCTTTATCAAATATCATGATTCGGGGTACTGATCTATGTCTAGTAAAATACTGATACCATATATGTATGTATGCGTGTGTATGAAAACACCACGTCGAAAGGACCCGCTAAAACATCATGTCGTATCTCAAATACGAACCATGTCACATTACCGATCTCACGGCCTCAAGCCCAATCTCATCGACTCATCACCGATCCCAAATACTATCCTCATAATCCATGTATATGTATACGTGTATATATATATATACATAGTCCTATACCCATGTGTGTATATATATACATATCCCCATATACGCACAGGTAAAAGAATGAATGTATGCAAGTGTGTGTGCGCGTGTGTGGGTACAACAACTACTCTAGGGTTTCGTAAGTAACACTACTAATCCATAAACATGTAACCCTATCACGAATATCCACGTTTCACATAAGAGATATCATATATATATAGTATATATATAGCATACTATACATCGAACTGCGGGGGTGCTATAAGCCATCCACCCGACTTCCCCCGTAGATATATATCTACTCACTTGATCTTGCTTGCCGATGTTTATGTCGCCATCATCTTCTTCATCATCTCGAATCATCGTGGAGGTACCTACATGTCATACATATCGTATCGCATTAAAACAAAATCGAAACCAAAACGACACGCGGAACTAACATAGGTCAAAACCTATGGTCTACTCTCGCAAATCAACCCGATATCACTCGATATAGACGTAAAAATGTCACGTGATCAAGATAAAGCAAAAATAATAAAATCCAGAAATCAAAATACGAAAAATATAGCCTCGAATCAAAACAACAACTTGAGGAAGTGGTCCCAGATTTTACCCTAAGTCAAATTAGCCAATTTTGCACACATGGAAGGTCTAGTTTATAGGAGATGGAGCTACAGACCAAACACGAACCAGTTCCAACCTACCCTGGCCGCAAATTGTGGCCAGAAAGATTAAATCTGCGGCCATAGGGTGGAGTCTGGGGCTGGGGTCTTGGGTGATGCTTCCTAAGTGCCTGCTAGTATCTCTGTATATGCTAAATAATTTTCCAGGTCCCCTAGTCTTAGCAGATTTCATTTTCCCTACACAAATTCCACAATTTCCGTATCTGCAGAATCCAAAGTTCGCAACTTGGGGTTTATCTAAGGTTTTAGTCTAATATAACATCATTACAGGGGTTGTATGATCTCCACTAACCTCAATTACATTATCTCAAATCAAGTTTCCCTCAAACCCTAACTAGAAATTTTCAAAGTTCGCTAACTACACAATATCGATTCTAATCTTGTATGGATACATAAGGAATTGAAATGCTAATCTAATGGTGCAGAAATTACCTCATTTGGTAACTCAAGAAAATTCTTGAGTTGCCCCAAGTGTCCAAAATGCAAGCTTTCTTGGTCCAAAGTGTAGCTAGTGAGCTCATGCACATTTTTTGTGAAGTGGAGATGGAGTTTTGATGAAAATTTGATGATGAAGTAGGAGTTGTAGTGGAGAAGGGAGAGGGGGTGTTGCCATTGAGAGAGAAGAAGAGAGAAGGATGAAGATGAGAATGAAACGAATGGTTAAGACCAAGGTTTGACCCCTCACCTCTCTCTTCTCTCTCATGCCCATACCCTCACTATTCTATTCTTTATTGTTTTCTTTTCTTTTCATTTTCCTTTCTCTTTTCTTAACATCAATTACCATGCATGAATGAAGAAATAACCATGAAGGAAAAAGCAACAAGTGTTAAAAATGACATGTGCATGTCATGTGCACAAAACACGCTTAAAGCCCGATTAGCGATTTTTGATCGCGATTAGCACTAAAATAGTGTCAAATAAATCATAAACTTTCATAATTTGCATGAAACACATAAAGCACCCTCATTTCAGTAATTTCTAAAAAATTTCAAATTTTTCCCTATTTATCGGTATTTAATTATACCACAATATTAAAATATTCATTATATTTAATATTTAATTTTAAAAATTCCTAAAAATAATATTTTATTTTTCTGAAATGTTACAATCTTCTCGCCTTAAAGAAATTCAGTCCCTGAATTTAAATTTAAACCCCTCAATACTAAAACATTTCAGTAAAAAGATCCAGTCGTCGGGGCTCCGAAATCATAAATACATAAAAGGCATCGTAGCGCAATGCATGTGCATGAATAATGAGCAGATATCTCAAAATCAGAACTCCGTCAAGCATCCCGCAATCATCGGAGTCATGGTGAAGACACAAAACTCAAACCCAAAATGAAATCAATATGATATACATCAAAACTATACATGTAAACATCTGAAGGTAATGCATGCCAAACCTTTCATGTTGCTGTGCGATGCACATAACACTGCACAGTTACGGACGTCTATTGTAAGAAAATAACCATATATGTATATAACTTTTGTTTAATATGCACGTACCACCGTTTTGAAAACAATTTAGAAGGGTTTCCTTGTTTTAAACGTTTCGTGTCATATCAGACACGTAGGTAAATACGGAGACTATAGCTCCCTTTTGGAAATCTCTTCGATAACTATCAATGCATGCAAAAATATACTCAGGTTTTGTCCCCGGACTAGTCCTGTCCAGCTACTATACCAAATAGCAAAAATCATAAAAACGTACTGCTCTATAAGAAATCAATCCCAAAATGTGCATATGAAAGCTACGTGCGTCTGGTGCGCACGGAAATCAAAATCCATTAATGTGCCATACATGTGCACAGAAATAACATCTAAGTGCAACGGGTGTGTACAAAATACCTGTTAGAGGCAACGTGTGTGCCTGACAGCAAAATCAGGTGCATCGGATATGCACAAGGAATCCCGGTTTAGTGCATCTGGTGTGCACCAAAATCGCATCTCATATCATGCGCCCAATATGCGCAAAAATCCAAATCAGGTGCATCCATCATGCATGAATAAAATCTAAATCATGTGCATCCAACATGCACGAAATCACGAAATCCAATATCAAGCGCCAAACATGCGCAAAATCCAATCCGAGCGCGTCAAATATGCGCAAGAATCCAATCAGGTGCACAAGGTGCACAAAACAACTATCGTGTATCAGAATCAAAATCGATGGTATATAACAAATCTCAATCCAAGTCAGGTATACCGTGGTATATAACCTCATAACCATGTGCAGCCGCGTGCACAAAATACGTATCAAATGCTCAAAGTGTATGAAAACTATGCCGAAAGCATACGTCAAATCATATGCATGCCCTAGGCACGAAATCACATTCAATATCTCAAATGACATCAAAACGAAGTCAGGTGCAACTGTGGTGCATGAAAACAAATATCATGAAACTCAGTCATCAAAACTCAATCATGCGAATAGATCGCCCAAAATACCGAAATCAAGTATGGCGGAATAGTCCCGCTCAAGCACATCCTCTAAGAATCTCTGGCCAACTATCGTGGTCACTCATAACATGTCTCGTCGACGATGCCGAACTTTGTCCTGCTGGGTGTGCACAATATGACCACTCCTGGGTCCAAGTCTTCTCGTAAATTATTCCAGAAAGGTCCTGTCGAGGTCTCTCCCAAATCTCGTTTTTGCCGAACTACCCGGAAGTCATCGTCCTTTACTAAATCTATTTCTTGTTCCGGAATGGCTGTATACTCATCGCGACCCCTTCTGGAAGATATATCCCTATGTAACGCCTCTGTATGCATGTCACATCTCTGATGTCGGCGGAGTGGAACATCATCTCATCAAGATCTCGTACGAACCTCTTACTCCACTTTTATCTAATGTCGACTGCTTCGGACTCATCTCTTCGTGGCTACATGCACTGTGCTCCAACGGCTATACTCGTATCTGGAGTCTCCCAAGCAATGCATCCCATCACATGATATCCGAATGAAGTCGAACCTTTCGATCGATTCATCAAAACCTCATAATCCCCCAAGAGCTCAACATCTTGGGTACAATTTAATAGTATCGAGTACATACCACAGCACCGGTGGACCAGCCGTAGAAGGACAAACCCAAGCCTCACTAATGGCACTGCGGAACTGCCATAAACCCTAAGGTTCAAAGGCTTTCACACGGTCATTATGTCGAGTTAGGGTTTTCATTCTTCTAGAGGGTCCATAGAATTTCTTGCATGTCTTTCCGAATACTTTAAACTTGGAATATGGGTTTCTGACATTCGATCACCTCTATCGACATTCACCGTACCTGCGTGAAGTCGTCTCTAGCTGGAATCAATCTATCTGATGACCTCGCTTCGGGGTAAGTGAACGAACCACATGTCCTAGTCATTCATCCTCGGGTGACTAGCGACCTGCTATCATATCTCTGAGTATAAACTCGTGCTGCAGTATCTCCAACATCTGGGGCAATATCTCATCGCTCGCAGCAACTGCTGGCTCATTTGTCCGCATGCTGAACAATGCCTCAATCATCATGAATAAGCGATACATCAATGGTCATCACATTCTGGTTGACCCCTATTGTTGGATATAGTGCCCTCAAAGTCAATTATTGGATCGCAGGCACGTGATTGCAATGATTAAGGGAGGACCTATACCGGTAGGACATTCTTACTCGAGATGGTAGTATGATATCTGGTTTATCTTTATCATCGTGTACTGTTTTGGGTGACATGATATGTATCACTATTACACATTGATAGAACCCATAGGATTCTTGCTTGACTACCAACAGTATGATGGCGATCATATACGTGAGAGTAGGGTAGTCTATAAGCACATCCTTAAAAGTGGTCCCTAGTCGCTGGAGTTTCGAGATAGGGCATCGGTACTCCGGAGCAGACTAGTGTATACAGTCGAGACCCCGACGAGGGGCGATGGCCGGTCTCACAAGCCATTGGTGTCGGTTGGTTCACCTAAGATGTATACAGGTGCTCATTGGGTTATGAGTACACCGGACAGGACTCGCCGGGAACATGCTAGCTGGTTATTAAAACCCGTCGTCAGATAGCAATTCCCAGGTGACATGTGTACAGGTTAGTCTATCGACCTGAGATCGTTATTTGTCTCGTGTGAGTTGCCACTGTGCTTTGATTATTACCCTACCACGGCTCAAAGGAGTCGTGCAAACAGGTTCTAGTTGGGTACAGTCCCGAGCTACATGGAGGCAGTGAGCGGATCGGCAGGGGTTTCGTCTCTCCCAACGTTGGGAGTGAGATCGTGCTGTGTCTAGGAGAGCCATTACACAAAATCCATGGCCATGGTAAGAGAGATTTACTGGTAGGTATTCCAGTAGTATCTCAGGTGTTTTGGGCTATACTCCAACACGACTTATACCGCTTTTGGGGGTCTGACGTTTACCAGCTCCCTAGGCCCGATATGCGATACTCATAGACGAACGGACCGGACTGTACGGATATTGTCACGCATAGGCTCAGTAAGGTTTCAGGATGAGTTCGCTCATCGGACTCTCTTTCATTCAGTACATGGGCAGCCGTTACGTACAACTACTGTAGGGTTCCTAGGCACTCTAACAAGGTTCTACAAGGCATCAACCATGCCAAAATCAAAATTTTCAAGTGCCGAACAACCCTAGGCAAGATCGTGGACTAGAGATTAGGCGAAAATACTAGCAAGCAAACAACATTAACAATAAGTGAAAGGGATTACTACCTTTGTAGATCCGGTCCTTCACTTCATTAGCTCCGTGTAGATGTCCCCATCGCTGCGATCGTGAACTCCGGACTCTAGAGAAGCTTCACGAGAAGAACGAACGTGCTTGCTTCGATGACTTCGAGGCCGAAGATGATCTACGTCGGGAAGACACTAACTCAAGCTATTCCTTCACTAGGTCATGAACTTTGTGAAGAGAACACACTCTACTACATGGCAAGTGGTAGAGAATGAAGAAGTAGGAAGTGGGCTCACTTTAGAAATGATTTTCTTACACTTTTTCTCATGGCACCATTAAAGCTAGCAAGCTTTTCATGGAGCTTGATGAAGAAGAAGAAGAAAGGATAATTCATCCAAATGAAAACTTATCCTTTTAATTATTGCACCATGGTTGAGTTAAGCCCTCATGCTTAACTCATGCAGAGAATTAACCAAAGTATGAGGTTAAGGGTTGGGTTAACTAATATCCTAAGGAATGACAAAAGAGTTGACTTTGTCAATGTTTATCAAGCTTCATGAAGCTTGATAACTTTGACCAAAGTCTCATCTCTTTTGTTATTTGTTAGGAAATTAGTAAACCCTAATTTAACCTTGATTTGGTTTAAGTCTCATACACCCAACTTGTATGTATCATCAAACATGATACAAATATGTTCACTTGCATATATCACATATAAACAATGTGCATATACTAGTGAGAAAATAAATCATAAGTGAGCTAATACTAGTTAATGTAATGTAATATATCAAATATATAATTATACATTAAATTATTAAATCAACTCTTGATTTAATAACCCGGCTATAACCGACTAATATCATGTGTAACAACTTATCGAATCAACACTTGATCCGATAACCCGGCTATATCGCATACAACCGATCAATGTCATGAATCGCGAGAATAGAATACGGTATCTCATATCGTATTAATCTCGGTCCCGCACATATCATATATGTGCTCCTACTCCGTTTCGCTTGATCTAGGAAACCCCTGTGTAGGACTCTAAAGACTCGTCAATACGCTGGTAGTAGGTGATGATCATATCAAACACCCACAAGCCGCAAGCGGTCTGCCAAACGTAACGGCCACCTGGGTATTGAGCGATCAGAAGATCAACAAGCAAGCCCGCTAGTACTCCTGCGAATCCAATCAGTAACACTACCGCACAGTCCGGTCCGTTCGTCTGATATGTCGCATATCTCGCCTAGGGGTGGTAAACGTCAGACCCCAGTAGCTTGATAAGTCATGCCGATGTAAGGTCCATAACGAGCATGAAACTACTGATAACACTTACCAGTAAATCAGTGCAACCCTGGCCAGGGATTTCTAGTTATGGCCAGTCGAGCATAGCGCAACATCAACCCCCAATACCGGGAGAGACGAATCCCCTCCTATCGCTCATTGCCTCCATGTGAATCGGGACTGTACCCAAAAACCACCTGTTTGCACGACTCAGTAGAGCCGTGGTAGGGTGGAAATCAAAGCACAGTGGGAGACACACAAGACTCTATGACGATCTCGGGTCAACAGACTAAGCTGTACTAGTGTCATCAGAGGACTGCCATCTGACGTAAGGTATAATGCCATCTGGGAGTTCTCGGCGAGTCCGTTCAGTGTACCCAGTCACTACTGAGCACCCGCATACCATCTCTGATGTCAAACACCAATGGATATGGGATCATCCATCGCCCATCACATGGGTCGAGAAGATATACGCTAGTCTACTCTGGAATATCGATGCCCCGTTTCGATATTCCCACGACTAGGAACATTGAAGGATGTACTCATTGACTACCCAGGCCCCACTTGTATGATCTACATCACCGTCCTGGAAGTCGAGTACACATCCTAAGGGCTTTATCAACATGTAATAGAGAGACAACAAGTATACATGTTAAGATAAAGAGCAACCAGATAGCGTACTATCATGTCGAGCAAGAAAGTCCTACCTATATATATCCCAGCATCCACTACTATATACATCTCATGTACAGTAATGGCCTCTAGGGCATACATATAACTAACAATCTCCCACTTGCACTAGGGCCATCTGTAGCAGTGGTTGTAGTATCTCATACTCAACCATCCCATAAAAGTCTCTCTCTGGGAAAAAGCCTTTGTGAGTGGATCCGCCGTGTTGTCCTCTGAGTCTACTCTCCTAACCTTGATCACCCTGGAGATCAACTATCTCCTTGATCAGGTGATGCTGCCTCAGAATATGTCTGGGTCACTGATGGGACCGAGGTTCCTGGGCCAAAGCCACACTTCCATTGTCACACAATGGTAGGAACCTAGTTCATCTCATGAACTAATATACACCCAAACTGCCTCTTTGGTAGTATCTTTGATAGCGATGTCACTAGCCTTTATCGTCTAGTTTGCCACGGTATCCAGCTTGGAACTCTTCTAACATACCGTCCCACCACTGAGGGTAAAGACAATGCCTGCGACTGACATTCAGTCGTCCTTATCACCCTGGAACTTTTCCAGTGATTCTCCCCAGGATCAATTGATACCATCTCACTATACCTAGTGAGAATCCTAATATCCATTTAGATCTATCTTATAGTTATAAAATCTAGGATTTAGGAGGTATCACATAGATCCTATATGGAGAATCCTTGTGATAAGCGGAGATTGACCGAGCGTAGCATAGGAAACTCTTTTCCTATCAAGGGTATGTTGTCCACGTACAATACGAGGATGACCACCTTACTCTCTACTACCTTTTTATATGTACAAGGTTCATCTACCATTTTGATGAAGTCAAGCACTTTGACTACCACATTAAAACAGACGTTCCAACTCCGTGATGCCTGCTTTATTCTGTAAAGCATCTTGCACATGTTTCCGCTGCTCCCACTGTTTACGAAGCTATCTGGCTGTGTTCTTATAGACGCTCTCTTCTAAATCAGTATTTAGAAAAGCAGTCATGACACCCAACCGCCAGATATCGTAATCATGGTATGTAGCCATGGCAAGTAGGATCTTGATGGACTTAAGCACAGCCACTGGAAAAAGGTTTCATCATTATCCATGCCTGTTCGATGATGAAAACCACTAACAAGTCTAGCTTTGAAAGTCTCAACTTTTCCATCTACACCAAGTAATCTTCTCAAGATATACTTTCTTCTGTTGGGGATTTAACCCTTCAGATATAGCATCCAAAGTCCATACTTTGTTGGCATGCATGGATTCCATCTCAGATCGCTAAGCATCCAACCATTCTTACAGAGTCCCCACTCTTGATGGCCTACTCGAAACTAGTTGGGTCATCATCTCATGATGCAATCCTCGCTCCCACTGTCATCGATAAACCGAAGTATCTCTCAGGCGGATGAGGAACCCTACTAGATCGGCGGAGAGGCTGAGGTTCGTCGGAGACTATTGAATCCTTTGGTTCTATCAAATCATCAGCTCTAGTTTGTAAAGCTGGAAATCCTTCCAGTTCTACAGAACTGACCTTGCCTCGAGCTTGTCCGGATTTTGCTTTTGACATAGGCCGGACAACCCCAAATCTTAACTCACTTAAGAGATGGGCTCTTCCCATATCATATCTCATATGGAGTGGTAGGCAGTGATCTGATTCGAACCTAATTCAATAGGTATGCAGATTCTTAAGTGCATAACCCCCAAAAGAAAACAGGTAACTCAGCAGTACTCATCATAGAGTGCACCATATCATATAGGGTGTGATTGCTCCGCCTCGATACACCGACGTGCTGTGGTGTATACGGAGGAGTAATGCTGAGAGAGAATCTCATTCTCCTTTAGAATAGTCCAAGAATCCCGTGCTCAAGTATTCTCCTCCCTGATCACATCAAAGGACATAATACTTATACCCGTTTTTGGTTCTCTACTTCTGACTTATATTCGGTGATTATCTCAAAAGTTTTGGACTTGTGTTTCAACAGGAACATATGTCTGAATCTAGAGAGATCATCTGTGAATGTAATGAAGTACAAAGAACCGGTCCTGGTATATGTAGACTGGGGACCTTCACACATCACTATGTATCAGTCCCAAGAGTTCACTAACTCTTTCTCTGTTTTCAGTAAACAGAGCTATGGTCATCTTATCTTTGTGACATGACTGGCAAGTTTCATAAGATGTAAATTTAAACTGATTTAAATATGCATCTAAATGTAACTTAGCTAGTCGGGTCGCATTGATATGACCTAGTCTACAATGCCTCAAGAAGAATTCGTTCATTTCTGAACTCTTCCTCTCGTGTGTGTTGTAAGTCTACGCTAGCGCCCCGGCCGTCTACAGACGCCAAATGCGGAATAAAAACTTTTAAACTGGCGCTATCGTATACTTTAACCCGGATCTGCCATTATTGCTAAACTAACAAACTGTAAAGAGTGTAGAAAGGTTATACCGAACGATCCGAGTCCTTCGTTCTTTAACCATCATCCCACGCTCCGTTGCGGCTGCTCCGATCTCGTCGAACTCCAATATCCTCGTCGAGGTGACACCACATCACCGATTCTTTAAACGGGCTCCCGCCTCTGACTCGAGGCAACTCGATCGTCAAGTTTGCTAAAAGAGACGACCAAGAATTGATGTAGAGAATGAGTAGATGACTTTGTCTCACTTCGTCCAAGTCCGTGGACAATCGGTTAATGAAGTTGCCGAAGGAATTTGGTGATGGAAAGAAAATGAAGTGATGAAATTTCCATGCACCCAAATACTATCATATCTTTTCTACAAAATTAATCAAGCAAGCAAGCAAGTCAGTGAGGGAGGAGAGAGAGGGCCGGCCATATTTAAGCAAGGAGGGAGGTAACCGTAGGAGGAAGAGGGTGACCATAAGATATGAAGCTTATCTTTAAGAACAAATATCTTGCATAAAGATCTTAAGCAAAACAAGAATGTAATGAAATCAAAGCATGAGTCACTTAGCCTTGTCACAAAATCTAGAACCTTCTAGAACCTTCTAGAAGCACGACTCACTCTCATCCAAGAAAAGATAAATCCGCCTTTAACCAAATGTTAAAAGACGGCTGATAGAAAACTGGAAACTGGCAACTTCCAAAAGTGATCCTGAAACGACTTTCAGGATAACCCCGTAACTGTATAAATATACCTGCATTTGTATTACGACCGAATACAAATGCAACTGAGACAAAGATATTATACCTACTCAATACAATACTCGGATCCGGCTTAAACCAAAGCCGACCAGTATCATCTGTCCGAAAATCGACACGTGCGTAAACGCACGTGCATTTTCCGAACCCTGCCATAAAACCATACGGCCTCTACAACGTTTCGCCCGAACTTGGGAAACTGTCTGTGGGAGACTCTAATGACTCGTCAGTACCCTGGCAGTGGGTTTAACCACAAACCGTCAGCTGCACTAGCTATGCGTAACGGCTGCCCACGGACTGACTTCAAGGGAGACTGATGAGCAAACTCAAGGGTGGCCGATGAATGAACTCATCCAGAAAACCCTACTGAGCCTAACAGTGACAATGTATATACAGTCCGGTCCGTTCGTCAATGAGTATCGCATATCCGCCTAGGGGGCTAGTAACGTCAGACCCCCAGAAGCAGTATAAGTCGTGTCGGAGTGAAGCCCAATAACACCCTGAGATACTACTGGAGTACCTACCAGTAAATCTCCTGCCACGGCCGTGGGCTATGTGTAATGGCTCTCCTAGACACAGCACGATCTCGCCCCCAATACCGGGAGAGACGAATCCCCTGCCGGTCCGCTCACGTGCCTCCATATGGCTCGGGACTGTACCCAAAAGCTACCTGTTTGCACGACTCCTTTGAGCCGTGGTAGGGTAGAAATCAAAGCACAGTGGGAACTCACACGAGACAAATGACGACCTCAGGTCGATGAACTAACCTGTACACATGTCACCTGGGAACTGCTATCTGACGATAGGTATAGTACTAACTAGCAGATTCCCGGCGAGTCCTGTCCGGTGTACTCATAACCCAATGAGCACCTGTATACATCTTAGGTGATCCAACTGACACCAGTGGCTTGTAAGACCGGCCACCGCCCCTCGTCGGGGTCTCGACTGTATACACTAGTCTACTCCGGAGTATCGATGCCCTGTCTCAAAACTCCCACGACTAGGGACCACAATTAAGGATATGCATATAAACTACCCAACTCTCACGTATATGATCGCCATCATACTGTTGGTAGTAAAGCAAGATCCTAAGGGCTCTATCAAAGTGTAACATGCAATCAGTCACCTGAACATGTACACGACTGATAAAGGCAAACCAGATAGCATACTATCATTTCGAGTAAGACTGTCCTACCGGGATAGGTCCTCCGCAATCATTGCAATCACGTACCTGCGATCCAATAATTGACTATGAGGGCACTATCTCCAACATGTGTTCTATATACTAAGAACTGTAGTTTGATTTAGAACGTCAATGCTTTTAGATAACGTGCCTGAACCGATCAACTCTTGATATAGAAAATGTTCAAAACATTATCCAACAATACAAAATTATATCCTTTCTTTACTAATAAAGAGACTGATATGATGTTGTATATCAGGTTCGGTATCTAATAACATTCGTTCAGAATCAATGTATTCTGGTAATACAGGGTGATAGTGACCAACAGACTTGGCTGTAACACTTGCACCGTTTTCTGTCTCATGAAACTTATCACCCGCTCTCAGTTCTCTACCTTTCTGTAGCCCATGTAACAGATTACATTTGTAGGATCCTGATCCGGTGTCTAATACCCAGGACGTAGAGGATACAGAGAAACAGTTCTTTGTAATGAACACACCCGAAGAAGATGCATCATCATGCACTTTCTTCGTTTGGGCGGCACGGGAAATCTGGTATTCCCCAATTTCCTGCTCTATCTTATAACAATTATAAGTTGTAGCGGGACCAATGTTCCCCAGCTCAGTAAAACAAGCGGGTTTGGTCAATACATCCATATTATTATCTTGATTAAGGCGTGACATGGTCGCTACCTGGAGAGAGAGAGAAGAAAACACTCTGCGTGCGCTCTTGCAAGATTAGATTGGTTATATATTTTATCTAATCAGGATAGCTCCCACTGTTTTTATCAAATCCTCCTTCAAACCCTAAAAGGAAAGACTAGCCGGGATTAATTACACTCTACAAGTTCGCCAATCTTTCAGCCAGGCCAGTGCCGGTACTTTGAGGGAGGTTCCCCGTGCTTTCGCACTGACCTAATTAAAATAAACCTCGTTTTCCCAGGGGCGTAACCCCGTTGACACCTTTCCAGACACCTACTTGATCGGCTAATTGTAAAGTGCAAAACTCTCCCAGGAGTAACAATTACTCGCAGTGGGTATCGGGATCCAACTATCTCATAGAAGGTATGCAATCTCATTGCAAATTTCAACAATTGAAACTCCCGATAAAGGTTTTTACCCCTAGCGCTTATGATCTTAACTATGGTCAACAAATCATAAGCACTAGTCAAGCTCTACCCGTCATTTCGTGATTAATTAGACCCACCCACATGACCCTTAACTAAGGTCAACAAAGTCACGCGACTGTCCTAACTAATCGCATCATATGCGGTATAGGAAGACATCACTTAGCTACCGTACACTGTGCCTTGACTATGGTCAACAAACACAGCACGAATACTAAGTACTCTACTTCCTAAAATGACTGAGGGTTGCGGATGGTTTTTAAGAAAACCTTTAACGCTTTGAACTTGATCTCGTTGCGGAATCAAATGGTTTTTAAATGGAGTGTTTTTGAGGCTTTTGCTAGTTTCGCTAAAGAGGTCACTCCCGGTGAAGGGATCTCGGCTCTTTCCTCGTCGAATGAGGTGCATGATATTCACAATACCACTATGCAAAGCAAGAACTAGAAAAGTAATCAAAAGACAAACCGAAGGTTGTAGCATCTGCTAGTTATTGCTAAAGAGGTCACTCCCGGTGAAGGGATCTCGGCTCTTTCCTTATCGAATAAGGTGCTGGATGTTCTACAAGGAACACCACTATACAAAGCAACAACTAGAGCTACCTAATTTTTGAAATTCGACCCCACAACATCTTTTAGGTTTATTTTCTTTCATTAATCTCATTAATGAATGCCCCATCATTTAAGTCCACCTAAACATCACAGATAAATACAACGTACACTTATGCCATCCGCATTCGCCTCGATGTCCCTTCTGCACCGTTAGGTTAGGTAACTAATGGCAGAGCGGGGCAGGGCTAGCGCGGGTGTAAAACATAAGCAACGTTTATATAATATATCATATATACCATATACAGTATCTATATGAACATATCACATGATCACATCACAGATAACGCGGCAGAAAATATCATATGAAATATTGGATATACTAGGACGTCCGTGTTTTATTTTGAGCCTATATAAAACACGGATTCCACGGTCGTGATGAATAGCCAATCCCATACTCGAAGACTCCTACGAGACCGGCAAGCAACCCTACCAATTCTAGAGTTAGGAGACCCGAACTCCACTCCTTGAGATGGTCTCCCACTGGACCCTAGAACCCGGTTACTTGTGCTCCCCTCCTTGAGTCTATCCTAGTGCGGAAAAGTAAATAATATACAATAGTGACATAATCCTCAACCCGGAAGTGCCCCAATGAAAGAATATTACATACAAGTTTTTTACATGAATGAAAATGAAAAACACTCATCTCACATAAAAACCCCCGGCTATTCAAACAGGACGATCCAATATAACATATCCAGCAACACATAACATCACATGTCATCAACGTAAGTAAATATGCCCATCCCAATTGTCGTTGACATATAGCAACGAAACCGGCGATATCATATATTACACTTACGGTCGCAGAAAAGAAAGTGTAAAACTACAACAGTTGGAATCTGCAACCTCCTTAGACATCTGTAACGTTTTGGAAATCGTTTTGTGAATTTTCCCGTTTTAGGGCAAAATTTTCGGTTTTTCCCGTTTTAACCCGATTTCGATCAAACGTCCGTATAAGCTTGCCGGCACCTTTTTTAGCTAAAATAAAGGTTGTGCGCGAACTTTAGGGGTATTTGGGAGGTTTTGGTTCAGATAGAAATTTTTCCAAATAAAATATTATTTTAAGCGGTATTTGGTGCTCGTAAATCGGGAAATTTCTTCTCTTGAGAATAAATTATTTTTTTGTCACTAGAATATTTTGGAAACTTCTTTTTAAATATCTAGATATTTTTTGGAGTGCAAAAGGTTTTATTTTAAAAAGAAAAGAAAATGTGTAAAGGTGGCATATAGCATTTATTAGCATTTATTACTCTTTTTCCTAGCATTTTCTTCACAAAAATACCTCCCTCACCCCTTGGCCGGGCCTTCCCTTCCCCTTGCTGCCCCTTATCATTCCCACTCTTTTTCAACTCATTTTGCATCAAATAAATCATGAAAAATCCAAATAAAATCACAAAAACTCAAATATATTCATTTTCCTTCATTCTTGAACTCAAAGCTAGCTTGGATCTTCATTCAAAACATCATTTTGGAGGAAAAGATGATGAGTTTGGTTTCTTGGTTTTGATCTTTTGTGGAGGTATAAAACCCTAACCCTAATCCTTTTTGTTGTTTCTAAATTTCTAATTAGTATATTAATTGTTTATTTAAGCTTTTAATTTCATGTTTGAAATTCAAGACTTGATTTTTATGATAATCTAGTTAGGGTAAAACTTGATTTATGTGTTTTATGTTTATTTGAAGTGTTAATTTGTGTTTTGGAGAAGATTAACCTAGTAGAAAATGTTAATTTTTGCTAATGAACACTTTGTTTAATTATGCAATTTTGCTTACTAGGTTTTTGCTAAAATTTATTTAGCAAGTGTTAAAAATATAGAAAAGGTTTTTATAGCTTAGTAAGCTATTTTAAGGTGTTTTTAATCGCTAGATATGCATTAGCTTGAAACTAGTGCGAAATATTGCGATAGGTTGCTTACTAGATTTCGGGATTTTTCCGACGTGGGTTCGATTGGTCGTTGCGAGGTTATATCTATTGTATTCCTCATAATTTTTGTGTTGTGTTGCACAATCTGGACGATCGGGGTCTAGAGGGTTGTTTTGTAGTTTAGCGACCCCAATTAGGGTTTTTGGCCGATGTCGTGCACGATAGATGCGCTAAGCGCGCAGAGTAATTTTCAGGGCGTCATTCTTGCGTTTCGATGTCTTTTCGTCGATATAGGATATTTGCTTATGTGTTGTATTTGTGAAATTTTAGGTTCGCAAGCGGAGACTTCGGACGCTACGACAAGGGAAAGCAGGTGGTAGGCTTCACTTAGCCAGGAGCGTTGGTGAGTAGATTTAATATCTACAAGGGAATCGCCCGCATGGCGTTATGCGTCTGGGCTAGAGAAGTTATTTCTGTCGCATATTCTATATCATATTTAGAATTGCGCATTTACCCTATTACTTAGATATTGTTGTGCTTGGACTAGTATCCTTAGGACACTGCACATATTATTGACGATTCATATTGCACGAGCACTGATTGTATGCTACACACACCGTCAATAATTGCCATGTCACGCATAACCCACTTATAGATATAATATTGCTTGGTTAGGGAAATTGAGACTTTGATTCATATTTCTTTATGCATTGACTTATAGCATACCTGTATACCTACATGCTTACACATATGTTCTGACATACTTACATGCAAGTTACCTGTATACCTATAGAGTATTGTACCATTAGTGATAGGTACATGCACACTTTACGACATAGCTACAGGTATACCTTGCACACCTATTTTGCTTATACCCAGGAGGTATACTACAACATTTACTTATAGGTAGATACATATATCTTGCTATACCTTTATGTTGCACATATATCTGGTTGTAGCTACATGTTTATCTTTACTTGATGTTATTTTAGAATTGGAGAGATTAAGAACCGCATGATATTATATTAACTTGTTACAGTTAATTGCTGCTTTTCCTTTATTTGTTCGCATTTCAGATTTATGATGCGTATATTATATTCATGGATTTTCGCATTGAGATATGGATTTTTCATGATGTTTTCTGGATTTGGGGACCGTGGGAGTTCATGAAATTATGCATTATTTGAAAAACCCGGTTTCTCTTGATATGATATTTCAGCAGCCACCATGAGATTTATCGGTTCGGATATATATACCCCACGCGAGGAACGGAGGGGTCCGTGTGCGGGTACATGGTGGGGCCCGGAGGTACCCCCAGGGCAAGAGTCGTGGAGTAGACGATGAGTTAGTGGGGGAACCATACCATCCGGTGACATTACCAATGACTCGGCGGTTATTATGGGGATACCGACGGGAGTCATAAACGTATAGATACGTCGAGAGGCGAGGGTCAGAGCTAGGCACTCGAACTTTTGGGATAGCGTATGATATGTACCTATCAGGGTGCCAGTCATGGTGACAGCATCTGATAGACCTGCATTTCTGTGTCGATGCTTGACACATTGGT
Source organism: Agapanthus africanus (assembly GCA_030015575.1). NCBI lineage: Eukaryota > Viridiplantae > Streptophyta > Magnoliopsida > Asparagales > Amaryllidaceae > Agapanthus > Agapanthus africanus. The sequence continues at coordinate 592,657,208 of CM057337.1, read as the reverse complement.
TTCATGATATTTCATTTTACTCCTTTGTATATATAACAGGGGTTTAGGCCGCTGTTATATATGCCCTTACACCAATATTAGTGGAATGGGACGCTAATATATGTGTATTGACATTAAATTATATACATCATCATATTTATTCATGCAAATATACCTAGAATGTAAAGGACTCATTGACATTGGATTTAGGACATTTGAGAATTTATTTGATATTGATTACAGGATATATGTGAGATCTACTTGATATTGTACATTCGGGGTATGTGAGATATACTTGATATTGTACATACGGGATATGTGAGATCTACTTGATATTGTACATTCGGGGTATGTGAGATATACTTGATATTGTACTTATGGGATATGTGAGATCTACTTGATATTGTACATTAAGGATATATGAGACTTACTTGATATGATAACCAAATTGGGGGCTGATTTGAGGAAATTGGGATTTGGATTGTCTTGATTGATTGTGATCCTACCACGATGTTAGGATTCCGTGGAAATGACATATTTCATTCCATACTTCACATTTATTGTTTATGTACTGCTTCATGCATTAGTGTACCTGTTAGAGTACCTTCCATGACTGTTGCGTTTACATACCTTTATTCATATCATTTCTTCATGTATTAGTTGTACCTGCTACTGTACCTTTCATGATTATTGCATTCATATGACTTTTTATTGCTATTAATTGCTCATGTTAGATTCACGCTGTACATGCATATTCGCGATTACCTGCATATGTTATTTACTATTCACGAGTTGGCAACTCACCCCTGTTGTGCCACAGTGTTTGCAGGTGTTCCTCAGGATAGTCAGAGGCAGGCTATTATCACACATCTTATCATCTTTTGCTACGGATACCGCATCAGCTCACAGTGTGCAGTTTGCTTAGGTGGGTTTTGTGGTTATTCGTGGTATTGTATATTCGTTGTATCCCTGTACTCTCCATCTACTATTTTCATATTGACTTAGAGACTTGGTGAGGACGATGTTGTATATTATGTTGTGACTTATTGTCTTTTATACAATTTCCTTTCTATCGTCTTCTATTTCTTCGCTACGACGTCGTATATTTATTGTGGTGGTTGTTTTCCGCATTTGGGGGTGGATTTTCTCCCGTTGGGGATGCTTTACTTTACATTTATGTTGTACCCATTTTTGGGGTTGGTTTTTATAAAGGAGGTGCTGCCGAAATTTAAAGGAAATAAAGTTGGACTTTTAAAGAATTTGGGTTGTGATTTCAAAGACTTTTAAACAATATTTCTTATCTTTTATGGTATTTTAATGGTTTAGATTTCTGTGTTTTGGCTTTCTTTTACTGCGTTACGCCTGTAGACGTTGCGTAGTATTAGGGCCGTCACGTGCCAATTTCGGGCCGTGACAAAGTTGGTATCAGAGCGCTAGGTTTTACCTTACGGAGTGTAGGATGACCTTGATATGATGGAGTAGATAGCTTAAGCAGAGTAACGTAGTGTGTGTATGTCTGCAGCATACTCACGATGCAGTACTCCGCCTAAAGTGACCTAAGTACAATTACTTGAAATTCCTTCCTTGATGATTCATATCCTTGTGATTCGATTTCCGTGTTCATATCGAATCCTATCCCTATTTATAGCCTTTGCCGCCGACGACTATGGGGACTCAGTGAGGTGCAGCGAGGGCCGAGGTCAGAGTTGACTCGGGTGGGTCAAGGACTGACCAGGATGGCATGCTCGTTGCATAGGTGTAGACGGATCCACCTTCGACAAATAGTATCGCTAGGCTTGTGGCAGAGATGCAGGAAATGCGCCAGACGATGAGTTCATTGGTTGAGGCCATTCGAGCGCAGCGACAGGAGGTTTTCAACCCTGCTACCCAGTTGTTCCTTACGATCAGCACACAGTATTCCGTCACCTACATAGCACCAATGGATGCAGCTCGAGTTTACAAGACACGTATTCCAGAGACTCTGAGAGTTCCGGAACAGTGGAGGACTCGTACCGGTGTACCAACCCAGAGACAGAAGGCTAGTCGTCGAGATAGGTTTCGTGACCGTTGCGGGAGTAGCAAAGGTTTGGGATGAGGGGATTCGTGTTAGCTAGATCAGCCGTTTGTTGTGTTAACTTCTGTCAGCGATTCTTTTGTTGCGCGACACGTATTTCAGTCGTATGCCAATCAGTTAGGAGATTCATCCGTCACTTGATCCTTCTAGAGATGTTGGATTTGACATTCTCCTGGGCATGGACTGGTTAGTTACGTGCTAGGTGTCTGTAGACTACCACGAGGAAACAGTCAGGTTTGTTTTTCCGGCAAGTCAGTTCTTGTTGTGCAGGGGGACAGTGGTGCCGCCTCTCACAGCTCGAATTCAGCCTTTTTCGCTAGTCGGTTTTCGAGGAGAGGATGTCGAGGATTCTTGGCGTTCATTCATGATACCGGAGCCACAGTGGGTTTGTTGGACCGGGTTCTTATCGTGCGAGAGTTATCCGACGTTGTTCCAGATGAGCCGGCGGAGCTTAGGGAGCTTAAGGATCAGCTGCAGAGTTATTTGTTAGGGGATTGTGCGTCTGAGCGTTTCGCATTGGGGAGCTCCTATTTCTGTTCGTCAAGGAGGAAGACGACAGTTTAAGGTTGTGTCTGATGGATCGTCAATTGATCCGGCTTACGGTGCGGACATGTATCCTTTACCTCGCATTGACGATTTCTTCGATCGGCTCCTAAGTGCGAGACATTTTTTTTCTAGGTTTGTTTGGAGATCAGGTCATCATTGTTGCGGGTTCGGAGTGATGACATTCCGAAGACTGCTTTGTGTGTGCTACGGGCTTTGTGTGTGCTGGTGTGTCATTGGACTCACCAATGCCCTAGTAGCATTCGTAGATGTGATGAACCGGATTTTTTCAAGCCGTTCCTCGACCAGTTATTCTTGTGTTATTTACGACATTCTGGTCTATTTAATGTGTCTTGAGGGACAGGAGCAGCACTTGAGGATTTGATTTGCCGATACTGGGAGAGCCCCAGCGGTTTGCTAGATTCTCGGAGTGTTCCTTCAGGCTTGTTGTGTTGACTCCTAGGTCTGGTAGTTACGGGAGACGATTTTCGTATGGTTCCGAGGAAGATCGATGCCATACAGCTTTGGCCCAGACTTGTATACGGGACGGAAGTCCGCAGATTTTGGGCTTAGCAGGTTTTTACCGTCGTTTCATGCAGGATTGCTAGTGTAGTGCTGCACCGTTGACTGGACTGACCTGAAAGGAGGTTTCTTTTTCTTTGGACTGAGGCATGCGTGTGGAGTTTTTCAGCAGTTGGAGATTCGGTTAACAACTGCACCAGTTTCTCTTGCTTTTTGGTTCGGGCGACTTTGTTGTTTTAACTGTGATGTTTCGCGAGTGGGGCTCGATTGTGTACTGAGGTAACACTATAGAGTTATCGCTTTTGCTTTCCTATATTTGGAGGAAGTACTAGTAGGATATTCCACTCACGATCTGGAGATAGCCGCGGTGGTCTTGCGTTGGAGATTTGGAGACACTACTTGTTCGAGAGTCGTGTTAGATTTTCACGGACTATCAGAGCTTAATGTACACCTTCCTGCAGCAGATTTTGATTGTTGAGATAGTCTTCTGCAGATTCACAGTTCTTGTGCGATCGTGGAGCACAGCTTAAGTTCGTCTCTACTGAGGGGACGGCTTGCTCATGTCTGCGCCCGACCACTTTTCCTTAATCGCTTTCGCGAGACACTGCCCGCCGATGCTCGTTCGTGAGAAATACTTGAGCATACTTGGCTGGGTAATGATTCGGAGTCCTTGATTTGTGACAAGGGTGTGATGAGTTTAGGGATGCGTTTGTGTACCTGATACTATTGGGTAGAGACGTGAAATCCTAGAGCAGGCACATCTGTCAACTCTCTGTACTCATTCAAGTTCCACCAGCATTTGACGTGACTTGTGAGATAGTTACGGGTGGGCAAGGATGTAAAGAGAAGTTTCGGATTTCGTTTCAAGGTGTTGTCTTGTTGTGTGTTTTGGTTGAGCATCTGAGACCGGCTGGAGAGTTGCAACCTTAAATCGTTTCGAAGTGGGAATGGGAGAAGATCTCCTTGAATATTCGTTATGGCGTATACCCAGGTTTAGTCAGGGTGTGACTCCATTCGGAGCTTGTTGTCCGGTTATACTCAATTTGCTCAGTTGTTCTTTGTTAAGTTTGTGTGTTGCACGGAGTTCCTTCATGGGTCGTATCCAATGAAGGCACCCTGTTCGCTTGCCGTCTTGGGCAGGAGCTTCAGGAAGCCTTAGGTACTGGTTGAGCTTTAGCTCCGTCTTTCCATCCGCAGGATGATGGTTTTATGAGAGCGGGCTATACCGACTCTAGATGTTATACTCATGCATACGTACTAATTGTTGTCGGTAGTTGGGATCGTCACTTGCCATTGTTAGGACTCTCCTTCGATAGCAGTTATCAGGAGACATTCCAATTGGCAACCTTTAAGTTTTGTTTGTTAGGTGGTGTCGATCTCCAGTCTGTTTTTCTGACTCTGCGTAGTAGGATTTTTGGACCCCAGCTAGTCTAGAGACTTCGAAAATGATCAAGCTGTTTCAGGTGAGGATGATGACAGTCCTGTGCGGACAGAGGTCTTATGCCGACCATGGTGATCGCAGGCTCGAGTTCGCAGTGGGAGATCATGTATTCCTACGGATTTTTCCGATGAAGGATGTGTTGAGTTTTGGGAAGCTTACCCAGAATTGTAGGTCCTTTCGACATCCTTAAAGTGAGTTAGTTCCGTTGCCTTTAATTTGGCACTTCAGCCCAGATTATTGAGTATTCACCCCGTATTCCTTGTGTCGATACTTTGCAATTACCTTCATGACCTTTCTCACATGATTCAGCACCAGACCATTTAGCTTGGACGCGATCTTTCGTTCACCAGCAGCCAATTGTGTTAATGGCTAGGCGGGTGGAGAAACTTCGGTCAAGGGTCTTGCAATCTGTGGAGAGTTTTCTTGGACGTAGCCGTATAGTGAGATGATCACTCGGGAGGCTGCGAGCGAGAATTGGGAGTTTTGTACTCTTCTTTTTGAAGGTACGCTTAGTGAAAATTTTAAATTCGGGGACGAATTTTTATAAGGGGGGGGGAGATTGTAACGTTTTGGAAATCGTTTTGTGAATTTTCCCGTTTTAGGGCAAAATTTTCGGTTTTTCCCGTTTTAACCCGATTTCGATCAAACGTCCGTATAAGCTTGCCGGCACCTTTTTTAGCTAAAATAAAGCTTGTGCATGAACTTTAGGGGTATTTGGGAGGTTTTGGTTCAGATAGAATTTTTCCCAAATAAAATATTATTTTAAGCGGTATTTGGTGCACGTAAATCAGGAAATTTCTTCTCTTGAGAATAAATTATTTTTTTGTCACTAGAATATTTTGGAAACTTCTTTTTAAATATCTAGATATTTTTTGGAGTGCAAAAGGTTTTATTTTAAAAAGAAAAGAAAATGTGTAAAGGTGGCATATAGCATTTATTAGCATTTATTACTCTTTTTCCTAGCATTTTCTTCACAAAAATACCCCCCTCACCCCCTTGGCCGGCCCTTCCCTTCCCCTTGCTCCCCCTTATCATTCCCACTCTTTTTCAACTCATTTTGCATCAAATAAATCATGAAAAATCCAAATAAAATCACAAAAACTCAAATATATTCATTTTCCTTCATTCTTGAACTTAAAACTAGCTTGGATCTTCATTCAAAACATCATTTTGGAGGAAAAGATGATGAGTTTGGTTTCTTGGTTTTGATCTTTTGTGGAGGTATAAAACCCTAACCCTAATCATTTTTGTTGTTTCTAAATTTCTAATTAGTATATTAATTGTTTATTTAAGCTTTTAATTTCATGTTTGAAATTCAAGACTTGATTTTTATGATAATCTAGTTAGGGTAAAACTTGATTTATGTGTTTAATGTTTATTTGAAGTGCTAATTTGTGTTTTGGAGAAGATTAACCAAGTAGAAAATGTTAATTTTGCTAATGAACACTTTGTTTAATTATGCAATTTTGCTTACTAGGTTTTTGCTAAAATTTATTTAGCAAGTGTTAAAAATATAGAAATGGTTTTTATAGCTTAGTTAAGCTATTTTAAGGTGTTTTTAATCGCTAGATATGCATTAGCTTGAAATTATTGTGAAATATTGCGACAGGTTGCTTACTTGATTTCGGGGTTTTTCCGACGTGGGTTCGATTGGTCGTTGTGAGGTTATATCTATTGTATTCCTCGTAATTTTTATGTTGTGTTGCGCGATCGGGACGATCGGGGTCTAGACTGGTGTTTTGTAGTTTAGCGACCCCAATTAGGGTTTTTGGCCGATGTCGTGCGCGATAGATGTGCTAAGCGCGCAGTGTAATTTTCAGGGCGTCATTCTTGCGTTTCGATGTCTTTTCGTCGATGCAGGATATTTGCTTATGTGTTGTGTTTATGAAATTTTAGGTTCGCAAGCGGGGACTTCGGACGCTACGACAAGGGAAAACAGGTGGTAGGCTTCACTTAGCCAGGAGCGTTGGTGAGTAGATTTAACACCTACAGGGGAATCGCCCGCATGGCGTTATGCGTCTGGGCTAGAGATGTTATTTCTGTCGTATATTCTATGTCAAATTTAGAATTGCGCATTTACCCTATTACTTAGATATTGTTGTTCTTGGACTAGTATCCTTAGGACACTGCACATGTTATTGACGATTCATGTTGCACGAGCACTGATTGTATGCTACACACACCGTCAATAATTGCCATGTCACGCATAACCCACTTATAGATATAATATTGCTTGGTTAGGGACATTGAGACTTTGATTCATATTTCTTTACGCATTGACTTATAGCATACCTGTATACCTACACGCTTACACATATGTTCTGACATACTTACATGCTAGTTACCTGTATACCTATAGAGTATTGTACCATTAGTGATAGGTATATGCACACTTTACGACATAGCTACAGGTATACCTTGTACACCTATTTCGCTTATACCCAGGGGGTATACTACATCATTTACTTATAGGTAGATACATATATCTTGCTATACCTTTATGTTGCACATATATCTGGTTGTAGCTACATGTTTACCTTTACTTGATATTATTTTAGAATTGGAGAGATTAGGAACCGCATGATATTATATTAACTTGTTACAGTTAATTGCTTCTTTTCCTTTATATGTTCGCATTTCAGATTTATGATGCGTATATTATATTCATGGATTTTCGCATTGAGATATGGATTTTTCATGATGTTTTCTGGATTTGGGGACCATGGGAGTTCATGAAATTATGCATTATTTGAAAAACCCAGTTTCCCTTGATATGATATTTCAGCAGCCACCATGAGATTTATCGGTTCGAATATATATACCCCACGCGAGGAACGGAGGGGTCCATGTGCGGGTACATGGTGGGGCCCGGAGGTACCCCGGGGCAAGAGTCGTGGAGTAGACGATGAGTTAGTGGGGGAACCATACCATCCGGTGACATTACCAATGACTCCGCGGTTATCATCGGGATACCGACGGGAGTCATGTACGTATAAATACGTCGAGAGGCGAGGGTCAGAGCTAGGGACTCGAGCTTTCGGGATAGCGTATGATACGTACCTATCAGGGTGCCAGTCGTGGTGACAGCACCTGATAGACCTGCATTTCTGTGTCGATGCTTGACACATTGGTTTCATGATATTTCTTTTTACTCCTTTGTATATATAACAGGGGTTTAGGCCGCTGTTATATATGCCCTTACACCAATATTAATGGAATGTGACGCTAATATATGTGTATTGACATGAAATTATATACATCATCATATTTATTCATGTAAATATACCTAGAATGTAAAGGACTCATTGACATCGGATTTAGGACATTTGAGAATTTATTTGATATTGATTACAGGATATATATGAGATCTACTTGATATTGTACATTCGGGGTATGTGAGATATACTTGATATTGTACATACGAGATATGTGGGATCTACTTGATATTGTACATTCGGGGTATGTGAGATATACTTGATATTGTACATACGGGATATGTGAGATCTACTTGATATTGTACATTCGGGGTATGTGAGATATACTTGATATTGTACATACGGGATATGTGAGATCTACTTGATATTGTACATTAAGGATATATGAGACTTACTTGATATGATAGCCAAATTGGGGGCTGGTTTGAGGAAATTGGGATTTGGATTGTCTTGATGGATTGTGATCCTACCACGATGTTAGGATTCCGTGGAAATGACATATTTCATTCCATACTTCACATTTATTATTTATGCACTGCTTCATGCATTAGTGTACCTGTTAGAGTACCTTCCATGACTGTTACGTTTACATACCTTTATTCATATCATTTCTTCATGTATTAGTTGTACCTGGTAGTGTGCCTTTCATGATTATTGCATTCATATGACTTTTTATTGCTATTAATTGCATATGTTAGATTCACGCTGTACGTGCATACTCGCGATTACCTGCATATGTTATTTACTATTCACGAGTTGGCAACTCACCCCCGTTGTGCCACAGTGTTTGCAAGTGTTCCTCTGGATAGTCAGAGGCAGGCTATTATTACACATCTTATCATCTTTTGCTACGGATACCGCATCAGCTCACAGTGTGCAGTTTGCTTAGGTGGGTTTTGTGGTTATTCGTGGTATTGTATATTCGTTGTATCCCTGTACTCTCCATCTACTATTTTCATATTGACTTAGAGACTTGGTGAGGACGATGTTGTATATTATGTTGTGACTTGTTGTCTTTTATACAGTTTCCTTTCTATCGTCTTCTATTTCTTCGCTACGACGTCGTATATTTGTTGTGGTGGTTGTTTTCCGCCTTTGGGTGTGGATTTGCTCCTTTTGGGGATGTTTTACTTTATATTTATGTTGTACCCATTTTTTGGGTTGGTTTTTATAAAGGAGGTGCTGCCGAAATTTAAAGGAAATAAAGTTGGACTTTTAAAGAATTTTGGGTTGTGATTTCAAAGACTTTTAAACAATGTTTCTTATCTTTTCTGGTATTTTAATGGTTAAGATTTCTGGGTTTTAGCTTTCTTTTACAGCGTTACGCCTGTAGACGTTGCGTAGTATTAGGGCCGTCACATGCTAATTTCGGGTCGTGACAACATCGCATGCCTAACCAAATGAATTCCTTAGACATCGCATGCCTAACAATTATAAACTTCGCATTTTAGTCTCATAATCGAAAACTCTTTTTAATATCAAGTCGGGCAATTCAACAAGATTCCCGACATCCTGATCGAATGCTCGTCGCAAACTTTAGTAGACGGCCGCACCCCCGGATGCCGTCGACGAAGTGCACTAAGGCGGAACACCGCTGCCGCGAGCACCCGAACGGATGCTTTTGGTGACGGGGTTCTCCTACAGTCACTTGGTCAGGGCTATGGGGCGTGGCCGTCTATTAAGTTTACCCAGCGAGTATCCGCGTACGCTATGTGATTGCGACGGACTTTTGATCATATCAAAATCCCGTGGCAACCGATCAAATGAGACTAAACTACTATGTCTATAACATTCAAATTAGTTATCTCATAACTACTTGTGGATTCCAAATATTGTATCACATTCCAGATAAATAGACAATGTTAAACTTTCCGATCGAATAATCAAACACCCAAGTTTTCCCAAATAACTCAACACTTGAAACAAGTTTAAAAACATCCATTTCATGCCACAGTACCAACGGTCCAGCCGTAAAGAGTCAAGCCAACGCCTCACATGTGGCACGCCGTACTGCCCCAAACCCTAAGGTTCAAAAGGAAGTTCAAGACGGTCACATAATCGAGTTAAGGTTTGTTGTCCTCTAGAGGGTCCATCGCATTACTTGCACGACTTAGACGTTCTTAAACAACGGAAAAATCCAACACTTGGAAATTTTCCGGGTCGGGAAAAATTGAGTTATTGATAGCCGGTCGAACTTTTTAACACGTTCTAAATTACCCGGAAAAACTTAAACGAAGTTAAAATATCCGATCGAATCAACGAGTCCCCAATACACCCCAGAAAACTCAACTGTTTAGTATAAATTAAAAATTCCCAGAAGAAACAGGAAACACCTACGGACATTACTGCAGAAAAATGAGTACCTATTCTTTACATACGGCCGCAGAACCGCCGCCAAAAGTAGGGTATTGCCGTGGTTTCGCGGCGCTACAGTAGGATTAGGTTGTCGTTTTCTGCAGTTATTCTTGTATTTCCCTGCTTAATTTTCTGAGCATTTTTAATTAGGAAAAATCCACAGTTTTAAAAAATGTACAGAGAAGGGTATAGATTAGGGTTTCGGGGTTCGATCGGATTTCTAATTTCGTCTACATTTCGCCTAAAGCTCTAGCTAGGCTCTGATACCACTGTAGGGTTCCTAGGCACTCTAACAAGGTTCTACAAGGGCATCAACCATACCAAAATCAAAATTTTCAAGTGCCGAACAACCCTAGGCAAGATCGTGGACTAGAGATTAGGCAAAAATACTAGCAAGCAAACAACTTTAACAATAAGTGAAAGGGATTACAACCTTTGTAGATCCGGTCCTTCACTTCATTAGCTCCGTGTAGATGTCCCCATCGCTGCGATCGTGAACTCCGGACTCTAGAGAAGCTTCACGAGAAGAGCGGACGTGCTTGCTTCGATGACTTCGAGGCCGAAGATGATCTATGTCGGGAAGACACTAACTCAAGCTATTCCTGAAAGGTTCCTAGGCACACTATAGAGGTCTCACAAGGCATCAACCATGCCAATTTCAAATTTTATGGGTGCCGAGAAACCCTAATACGGATCATTGACTAGAAATCTAGGCGAAATACGAATCTAGTTAACAATTTAACTAAAGATCAGAAGCTACTGTAAGTCCACGTTGCGACCCCCGGTTCTTACGGGGAGGCGGAAACGGTATAAAATCAAAATTTTAACGCAAGAGGCAACATGGACTAAACTATGGTCGGGATCGTTGTCTAAACTAAAACTAGCAAACTATGCTAAAGAGAGTTAGCTACTCGGATGAAGATGGTTATACCTAAACTTGAACTCCTTCTCTTCAAGCTCCGATGGTGGTTCGATGGCTCCTTCTCGTTGTCTCCGTACGCCGAAGATAGATCCACTTGAAAGCTCCAACCTTTAGCTCCTTCTTCGTTCTTTGAAGAAACTAGTTCACTTGGTTTGCCAAACCTAGTGAACTAGAATGAGTAGAGATGATTTAGAATGGGATTTTATCTATGGTTCTTGATTCTCAACTCATGAGACAAGAGAACCATAGATCAAGAGAGGGAGCAAGAGGTTGAGGATGAGAGCAAGAGGAGAGCTCAAGAACAAGAGAGAGAATGAGCAAGAAAGAATGAGGCTCTCTTTTCTCTCTCACCCTCTCATAATCCAAAGCAATGATAACTCATCATATCAACAAAAGTCTTATGTGATGGTTGAAGTAACCATAACCTTATCATGTCATGCACTCATTTTACTCAAATGAACAAGCAAGAAAAAGTCTTTGGCATGAAATGATAACCATGGTTATCATGATGGTCAACTAGTCAAGCCTAGTCAACCGGTCAACAAAGTCAACAAGTCAACAAAAGTCAACAAGTCAACAAGGTCAACAAAAGTCAACAACCAAGTCACCATAATACTTAATTAATATAATAGTTAATCGCATATCATATTCTCATTAGGGTTGAGCAAAAAGTCAAAAAGTCAACGGTCAACTGTCAACAACCCTAATGAGAATCCGCTGCCTCTGCCTCCCTGTCAACTGTGCATACACACCCGCATCCGCGTTCCGAGGAACACGAATGCAAACTGGATAAATCCAATCCCATAAGGTACACTAGGATCTGGCTTAAACCAAAGCCCGCTAGTGTAAACTGTCCGGACACTGTACGTGCACAAGTGCACGGATGTGACCGAACCCTGTCGCAAAACCATGCGACCTGTCGCAATACCATGCGACCTCTACTCTTTTGCCTAAAGGCGAAAAGCTTTCTGTGTGGGACTCTAAAGACTCGACACTACGCTGGCAGTGGGTTTAACCACAGACCGCAAGCGGCACTAGCTGTGCGTAACGGTCCCCAGGTAGTGCCGACAAGAAGACCGACGAGGCGAAACCCATCTGAACTCCTACTGAGCCTGAGTGTGACATTCTCCGTACAGTCCGGTCTGTTCGTCTGATACATCGCATGGCGGGCCTAGGGGGCGGTAAACGTCAGTCCCCCAATAGCGGTACAAGTCGTGCCGGAGCGAAGCCCAAAACACCCTGAGACAACACTGGAAACCTACCAGTATATCTCGATTGCCCTGGCCAGGGACTACTCGTGTAATGGCTCTCCTAGACACAGCGCGATGTCAACCCCCAATACCGGGAGAGACGAATCCTGTCTAACCGTCACTGCCTCCAAGTGCTTCGGGACTGCACCCAACCACTACCTGTTTGCACGACTCCTTTGAGCCGTGGTAGGGTAGTGATCAAAGTACAGTGGGAACACACTCGAGGCGGAGCGACAGTGTCAAGTCAGCGGACTAAGCTGTACTCATGTCACCTGGGAACTGATAACTGACGATAGGTATAATACCAACTAGTCAGTTCCCGACGAGTCCTGTCCAGTGTACCCGTAACCTAACGAGCACCCGCATACTATCTCAAGTACGACGTACTGACGGCTGTGGGACAGACCGTCTCCCACACTGGGATGAGAAGCGCATGCGCTGGTCTACTCCGGAGTATCGATGCCCTGTCTCGATAGTCCTGCGACCAGGGACCTGCATAAGGATGTGCTTATAGATTACCCAGCCCCACTAGTGTGACGGCCATCACATCGCTGGTAATCAAGCAAAGATCCTAAGGGCTCTACTAATGTGTATAGGCGATATACAAAATAAACACATGTACACATTGAAGTAGAAACAAACCAAGTAGCATACTACTATTTTGAGCAAGATTGTATATACAAGGTGAATATCCCAAGCATCCATTAAGTAATATACAAACTAGTATGATACAGTAATGGCCTCTAGGGCATATACACTAACAATCTCCCACTTGCACTAAGGCCATGTACTGGCGTATCGAAGACCTATCATTTCGATCAGCCGCTCGAACTGAGTCTGGGGCAAGGCCTTGGTGAATGGATCTGCAGTGTTGTCTTCTGAAGCGACTCTCCGAACCTCGATCTCCTGGCGATCTACGATCTCCCTGATCAGGTGATACCGCCTTAAGATGTGCCTGGATTTCTGATGGGACCTGGGTTCCTTCGCTAAAGCTATAGCCCCGTTGTTGTCGCAATACAGAGGTATTGGATCAACAATGGACGGAACCACCTAAAGTTCTTTCAAGAACTTCCTCATCCAGACAGCTTCTTTTGCGGCATCAGATGCAGCGATGTATTCCGCTTCCATCGTCGAGTCTGCAACGGTTTCCTGTTTGGAACTCTTCCAACACACCGCCCCTCCATTGAGGGTAAAGACAAAACCCGACATGGACTTGGAATCATCCTTGTCACTCTGGAAGCTGGAGTCAGCAAAGGCCTCGATCTGGAGGTCTTTTCCGCCATACACCAAGAACATCTCCTTAGTCCTTCTCAGGTACTTGAGAATGTTCTTTACCGCTATCCAGTGTTTCTCCCCTGGGTTAGACTGATACCGGCTTACCACACTCAGTGCATAAGCTACATCCGGTCTGGTACACAACATCGCATACATTATAGAGCCTACCGCAGAAGCGTAGGGTATAATAGACATGCGATCCCTCTCCAAATCAGTCTTGGGAGACATCTCTTTAGAGAGGGTGATCCCGTGACAAGCCGGTAGGTTACCGCGCTTGGAATCTTCCATACTGAACCTCTTCAGTATGGTGTCGATGTACCTGGACTGTGAAAGTCCTAATATCCTCTTGGATCTGTCACGGTAGATCCGGATACCCAGAATGTATGAGGCATCACCCAGGTCTTTCATGGAGAACCTGTGTGACAAGAACCCCTTGACAGATTGTAGCATAGGAATGTCATTTCCTATTAAGAGAATGTCATCCACGTATAAAACGAGGAATACTACAGTTCTCGCTACAAATCTACTATAGATGCATGGTTCATCTGGATTTTTGATAAAGCCAAATTCTTTGACCGTCTCATCAAAGCAGATGTTCCAACTCCGCGATGCCTGCTTTAGTCCATAGATGGACTTAAGAAACTTGCACACCTTTCCGCTGCTCCCACTCTGAATGAAACCCTCTGGCTGGTCCATATAGACACACTCCTCTAAATTTCCATTTAGAAAAGCTGTCTTTACGTCCATTTGCCAGATCTCATAATCGTGGAAGGCAGCAATGGCAAGAAGGATCCGAATGGATTTCAGCATGGCTACTGGAGAAAAGGTTTCGTCGTAGTCCAAGCCAGGTCTTTGACGAAAACCCTTTGCTACCAGCCTAGCTTTATAGGTCTCAACCTGTCCATCTACACCAATCTTCCTTTTGAAGATCCACTTGCATCCTACGGGTTTTACCCCGTCTGGAGCAATGTCCAACGTCCATACCTTGTTGGTGTACATGGACTCCATTTCGGTCCGCATTGCATCCAGCCATTTCACTGAGTCAACGCTCTGAACGGCCTGCTGGAAGCTAGTAGGCTCATCATAATCTATGATGCAATCCTCTCTATCCCCGTCTATGAGAAAACCGCAGTATCTCTCGGGCGGATGAGACTGCCTACTACTCCTGCGGAGCGGCGTAGGAATGTCCTGTTCTGTTGAATCCTCTGGTTCCACTAACCTTTCAGTAATAGTCTGTGGTTCTGGAATTTCTTCTAGTTCTACTGCGCTCCCACTAATTTCCTTTTCCAAGAACTGGTGTTCTAGAAAGTGGGCATTACGAGAAACAAGGACTTTTTGTTCCTCTGCGTAGTAGAAAAGATACCCCCTGGTGTTCTTTGGGTATCCCACAAACTTGCACAGTACTGAGCGTGCCTCAAGTTTGTCCGCATGCTGCTTTTTGACAAAAGCTGGACATCCCCAGATCTTCAGATATTGAAGATAGGGTTTCTTCCCACTCCACATTTCATATGGGGTGGTAGGCACAGTCTTAGTCGGAACTCGGTTCAAAAGGTATGCAGCTGATTCTAGCGCATACCCCCAGAACGATCGCGGTAACTCAGCGTTACTCATCATGGACCGCACCATATCCAATAGGGTGCGGTTCCGTCTCTCCGATACACCATTATGTTGCGGGGTGTATGGAGGAGTAAGCTGAGAGAGAATTCCGTTCTCTTTTAAATAGTCCAGGAACTCGGCACTTAAGTATTCTCCACCTCGATCCGATCTTAGAATCTTAATACTTTTGCCGGTCTGTTTCTCTACTTCATTCTTATACTCCTGGAATTTTCCAAAGGCCTCGGACTTATGTTTCATTAAGAAGACATAACCGTACCTTGAGAAGTCATCCGTAAAAGTAATGAAGTAAGAATGTCCGCTTCGGGCATGTGTAGACATTGGACCGCACACGTCACTGTGTACGAGTCCCAAGAGCTCGCTCGCTCTTACTCCATGTCCAGTAAACGGAGTCTTTGTCATCTTTCCCTTGAGACAGGATTGACAAGTGGCATACGACTGATATTCGAACGCATTCAAATACCCTTCTGTATGTAACTTCGTCAACCTTCTCTCATTGATGTGACCCAATCTACAATGCCATAAGAAAGTCTGATTTATTTCTGGAGACTTTCTTTTGTGTGTATTCTGGACATTAAAAATCTGTGGTTGGTTTAACACGTATATACCATTACTCAGAGTACCTGACCCAATCAATACTTGATTAAGGTGAATGTTTACAACATTACTTACAAACGCAAATTCATAACCTTCTTTAGAAACTAAAGATACAGAAATGATATTACAAGTTGCGTTGGGTACAAAAAAGCAATTACGCAAAACCAAAACATGTCCATCTGACATTCCCAGGTGATAGTCCCCCACGGCTTTAGCATCCATGCTAGCTCCGTTTGCAACTCTGAGGGTCATGTCACCTGCTTTCAAAACACTACGGTTTCTCAACGCCTGCAAAGAATTACAGATATGAGATCCTGATCCGGTATCCAATACCCAGGAAGTAGAGTTTATTGAAAGACAGTTTTCAATAACATACACACCTGAAGCTGAAGCTGCAACCTGCTTCAATTCCTGTGTTCTGGCCTTCCAGGCCCTGCAATCATTCTTCCAGTGTCCTTTCTTATGACAATAGAAGCATTCTTCCTTATCCACAAGCTTTCCCGCTAACTTTGTTGCTTTGCCTTTTCCTTTCGTATCCACTTTACCAACACCGCCCCTTGGTTTGGCGGGGGCCTTCTTCTTCTTTCCCTTGGCTTTCGCCTTGGACCTAGAAGAAGATGATCCTCCTACAAACAAAGTGGATGTTTCCCTACCTTTCTGTAGGGTGCCCTCTGCGCTCCTCAGCATGTTGAGGAGCTCTGATAGTTCAACCTCTTTTTCTTGTAGGTTGAAGTTCAGTATAAACTGGGCGTAAGTGGAAGGAAGGGACTGGAGAACTATATCCGTATATAGCTCACTCTCCAATGTGATCCCTAGGTCAGCGAGCTCCTCAATGAAGCCGATCATCTTTAGCACGTGCTCGGCTACTGATGATCCGACGGCCATTCTTGTCGAAAACAACTTTTTCGACGCTTCGTATCTTGCGATACGTGATTGCTCTCCATACAGTTCTTTTGTATGGAGCAATATGGACTCCATGTCCATATTCTCATGCCTCCTCTGATGTTCGTTGTCCATCGAGGCAAGCAGGAGGCACTTGGCCTTCGCGCTATCAATCTCCCAAGTCTTGCGGATTTCCTTATCCGCGACGCTGGAAGTTGGACCAGGGACAGGGGGAGCTTTGGTGGTAAGAAGATACCCCAGCTTGTCATAAGTGATTGCGATCTTGACATTCCTGATCCAATCTTTGTAGTTTGGCCCTGTCAGTTTGTTTTTATCTAGGAGTAACTTAAGTCCAGTCATGTTGATTGGTCGCTGCAATTAGGAGAGAGAAGAAGAAACACTCAGCATGATGCTCTTGCAAGTTTAGAGTGGTTTTTAGTTTGTCTAAACAGGATGGCTCCCACTGTTTCTCGAATCCCTCCTCAAACCATAAAGGAAGAATTAGCCGGGATCAATCCCACCGCACAATACTTGCTTAACCGTTCAGCCAGGCCGGTGTCGGTACTTCGAGGGAGGTTTTCCAACGCTTTCGCGAAGTTCCTTAATTAGAGAACCTCTTTTCCCTGGGGGCGTAGCCCCGCTAACACCTTTCTAGGCACCTACTAGGTTTATAGCATTGATCGTTAAGTGAGAAATTTCCCGAGGAGTAGCATATACTCACAGTAGGATCGGGATCCAAATATCATCGCGTGACGAAACTGAAGGAATCCTACCAGAATCATCACACTCCAAATGGTATGCAAATCTAGCAAGTTTCAGTACTTATGAAACTCCCGATGTGGATTTTTGCCCCATGCTCTTATGACCTTGGCGTGAGGTCAAAATGTCATAAGTCACATGTCAAGTTCGTCCCATCATTATCCAGGTTAATTTGAATCCACCCGTACATACCCTTGACGTAGGCCAAAATGGCAGTACGACTGTCTCAAACCAACGCATTCTATCTATGCAACAGATAAATATCCGGCAGCTACCACTCACTATGCCTTGGCGTGAGGTCAAAATACATAGCTTGAATACTACCGAATATTTAACTGAAATGATGGAGGGCTACGGATGGTTTTGGCAAAACCGTGAACGTAGTGAACTTGATTTGGTCGATGGAACGAGATAGCTTTTAAATGGAGTGGCTCAAACTCCGTATTTTAAAAGTTTGTTTTGAAAAGAACCGAGTGGTTTTTCGAAAGTGTTCCAACGACTTTAACTTGGTTTATTATCTTGCATTAGTTCTTTTAATGCGTGATATTCTTGCATTAGTTCTTTTAATGCGTCCCATCATTTAACCCTACCATTGCAGAAAACAACCAAAATATGACGTACGCTTATGCCATTCGCATTCGCCACGGGGCCCCGTCATTACCCGTTAGGTTACTTAACTAACGACAGAGCGGGGGCTGGGCTAGCGCGTCTGTAAAACATAAGCAACGCCTAAATAGTAAGCAATGATAGACATTACAGATCACAGATGAATGCATTGGATATACTAGCAATCCGCAATCCTTTCGAGCCTGAAACGAAAAGCGGATAACACGGTCGCGGTGAATAGCCAAATACCCCACCCAAGACCCCTACGGGTGCGGCAAACTACCCGCCAAGTACTCGGTAGTTTGTGCACCCCTCCATGGGTCTATCCTAGGAGCAAAAACAGTAAAAAGAATTATACAATGACGGCTACAACCCCGACCCGGTTGTGCGGTCAAACAAATAATAATTATTACATCAATTTACATTTACAATGAATGAAAGAAAAACAAAAGCTCATCTCACATCCACCCCGGCTATTCACCCGCGACAGTCCAACACATTCATATACACATTCCAGCACATTACAGATCATGTATAACCCCGACTAATCGACTTATAGCGATTAGCCGACGTTCAATACATGCAAGCATCACAGATATAACCATCATAGTCAAAGTGCAGTGAAGTTCGGAAAAAATACGGAATTATAGGACCCCAAAAGGAAATTTCTTTTCTGGAAAATCTGGGCACATATAATATATTTTAAAAATCCCAAAACCAACACACAAACACACTGCACGAAAAACGATGCAGAGAAGACACCAAGTCGCGGCGGTTCCGCGGCGGCTAAGAAGGATCACGCGGCGGAAGCGCGGCACTTTAGGCGAATCACTGTATCGTTTTTCTTGGGTGTTCACACAAAACCCTGAGCCGAATTTACAAGTGTAAAGTTTTTCATTTTGAGCAGAAAAAATTTCAACAGAAACTCAGTTTTTGTGATTATCCGGTTTTGTGATTTTTTTCGGTTCCGAACTTCGTTACACTTCACTACTAAGCTAGTTTAAGTTTAGTTAGGCTCTGATACCACTGTAAGTCCACGTTGCGACCCCCGGTTCTTACGGGGAGGCGGAAACGGTATAAAATCAAAATTTTAACGCAAGAGGCAACATGGACTAAACTATGGTCGGGATCGTTGTCTAAACTAAAACTAGCAAACTATGCTAAAGAGAGTTAGCTACTCGGATGAAGATGGTTATACCTAAACTTGAACTCCTTCTCTTCAAGCTCCGATGGTGGTTCGATGGCTCCTTCTCGTTGTCTCCGTACGCCGAAGATAGATCCACTTGAAAGCTCCAACCTTTAGCTCCTTCTTCGTTCTTTGAAGAAACTAGTTCACTTGGTTTGCCAAACCTAGTGAACTAGAATGAGTAGAGATGATTTAGAATGGGATTTTATCTATGGTTCTTGATTCTCAACTCATGAGACAAGAGAACCATAGATCAAGAGAGGGAGCAAGAGGTTGAGGATGAGAGCAAGAGGAGAGCTCAAGAACAAGAGAGAGAATGAGCAAGAAAGAATGAGGCTCTCTTTTCTCTCTCACCCTCTCATAATCCAAAGCAATGATAACTCATCATATCAACAAAAGTCTTATGTGATGGTTGAAGTAACCATAACCTTATCATGTCATGCACTCATTTTACTCAAATGAACAAGCAAGAAAAAGTCTTTGGCATGAAATGATAACCATGGTTATCATGATGGTCAACTAGTCAAGCCTAGTCAACCGGTCAACAAAGTCAACAAGTCAACAAAAGTCAACAAGTCAACAAGGTCAACAAAAGTCAACAACCAAGTCACCATAATACTTAATTAATATAATAGTTAATCGCATATCATATTCTCATTAGGGTTGAGCAAAAAGTCAAAAAGTCAACGGTCAACTGTCAACAACCCTAATGAGAATCCGCTGCCTCTGCCTCCCTGTCAACTGTGCATACACACCCGCATCCGCGTTCCGAGGAACACGAATGCAAACTGGATAAATCCAATCCCATAAGGTACACTAGGATCTGGCTTAAACCAAAGCCCGCTAGTGTAAACTGTCCGGACACTGTACGTGCACAAGTGCACGGATGTGACCGAACCCTGTCGCAAAACCATGCGACCTGTCGCAATACCATGCGACCTCTACTCTTTTGCCTAAAGGCGAAAAGCTTTCTGTGTGGGACTCTAAAGACTCGACACTACGCTGGCAGTGGGTTTAACCACAGACCGCAAGCGGCACTAGCTGTGCGTAACGGTCCCCAGGTAGTGCCGACAAGAAGACCGACGAGGCGAAACCCATCTGAACTCCTACTGAGCCTGAGTGTGACATTCTCCGTACAGTCCGGTCTGTTCGTCTGATACATCGCATGGCGGGCCTAGGGGGCGGTAAACGTCAGTCCCCCAATAGCGGTACAAGTCGTGCCGGAGCGAAGCCCAAAACACCCTGAGACAACACTGGAAACCTACCAGTATATCTCGATTGCCCTGGCCAGGGACTACTCGTGTAATGGCTCTCCTAGACACAGCGCGATGTCAACCCCCAATACCGGGAGAGACGAATCCTGTCTAACCGTCACTGCCTCCAAGTGCTTCGGGACTGCACCCAACCACTACCTGTTTGCACGACTCCTTTGAGCCGTGGTAGGGTAGTGATCAAAGTACAGTGGGAACACACTCGAGGCGGAGCGACAGTGTCAAGTCAGCGGACTAAGCTGTACTCATGTCACCTGGGAACTGATAACTGACGATAGGTATAATACCAACTAGTCAGTTCCCGACGAGTCCTGTCCAGTGTACCCGTAACCTAACGAGCACCCGCATACTATCTCAAGTACGACGTACTGACGGCTGTGGGACAGACCGTCTCCCACACTGGGATGAGAAGCGCATGCGCTGGTCTACTCCGGAGTATCGATGCCCTGTCTCGATAGTCCTGCGACCAGGGACCTGCATAAGGATGTGCTTATAGATTACCCAGCCCCACTAGTGTGACGGCCATCACATCGCTGGTAATCAAGCAAAGATCCTAAGGGCTCTACTAATGTGTATAGGCGATATACAAAATAAACACATGTACACATTGAAGTAGAAACAAACCAAGTAGCATACTACTATTTTGAGCAAGATTGTATATACAAGGTGAATATCCCAAGCATCCATTAAGTAATATACAAACTAGTATGATACAGTAATGGCCTCTAGGGCATATACACTAACAGCTACAACCTTTGTAGATCCGGATATCCACTTCCTTAGCTCTACGTAGGCGTCCTCTCGCTGTCCATCTGGAATCCCGAACTCAATCGTCGGCTTCATCGGAAAAATGGGTGGACTAGGTCGTCGGCTTCGTGCCGAAGATGATCTACATCGAGGCATCGCAAGTTCAAGCTCCGACTTCACAAATTTGTGAAACTTATGAAGAAAACACCCAAAACAACTTGGCAAGAGGTAGAGGGTGAAGAAATAGGAGGTGGGTTCACTTTAGAATTTGATTTCTCACTTTAGAACTCAAGTTGCCATTGATGGCATCAAGCTTTTTCTTTTGAAGATGAAGAAGAAGATGAAGCTAGAATATGATGAGTATTCTTTTAAAATGAAAAGTAAATGAATACTTATCATATACTAACTAGGGTAGAGTGTAGAGAATAGACCATGGTTACTTGGATGGGTTAGGGTTAAGCATGAAGACAAGAATGGTTAAGAAGTCAAAGCTTCATGAAGCTTCAACTAGAAACAAAAGAAGCCACCATTCTTATCTAAATCTTTTCCAAATAAATAAACAAATAAATAAATGAAAAAGCAAAACCCTAATCATCTCTTAACCATGGTTTAATCCTTTACACTTAACCACAAAATCAAGTATCATCAAACATGATACAAATATGTGCACAAAAGTATATCACATATACTTCTTGCACATCAAGTGAGAAAATCCATTTAAAGTGAACCAATACTAGTTAATGCAAAATAATATATCAAATATATAATTATACATTAAATCATTAAATCAACATTTGATTTAACGATCCGGCTATATCACATATAACCGACTAGTATCCTATGTATCGGCTCATCGAATCAATCCTTGATTCGATATCTAGGTTATATCGAATATAACCAATCGATACATTCATCGCGAGAATGAAATACGGTATCACATACACGCATTATTCTCGGTCCCGCACATATCTCATATGCGCTCCTATTTCGTTTCGCTTGAGCCAGGAAACCTCTGTGTAGGACTCTAAAGACTCGTCAATACGCCGGTAGCAGATGATGATCATATCAAGCACCCACAAGCCGCAAGCGGTCTGCTAAACGTAACGGCCATCCAGGTATTGAGCGATCAGAAGATCGACGAGCTAGCCCGCTCACACTCCTGTGAATCCAACCAGTAACACTTACCGTACAGTCCGGTCTGTTCGTCTGATATGTTGCATATCAAGTCTAGGGGTGGTAAACGTCAGACCCCAATAACCGATAAGTCGTGCCGATATGAGGCTCATAACGGGTCGAGAAACTACTGGTAACACTTACCAGCAAATCTCTGATCAGCCCTGGCCAGGGACTTCCCTGTTACGGCCAATCGAGCACTGTGCAACATCAACCCCCAATACCGGGAGAGACGAAACCCCTCCTAGCGCTCATTGCCTCCATGTGACTCGGGACTGTACCCAAAGACCACCGTTTTGCACGCCCTCATGGACGTGGTAAGGTGGAGATCAAAGCACAGTGGGAATCACACAAGACTCTATGACGATCTCGGGTCTACAGACTAACCTGCACAAGTGTCACCTGAAAACTGCCATCTGACGTGAGGTATAATACCATCTGGGAGTTCTCGGCGAGTCCGTCCAGTGTACCCAGTCTCCACTGAGCACCTGTATACGATCTCTGATGTCAAACACCAATGGATATGGGATCATCCATCGCCCATCTCATGGGTCGAGAAGCGTATACGCTAGTCTACTCTGGTATATCGATGCCCCGTCTCGATACACCCATGACTAGGGACCTTGAAGGATGTACTTAAGGACTACCATGTCCCCACTAGTATGATCTGCATCATAGTCCAGGTAGTCAAGTACACATCCTAAGGGCTTTACCAACATGTAACTATAAGACAGTATAAAGAGACTAGTATACATGTTAAGAAAAAGAGCAACCAGATAGCATACTATCATATCGAGCAAGAAAGTCATCTCTATATATGTCCAAGCATCCAATATAATATACATCATCTGTACAATACTGGCCTCTAGGGCATACATACAACTAACAATCTCCCACTTGCACTAGGGCCAGTTGCTGTAGTATCGCATACCGAGCATCCCGAAGAGTCTCTCAAACTGTATCTGGGGAATGGCCTTCGTGAGTGGATCCACCATGTTGTTCTTCATGTCAACCCTCCTGACCTCGATCTCCCGGCGATCAACTATCTCCCGGATCAGGTGATACCGCCTCAGAATATGCCTGGATCGCTGATGGGACCTGGGTTCCTTGGCAAAAGCCACCGCTCCATTGTTATCGCAATACAAAGGTATTGGATGCTCAATGGATGGAACCACTCCAAGTTCAGCAATGAACTTCTTGATCCAGACAGCCTCTTTAGCAGCATCGTTGGCAGCGATGTATTCAGCCTCCATCGTCGAGTCTGCCACGGTTTCCTGCTTGGAACTCTTCCAGCTAACCGCCCCTCCGTAAAGGGTAAAGACAAATCCCGACTGCGACTTAGAGTCGTCCTTATCACTCTGGAAGCTGGAATCGGTAAAGGACTCCACTTGGAGTTCTCCGTTACCATACACCAAGAGCATCTCTTTAGTCCTTCGTAAGTACTTGAGAATGCTCTTCACAGCTGTCCAGTGACTCTCTCCAGGATCAGCTTGATACCTGCTCACTATACTTAGTGAGTATGCTACATCGGGTCTGGTACACAGCATCGCGTACATGATAGAGCCTACAGCCGAAGCATAGGGTATCCCTTGCATGCGAGCTCTCTCCAAATCAGTCTTGGGAGACATCTCTTTGGATTGAGTGACTCCAGAGATCGTGGGCAAGTTCCCACGCTTGGATTCTTCCATACTAAACCTCTTTAGTATGGTGTCAATGTACCTGGATTGGGACAATCCCAATATCCTTTTGGATCTATCTCTATAGATCCTAATTCCCAATATGCAGGAGGCATCACCAAGATCTTTCATCGAGAATCTTTGTGATAAGAAGAGCTTGACCGATTGCAGCATAGGAATATCATTTCCTATCAAGAGTATGTCGTCCACGTACAATACGAGGAAGACAACCTTACTCTCTGCCACCTTCTTGTAGATACAAGGTTCATCTGGGTTTTTGACGAAATCAAACTCTTTGATAACGACGTCAAAGCAGATGTTCCAACTCCGCGACGCTTGCTTTAATCCATAAATGGATTTAAGCAGCTTGCACACCTTCCCGCTGCTCCCACTATCTACGAAGCCCTCTGGCTGAGTCATGTACACGCACTCTTCTAAATCACCATTTAGAAAGGCGGTCTTAACATCCATTTGCCAGATTTCGTAATCATGATATGCAGCGATGGCAAGCATGATCCGGATGGATTTAAGCATAGCCACTGGAGAAAAGGTTTCGTCATAGTCCACACCTGGTCTTTGACGAAAACCTTTTGCAACAAATCTAGCTTTGAAAGTCTCCACTTTCCCATCTACACCAAGTTTCTTCTTGAAGATCCACTTGCTCCCAATGGGTTTTACCCCTTCAGGAGCAACGTCCAAAGTCCATACTTTGTTGGTGTACATGGATTCCATCTCGGACCGCATAGCATCCAGCCATTTCACTGAGTCCCTACTCATGATGGCCTGCTCGAAGCTAGTTGGGTCATCATCCTCCATGATGCAATTCTCGCTTCCACCGTCAATGAGAAAACCGTAGTATCTCTCTGGTGGACGAGAAACCCTACTAGATCGGCGGAGAGGCTGGGGTTCGTCGAGTTCTACTGAATTCTCTGGTTCTACCAAGTCTTCTGTTATAGTTTGTGTCGCTGGAACCTCTTCCAGTTCTACCTCAATGCCACTTATTTGTTTCATAAGAAAACTTTTTTCTAAGAAAGTGGCATGTCGAGAAACAAACACTTTTTGTTCCTCGGAGTGGTAGAAGATATACCCTCGCGAATGTTTGGGATATCCAACAAACTTACATAGAACAGACTTTGCCTCGAGCTTGTCCGGATTTTGTGTTTTAACATAGGCCGGACAACCCCATATCTGAATAAAATTAAGACATGGTCTCTTGCCATTCCATATCTCATATGGAGTTGTAGGCACTGATTTGGTCGGAACTCTATTCAGTAGGTATGCAGCAGTCTCCAGTGCATATCCCTAGAAGGAAATAGGTAACTCAGCTGTACTCATCATAGAGCGCACCATATCTAATAGGGTGCGATTTCTCCGCTCCGATACACCGTTGTGCTGTGGTTTATAAGGAGGAGTAAGCTGAGAGAGAATCCCATTCTCTTTTAGATAATCTCTGAATTCGTTACTTAAGTATTCTCCTCCTCGATCAGATCGAAGGATCTTAAAACTTTTGCCCGTTTGGTTCTCTACTTCTTGTTTATATTCTCTAAATTTCTCAAAAGCTTCTGATTTGTGTTTCATCAGGAACACATATCCGAATCTAAAGAGATCGTCAGTGAATGTAATGAAGTACGAAGAACCATCCCTGGCATGTGTAGACATGGGACCGCATACATCACTATGTATTAGTCCCAAGAGTTCGGTAACTCTTTCTCCGTGTCCTGTAAACGGAGTTTTGGTCATCTTGCCTTTGAGACATGACTGGCAAGTGTCATAAGATGAAAATTCAAATGAATTTAAATATCCATCCTTATGTAACTTAGCAAGTCGTGTCACATTGATGTGACCCAGTCTACAATGCCACAAGAAAGATTCGTTTAGTTCAGAACTCTTCCTCTTGTGTGTGTTTTGTAAATTGAGGACTGTATTTTGATTGAGAATGAATATGCCATTATACAACGAGCCTGATGCAACCAACTTTTGATCTAGGAATATGTTCACAACATTACCCTGTAATACAAGATTATATCCTTCTTTACTTAATAAAGAAACTGATATAATGTTGCACATCATGTTCGATATATAATAGCATTCATTTAGAATCAGTGTATCACCACTTGGTAATACAAGGTGATATTCGCCAACTGCTTTGGCTGCAACATTTGCCCCATTCCCAACTTGAACGGAATGATCACCTTTTCCCAGTTCTTTACCTTTTCGTAGCCCATGTAACTATTTACATATGTGGGATCCTGATCCGGTATCTAATACCTAGGACGTAGGGTGAACTGAGAAACAGTTCTCAATAACTAACACACCTGTAGAAGATGCATCAACATGCATGTTCTTTTGGGCGGCTTGAGAATCCAGATATTCTCCTGTTTCCTGTTCATTCTTACAACACTTATAAGATAGAACGGGTTCAACGTTCCCCTGCACAGTATAACATGCGGGTTCGGTCAATACATCCATATTATTATCTTCATTAGGGCATGAAATGGTCGCTACCTGGAGAGAGAGAGAAGAAAACACTTTAGCGTATGCTCGTGCAAGATCAGATTGGTTATTATCTTATCTAATCAGGATGGCTCCCACTGCTTTTTATCAAATCTTCCTTCAAACCCTAAAAGGAAAGATTAGCCGGGATTAATTACACACTACAAGTTCGCCAATCTTTCAGCCAGGCCAGTGTCGGTACTTTGAGGGAGGTCCCCCGTGCTTTCACACGAACCTAATTAATGTAAACCTCGTTTTCCCAGAGGCGTAACCCCGTTGACACCTTTCTAGACACCTACTTGATCAGCTAATTGCAATGTGTAAAACTCTCCCAGTAGTAACTCTTACTCGCAGTGGGTATCAGGATCCAACTATCTCATAGAAGGTATGCAATCTCATTGCAAATTTCAACACTTGAAATTCCCGATAATATTTTGCCCCTAGCGTCCTATGACCTTGACGGAGGCCAAACAACCCATAGTCTGCTAGTCAAGTTCAACCCGTCATTTCCTGATTGAATTAAACTCACCCGCACGACCCTTGACGGAGGCCAAACAACACCGTACGAATACCCTAATCCAATCGCATCATATGCAAGCAGATAAGCACTAGTTAGCTACCGTACACTGCGCCTTGACGGAGGCCAAACTACCGCAGCACGAATACTAACTAGTACTTATCTGAAATGACGGAGGGCTACGAAAGGTTTTTCTGAAAACCTATTGCGTAATGAACTTGATATCGTTGTAGAATCAAATGAAGTTTTGAAATGGAGTGATTTTAAGGCTTTTCTAGTTTTGCTAAAGGGGTCACTCCCGGTGAAGGGATCGTCGGCCCTTTCCTCGTCGAATGAGGTGCGGGATATATCATATATATCACTGTGCAAAGCAAAAGTCAAAAGCAATCAAAAGCAAACCGAGTGTGCAGCATCTGCCAGTTATTGCTAAAGGAGTCACTCCCGGTGAAGGGATCTCGGTCCTTTCCTCATCGAATAAAGTACGGGATATATCATATATATCGCTGTGCAAAGCAAGAACTGTAGCTACCTGTTTTATTTAAAATTTGATTCCACAACATCTTAGGTTTCTTTTCTTTCATTAATCACATTAATGAAGTCCCATCATTTATGTACCTAAACATCACAGATAAATACGATGTACACTTATGCCATCCGCATTCGCCTCGATGTCCCCTCGTGCACCGTTAGGTTAGGTAACTAACGGCAGAGCGGGGCAGGGCTAGTACGGGTGTAAAACATAAGTAACGTCTATATAATATATCATATATACTATATATTGTATCCATCACAGAACATCACATGATCACATCACAGATATCGCAGCAGAAGAAACATATGAAATATTGGATATACTAGGACGTCCGTGTTTTCAATACGAGCCAGTATAAAACACGGATTCCATGGTCGTGATGAATAGCCAATCCCACACCCCTAGACCCCTGCGAGAGCAGCAAGCAACCCTACCAATTCTAGGGTTAGGAGACCCGGACTCGACTCCTCGAGTTGGTCTCCCACTGGACCCTAGAACCCGGTTACTTGTGCTCCCCTCCTGGGTCTATCCTAATGCGGAAAAGTAAATAATATACAAAAGGTGACAACTTCCGCTACCTGGAAGTGCCCCAAATAAAAGAATATTACATACAAGTTTTTACATGAATGAAAATGAAAAACACTCATCTCACATAAAAACCCCCGGCTATTCAAACACGACGATCCAATATAACATATCCAGCAACACATAACATCACATGTCATCAACGTAAGTAAGTATGCATACCCCAATTGTCGTTGACGTATAGCAACGAAACCGGCGATATGAACATACTACACTTACGGTCACAGAAAAGAAAGTGTAAAACTACAACAGTTGGAATCCGCAACCTCTTTAGACATCACATGCCTAATCAAATGAAATACTTAGACATCACATGCCTAACAGTTATAAACCCCGCATTTTAGTCTCATTATCGAAAACTCTTTTCAATATCAAGTGAAACTAAACCGCTAGATTTATAACATTCATTCAGTTATCTCATAACTGTTTGTGAATTCGAATTATTGTATCACATTCCAGATAAACAGAAAATGTTAAACTTTCCGATCGAACAGTCGAATACCCAAGTTTTCCCGATACAGCTCAACACATGAAATAAGTCTAACAACATTCAGTTCGTGCCTCAGTACCAACGGTCCAGCCGTAGAAGGGTCAAGCCAATGCCTCACATGTGGCACGCCGTACTGCCCCAAACCCAAAGGTTCAAAGGGCAGTTCAAGACTGTCACATAATCGAGTTAAGGTTTGTTGTCTTCTAGAGGGTCCATCGCGTTACTTGCACTACTTAGAACGTCGTTAAACTACGGAAAAATCCAACACTTGGAAATTTTCCGACAGGGGAAAAGTTGGGTATTTATATCCGGTCGAACTTTTTAACAAATTCAAAAATTATCCGGAAATACACAAAGACGAAATTTGATAATCCGGTCGAAACATCGAAGCTCTAAAACACCCCAGAAAATTCAACTCTTGAATAATTATTAAAAATACCTATAAAACTCAGCTGCAGAAATTATGAATTACTGTGCAAGGTAGGAGGGCTGATGTCATCAATAGGCCGCGGAACCGCCGCAGAAGCCATGCTTCTGCCGCGGTTCCGCCGCACGCTTCACTGTTCATTGAAAAATAATTGCACCGTAATTCTTAGAATTATCTGCTGAAGTTTTTAAGCATTTTTAATCTAGAAAAATCCCAGATTTTAGAAAAAGTCCAGAGAGCACTTGGGTTTTAGGGTTTCGGGTTCGTTCGGGTTTCAAACGTCGTCTAGACTTCGCCTAAGGCTCTAGCTAGGATCTGATACCAGTGAAAGGTTCCTAGGCACACTATAGAGGTCTCACAAGGTATCAACCATGCCAATTTCAAATTTTATGGGTGCCGAGAAACCCTAATACGGATCATTGACTAGAGATCTAGGCGAAATACGAATCTAGTTAACAATTTAACTAAAGATCAGAAGCTACAACCTTTGTAGATCCGGATATCCACTTCCTTAGCTCCACGTAGGCGTCCTCTCGCTGTCCATCTTGAATCCCGAACTCAATCGTCGGCTTCATCGGGAAAATGGGCGGACTAGGTCGTCGGCTTCGTGCCGAAGATGATCTACGTCGAGGCATCGCAAGTTCAAGCTCCGACTTCACAAATTTGTGAAACTTGTGAAGAAAACACCCAAAACAACTTGGCAAGAGGTAGAGGGTGAAGAAATAGGTGGTGGGTTCACTTTAGAATTTGATTTCTCACTTTAGAACTCAAGTTGCCATTGATGGCATCAAGCTTTTTCTTTTGAAGATGAAGAAGAAGATGAAGCTAGAATATGATGAGTATTCTTTTAAAATTAAAAGTAAATGAATATTTATCATATACTAACTAGGGTAGAGTGTAGAGAATAGACCATGGTTACTTGGATGGGTTAGGGTTAAGCATGAAGACAAGAATGGTTAAGAAGTCAAAGCTTCATGAAGCTTCAACTAGAAACAAAAGAAGCCACCATTCTTATCTAAATCTTTTCCAAATAAATAAACAAATAAATAAATGAAAAAGTAAAACCCTAATCATCTCTTAACCATGGTTTAATCCTTTACACTTAACCACAAAATCAAGTATCATCAAACATGATACAAATATGTGCACAAAAGTATATCATATATACTTCTTGCACATCAAGTGAGAAAATCCATTTAAAGTGAACCAATACTAGTTAATGCAAAGTAATATATCAAATATATAATTATACATTAAATCATTAAATCAACATTTGATTTAACGATCCGGCCATATCACATATAACCGACTAGTATCCTATGTATCGGCTCATCGAATCAATCCTTGATTCGATATCTAGGTTATATCGAATATAACCAATCGATACATTCATCGCGAGAATGAAATACGGTATCACATACACGCATTATTCTCGGTCCCGCACATATCTCATATGCGCTCCTATTTCGTTTCGCTTGAGCCAGGAAACCTCTGTGTAGGACTCTAAAGACTCGTCAATACGTCGGTAGCAGATGATGATCATATCAAGCACCCACAAGCCGCAAGCGGTCTGCTAAACGTAACGGCCATCCAGGTATTGAGCGATCAGAAGATCGACGAGCTAGCCCGCTCACACTCCTGTGAATCCAACCAGTAACACTTACCGTACAGTCCGGTCTGTTCGTCTGATATGTTGCATATCAAGTCTAGGGGTGGTAAACGTCAGACCCCAATAACCGATAAGTCGTGCCGATATGAGGCTCATAACGGGTCGAGAAACTACTGGTAACACTTACCAGCAAATCTCTGATCAGCCCTGGCCAGGGACTTCCCTGTTACGGCCAATCGAGCACTGTGCAACATCAACCCCCAATACCGGGAGAGACGAAACCCCTCCTATCGCTCATTGCCTCCATGTGACTCGGGACTGTACCCAAAGACCACCGTTTTGCACGCCCTCATGGACGTGGTAAGGTGGAGATCAAAGCACAGTGGGAATCACACAAGACTCTATGACGATCTCGGGTCTACAGACTAACCTGCACAAGTGTCACCTGAGAACTGCCATCTGACGTGAGGTATAATACCATCTGGGAGTTCTCGGCGAGTCCGTCCAGTGTACCCAGTCTCCACTGAGCACCCGTATACGATCTCTGATGTCAAACACCAATGGATATGGGATCATCCATCACCCATCTCATGGGTCGAGAAGCGTATACACTAGTCTACTCTGGTATATCGATGCCCCGTCTCGATACACCCACGACTAGGGACCTTGAAGGATGTACTTATGGACTACCATGTCCCCACTAGTATGATCTGCATCATAGTCCAGGTAGTCAAGTACACATCCTAAGGGCTTTACCAACATGTAACTATAAGACAGTATAAAGAGACTAGTATACATGTTAAGATAAAGAGCAACCAGATAGCATACTATCATATCGAGCAAGAAAGTCATCTCTATATATGTCCAAGCATCCAATATAATATACATCATCTGTACAATACTGGCCTCTAGGGCATACATACAACTAAGAATTCCTTCACTAGGTCATGAACTTTGTGAAGAGAACACACTCTACTACATGGCAAGTGGTAGAGGATGAAGAAGTAGGAAGTGGGCTCACTTTAGAATTGATTTTCTCACACTTTTTCTCATGGCACCATTAAAACTAGCAAGCTTTTTATGGAGCTTGATGAAGAAGAAGAAGAAAGGATAATTCATCCAAATGAAAACTTATCCTTTTCATTATTGCACCATGGTTGAGTTAAGCCCTCATGCTAAACTTATGTAGAGAATTAACCAAAGTATGAGGTTAAGGGTTGGGTTAACTAATATCCTAAGGAATGACAAAAGAGTTGACTTTGTCAATGTTTATCAAGCTTCATGAAGCTTGATAACTTTGACCAAAGTCTTATCTCTTTTGTTATTTGTTAAGAAATTAGTAAACCCTAATTTAACCTTGATTTGGTTTAAGTCTCATACACCCAACTTGTATGTATCATCAAGCATGATACAAACATGTACACTTGCATATATCACATATAAACAATGTGCACATACTAGTGAGAAAATAAATCATAAGTGAGCTAATACTAGTTAATGTAATGTAATATATCAAATATATAATTATACATTAAATTATTAAATCAACTCTTGATTTAATAACCTGGCTATAACCGACTAATATCATGTGTAACAACTTATCGAAACAACACTTGATCCGATAACCCGGCTATATAGCATACAACCGATCAATGTCACGAATCGCGAGAATAGAATACGGTATCTCATATCGTATTAATCTCGGTCCCGTACATATCACATATGTGCTCCTACTCCGTTTCTCTTGAGCCAGGAAACCCCTGTGTAGGACTCTAAAGACTCGTCAATACGCCGGTAGTAGGTAATGATCATATCAAACACCCACAAGTCGCAAGCGGTCTGCTAAACGTAACGGCCACCCGGGTATTGAGCGATCAGAAGATCAACAAGCAAGCCCGCTAGTACTCCTGTGAATCCAATTAGTAACACTACCGCACAGTCCGGTCTGTTCGTCTGATATGTCGCATATCTCGCCTAGGGATGGTAAACGTTAGACCCCAGTAGCTTGATAAGTCATGGCGATGTAAGGTCCATAACAAGCATGAAACTACTGATAACACTTACCAGTAAATCAGTGCAACCCTGGCCAGGGATTTCCAGTTATGGCCATTCGAGCATAGCGCAACATCAACCCCCAATACCGGGAGAGACGAATCCCCTCCTATTGATCATTGCCTCCATGTGAATCGGGACTGTACCAAAAAACCACCTGTTTGCAAGACTCAGTAGAGCCCTGGTAAGGTGGAAATCAAAGCACAGTGGGAGACACACAAGACTCTATGACGATCTCGGGTCAACAGACTAAGCTGTACCAGTGTCACCAGAAAACTGCCATCTTACGTAAGGTATAATACTATCTGGGAGTTCTCGGCGAGTCCGTTCAGTGTACCCAATGACTACTGAGCACCCGCATACCATCTCTGATGTCAAACACCAATGGATATGGGATCATCCATCGCCCATCACATGGGTGGAGAAGATATACGCTAGTCTACTCTGGAATATCGATGCCCCATCTCGATATTCCCACGACTAGGAACATTGAAGGATGTACTCATTGACTACCCAGGCCCCACTAGTATGATCTACATCACCGTCCTGGAAGTCGAGTACACATCCTAAGGGCTTTATCAACATGTAACAGAGAGACAACAAGTATACATGTTAAGATAAAGAGCAACCAGATAGCGTACTATCATGTCGAGCAAGAAAGTCCTACCTATATATGTCCCAACATCCACTACTATATACATCTCATGTACAGTAATGCCTCTAGGGCATACATATAACTAACAGCTAGTACCACTGACGTGCTTGTGGTTAAAACCACTGCCAGAGTATTGACAAGTCTTTAGAGTCCCCCACAGAAAGTTTCCCAGTTCGGGCGAAACGTTGTAGAGGCCGTATGGTTTTATGGCAGGGTTCGAACATACGCGTGCACTTGTGCACGTGTCATGGTTCGGACGGATAATACTAGCGGACTTTGGTTTAAGCCAGATCCTAGTATTATACTGTGTAGATTCTATCTCATTGCATTTGTATTCGGTTGTAATACAAATACGGGTATGTATATTCAGTTACGAGATCGTTTTTTGAAGTTGCCAGTTTGCATTCCATTTTGGCCATTTTTCTTTCTTTCCTTGATGGCTGAAACTTGTTGCATTCTTTTTGGCCACCTTTTCCTCCATTCTTTTATTCTTGGCTGAAATTGGTGGAAGGGGTTTTCTGCAATTCTGAATTTGATAATGGAAGGGGGTTTCTGTGGTGAGAGTTGATAGTTGATGATTAGTGTTGAGGTGATGTTTTTGTGAGGTTTTTTGTAGCTACTTTTTCTTTATTGTCACCATCTCTTTTCTCTTGCACTCACCCCCCACTTTCTCTCTCTGGCCTTGGCCGAGACCTCATAAGAAGCAGCCCCATCTTGGTGAGTGGATGAGATGGAGATTCATTTTTTCATTGCAAACACAAAAATCCTAAGCTCATTCCTTTTACTCATTTCATCTTCACTCCAAAAGGCAACTTCGATTAACTCTCGAGACAAAGCATTCTACACTTACTCTACTGCAACCTTGGACATGTCGGCTAGCAAACTTCGTGTCCGAGTTGGCTCGGTTCAGAGGCGGGAGCCCGTATAAAGATTCGTTGATGTGGCGCAGTTTTCGGCGAGGAGGAGATCATAGATCGAGCGAGATCGGGGAGCAAGCTTCGTCGGTGCATCTGCAACATGCTAAGGGCAGAGGTTAAAGACCGAAGGACACGGATCGATCGTTATAATCTCTAAACCCCCTTTACAGTATACTAGTTTACGGTTAATGGAACGATCCGGGATTCGGATGCGGTTAGCGCCAGTTCGTAAAAAGTTTTTGTTCCGCATTTGGCCTCGGAAAGACGGCCGGGGTGCTGCCATATCCCAACATGGTATTAGAGCCAGGTTATTAACTGTTAACTAACTTGTTCTAACTTGTTTAAAACATCGATCGGACGAAATTTCCAAAACTGCAATTCCAAGTTCAAAGTTTCTGTCGAAATTTTTTGTCGTCCAAAAATTATTTTTGAGTGTTTCAGGAAATCAGGCAGGCTTTTCTAAGACCATTGTAAAAATTTTGTAGCATGATCCCTCTGTAGCGCCGTGGAACCGCGGCCGTACCCACGTTTTGGCCGCGGTTCCGTCGCAGTGTTGGTGTTTCAGTGCACTAAATTTTTCCTTTGGGTATTTAACATGGAATTGGAGTTTCTGGAATTTTTTTTGTTTTGGCCCAGATTATTTTGAGTACTGGAATTTGTACTTGGGGCCCACTTCGGAAAATTTTGTCGATCGAAAATTTTAATTAACTTAGTTCACATTGCTTACTTTATATCTGCGACCGTGAATGTCATTCGATCGGTAAAACTTGTCTAATTGCTATAGTCCTTTTAGACGGGTTTTGCGAACGTGACATTCACATTGATGTTCTGTGTTGTGCTGTGTTGTTGCGGATTTTTTGTGGTGGATAGATTGTGTGCAATGATAGTGCAGTTTGGTTTTATTTGTACATTTGATATCGCAGGATGAGTGTCCGACATGTGGACTGCCGTCACTGCCTGTTTATATATTATTCTTTTGGGGCACGACCGGGTTGAGGTCGATGTACCCGTTGTATATATTT
This sequence comes from Agapanthus africanus, assembly GCA_030015575.1. Taxonomy (NCBI): domain Eukaryota; kingdom Viridiplantae; phylum Streptophyta; class Magnoliopsida; order Asparagales; family Amaryllidaceae; genus Agapanthus; species Agapanthus africanus. The sequence goes on along the minus strand of CM057337.1, from coordinate 592,621,822 downwards.
TCTTTTCTGTACTAGGATTACGCTGCGGTGGAGTGCACGGATAGCCGGGTTCTGGAGGGCAACGGGTCTACATCTCATGGATTTGAGAGGGAGGGGACCTCACTCTAGAATTGGCGGGCTATTCGCCGCACTCGTAGGGGGTATAGGTTGACCCAAGGAGTGGTGCTCAAGTTACCGGATTCCGTGAAGTGCTAGGTGGTCTATTCACGATGCTGAAGGGGGCTGCCTCGCTTCTAGTTTTGGCGGGTAACTTGCCGCACTCGTAGGGGTCTAGGTTTTCATTGCACAGGCTATCCACACGACCAGGGGAATGTCGGGTTTCATTTGTGGCTCTATGAAACCCGGGGATCCCAGTATATCTGTATTGTTCTGTGATGCTTATTACTTTTCTGTAATGTTACTTTTATCACGCCTGGAGCGATTATTGTATATTGATATATATACTAGTAGATGTTGTATATGTTTTACACCCGCGCTAGTCCAGTCCCCGCTCTGTCGTTAGTTAAGTAACCTAACGGGTGATGATGGGACCCAGTGGCGAATGCGGATGGCATATACGTACATTTTATTTTCGTTCTTTTCTGGTGTGATTAATTGATGGGACTGCGTTGATTCGTATCAATGCAAAGAAAACAGACCTATGCAGCTGTTGTTGGAACAATTTTTCAAAAAGCTGTTGTTGCAAGGACGTTCTCTTTTGTTTTGCACAGTGGTATTCAGTTTAGAATATCCAGCACCTCATTCGACGAGGCAAGGGCCGAGATCCCTTCACCGAGAGTGACCCCTTGGACAGAGGTTTGCGTCAGGGCAATAACTTCACTATAGCCAATTACTTTTGATTTGCACAGTGGTATTCAGTTGGAATATCCTGCACCTCATTCTATGGGAAAAGAGCTGAGATCCCTTCACCGGGAGTGACCTCTTTAGCAAAAGTTTTCACCACCATATTTTGTCAAAACTATGCAGTTCCTTCAACGATATCAAGTTCATTACGCTAAAGGTTTTTCGCCAAAAACCAGTCGTAGCCCTCCGTCATTTCTTACTAGTACTTAGTATTCGTGCTGCGTTTGTTGACTCCGTCAAGGCGTAGTGTACGGTAGCTAAGTGGTGCTTGTTTGTAGTATAGATATGCGATTGGTTAGGACAGTCGTGCGGCCTTGTTGACTCCGTTAAGGGCACGTACGGGTGGGTTTAATGCAATCTAGATTATGACGGGTTGAACTTGACTAGGACTCTTTGATTTGTTGACTCCGTCAAGGTCATTTGGGTCCTAGGGGTGAAAACACACATCGGGAGTTTCTAAAGAAACTGAAACTTGCCAGGCATGCGCATACCTTCTGGAGTGTGATAACGTGAGTGGATTCCGTCACGTCATCATGCGATGATAGTTGGATCCCGATTCCTACTGATGAGTTGGTTTACTCCTCGGGTGATCCCGACTAATTCTTCTTTCAGGTTTGGAGGAGAATTTGAGGACACAGTGGGAGGTTCTTGATTAGATAAAGTGATAATCATTCTGATCTAGGTTAGAGTGCACGCAGAGTGTTTCTTTTCTCTCTCTCTTTGGCTGCGACCATGGCCCGACTCTAGACTATGACTCAGTAACCAAGTTAACCGAACTTTCTTAAAACACTGGCTTTTGGATTGTCTGAGTTGCGCACATCGTTGCCACTCCTTCTTTTACCCTTTGCATTTCTCCAGAACACCTCGTATTGCTACGAACATCCACTTCCATTGGATAAATCCATCGTATGGTTATATACGAACTCAAAGGAACTTGTTCCAGATTCGAGGATGGATTCTGGTTCTGGAGAGATTGAATAGGACTATTCAGTTGTCTTTTCCTTTTACCTTCTGTCAGGTTATGAGGGCTCCTGGGATTAGGAGAGGGTACATCTATTACGCTTATTGGATAGTCTTCTTCCAAATCATAGGTAGGTGCCGAAAGGTAGGGAACGAAGAAAACCAATTAGCCTAAGTGTGGTGTACAGAAGGTAATAAGTAAAGACAAATAAAGGGATTAGAAAGAGGGCAAAGTAAATTGCGACTGCTATTCACGACCAAACCAAGTATTTCATCGCCACTCCTACTTCACCTTTGTATTTCTCCAGAACATCCCGTATCACTACGAAGATCCACAGTTATTTGGATAATCCATCATATGGTTATATACGAACTCGATGGAACTTGTTCCAGTTCGGGGATGGATTCTGGTTCGAGAGAAATAGAATAAGGTTTATTCAGTTGTCTTTTATCATCACCTTATCTTAGGTTGCGAGTACTCCTAGGATTAGGAGAGCACACCTATTATGCTTATTGGATAGTCTTCTTCCAAACCATAAGCTGGTGCCGAACGGTAGGGAAGGAAGAAAACCATTAAGCCTAACGATGGCGTACAGAAGGTAACGAATAAAGACAAATAATGGGATTTGGAGAGATGGCAAGGAAATATACGGTTATAGTCATGAATCTAGATAATGGATGAGGCATTACTAGGAATACCCGGATACCCCTTCGAAACATATTCATGTTTCAGTTTCACTGTGTATTGTTAATAGAAAACTGATTTCCCAATTAGTCTTTGCTCTAAGGTATGTATTTACCAGGTATGATTCTTACATCTGTATGGTTTTATAGATGATGAGTGGGAGTAAGTTATTGGGAATTAGGTGATTATCCTCATTATATCGGAATTCGTTGTAATTGGTGATATTTGAGGAAATCGCCTGGGTACAGTTTTCAACCTACGACGCACAGGGTTTGAGTTATTAAACTCAGGGGACTCATACAGAGTATTGCATGTTGTCCAGTGTCCATTAGGACAAAGGGGTTGGTCCTCGTACTATATTCTGTTTACTTATGACTTCTCTAGTTTTAGACATGTGTTTCGTAGAAATACAAGGTCCAAGTTTGAGAAGTTATAGGTATAAGAATAAAGTAGAGAACCAGGTGTAGCAAGTATCGGGATTCTTCAAGGTGATCGAAGATATAGATACTTGTGGTTGGTATTCAGTTGATAGTAATGGTTTAGAGAAATTGCTTCTTTTTCGGGTTACTCATAATTGGATGAGCTCCTAAGTTGAGTAATGCCGATCTGCCTCTCTCCATTTAGTTGGCATGCACTGGAGACAGCTGCATGATTTGAATCTGGTTCCAATTAAATCAGTGCCTCTGTTTCTATATTGTATATAGAATGGATCATATCTTAACGATGTTAAGGTATATGGAGTTGTCCGGCTTATGCTTAAAACCAGACTCTGGATAACTCAAGGCACGTTTCTGTAATGGCTGTTTGTGGGTTGACCTTGGCTTTGACGAGGGTTGACTTTCTACCATCTGGAAGATCAATGGTGATATTGTTCTTGACTCGCCACAGTTTTAGTAAAATGGATTTTTTTTCAGAAAACAGTAGTGTGAGTATGGTAGAACTGGAAGAGATTCCAGAACTGCAAACGATTATGGAAAATTTAATAGGACCTAAAGATTCAATCAGATTTGACATTCCATTAGCCACTCCGCAGATATGGTGGGTAACCTCAGGCACCCGAGAGGTACTTCGGTAGCCTCAAAGACGGTGACAGGGAGGTTCTTGTTTACCTAGACATGCCATTACTGTTGTTCCAGGATATGATAGCCGGCAGGAGGATAAGTATAGCGTCGTTCTAAACTAGTTTTAGAAGTGCACGTGTATATTGTTCTACCAGAGGGTTGTCGTAGTCAGTGGGAGCAGCGGAAGCATAGTGGATAAGTAGCTTGTGTCTATTTATAGACTAAAGCAAATATAGCGGAGATAGATCATCTATTTTGATGTGACAGTCATGGGCTTTGACTTCATCAGAATAGGGATGGATCTGTTAAGAAGGTAGTAAGGTGTGATGTCCTGTTACTTGGATGACATACAAATTGTAGGAAGTAAAATTCCTATACTACGATCGGTTGTACTTTGGTTGTCACACAGTGGTTTCTCCACACAGGATATGGATATTATATCAGACATTCTGGTTACTAGATCTATGGTTTTAGATCTAGATTTGGGTAGTTTCCAAATCTGGGTACTTAGACAGCATTCTAAAGATATTTAGAATGGACGATTCCCGGCATGGTGGTGTACCAGCAGTTGGTGGAGTCACCCTCTCTAAAGGTGTCTTACAGACTAAAGGGGAGAGGGATGTGCATGATTGGCAGATCACTTGCTTAGGTAATTGAGTTGATCATGAGATGTCAAGTACTACACCAGATATTGTTTTTGCACTAGATGCAATAAGATGATATTGATCCAATCCTGGAGGAACGTTCGGAGGAAGTTTTAGAACATAAGTGGATGTTCTAGGGATTTGATAACAGCAGCCTCCTTCGGGAGACGGTTATCATTCCAGGCTTCCAAGGTGATCTGGATGATAGAGTGACTGTCAGAGTTACAGTTTTCCCTCCAATGAGGAGCAATAGTTTGGACAGGTGGTCCAAGCTGATACTGAGGGAGGTATGGCGCATGATACTGATTAAGTTCAGTTGACGATACAGTCTAAGAAGTTTGGATTTGGAGTTCATTCGTGAACTAGGTCCTATCAGATATCCAGACATATTCTAAGACAGGTATTGCTCTTTTCGGGAGATGGCTTCCTCCGCGAACTTGAGAATAAGAGAGACATAGAAAGAAACATCTGAGCGGATCCACTCACTTAGGCTATTTCTCGAACACAAGAGTTTTACAAACAAGCTTTGCGATACTGATTAGTAGAGGAGTTGGGTGTTCGGTATCACACGAGCTGTGAGTTTACGACATCGCAATAATTAGCCTTAAGTGCAAGTGGGAGATTGTTGGATATAGTGCCCTCAAAGTCAATTATTGGATCGTAGGCACGTGATTACAATGATTGAGGGAGGACCTATACCGGTAGGACAATCTTACTCGAGATGATAGTATGCTATCTGGTTTATCTTTATCATCGTGTATTGTTTTGAGTGACATGATATGTATCACTATTACACGTTGATAGAACCCATAGGATTCTTGCTTGACTACCAACAGTATGATGGCGATCATATACGTGAGAGTAGGGTAGTCTATAAGCACATCCTTAAAAGTGGTCCCTAGTCGTGGGAGTTTCGAGATAGGGCATCGATACTCCGGAGTAGACTAGTGTATACAGTCGAGACCCCAACGAGGGACGATGGCCGGTCTCACAAGCCATTGGTGTCGGTTGGTTCACCTAAGATGTATACAGGTGCTCATTTGGTTATGAGTACACCAGACATGACTCGCCGGGAACATACTAGCTGGTTATTAAAACCCGCCGTCAGATAGCAATTCCCAGGTGACATGTGTACAGGTTAGTCTATCGACCTGAGATCGTCATTTGTCTCGTGTGAGTTGCCACTGTGCTTTGATTGTTACCCTACCACGGCTCAAAGGAGTCGTGCAAACAGGTTCTAGTTGGGTACAGTCCCGAGCCACATGGAGGCAGTGAGCGGATCGGCAGGGGTTTCGTCTCTCCCAACGTTGGGAGTGAGATCGTGCTGTATCTAGGAGAGCCATTACACAAAATCCATGGCCATGGTAAGCGAGATTTACTGGTAGGTATTCCAGTAGTATCTCAGGTGTTTTGGGCTACACTCCGACACGACTTATACCGCTTTTGGGGGTCTGACGTTTACCAGCTCCCTAGGCCCGATATGCGATAATCATAGACGAACGGACTGGACTGTACGGATATTGTCACACATAGGCTCAGTAGGGTTTCAGGATGAGTTCGCTCATCGGACTCCTTTTCATTCAGTACATGGGCAGCCGTTAGGTACAGCTAGTACCACTGACGTGCTTGTGGTTAAAACCACTGCCAGAGTATTGATGAGTCTTTAGAGTCCCCCACAGAAAGTTTCCCAGTTCGGACGAAACGTTGTAGAGGCCGTATGGTTTTATTGAAGGGTTCGAACGTACGCGTGCACTTGTGCACGTGTCATAGTTCGGACGGATAATACTAGCGGGCTTTGGTTTAAGCCGGATCCTAGTATTATACTGTGTAGATTCTGTCTCGTAGCATTTGTATTCGGTTGTAATACAAATGCGGGTATGTATATACAGTTACGGGATCGTTTTTTGAAGTTGCCAGTTTGCATTCCATTTTGGCCATTTTTCTTTCTTTCCTTGATGGCTGAAACTTGTTGCATTCTTTTTAGCCACCTTTTCCTCCATTCTTTTATTCTTGGCTGAAATTGGTGGAAGGGGTTTTCTGCAATTCCGAATTTGATAATTGAGGGGGGGTTTTGTGGTGAGAGTTGATGGTTGATGATGAGTGTTGAGGTGATGTTTTTGTGAGGTTTTTTGTAGCTACTTTTTCTTTATGGTCACCATCTCTTTTCTCTTGCACTCGCCCCCCATTTTCTTTCTCTAGCCTTGGCCGAGACCTCATAAGAGGCAGCCCCATCTTGGTGAGTGGATGAGATGGAGATTCATTTTTTCATTGCAAACACAAAAATCCTAAGCTCATTCCACTTACTCATTTCATCTTCACTCCAAAAGGCAACTTCGATTAACCCTCAAGACAAAGCATTCTGCACTTACTCTACTGCAACCTTGGACACGTCGGCTAGCAAACTTCGTGTCCGAGTTGCCTCGGTTCAGAGGCGGGAGCCCGTATAAAGATTCGTTGATGTGGCGCAGTTTTCGGCGAGGAGGAGATCGTAGATCGAGTGAGATCGGGGAGAAAGCTTAGTCGGTGCATCCGCAACATGCTAGGGGCAGAGGTTAAAGACTGAAAGACATGGATCGATCGGTATAATCTCTAAACCCCCTTTACAGTATACTAGTTTACGGTTAATGGAACAATCCGGGATTCGGACGCGGTTAGCGCCAGTTCGTAAAAAGTTTTTGTTCCGCATTTGGCCTCGGAAAGACGGTCGGGGCACTGCCGTATCCCAACACCTATCAGTGGCTCAATCCACTGGTGCTGATCTGCACGTCCGAGTATCTCGTAAAAGCGATCCATCAAACGCTCATGGCGCGAGAACACAATCAAACGACGCCTCTCTATGCAAATCGTATGTCCCTGGAATCACGCCCTGGTCAGTCCTCATTCGTGACGAGCTCGTGCTGACCACAACTCTAGCCGTAGCTCTGTCTGCCCGTGTAATCGTGGCAGCAAAACCATAAACCGATATCGATGAGGATAGATCACGAATGAATATAATGCTGTGCAAGGAAATGTACATCCTAAGGCTTCTTAAGCGGAGGAGCGTATCGTAAGTATGCCGCGGAACATACACACGGTACATCACTCTCCTTAAGTCACCTACTCCATCAACCAAGGTCAACCTATGCGACGAAAGTTCGGGTCTAATACCCCCTCGACTAAGTCTAAGTTCCGTAAGGTCAAGCCTAGATTCCGTATATATACAAATGCCCTAGGCTCCGCATAGTCAAACCTAGACTCGAACCAAGGTTAACCTAGCGCTCTGATACCAACTTTGTCACGACCCGGAAATGGCACGTGACTGGCACTTGAATCATATGAAGTTTATAGGGCTTCATCTAATTCAAGTAAGCTAAAAAAAATCCCAGAAATCTAAACCACTTTTGAAGAAAGTGTTTTGATAAAATAAGCCGAATATGCATTTTTAAAACCTCAAGTCTTTTTAAAAAATTTCGGCAGAGTTTCCTTTGTAAATACTGGCCCCGAAGGGGGTACAACATGATAAATATATACATGAATGATAAAAATCACCCCCAAGCGGGAGCTAGCTCTTCGTCAATCGACGGCCACAACCACGCAAGCAATATAATATACGACGCCGAAGGGCGAGATTCAAAACTGAAAAGGAAACTCAAATCAGCAAGAAATCCTTCAATATACAACGCGCGACTCTAAGGTCAAAAGAATATACAACATTGGTCATCTAAGTCTGAAATAAATATACAAGTCTGGTTGATGGAGTTTTACTAGATACAACTGAGATAAACAACTGTACAAGGGTGTTCACGATGCAAGTGAACCCACCTATCAAAGCAATCACCCGAAATGGAAGCAGTGTGCCGGCAAAACCGTAATGAAACATGTACGGCAAAACCTGCAAGAAACTGTGGCACAACGGGGGTGAGTTTCCAACTCGTGAGTAGAAAATATCACCGAGCAGAAATCGTATGTATAACTCAATCCTAGGTCAATACGATCAAATATATATATTCTCAAATGATAAAGTCTGAAGCATGAAAAGGTGGCAAGGGTAAACATCTATACATAAGTGTAATCTCATGTGCTCGTGTCAGTGCCTCAGGTAGCAATGTATCTTATGTATGAGGTATGAATGTAATGTAATGAAAACAGGATACATGTTAATGAAGAAACTGTTTTCTTTCTTTAGTGAGATTTTCTGTAATTTAAAATGAGGTATCATCAATAAATCAATATAAATTAGTGTCTAGCATCGACACAAAACATAAATCTCAATATCCAATATCTCAGGCTCCGGCTATCCGGACTGGCCTGTATCATCAAATCTCAATACCTCAATGTCTCAAATCTCAAAATCTCAGTGTCTCAAATCTCAATATCTAGGGCTTTGTCAGTCCGGATCGGCCCATATCATCAATCACACGACCACGAACGGTATCCTCCGGATATCCGACGCGCCAAGTAAAATCACCGGTAGGCAGTCTGCCCCTGCCAGGCTCATCATCCTCCATGAAAATCACTCTCGCCCCGGGTACCATACCGGGTCCACCATATATCCGTAAACGGTTCATACGACTCCTCGAATCGGGTCTCGAAATCCATCTCATAACCGAGAAAACATCATGGTGGACGACTCATACATCATGAGAAAACCGCACTTTTCATTTTAAAAAGAGAGAGAGAGAGAGAAGTTTATATATATACTCTTGCGGTTTTCCTCCAAATCCCGAAATCTCATGAAAATCCGAAATCCAATCATCAATAGCAAGTAAACAGCGAATATCGGCATAAAACTCTATAATACTGCATAACCAATGAATACTAATATGCAAGAAGTATCACTATAATGAATACAATGTCTAAACTAGCACAGTAATGATAAGTCGAGACTATCAGCTAACAGGCGATATCAATCAATTAATATTCTTTAAAGTGTACGTGACATGGCAATTACCGATGATGATGTGTGTGAGCCGGCAAGTAAGTGTATGTGGAACATACGCATCATCGGTAATGGTGTTGGTGTCCTGACAGCATGATTTCAATATTAACATATGAAAACAAAATATAAGCATGCGATGCGATGCGAGCAGCAAGAATATGCGGGAGCTGAATATCAAATACAATGATAACGAATCTGCATATGTCTAATTATGAGTCGTACAGTTTTGCCATTTGAAATAACACGAATCGTGGTGTTTTGAAAATAAGGGCTACGGTGTTTTTAAGAAAATGTACATCCTTTGAAATATCCGTAGAATCCCTTGGCCTGTCTTTAAAATACTCACGATTCGTTAGTTTTGAAATAGGTATGACTCGAGTCTAATCTATCATTTACAAGTAAACTACCGGACTAAACTAAACAGGCTGATCGAAAGGTAAGGAAACCGCCTAACATCTGAGTCGATATCTATATATATAATAGTCGGTGATCCCGCCTCAATAGTATTCCATACGATACCCTAATATAATATGACATTCTTGAGTCAAGAGTGCGGATCTATCATCAATATATAGCTCGTACGGTAAATCCATCGTACAGCCTCCCAAATCTGGGTACGGGTCAAATGTCACATCTATCACATTATTCATCTGGTATCCTCTTTATTAAATATCATGATCCGGGGTACTGATCTACGTCTAGTACAATACTGATACCATATATGTATGTATGCGTGTGTATGAAAACACGACGTCGAAAGGACCCGCTAAAACATCACGTCGTATCTCAAATACGAACCATGTCACATCACCGATCTCATGGCCTCAAGCCCAATCTCATCGACTCATCACCAATCCCAAGTACTATCCTCATAATCCATGTATATGTATACGTATATATATATATATATATATATATATACATAGTCCCATACCCATGTGTGTGTGTATATATATATATACATATCCCCATATACACACAGGTAAAAGAATGAATGTATGCAAGTGTGTGTGCGTGTGTGGGTGCAACAACTACTCTAGGGTTTCGCAAGTAACACTACTAATCCATGAACATGTAACCCTATCACGAATATCCACGTTTCACATAAGAGATATCATATATATATATAGTATATATATAGCATACTATACATCGAACTGTAGGGGTGCTATACGCCATCCACCCGACTTCCCCCGTAGATATATATCTACTCACTTGATCTTGCTTGCCGATGTCGATGTCGCCATCATCTTCTTCATCGTCTCGAATCATCGTAGAGGTACCTACATGTCACACGTATCGTATCGCATTAAAACCAAATTGAAACCAAAATGACACACGGAACTCACATAGGTCAAAACCTATGGTCTACTCGCGCAAATCAACCCGACATTCGATATAGACGTACAAACGTCACGTGATCGAGATAAAGCACAAATACTAAAATCCAGAAATCGAAATACGAAAAATATAGCCTTGAATCAAAACAACAACTTGAGGAAGTGGTCCCAGATTTTACCCTAAGTCAAATTAGCCAATTTTGCACACATGGAGGCTCTAGTTTACAGGAGATGGAGCTACAGACCAAACACGAACCAGTTCCAACCTACCCTGGCCGCAAATTGCGGCCAGAAAGATTAAATCTGGGGCCATAGGGTGGAGTCAGGGGCTGGGGTCTTGGGTGATGCTTCCTAGGTGCCTGTTGGTATCTCTGTATTTGCTAAATAATTTTCCAGGTCCCCTAGTGTTAGCAGATTTCATTTTCCCCACACAAATTCCACAATTTCCGTATCTGCAGAATTCAAAGTTCGCAACTTGGGGTTTGTCTAAGGTTTTAGTCCAATATAACATCATTACAGCGGTTGTATGATCTCTACTAACCTCAATTACACTATCTCAAATCAAGTTTCCCTCAAACCCTAACTAGAAATTTTCAAAGTTCGCTAACTACACAATATCGATTCTAAACTTGTATGAATACATAAGGAATTAAAATGCTAATCTAATGCTAGTGAGCTCATGCACATTTTTTGTGAAGTGGAGATGGAGTTTTGATGAAGATTTGATGATGAAGTGGGGGTTGTAGTGGAGGAGGGAGAGGGGGTGCTGCCATTGAGAGAGAAGAAGAGATAAGGATGAAGATGAGAATGAAACAAATGGCTAAGACCAAGATTTGGCCCCTCACCTCTCTCTTCTCACTCATGCCCATACCCTTACTATTCTATTCTTTATTGTTTTCTTTTCTTTTCATTTTCCTTTCTCTTTTCTTAAAATCAATAACCATGCATGAATGAAGAAATAACCGTGAAGGAAAAAGCAACAAGTGTTAAAAATGACATGTGCACGTCATGTGCACAAAACACGCTTAAAGCCCGATTATCGATTTTTAATCGCGATTAGCACTAAAATAGTGTCAAATAAATCATAAACTTTCATAATTTGCATGAAACACATAAAGCACCCTCATTTCAGTAATTTCTAAAATTTTTCAAAATTTTCTCCATTTATCGGTATTTAATTATACCACAATATTAAATATTCATTATATTTAATATTTAATTATAAAAATTCCCAAAATTAATATTTTATTTTTCTGAAATGTTACAGCCTCATACTCCGCGGCGTTGTTTGGGGCTTTGAATTCGAGCTTCAAAGAATACTCCATCTCTGCCTCGTTCGGTCCTCGAATGATGAGGCCGACACCGCTCCCGTCCTCGGTAGATGATCCATCGACGTAAAGGACCCAATCGGGGATGGAGTCGGGCCTCTCCTCGACCGAGGGTGGAGACCCGGGGGCTGGCGCCGACACTGCCTCCTTGTTGGGGATAGTGCATTCGACAAGAAAGTCGCCCAGGACTTGTGCCTTGATAGCCTACCTTGGGCGGTACTTGATGTCGAATTGAGATAACTTGCACCTCCATTTCTCCAAGCGATCAGATAACTCAGGGGAGGTGAGAATAGCCCCTAAGGGACACTCAGTGAGGATAAGGATGGTGTGTGCCTGGAAGCAGTGCTGTAGTTTTCTTAAGGCCACGATAAGAGCCAAGACAATCTTTTCTATGGACAGGTACCTTGTTTCTGCATCCTTAAAGACGTGGCTTACGTAGTAGACCGGCTTCTGGACTCATTCGACTTCTCGGACGAGCACCGAGCCTGCAGCCTGATCGAACATCGTCAGATACAGTGATAGCTCGTCTCCTTCAATTGGCCAGGTGAGCACTAGGGGAGTCGCCAGGTGTATTTTCAATTGCTCGAAAGCGATCTGACACTCCTCCGACCATTCGAACCTTGGGATCTTTCTCATGGCTTTGAAGAATGGGAGACACTTTTCTCCGGACCTTGACATGAAGCGACTCAGAGCGGCTACTCTCCCCGTGAGTCGCATGATTTCGAAGTTGGTCTTCGGCACGGCCATGTTGAGGATGTCGCTGATTTTCTCCGGGTAAGCCTCGATTCCTCGGTGGGTAACCATGAACCCGAGGAACATTCTACTAGTGACCCCGAACGCACACTTGGCGGGATTCAGCTTTATTTTGTATTTGCGGAGGATGTCGAAAGTCACGCCGAGATCTTTGGCATGCTCATTTGGCGAGGTCGACTTAACGAGCATGTCATCGATATAAACCTCCATGTTCCTCCCGATCTGTGGTTTGAACATCCTGTTGACCAAACGTTGGTATGTAGCCCCAGCGTTTTTGAGCCCGAAGGGCATCACTTTATAGCAGTATACCCCCCGGTCCGTTGTGAATGTGGTGAGTTTTTTGTCTTCCGGGTTCATACGGATCTGGTTGTAGCCGGAGAAAGCATCCATGAAGCTGAGTAATTCGTGGCCTGCCGAGCTGTCGACGAGCTGATCTATCCGAGGGAGGGGATAGTTGTATTTCGGGCATGCCTTATTGAGATTTGTGAAGTCGACGCACATGCGCCACTTCCCGCTTGCCTTTTTAACCATTACCACATTTGCCAGCCATTCTGAGTAGGCCACGTTTCGAATGAAGTTGGCTGCAAGCAACCTGTCAATTTCGTCCTCGATCGCCTTTTGTTTGGTCGGAGCGAAGCCTCATTTCTTCTGCCTGACGGGTCAGACCGTCGGGTCGACCCTGAGCTTATGTGAGATTACGTTGTGGTCAATCCCGAGCATGTCGGCGGGCGTCCAAGTGAGTTTCCTCTGAGGAAGTGGATCAAGTCGTCGCGTCGAGCCCCCGTTAAGAGTGACCCTGTAACATTTCAGAAAAATAAAATATTATTTTTAGGAATTTAAATAATTTAAATAATAAATATTATGAATATTTTAATGATATGGTATAATTATATACCGATAGTTTAGAAAATGTTGGAAAATTAAATTGAATGGTGATTTTTGGAGGGATTTATGTGATTTAGGCAAATTATAAATTTTTATAATTAATTTTATACAAGTTTATTTCTAAACTTGATTAATGTTCACTAATCATGCATTTATCTTGATTAGGCTTCATGACATGCACCATGTCACATTTTCTAAAAATACTTGTTACATTTTTATGAAACATGATTTCAAGTCTTCATGGTGTTTTTTCAATTGTTTTACGAAACAAAACCATAAGAAAAGAAAAGAAAAGGGAAAAGAATAAAGAAAAGGGTATGGGCAAGAGAGAGAAGAGAGAGAGAGGTGATGGGTCATTTGACCTTAGCTCCCATTTGTTTCCCTTCATTATTTCCTTCATCATTTTCCCTCCACTTCCTCTCATGGCTGCCCTCCTCCTTCCACCTCCTCTACCCCCTCATATCAACCCCAAAACCACATCAAAACCATGCACCCCTTTCATTAAAAATGTTTACAAGCTCACTACAAGCATGGGGAACTAACAAAGTTAAGATTTTGAGCACTTGGGGTAACTCAAAAAAATTCTTGAGTTACCAAATAAGGTATATTCTTCACCATTAGTGTACTATTTCAATTCCTTTAACATTCATGTTAGTTTAGAATCGATTAAGTGTGGTTTCATGATCTTGAAATTTTCCAAGATGAGGGTTGTAGGAGATTATGAGTGGGGAGAGCGTAATTGAGGTTAGATGAGGCCATAAAATCCCTCTAGTGTTAGAATGCAGGACAAGACCTGAGACCAAATCCCATTTGCGAACTTTAGATTTGCCGATATCGGATTTTTGTAGGAATTTTGGTGTGTTTTAGAGATCTGCTATGACCCGGGAGACCTAAAAAATATTTAGCGAAGACTGAGAGATGTACAGGAAACCTAGAAGATAACCTGGAGACCCGAGCCCCTAACTCTTTACTGAGGCCATAGATTTAACCCGTTTGGCCGCAAATTGCGGCCTGGGCATGGGAAAATTGTCTCGTGCTTGGTCTATAGCTCCTATACCCTCTAACTAGACCCTCCACATATGCAAAATTGGTTAATTTCACCTAGGGTAAAATCTGGAAGTGTTTTACATCATTTCTGATTACGGTTTTGCGAATTCTGTAACTTGAACTTGGGTATTTTTGTGTTGTCTCGATCAATTGGCGTTTGTACCCCGATGTCGAGGGGTATTGGTTCTTCTTGTATGCGTAGACCATAGTTTTTAACCTATGTGCGATTCGTGTGCTGTTTTGGTTTTCGTGCGTGATTTCTGTTTACGATACTATGTGTGTATATATGTAGGTAACTTCAAGTGGACTTTGAACAACAAATATGAGCGTGGCGACATCGACTTCGGCAAGTAAGGATCAAGGTGAGTAGATATATATCTACGGGGGAAGTCGGGTGGATGGCGTATAGCACCCCCGCAGTTTCGTAGTGTAATATACGAATACATTATATATATACATATATACATATATATATATATATATATTGGCGTTTGTACGCCGATGTCGAGGGGTATTGGTTCTTCTTGCATGCGTAGACCATAGGTTTTAACCTATGTGCGATTCGTGTGCTGTTTTGGTTTTCGTGCGTGATTTCTGTTTACGATACTATGTGTGTGTATATGTAGGTACCTTCAAGTGGACTTTGAACAACAAATATGAGCGTGGCGACATCGACTTCGGCAAGTAGGGATCAAGGTGAGTAGATATATATCTACGGGGGAAATCGGGTGGATGGCGTATAGCATTCCCGCAGTTTCGTAGTGTAATATACGAATACATTATATATATATATATATATATATATATATATATATATATATATATATATGAATATGTGTATGTTGAGACTTAAATGATTATCAAGATAGGCTTTAGATGTTCACGGGTTAGATTTAGAGTAAATTGAAGATATTGCTTATTGTATAGTTTCTTAGTCGCGAAACCCTAGAGTAAAGATTGGCACACACACGCACACACACACGCATACATTTGATTTTCTTGTGCGTATATGGGGATATATATATACGCATATATGTATGTGAGTATGTATATATATATATATATATGTATACGTATACACGTATGATGAGGATAGTAGATGATACTTGTGTAGGGTTCCTAGGCACTCTTGTGAAGGTTCATAAGGCATCAAACATGCCTGGATAAAATTTTAGACGTGCCGAACAACCCAAAGACAGGATCTTTGCTAGATTATTAGGGTTTAGCATGCAAGATGATATCTTTAAAGCTAAGTGTGAGGGATTACAACCTTTGTAGTCCGCTCCTTCGCTTCACAAGCTCCGAGTAGAAGTTTCTTCACCGCGATCCACGATCTCCCGGACTCAAGAGAGGCTCCACGACTCGAACGATCCATGCTAGCTTGAAGTGTTCCGAATCTCCGATGATCTACGTCGAAGTTGCAAAAACCCAAGCTTTCTCACTCTAAAGAGATGAACACCCTAATCTCATGGGCTAGATGAGATGAGGATGAGGGAGTAGTATTTATGCTTTCTTTTTATTCACTTTCTCACTTGAAATCATCACTAAAGAATTAACTAGTAAGTATTTTCTTTTAGAACTCAAGAGAGAAGAAGATGATAATAGAAAAGATAATCCTTTTGTGATGAATAGATAAGTAATCTATATGATTGATATATCAACCATGGTCAAGGATGATAGGCTAAGAAGTTGTAGAGAATAAACTAGGGTTAGGGTTTGGTTAGGTTAAAGATAAAGATCAACCATAATATCTTAACCAAGACAAAATAGAATCCTTCTAGAATGAACTTGAAAGAGCTAACCCTAATCAAACCCTAATCCCTCATTATCATCCTTAAACATGTTTAATAATAAATCATATCATGTTACAATAATATATATCATATATATATTATATATATTTGCAACATAAGAAAATAATACATTTAACATATATCGCATATATATCAATGTATTAATCCAGTGAGAAAATGAAATAATAAAGTGAGCCAATATTAGATAATGTAATACAATATATCATATATATTATTATACATTAAATCATCGAATCAACACTTGATCCAACGATCCGGCTATATCGAATATAACCGGCTAATATATCATGTACTGATTCATCGAATCAACACTTGATCCGATGTCCTGATTCATATCAAAATATCGCGAGAATATAATACGGTATC
The DNA here is from genome assembly GCA_030015575.1 of Agapanthus africanus. Taxonomy (NCBI): domain Eukaryota; kingdom Viridiplantae; phylum Streptophyta; class Magnoliopsida; order Asparagales; family Amaryllidaceae; genus Agapanthus; species Agapanthus africanus. Next base: position 592,605,178 of record CM057337.1, on the reverse strand, counting down.
TCATATCGTATTATCCTCGGTCCTGCACATATCTCATATGTGCCTCTACTCCGTTTCGCCTGAGCCAAGAAATCTCTGTGTAGGACTCTAAAGAATCGTCAATAAGTCGGTAGCAGGTGATGATCATATCAAACACCCACAAGCTGCAAGCGGTCAGCTAAACGTAACAGCCACCCAGATATTGAGCGATTAGAAGATCAACAAGCTAGCCGGTTCGTTCTCCTGTGAATCCAATCAGTAACACTCCCGTACAGTCCGGTCTGTTCGTCTGATATGTCGCATATCAAGTCTAGGGGTGGTAAACGTCAGACCCCAGTAACCGATAAGTCGTGTCGATGTAAGGCTCATAACAGGTCGAGAAACTACTAGTAACACTTACCAGTAAATCTCTATATCAGCCCTGGCCAGGGACTTCCAGTTATAGCCAATCGAACACAGCACGACATCAACTCCCTATACCGGGAGAGACGAATCCCCTCCTATCGCTCATTGCCTCCATGTGATTCGGGACTGTACCCAAAATCCACCGTTTTGCACGCCCTCGTGGACGTGGTAAGGTGGAAATCAAAGCATAGTGGGAATCACACAAGACTCTATGACGATATCGGGTGTACAGACTACCCTGTACCAGTGTCACCGGAGAACTGCCATCTGACGTGTGGTATATCACCAACTGGGAGTTCTCGGCGAGTCCGTCCAGTGTACCCAGTCTCCACTGAGCACCCGTACACCATCCTTGATGTCAAACACCGATGGATATAGGATCATCCATCGCCCATCATATGGGTCAAGATGCGTATACGCTAGTCTACTCTGGTGTATCGATGCCCTGTCTCGATATACCCTCGACTAGGAACAGTTATAGGATGTACTCATCGACTACTATGGCCCCACTAGTATGATCTCATCATAATCCCAGTAGTCGAGTACATATCCTAAGGGCTTTATCAACATGTGAGAGAAAGACAGTAAACCAATACAAGTCAACATGTTAAGATAAAGTGAAACCAAATAGCATACTATCATGACGAGCAAGAAAGTCCTCTCTGTATATATCTAAGCATCCATCATAATATACATCAAATGTACAACAATGGCCTCTAGGGCATATACATAACTAATAATCTCCCACTTGCACTAAGGCCAGCTGCTGTAGTATCTCATACCTAGCATCCCGAATAATCTCTCAAACTGTATCTGGGGAATGGCCTTCGTGAGTGGATCCGCAGTGTTGTCCTTCGTATCTACTCTCCTGACCTCGATCTCCCGGCGATCAACTATCTCCCTGATCAGGTGATACCGCCTCAGAATATGTCTGGATTTCTGATGGGATCTGGGTTCCTTGGCCAAAGCCACAGCTCTATTGTTATCGCAATACAAAGGTATTGGATGTTCAATGGATGGAACCACACCAAGTTCAGTGATGAACTTCTTCATCCAGACAGCCTCTTTGGTAGCATCGTTGGCAGCGATGTATTCAGCCTCCATCGTCGAGTCTGCAACGGTATCCTGTTTGGAACTCTTCCAACATACTGCCCCTCCATTGAGGGTAAAGACAAAACCCGAATGCGACTTAGAGTCGTCCTTATCACTCTGGAAGCTGGAATCGGTAAAGGACTCCACCCGGAGTTCTCCGTTACCATACACCAAGAACATGTCTCTAGTCCTTCGCAAGTACTTGAGAATGTTCTTCATAGCTGTCCAGTGACTCTCTCCAGGATCTGCTTGATACCGACTCACTACACTTAGTGAGTATGCAACATCGGGTCTGGTACATAGGATCGCATACATGATAGATCCTACTGCCGAAGCATAGGGTATCCCTTGCATGCGACCTCTCTCCAAATCAGTCTTGGGAGACATCTCTTTGGAGAGAGTGAGTCCAGAGATCATGGGTTGGTTCCCACGTTTGGATTCTTCCATACTAAACCTTTTTAGTATGGTGTTAATGTACCTGGATTGGGACAATCCCAGTATCCGTTTGGATCTATCTCTATAGATCCTAATCCCCAATATGCATGAGGCATCACCTAGATCTTTCATTGAGAATCTTTGTGATAAGAAGAGCTTGACTGATTGCAGCATAGGAATATCATTTCCTATCAAGAGTATGTCATCCACATACAATACGAGGAAGACAACCTTACTCTCTGCTACCTTCTTATAGATACAAGGTTCATCTATGTTTTTGATGAAGTCAAACTCTTTGACTACTACATCAAAACAGATGTTCCAACTCCGCGATGCTTGCTTTAACCCATAAATGGATTTAAGCAGCTTGCACACCTTTCCGCTGCTCCCACTATCTACTAAGCCCTCTGGCTGAGTCATGTACACGCTCTCTTCTAAATCACCATTTAGAAAGGCGGTCTTAACATCCATTTGCCAGATTTCGTAGTCATGGTATGCAGCAATGGCAAGTAAGATCCGGATGGACTTAAGCATAGCCACTGGAGAAAAGGTTTCGTCATAATCCACACCTGGTCGTTGACGAAAACCCTTTGCTACAAGTCTAGCTTTGAAAGTCTCAACTTTTCCATCTACACCAAATTTCTTTTTAAAAATCCACTTGCTCCCAATGGGTTTTACCCCTTCAGGAGCATTTTCCAAAATCCATACTTTATTGGTGTACATGGATTCCATCTCAGATCGCATTGCATCCATCCATTTCACAGAGTCACCACTCGTGATAGCCTGCTCGAAACTAGTCGGGTCATCATCTTCCAAGATGCAATCCTCGCTTCCACCATCAATGAGAAAACCGTAGTATCCCTCAGGCGGATGAGAAACCCTGCTAGATCGGCGGAGAGGCTGGGGTTCGTCGGGTACTACTGAATCCTCTGGTTCCACTAAATCTTCAGTTACAGTTTGTATTTCTGGAACTTCTTCCAGTTCTACCTTAGAGCCACTAATCTCTTTTGCAAGAAATTCCTTTTCTAAAAAGGTGGCATGTTGAGCAATAAACACTTTTTGTTGTTCACTGTGGTAGAAAAAATATCCATTTGAATGTTTAGGATATCCCACAAACTTACATAGAACTGACCGTGCCTCGAGTTTGTCTGGATTTTGCCTTTTGACATAGGCCAGACAACCCCATATCTTAACTCGTTTAAGACATGGTCTCTTCCCACTCCATATCTCATATGGTGTGGTAGGTACAGATTTAGTTGGAACTTGATTCAATAGGTATGTTGCTGTCTCAAGCGCATACCCCCAGAAGGAAATAGGTAACTCAGCTGTACTCATCATAGAGCGCACCATATCTAATAGGGTGCGATTCCTCCGCTCCGATACGCCGTTGTGCTGTGGTGTATAAGGAGGAGTAAGCTGAGAGAGAATCCCATTCTCTTTTAGATAATCTAGGAACTCATTGCTAAAGTATTCTCCTCCTCGATCAGATCGAAGGATCTTAATACTTTTGCCCGTTTGTTTTTCTACTTCATGCTTATATTCTCTGAATTTCTCAAAAGTTTCAGACTTGTGTTTCATCAGGAACACATGTCCGAATCTAGAGAGATCGTCAGTGAATGTAATGAAGTAGGAAGAACCGTTGCTGGCATGCGTAGACATGGGACCGCATACATCACTATGTATTAGTCCTAAGAGTTCATTAACTCTTTCTCCGTGTCCACTAAACGGAGCTTTGGTCATTTTTCCTTTGAGACATGAATGGCAAGTATCATAAGATGATAATTCGAACGGATTCAAATAAACATCCTTATGTAACTTAGCCAGTCGTGTCGCATTGATATGACCAAGTCTACAATGCCACAAGAAGGATTCGTTCATTTCTGAACTTTTCCTCTTGTGTGTGTTTTGTATATTGAGGACTGTATTCTGATTTAAAATGAATATGCCATTATGTAACGAGCCTGATGCAATCAACTTTTGATCTTGAAATATGTTCATAACATTATCCTTTACTACAAAATTATATCCTTCTTTACTTAATAAAGAAACTGATATAATGTTGCACATCATGTTCGGTATATAATAGCACTCATTTAGAATGATCAGTGTATTACGACTTGGCAATACAAGGTGATATTCGCCAACTGCTTTGGCTGCAATACTTGCACCGTTCCCTACTTGAACGGAATGATCACCTTTTCCCAGTTCTCTACCTTTACGTAGCCCATGTAACTGTTTACATATGTGGGATCCTGATCCGGTATCTAATACCCAGGACGTAGGGTGAACTGAGAAACAGTTCTCAATAACTAACACACCTGAAGAAGATGCATCAACATGCATGTTCTTTTGGGCGGATTGAGAATCTAGATATTCTTCTATTCCCTGTTCAGTCTTATAACTCTTATAAGAAAGAACGGGTCCAACGTTCCCCTGCTCAGTATAATAAGCGGGTTCAGTCAATACATCCATATTATTATCTTGATTATGGCCTGACATGGTCGCTACCTGGAGAGTGAGAGAAGAAAACACTTTAGCGTATGCTCTTGCAAGATTAGATTGGTTATTATCTTATCTAATCAGGATGTCTCCCACTGTTTTTATCAAATCTACCTTCAAACCCTAAAAGGTAAGATTAGCCGGGATTAATTACACCCTACAATTTCGTCAATCTTTCAGCCAGATCAGTGTCGGTACTTTGAGGGAGGTTCCCCGTGCTTTCGCATGGACCTAATTAAAGTAAACCTCGTTTTCCCAGAGGCGTAACCCCGTTAACACTTTTCTAGACACCTACTTGATCGACTAATTGTCCTGTGTAAAACTCTCCCAGGAGTAACTCTTACTCGCAGTGGGTATCGGGATCCAACTATCTCATAGGAGGTATGCAATCTCATTGCAAATTTCAACACTTGAAATTCCCGATAATATTTTGCCCCTAGTGTGCCATGACCTTGACAGAGGTCAACAAATCATAGTGCACTAGTCAAGTTCAACCCGTCATTTCTTGATTGAATCAAACCCACTCGCACGACCCTTGACAGAGGTCAACAAGGTCGTATGACTACCCTAATCCAATCACATCACATGCTTTACAGATAATTACTAGTTAGCTACTGCACACTACGCCTTGACAGAGCTCAACAAACGCAGCACGAATACTAAATAGTCTTTATCTGAAATGACGGAGGGCTACGACAGGTTTTTCTGAAAACCTATTGCGTAATGAACTTGAAATCGTCGTAGAATCAAGTGAAATTTTGAAATGGAGTGTTTTTGAGGCTATTCTTAGTTTCGCTAAAGGGGTCACTCCTGGTGAAGGGATCGTCGGCCCTTTCCTCATCGAATAAGGTGCAGGATATATCATATATACCGCTGTGCAAAGCAAAACTCTAAAAGCAATCAAAAGACAAACCGCGTTTTGTAGCATCTGCCAGTTTTGCTAAAGAGGTCACTCCCGGTGAAGGGATCTCGGCTCTTTCCCCATCGAATAAGGTGCAGGATATATCATATATATCACTGTGCAAAGCAAAACTGTAGCTACCCTTTTTATAAAGTTTTGATTCTACAACTTCTTTAGGTTTCTTTTCTTTTTATTAATCTCATTAATAAAATCCCATCAGCTTATGCTTCCTAAGCATCACAGATAAATACGACGTACACTTATGCCATCCGCATTCGCCTCGATGTGCTCTCGTGCACCGTTAGGTTAGATAACTAACGACAGAGCAGGGCAGGGCTAGTGCGGGTGTAAAACATAAGTAACGTCTATATAATATATCATATATACTATATACTGTATCCATCAGAATATATCAAATCATCACATCACAGATATCGCAGCAGAAACATAGATATAATGTGGGATATACTAGGACGTCCGTATTTAGTATTTAGCCAACAATAGAAAATACGGATTCCACAGTCGCGATGAATAGCCAAGCCCACACCCTGGACCCCTACGAGAGCGGCAAGCGACCCTACCAATTCTGGAGTTTAGGAGACCCGGTCTCGACTCCTTGAGATGGCCTCCCACTGAACCCCATAACCCGGTCATCTGTGCTCCCCTCCTTGGGTCCATCCTAATGCGGAAAAGTAAATAATATACAACAATGGTGGCATCAACCTCAACCTGGAAGTGGCCCAAATAAAAGAATATTACATTACAATTGAATTTACATGAATGAAAATATAAAACTCTCATCTCATATAAAACCCCCGGCTATTCAATCGCGACAATCCTGCACATCATATCTCAGCAACATATAATATCACATATCATCAACGTAAGTAAGTATGCATACACCGATCGTCGCCGATGTATAGCAACGAAGACCGGCAATACAACTACATACTACACTTATGGTCACAGAAAAGAAAGTGTAAAACTACAATATTTGGAATCCACAATCACTTTAGACATCATAAATCCAAAATATCACATACTTCGCATTTCATGCCTAACTCTATGAATTCCACATATTGTATCACATTCCAGATAAATAGACAGTATTAAGCTTTTCGAACAGATAATCAAATACCCAAAATTTCCCAAAGTGCTCAACACTTGAGCGGAGTTCAAATAATCCCAGAATATGTCATAGTACCAGTGATCCAGCCGTAGAAGGGTCAAGCCAACGCCTCACATGTGGCACGCCGTACTGCCCCAAACCCGAAGGTTCAAAAGGCAGTTCAAGACGGTCACATAATCGAGTTAAGGTTTGTTGTCTTCTAGAGGGTCCACCGCTTAACTTGTACAATTTTTCCGAAAGATTTAAACCCAATAAAAATTCAACACTTGAAAGTTTACCGTTCCGGGATAAAGTGGGTTAATGATATCTGTTCAAATAGTTTAACAGTTTCTAAATATCCGGAAATAATAACGAATTTAAATATTCCGATCGAATCTACGATTACAAAATAAACCCCAGAATACTCAACACTTGAGTCAGATTAAAAATATCCATAAAATAGTAAACACAGAGACAAGAATTACTGTGCACAAAACCGTGGCTAATTCACTTATACTGCCGCGGAACCGCCGCCAATGGGGGGTCGTTGCCGCGGTTCCGCGGCCACGTGGTCGAATTAGAGGCACGAATTTCACAATAATTCTTATCTTTTCTTGCTGTATTTTTCAGGTATTTTTAATTCAGAAAAACCCCAGATTTTGAAAAATTTCCAGAGAGGGGGTAAATTTCGTCGGTTCGGGTTCGATCGGAGTTTTAACTTCGTAAACACGTCGCCTAATGCTCTAGCTAGGCTCTGATACCACTGTAGGGTTCCTAGGCACTCTTGTGAAGGTTCATAAGGCATCAAACATACCCGGATAAAATTTTAGACGTGCCGAACAACCCAAAGGCGGGATCTTTGCTAGATTATTAGGGTTTAGCATGCAAGATGATATCTTTAAAGCTAAGTGTGAGGGATTACAACCTTTGTAGTCCGCTCCTTCGCTTCACAAGCTCCTAGTAGAAGTCCCTTCGCCGCGATCCACGATCTCCCGGACTCAAGAGAGGCTCCACGACTCGAACGATCCATGCTAGCTTGAAGTGTTCCGAATCTCCGATGATCTACGTCGAAGTTGCAAAAACCCAAGCTTTCTCACTCTAAAGAGATGAACACCCTAATCTCATGGGCTAGATGATATGAGGATGAGGGAGTAGTATTTATGCTTTCTTTTTATTCACTTTCTCACTTGAAATCATCACTAAAGAATTAACTAGTAAGTATTTTCTTTTAGAACTCAAGAGAGAAGAAGATGATAATAGAAAAGATAATCCTTTTGTGATGAATAGATAAGTAATCTATATGATTGATATATCAACCATGGTCAAGGATGATAGGCTAAGAAGTTGTAGAGAATAAACTAGGGTTAGGGTTTGGTTAGGTTAAAGATAAAGATCAACCATAATAACTTAACCAAGACAAAATAGAATCCTTCTAGAATGAATTTGAAAGAGCTAACCCTAATCAAACCCTAATCCCTCATTATCATCCTTAAACATGTTTAATAATAAATCATATCATGTTACAATAATATATATCACATATATATTATATATATTTGCAACATAAGAAAATAATACATTTAACATATATCGCATATATATCAATGTATTAATCCAGTGAGAAAATGAAATAATAAAGTGAGCCAATATTAGATAATGTAATACAATATATCATATATATTATTATACATTAAATCATCGAATCAACACTTGATCCAACGATCCGGCTATATCGAATATAATCGGCTAATATATCATGTACCGATTCATCGAATCAACACTTGATCCGATGTCCCGATTCATATCAAAATATCGCGATAATATAATACGGTATCTCATATCGTATTATCCTCGGTCCTGCACATATCTCATATGTGCCTCTACTCTATTTCGCCTGAGCCAAGAAACCTCTGTGTAGGACTCTAAAGAATCGTCAATACGCCGGTAGCAGGTGATGATCATATCAAACACCCACAAGCTGCAAGCGGTCAGCTAAACGTAACAGCCACCCAGATATTGAGCGATTAGAAGATCAACAAGCTAGCCTGTTCGTTCTCCTGTGAATCCAATCAGTAACACTCCCGTACAGTCCGGTTTGTTCATCTGATATGTCATATATCAAGTCTAGGGGTGGTAAACGTCAGACCCCAGTAACCGATAAGTCGTGTCGATGTGAGGCTCATAACAGGTCGAGAAACTACTAGTAACACTTACCAGTAAATCTCTATATCAGCCCTGGCCAGGGACTTCCAGTTATAGCCAATCGAACACAGCACGACATCAACTCCCTATACCGGGAGAGACGAATCCCCTCCTATCGCTCATTGCCTCCATGTGATTCGGGACTGTACCCAAAAGCCACCGTTTTGCACGCCCTCGTGGATGTGGTAAGGTGGAAATCAAAGCACAGTGGGAATCACACAAGACTCTATGACGATATCGGGTGTACAGACTACCCTGTACCAGTGTCACCGGAGAACTGCCATCTGACGTGTGGTATATCACCAACTGGGAGTTCTCGGCGAGTCCGTCCAGTGTACCCAGTCTCCACTGAGCACCCGTACACCATCCTTGATGTCAAACACCGATGGATATGGGATCATCCATCGCCCATCATATGGGTCAAGATGCGTATACGCTAGTCTACTCTGGTGTATCGATGCCCTGTCTCGATATACCCTCGACTAGGAACAGTTATAGGATGTACTCATCGACTACTATGGCCCCACTAGTATGATCTCATCATAATCCCAGTAGTCGAGTACATATCCTAAGGGCTTTATCAACATGTGAGAGAAAGACAGTAAACCAATACAAGTCAACATGTTAAGATAAAGTGAAACCAAATAGCATACTATCATGACGAGCAAGAAAGTCCTCCCTGTATATATCTAAGCATCCATCATAATATACATCAAATGTACAACAATGGCCTCTAGGGCATATACATAACTAACAACTTGGAGATGAGTCGATGTGATTGGGCATGATGCCGTGAGATCGGTGATGTGACTTGGATCGTATTATGAGATATGACATGACATTATAGCGGATCGTTGGGCGATGTGTTTTCACACACACGCGACAATATGTTGATGGTATCGGTATGTATGTGACTTAGATCAGCACCCTAGTTCATGATATTATGATGATGATACCATATAAATAATGTGTTATATGTGATATTCGACCCGTACCCCGATTTGGGATGCCGTATGAAGGATTTACCGTACGAGATATATAATTTATGATAGATCCGCACTCATGATTTGAGGATTTCGTATTATATTTTGTATCGTACGTGACGCTATTGAGGCGGGATCACCGACTACTAGATATATCGACTCGGACTTAGGTGGATTTCCTTACCCCTTTTGGTTAGTCTTTTAGCTTGTCCTGTAGTTTACCAGGTAGATGTTAGATTTGGGCTCGAGTCATACTTATTTCCAAAACTAACGAATCGTGAGTATTTTAAAGACAGTCCAACGGATACTACGGATATTTCAAAGGACGTACCTTTTCTTAAAAACACCGTAACCCCTATTTTCTAAACACCACGATTCTTGCTATTTCAAATGCCAAAACTGAATGACTCATTTATATAAATGTATATTCTTATATGTTGTGGTTATTGCATCCTTTCCATATATTCATGTTATTCTTATCGCATTGCATGCTTACATGTATAGTTTCTTTTGCTATTATGAACCCATGTTATCAGGACACCAACACCATTACCGATGATGCTTATGTCTACGAACACTCGCTTTCCGGCTCGCATACATCATCATCGGTAATTGCCATGACACGTACACTTTAGATGTACATTTCATTGACATGACTTGCTAGCTGATAGTTCCAATATGTTATTGCTTTTATATGCTAGTTTAATTATTGCATTCCTTACTTAATATCCGATGCATTCATATATTCATTTGCATGCAATATTATGGGGCTTTATGCCAGTATTCACTGTTTATTGACATCGTGATTTTGAGATTTCGGATTTTCATGAGATTTCTGGATTTGGAGAAACCGCAAGGATTTTATAAACTGATTATCATTTCTAAAAATAGAAATTGCGGTTTTCTCATGATATGATATGAGATATGTCCACCATGAGTTTTCTCGGCTCTTGAGCGGTATCATACACCCAATTTGAGGAGGAGGAGGAACCGTCTGCGGGTGCATGGTGGACCCGGTGAGGTACCCTGGTGTCACGACCCGAAATAGCACGTGACTGGCCCTTGAATCATATGAAGTCTATAGGACCTCATCTAATCCAAGTAAGCCAAAAGCTAAGAAATATAAAACCATTTTAAATAATAAATGAAGGAAAACTAGTATTAAAGAAGTGGTTTTAATAGCATAAGCCGAATTATGCATTTTTTAAAAATCCCAAGTCTTATCTGAAAATTTCGGCAGAGTTTCCTTTGTAAAATCTGGCCCCGAACGGGGTACAACTTGAATAATATATATACATCATTTAAAAGGCATCCGCAAGCGGGAGCTAGCTCTTCGTCAATCGACGGTCACAACCACGCAACTAATATAATATACAATGCCGAAGGGCGAGGATCAAAACTCAAAAAGAAACTCGAAATTATCAAGAAAACCATAATACTACAACGCGCGACTCTAAGGTCGAAATAATACACAACTGGTTTTCTACGTCTGAAATAAATATACAAGTCTGGTTGATGGAGTTTCTGGATACAGCAATGCAAATAAATAAGTAAAATGGTTCTCACGATGCAAGTGAACCCACCTACCAAAGCAACTCACCCGGAATGAAAGCAGTGTGCCAGCAAAGCCGCAATAAAACCTGTACGGCAAAACCTGCAAGAAACTGTGGCACAACGGGGGTGAGTTGACAACTCGTGAGTAGAAAACATCACAGAGCAGAAATCGTATGTATGACTCAATCCTAGGTCAAAACGATCAGTAGTACATATCCTCAATATGATAATGTCTGAAGCATGATAAGGTGGCAAGGGTAAACATCTATACATAAGTGTAATACCAAGTGCTCGTGTCAGTGCCTCAGGTAGCAACGTATCATAAATATGAGATATGATCAATCTAATCAACATGAATCAATGTCAACTATATCATAAAGTCTATAAGTATTTAGATATCAGTAAACAATGTCTGTATGCATGTGGATCTCATCCACGTGTCAACCAATGACGCAAAACATCATGCATGTAAATATCATAAAGCATATGCATGGAAGTATGAGGATATAAATCAACGTGTGTCCCTCGTGACACATCAAAATCATGGAACCTGAGTGTCCAGCATCGACACTCGAAAACATCATGAAACCTGTGCCCAGCATCGGCACGTAAGTCCACATATATTGTCATGCCCTGCTTCCCAGTGTATGGCGAAGGGGACGCGACGAGGTCCGCTACATATATACTCAGAAGTACATACGCTAAGCGTAGCTAAGCAATATAAAATAAATACACAAGAGAAAAGAGTATAAAAAGAACAACAACTTTATTAATAACATTCTTTTTTACAATGCATGAAAATAAAATACAACTGAAATGAAAAGCGATGCCTAAACAGTGGCATAACAGGAAATGAAAATACGGAAAAGAACAAGGTACAATATCTAGAGCTCGGGGTCTTCGTGTAACGGCTCCAAGTCTTCACCGGTGGGCTCGATCTCAGCTTGGTCCAACGCACCTGACGACATTCAAAGAAGAAAGAAACAGAATGTCGTCAGCGAACAGATCGCTCGGTAAGTCCCAAAGATAAGGAGAGAAATAGAATAGACAGAGAGTAAGAGAGAGATGGAGAGGGTGGCTTTTATATTGTTATATTATTGTAGTATGGTGTTAACGCTGTTGTTGTAGCTTGGTACAGAAGGATGCCAGTGTATACGAGAGGGGTCTCAGTATGCTAGAGACCAGGGCAAATGGAAGTACAAGGCTCCGTTATACAACCCGGAACAACGGCAATCGGATTCATGTTAGGTGTCTTAATCTTACCTTCTCGTGCCACCTTTAACACCTTCCGTACCAATCTACCCCTTAAACCCCGCGATATCTTGTTTGTATTGTTATCTTGTAAAATTGTATTGATTGCATGATTGACTGACTGTCTGACCGAAACCATGATATCAGGAAACGGTTATAACCGTAGAGTCATGTAAATGGAATACTGGAAAAACATGTAAAAGGAATATATCCATGGTTCGGTTCAGTCAAGTGATATAGATTGTTATCTGGGTTCTGGGATTCCTGTGTTCATTTTGAGTTGGAATATTAAAGAATATATATTGACTTGAATCATATTCAAGTTAGAATTAGTCAGACTCTAACCTGAGTCAGACTAAAAGAAAGGTAATTTGAAGTTCCGTACTTGTTAGGGGCCTTATTGTAATTTATAAAACTTGAGGGGGTTTTATGTAAAAAGTACTATTGTATAGTTTTCAAGATATACCCCAAGTATTTATTATTCGTCTTTATTGTTATAATAAGTGTAAATTTTATTTGTGTTATTCTAGTGAATATATCCTAATAAAAGTATTAATTGATTTATTTAAAATTCATGGTATTTTAATGTAACTTTTAATCTTGTAATTTTTTTAGGAAAAGTGGAAACTTTATATTATAATAAAATAGTTTTTTAAATGATAATTATATATATATTAATACAAGAATAATTTTATATAAATATTTTTATTTTCCAAAATCTCATTTTTCTTAAATGTCGTATTTTAAACCTTTCGAGACCGAATGCTCCTTGCGGAGGTCTGAATCTCGCACTACTAGCCCGCGAGTGCACGATGAACCGTACTATCCCTAACGGGTTCCCCAAAGATGGGTTGTAGTGGCGCTTTGCATAGGTTTAACAAATACCCTTCATTTAGAAAAACGGTTTTATAAAGGTAAGGTATTTATTTGTAAAAGGTGTAAATTTCCGTATTTTAGATTCTAGGGTTTCCTATGCCAACTAGTCTATTTCTAAGTCTAAACGATAAGTCATTAGAAGCCTCAAATCGCCTCTTCACCGCCAATTGCGGCCAGGTAAGTGCCAGGTAAGTGGGAAGGAACCACAGTAGTGGGCCTAATTAAAAACCACTAGCCTAGACACACTTGCCTAGACACCACAAAGTCAGTTTAGATAAACGATTGATGTCCATGACATATCGTAATTTCATTTTAAAAGATTTTGTTTTAAAATTGTGTACAACTTAAAGCTTTTAGAAAAGGCTTATAAAGAATATGGTATTTTAGCGAAAAGTCTTGTATTTTCGTATTCTAAATTTTAACGATATCAATTAAGGTTATATTTGCGTGTGTGTGGAGGTAGGTCATTACTTCGTGACTTATTTTAAGGTTTAGTGAAGTTTAGAGGTTAAACATGTTAAATTAAACATAAGGGTATTTAAGTGTAAGAATACGGTATTTGAAAACGTTATCATTTCATGTGTGAAAACTCATTCAAATTGATTTCTACAAGTTTATTTATCAAGATGAACATGTTTAGGAATGAGAGAATTGATTAGAAGTAGAAAAATAACTTTATGGTATTTTTATGAAAAGAATACGATATTACAAGAAAGTTATCATTTCATGTGAGAAACTTTGTTTAAATTGATTTCTATGTGATTAATAGTCATCATGAATATGTTTAGGTATTATGGATTAAGTGACAAGTGGGATTTTGTAGAAAAAAAACGAATCGGAAATCGGTTTGTTCCGATTTCCGTCGGGTTTCATAAAGTCGTATTTTCTTTCAAGGAAAAGGAAGATAGAAAGAGTGGGATTTACGGGTTTTGGACACGTTAGAGAGTGAGGGGGAGGTAGAGGGTTTGCCGGGCGTCGAATCGTCGTGAGGAGTCCTAGCAGGATCGCCGGAATTCGCCGTCGATTTCGGCAGCGCTTCGCCTTTCGCTCGTACCGAGTTCTCTTGAGAACTTGAGAGAGTGGAATTAGGTTTGTAGGGTGAAATGGTAGAGGGTAGGGGTGTTTATATAGGGCTAGGCTAGGGTTAGGGTTTTGATTAAAAAAAATATTTAAAAATATAAAAATTCATTAAAATATCATTAAATTTGGGAGTAAAAGAGGTTTATTGTGCATTTGGTAACTGTTCTGGAGAAAAGAAGTATACAGGGGGGTTGACCAAGTCAACACGGAAAAATTCCGTGTTGACGACTCGGCCGGCCGGCCGAGTCCGGCCCGCGGCGCCGGCCGACTCGGCCGAGTTAGGCCGAGTCGGGACACCGATGGGTGGGGAAACTCCTGGGGGGAATTTTGGTGTATTTAGTTTTTTTTGTGCAGTATTAATTTTAAGAGTTATGGCTGTTTGACTGTTGACTTTCCAAAAAAAATTAAAACAAAATAATATAAAAATAATGTGGGGTATGGAATTCGAACTCTGGTGGCTTGGTTCAGCAGTGCAAGGTATTACCAATGAGCTACAAGCTCCTTCTTGTAATTATTGTGTTATTTAATTACTTAAAATGATAGCAGCAAGAGTAAATACTCCAAGTATACATTAAATTTTAAAGTGATTTCTTGTACACTAAAAATGGAGTTATTTCATTCTTGTAGCTTGTAATTAAAAACAAAAATAATTACCTAAATCTTGTGCTCAGGCTAAAATACCCCTTTGTGGACTTTAAAAATATTTTGAAAAAATTTTTGTATAGGAAAAAGTGTATAAGAAAATTAGGGTTGTTACATATATATAGGGCTCCGTCAGTCCGGATCGGCCCACGGGCTCCGTCAGTCCAGATCGGCCCGTATCATCTCTCAACTCCGGTCGGTATCCTCTGGATATCCACCGAGCTCAAATACAAACACCGGTAGGTAGTAGTCCCTCTGCCAAGCTCACCGTTTGTATACACAGCATCCCTTTCTTGCCCTTGGGTACCATACCGGGCCCCACCATGTACCCGCACACGGCCCACGGCTCCTCCTCGCATAGGGAATATATATATATATATATATATATATATATAAGAACCGATAAAACTCATGGTGGCGGCTGAAACATCATATCAAGAGAAACAGGGTTTTTAAAACAGTACATACTTTCTTTTGAAATACCCACGGTTCTCAAATCCAGAAATATCATGGAAACAACATATCTCAATGCGTATAATCATAAAGCATGATGTATGCGACATATAACAGAATGTAAGCATATCGTATATCATGCAACCTGGAACAGTAATATGCACATATCAAGGGAAAACCGCTCTTATAAAATGAATCCAGTTTTATAATATATCTTGCGGTTCCCAAATCTCCAAAATCAAGCCAGAATCGTCTACGTATTTGTAAATATGTATGTATGCAAGTATGGGTGTACAATAGGTGTGTACGCAAGTATGGGTGTACAATATGTGTACGCAAGTATGGGTGTACAATATGTGTATGCAAGTATGTCATACAATAAGTCATATCCTGATGCAACATTCCTACTGTGTAGTGACATGGCAATTATCATTGATGAAGTGTGTGAGCCAGCAAGCAGGTGTATGTGGAACATACGCATCATCGATAATAGTGCTGGTGTCCTAACAGCATGGGTTTAATATAACAATAAACACATTTAAACATGCAATGCGATGCGGATAGCAAGAATATGCGGAAAATGAATAATAAACACAACAGTGAAGAATCTACATCAATATGTAAATGTCATACAGTTTTGCCATTTGAAATAACACGAATCGTGGGGTTTAGAAAAATAGGGGCTACGGTGTTTTTAGGAAAAGTTGCGTCTTTTTAAAATATCCGTTGAATCCCTTGACCTATCTTTAAAATACTCACGAATCGTTAGTTTTGAAATAGGTATGACTCGGGTCTAGTCTAACATATACTAAGTAAACTACGGATCTGTCATGCCCCGCTTCCCAAAATACGGAATACGAGGGATGACTAGGCCAGCCATGCTCCTACGATTTGGGAATAATCCGGCCGTAGTCACACTTCGGCTTCTAGTATTACATGGTAGTTAATAAATAGTGCCTGAGTAAAGGAAAAATCATAGATCACGACTTTATTACATTGCAATTTAAAAGAGTTCGAGATACATTTATTTCACAGAATAAACAACTAACCAATAACAAATGGTGAAATCAAAGAAAGTAGCGCTGGTGGTGCAGTCTAGATCTCTGCAATCTCGAAGGATAAGTCCTGCTCCTGGGCTGGATCCACTTCGTCCTCTGAGCATGCACACTCAAGTCGTCAGGGCGACACATATAGCAATAAATATGTATAATAGGCGTGCAGTATTATTAAACATGAGGAGTACAATAGATTGCAGAACATGTATATAATAACATCAACGGAATATGAATAGTGCACTATGAGTAACATGTCGGTGAACTAAGCAATGTATATGTTGTAAGTGCATGACGGCGCCCCGGCCGTCGATCCGACGCCGGAAACGCGGAAACGAAAAACTTTGCAAACTAGCAAACCGGCACCACCGCACATAAAAATCCTGGATCAGGCCATTAACCTAGCTACTAGCAAACTAAAAGATGGGTAGAGAGTTATACCAAGCGATCCGTGTCCTTCGGTTTTCGTCTCCACTCCGATCTCCCGCGGAATCTCCGTCCGTTACCTTCTCGTCGGAAAGGGCACCACGTAGCCGATTTCTTTTATGGGCTCCCACCTCTGGACCGAGGCAACTCGGGTGCGAAGTTGGCTAGCCGACGCGTCCAAGATTTGCTGTAGGCTAGTGTAGAACACTTTGTCTCTTGAGGTTATAGAAGTTGCCATGATGGAGAAGAGAGAAAAATGCTTTGGAGGAAAATGGTGCTCACAATTTTTAGCAAGGAAATGAGATGATGAAAAAACTACACCAAAATGAACCTCTCTCTCTTCCCCCTCAAAGTGGCCGGCCCCATAAAAGAATGGATGAGGGAAAAAGGGAATAATGCAAGTGGGGATAATGTGTGATGATATGAATGGATAAAAGTCACACCATATGCTAATCTCAATCCAAATCAATTCCCATCCAAATCCTTTCTCATTTAAAGCAAGTGAAGAGATATAAAAAGAATCTCATCATGATAAGAATATCATAATGAAGCCACAAATGCAAAAAACCCCCTCCACAAATGTTATTTGCACACTTGCAAATAACCCCTCCATCAGAAACTCCGGCCGTGAAGGAACAAAGGAAAATTGGCCGGAACAGAATGCAAACTGGCAACTTCAGAAAACTGATCCCGTAATAAATTACAGGAAAACCCCACGACTGCATATACATGCCCGCATTTGTATTCCTACTGAACACAAATGCAAAGAGATAAAATCTACACTGTCTAACACTAGGATCCGGCTTAAGCTAAAGCCGGCTAGTAAAAACCGTCCGATCACGATCCGTGCAATACCGCACGTATCTGATCGAACCCTGCCATATCTCCATACGGCCTCTACAGTATTTCGCCCGAAACTTGAGTAACTGTGTGTGGTGGACTCTAAAGACTCGTCAATACTATGGCTGTGGATTTAACCACTAGCACGTCAGAGGTATTAGCCATACGTGACGGGCTACCAGCTATTGACCAAAAGGGACGTCGATGAGCGAACTCATCCTGTCACCCTACTTAGCCTGTCAGTGACAATATCCGTACAGTCCGGTCCGTTCGTCTATGTGCATCGCATGGCGGGCCTAGGGGGTTGTTAAAAGTCAGACCCCCAAAAGCGGTACAAGTCGTGTCGGAGTGTATCCCAGAACACCCTGAGATACTACTGGAATACCTACCAGTAAATCTCCTGCCTTGGCCAAGGACTTTTCATGTACTGGCTCTCCTAGACACAGCGCGACCTCACCCCCAATACCGGGAGAGACGAACCCCTGCAGATCCGCTCACTGCCTCCATGTGGCTCGGGACTGTACCCAACTAAAACCTGTTTGCACATCGCCTTTGAGCGTGGTAGGGTAGTAATCAAAGCACAGTGGGAACTCATACGAGACAAATGACGATCTCAGGTCGATGAACTAACCTGTACACATGTCACCAGGGAACTGCTATCTGACGTCAGGTATAATACCAACTAGCAGGTTCCCGGCGAGTCCTATCCGGAGTACTCATAACCCAATGAGCACTTGTATACATCTTAGGTGAACCAAGTGACACCAGTGGCTTGTGAGACCGGCCACCGCCCCTCGTCGGGGTCTCGACTGTATACACTAGTCTACTCTGGAGAATCGATGCCCTGTCTCGAAACTCCCACGACTAGGGACCTTTTAAGGATGTGCTTATAAACTCCAGCTCTCATGTATATGATCGCCCTCATACTGCTGGTAGTCAAGCAAGAATCCTAGGGGCTCTATCAACGTGTAATAGCGACTCGTAAGGTCACCTAAAGCAGTACACGATGATAAAGATAAACCAGATAGCATACTATCATCTTGAGTAAGACTGTCCTACTGGGACAGGTCCTCCCTCAATCATTGCAATCTCGTGCCTGTGATGCAATAATTGACTCTGAGGGCATTATCTCCAACAATCTCCCACTTGCACTCAAGGCTAATTATTGCGATGTCGCATACTCACAGCCCGTGTGATACCGAACACCCAACTCCTCTACTAGTCAGTCTAACAAAGCTCGTTTGCGAAACTATCGCGTTCGAGGAATAGCCTCAGTGAGTAGATCCGCTGTGATGTTTCTTTCTATGTCTCTCTATATCCCATGTTCGCGGAGAAAGCCATCTCCCGAAATGAGCAATACCTGTTATAGAATGCGTCTGGATGTCTGATGGGACCTAGCTCATAAATGAACTCCAAATCCAAACTTCTTAGACTGTATTGACAACTGAACTTAATCAGTGTCCTGCGCCATGCCTCCCTCAGTATCCCCTTGGACCACCTGCCCAAAATACTGCCCCTCGTCAGAGGGAAAACTATGACTCTGACAGCCACTCTGTCATCCAGGTCACCTTGGAAGCCTGGAATGATAACCGTCTCCTAAAGGAGGCTGTCATTATCATATCCCTAGAACATCCACTTATGTTCCAAAACTGCCTTCGACTGTTTCTCCAGGATTGGATTAATATCAACTTATTGCATCTACTGCAAGAACAACATCTGGTGTGGTACTTGACATCTCATGATCAACTCAATTGCCTAAGCAAGCGATCTGCCAATCATGCGTATCCCTCTCCCCTTTAGTCTGTAAGACACCTTTAGAGAGGGTGACTCCATCACCTGCAGGTACACCACCATGCCAGGAGTCGTCCATTCTAAATACTCTTAGAATGCGGTCAAAGTACTCAGATTGGGAAACCACCCAAATCTAGATCTAAAACCATAGATCTAGTAACCAGAATGTCTGATATAATATCCAAGTCCTATGTGGAGAAACTACTGTGTGACAACCATAGTATAACCGATCGTAGTATAGGAATATTACTTCCTACTCTGTGTATGTCATCAAATACCAGGACATCACACCCTACTACCTTCTTAACAGATCCATCCCCTATTCTGATGAAGTCAAACCTATGACTGTCACATCAGAAATAGATGATCTATCTCCGCTATATTTTCTTTAGTCTATAAATAGACATAAGCCACCTGTCCACCATGCTTCCGCTGCTCCCACTGACTACGACAACCCTCTGGCAGAGTCATATAGACATACACTTCTAAAACTAGTTCAGAACGACGCTATACTCATCCTCCTGCCGGGTCTCACAGTCTGGAACAACAACAATGGCAAGTCTGGGTAAACAAGAACCTCCCTGCCACCGTCCCTGAGCATACCGAAGTACCTCTCGGGTGCCTGAGGTTACCCACCATATCTGTGGAGTGGCCAATGGAATATCAAACCATATTGAATCTTTAAGTTCTTATCAAATCTTCAGTAATCGTTTGCGGTTCTGGAATCACTTCCAGTTCTACCATACTCCCACTACTGTTTTCTGAAAAAATTCATTTTTATTAAAACTGTGGCGAGTCAAGAACAATATCACTATTGATCTTCCAGATGGTAGAAAATCAACCCTCGTCATAGCCCGGGTCAACCCACAAACAGCCATTACAGAAACGTACCTTGAGTTATCCGGAGTCTGGTTTTAAGCATAAGCCGGACAACTCCCCGTATCTTAACAATGTCAAGATATGAACTGTTCTATATAGAAACAGAGGCACTGATTTAATTGAACCAGATTCAAATCATGCAGCTGTCTCCAGTGCATGTCAACTAAATGGAAGGAGGCCGATCAGCGTTACTCAACTTAGGAGTACTTCCAATTATGATTAACCTGAAAGAGAAGCTAGTTCTTTTAATCATTACTATCAACTGAATACCATTCACAAGTATCTACATCTTCGATCACCTTGAAGAATCCTGATACTTGCAACATCTGGTTCTCTACTTTATTCTTATACCTATAACTCCTCAAAACTTAGACCTTGCATTTCTATGAAACACATGTCTAAGAACTAGAGAAGTCATAAGTAAAAAGAATATGGTACGAGGATCAACCTCTCTGTCCTAATGGACAATGGACAATATACAATACTCTGTACAAGTCCCCTGAGTCTAATAACTCATTCACTATGTGTCGTAGTTTGAAAACTGTACTTATGGTTAAGAAGACTTACACCACTGTTCAATGCTCCTTACCTAACCATCCACTGGTATAGGTAAATGTTATAGAAATAATTTCAAAAATGTATATCTCACTCTATAAAAATAGACGTACAGATATATCAACTTGAAATTGGTGCATAACAACGGATATTCAAAACCAAACATTTGCCGTCCGGCAAACAACCCAGGTGACTTCCTCAAATATCACCAATTACAACGAATCCCGATATAATGAGGATGATCACCTAATCCCCAATAACTTACTCCCACTCATCATCTGTAAAACCATGCAGATGAGAGAATCAAACCTGGTAAATACATACCCTGGAGCAAGTGTCTAATTGGGAAATCAGTTTTCTTTTAACAGTACACAGTGAAACTGAAACATGTAAATGTTTCGATGGGGTATCTGGGTATTCCTATTAATGCCTCTTCCATTATTCAGATTCACAACTGTAACTATAATTCTTTGCCATCTCTCCAAATCCCTTTATATGTCTTTAGTCATTACCTTCTGTACACCCCTTTAAGCCAATTGGTTTTCTTCCTTCCCTACCGTTCGGCACCAGCCTATGGTTTGGAAGATGACTATCCAATAAGCATAATGGGTGTACTGTCCTTATCCTAGGAGCACTCGCAATGCGAGAGAAGGTGAAGATAAAAGACAACCGAATAAACCTTATTCCTATTTCTTCTGAACCAGAATCCATTCCCGAACTGGAACAAGTTCCTTTCGAGTTCGTATATAACCATACGATGGAATATCCAATAAACTGTGGATCTTCGTAGTGATACGGAGTGTCCTGGAGAAATACAAAGGTGATTTAGGATTGGCGAAAAAATACTCGGTTTGGTCGTGAATAGCAGTCGCAATTTACTTTGCCCTCTTACTAATCCCTTTCTTTGTCTTAACTTAATACCTTCTGCACACCATCGTTATGCTAATTGGTTTTCTTCATTTCCCACCGTTCGGCACCAGCCTAAGGTTTGGAAGAAGACTATCCAATTTGCATAATAGGTGTACTATCTCCTAAACCAAGGAGTACTCGCAACCTGAGAGAAGGTAAAAGGAAAAGACAACTGAATAGTCCTATTCGTTTTCTCCAGAACCGGAAACCATCCTCGAATTCCTTCGAGTTCGTTTATAACCATACGATGGTTTTGTCCAATGGAAGTGGACGTTCGTAGTAATATGGGGTGTCCTGGAGAAAAGGGTAAAAGTAGGAGTGGCAATGAGATTTGCAACTCTGACAATCCAAAAGCCAGTGTTAAGAAGGTTAGGTCAACTTGGTCACTAAGTCATAGTCTAGGGTCGGGTCAATGGTCGCTGCCAAAAAGAGAGAGAAAAGAAACACTCAGCGTGCACTCTAACCTAGATCAGAATGGTTATCACTTTATCTAATCTAGAAACCTCCCACTGTAACGTCAAATTCTTCTCCAAACCCAAAAGAAGAATTAGTCGGGATCACCCGAGGAGTAAACCAACTCATCAGTAGGAATCGGGATCCAATTATCATCGCATGATAACGTGACGGAATCCGCTCACATCATCACACTCCAGAAGGTATGCGCATATCTGGCAAGTTTCAGTTTCTTTAGAAACTCCCGATGTGATTTTTGCCCCATGCTTTTATGACCTTGACGAAGGTCAACAAATCATAAGTCACATGTCAAGTTCTACCCGTCATTGTCCAGGTTAATTTGAACCCACCCGTACAAGCCCTTGACGAAGGTCAACAAGGCTATACGACTGTCCCAAACCAACGCATCTATCTATGCTGCATATGAACACCCAATAGCTACCAAACACTGTGCCTTGACTATGGCCAACAAACACAGCTTGAATACTATTGACTATCCATATGAAACGACGGAGGGCTACGAATGGTTTCTGGTGAAAACCTTTAACGTAATGAACTTGATATCATTAAAGGAACGGATAGCTTTTTAGAAAAATATAGTAACGAAAACCTTTGCTAAAGAGGTCACTCCCGGTGAAGGGATATCGGCTCTTTCCCCGTAGAATGAGGTGCAGGATATTCCAACTGAATACCACGATGCAAAGCAAAAGTAATCGGCTATAGTAATGTTATTGTCCTGACGCAAACTTTTGTCCAAGGGGTCACTCCCGGTGAAGGGATCTCGGCCCTTGCCTCGTCGACCGAGGAGCAGGATATTCCAACTGAATACCACTGTGCAAAACAAAAGAGAACGCCCTTGCAATAACAGCTTTTTGAAAAATGTTCCAACAACATCAGAATAGGTTTTTTTAGCTTGCATTGATCCGAATCAACGCAGTCCCATCAATTGATCACACCAATAAAGAACGAAAATAATGATGTACGTAGATGCCATCCGCATTCGCCACTGGGTCCCGTCATCACTCGTTAGGTTACTTAACTAACGACAGAGCGGGTACTGGACTAGCGCGGATGCAAAACATATACAACATCTACTAGTATATATAACAATATATAATATTCGCTCAAGGCGTGATAAAAAGCAACAGCACAGAAATGTAACCAGCATCACAGAACAATACAGATATCTGGGATCCCCGGGTTTCATAGAGCCGCTACTGAAACCCGACGTTCCCCTGGTCGTGTGGATAGCCTGTGCAATGAGATCCTAGACCCCTACGGGCGCGGCAAGTTACCTGTAGGGTTCCTAGGCACTCTATAGAGGTCTCACAAGGCATCGAACATGCCTATTTCAAATTTTATTGGTGCCGAGAAACCCTAATACGGATCGTCGGCTAGATTTCTAGGCGAAATACGAATCTAGTTAACTACTTAACTAAAAGTTAGATGCTACAACCTTTGTAGATCCGGTTCTCCACTTCCTCAGCTCCACGTGGGTGTCCTCTCGCTGTCCATCATGAATCCCGAACTCAATCGTCGGCTTCATCGGAGAAACGGGCGAGCTAGGTCGTCGGCTTCGTGTCAAAGACGATCTACGTCGAGGCATCACAAGTTCATGCTCCGACTTCACAAATTTGTGAAACTTGTGAAGAAAACACCCAAAACAACTTGGAAAGAGGTAGAGGGTGAAGAAATAGGACGTGGGTTCACTTTAGAATTGGATTTGTCTCACTTTAGCTCAAGTTGCCATTGATGGCATCAAGCTTTTATCTTGAAGATGAAGATGAAGAAGAAGAAAGAATATGATAAGTGTTGAGATAAAATAAAAATAAATCAATACTTATCATAATGTGAACCATAGTTAAGTGTAGAGAATTAACTAAGGTTAGAAGAATGGTTAGGGTTTAGTGTGAAGACAAAATGGTCACAAAGTCAAAGCTTCATGAAGCTTCAACAATGTTCAAGAATGAAAGCAACCATTTTGTATTCTTATCCCATCCTTTTTCCAAAAATGAATAAATAAAAGAATGGATAAATAAAAACCCTAATCACTTTCTTAACCTAAGTTTAATTCTATACACTTAACCAAATGAGCATGCATCATCAAACATGATACAAACATGTGCACAAAAGTATATCACATATACAATTTGCACATCAAGTGAGAATATCCATTTAAAGTGAACCAATACTAGTTAATGCAAAGTAATATATCAAATATATAATTATACATTAAATCATTAAATCAACACTTGACTTAACGATCCGGTCATATCGCATATAACCGACTAGTATCCTATGTATCGGCTTATCGAATCAATGATTCGATAACTAGGTCATATCGAATATAACCATTCGATACATCCATCATGAGAATGAAATACGGTATCACATACACGCATTATTCTCGGTCCTGCACATATCTCATATGCGCTCCTATTTCGTTTCGCTTGAGCTAGGAAACCTCTGTGTAGGACTCTAAAGACTCGTCAATACGCCGGTAGCAGATGATGATCATATCAAGCACCCACAAGCCGCAAGCGGTCTGCTAAACGTAACGGCCATCCGGGTATTGAACGATCAGAAGATCGACGAGCTAGCCCGCTCACACTCCTGTGAATCCAACCAGTAACACTTACCGTACAGTCCGGTCTGTTCGTCTGATATGTCGCATATCAAGTCTAGGGGTGGTATACGTCAGACCCCAATAACCGATAAGTCATGCCGATGTGAGGCTCATAACGGGTCGAGAAACTACTGGTAACACTTATCAGCAAATCTCTGATCAGCCCTGGCCAGGGACTTCCCTGTTACGGCCAATCGAGCACTGCGCAACATCAACCCCCAATACCGGAAGAGACGAAACCCCTCCTATCGCTCATTGCCTCCATGTGACTCGGGACTGTACCCAAAGACCACCGTTTTGCACGCCCTCATGGACGTGGTAAGGTGGAGATCAAAGCACAGTAGGAATCACACAAGACTCTATGACGATCTCGGGTCTACAGACTAACCTGTACAAGTGTCACCTGAGAACTGCCATCTGACGTGAGGTATAATACCATCTGGGAGTTCTCGGCGAGTCCGTCCAGTGTACCCAGTCTCCACTGAGCACCCGTATACCATCTCTGATGTCAAACACCAATGGATATGGGATCATCCATCGCCCATCTCATGGGTCGAGAAGCATATACGCTAGTCTACTCTGGTATATCGATGCCCCGTCTCGATACACCCACAACTAGGGACCTTGAAGGATGTACTTATGGACTACCATGTCCCCACTAGTATGATCTTCATCATAGTTCAGGTAGTCAAGTACACATCCTAAGGGCTTTACCAACATGTAACCATAAGACAGTTTAAAGAGACAAGTGTACATGTTAAGATAAAGAGTAACCAGATAGCATACTATCATATCGAGCAAGAAAGTCATCTCTATATATGTCCAAGCATCCAATATAATGTTAGTTATATGTATGCCCTAGAGGCCATTACTGTACATAGGATGTATAGTGTAGTAGATGCTGGGACATATATAGGGAGGACTTTCTTGCTCGACATGATAGTATGCTATCTAGTTGAACTTTACCTTAACGTGTATACTGATTGTCTCTCTGTTACATGTTGGTAAAGCCCTTAGGATGTGTGCTTGACTACCTGGACTATGATGCGGATCATACTAGTGGGGACATGGTAGTCCATAAGTACATCCTTCAAAGTCCCTAGTCGTGGGTGTATCGAGACGGGGCATCGATATACCAGAGTAGACTAGCGTATACCTTCTCGACCCATACAGATGGGCGATGGATGATCCCATATCCATTGGTGTTTGACATCAGAGATGATATACGGGTGCTCAGTAGAGACTGGGTACACTGGACGGAATCGCCGAGAACTCCCAGATGGTATTATACCTCACGTCAGATGGCAGTTCTCTGGTGACACTGGTACAGAGTAGTCTGTTGACCCGAGATCGTCATAGAGTCTTGTGTGGTTCCCACTGTGCTTTGATTTCCATCTTACCACGTCCAAGAGGGCGTGCAAAACGGTGGTTTTTGGTACAGTCCCGAGTCACATGGAGGCAATGAGCGATAGGAGGGGATTCGTCTCTCCCGGTATAGGGAGTTGATGTTGCGCTGTGTTCGATTGGCTATAACAGGAAATCCCTGGCCAGGGTTGCTGAGATTTACTGGTAAGTGTTACCAGTAGTTTCTCGAATTGTTATAGACCTCATATCGACACGACTTATCGAGCTATTGGGGTCTGACGTTTACCACCCCTAGGCGAGATATGCGACAGATCAGACGATCAGACCGGACTGTACGGTAGTGTTACTGGTCGGATTCACTGGAGTGTGAGCGGGCTTGCTCGTCGATCTTCAGATCGCTCAATACCCGGGTGGCCGTTACGTTTAGCAGACCGCTTGCGGCTTGTGGATGTTTGATATGATCATCATCCGCTGCCGGCGTATTGACGAGTCTTTAGAGTCCTACACAGAGGTTTCCTGGTTCAAGCGAAACGAAATAGGAGCGCATATGAGATATGTGCGGGACCGAGAATAATGCGTGTATGTGATACCGTATTCCATTCTCGCGATGAATGTGTCGAATGGTTGTATGCGATATAACCTAGTTATCGAATCAAGGATTGATTCGATAAATCGATACATTGGATATTAGCCGGTTATATGCGATATGACCGGATCGTTAAATCAAGTGTTGATTTAATGATTTAATGTATAATTATATATTTGATATATTACTTTGCATTAACTAATATTGGTTCACTTTAGATGGATTTTCTCACTCGGATGTGCGCATTATATATGTGATATGATTTTGTGCATTTGCTTGTATCATGTTTGATGATACATACTTTTTGGTTTGTGTAAAGATTAAACCATGGTTATTTAAATGGTTAGGGTTTTGTTTTTATATCTATTTATTCATTTATTTATTTATTTTCTTTTTGGAAAAAGAAATGAGAAGAATGGTGGCTTTCTTTGTTTGTAGTTGAAGATTCATGAACCTTTGACTTTGTCCACCATTCTTATCTCATGCTTAACCTAACCATTTGATTTAACCCTAGTTCAATCTCTACACATTACCATGGTTAGTGTTATGATAAGAATGGATTATTCTTTTCTTTTTCAATTAACTTCTCATAACAATTTCCTTCTTCTTCTTCCATTTCTTCAAGTGAAGAAAGCTTGCCCCATCAATGGCAAGTGATGGAAATGAGTGAGAAATCCAAAACTAAAGTCTACCCACTTCCTATTTCTTCATCCTCTACCTCTTGCCAAGTAGTAGAGTGTGTTTACTTCACAAGTTTCATGACTTGGTGAAGTTGTGAGCTTGATCTAGCGATGCCTCGACGTAGATCATCTTCGGCGTGGACATCGACGACCTGGCTTGCCCATTCTCCGACGAAGCCGACGCTTGAGCCCGGATTTGATTTGGACAGCGGAGAGGACCTCGTTGCGGAGCTATGGAGGTGGAGCACCGGATTTACAAAGGTTGTATTTCCGTATCTTGTAGTTAAGTGTTAACTAGTTAGCTTTTTCGCCTAGAAATCTAGCAAACGATCCGTAGTTTAGGGTTTCCCGGCACCGTAAAATTTGAAATTGGCATGTTCGATGCCTTGTGAGACCTCCTTAGGGTGCCTAGGAACCCTACATATAATATACATCATCTGTACAATACTGGCCTCTAGGGCATACATACAACTAACAATCTCCCACTTGCACTAGAGCCAGCTGCTGTAGTATCGCATACCGAGCATCCCGAAGAGTCTCTCAAACTGTATCTGGGGAATGGCCTTCGTGAGTGGATCCGCCGTGTTGTTCTTCGTGTCAACCCTCCTGACCTCGATCTCCCGGCGATCAACTATCTCCCGGATCAGGTGATACCGCCTCAGAATATGCCTGGATCGCTGATGGTGTTGGAGATAGTGCCCTCATAGTCCATTATTGGATCGCAGGTACGTGATTGCAATGATTGCGGAGGACCTATACCGGTAGAACAGTCTTACTCGAGATGATAGTATGCTATCTGGTTTGCCTTTATCAGTCGTGTACATGTTCAGGTGACTGATTGCATGTTACACTTTGATAGAGCCCTTAGGATCTTGCTTTACTACCAACAGTATGATGGCGATCATATACGTGAGAGTTGGGTAGTTTATATGCATATCCTTAATTGTGGTCCCTAGTCGTGGGAGTTTCGAGACAGGGCATCGATACTCCGGAGTAGACTAGTGTGTACAGTCGAGACCCCGACGAGGGGCGGTGGCCGGTCTCACAAGCCACTGGTGTCAGTTGGATCACCTAAGATGTATACAGGTGCTCATTGGGTTATGAGTACACCGGACAGGACTCGCCGGGAATCTGCTAGTTAGTACTATACCTATCGTCAGATAGCAGTTCCCTGGTGACATGTGTACAGGTTAGTTCATCGACCTGAGGTCGTCATTTGTCTTGTGTGAGTTCCCACTGTGCTTTGATTTCTACCCTACCACGGCTCAAAGGAGTCGTGCAAACAGGTAGCTTTTGGGTACAGTCCCGAGCCATATGGAGGCACGTGAGCGGATCGGCAGGGGATTCGTCTCTCCCGGTATTGGGGGCAAGGTCGTGCTGTGTCTAGGAGAGCCATTACACAAAGTCCATGGCCATGGCAGGAGATTTACTGGTAGGTACTCCAGTAGTATTTCAGGGTGTTATTGGGCTACACTCCGACACGACTTATACTGCTATTGGGGGTCTGACGTTACTAGCCCCCTAGGCGGATATGCGATACTCATTGACGAACGGACCGGACTGTATATACATTGTCACTGTTAGGCTCAGTAGGGTTTCTGGATGAGTTCGCTCATCAGCCTCCCTTGAGGTCAGTCCATGGGCAGCCGTTACGCATAGCTAGTGCCGCTGACGGTTTGTGGTTAAACCCACTGCCAGGGTACTGACGAGTCATTAGAGTCCCCCACAGACAGTTTCCCAAGTTCGGGCGAAACGTTGTAGAGGCCGTATGGTTTTATGGCAGGGTTCGGAAAATGCACGTGCGTTTACGCACGTGTTATTTTTCGGGCAGATGATACTGGTCGGCTTTGGTTTAAGCCGGATCTGAGTATTATATTGAGTAGGTATAATATCTTTGTCTCAGTTGCATTTGTATTCGGTCGTAATACAAATGCGGGTATATTTATACAGTTACGGGGTTATCCTGAAAGTAGTTTCAGGATCACTTTTGGAAGTTGCCAGTTTCCAGTTTTCTATCAGCCGTCTTTTAACATTTGGTTAAAGACGGATTTATCTTTTCTTGGATGAGGGTGAGTCATGCTTCTAGAAGGTTCTAGAAGGTTCTAGAATTTGATGACAAGGTTAATGACTCATGCTTTGATTTCAATGAGGTTTTGTTTTCCTTAAGATATTTTCATGTGTTCACATTATGATATTTTTCTTATGGTCACCCCCCTCTCCTACGATCACCTCCCTCTTTGCTATAAGAGGCCGGCCCCCCTCCTCTCTCTCACTTGATGTGTTTTCACTTGGAAAAGATTATGATAGTATTTGGGGTGCATGGAATTTCACAGCTCATTTCATTCCATCACCCGATTCCCTCGGCAACTTCATTAACCGATCGTCCACGGACTTGGACGAAGTGAGACAAAGTCATCTACTCATTCTCTACATCATTCTTGGTCGTCTCTTTTGGCAAACTTGACGACCGAGTTGCCTCGAGTCAGAGGCGGGAGCCCGTTTAAAGAATCAGTGATGTGGTGCCACCTGGACGAGCAGATCGGAGATCGAAGAGATCAGAGCAGCCGCAACGGAGCGTGGGATGATGGTTAAAGAACGAAGGACTCGGATCGTTCGGTATAACCTTTCTACACTCTTTACAGTTTGTTAGTTTAGCAATAATGGAAGATCCGGGTTAAAGTATACGATAGCGCCAGTTAAAAAGTTTTTGTTCCGCATTTGGCGTCTGTAGACGGCCGGGGCGCTAGCGTAGACTTACAGTGGTATCAGAGCCTCACCATTTTGCTATACTAACTTGTGCTAACACGTTTAAAATATCGATCGAACCGGAAATCAAAAACTGCAAAATTCCAAGCTCACAGTTTCTGTCGATTTTAAATGGCTTCCTAAAATTATTTTACATATCTCAGAAATCTGTGCAGGGTTTTCTAAGGCACACGACAAAATTTGAGCAAGTGATTCCACTATATAGCCGCGGAAGCGCGGCCAAACCCATGGTTTGGCCGCGGATCCGCGGCCATACTAATGAATCACTGCATCAAATTTTCTCAGTGTCTTCTCTGGTGGAATTTTGGGTTTTTGGTATATATCTTTTGGGCCCAGGTTTTGTTACTGTTCTCCAGATTTGCGTGGGGCCCACTTTGTGATATTTAGTCGATCGAAATTTAAACATGTTAGTTTACAGTGCTTACATTATATCTCTGACCGGGAATGTCATTTGATCGGTAAACCGCGTTCGATTGCTATAGTTCTTTTAGACGGGTTTGCGAACGTGACATTCGTGTTGATGTTCTGTGTTGTGCTGTGATGTTGCGGATTTGTCGTGGTGGATAGCAGTGTGCAATGGCAGTACAGTTTGAGTTTATTTGTACATTTGATATTGCGGGGCGAGCGTCCAACATGTGGACTGCCGTCACTGCCTGTTGTATAATATTCTTTTGGGACACGACCAGGTTGCGGTCGATGTACCTGTTGTACTATTTTTCATTACTGTACTAGGTTTTTGCCCCGCGATGGAGTGCACGGATAGCCGGGTTCTGGAGGGCAACGGTTCCGCATCTCATGGCTTTGAGAGGCAGAGGGGTCCCACTCTAAAATTGGCAGACTATTCGCCGCACTCGTAGGGGGTACAGGTTGACCCATGGAGGGGTGCTCAATTTACCGGATTCCGTGAAGTGCCGGGTGTTCCATTCACTATGCTGTGGAGGACTACCTCGCTTCAGGTTTTTGGCGGGTAACTTGCCGCACCCGTAGGGGTCTAGGTTTCATTGCACAGGCTATCCACACGACAGGGGAACGTCGGGTTTCAGCAGCGGCTCTGTGAAACTCGGGGATCCCAGATTATCTGTATTGTTCTGTGATGCTTATTACTTTTCTGTAATGTTGCATATTATCACGCCTGGAGCGATTATTGTATATTGGTTTATATACTATTAGATGTTGTATATGTTTTACACCCGCGCTAGTCCAGTCCCCGCTCTGTCGTTAGTTAAGTAACCTAACGGGTGATGACGGGATCCAGTGACGAATGCGGATGGCATATACGTACATTTTATTTTCGTTCTTTTCTGGAGTGATTGATTGATGGGACTGCGTTGATTCTGATCAATGCAAAAAGTTAAACAAACCTGTTTACAGTTGTTGGAACAATTTAAAAAGTGTTATTGCAAAGACGTTTCCTTTTGTTTTGCATAGCGGTATTCAGTGGAATATCCTGCACCTCATTCGACGGGGCAAGGGCCGATATCCCGTCACCGGGACTGACCCCTTGGGCAGAAGTTTTCGTCAGGGTAATAACTTCACTATAGTCGATTACAAGTTTCTTTGCATCGCGGTATTCAGTGGAATATCCTTCACCTCATTCAACGAGGAAAGAGCCGAGATCCCTTCACCGGGAGTGACCTCTTTAGCAAAAGGTTTTCACCACTATATTTTAAAAAGCTATCAGGTTCCTTCAGCGATATCAAGTTCACTACGTTAAAGGTTTTTCGCCAAAAACCAACCGTAGCCCTCCGTCACTTCTTTTGGGTATTCAGTAGTATTCAAGCTATGTATTTTGACCTAACGCCAAGGCATAGTGTTTGGTAGCTGCTGGGTATTCAATTGTTGCATAGATAGATGAGTTGGTTTGGGACAGCCGTTCTGCCATTTTGACCTAACGCCAAGGGCATGTGCGGGTGGGTTCAAATTAACAAGATAGTGATGGGTAGAACTTGGCATGTGACTTATGACATTTTGACCTAACGCCAAGGTTATAAGAGCATGGCGCAAAAATCATATCGGGAGTTTCTAAAGAAACTGAAACTTGCCAAGTATGCACATACCTTCTGGAGTATGAGTAACATGGATGCATTCCATCACGTTATCATGCGATGAGAGTTGGATCCCGATTCCCACTGATGAGTTGGTTTACTCTTCGGGTGATCCCGATTGATTCTTCTTTAGGTTTGGAGGAGAATTTGACAGGACAGTGGGAGGTTTCCGGATTAGATAAAGTGATAACTATTCTGATCTAGGTTAGAGTGCACGTAGAGTGTTTCTTTTCTCTCTCTCTTTGGCAGCGACCTTTGACCGACCCTAGACTATGACTCAGTGACCAAGTTGACCGAACCTTCTTAAAATACTGGCTTTTGGATTGTCTATGTTGCATAAGTCATTGCCACTCCTTCTTTTACCCTTTGCATTTCTCAGAACACCCGTATTACTACGGATATCCACTTCCATTGGATAGATCCATCGTATGGTTATATACGAACTCGAAGGGACTTCTTCGAGGATGGATCCAGGTTCAGGAGAAATAGAATTGGTTTATTCAGTTGTCTTTTATTATCACCTTCTCTCAGGTTGCGAGGGCTCCTTGGTTTAGGAGAGTACACCTATTATGCTTATTGGATAGTCTTATTCCAAACCATAGGCAGGTGCCGAAAGGTAGGGAATGAAGAAAACCAATTAGCCTAAGTAGGGTGTGCAGAAGGTAATATGTAAAGACAAAATAAAGGGATTAGAAAGAGGGCAAAGTAAATTGCGACTGATATCATTCACGACCAAAACCGCGTACTTCATCGCCACTCCTATTTCACCTTTAAAAGAATAAGGTATTATTCAGTTGTCTTTTATCATCACCTTCTCTCAAGATACGAGTACTCCTTGGTTTAGGAGGGTACACCTATTATGTTTACTGGATAGTCTTCTTCCAAACCATAGGCTGATGCCGAACGGTAGGGAAGGAAGAAAACCATTTAGCCTAACAATGGTGTACAGAAGGTAACGACTAAAGACAAATAAAGGGATTTGGAGAGATGGCAATAAAATATACGGTTGAAGTCATGAATTGGATTATGGAAGAGGCATTGCTATGAATACCAGGATACCCCTACGAAACATTTTCATGTTTCAGTGCATTGTTAAAGAAAAACTGTTTTCCCGATTAGACACTTACTCCAAGGGTATGTATTTACCAGGTTTCATTCTCATATTTGTATGGTTTTACAGATGATGAGTGGGAGTAAGTTATTGGGAATTAGGTGATTATCCTCATTATATCGGAATTCGTTGTAATTGGTGATATTTGAGGAAATCGCCAGGGTACAGTTTTCAACCTACGACGCACAGGTTTTGAGTTGTTTAACTCAGCGGACTTATACAGAGTATTGTATGTTGTCCAGTGTCCATCAGGACAAAAGGGTAGGTCCTCGTACTGTGTTCTGTTTACTTATAACTTCTCTAGTTTTTAGACAAGTGTTTCGTAGAAATACAAGGTCTAAGTTTTGAGAAGTTGTGGGTATAAGAATAAAGTAGAGAACCAGGTATCACAAGTATCGGGATTCTTCAAAGAGATCGAAGATGTAGATTCTTGTGAATGGTATTCAGATGATAGTGATGGTTTTGAGAAACGTGTTTCTCTTTCAGGTTACTCATAATTGGATGGATTCCTAAGTTGAGTAATGCTGATTAGCCTCTTTCCATTAAAGTGATATGCACTGGAGACAGCTGCATGATTTGAATATGGTTCCAATTAAATAAGTGCCAAAGTTTCTATATTGGATATAGAATGGATCGTACCTTAAAAGATGTTAAGGTACGGGGAGTTGTCCAGCTTATGCTTAAAACCAGACTCTGGATAACTCAGGGCACATTTCTGTAATGGCTGTTTGTGGGTTGACCCTGGCTATGATGAGGGTTGATATTCTACCATTTGGAAGATCAATAGTGATATTGTTCTTAACTCGCCACAGTTTTAGTAAAAATGGATTTTTCAGAAAACAGTAGTGGGAGTATGGTAGAACTGGAAGTGATTCCAGAACCGCGAACGATTACGGAAAATTTAATAGGACCTATATATTCAATCAGGTTTGACATTCCAATAGCCACTCCGCAGATATGGTGGGTAAACCTCAGACACCCGAGAGGTACTTCGGTAGGCTCAAGGACGGTGACAGGGAGGTTATTATCTACCCAGACTTGACACTACTGTTGTTCCAGGATATGAGACCCGGTAGGAGGGTTGTCGTAGTCAGTGGGAGCAGCGGAAGCATGGTGGGCAAGTAGCTTATGTCTATTTATAGACTAGAGCAGTTATAGCGGAGATAGATCATCTAATTTTGATGTGACAGTCATGGGTTTGACTTCATCAGAATAGGGGATGGATCTGTTAAGAAGGTAGTAGGGTGTGATGTCATGGTATTTGGATGACATACACAAAGTAGGAAGTAAAATTCCTATACTACGATCGGTTGTACTGTGGTCGTCACACAGTTGTTTCTCCAGACAGGATATGGATATAATATTTGATATTCTGGTTTCTAGATCTATGGTTTTAGATCTGGAATTGGGTAGTTTCCCAATGTGGGTACTTTGACAGATATTCTAATCGTTTTTAGAATAGTTGACTCCTAGCATGGTGGTGTACCTGCAGGTGATGGAGTCACCCTCTCTAAAGGTGTCGTATAGACTAAAGTGGAGAGGGCTGTGCATGATTGGCAGATCACTTGCTTAGGCAATTGAGTCAATCGTGAGGTATCAAGTATCACACCAGATGTTGTTTTTGCACTAGATACAATGAGTTTGTATTAATCCAATCCTGGAGAAACATAAGGAAGCAGTTTTAGAACATAATTACATGTTCTATGGATTTGATAGCGGCGGCCTCCTTCGGGAGACGGTTATCATTCCAGGCTTCAAAGGTGACATGGATGACAGAGTGATTGTCAGAGTTACAGTTTTTCCCTCTGACGAAGAGGGACAGTATTATGGACAGGTGGTTCAAGAGGATACTGTGGGTGGCATGGTGCCGGATACTGATTAGGTTCAGTGATCGATACAGTCTAAGAAGTTTGGATTTGGAGTTCATTTATGAACTAGGTCCCATCAGATATCCAGACATATTCTAAGACAGGTATTACTCAATTCGGGAGATGGCTTTCTCCGCGAATTTGAGATTTAGAGAGATATAGAAAGAAACATCTAGGCGGATCCACTCACTGAGGCTATTTCTCGAAGACAATAGTTTTACAAACGGGCTTTGTGAAACTGATTAGTAGAGGAGTTGGATGTTCGGTTTCACACGGGCTGTGAGTAGTCGACATTGCAATAATTAGCCTTGAGTGCAAGTGGGAGATTGTTGGAGATAGTGCCCTCATAGTCAATTATTGGATCGCAGGTACGTGATTGCAATGATTGCGGAGGACCTATACCGGTAGAACAGTCTTACTCGAGATGATAGTATGCTATCTGGTTTGCCTTTATCAGTCGTGTACATGTTCCGGTGACTGATTGCATGTTACACTTTGATAGAGCCCTTAGGATCTTGCTTTACTACCAACAGTATGATGGCGATCATATACGTGAGAGTTGGGTAGTTTATATGCATATCCTTAATTGTGGTCCCTAGTCGTGGGAGTTTCGAGACAGGGCATCGATACTCCGGAGTAGACTAGTGTGTACAGTCGAGACCCCGACGAAGGGCGGTGGCCGGTCTCACAAGCCACTGGTGTCAGTTGGATCACCTAAGATGTATACAGGTGCTCATTGGGTTATGAGTACACCGGACAGGACTCGCCGAGAATCTGCTAGTTAGTACTATACCTATCGTCAGATAGCAGTTCCCTGGTGACATGTGTACAGGTTAGTTCATCGACCTGAGGTCGTCATTTGTCTCGTGTGAGTTCCCACTGTGCTTTGATTTCTACCCTACCACGGCTCAAAGGAGTCGTGCAAACAGGTAGCTTTTGGGTACAGTTCCGAGCCATATGGAGGCACGTGAGCGGATCGGCAGGGGATTCGTCTCTCCCGGTATTGGGGGCGAGGTCGTGCTGTGTCTAGGAGAGCCATTACACAAAGTCCATGGCCATGGCAGGAGATTTACTGGTAGGTACTCCAGTAGTATCTCAGGGTGTTATTGGGCTACACTCCGACACGACTTATACTGCTATTGGGGGTCTGACGTTACTAGCCCCATAGGCGGATATGCGATACTCATTGACGAACGGACCGGACTGTATATACATTGTCACTGTTAGGCTCAGTAGGGTTTCTGGATGAGTTCGCTCATCAGCCTCCCTTGAGGTCAGTCCATGGGCAGTCGTTACGCATAGCTAGTGCCGCTGACGGTTTGTGGTTAAACCCACTGCCAGGGTACTGACGAGTCATTAGAGTCCCCCACAGACAGTTTCCCAAGTTCGGGCGAAACGTTGTAGAGGCCGTATGGTTTTATGGCAGGGTTCGGAAAATGCACGTGCGTTTACGCACGTGTTATTTTTCGGGCAGATAATACTGGTCGGCTTTGGTTTAAGCCGGATCTGAGTATTATATTGAGTAGGTATAATATCTTTGTCTCAGTTGCATTTGTATTCGGTCGTAATACAAATGCGGGTATATTTATACAGTTACGGGGTTATCCTGAAAGTAGTTTCAGGATCACTTTTGGAAGTTGCCAGTTTCCAGTTTTCTATCAGCCGTCTTTTAATATTTGGTTAAAGACGGATTTATCTTTTCTTGGATGAGGGTGAGTCATGCTTCTAGAAGGTTCTAGAAGGTTCTAGAATTTGATGACAAGGTTAATGACTCATGCTTTGATTTCAATGAGGTTTTGTTTTCCTTAAGATATTTTCATGTGTTCACATTATGATATTTTTCTTATGGTCACCCCCCTCTCCTACGATCACCTCCCTTTTTGCTATAAGAGGCCGGCCCCCCCTCCTCTCTCTCACTTGATGTGTTTTCACTTGGAAAAGATTATGATAGTATTTGGGGTGCATGGAATTTCACAGCTCATTTCATTCCATCACCCGATTCCCTCGGTAACTTCATTAACCGATTGTCCACGGACTTGGACGAAGTGAGACAAAGTCATCTACTCATTCTCTACATCATTCTTGGTCGTCTCTTTTGGCAAACTTGACGACCGAGTTGCCTCGAGTCAGAGGCGGGAGCCCGTTTAAAGAATCAGTGATGTGGTGCCACCTGGACGAGCAGATCGGAGATCGAAGAGATCAGAGCAGCCGCAACGGAGCGTGGGATGATGGTTAAAGAACGAAGGACTCGGATCGTTCGGTATAACCTTTCTACACTCTTTACAGTTTGTTAGTTTAGCAATAATGGAAGATCCGGGTTAAAGTATATGATAGCGCCAGTTAAAAAGTTTTTGTTCCGCATTTGGCGACTGTAGACGGCCGGGGCGCTAGCGTAGACTTACAGATGGGACCTGGGTTCCTTGGCCAAAGCTACCGCTCCATTGTTATCACAATACAAAGGTATTGGATGCTCAATGGATGGAACCACTCCAAGTTCAGTAATGAACTTCTTGATCCAGACAGCCTCTTTGGCAGCATCGTTGGCAGCGATGTATTCAGCCTCCATCGTCGAGTCTGCCACGGTTTCCTGCTTGGAACTCTTCCAGCTAACCGCCCCTCCGTAAAGGGTAAAGACAAAGCCCGACTGCGACTTAGAGTCGTCCTTATCACTCTGGAAGCTCGAATCGGTAAAGGACTCCACTTGGAGTTCTCCGTTACCATACACCAAGAGCATCTCTTTAGTCCTTCGTAAGTACTTGAGAATGCTCGTCACAGCTGTCCAGTGACTCTCTCCAGGATCAGCTTGATACCTGCTCACTACACTTAGTGAGTATGCTACATCGGGTCTGGTACATAGCATCGCATACATGATAGAGCCCACAGCCGAAGCATAGGGTATCCCTTGCATGCGAGCTCTCTCCAAATCAGTCTTGGGAGACATCTCTTTGGAGAGAGTGACTCCAGAGATCGTGGGCAAGTTCCCACGCTTGGATTCTTCCATACTAAACCTCTTTAGTATGGTGTCAATGTACCTGGATTGGGACAATCCCAATATCCGTTTGGATCTATCTCTATAGATCCTAATCCCCAATATGCAGGAGGCATCACCAAGATCTTTCATCGAGAATCTTTGTGATAAGAAGAGCTTGACCGATTGCAGCATAGGAATATCATTTCCTATCAAGAGTATGTCGTCCACGTACAATACGAGGAAGACAACCTTACTCTCTGCCACCTTCTTGTAGATACAAGGTTCATCTGGGTTTTTGACGAAATCAAACTCTTTGATAACGACGTCAAAGCAGATGTTCCAACTCCGCGATGCTTGCTTTAATCCATAAATGGATTTAAGCAGCTTGCACACCTTCCCGCTGCTCCCACTGTCTACGAAGCCCTCTGGCTGAGTCATGTATACGCACTCTTCTAAATCACCATTTAGAAAGGCGGTCTTAACATCCATTTGCCAGATTTCGTAATCATGATATGCAGCGATGGAAAGCATGATCCGAATGGATTTAAGCATAGCCACTGGAGAAAAGGTTTCGTCATAGTCCACACCTGATCTTTGACGAAAACCTTTTGCAACAAGTCTAGCTTTGAAAGTCTCCACTTTCCCATCTATACCAAATTTCTTCTTGAAGATCCACTTGCTCCCAATGGGTTTTACCCTTTCAGGAGCAACTTCCAAAGTCCATACTTTGTTGGTGTACATGGATTCCATCTCGGACCGCATAGCATCCAGCTATTTCACTGAGTCCCCACTCGTGATGGCCTGCTCGAAGCTAGTTGGGTCATCATCCTCCATGATGCAATCCTCGCTCCCACCATCCATGAGAAAACCGTAGTATCTCTCAGGTTGGCGAGGAACCCTACTAGATCGGCGGAGAGGCTGAGGTTCATTGGGAGCTACTGAATCTTGTGGTTCCACTAAATCTTCAGTTACGGTTTGTGTATCTGGAACCTCTTCCAGCTCTACCATTTCGCCACTAATTTCTTTTTCAAGAAATTCCTTTTCTAAAAAGGTGGCATATTGAGAAACAAACACCTTTTGTTCTTCAGCATGGTAGAAAAAATATCCTTGTGAATTCTTAGGATATCCCACAAACTTGTAGAGAACTGACCGTGCCTCGAGTTTGTCTGGATTTTGCCTTTTGACATAGGCCGGACAACCCCATATCTTAACTCGTTTAAAATATGGTCTCTTCCCACTCCATATCTCATATGGTGTGGTAGGTACAGATTTAGATGGAACTTAATTCAATAGGTATGCAGCCGTCTCCAGCGCATATCCCCAGAAGGAAATAGGTAACTCAGCTGTGCTCATCATAGAGCGCACCATATCTAATAGGGTGCGGTTCCTCCGTTCTGATACACCGTTGTGCTGTGGTGTATATGGAGGAGTCAGCTGAGAGAGAATCCCATTCTCTTTTAGGAAGTCCAGGAATTCATTGCTCAAGTATTCAACTCCTCGATCAGATCGAAGGATTTTAATATTTTTTCCGGTTTGGTTCTCGACTTCTTGTTTATATTCTCTAAATTTCTCAAAAGCTTCTGATTTGTGTTTCATCAGGAACATATACCCGAACCTAGAGAGATCGTCAGTGAATGTAATGAAGTATGAAGAACCATCCCTGGCATGTGTAGACATGGGACCGCATACATCACTATGTATCAGTCCCAAGAGTTCGGTAACTCTTTCTCCGTGTCCCGTAAACGGAGTTTTGGTCATCTTGCCTTTGAGACATGACTGGCAAGTGTCATAAGATGAAAATTCGAAAGGTTTCAAATATCCATCTTTATGCAACTTAGCCAGTCGTGTCGCATTGATGTGACCTAGTCTACAATGCCACAAGAAAGAATCGTTCAGTTCTGAACTCTTCCTCTTGTGTGTGTTTGTTATGCTCAGAACTGTTGATTGGTTTAGAACATAAATGCCATTGCACAACGTGCCTGATCCAACCAACTTTTGGTTATGGAAAATGTTCATAACATTGTCCTGTAATACAAAATTATATCCTTCTTTACTTAGCAAAGAAACCGATATAATGTTGCATATCAGGTTCGGCATGTAATAGCATTCGTTCAGAACCAATGTATTACCAGTTGGTAATACAAGGTGATATTCCCCGACAGTCTTAGCTGCAACAATTGCACCATTTCCAACTCTGATGTCTTTATCACCTTCTCCAAGTTCTCTACCTTTTCTAAGCCCATGTAACTGATTACATATATGGGATCCTGACCCGGTATCTAATACCCAGGACGTAGGGCTAATGGAGAAACAGTTCTCTGTAACGAACACACCCGAAGAAAATGCATCAACATGTACTTTCTTCAAACGGGTGGCATGGGAATCCTGGTATTCCCCTATATCCTGTTCAGTCCTATAACTCTTATAGGAAAGAACGGAACCAACGTTCCCCAGCACAGTATAACATGCGGGTTCGGTCAATACATCCATATTATTATCTTCATTAGGGCATGAAATGGTCGCTACCTGGAGAGAGAGAGAAGAAAACACTTTAGCGTATGCTCGTGCAAGATCAGATTGGTTATTATCTTATCTAATCAGGATGGCTCCCACTGCTTTTTATCAAATCTTCCTCCAAACCCTAAAAGGAAAGACTAGCCGGGATTAATTACACACTAC
This sequence comes from Agapanthus africanus, assembly GCA_030015575.1. Lineage (NCBI taxonomy): Eukaryota > Viridiplantae > Streptophyta > Magnoliopsida > Asparagales > Amaryllidaceae > Agapanthus > Agapanthus africanus. The sequence continues at coordinate 592,564,116 of CM057337.1, read as the reverse complement.
AAGTTCGCCAATCTTTCAGCCAGGCCAGTGTCGGTACTTTGAGGGAGGTCCCCCGTGCTTTCGCACGAACCTAATTAATGTAAACCTCGTTTTCCCAGAGGCGTAACCTCGTTAACACCTTTCTAGACACCTACTTGATCGGCTAATTGTAATGTGTAAAACTCTCCCAGGAGTAACTCTTACTCGCAGTGGGTATCGGGATCCAACTATCTCATAGAAGGTATGCAATCTCATTGCAAATTTCAACACTTGAAATTCCCGATAATATTTTACCCCTAGCAGCTATATGACCTTAACATAGTCAACAAATCATAAGTGCTAGTCAAGTTCAACCCGTCATTTCCCGATTGAATTAAACCCACCCGCACGACCCTTAACATAGTCAACAAAGTCGCACGACTACCCTAATCCAATCGCATCATATGCTTATACAGATAAGCACTAATTAGCTACCGCACACTACGCCTTAACATAGTCAACAAACGTAGCACGAATACTAACTAGTACTTATCTGAAATGACGGAGGGCTACGTCAGGTTTTTCTGAAAACCTATTGCGTAATGAACATGATATCGTTGTAGAATCAAATGAAGTTTTAAAATGGAATGATTTTGAGGCTTTTCTAGTTTTGCTAAAGGGGTCACTCCCGGTGAAGGGATCGTCGGCCCTTTCCTCATCGAATGAGGTGCGGGATATATCATATATATCACTGTGCAAAGCAAAAGTCAAAAGCAATCAAAAGCAAACCGAGTGTGCAGCATCTGCCAGTTATTGCTAAAGGAGTCACTCCCGGTGAAGGGATCTCGGTCTTTTCCTCATCGAATAAGATGCGGGATATATCATATATATCGCTGTGCAAAGCAATAACTGTAGCTACCTGTTTTGTTTAAAATTCGATTCTACAACATCTTAGGTTTCTTTTCTTTCATTAATCACATTAATGAAGTCCCATCATTTAAGTACCTAAACATCACAGATAAATACGACGTACACTTATGCCATCCGCATTCGCCTCGATGTCCCCTCGTGCACCGTTAGGTTAGGTAACTAATGGCAGAGCGGGGCAGGGCTAGCGCGGGTGTAAAACATAAGTAACGTCTATATAATATATCATATATATCATATACTGTATCCATCACAGAACATCACATGATCACATCACAGATATCGCAGCAGAAGAAACATATGAAATATTGGATATACTAGGACGTCCGTGTTTTCAATACGAGCCAGTATAAAACACGGATTCCACGGTCGTGATGAATAGCCAATCCCACACCCCTAGACCCCTACGAGAGCGGCAAGCAACCCTACCAATTCTAGGGTTAGGAGACCCGGACTCGACTCCTCGAGTTGGTCTCCCACTGGACCCTAGAACCCGGTTACTTGTGCTCCCCTCCTGGGTCTATCCTAATGCGGAAAAGTAAATAATATACAAAAGGTGACAACTTCCGCTACCTGGAAGCGCCCCAAATAAAAGAATATTACATACAAGTTTTTACATGAATGAAAATGAAAAACACTCATCTCACATAAAAACCCCCGGCTATTCAAACACGACAATCCAATATAACATATCTAGCAACACATAACATCACATGTCATCAACGTAAGTAAATATGCGCATCCCAATTGTCGTTGACATATAGCAACGAAACCGGCGATATCACATATTACACTTACGGTCACAGAAAAGAAAGTGTAAAACTACAACAGTTGGAATCCGCAACCTTTTTAGACATCACATGCCTAATCAAATGAAATACTTAAGCATCACATGCCTAACAGTTACAAACCCCGCATTTTAGTCTCATTATCGAAAACTCTTTTCAATATCATATGGGACTAAACTGCTAGATTTATAACATTCATTCAGTTATCTCATAACTGTTTGTGAATTCCAATTATTGTATCCAATTCCGGATAAATAGAATATATTAAACTTTCCGATCGAACATTCGAACACCCAAGTTTTCCCGACACCGATCAACACATGAAATAAGTTCAAAGACATTCATTTCATGCCTCAGTACCAACGGTCCAGCCGTAGAAGGGCCAAGCCAACGCCTCACATGTGGCACGCCGTACTGCCCCAAACCCGAAGGTTCAAAGGGCAGTTCAAGACGGTCACATAATCGAGTTAAGGTTTGTTGTCTTCTAGAGGGTCCATCGCGTTACTTGCACTACTTAGAACGTCGTTAAACTACGGAAAAATCCAACACTTGGAAATTTCCCGACAGGGGAAAAATTGGGTATTTATATCCGGTCGAACTTTTTAACATATTCTAAAATTTATCCGGAAAGCCACATAGACGAAATTTGATAATCCGATCGAACTATCGAAGCTCCAAAACAACCCCAGAAAATGCAACTCTTGAATAAATTTTAAAAATTCCCAGGAAAACCAGCACTGGAAAATAAGAATTACTGTGCAGAATTCATTGTTTAATGAGGCCGTACGGCCGCGGAACCACCGCATGCGCTAAGCTCATGCCGCGGAACCGCGGCGACTTAGTGGATTCGCGCTGTCGAATTTCACAGTAACTCTTAGAATCACCTGCTGATTTTTCTGCATATTTTTAATTTGGAAAAATCCCAGATTTTAGAAAATGTACAGAGATCATTTTGTGAGTTAGGGTTTCGGTTCGTTCGGACTTCAAACTCCGTCTACACTTCGCCTAAGGCTCTAGCTAGGCTCTGATACCACTGTAGGGTTCTTAGGCACTCTATAGAGGTCTCACAAGGCATCGAACATGCCTATTTCAAATTTTATGGGTGCCGAGAAACCCTAATACGGATCGTCGGCTAGATTTCTAGGCGAAATACGAATCTAGTTAACTACTTAACTAAAAGTTAGATGCTACAACCTTTGTAGATCCGATTCTCCACTTCCTTAGCTCCACGTGGGTGTCTTCTCGCTGTCCATCATGAATCCCGAACTCAATCGTCGGCTTCATCAGAGAAACGGGCGAGCTAGGTCGTCGGCTTCGTGTCAAAGACGATCTACGTCGAGGCATCACAAGTTCAAGCTCCGACTTCACAAATTTGTGAAACTTGTGAAGAAAACACCCAAAACAACTTGGCAAGAGGTAGAGGGTGAAGAAATAGGAGGTGGGTTCACTTTAGAATTGGATTTCTCTCACTTTAGCTCAAGTTGCCATTGATGGCATCAAGCTTTTATCTTGAAGATGAAGATGAAGAAGAAGAAAGAATATGATAAGTGTTGAGATAAAATAAAAATAAATCAATACTTATCATAATGTGAACCATAGTTAAGTGTAGAGAATTAACTAAGGTTAGAAGAATGGTTAGGGTTTAGTGTGAAGACAAAATGGTCACAAAGTCAAAGCTTCATGAAGCTTCAACAATGTTCAAGAATGAAAGCAACCATTTTGTATTCTTATCCCATCCTTTTTCCAAAAATGAATAAATAAAAGAATGGATAAATAAAAACCCTAATCACTTTCTTAACCTAAGTTTAATTCTATACACTTAACCAAATGAGCATGCATCATCAAACATGATACAAACATGTGCACAAAAGTATATCACATATACAATTTGCACATCAAGTGAGAATATCCATTTAAAGTGAACCAATACTAGTTAATGCAAAGTAATATATCAAATATATAATTATACATTAAATCATTAAATCAACACTTGACTTAACGATCCGGTCATATCGCATATAACCGACTAGTATCCTATGTATCGGCTTATCGAATCAATGATTCGATAACTAGGTCATATCGAATATAACCATTCGATACATCCATCGTGAGAATGAAATACGGTATCATATACACGCATCATTCTCGGTCCTGCACATATCTCATATGCGCTCCTATTTCGTTTCGCTTGAGCTAGGAAACCTCTGTGTAGGACTCTAAAGACTCGTCAATACGCCGGTAGCAGATGATGATCATATCAAGCACCCACAAGCCGCAAGCGGTCTGCTAAACGTAACGGCCATCCGGGTATTGAACGATCAGAAGATCGACGAGCTAGCCCGCTCACACTCCTGTGAATCCAACCAGTAACACTTACCGTACAGTCCGGTCTGTTCGTCAGATATGTCGCATATCAAGTCTAGGGGTGGTATACGTCAGACCTCAATAACCGATAAGTCGTGCCGATGTGAGGCTCATAACGGGTCGAGAAACTACTGGTAACACTTATCAGCAAATCTCTGATCAGCCCTGGCCAGGGACTTCCCTGTTACGGCCAATCGAGCACTGCGCAACATCAACCCCCAATACCGGGAGAGACGAAACCCCTCCTATCGCTCATTGCCTCCATATGACTCGGGACTGTACCCAAAGACCACCGTTTTGCACGCCCTCATGGACGTGGTAAGGTGGAGATCAAAGCACTGTGGGAATCACACAAGACTCTATGACGATCTCGGGTCTACAGACTAACCTGTACAAGTGTCACCTGAGAACTGCCATCTGACGTGAGGTATAATACCATCTGGGAGTTCTCGGCGAGTCCGTCCAGTGTACCCAGTCTCCACTGAGCACCCGTATACCATCTCTGATGTCAAACACCAATGGATATGGGATCATCCATCGCCCATCTCATGGGTCGAGAAGCGTATACACTAGTCTACTCTGGTATATCGATGCCCCGTCTCGATACACCCACGACTAGGGACCTTGAAGGATGTACTTATGGACTCCCATGTCCCCACTAGTATGATCTTCATCATAGTCCAGGTAGTCAAGTACACATCCTAAGGGCTTTACCAACATGTAACCATAAGACAGTTTAAAGAGACAAGTGTACATGTTAAGATAAAGAGTAACCAGATAGCATACTATCATATCGAGTAAGAAAGTCATCTCTATATATGTCCAAGCATCCAATATAATATACATCATCTGTACAATACTGGCCTCTAGGGCATACATACAACTAACATTACCCGCCTAAACATGAAGCGAGGCAGCCCCCTTCAGCAACGTGAATGGACCACCAAGCACTTCACGGAATCCGGTAACTTGGGCACCCCTCCTGGGTCAACCTATACCCCCTACGAGTGCGGCGAATAGCCCGCCAATTCTAGAGTAAAGCCCCCTCCGTCTCAACGCCATGAGATGCAGGCCTGTCGCCCTCTTGAACCTGGCTATCCGTGCACCCCTCCGTGGGGTAATCCTAGTACAGAAAGTAAAATATACATACAACGGGTACATCGACCTCGACCTGGTCGTGCCCCAAAAGAATAATACAAACAGGCAGTGACAGCAGTCCACATGTCGGACGCTCGCCCCGCAATATCAAATGTACATATAAAACAAAACTGGACTAATATTGCATCCAGGCTATCCCCCACGACCAATCCGCAACATCACAGCACAACACAAAACATCAACGTGAATGTCACGTTCGCAAATCCGTCTAAAAGGGCTATAGCAGATAGACTGGATTTACCGATCAAGTGACATTCACGGTCGCAGATATAATGTAAATACTGTGAACTAGCATATTTAAAATATCTGATCGAACAAATTTAGCGAAGTGGGCCCCAAGCAGTACTATAGTACTTACAGAAAATCTGGGCCCAAAAAGAATGTCCCAAAACCCCTATTTCCTATTCCAAAGCCCACTGGAAAATTTTGGTATAATGAGAACACTTTCCCACTGCAGAACCGCGGCCAAACCAGGGGTTTGGCCGCGTTTCCGCGGTCAAACCAGGGGTTTGGCCGCGTTTCCGCGGTCGTACTAACGAATCATTGGATCGAATTTTCCCAGAATTCTTAGAATTTCCTGCATGTGTTTCTTCAATGACTTGAAAAATTTTTGGAGCTAGAAAAATTTCGACAGAGAACAGATGCACTAAAAATACGGTTTTTGGGATTTTTGTTCGATCGAGTTTTAAACATACTAGAGCAAGCTAGACTAGGTTAACGGCGTGCCTCTGATACCAATGTAAGTGCACGGCGGCGCCCCGGCCGTCGATCCGACGCCGGAAACGCAGAAACGAAAAACTTTGCAAACTAGCAAACCGACACCACCGCGCACAAAAATCCTGGATCGGGCTATTAACCTAGCTACTAGCAAACTAAAAGATAGGTAGAGAGTTATACTAAGCGATCCGTGTCCTTCGGTCTTCGTCTCCACTCCGATCTCCCGCGGAATCTCCGTCCGTTACCTTCTCGTCGGAAAGGACACTACGTAGCCGATTTCTTTTACGGGCTCCCACCTCTGGACCGAGGCAACTCGGGCGCGAAGTTGGCTATCCGACGCGTCCAAGATTTGCTGTAGGCTAGTGTAGAACACTTTGTCTCTTGAGATTATAGAAGTTGCCATGATGGAGAAGAGAGAAAAATGCTTTGGAGGAAAATGGTGCTCACAATTTTTAGCAAGGAAATGAGATGAAGAAAAAACTACACCAAAATGAACCTCTCTCTCTTCCCCCTCAAAGTGGCCGGCCCCATAAAAGAATGGATGAGGGAAAAAGGGAATAATGCAAGTGGGGATAATGTGTGATGATATGAATGGATAAAAGTCACACCATATGCTAATCTCAATCCAAATCAATTCCCATCCAAATCCTTTCTCATTTAAAGCAAGTGAAGAGATATAAAAAGAATCTCATCATGATAAGAATATCATAATGAAGCCATAAATGCAAGAAACCCCCTCCGCAAATGTTATTTGCACACTTGCAAATAACCCCTCCATCAGAAAGTCCGGCCGTGAAGGAACAAAGGAAAATTGGCCGGAACGGAATGCAAACTAGCAAGTTCAGAAAATTGATCCCGTAATAAATTACAGGAAAACCCCGCGACTGCATATACATGCTCGCATTTGTATTCCCACTGAACACAAATGCAAAGAGACAAAATCTAAACTGTCTAATATTAGGATCCGGCTTAAGCCAAAGCCGGCTAGTAAAAACCGTCCGATCACGATCCGTGCAATACCGCACGTATCTGATCGAACGCTGCCATATCTCCATACGGCCTCTACAGTGTTTCGCCCGAAACTTGAGTAACTGTGTGTGGTGGACTCTAAAGACTCGTCAATACTATGGCTGTGGATTTAACCACTAGCACGTCAGAGGTATTAGCCATACGTGACGGGCTACCAGCTATTGACCAAAAGGGACGTCAATGAGCGAACTCATCCTGACACCCTACTGAGCCTGTCAGTGACAATATCCGTACAGTCCGGTCCATTCTTCTATGAGCATCGCATGGCGGGCCTAGGGGGTTGGTAAAAGTCAGACCCCCAAAAGCGGTACAAGTCGTGTCGGAGTATAGCCCAGAACACCCTGAGATACTACTGGAATACCTACCAGGAAATCTCCTGCATTGGCCAAGGACTTTTCATGTACTGGCTCTCCTAGACACAGCGCGACCTCACCCCCAATACCGGGAGAGACGAACCCCTGCAGATCCGCTCACTGCCTCAATGTGGCTCGGGACTGTACCCAACTAAAACCTGTTTGCACGTCTCCTTTGAGCGTGGTAGGGTAGTAATCAAAGCACAGTGGGAATTCACACGAGACAAATGACGATCTCAGGTCGATGATCTAACCTGTACACATGTCACCAGGAAACTACTATCTGACGTCAGGTATAATACCAACCAGCAGGTTCCCGGCGAGTCCTGTCCGGTGTACTCATAACCCAATGAGCACCTGTATACATCTTAGGTGAACCAACTGACACCAGTGGCTTATGAGACCGTCCACCGCCCCTCGTCGAGGTCTCGACTGTATACACTAGTCTACTCTGGAGAATCGATGCCCTGTCTCGAAACTCCCACGACTAGGGACCTTTTAAGGATGTGCTTATAGACTCCAGCTCTCACGTATATTATCGCCCTCATACTGCTGGTAGTCAAGCAAGAATCCTAAGGGCTCTATCAACGTGTATTAGCGACTCGTAAGGTCACCTAAAACAGTACACGATGATAAAGATAAACCAGATAGCATACTATCATCTTGAGTAAGACTGTCCTACTGGGACAGGTCCTCCCTCAATCATTGCAATCACGTGACTGTGATCCAATAATTGACTCTGAGGGCACTATCTCCAACATATGTCACTACTTAACGGTCATTAAGTCCATAAAATCAATTGGTGGAGAGGATACTCGTGTTTAACAAGGGTCTCGTACATGCCCGAGACTACGGTCCACTGTGCCCGGGACATAACCCTGTCAGCTGTGCCGCTAGGCCCACGACCTAATGTATATATATATATATAAATATCACTGATAGCGAATGATCATCCTCTAAATCACTGTACCTCGCTAAATATGAGTTCAATTCCACCTTGATTTCCCCATTCCCCAGGTTATGGTATGTATTCATGAATTAGATAGGTTGTGGACAATACGTATCACTGTCGTTTTCAATCACTTTTTCCACTTATCAATATCACTGTCGTATTTGCCACAACCCAATCACTAATCATTAATATATCGACAATGCAAATGATCACTACGCGGCAGGTATAAATCAAGCATGAAAAATATGCAGAAATGCACTGAGCAGGTATTCATTATTCTATAACGACCAATGCCATGTAATTGATAAAATTCACGATAAATCATACACAAAGAATCGACCAAAACAGTATAAAGGGCGTATGAATTACACTGGATTATCTAAACAATAAAATTTATTTCAGGTCAATCGGTGTTTATGTTAGAGAATTGTCATCGTTTGAAGGCAGCTATCGATTTCTGGGATTCCAGTTCCAGAACTGGAAGCCCAACTTCGCGTGCATTTTATCAGTAATTATTTTCAGATTCAGCTTTTTCCCTAGTTGAATAAAATTTAGTTCTGCCAGTTAAGTTTCCAACGCACCAAACGAATTATCAATCGCTCCTTTATATCAGAAGTTATGTTCAGATTAAAGTGACAATGTAAAGAACATTTCTGCAGAAACTGCAGAACGCACTGACATTCTAAAATACAATTTAAATACCAAACGACAGTAAAACTCCACGGGACCGATTTAAGGTGTTATCTAATTAAGTTATCTATGCTACCATATGGGTCTCTACATATTTTCAGTTTTAAGAAGGTGTGTACAGGTGCTTAGAATTCAGTTTCCCCATAGATTGTTACCCCGGACTGCAGTCCAGAATAATAAGTCTATACAGTTTTCACTATTTAAACCACATGATTTTCTGTGACCGTATACATGGATTCATAGATTATTCAGTTCCCTTCACAACGCGCATAAGCACGCCACGATCCGATTTTTATATAATTTATTATGAAGCTAACAAGGCTGCATGATCAGAAATTCAGTTTTGACGATGCATCCTGAGTGCATCGTATTATGCTTGGAACTTCAATAATTTAACACCAATTTTATGCACACTACCAGTTAACAGTACATGGATCCTTTAAATCATAAATTTGGGGAATTTCAAACGAGGTTTTGGTTCAAGACAATTGATCGAGAACGTAGTATACACATGAAACTATCGATCGGAACTTCGTGTTTCGTCTAATCAATTCAAACGGGATTGATCCCCCGATCCCCACATGTATTAACCCTGGGTTATAGTCCCAATTCCAAATGATCACGCATAACTTTAAGCCATTACAGGTCGTAGTAGCAAACTAGTTGATAACAATACGACAGACACACACCCAATTTCAATTTTCCCATTTGTTTCTAATTGAAATTAAAGAATACCAATTCTAATTGTCTAATCCATTTCAATTGTCTCACAGGTTCAAGATATAGCATGATAAGCAAGTAGAAGATACTTTCCTTAGGCGAAGGTGGGACGGCAGCGACGACGAGCACGATCAAGGCACGATGCGCGCTCGACTGGGCTAGATTGGAGTACTCGGGCTCGGCACTGGCGTGGTGGCGGTCACGGCAAGGGTTTCCAGCGACTCCGTCGAAGTGCTCGAGTGCAGAGGGGATGCCGCCAGTGATCTCAGGTAACTCGGGAATTGGAGCTGGTGAGTTGGGGAGCTCAGGGCTACAGGGAATCGATTGCAGTGGCTCTGGCTCTGGCTCTGGCGAGGTCGGCTGAGGCGACGGGTCGGAGCACAGGTGAGGTGCAGGGGTCGGCGCTGATGGTGGTGGGTGCTCGGGTTGGTGGTGATGAAGATGAGGCGAGGGTGTTGGTGGGTGAGGTGTTGGGAAGGAGGAGAGGGAATGTTGAGGTGCTCGGCGGGCAGTGGTCGGAGATGGGTGTTTGGGTTAGGGTGCGTGGGTGCTGTTGGCTCGGTGTTGGAGGAAAGCAGAAGAGAGTGAGCAGAGAGGGGAGATGAGGGAAGAGAATGGGGGAGTGAGAAAGAGACGTTGGAGAGAAAAGGGGAGGCAGGTGCGGGGATCCCGGGTTCGTTGACGTCGAGATCACGTCGACCTGGAATCGTTCTCGCGGAGGTGAGCACGTGGAAGCGAAGTCGTGGGGGGAGAGCCGTTGGGCCTTGGAGCTGTTGGGGTGACGCGTGTGTCGCGTCTTCTTGGGGCGCACACGGGTCATGGGGAGATGGGCGCGAGAAGCGGGGGATCGTGGGGGAGTCATTGGGGAGAGATGGCAGGAAAAGAGTGAGCGGGGGAGGAAGACGAGGGAGCGGGTCGGGTCGGGTTGGCAAGGGTCGGGTCGGGTAGAAAATAGGAATGGGTTAGGATAATTAGTTTTGTGTTTAGGAAATTAATATAACAAATATATATATATATATATATATATATATATGAAATAAATTTGGATAAAAATCTGGAAAAATACGGGAAATTTTATTTGGAACTGGGGATTTACATCATACCCTCCTTACAAAAATTCCGTCCTCGAAATTAAAACAAAACAACGGGACCACACTATACAAATAAATGTGGAAAACGTGCACGGATGTCCTCCTCGCGTTCCCTGGTAGACTCCCCTGGAGAACGACCACCCCAAGAAACACGAACCAGTGGAATGACCCTGTTTTTCAGCACTTTATCTTGACGATCGAGAATGGTGGTATGCTGCTCCTCGTAGGACAGATCAGTGCCCAAAGTTAACTCCAAATTATCAAGAATATGGTTGTCGTCCCGAATATAGCGCCTCAACTGGGAAACAGGAAAAGTATTGTGCACACCGGCTAACGATGGAGGTTAGGCAAGTCGATAGGCCACCTCTCCCACTCGCTCTAGCACCTCAAAAGGTCCGATGAATCGGGGACTGAGTTTCCCGCGACCTCCAAACCTGATAACACCGTGGGTAGGAGAAATCTTCAGAAATACATGATCTCCAACCTCAAATTCTAGCGCTCTCCTGCTGGCATCCGCCCAGCTCTTCTGTCGGTCCTGACCCATTTTAATGCGCTGTCTGATCATCTGTATCTTGTCTACCGTCTGAACAATAAGTTCGGGGCCCAGTAATCTCCGTTCTCCAACGTCATCCCAACAAACAGGGGATCGACATTTCCGTCCGTAAAGCGCCTCAAATGGAGCCATCTGGATGCTAGCTTGGAAACTGTTGTTATAAGAAAACTCCACCAGATGAAGGTGATCCTCCCAAGAACCCTAGAAGTCTAGCATGCAAGCCCTCAACATGTCCTTGAGCGTCTGAATAGTACGTTCGGACTGTCCGTCCGTCTGGGAATGATAAGCCGTGCTAAACTTGAGACGTGTACCCAGACTCTCCTGTAAGCTCTTCCAAAAGTGTGAAACAAATCTGGTGTCTCGATCCGACACTATACTGACCGGGACTCCGTGAAGTCGCACCACCTCCTGCATGTATTTCTCCGCAAGCGACTCTGTCGATTGTCCTACACGGAAGGGTACGAAGTGCGCAGCTTTCGTAAGACGGTCGACGATAACCCAAACCGCGTTGTTTCCCCTTGGGCTCCGTGGTAAGGCAGTCACGAAATCCATAATGATGTGCTCCCACTTCTACTCGGGTATCGGAAGCGGTTGCAACAGTCCAGCCGTCCTCTGGTGCTCTGCTTTTACTTGCTGGCATACCAAACACCTGGATACAAACCGTGCAATCTCTCGCTTCATCCCGTTCCACCAAAAATGTTGACTTAGATCCCGATACATTTTTCGTTCCTCCTGGATGCACAGAATAAGCCGAACTATGAGCCTTAGCTAAAACCTCTTCTCGAATACCTCCCTTGGGGACGCAGAGTCTGCTACCGAATCTTAGAGAACCATCCTGATGTATGAGTAAGTCCGTCCTCAGCCCGGCTTCCACCTGCTCTCTGAACTTTTGTAATCGAGGATCATCAGCCTGCGCCGCCTTAATGCGATCGATCAGAGAAGATTGCACCTGTAACTGCCAGAATTGCCCGATTGCACTCGGTGTAACAACTTCTAGTTCGAGCTTCTGAAAATCCTCAATGATGATCTTCTGACTGGTCAACATCATGACCGCTGGCTTGCGACTTAGAGCGTCTGGTATGACATTTACCTTCCCCGGATGGTACTGTAATTCCAAGTCGTAGTCCGCCATTAATTCTAGCCACCGGCGTTGCCTCATATTCAATTCTCTCTGAGTGAACACGTACTTCAGACTCTTGTGATCCGTGTACACTTCCACCTTTTCGCCCAACAAGTAATGTCTCCAGATCTTCAGTGCGAAAACCACTGCGGCTAACTCCAAGTCGTGCGTTGGGTAGTTCCTCTCGTGATTCTTCAGCTGTCGTGAGGCATAAGCAACTACCCGACCGTGCTGCATCAGGACGCAGCCTAAGCCTTTCCCCGAAGCATCGCTATGTATCACCAACCCGCATGAATTATCTGGTACGGTAAGAATAGGTGCCGTGGTCAACTTCTGCTTTAGTACCTCAAAAGCCTGAGTACACTTCTCCGTCCACACAAACGGTACTTCCTTCCGCGTCAGCATCGTCAAAGGTTCAGCGACCCGGGTAAAGTCCTGAACGAACCGCCGATAATATCCTGCCAATCCCAAGAAACTTCTGATCTCGGCCACTGACTTCGGAGTCGGCCAATCTATAACAGATTCGATCTTCGTTGGGTCCACTAAGATGCCTTCGCCCGAAACAACGTATCCCAAGAACTGCACTTTGTCGAGCCAGAACTCATACTTGCTCAATTTTGCATATAGCTTCTCTCCCCGAAGAATTTGTAATACTGTCCGCAGGTGTTCAGCATGCTCCTCCTGGGTCTTAGAGTAGACTAGAATGTCGTCGATGAATACAACGACAAACGTGTCCAAGTACTTCGCAAACACTCTATTCATCAGCTCCATAAATATAGCTGGAGCATTGGTAACACCGAACGGCATCACAAGAAACTCATAATGCCCGTATCGCGTCCTGAAAGCTGTCTTACATACATCTTCGGCCGTTACTCTGATCTGGTGATAGCCCGAACAAAGATCCAACTTCGAAAATACCTTGGCCCCACCCAACTGATCAAATAAATCGTCGATACGCGAAATAGGGTATTTTTTCTTTATTGTAACCCTGTTCAGCTCTCGGTAATCTATGCACATCCGTAGCGATCCGTCCTTTTTCTTCACCAACAATACTGGTGCACCCCACGGCGACGTGCTTGGGCGAATAAATCCTTTCTCCAGGAGTTCTCCAATTTGTTTCTTCAACTCTGCCAACTCAACTGGCGCCACCCTATAAGGAGATTTGGAGACTGGCGCTGTTCCTGGAATCAAGTCAATAGAGAATCCCAAGACACGGGGAGGTGGTAGACCAGGCAAATCTTCAGGAAACACATCAAGAAAATCCCGAACGATCTCTGGGGCTGGACTCTCATCAATCTCCATAGCTGTCAATGCTTTTGGCTTGGCTCTAAATTGGCTGGCTCCAAAGAATCGCTCCCGCCTTCGAAAACAAATTTAGGGTGATTGGAAATGCGGAAAGTCACCTTCCTTTCTCGGCAATCAATAATTGCATGGAATGCACTCATCCAATCCATCCTGAGAATCGCATCATAACTGCCAGTCCCGATTAGAAGGAAATTTGCATAGAATTCCCTGCCGCATACTACCACCGGACATAAGCTACACTCTTGATCGGACATGATAATACCATTACCCGTATGTATCTCCCAACCCTTGGTTAACGGGTCGTGAGGTATAGAGTGTATGTGGACCAATCGCGTAGAAATGAAACAATGCGAAGCACCCGAATCGAAAAGAACTCTAGCTGGTACAGAATAAACGAGGATGGTACCTGTAACCACATCTCCAGAAGCCTCTGCCTGCTCGGCGGTTAGGGTGAAAGCCCGTCCCTGATTCCGACCTGAAATAGTCTGCCTCTGATCGAAGGACCGTTGCTGGCGCACCCGAGGTGGACCCCTCTGAGCTGATGTGCCATACGAAGGTTATTGTTGCTTGAACCCTCCCTGTAGCTCAGATCTCTGTGGACACCCGTTGATCCTGTGCTCGCTGGATCCGCAAATCAGGCACTGCCCTTTATCTCTGCGGCAATCTCTCTGCAAGTGTCTTGGCCTCTGACAATAATCGCAAAATAGGGCTCTCCGCTGCGGCTGCTGAGGTGAGAAGGTACGCTTCATCTGTGTGACACCTGGCCTGTGAACTGGGATGGCTCCATGGGGCGGAATGGTAGGCCATGCCGGAACTACGTGAGGTCTTCTGTCCATTGATCGTTGGTCCTTGTCCTTCTCTGCTAGTCTTTCCTGTACTCGGACAGCGTTCAAAACTTGGGCGAAGGTTGGTAGGTCGAGAGACGCGATGAGTTGCAGTTCAATATCGAGCACTTGCTGGAAGCGTCTTGCCCTGGCGGACTCGGTGGCTACCATGTACGGTGCGAAGTGACTCAGCCGATTGAACTCTGCGGCGTAGACATCCACTGAGCGTCCATTTTGCTTCAACATAATAAACTTTTCTTCTATCTCGTCCTTGGCAGTAGCCGGAAAGTAATGATCCAGGAAGCACGTGGAGAACGTGTCCCATCCAATAGGTTTCTCTAGCTGGCTCTCGTCTACGGACCACCACGTGTGGGCCTCGTCTTCTCATTGAATCTTTACTACGTTCACCCTGTCGTCGTCAGGAATTCGAGCGGCGGTCAGGAGGTTCTCTACGTTGATGAGCCATTGTTCGTCCTTAAGTGGACTTGCTGATCCCGTGAACACTGCTGGATGAAGTCTCCTGAAATCTGAAATGGTACCAACCCTAGCCTGTATGGTCGGTACGAGCGTGCCCTCCGGGGCGGCAGGAACAGCCGTAGATCTCTCAAGGCCGGTAATTGCGGTCTCTTGTACCGCCTTCAATCCCTCGGCCATAAGATCGGTCTTTCTCTCTTGAGCTTGGGCCAGGGTCGTCAGTGTGCTAAGAATATTCTCAGTACAATCATGGTGACCGGCACCTGAGGAGTCCATATTCCTGAAAGATCAAAAGAAATCAGATTCAAGCAAGGCTTCACAATGATTCAACGATGATTAGAAAGTGAGGAAGAATGCAATAAGGAAAACGCTAAGGGTGTAACTCAATCTAGAGGTCCCTCCACGGAACTGTAATTTCATCCAAAACCTGGCTCTGATACCAACAAAACCAAGTCTTGCCCCGCTTCCCAAAATACGGAATGCGAGGGATGACTAGGCAAGCCATGCTCCTACGATTTGGGAATAATCCCGCCGTAGTCACACTTCGGCTTCTAGTATTACATGGTGGTTAATAAACAGTGCTTGAGTAAAGGAAAAATCATAGTTCACGACTTTATTACATTGCAATTTAAAAGAGTTCGAGGTACATTTATTTCACAGAATAAACAACTAACCAATAACAAATGCTGAAATCAATGAAAGTAGCGCTGGTGGTGCAGTCTAGATCTCCGTAATCTCGAAGGATAAGTCCTGCTCCTGGGCTGGATCCACTTCGTCCTCTGAGCATGCACACTCAGGTCGTCAGGGCGACACATATAGCAATAAATATGTATAATAAGCGTGCAATATTATTAAACATGGGGAGTACAATGGATTGCAGAACATGTATATAATAACATCAACGGAATATGAATAGTGCACTATAAGTAACATGTCGGTGAACTAAGCAATGTATATGTCACTACTTAGCGGTCATTAAGTCCATGAAATCAATTAGTGGAGAGGATACTCATGTTTAACAAGGGTCTCGTGCATGTCCGAGACTACGGTCCACTGTGCCCAGGACATAACCTTATCAGTCGTGCCGCTAGGCCCACGACCTAAAGTATGTATATATATATATATATATATATATATATATATATATATCACTGATAGCGAATGATCATCCTCTAAATCACTGTACCTCATTAAATACGAGTTTAATTCCACCTTGATTTCCCCATTCCCCAGGTTATGGTATGTATTCATGAATTAGATAGGTTGTGGACAATACGTATCACTGTCGTTTTCAATCACTTTTTCCACTTATCAATATCACTGTCGTATTTGCCATAACCCAATCACTAATCATTAATATATCGACAATGCAAAAGATCACTATGCGGCAGGTATAACTCAAGCATGAAAAATATGCAGTAATGCACTGAGCAGGTATTCATTATTCTATAACGACCAATGCCATGTAATTGATAAAATTCACGATAAATCATACACATAGAATCGACCAAAACAGTATAAAGGGCGTATGAATTACACTGGATTATCTAAACAATAAAATTTATTTCAGGTCAATCGGTGTTCAGGTTAGAGAATTATCATCGTTTGAAGGCAGCGATCGATTTCTGGGATTCCAGTTCCAGAACTGGAAGCCCAATTTCGCGTGCATTTTATCAGTAATTATGTTCAGATTCAGCTTTTTCCCAAGTTGAATAAAATTTAGTTTTACCAGTTAAGTTTCCAACACACCAAACGGATTATCAATCGCACCTCTACATCAGAAGTTATGTTCAGATTAAAGTGACAATGTAAAGAACATTTCTGCAGAAACTGCAGAACGTACTGACATTCTAAAATACAATTTAAATACCAAACGATCGTAAAAATGCACAGGACTGATTTCAGGTGTTAGATAATTAAGTTACCTACGCTACCATATGGGGCTCCACGCATTTTCAGTTATAAGCAGGTGTGTACAGGTGCTTAGAATTCAGTTTCCCCCATAGATTGTTACCCCGGACTGCAGTCCAGAATAATAAGTCTATACAGTTTTCACTATTTAAACCACATGATTTTCTGTGACCGTATACATGGATTCATAGATTATTCAGTTCCCTTCACAACGAGCCTAAGCACGCCACAATCCTATTTTTTTATAATTTATTCTGAAGCTAACAAGGCTGCATGATCAGAAAATTCAGTTTTGACGATGCATCCTGAGTGCATCGTATTATGCTTGGAACTTCAATAATTTAACACCAATTTTATACACACTACCAGTTAACAGTACATGGATCCTTTAAATCATAAATTTGGGGAATTTCAAACGAGGTTTTGGTTCAAGACAATTGATCGAGAACGTAGTATACACATGAAACTATCGATCGGAACTTCGTGTTTCGTTTAATCAATTCAAACGGGATTGATCCCCCGATCCCTACATGTATTAACCCTGGGTTGTAGTCCCGATTCCAAATGATCACGCATAACTCTAAGCCATTACAGGTCGTAGTAGCAAACTAGTTGATAACAATACGACAGACACACACCTAATTTCAATTGTCCCATTTGTTTCTAATTGAAATTAAAGAATACCAATTCTAATTGTCTAATCCATTTCAATAGTTTCACAGGTTCAAGATATAGCATGATAAGCAAGTAGAAGATACTTGCCTTAGGCGAAGGTAGGACGGCAGCGACGACGAGCACGTTCAAGGCATGATGCGCGCTCGACTGGGCTAGATCGGAGTACTCGGGCTCAGCACTGGCGTGGAGGCAGTCACGGCAGGGGTTTCCAGCGACTCCGTCGAAGTGCTCGAGTGCAGAGGGGATGCCGGCAGTGAGCTCAGGCGACTCGGGGATTGGAGCTGGTGAGTTGGGGAGCTCGGGGCTGCAGGGAATCGATTGCAGTGGCTCTGGCTCTGGCGAGGTCGGCTGAGGCGACGGGTCGGAGCTCAGGTGAGGTGCAGGGGTCGGTGCTGATGGTGGTGGGTGCTCGGGTTGGTGGTGATGAAGATGAGGCGAGGGTGTTGGCGGGTGAGGTGTTGGGAAGGAGGAGAGGGAATGTTAAGGTGCTCGGCGGGCAGTGGTCGGAGATGGGAGTTTGGGTTGGGGTGCGTGGGTGTTGTTGGCTTGGTGTTGGAGGAAGGCAGAAGAGAGTGAGCAGAGAGGGGAGATGAGGGAAGAGAACAGGGGAGTGAGAAAGAGACGTTGGAGAGAAGAGGGGAGGCAGGTGCGGGGATCCCGGGTTCGTTGGCGACGAGATCACGTCAACATGGAACCGTTCTCGCGGAGGTGAGCACGAGGAAGCGAAGTCGTGGGGGGAGAGCCGTTGGGCCTTGGAGCGGTTGGGGTGATGCGGGGGACGCGGTCTTCGTGGGGCGCACGCGGGTCAAGGGGAGATGGGTACGAGAAGCTGGGGATCATGGGGGAGTCATTGGGGAGAGATGGCGGGAAAAGAGTGAGCGGGGGAGGAAGATGAGGGAGCGGGTCGGGTCAGGTTGGCAGGGGTCGGGTCGGGTAGAAAATAGGAATGGGTTAGGAAAATTAGTTTTGTGTTTAGGAAATTAATATAAAATATATATATATATATATATATATAATTGAAATAAATTTGGATAAAAATCTGGAAAAATACGGAAAATTTTATTTGGAACTGGGGATTTACAGGATCTAACTGACAAGCAAATCCAAAGGGTATGGAAACCACCTAAATCTAAGTCGATATATATATATATATATATATATATATATATATACATATAATAGTCGGTGATCCCGCCTCAATAGTATCACATACGATACAATATACAATATGACATTCTCGAGTCAAGAGTGCGGATCTATCATCAATATATAGCTCGTACGTAAATCCATCGTATGGCATCCCAAATCTGGGTACGGGTCGAATCCCACATTTATATCATCAATTATCTGGTATCCTTATCATCATATCACATGAACTGGGGTACTGATCCAAGTCTAGTACAAACTGATACCATCAACATATATGAATGTGTGTGTATGAAAACACATCGCCTACCAATCCGCTATCATCACATGTCGTATCTCATAATTCGATTCAAAACACATCACCGATCTCGTGGCATCATGCCCAATCTCATCGACTCATCTCCAAATATTATCCACTATCCTTATTATTCAACTATAGGTATACGTATATATATACATAGCCCCATACCTATGTGAGTGTCTATATATATACGTATCCCTATATACGCACAAGTAATAATAATGCATGCAGGGGTGTGTGTGCGTGTGTGCAGACCTATTCTATGGTTCGCAACTAAGAAATCAACCACGACACTTGTTAGTGTTTATGCCCTAGAAGGCCATTACTGTATCATACTAGTTTGTATATTACTTAATGGAAGCTTGGGATATTCACATGTATATAACAGTCTTGCTGAACATGGTAGTATGCTACTTGGTTTTTCTATCTTAATATGTGAGTGTACGTATTGATAGAGCTCTTAGGATCTTGCTTGTCTACCAGCGTTGTGATGGCAGTTACACTAGTGGGGGCTGGGTAGTCTACAAGCACATCCTTATTCAGGTCCCTGGTCGTTGGATTATCGAGACAGAGCATCGATACTCCGGAGTAGACTAGTGTGTACGCTTCTCATCCCAGTTGGGGAGATGGTCTGTCCCACAGCCGTCAGTACGTCGTACTGGAGATAGTATGCAGGTGCTCGTTAGGTTACGGGTACACCGGACAGGACTCACAGGGAACTGTTGGTTGGTTTTATACCAGTCGTCAGTAAACAGTTCCCAGGTGACATGAGTACAGCATAGTCCGCAGACTTGACACTGCTACTTCGCCTCGAGTGTGTCCCACTGTTCTTAGATTGCTACCCTACCACGGCTCAAAGGAGTCGTGCAAACAGGTAGCAGTTGGGTGCAGTCCCGAGCACTTGGAGGCAGTGGCGGTTAGACAGGATTCGTCCCTCCCGGTATTGGGAGTTGATATCGCGCTGTGTCAGAGAGCCATTACGCAAAGTCCCTGGCCAGGGCAAGCGAGATTTGCTGGTAGGTTCCAGTAGTTTCTCAGGGTGTAATGGGCTTCGCTCCGACACGACTTATACCGCTATTAGGGGACTGAAGCTTGCCGCCCCCCTAGGCCCGATATGCGATAGTCTTGGACGAACGGACCGGACTGTATGGAGATTGTCACAGCAGGCTCAGTAGGAGTTCGGATGGGTTTCCTCATCGGCCTTCTTATCGACCACTACCTGGGGACCGTTACGTACAGCTAGTGCCGCTTGCGATCTGTGGTTAAACCCACTGCCAGCGTAGTAGTCGAGTCTCTAGAGTCCCACACAGAGAGTTTCCTACTCCAGGCGAAACGATATAGAGGTCGTATGGTTTTACGACAAAGGGTTCGGACGCATATGTGTGTTTACACACTTACGTCGTTTGGACAGTTTTTACCAGTCGGCTTTGGTTTAAGCCAGTTACTGGTATCCGGTTATTGGATTTTTACAGTCTAAAGTTTTTCCGTATTTTTGCGGATCGGAGGGGCGTTCTCGTAATTACGCGAGAAGCTTCTAGAAGTGGTGACTAAGGAGGTTTAGGTGTCATATGCAATGAATGAGATTAGTGAGTCATGAGGGTGATTCATTCATGTCATTAAAGCATCATAAATGCTTAATGACTCATGACAATGAATCACCATTAGATATTTGTGAAGCATGCTTATTCATCATGTATTATTCTTTTCTTCATAAAAGAGAATGCTTCATATTTATTATGATACTCAATAATCTCATCTCATTATTATCTATACATTCTCTCTCCTCAAGCTCTCTCTCTTCAAAACCCTAATCCTCACCTCTCATGTGTTGAGAACTAGGATTAGTTAGACTAAACAATCCATAACCATCACTCTATCTCAATCTATCTTCTTTAATTAGCAATCCAAGAAGATTAGTTGCCTCAAGTTTAGAGGCTAAGCTTGGAGTTTTGCTCTCGGGTGGATCGTCTACTACAAAGAGAAGGCCGAGGAAGACAAGGAGATCGTAAAGACGAAGGAGTTGGTTCATTAGGTATAATCCCTAAACACAGTAGTTTAGAAACACTTTGTGTTTGGTTATTTATAGTTTAGCTTCGATTCAAGCGGTTAGTCGATGTTCGTTCACTAAACAAGTTCGTTTTTGAAAATTCCGCCTCCCCACAAGCATTGGGGTGTAGTACATCTACTTACAGTGGTATCAGAGCCTCGCTAAACAATAAATAACTTTATTGCAAATTTGTACGAATTTCGAACGGAAAAACGAAGCCGGAAAACCCTAAAAATATCAGTTTTCTGTCGATTTTAAAATGATGCCCTAAAATTTTTCAGGGATGTGCAGAAAGCTTGAAAAGCATCCAGTAGAACACCTAAGAAATTTGGGCCCATGACTCGGCTAAAGCGCCGCGGAAGCGCGGCGGATCCCACACGATTTGCCGCTGTTCCGCCGCCGAGTTTCCGAGTCATGAACCCAAATTTCTTGTGTGGGTCCCCTGTGATATTTGGTATTTTCTGGTAATTTTTAATTTTGCTCAGGTTTCAAGTTTACAGAGCAGTATTGGAGCAATATTAAATGCGTTTAATCTATCGAAATTGTACAGTATTTGCATATTGGATTATATCTGTGATTGTTTAATGTGTTCGTAAACCTCCCCTAACTGCTAGTATGTCGGTTGGCAGGGGGTTGCACATTTCTGTAATGGTTTTATCTGTTTGTGCATATGAACTGTATTGGACTGTTGTGGTGTATAGCCGGGGTTATGCAATGGGTTATTATTTAATTCATTTGTTGTAAATGTAATTTGTTGTAATATTATTTTTGCGGGGCACATCCAGGTTGCGGTTGTAGCCACCGTTGTATTATTTCATTTTACTGTTTCTGCTCCTAGGACTGACCCAAGGTGGGGTGCATAAACTGCCGGGCGGGTAGTTTGCCGTACCCGTAGGGGTCGAGGGTGGGGTAATGGCTATTCATCACAACTGTGTTATCCGTCTTTTCTTGCAGGCTCAAAAGAAATACGGATTGCTTGCAAATCCAATTAAGTTCATCTGTGTTCTGGAATGTATATCATTGCGTCAGACGAATGTAAAATATCTATATATATGATAGCTATTTAGACGTCACTTATGTTTTACACCCGCGCTAGCCCAGCCCCCGCTCTGTCGTTAGTTAAGTAACCTAACGGGTGATGACGGGACCCCGTGGCGAATGCGGATGGCATAAGAGTACGTTGTATTTTCGTTGTTTTCTGCAATGATAGGTTAATGATAGGACGCATTATCCATAATGCAAAGAAAAACAAACCAAAGTTTAAATCGTTGGAACAATTTAAAAGAAACCACTCGGTTAATTTTAAAAACAGATATTTTTAAATGCGGAGCTTTAACCACTCCTTTTAAAAAGCTATCAGGTTCCTTCGGTTATATCAAGTTCACTACGTTCACGGTTTCGCCAAAACCAGTCGTAGCCCTCCGACATTTCTTATGGATAGTCAGTAGTATTCAAGCTGTGTTTGTTGGCTTTCGTCAAGACATAGTGTTTGGTAGCTGCTGGGTATTCATTTGTTACATAGATAGATGTGTTGGTTTGGGACAGTCGCATTACCTTGTTGGCTTTCGTCAAGGGTATATACGGGTGGGTTCAAATTAACAAGATAATGATGGGCAGAACTTGACATGTGACTTATGATTTGTTGGCTTTCGTCAAGGTCATAAGAGCATGGGGCAAAAACTTATATCAGGAATTTCTAAAGAAACTGAAATTTGCAAAGAGATGCATACCATTTGGAGTTTGATGAATGTTGGTAGGATTCCTTCAACATTATCATACGATGATATTTGGATCCTGATCCTACTGTGAGTACATGCTACTTATCAGGATATTCGTCACTTAACGATCAATGCTATAAACCAAGTAGGTGTCCAGAAAGGTGTTAGCGGGGTTACGCCCCCAGAGAAAAGAGGTTATTTAATTAAAGAACTTCGCGAAAGCGTTGGAAAACCTCCCTCGAAGTATCGACACTGGCCTGGCTGAACGGTTAAGCAAGTATTGTACGGTGAGAATAGTCCTGGCTAATTCTTCTTTTATGGTTTGAGGAAGGATTCGAGAAACAGTGGGAGCCATCCAGTTTAGATAAACTAAAAACCACTCTAAACTTGCAAGAGCATCATGCTAAAGAGTTTTCTTCTCTCTCTCCTAATTGCATCGACCCTGAAAATGACTGGACTTAAGTTACTTTTAGAGAAAAATATACTGACAGGGACAAACTATAAAGATTGGCTGCGGAATGTCAAAATGGCTTTGACCTATGACAAATTAGGGTACATCCTCACCGCTATGGCACCTGCTGTCCCTGGTCCCAAATCCAGCAATGCGGATAAGGAAATCCGCAAAACCTGGGATTTAGATTGCGCGAGAGCCAAGTGCATCGTGCTTCCCTCAATGAACAATGAACATCAGAGGAGGCACGAGGATATGTCCCTAGATGGCATATTTCTCCATACAAAGGAACTTTATGGAGAGCAATCTCGTATAGCAAGATACGAGACCTCTAAGAACTTGTTTCGAGCGAGGTTGGCTGTCGGGTCATCGGTAGGAGAACATGTCCTAAAGATGATCGGCTATATTGAAGAGCTCGCAGACCTTGGGACGACTTTGGATAATGAGCTGTATACAGACCTTATTCTCCAGTCCCTTCCTCCCACCTACGCCCAGTTTATCCTCAACTTCAACCTTCAAGGAAAAGAAGTTGAACTTGCGGAACTCCTGAACATGTTAAGGAGTGCAGAGGGCACCTTGCTGAAGGCAAGGGATGTTTGTTGGCGGTGCATCTTCTTCCGGGTCCAAGGTTAGGGCCAAAGGAAGGAAGAAGAAGGCCGCACCCAAACCTAGAGGAGGTATAAGTAAGGTGAGAGGGAAGGGAAAGAAAAAGTTTGCGGTACCGGTAGTAGGCCAAGATGAGTGCTTCCATTGTCACAGGAAAGGGCACTGGAAGAAGGATTGCAAGGCGTGGAACGCCAAGAACCAGGAACCGAAGCAAGCTGTGGCTTCGACTTCAGGTGTGTTTGTAATTGAGAATTGTCTGTCGATCAACTCTACTTCCTGGGTATTGGATACCGGATCAGGATCTCATATTTGCAATTCATTGCAGGCACTGAGAAACCGTAGAGTGCTGAAGGAAGGTGATATGACCCTAAAGGTTGCTAACGGAGCTAGCGTGGGAGCTGCGTCCGTCGGGGATTATCACCTAGGATTGACGAGTGGACACATTTTGGTTTTACATAACTGTTATTTTGTACCAAGCTTAACGTGTAATATCATATCAGTTTCCTTGTTATCAAATAAAGGTTATGATTTCACGTTTGTAAGAGATGTTGTTAACATCCACCTTAATCATGGTTTGATTGGGTCAGGTACTCTAAATAACGGTATATATGTTTTAAACCAACTCCAAATTTTCAATGTCCAGAACACACTAAAAAGAAAGTCTCCAGATTTAAATAAAGCTTTCTTATGGCATTGTAGACTGGGTCACATCAATAAGAGAAGGTTGACTAAGTTGCATAGAGAAGGATATTTGGACTTGTTCGAATATCAAACTTATGACACTTGTCAATCTTGTCTCAAAGGAAAGATGACAAAGACTCCATTCACTGGACAAGGAGTAAGAGCGAGCGAGCTTTTAGGACTCATACACAGCGATGTATGTGGTCCAATGTCTACACATGCGAGAGGTGGTTATTCCTACTTCATTACTTTTACAGATGATTTCTCTAGGTATGGACATGTTTTCTTGATGAAGCATAAATCCGAGGCCTTTGAGAAATTCCTGGAATACAAGAGTGAAGTGGAAAACCAAACAGGAAAAAGTATTAAGACACTGAGATCTGATCGAGGTGGAGAATACTTAAGTGCCGAGTTCCTAGATTATCTAAAAGAGAAAGGAATTCTCTCTCAGCTTACTCCTCCATACACTCCACAGCATAACGGTGTATCGGAGAGACGGAATCGAACCCTATTAGATATGGTATGATCCATGATGAGTAATGCTGAGTTACCGCGATCATTCTGGGGTTATGCACTAGAGACAGCTGCATATATTTTGAACAAAGTTCCAACCAAAACTGTGCCTACCACACCATATCAGATATGGAGTGGGAAGAAACCCTGTCTTCAGTACCTGAAGACGTGGGGATGTCCAGCTTTTGTAAAAAAGCAGCATTCGGACAAGCTCGAGGCACGCTCAGTAGAGTGTAAGTTTGTGGGATATCCAAAGAACTCTATGGGATATTATTTCTATTACGCAGAGGAACAAAAGGTTTTTGTTTCTCGTCATGCCCGCTTCTTAGAAACTGAATTTTTAGAAAATCAGAAGAGTGGGAGCGTAGTAGAACTGGAAGAAATTCCAGAACCACAAACTGCTACTGAAAGTTTGGTAGAACCAGGAGTTCAAGAAGAACAGGACATTCCCGCACCCCTCCGCAGGAGTAGTAGGCCGTCTCATCCGCCTGAGAGATACTACGGTTTTCTCATAGATGGGGATAGAGAGGATTGCATCATAGATGATGATGAACCTACTGACTTCCAGCAGGCCATCCAGAGCGGCGACTCGGTACGATGGCTAGATACAATGCGGACCGAAATGGAGTCCATGTACACCAACAAAGTATGGACTTTGGACTTTGCTCCAGATGGGGTAAAATCTATAGGATGCAAATGGATCTTCAAGAAAAAGATTGGTGTAGATGGACAGGTGGAAACCTATAAGGCTAGACTTGTTGCAAAGGGTTTTCGTCAAAGACCTGGTTTGGACTATGACGAAACTTTTTCTCCAGTGGCTATGCTCAAATCCATTCGGGTCCTTGTTGCTATTGCTGCCTTCCATGATTATGAAATCTGGCAGATGGAAGTAAAGACGGCTTTTCTGAATGGAAATTTAGAAGAGTGCGTCTATATGGATCAGCCAGAGGGTTTCAATCAGAGTGGGAGCAGCGGGAAAGTATGCAAGCTGCTTAAGTCCATTTATGGACTAAAGCAGGCATCGCGGAGTTGGAACATCTGTTTTGATGAGACAGTCAAAGAATATGACTTTATCAAAAATCCAGATGAACCGTGCAAATATAGTAAAGTTGTAGCAAGAAGTGTCGTATTCCTCGTCTTATACGTGGATGACATTCTATTGATAGGAAATGACATTCCTATGCTACAATCTGTCAAAGGATTCTTGTCACACAGGTTCTCCATGAAAGACCTGGGTGATGCCTCGTACATTCTGGGGATCCGGATCTATCGTGATAGATCCAAGAGGATGTTGGGACTTTCGCAGTCCAGGTATATCGACACTGTACTGAAAAGATTCAGTATGGAAGATTCTAAGCGCGGTAATCTACCGGCTTGTCACGGAATCACCCTCTCCAAAGAGATATCTCCCAAGACTGATTTGGAAAGGGAACGCATGTCTATTATACCCTACGCTTCTGCGGTAGGCTCTATAATGTATGCGATGTTGTGCACCAGACCAGATGTAGCTTACGCACTGAGCGTGGTAAGCCGGTATCAGTCAGACCCAGGGGAGAAGCACTGGATAGCAGTAAAGAACATTCTCAAGTATCTAAGAAGGACTAAGGAGATGTTCTTGGTTTACGGCGGAAAAGACCTCAGGTTGGAGGCCTTTGCTGATTCCGGCTTCCAGAGTGATAAGGACGATTCCAAGTCCATGTCGGGTTATGTCTTTATCCTCAATGGAGGGGCGGTGTGCTGGAAGAGCTCCAAGCAGGACACCGTTGCTGACTCGACTATGGAAGCGGAGTATATAGCTGCTTGCGATGCCGCAAAAGAAGCAGTCTGGATGAAGAAGTTCCTAACAGAACTTCAAGTGGTTCCTACCATAGTTGATCCAATACCTCTGTATTGCGACAACAACGGAGCTATAGCTTTAGCGAAGGAACCAAGGTCCCATCAGAAGTCCAGACACATCTTGAGGCGGTATCACCTGATCAGGGAGATCATTGATCGTCAGGAGATCGAGGTTCGGAGAGTCGCTACTGAAGAGAACATTGCAGATCCATTCACGAAGGCCCTTCATCAGACTCAGTTCGAGAGGCTACTCGAGATCATTGGTCTACGATACGCCAGTACATGGCCCTAGTGCAAGTGGGAGATTGTTAGTGTTTATGCCCTAGAAGGCCATTACTGTATCATACTAGTTTGTATATTACTTAATGGAAGCTTGGGATATTCACATGTATATAACAGTCTTGCTGAACATGGTAGTATGCTACTCGGTTTTTCTATCTTAATATGTGAGTGTACGTATTGATAGAGCTCTTAGGATCTTGCTTGTCTACCAGCGTTGTGATGGCAGTCACACTAGTGGGGGCTGGGTAGTCTACAAGCACATCCTTATTCAGGTCCCTGGTCGTTGGATTATCGAGACAGAGCATCGATACTCCGGAGTAGACTAGTGTGTACGCTTCTCATCCCAGTTGGGGAGATGGTCTGTCCCACAGCCGTCAGTACGTCGTACTGGAGATAGTATGCAGGTGCTCGTTAGGTTACGGGTACACCGGACAGGACTCACAGGGAACTGTTGGTTGGTTTTATACCAGTCGTCAGTAAACAGTTCCCAGGTGACATGAGTACAGCATAGTCCGCAGACTTGACACTGCTACTTCGCCTCGAGTGTGTCCCACTGTTCTTAGATTGCTACCCTACCACGGCTCAAAGGAGTCGTGCAAACAGGTAGCAGTTGGGTGCAGTCCCGAGCACTTGGAGGCAGTGGCGGTTAGACAGGATTCGTCCCTCCCGGTATTGGGAGTTGATATCGCGCTGTGTCAGAGAGCCATTACGCAAAGTCCCTGGCCAGGGCAAGCGAGATTTGCTGGTAGGTTCCAGTAGTTTCTCAGTGTGTAATGGGCTTCGCTCCGACACGACTTATACCGCTATTAGGGGACTGACGCTTGCCGCCCCCCTAGGCCCGATATGCGATAGTCTTGGACGAACGGACCGGACTGTATGGAGATTGTCACAGCAGGCTCAGTAGGAGTTCGGATGGGTTTCCTCATCGGCCTTCTTATCGACCACTACCTGGGGACCGTTACGTACAGCTAGTGCCGCTTGCGGTCTGTGGTTAAACCCACTGCCAGCGTAGTAGTCGAGTCTCTAGAGTCCCACACAGAGAGTTTCCTACTCCAGGCGAAACGATATAGAGGTCGTATGGTTTTACGACAAAGGGTTCGGACGCATATGTGTGTTTACACACTTACGTCGTTTGGACAGTTTTTACCAGTCGGCTTTGGTTTAAGCCAGTTACTGGTATACGTTATTGGATTTTTACAGTCTAAAGTTTTTTCGTATTTTTGCGGATCGGAGGGGCGTTCTCGTAATTACGCGAGAAGCTTCTAGAAGTGGTGACTAAGGAGGTTTAGGTGTCATATGCAATGAATGAGATTAGTGAGTCATGAGGGTGATTCATTCATGTCATTAAAGCATCATAAATGCTTAATGACTCATGACAATGAATCACCATTAGATATTTGTGAAGCATGCTTATTCATCATGTATTATTCTTTTCTTCATAAAAGAGAATGCTTCATATTTATTATGATACTCAATAATCTCATCTCATTATTATCTACACATTCTCTCTCCTCAAGCTCTCTCTCTTCAAAACCCTAATCCTCACCTCTCATGTGTTGAGAACTATGATTAGTTAGACTAAACAATCCATAACCATCACTCTATCTCAATCTATCTTCATTGATTAGCAATCCAAGAAGGTTAGTTGCCTCAAGTTTAGAGGCTAAGCTTGGAGTTTTGCTCTCGGGTGGATCGTCTACTACAAAGAGAAGGCCGAGGAAGACAAGGAGATCGTAAAGACGAAGGAGTTGGTTCATTAGGTATAATCCCTAAACATAGTACTTTAGAAACACTTTGTGTTTGGTTATTTATAGTTTAGCTTCGATTCAAGCGGTTAGTCGATGTTCGTTCACTAAACAAGTTCGTTTTTGAAAATTCCGCCTCTCCACAAGCATTGGGGTGTAGTACATCGACTTACAACACTATCATCCAAATTCACCCACATTTATCCCATGATCTTCTAAGATCCTACTTTTTAATCATCCACAATCACAACACATATGTAAATGTATAACATATCTTACGCTACACTACGAACTGCGGAGGTGCTATACGCCATCCACCCGACTTCCCCCGTAGATGTAAATCTACTCACCTGATCTTCGCTTGCCGATGCCGACGTCTCCATGAGCTTGCTTGTCATCTCGAAGTATTCATGGGGTACCTACACATATAACAGAATCGCAATGCGTATTAAAATCAAGTCGGAAAACCAAAACGGCACACGTTTCGTTCATAGGTTAAAACCTATAGCTTACGCCTGCAAAACACGACCGATAAACCTAGTCGTTGACATTCGAACGCCACACGACGAAAAAACAATATCCAATACCAAATTCCAAATCATTAAAACCCGCAAACCGAATTCAGAAACTTGCAAACTTGCTCCAGATTTTACCCTAGGTCAAATTAGCCAAAGTTGCATATATAAAGGGTCTAGTTTACTGGAGATAAAGCTACAGAACCAACACGGATCCCAGAACCCTTGCTCTGGCCGCAAATTACGGCCAGAAAGAATATATCTGCGGCTAGGGTGAAGAATTAGGGGCCTGGGTTTTGGGTATAGGGTCTAGGTTGCCTGCTTGTATCCCTGTGTTTGCTAAATAATTTTTCAGGCCCCCAAGTGTTAGCAGATTTCAAATTCCCTACAGAATTCCACACTTTTCAATATCGGCAGAATTTCAAAGTTCGCATTCGGGGTTTAATTCTATGGTTTCAGTTCAAAATACCATCATTACAGGGGGTCTAAGGTCACCACTAACACAATTACACCATAGCAACACAAGAAACCTTCAAACCCTAACTAGGAATTTCCAAACCTCACTAAACATCGCCTAATCACTTCTAAACATGCATGGAAGCTAAAGTAAACCAAATTCCACACTAATGGTTCAGAATTTACCTCATTGGGCACTCATGAATCCCCTATAGCACCAAAATGCAAACTTTCTTGGTCCATAGTGTAGCTTGTGAGCTTGTGCAAGTTTTTCGTGAAGAGGAGATGATGTTTTGAAGTTGTTTTGAGGATGTTTGTGAGGATGAAGTGGAGGGGGATGGAGGTGCTGCCATGGAGCTGAAAAGAGAAGAGAGAATGAGGGAGATGGTGAAGGGAACGAAGAGATATGGTCCAAGGTTTACCCTCACCCCTTTCTCTCTCACCCTTACCTTATTGTTTATTCCATTTTCTTTTCTTTTCTTACCTTTTCTTTTCTCTTCTCAATTAAACACAAACCATGCATGAAAAATGAGAAAAAAAGCCATGATAAAATGTAACAAGTGTTAAAATGACAGGGTGCATGTTTTGTACAAAACAAGCTTAATGCGCGATTAGCAATATTTAATCGCGATTAACACTAAATAGTGTATAATTAATCATAAAAACTTATAATTTGCATAAATCACATAAAGCACCCTCATTTCAGTAATTTCCATAATTTTCCAAATTTATCGGTATTTAATTATACCGCAATATAAAAATATTCAATATATTTATTATTTAATTATAAAAATTCCCAAAAATAATATTTTATTTTTCTGAAATGTTACAATCTTCCCCCCTTATAGAAATTCGGTCCCCGAATTTAAATTCAAACCCCTCAAATACTAAAACATTTCAGTAAAACTTCCAAGTCGTCGGGGCTCCGAAATCATCAATACATAAAACGCATCATAGCGCAATGCATGCGCATGAAAAATGAGCGAATAACTCCAAATCAGAACTCCGTCAAGCATCTCTCAATCATCGGAGTCATGGTGAAAACACAATGTCAAATCCAATATGAAAACCAATATGATATAAATCAACACTATACATATAAACATCTAAAGGAAATACATGCCAAGCCTTTCATGTTGCTGTGCGATGCGCGTATCGTGGCACAGTGGCGGACGTCTATTGTTAGAAAATAACTATATATATACTTATCCTTTGTTTAACATGTACGTCCCGCCGTTTTTGAAAATAATTTAGAAGGGTTTCCTCGTTTTAAACGTTTCGTATCATATCAGACACGTAGGTAAATACTGAGACTATAGCTCCCTTTTTGGAAATCCCTTTGATAACTATCAATGCATGCAAAATATATCTAGGTACTGTCCTCTGACTAGTCCTGCTCAGTACGAAAACAAATAGCAACTATCATAAAAACATACTTCTCCATAAGAAATCAATTCTAAAATGTGCATATGAATGCAACGTGCGTATGGTGCGCATGGAAATCAAAACCCATGAATGTGCCATACATGTGCACAGAAATAACATCTAAGTGCATCGGGTATGCACAAAACATTTGTCAAGGGCAACGGGTGTGCCTGACAGCAATATCAGGTGCATCTGATATGCACAGAGAATCCCGATTTAGTGCACCAGGTGTGCACAAAAATCGTATCTCATAACATGCGCCCAACCTGCGTGAAAATCGAAATCAGGTGCATCCATCATGCATGAATAAAATCTAAATCATGTGCATTCAACATGCACGAAATCACGAAATCCAATATCAAGCGCCAAACATGCGCAAAAATCCAATTCGGTGCACAAGGTGCACAAAACAAATATCGAGTATCACAATCAAAATCGACGGTATACAACACATTTCAATCCAACTCCAAATCAGGTATACCGTGGTATATAATCTCACAAACATATGCATCAGCGTGCACAAAAGCAACTCAAATACAAAAAGTGCATGAAAACTATGCCGAAAGCACAGGTCAAATCATATGCATGCCCTAGGCATGAGATCACAATCAATATCTCAAATGACATCAAAACGAAGTCAGGTGCAACTGTGGTGCACAAAGTACGTATCAATGCACTGCAAGCATATATGAACTATCCCGAGTGCAACGACCAAATCGTGTGCGTACCATATGCACAAAATCAACCCAACTGTATGAAATCCATGAAATCATAAACATGTGCGACCAAGGCAGAAAAACGATATTAAGTGCAATAACTGTGCACAAATCAAAAATCAACACAACGGTGTATAAAGCATATCTCAAGGATAATAACTATGCACAAAATATGAATACCCAGTAGGTGCAACCATGGTGCCCGAAAACAAATATCATGAAACTCAGTCATCAAGACTAAATCATGCGAATAGATCGCCCAAAATACCGAAATCCAAGGTGATGGATACGTGATAATCGAATCACCAAATCACAAATCATAAATACCGTCGTCGATATTTCCTCCTTCAAAGTACAGAAGGTGTCTGCGCATCCAATGCTAGCAGAGCAAGATATCTACTTGCCTACTGTTCGTGGCCTATTGTCTGGTACCCTTAGGCTCCCGTCTCTCACTGCAGATTGCTAAGTGCATAGCTCCTCGGCTCAACGGCCAAATATGGAATGAGGACGGAAACAGTCCCGCTCTGGCACATACTCTAAAGATCTCTGGCCAACTATCTCGTCGACGATGCCGAACTCTGTCTTGTTGGGTGTGTGTAATATGACCGATCCTGGGTCCAAATCTTCTCGTATAGTTTTCCAGAAAGGTCCTGTCGAGGTCTCTCTCAATTTCGTTTCTGCCGAACTGTCTGGAGGTTATCACCCTTTTCTATATCTGTTTCTTGTTCCGGAACGGCTGCATACTCATCACGACTCCTTCTGGAAGATATATCCATATACAATGCCTCTGCATGCGTATCACCTCTCTGATGTCGGCGGAGTGGAACGTCATCTCTTCAAGATCTCGTACGAACCTCATTACTCCACTTTTCTCTAATGTCGACTGCTTCGGACTCGTCTCTCCATGGCTGCATGAACTGTGCTCCAACGGCTATACTCGTATCTGGAGTCTCCCAAGCAATGTATCCCATCACATGATATCCGAATGATGTCAAACCTTTAGATCGATTCGTCAAAGTTCCATAATCCCCCAAGAGCTCAACATCTTGGGTACAGTTTAATAGTGTTCCAGTACATGCCACAGCACCTGTGGACCAACCGTAGAAGGGCAAACCCAAGCCTCAGTAATGGCACCGCTGAACTGCCGCAAACCCTAAGGTTTCAAAGTGTTCTCATGGTCATTATGTCGAGTTAGGGTTTCATTCTTCTAGTGGGTCCATAGCATTACTTGCATTTGTCTCTGAATACTTTAAACTTGGAAAATGGGCTTCTGACATTCGATCGTCTCTATCGACTCCCAACGTACCAGCGTGAAGTCGTCTATAGCTGAAATCAATCAATCTGATGACCTCGCATCGGGGTAAGCGAACGAATCACATGTCTAGTCATTCATCCTCGTGTGACCAGCGACCATCTATCATATCTCTGAGTACAACTCGTACTGCAATAGCTCCAATATCTGGGGAGATATCTCGTCGTTCGCAGCAACAACTGGCTCATTCTTCTGCACACTGAACAGTGCCTCAATAATCAATTAATCGGTGCATCGACGGTCATCGCATTCTAGCTGGCCTTTTGCAGTGGCCCAATCCTCTGGTGCTGATCTGCACGTCCGAGAAATCTCGTAAAAGCGATCCATCGAACGCTCATGGCGCGAAAACACAATAAAACAACGCCTCTATGCAATCGTATGTCCCTGGAATCACGCCCTGGTCAGTCCTCGTCCGTGACGAGCTCGTGCTGGCGCAACTCTAGCCGCAGCTCTCTCTGCCCGTGTAATCATGGCAGCAAAATCATAACCAATATCGATGAGGATAGATCATAGGAATGAATATAATACTGTGCAAGGAAATGTATATCCTAAGGTTTCTTAAGCGGAGTAGCGTATCGTAAGTATGCCGCTGAACATACACACGGTATGTCACTCTACTGAAGTCACCTACTCCATCAACCAAGGTCAACCTATGTGATGAAAGTTTGGGTTTAATACCCCCTCGACTAAGTCTAAGTTCCGTAAGGTCAACCCTAAGTTCCGAATATATACAAACGCTCTAGGCTCCTCATAGTCAAACTTAGACTCGAACCAAAGTTAACCTAGCGCTCTGATACCAACTTTGTCACGACCTGAAATAGCACGTGACTGGCCCTTGAATCATATGAAGTCTATAGGACCTCATCTAATCCAAGTAAGCCAAAAGCCCAAAAATATAAAACCATTTTAAATAATAAATGAAGGAAAACTAGTTCTAAAGAAGTGGCCGAATTATGCGTTTTTTTAAAATCCCAAGTCTTATCTGAAAATTTCGGCAGAGTTTCCTTTGTAAAAACTGGCCTCGAACGGGGTACAACATGAATAATATATATACATCAGATAAAAGGCATCCCCAAGCGGGTGCTAGCTCTTCGTCAATCGATGGTCACAACCACGCAAGCAATATAATATACAATGCCGAAGGGCGAGGATCAAAACTCAAAAAGAAACTCAAAATCATCAAGAAAACCATAATACTACAACGTGCGACTCTAAGGTCGACTGGTTTTCTAAGTCTGAAATAAATATACAAGTCTTTTTGATGGAGTTTCTAGGTACAACAATGCAAATAAATAAGTAAAATGGTGCTCACGATGCAAGTGAACCCACCTACCAAAGAAAATCACCCGGAATGAAAGCAGTGTGCCAGCAAAGCCGCAATGAAACCTGTACGGCAAAACCTGCAAGAAATTGTGACACAATGGGGGTGAGTTGCCAACTCGTGAGTAGAAAACATCACAGAGCAGAAATCGTATGTATGACTCAATCCTAGCTCAAAACGATCAGTAGTATATATCCTCAATATGATAAAGTCTGAAGCATGATAAGGTACAAAGGGTAAATATCTATACATAAGTGTAATACCAAGTGCTCGTGTCAGTGCCTCAGGTAGCAACATATCATAAATATAAGGTATGATCAATGTAATCAACATGAATCAATGTCAACTATATCATGAAGTCTATAAGTATGTGGATATCAGTAGACAATGTCTGTATGCATGTGGATATCGTCCACGTGTCAACCAATGACACAAAACATCATGCATGTAAATATTATAAAGCATATGTATGGAAGTATGAGGATATAAATCAACATGTGTCCCTCGCGATACATCAAAATCATGGAACCTGAGTGTCCAGCAACAACACTCGAAAACATCATGAAACCTGTGCCCAGCATCGGCAGGTAAGTCCTCATATA
The DNA here is from genome assembly GCA_030015575.1 of Agapanthus africanus. Taxonomy (NCBI): domain Eukaryota; kingdom Viridiplantae; phylum Streptophyta; class Magnoliopsida; order Asparagales; family Amaryllidaceae; genus Agapanthus; species Agapanthus africanus. Next base: position 592,528,834 of record CM057337.1, on the reverse strand, counting down.
TATAGGGCTCTGTCAGTCCGGATCGGCCCACGGGCTCCGTCAGTCCGGATCGGCCCGTATCATCTCTCAACTCCGGTCGGTATCCTCCGGATATCCGCCGAGCTTAAATACAATCACCGGTAGGTAGTAGTCCCTCTGCCAGGCTCACCGTCTGTATACACAGCATCCCTTTCTTGCCCCGGGGTACCATACCGAGCCCCACCATATACCTGCACACGGCCCACGGCTCCTCCTCGCATGGGGTATATATATATATATCAGAACCGATAAAACTCATGGTGGCGGCTGAAATATCATATCAAAAGAAACCGGGTTTTTAAAACAGTACATACTTTCTTTTGAAATACCCACGGTTCTCAAATCCAGAAATATCATGGAAACAACATATCTCAATGCGTATAATCTTAAAGCATGATGTATGTGATATATAACAGAATGTAAGCATATCCGTATATCATGCAACCTGGAACAGTAATATGTACATATCGAGGGAAAACCGCTCTTATAAAATGAATCCAGTTTTATAATATATCTTGCGGTTCCCAAATCTCCAAAATCAAGCCAGAATCATCTACGTATGTGCAAATATGTATGTATGCAAGTATGGGTGTACAATAGGTGTGTACGCAAGTATGGGTGTACAATATGTGTACACAAGTATGGGTGTACAATATGTGTACGCAAGTATGTCATACAATAAGTCATATCCTGATGCAACATTCCTACTGTGTAGTGACATGGCAATTATCGATGATGAAGTGTGTGAGTCGGCAAGCAGGTGTACGTGGAACATACGCATCATCGATAATGGTGCTGGTGTCCTAACAGCATGGGTTTAATCTAACAATAAACACATTTAAACATGCAATGCAATGCGGATAGCAAGAATATGCGGAAAATGAACAATAAACACAACAGTGAAGAATCTACATCAATATGTAAATGTCATACAGTTTTGCCATTTGAAATAACACGAATCGTGGGGTTTAGAAAAATAGGGGCTACGGTGGTTTTAGAAAAAGATGCGTCTTTTGAAAATATCCATAGAATCCCTTGACCTGTCTTTAAACTACTCACGATTCGTTAGTTTTGAAATAGGTATGACTCGGGTCTAGTCTAACATCTACTAAGTAAACTATGGATCTAACTGACAAGCTAATCGAAAGGGTATGGAAACCACCTAAATCTGAGTCGATATATATATATATATATACACATATAATAGTCGGTGATCCCGCCTCAATAGTATCACATACGATACAATATACAATATGACATCCTTGAGTCAAGAGTGCGGATCTATCATCAATATATAGCTCGTACGTAAATCCGTCGTACGACATCCCAAATCTGGGTACGGGTCGAATCCCACATTTATCTCATCAATTATCTAGTATCCTTATCATCATATCTCATGAACTGGGGTACTGATCTAAGTCTTGTACAAACTGATACCATCAACATATATGAATGCGTGTGTATGAAAACACATCGCCTACCGATCCGCTATCATCACATGTCGTATCTCATAATACGATTCAAAACACATCATCGATCTCGTGGCATCATGCCCAATCTCACCGACTCATCTCCAAATATCATCCACTATCCTCATTATCCAACTATAGGTATACGTATATATATACATAGTCCCATACCTATGTGTGTGTATATATATACGTATCCCCATATACGCACAAGTAATAATAATGCATGCAAGGGGGGGTGTGCGCGCGCGTGTACAAACCTATTCTATGGTTCGCGACTAAGAAATCAGCCATGACACTATCATCCAAATACACCCACATTTATCCCATGATCTTCTAAGATCCTACTTGTTAATCATCCACAATCACAACACATATGTAAATGTATAACATATCCTACGCTACACTATGAACTGCGGGGGTGCTATACGCCATCCATTCGACTTCCCCCGTAGATGTAAATCTACTCACCTGATCTTCGCTTGCCGATGCCGACGTCGCCATGCGCTTGCTTGTCGTCTCGAAGTCTTCATGGGGTACCTACACATATAACACAATCGCAATGCATATTAAAATCAAGTCGGAAAACCAAAACGGCACACGTTTCGCTCATAGGTTAAAACCTATAGCTTACGCCTGCAAAACACGACCGATAAGCCTAGTCGTTGACGTTCGAACGCCACACGACGAAAACACAATATCCAATACCAAATTCCAAATCATTAAAACCCGCAAAACGAATTCAGAAACTTGCAAACTTGCTCCAGATTTTACCCTAGGTCAAATTAGCCAAAGTTGCATATATAAAGGGTCTAGTTTACTGGAGATAAAGCTACATAACCAACACAGATCCCAGAACCCCTGTTCCGGCCGTAAATTACGGCCAGAAAGAATATATCTGCGGCCAGGGTGAAGAATTAGGGGCTTGGGTTTTGGGTATAGGGTCTAGGTTGCCTGCTTGTATCCCTGTGTTTGCTAAATAATTTTTCAGGCCCCGAGTGTTAGCATATTTCAAATTCCCTATAGAATTCCACACTTTTCAATATCAGCAGAATTTCAAAGTTTGCATTCAGGGTTTAAGTCTATGGTTTCAGTTCAAAATACCATCATTACAGGGGGTCTAAGGTCACTACTAACACAATTACACCATAGCAACACAAGAAACCTTCAAACCCTAACTAGGAATTTCCAAACCTCACTAAACATCGCCTAATCACTTCTAAATATGCCTGGAAGCTAAAGTAAACCAAATTCCACACTAATGGTTTAGAATTTACCTCATTGGGCACTCATGAATCCCCTAGGGCACCAAAATGCAAACTTTCTTGGTCCATAGTGTAGCTTGTGAGCTTGTGCAAGTTTTTTGTGAAGAGGAGATGATGTTTTGAAGTTGTTTTGAGGGTGTTTGTGAGGATGAAGTGGAGGGGGATGGAGGTGCTGCCATGGAGCTGAAGAGAGAAGTGAGAATGAGGAAGATGGTGAAGGGAACAAAGAGATATGGTCCAAGGTTGACCCTCACCCCTCTCTCTCTCACCCATACGTTATTGTTTATTCCATTTTCTTTTCTTTTCTTTTCTTTTGTTATCTTTTCTTTTCTCTTCTCAATTAAACACAAACCATGCATGAAAAATGAGAAAAAAAGCCATGATAAAATGTAACAAGTGTTAAAATGACATGGTGCAAGTTTTGCACAAAACAAGCTTAATGCGCGATTAGCGATATTTAATCGCGATTAGCACTAAATAGTGTATAATTAATCATAAAAACTTATAATTTGCATAAAGCACATAAAGCACCCTCATTTCAGAAATTTCCATAATTTTTCAAATTTATCGGTATTTAATTATACCGTAATATAAAAATATTCAATATATTTATTATTTAATTATAAAAATTCCCAAAAATAATATTTTATTTTTCTGAAATGTTACACCCGGGGAAAGATGGTCGCAGATGATGGCGTTGAGCCTGGAAGGGGAGCACTACCGATCGGTTATTTGTGACGCGGTGGATATCCGGAGGATACCGACGTAGTCTTGAGATTTGATGATTTGGGCCAGTCCGGATTGCCGGAGCCCGAGATATTGAGACATTGAAATATTGAGATTATATGACCGTGGCCAGTCCGGATTGCCGGAGCCCGAGATATTGGATATTGGGATATATGTTTTGTGTCGATACTTGACACGGATTCTATGTTGATTTCATTGATGATACCTCGATTTTTATATACAGAAATCTCACTAAATTAAGGAAACAGTTTTTTCATTCATGATGTATTCTGTTTTCATTTGTAATGCATTTGCACATCATATTAGAGACATATTGCTACCCGAGGCACTGACACGAGCACTTGATATTACACTTATGTGTAGATGGTTTCAGGGTTATATTATTTGAGGATATTACTACTGTATGACCTAGGATTGAGTCATACATGCGATTTCTGCTCGGTGATATTTTCTACTCACGAGTTGGCAACTCATCCCTGTTGTGCTACAGTTTCTTTCAGGTTTTGCCGTACAGGCTTCCTTGGCGGATTTGCTGGCACACTACTTCATTCCGGGTTGTTGCTTGGTAGGTGGGTTCACTTGCATCGTGACTACCATTGTACTTTATTTATATTCAGTTGTATCTAGTAAACTCCATCAACCCGGCTTGTATATTGATAGACTTAGAAGACTAGGTATATTCTTTCGACCTTAGAGTCGCGCTTGTATTATTATGGTTTTCGGGTGGATTTGGTTTTCTTCTGAGTTTTGATCCTCGCCCTTCGGCGTTGTATATTATATTTCTTGCGTGGTTGTGTCCGCCAATTGGCGAAGAGCTAGCTCCCGCTTGGGGATGCCTTTATTCATGTTTGTACCCGTTTGGGGCCAGTTTTTATAAAGGAGACTCTGCCGAAATTTTCGGGAAAATATGATGTTGCTTTTAAATGTTTAATGCCATTTATTTTATTTAAACCACTTGATTTAAACAAGTTTTCCTTCACTTCTTATTTAAAATGGTTTAGATTTCTGGGCTTTTGGTTTACTTGAATTAGGTGTGGTCCTATAGACGTCACATGACTCAAGTGCCAGTCACGTGCTATTTTGGGTCGTGACAAAGTTGGTATCAGAGCGCTAGGTTTAACCTTGGTTCGAGTTTATGTTTGACTATGCGGAGTCTAGGGCGTATATTTATATTCGGAACATAGGCTTGACCTTACGGAACTTAGACTTGGTCGAGGGGGTATTAGACCCGAACTTTCGTCGCATAGGTTGACCTTGGTTGATAGAGTAGGTGACTTAAGTAGAGTGACGTACCATGTGTATGTTCCGCGGCATACTTACGATACGCTACTCCGCTTAAGAAGCCTTAGGATGTACTTTTCTTTGCATATTATTCTATTCGTCCATATGATCTATACTCATCTATATCGGTTTGTGGTTTTTGTTACCACGATTGCACGGGCAGAGAGGGCTGCGGCTAGAGTTGTGGTCAGTATGAGCTCGTCTTGGACGAGGACTGACCAAGGCGTAATTCCGGTGACACACGATAGCATAGATGTGTCGTTTTATTGTGTTTTCGCGCCATAAGCGCTTGATGGATTGCTTTTACTAAAATTTCTCGAACGTGCAGATTAGCACCAGAGGATTGGGCTGTTAGTGATATGTATGCCCTAGAGGCCATTACTGTACATACGATGTATATTGTAGTGGATGCTTGGACATATATATGGAGGACTTTCTTGCTCGACATGATAGTATTCTATCTGGTTGCTCTTTATCTTAACATGTACTCTGATTGTCTCTATATTACATGTTGATAAAAGCCCTTAGGATGAGTACTTGACTACCAGGACTATGATGCAGATCATACTAGTGGGGACAATGTAGTCGTTAACTACATCCTTCGAATGTCCCTAGTCGTAGGTGTATCGAGACAGGGCATCGATATACCAGAGGAGACTAGCGTATAGCTTCTCGACCCATGTAGATGGGCGATGGATGATCCCATATCCATTGGTGTTTGACATCAGAGACAGTATACGAGTGCTCAGTGGAGACTGGGTACACTGGACGGACTCGCCGAGAACTCCCATATGGTATTATACCTAACGTCAGATGGTAGTTCTCTGGTGACACTGGTACATGTTAGTCTGTAGACCCGAGATCGTCATAGTGTCTTGTGTGATACCCATTGTGCTTTGATTTCGTCCTTACCATATTCAAGAGAACGTGCAAAACGGTGGATTTTGGGTACAGTCCTGAGTCACATGGAGGCAATGGGCGATAGGAGGGGTTTCGTCTCTCCCGGTATAGGGAGTTGATGTTGCGCTTTGCTCGATTGGCTATAACAGGAAGTCCTTGGCCAAGGCAGCTTCAGAGATATACCGGTAAGTGTTATCAGTAGTTTCTCGACCCGTTATGAGCTACACATCGGCACGACTTATCGAGTTACTGGGGTCTGACGTTTACCACCCCTAGACGAGATATGCGACATATCAGACGAAGAGACCGGACTGTACGGTAGTGTTACTTATTGGATTTACAGGAGTGTGAGAAGGCTTGCTTGTTGATCTACTGATCGCTCAGTACCCGGGTGGCCGTTACGTTTAGCAGACCGCTTGCGGCTTGTGGGTGTTTGATATGATCATCACCTACTGCCGGCTATTGATGAGTATTTAGAGGACTACACAGGGGTTTCCTGGCTCAAGCGAAACAGAGTAGGAGCACATATGTGATATATGCGGGACCGAGATTGATACGATATGAGATACCGTATTCTATTCTCACGATTTGTGACATTGGTCGGTTATATGCGATATAGCCGGGTTATCGGATCAAGTGTTGATTCGATAAGATGTTACATTATGATATTAGTCGGGGCATATGTAGACTGGGGACCTTCATACATCACTATGTATCAGTCCCAAGAGTTCACTAACTCTTTCTCTGTTTCCAGTAAACGGAGCTATGGTCATCTTATCTTTGTGACATGACTGGTAAGTTTCACAAGATGTAAATTCAAACTGATTTAAATATGCATCTAAATGTAACTTAGCTAGTCGGGTCGCATTGATATGACCTAGTCTACAATGCCTCAAGAAGGATTCGTTCATTTCTGAACTCTTGCTCTTGTGTGTGTTCTGTACGTTAGGAACTGTGGTTTGATTTTGAATGTATATGCTTCTAGATAACGTGCCTGAACCGATCAACTCTTGATATAGGAAATGTTCAAAACAATATCCAAAAATACAAAATTATATCCTTTCTTTAGTAAATAAAGAGACTGATATGATGTTGTATAACAGGTTCGGTATCTAATAACATTCGTTCAGAATCAATGTATTTAGTAACTTTGGCTGCAACAATTGCACCGTTTCCAACTCATGAAACTTATCACCCGTTCTCAGTTCTCTACCTATCTTTAGCCCATGTAACTTATTACATATCTAGGATCCTGATCCGGTATCAAATACCCGGGACGTAGAGGATACTGAGAAACAGTTCTATGTAATGAACACACCCAAAGAAGATGCATCAGCATGCACTTTCTTCGTTTGGATAGCATGGGAATCCTGGTATTCCCCTAATTTCTGCTCGGTGTTATAACAGTTACAAGTTGGAGCGGGACCAACGTTCCCCAGCTCAGTATAATAAGCGGGTTCGGTCAATACATCTATATTATTATCTTGATTAAGGCGTGACATGGTCACTACCTGAAGAGAAAGAGAAGAAAACACTCTGCGTGCGCTCTTGCAAGATTAGATTAGTTATATATTTTATCTAATCAGGATGGCTCCCACTGTTTTTATCAAATCTTCCTTTAAACCTTAAAAGGAAAAACTAGCCGGGATTAATTACACTCTACAAGTTCGCCAATCTTTCAGCCAGTCCAGTGCCGGTACCTTGAGGGAGGTTCCCCGTGCTTTCGCACGGAACTAATTAAAATAAACCTCGTTTTCCCAGGGGCGTGATCCCGTTTACACCTTTCTAGACACCTACTTGATCGGCTAATTGTAAAGTGTAAAACTCTCCCAGGAGTAACTCTTACTCGCAGCGGGTATCGGGATCCAACAATCTCATAGATGGTATGCAATCTCATTGCAAGTTTCAACACTTGAAATTCCCAATAATATTTTAACCCTAGTGACTTATGACCTTAACTATGGTCAACAAATCATAAGCACTAGTCAAGTTCTACCCGTCATTTCTTGATTAATTAGACCCACCCACATGACCCTTAACTAAGGTCAACAAAGTCACATGACTGTCCTAACTAATCGCATCATATGCTGTGTAGGAAGACATCACTTAGCTACTGTACACTGTGCCTTAACTAAGGTCAACAAACACAGCACGAATACTAAGTACTCTACTTCCTAAAATGACGGAGGGTTACGACAGTTTTTTAAGAAAACCTTTTGCGTAATGAACTTGATATCGTCGTAGAATCGAGTGATTTTAAATGGAGTGTTTTTTAGGCTTTTCTAGTTTTGCTAAAGAGGTCACTCCCGGTGAAGGGATCGTCGGCTCTTTCCTTATCGAATAAGGTGCTGGATATTTCACAAATACCACTATGCAAAGCAAAAACTATAGAAGCAATCAAAAGACAAACCGAGTGTGTAGCATCTGCTAGTTTCGCTAAAGAGGTCACTCCAGGTGAAGGGATCTCGGCTCTTTCCTTATCGAATAAGGTGCTGGATATTCTATAAGGAATACCGCTATGCAAAGCAAGAACTAGAGCTACCAGTTTTTAAACAAGTTTCTACAACATCTTTAGGTTTCTTTTATTTCATTAATCTCATTAATGAAGTCCCATCATTTAAGTCACCTAATCATCACAGATAAATACAACGTACGCTTATGCCATCCGCATTCGCCTCGATGTCCCGTCATGCACCGTTAGGTTAGGTAACTAACAGCATAGCGGGGCAGGGCTAGTGCGGGTGTAAAACATAAGCAATGTCTATATGATATATCATATATACTATATACAGTATCTATCTGAACATATCACATGATCACATCACAGATAATGCAGCAGAAAACAATATATGAAATATTGGATATACTAGGATGTCCGTATTTTATTTTGAGCCTGTATAAAACACGGATTCCATGGTCGTGATGAATAGCCAATCCCACACCCCTAGACCCCTACGAGAGCAGCAAGCAACCCTACCAATTCTACAGTTAGGAGACCCGGACTCGACTCTTCGAGATGGTCTCCCACTGGACCCTAGAACCCGGTTACTTGTGCTCCCCTCCTGGGTCTATCCTAATGCGGAAAAGTAAATAATATACAATGGTGACATCATCCTCAGCCCGGAAGTGCCCCAATAAAAGAATATGACATACAATGAATTTTACATGAATGAAAAAGAAAAACTCTCATCTCAAAAAAAAACCCGGGCTATTCAGAACACGACGATCCAATATAACATATCACAGCAACACATAATACCATATATCATCAACGTAAGTAAATATGCGTATCCCAATGTCGTTGATGTATAGCAACGAAACCGGCGATACACCACATATTACACTTACGGTCGCAGAAAAGAAAGTGTAAAACTACAACAGTTGGAATCCGCAACCTTCTTAGACATCTCATGCCTAACCATATGAATTCCTTAGAAATCACATGCCTAACTATTATAAACCCCGCATTTTAGTCTCAATATCGAAAACTCTTTTCAATATCAGGTCGGGCAATTCAACAAGATTCCCGACATCCTGATCTAATGCTCGTCGGAAACTTTAGTAGACGGCCGCACCCCCGACGCCATTGACGAAGTGCACTAAGGCGGAACACCACTGCCATGAGCACCCGAACGGATGCTTTTGGCGACGGGGTTCTCCTACAGTCACTTGGTCGGGGCTATGGGGCGTGGCTATCTATTAAGTTTACCGGACGAGTATCCGCGTACTCTACGTGATTGCAACGGACTTTTGATCACATCAAAATCCTGTGGAAACCGATCAAATGAGACTAAAGTGCTAGATTTATAATATTCAAATTAGTTATCTCATAACTACTTGTGGATTCCAAATATTGTATCACATTCCAGATAAATAGACAATGTTAAACTTTCCGATCGAATAAGCAAACACCCAAGAATTCCCAAATAGCTCAACACTTGAGCGGAGTTCAAAAAATATCCATCATATGCCACAGTACCAATGGTCCAGCCGTAGAAGGGTCAAACCAACGCCTCACATGTGGCAACGCCGTACTGCCCCAAACCCTAAGGTTTAGAGGCGGTTCAGACGGTCACATAATCGAGTTAAGGTTTGTGTTCTTCTAGAGGGTCCACCGAGTTACTTGCACGACTGTGAATGTTCTTTAACTAAGGGAAAAATCCAACACTTGGAAGTTTTCCGACAGGGGAAAAAGTGAGTTATTGATATCCGTTCGAACCTTTTAACACGTTCTGATTTACCCGGAAAAAACTTAAACGAAGTTAAATTATCCGATCGAATCTACGAATACAAAAGATCTCCAGAAAACTCAACTCTTGAGTAGAATTAAAAATCCCCAGAAGCAGGAAAAAGTACCCAAGAATCATTCCTTGAAGCACGAGCCCCTGACTCCTCATGATGGCCGCGGAACCGCGATCTTAGACTAGAGATTAGGCGAAACTAAGCAAGTAAACAACTTTACTTCTAAGAGTTTGGGATCACAACCTTTGTAGTCCGGTCCTTCACTTCTAAAGCACCGTGTTGACGTCCCTTCGCTGCGATCATCGTGATCCCGGACTCTAGTGATGGTTTTGTAAGTCTACGGTAGCGCCCCGGCCGTCTACAGACGCCAGATGCGGAACAAAACTTTTTAACTGGCGCTATCGTATACTATAACCCGGATCTGCCATTATTGCTAAACTAACAATATGTAAAAAGAGCAAAAAGGTTATACCGAACGATCCGAGTCCTTCGTTCTTTAACCATCATCCCATGCTCCGTTGCGGCTGCTCCGATCTCGTCGATCTCCGATGTGCTCGTCTAGGTGGCACCACGTCAACGATTCTTTAAACGGGCTCCCACCTCTGACTCGAGGCAACTCGGTCGTCAAGTTTGCTAATAGAGACGACCAAGATTGATGTAGAGAATGAGTAGAATACTTTGTCTCGCTTTGTCCAAAGCTATGGACGAACGGTTAATGAAGTTGCCAATTGATTCGGGTGATGGAATGAAATGAGCAATGAAATTTCCATACACCCCAAAACTATCATAATCTTTTCATCAAATGAATCAAGTGAGTGTCTATGAGAGTGAGGAGGGGGCCGGCCATATATAAGGAGGTGGGGGGGTGAGTGTAGGAGAGAGGAGAGTGACCACAAGGATAAATATCTAGTGTGAACACAAGAAAATATCTAGTGTGAACACAAAGTGCGAACACAATAAATGCACCATAAATGAACAAGTGAGTCACAAGCCTTGTCACGTCTTCTAGAACCTTCTAGAAGCATGACTCACCCTCATCCAAGAAAAAATAAATCCGTCTTTAACCGAATGTTAAAAGACGGCTGATAGAAAAATGAAAACTGGCAACTTCCAAAAGTGATCCCGAAACGAATTTCAGGATAACCCCGTAATTGTATAAATATATCCGCATTTGTATTACGACCGAATACAAATGCAACTGAGACAAAGATATTATATCTACTCAATATAATACTCGGATCCGGCTTAAACCAAAGCGGACCAGTATTATCTGTCCGAAATATGACACGTGCATAAACGCACGTGCATTTTCCGAACCCTGCCATAAAACCATACGGCCTCTACAACGTTTCTTCCGAACTTGGGAAACTGTCTGTGGGGGACTCTAATGACTCGTCAGTATCCTGGCAGTGGGTTTAACCACAAACCATCAGCGGCACTAGCTATGCTTAACGGCTGCCCATGGACTGACCTCAAGAGAGGCCAATGAGCGAACTCATCCGGAAACCCTACTGAGCCTAACAGTGACAATGTATATACAGTCCGGTCCGTTCGTCAATGAGTATCGCATATCTGCCTAGGGGGCTAGTAACGTCAGACCCCCAAAAGCAGTATAAGTCGTGTCGGAGTGTAGCCCAATAACACCCTGAGATACTACTGGAGTACCTACCAGTAAATCTCCTACCACGGCCGTGGGCTTTGTGTAATGGCTCTCCTAGACACATCACGATCTCACCCCCAATACCGGGAGAGACGAATCCCCTGCCGATCCGCTCACGTGCCTCCATGTGGCTCGGGACTGTACCCAAAAACTACCTGTTTGCACGACTCCTTTGAGCCGTGGTAGGATAGAAATCAAAGCACAGTGGGAACTCACACGAGACAAATGACGACCTCAGGTCAATGAACTAACCTGTACACATGTCACCTGGGAACTGCTATCTGACGATAGGTATAGTACTAACTAGCAGATTCCCGGCGAGTCCTGTCCGGTGTACTCATAACCCAATGAGCACCTGTATACATCTTAGGTGATCCAACTGACACCAGTGGTTTGTGAGATCGGCCACCGCCCCTCGTCGGGGTCTCGACTGTATACACTAGTCTACTCCGGAGTATCGATGCTCTGTCTCGAAACTCCCACGACTAGGGACCATAATTGAGGATATGCATATAAACTACCCAACTCTCACGTATATGATCGCCATCATACTGTTGGTAGTAAAGCAAGATCCTAAGGGCTCTATCAAAGTGTAACATGTAATCAGTCACCAGAACATGTACAGGACTGATAAAGGCAAACCAGATAGCATACTATCATCTTTAGTAAGACTGTCCTACCGGTATAGGTCCTCCGCAATCATTGCAATCACGTACCTGCGTTCCAATAATTGACTCTGAGGGCACTATCTCCAACAATCTACCACTTGCACTCAAGGCTAATAATTGCGATGTCGACTACTCACAGCCCGTGTGAAACCGAACATCTAACTCCTCTACTAATCAGTTTCACAAAGCCCGTTTGTAAAACTATTGTGTTCGAGAAATAGTCTCAGTGAGTGGATCCGCCTAGATGTTTCTTTATATATCTCTCTTAATCTCAAGTTCGCGGAGAAAGCCATCTCCCGAATCGAGTAATACCTGTCTTAGAATATGTCTGGATATCTGATGGGACCCAGTTCATAAATGAACTCAAAATCCAAACTTCTTAGACTGTATCGATCACTGAACCTAATCAGTATCCTGCACCAAGCCTCCCACAGTATCCTCTTGGACCACCTGTCCATAATACTGTCCCTCATCAGAGGGAAAAACTATAACTCTGATAATCACTCTGTCAACCATGTCACCTTTGAAGCCTGGAATGATAACCGTCTCCAGAAGGAGGCTGCCGTCATCAAATCCGTAGAACATGTACTTATGTTCTAAAACTGCTTCCTTATGTTTCTCCAGGATTGGATTAATACAAACATATTGCATCTAGTGCAAAAACAACAACTGGTGTGGTACTTGATATCTCATGATTGACTCAGTTACCTAAGCAAGTGATCTGCCAATCATGCCCATCCCTCTCCCCTTTAGTCTGTAAGACACCTTTAGAGAGGGTGACTCCATCACCTGCAGGTACACCACCATGCCAGGAGTCATGTATTCCGAAAACCATTAGAATACTGTCAAAGTACCTACATTGGGAAACTACCCAAATCCAGATCTAAAACCATAGATCTAGAAACCAGAATGTCAAATATTATATCCATATCCTGTCTGGAGAAATAACTGTGTGACGACCACAGTACAACCGATCGTAGTGTAGGAATTTTACTTCCTACTCTGTGTATGTCATCCAGATACCATGACATCACACCCTACTACCTTCTTAACAGATCCATCCCCTATTCTGATTGAAGTCAAACCCATGACTGTCACATCAAAATTAGATGATCTATCTCCGCTATAACTGCTCTAGTCTATAAATAGACATAAGCTACTTGCCCACTATGCTTCCGCTACTCCCACTGACTATGACAACCCTCCTACCGGGTCTCATAGCCTGGATCAATAGTAGTGTCAAGTCTGGGTAGATAAGAATCTCCCTGTCACCGTCCTTGAGGCTACCGAAGTACCTCTCGGGTGTCTGAGGTTACCCACCATATCAGCGGAGTGGCTATTGGAATGTCAAACCTGATTGAATATATAGGTCCTATTAAATTTTCCGTAATCGTTCGCGGTTCTGGAATCACTTCCAGTTCTACCATACTCCCACTACTGTTTTTCTGAAAAAATCCATTTTACTAAAACTGTGGCGAGTCAAGAACAATATCGCTATTGATCTTCCAAATGGTAGAAAATCAACCCTCGTCATAGCCAGGTCAACCCACAAACAACCATTACAGAAACGTGCCCTGAGTTATCCAGAGTCTGGTTTTAAGCATAAGCTGGACAACTCCCCGTACCTTAACATCTTTTTAGGTATGAACCATTCTATATCCAATATAGAAACTTTGGCACTTATTTAATTGGAACCAGATTCAAATCATGCAACTGTCTCCAGTGCATATCAACTTAATGGAAAGAGGCTAATCAGCATTACTCAACTTAGGAATCCATCCAATTATGAGTAACCTGAAAAAGAAACAAGTTTCTCAAAACCATTACTATCATCTGAATACCAATCACAAGAATCTACATCTTTGATCTCTTTGAAGAATCCCGATACTTATGACACCTGGTTCTCTACTTTATTCTTATACCCACAACTTCTTAAAACTTAGACCTTGTATTTCTACGAAAACACTTGTCTAAATACTAGAGAAGTTATAAGTAAACAGAACATAGTACGAGGACCTACCCCTTTGTCCTGATGGACACTTGGACAACATACAATATTCTGTATAAGTCCGCTGAGTTGAACAACTCATAACCTGTGCGTCATAGGTTGAAAACTGTAACCTGGCGATTTCCTCAAATATCACCAATTACAACGAATTCCGATATAATGAGGATAATTACCTAATTCCCAATAATTTACTCCCACTCATCATCTGTAGAACCATACAGATATGAGAATGAAACCTGGTAAATACATACCCTTGGAGTAAGTATCTAATCGGGAAAACAGTTTTGCTTCAACAATGCACTGAAACATGAAAATGTTTCGTAGGGGTATCCTGGTATTCATAGCAATGCCTCTTCCATAATCCAATTCATGACTTCAACCGTATATTTCTTTACCATCTCTCCAAATCCCTTTATTTGTCTTTAGTCGTTACCTTCTGTACACCATCGTTAGGCTAAATGGTTTTCTTCCTTCCCTAACGTTTGACACCAGCCTATGGTTTGGAAGAAGACTATCCAGTAAGCATAATAGGTGTACCTTCCTAAACCAAGGAGTACTCACATCTTGAGAGAAGGTGATGATAAAAGACAACTGAATAATACATTATTCCTTTAAAGGTGAAATAGGAGTGGCGATGAAGTACGCGGTTTGGTCGTGAATGATATCAGTCGCAATTTATTTTGCCCTCTTTCTAATCCTTTTATTTTGTCTTTAGTTATTGCCTTCTGCACACTCTACTTAGGCTAATTGGTTTTCTTCATTCCCTACCTTTCGGCACCTGCCTATGGTTTGGAATAAGACTATCCAATAAGCGTAATAGGTGTACTCTCCTAAACCAAGGAGCTCTCGCAACCTGAGAGAAGGTGATAAAAAAAGACAACTGAATAAACCAATTCTATTTCTCCTGAACCTTGATCCATCCTCGAAGAAGTCCTTTCGAGTTCGTATATAACCAAACGATGGATCTATCCAATGGAAGTGGATGTCCGTAGTAATACGGGGTGTTCTGAGAAATCCAAAGGGTAAAAGAAGGAGTGGCAATGACTTATGCAACTCAGACAATCCAAAAACCAGTATTTTAAGAAGGTTCGGTCAACTTGGTCACTGAGTCATAGTCTAGGGTCGGTCAAAGGTCGCTGCCAAAGAGAGAGAGAAAAGAAACACTCTGCGTGCACTCCAACCTAGATCAGAATAGTTATCACTTTATCTAATCCGGAAACCTCCCACTGTCCTGTCAAATTCTCCTCCAACCCTGAAAGAAGAATCAATCAGGATCACCCGAAGAGTAAACCAACTCATCAGTGGGAATCGGAATCTAACTCTCATCGCATGATAACGTGATGGAATGCATCCATGTTACTCATACTCCAGAAGGTATGCGCATAGTTGGCATGTTTCAGTTTGTTTAGAAACTCCCGATATGATTTTTGCCCCATGCTTTTATGACCTTGGCGTTGGTCAAAATGTCATAAGTCGCATGCCAAGTTCTACCCGTCACTATCTTGTCAATTTGAACCCATCCGCACATGCCCCTGACGTTGGCCAAATGGCAGAACGACTGTCCCAAACCAACTCATCTATCTATGCAACAATTGAATACCCAGCAGCTACCAAACACTATGCCTTAACTTTGGCTAAAATGCATAGCTTGAATACTACTGAATACCCAAAAGAAATGACGGAGGGCTACGGCTGGTTTTTGGCGAAAAACCTTTAACGTAGTGAACTTGATATCGCTGAAGGAACCTGATAGCTTTTTATAAAAATATAGTGGCGAAAACCTTTGCTAAAGAGGTCATTCCCGGTGAAGGGATCTCGGCTCTTTCCTCATGGAATGAGGTGCAGGATATTCCACTGAATACCGCGATGCAAAGTAACATGTAATCGACTATAGTGAAGTTATTACCCTGACGCAAACTTCTGCCCAAGGGGTCAGTCCCGGTGAAGGGATATCGGCCCTTGCCCCGTCGAATGAGGTGCAGGATATTCCAACCGAATACCACTATGCATAACAAAAGGAAACGTCTTTGCAATAACACTTTTTAAATTTGTTCCAACAACTGCCAACAGGTTTGCTTTACTTTAAATTGATCAGAATCAACGCAATCCCATCATTAATCACACCAGAAAAGAACGAAAATAAAATGTACGTATATGCCATCCGCATTCGTCACTGGGTCCCGTCGTCACCCTTTAGGTTACTTAACTAACGACAGAGCGGGGACTGGGCTAGCGTGGGTGTAAAACATATACAATATCTAATAGTATATAAACCAATATACAATAATCGCTCCAGGCGTGATAATATGCAACATTACAGAAAAGTAATAAGTATCACAGAACAATACAGATAATCTGGGATCCCCGGGTTTCACAGAGCCGCTGCTGAAACCCGACGTTCCCCTGTCGTGTGGATAACCTGTGCAATGAAACCTAGACCCCTACGGGTGCGGCAAGTTACCCGCCAAAACCTGAAGGGAGGCAGCCCCTACAGCAAAGTGAATGGACCACCCAGCACTTCACGGAATCCGGTAATCTTGGGCACCCCTCCTTGGGTCAACATGTACCCCCTATGAGTGCGGCGAATAGTCTTCCAATTCTAGAGTGAGGCCCCTCTGCCTCTCAAAGCCATGAGATGCGGACCCGTTGCCCTCCAGAATCCGGCTATCCATGCACTCCGTCGCGGGGTAAAACCTAGTACAGAAATGGAAAAATAGTACAACAGGTACATCGACCGCAACCTGGTCGTGCCCCAAAAGAATATTATACAACAGGCAGTGACGACAGTCCACATGTTGGACGCTCGCCCCGCAATATCAAATGTACAAATAAATCCAAACTGCACTACCATTGCATACTGCTATCCACCACGACAAATCCGCAACATCACTGCACAACATAGAACATCAATGTGAATGTCACGTTCGCAAACCCCTCTAAAAGAACTATAGCAATCAGACGCGGTTTACCGATCAAATGACATTCCCGGTCGAAGATATAATGTAAGCACTGTAAACTAACATGTTTAAATTTCGATCGACTAAATACACGAAGTGGGCCCTAAGAACATCTGTTGAACAGTAACAAAATCTGGGCCCAAAAGATATATACCAAAACCCACAATTTCAAGTCAAGAAGCCACTGTGAAAATTTAGGGCCATGATCTCACAGAATGGCCGCGGATGCGCGGTCAAACCATAGGTATGGCCGCGGATGCGCGGTCAAACCATAGGTTTGACCGCGATTCCGCGGCAGTCTTGTCGAATCACGTGCCCAAATTTGTACGGTATTCTTAGAAAACCCTGCACAGATTTCTGTGATATGTAAAAAAAATTTTGGAACCCTTTAAAAATCAACAGAAACTGTGAACTTGAATTTTTGCGGTTTTCGATATCCGGTTCGATCGATATTTTAAACGTGTTAGCACAAGTTAGTAAAGCAAAATGGTGAGGCTCTGATACCACTGTAAGTCTACGGTAGCGCCCTGGCCGTCTACAGACGCCAGATGCGAAACAAAACTTTTTAACTGGCGCTATCGTATACTATAACCCGGACCTGCCATTATTGCTAAACTAACAATATGTAAAGAGAGAAAAAAGGTTATACCGAACGATCCGAGTCCTTCGTTCTTTAACCATCATCCCATGCTCCTTTGCGGCTGCTCCGATCTCGTCGATCTTCGATGTGCTCGTCCAGGTGGCACCACGTCAACGATTCTTTAAACGGGCTCCCGCCTCTGACTCGAGGCAACTCGGTCGTCAAGTTTGCTAAAAGAGACGACCAAGATTGATGTAGAGAATGAGTAGAATACTTTGTCTCGCTTCGTCCAAAGCTATGGATGAATGGTTAATGAAGTTGCCAATTGATTCGGGTGATGGAATGAAATGAGCAATGAAATTTCCATACACCCCAAAACTATCTTAATCTTTTCATCAAATGAATCAAGTGAGTGTCTATGAGAGTGAGGAGGGGGCTGGCCATATATAAGGAGGTGGGGGTGAGTGTAGGAGAGAGGAGAGTGACCACAAGGATAAATATCTAGTGTGAACACAAGAAAATATCTAGTGTGAACATAAAGTGTGAACACAATAAATGCACCATAAATGAACAAGTGAGTTACAAGCCTTGTCACCTCTTCTAGAACCTTCTAGAAGCATGACTCACCCTCATCCAAGAAAATATAAATCCGTCTTTAACCGAATATTAAAAGACGGCTGATAAAAAACTGGAAACTGGCAACTTCCAAAAGTGATCCCGAAACGAATTTCAGGATAACCCCGTAACTGTATAAATATACCCGCATTTATATTGTGACCGAATACAAATGCAATTGAGACAAAGATATTATATCTAATCAATATAATACTCGGATCCGGCTTAAACCAAAACCGACCAGTATTATCTGTCCGAAATATGACACGTGCGTAAACGCACGTGCATTTTCCGAACCCTGCCATAAAACCATACGGCCTCTACAACGTTTCGCCCAAACTTGAGAAACTGTCTGTGGGGGACTCTAATGACTCATCAGTACCCTGGCAGTGGGTTTAACCACAAACCGTCAGCGGTACTAGCTATGCGTAACGGCTGCCCATGGACTGACCTCAAGGGAGGCCGATGAGCGAACTCATCCGGAAACCCTACTGAGCCTAACAGTGACAATGTATATATAGTCCGGTCCGTTCGTCAATGAGTATCACATATCTGCCTAAGGGGTTAGTAACATCAGACCCCCAAAAGAAGTATAAGTCGTGTCGGAGTGTAGCCCAATAACATCCTGAGATACTACTGGAGTACCTACCAGTAAATCTCCTGCCACGAACGTAGGCTTTGTGTAATGGCTCTCCTAGACACAGCACGATCTCGCCCCCAATACCGGGAGAGAAGAATCCCCTGCCGATCCGCTCACGTGCCTCCATGTGGCTCGGGACTGTACCCAAAAACTACCTGTTTGCATGACTCCTTTGAGCCGTGGTAGGGTAGAAATCAAAGCACAGTGGGAACTCACACGAGACAAATGACGACCTCAGGTCGATGAACTAACCTGTACACATGTCACCTGGGAACTGCTATCTGACGATAGGTATAGTACTAACTAGCAGATTCCCGGCGAGTCCTGTCCGGTGTACTCATAACCCAATGAGCACCTGTATACATCTTAGGTGATCCAACTAACACCAGTGGCTTGTGAAACCGGCCACCGCCCCTCGTCGGGGTCTCGACTGTATACACTAGTCTACTCCGGAGTATCGATGCCCTGTCTCGAAACTCCCACGACTAGGGACCACAATTAAGGATATGCATATAAACTACCCAACTCTCACGTATATGATCGCCATCATACTGTTGGTAGTAAAGCAAGATCCTAAGGGCTCTATCAAAGTGTAACATGTAATCAGTCACCTGAACATGTACACGACTGATAAAGGCAAACCAGATAGCATACTATCATCTTGAGTAAGACTGTCCTACCGGTATAGGTCCTCCGCAATCATTGCAATCACGTACCTGCGATCCAATAATTGACTCTGAGGGCACTATCTCCAACAGGCTTCCTCGGAGAAATGAACGGGCTAGCTCGTTAACTTCGAGGCCGAAGATGATCTACGTCGAGGAGACTCAAACTCAAGCTCCATCTTCACTAGGTCATGAACTTTGTGAAGAGAACACCCTAAACTAAATGGCAAGTAGTAGAGGATGATGAAATAGGAAGTGGGTTCACTTTGTATTTTAATTTCTCACTTTATTTCTTCACTTGAAAATTTCTAGCAAGCTTTTCTTCTTGAATGAAGAAGAAGAAGAAGAAGAAGAAAGAATATGAATAATGAATTATCTAAAAAGAATAATCAAGTGAAGTCTATCATAATGAAACCATGGGTGAGTTAACCTTTGTAGAGACTAAACCATAGTTTGAGTTAATGGTTTGGTTAATAAAAATCTTATGCAAAACAAAATGAGTGGACTTTGTCAAATATGCTTAAAGCTTCATGAAGCTTCAAGCCAAGACAAAGAAAGCCACCATTTTGTTTTACCAAAATAAATAAAAATCCAAACCATTATCTTAAATATGGTGTAAGTCATACATACACCCAAGCTTGCACATATTATCAATAATGATACAAACTAGTGCACAAACATTTATAACATATACAACTTGTGCACATCAAGTGAGAATATCAATCTTAAGTGAACCAATACTAGTTAATGTAAAGTAATATATCAAATATATAATTATACATTAAATCATTAAATCAACACTTGATTTAATGATCCCGTCATATCGCATATAACCGACTAATATCTAGTGTATCAATATATCGAATCAACACTTGATTCGGTAACCCGGCTATATCTCATATAACCGACCGATGATACAAATCGCGAGAATAGAATACAGTATCACATACTGGTATTATTCTCGGTCCCGCACATATCTCATATGCACTCCTATTTCGTTTCTCTTGAGCCTGGAAACCTCTGTGTAGGACTCTAAAGACTCGTCAATACGCCGGCAGTAGGTGGACATTATATCAATCACCTACAAGACGCAAGCAGTATGCTAAACGTAACGGCCACCCGGGTATTGAGCGATCAGAAGATCAACGAGCAAGCCTACTCACACTCCTGCGAATCCAATCAGTAACAATTACCACACAGTCCGGTCTGTTCGTCTGATATGTCGCATATCTCGCCTTGGGGTGGTAAACGTCAGACCCCAATAGCTTGATAAGTCATGCCTATGTAAGGTCCATAACGTTCGTGAAACTACTGATAACACTTACCAGTAAATCACAGCAACCCTGGCCAGGGATTTCCAGTTATGGCCAATCGAACATAGCGCAACATCAACCCCCAATACCGGGAGAGACGAATCCCCTCCTATCGCTCCTTGCCTCCATGTGAATCGGGACTTTACCCAAAAACCACCTGTTTGCATGACTCAGTAGAGCCGTGGTAGGGTAGAAATCAAAGAACAGTGGGAGACACACAAGACTCTATGACGATCTCGGGTCAACAGACTATGTTGTACCAGTGTCACCAGAGAACTGCCATCTGACGTGATGTATAATACCATCTGGGAGTTCTCGGCAAGTCCGTTTAGTGTATCCAGTCTCCACTGAGCACCCGCATACCATCTCTGATGTCAAACACCAATGGATATAGGATCATCCATCGCCCATCACATGGGTCGAGAAGATATACGCTAGTCTACTCTGGAATATCAATGCCCAGTCTCGGTACTCCCACGACTAGGAATATTTGAAGGATGTACTCATGGACTACCCAGGCCGTACTAGTATGATCCGCATCATAGTCCTGGTAGTCAAGTACTCATCCTAAGGGATTTATCAACATGTAACATAGAGACAATCAGAGTACATGTTAAGATAAAGAGCAACCAGATAGCGTACTATCATGTCGAGCAAGAAAGTCCTCCCTATATATGTCACAGCATCCACTACAATATACATCTCATATACAGTAATGGCCTCTAGGGCATACATATAACTAACAGGTTATATGTGATATAGCCGGATTATTAAATCAAGTGTTGATTTAATAACTTAATTTATAATTATATATTTGATATATTACATTACATTAACTAGTATTAGCTCACTTATGATTTCTTTTCTCACATTGGGTACATTGATATATATGTGATATATGTTAAATGTATTAAGTTAGGTTACAAATGCAACTAGGGTTAATGAGGGTTAAACCATACGAGGGTGAAGATTAGGGTTTAAATTTATCATTAAGTAATTCAAAATTGAGGAATTAGTCATGGTTGATAATTATTGAAAGCTTGTAGAAGCTTCAAGGCATCATTGACTTTGTTCTCTCTCTTTGTCTTTCTTAAGATATTTTTGACCTAACCTCATAGCACATGGTTAACTCTCTACAAGGGTTAAGCATGACTTTCTTAACCCTTGGTTGCATTATTAACCTTACCAATAATTCATTTTGGATGAGTTAGTTCTTCTTCTTCTTCCTCCTCAAAAAAAAAAACCTTTCTAGCTCTAATGGAGTTATGAGAAAAAGTGTGAGAAAATCAATTCTAAAGTGAGCCCACTTCCTACTTCATCATTCTCTACTACTTGCCATTTAGTATAGGGCGTTCTCTTCACAAAGTTCTTGACCTAGTGAAGAAATAGCTTGGGTTAGTGTCTCCTCGACGTAGATCATCTTCGGCCTCGAAGTCATCGAAGCAAGCATGTTCGTTTCTTCATGGAGCCTCTCTAGAGTCCGGAGTTTACGATCGCAGTGAAGGGAACTTCTACACGGAGCTATTGAAGTGAAGGACCGGTCTACAAAGGTTGTATTCCTTGCTCTCTTTACTTAATGCAAAGTGTTTGCTTTTGATTCCGTAGATTTCTAGTTAACGATCTATGTTTAGGATTAGCTAAAACGGCAAAATTTTAATTTGGCATAGATGATGCCTCCCAAAACCTTGCTGCCGTCTTGGGTAACCCTTCAGAGAGGGTCCACAGAATCACTTGCATGTTTTTCCGAATACGTTAAACTTGGAAAAATGGGTTTTTGACATTCGATCGAACTTTTTAACTTCGCCTAGACAATACGTGAATAACTACAATATTTAGAATCCACAAGTAGTTATAAGATAACTAAATTGAATGTTATAAATCTAGCAATTTAGTCTCATTTGATCGGTTGCCACGGGATTTTGATGTGATCAAAAGTCCGTCGCAATCGCGTAGTGTACGCGGATACTCGCTGGGTAAACTTAATAGATAGCCATGCTCCATAGCCCCGACCAAGTTACTGTAGGAGAACCCCATCGCCAAATGACAGCTCAACACTTGAGCACGGTTTTAATAATACCCAGAACATGCCACAGTACCTATGCCACAGTTCGGGTGCTCGCGGCAGCGGTGTTCCGCCTTAGTGCACTTCGTCGACGGTATCAGAGGGTGCGGCCGTCTACTAAAGTTTCCGACGAGCATTCGATCAGGATGTCGGGAATCTTGTTGAATTGCCCGACTAGATATTGAAAAGTGTTTTCGAGATCGAGACTAAAATTCGGGGTTTATAATTGTTAGGCATGCGATGTCTAAGGAATTCATTTGGTTAGGCATGTGATGTCTAAGGTGGTTGCGGATTCCAACTATTGTGGTTTTTCACTTTCTTTTCTGCGACCGTAAGTGTAATATGTGGTGTATCACCAGTTTCGTTGCTATACGTCAACGACAATTGGGATACACATATTTACTTATGCTGATGACATGTGATGTTACGTGTTGCTGTGATATGTTATATTGGATCGTCGTGATTGAATAGCCGGGGGTTTTATGTGAGATGAGAGTTTCTTCTTTTTCATTTATGTAAAATTCATTGTATGTAATATTCTTTTATTTGGGCACTTCCGGGTTGAGGATGATGTCACCATTGTATATTATTTACTTTTCCACATTAGGATAGACCCAAGGCGGGGAGCACAAGTAACCGGGTTCTAGGGTCCAGTGGGAGACCATCTCGAGAAGTCGAGACCGGGTCTCCTGACTATAGAATTGGTAGGGTTGCTTGCCGCTCTTGTAGGGGTCTAGGGGTTTGGGATTGGCTATTCATCACGACCGTGGAATCCGTGTTTTATACAAGCTTAATTTAAAACATGGAAATCCTAGTATATCCAATATTTCATATGTTGTTCTTCTACTGCAATATCTGTGATGTGATCATTTGATATGTTGAGATGGATACAGGATATAGTATATGTGATATATTATATAGACGTTGCTTATGTTTTACACCCGCGCTAGCCCTGCCCCGCTCTACCGTTAGTTACCTAACCTAACGGTGCACGACGGGACCTCGAGGCGAATGCGGATGGCATAAGCGTACGTTGTATTTATTTGTAATGTTTAGGTAACATAAAATGACGGGACTTCATTAATGAGATTAATGAAATAAAAGAAACCTAAAGATGTTGTGGAATTGAATTTTCAAAAACAGATAGCTCTAGTTTTTGCTTTGGAAAGCGGTATTCCTTATAGAATATCCATCACCTTATTCGATAAGGAAAGAGCCGAGATCCCTTAACCAGGAGTGACCTCTTTAGCAATAACTGGTAGATGCTACAACCCTCGGTTTTGTCTTTTGATTGCTTTTCTAGTTCTTGCTATGCATAGTGGTATTGTAAATATCCTACACCTCATTCGACGAGGAAAGAGCCGAGATCCCTTCACCGGGAGTGACCTCTTTAGCAAAACTAGCAAAGGCCTAAAAAACACTCCATTTAAAATCATTTGATTCTACAACGATATTAAGTTCATTACGCAAAGGGTTTTCTTAAAAACCTGTCGTAGCCCTCCGTCATTTCTGATAAGTAATAGTTAGTATTCATGCTGCGTTTGTTGACCTCTGTTAAGGCGTAGTGTGCGGTAGCTGATTAGTGCTTATCTACAAAGCATATGATGCGATTGATTTAGGGTAGTCGTGCGATCTTGTTGACCTCTGTCAAGGGTCGTGCTGGTGGGTTTACTTCAATCAGGAAATGACGGGTTGAACTTGACTAGCAGCCTATGGTTTGTTGACCTCTGTCAAGGTCATAGGATGCTTGGGGTAAAACATTATCGGAAGCTTCAAGTGTTGAAATTTGCAAAGAGATTACATACCTTCTATGAGATAGTTGGATCCCGATACCCACTGCGAGTAAGAGTTACTCCTGGGAGAGTTTTACACATTACAATTAGCCGATCAAGTAGGTGTCTAGAAAGGTGTCAACGGGGTTACGCCCCTGGGAAAACGAGGTTTATTTAATTGGATCCGTGCGAAAGCACGGGGAACCTCACTCAAAG
The DNA here is from genome assembly GCA_030015575.1 of Agapanthus africanus. Classification (NCBI taxonomy): domain Eukaryota; kingdom Viridiplantae; phylum Streptophyta; class Magnoliopsida; order Asparagales; family Amaryllidaceae; genus Agapanthus; species Agapanthus africanus. The sequence goes on along the minus strand of CM057337.1, from coordinate 592,503,756 downwards.
TACCGGCACTGGCCTGGCTGAAAGATTGGCGAACTTGTAGGGTGTAATTAATCCCGGCTAGTCTTTCCTTTTAGGGTTTGAAAGAAGATTTGACTAAAACAGTGGGAGCCATCCTGATTAGATATATTAATAACCAATCTAATCTTGCAAGAGCATACACTGAATGTTTTCTTCTCTCTCTCTCCAGGTTGCGACCATGTCACGCCTTAATCAAGATAATAATACAGATGTATTGACCGAACCCGCTTGTTATACTGCACTAAGGAACGTTGGTCCCGCTCTAACTTATAAATGTTATAAGACCGAGCAGGAAATAGGGGATTACCAGAATTCCCGTGCTGCCCAAATGAAGAAAGCGCATGATGATGCATCTTCTTCGGGTGTGTTCATTGCCGAGAATTGTTTCTCAGTATCCTTTACGTCCTGGGTATGAGATACCGGATCAGGATCCCGCAAATGTAATCTGTTACATGGGCTAAAGATAGGTAGAGAACTGAGAATGGGTGATAACTTTTAAGAGTTAAAAATGGTGCAAGTGTTGCAGCCAAGTCTGTTGGCAGTTATCACCCTGTATTACCAAATACATCGATTCTGAACGAATGTTATTAGATACCGAACCTGATATACAACATCATATCAGTCTCTTTATTAGTAAACAAGGATATAATTTTGTATTGTTGGATAATGTTTTGAACATTTTCTATATCAAGAGTTGATAGGTTCAGGCACGTTATCTAAAAGCATATACGTTCTAAATCAAACTACAGTTCTTAACGTACAGAACACACACAAGTGGAAGAGTTCAGAAATGAACGAATCCTTCTTGAGGCATTATAGACTAGGTCATATCAATGCGACTGATCGCACGCTTTTGGCGTGTTGGATGTTCAAAGTTCTAAAGTTTACCGTGATCAGGACGGTGTCGCTATGCAGCTAGCCGGTTGAGCACGGGTCGATCCACAGGGAGATGGTTGTATGTCCGTTCTTGTTTTAGACGAGTCAATAAAGAATTTGTATGAGTTTGTTCAATCTAACCTATGTGTATTTATTTGCAAGTATGAAGTTGTTGAGAAAAAGATACGAGATTGTAAGCTAAAGAAATCCGTACTCAAGACCTTTGAGCCGAGTCTTGACCAATTGAAGCTAGAGCAATCGGCAACAACGTGGATTAGGGGATTTAAGCGCGGTATTCGTGGAATACGGCTTATTTACCCTTGTCCTTCCGTTCTTGTCTCTTTCTTTCGCCTCCGGCCAAACCGAACGCAACCGGTCGTGGTTAGGAATCACTGTTACCTTGGTAGGGTAGGGTGCCTAACGGAGCGCTTGCGTAACGTTTGGTCGGAGTTCAATGGAAAATAACGGGAAAAGGAAATGAGCAAAGAAACATTAACTTACAATACCGTATTTATTCTTAACAACGATAATTACAACCATTCACAAAAAGAGAGAACAAAAAGAAAAGGGAAAAGAAAAGATTACAAGTAAGTAAGTGCATGAATTTAAATTGCAAGAAAGTAAAGCAAGGTAATAAAAAGCAAGTAATAAAGAGCAAGAAAGAAAACTAGAAACTAGAACTCAAGACAAGCATGGGATCAATAGCCAAACCTGAAACTTGCAAGCTCAATCAAGAGGTTGCAAGATCAAGAGAAGGGTAAAGAACGCATGTGAAATGAAGCACTAATTCCATAAGAAAAATACGACCCTTGAGATCAATAACAAACTCTTAACCTTTCAAGCTCAATAAAGAGGTTGAAAGATCAAGAGAAAGCAAGAATCTCAAGGGGAAGTTAAACAAAAGAGAATGATACAAAAACCCTCATCTTTATTCACATCCACTCAATGCTCTCACTACATTTCCATGGAGGATGAATGAAGAAGAAGAAGAAGAACTAGAACTAAACTAAAGTTGCTAAAAGAATGGACACAAAAATTGGACCCTTGGCTTAGCTCAGTTCTGGAGTATTTATAGGCAGCTTACAGAAACCCTAGGGCAAGAATCTGGCATAAAATGAAGTACCCAAACTACCCTTAAAAAACGACAACCTGAAGAGCTAGTACGGCCGCGTTTCCGCGGCCTAAGCCTGCTTAGGCCGCGGAACCGCGGCCGTCTTGATGAGTTGGGCCACCATCTTTTGTGGTTATCCCTGGTTCCTTTTTTTCCTCTTGTTTGACAACTACAAACTGCATAAAAGTCTTCCAGAATATCTGCAGATTTCTTAGTCCAAGATTGCTATCATTTCTTCACTTTTGACTTCTATCTCTCTCGAACTCCGCGCACCCATTGATTCTTGTGCTGCCCCCTTGTGCTCTGTGCTTGTCCGAGACACGAATGACCACTGTCATATGTCTTGTCTCTGGAAATGGTACTCGGCACTGGACGGATATGGATGACCGGAACCCGGCTTTTATCTGCTGTGACAGATGTTCTGTATTTGGTGTAACTGTGGAGATTTTGTCCTGATTTGCAATATTTGTACTGGAAACCTGTATTCTGTAAATATGTAACAAACACGGATTACAAGCACCTACCTATAAACACATGAGCATAAGAATTGGCGGTATAAAATGCAATATTCTGGTATGAACAAATACCCCCAAACTTAACTTTTGCTCGTCCCGAGCAAAACCAATTATTCACAAAAATAAAATCCTAACCGCACTTTCGCAGGGAACACGATTGCACTGAGCGCGTGCAACAAGCCATTAAACCTCTAGGTGTCCCTAGTAGGAGGAGTGTTGTCTCCTGAGGGTTTTCAGCGGATTACACCCACAAAATCCCGTCAAGCTAGTGTCATAAGTTAACGTCGATTCTACTCATACAGTTTAGTATTTACGTTAGAAATTCTATCATCCTAAGTTTGAAATATCCAACACTTATTTTTCACACCACCTATCTATTTAACCTTGGTTCTCCTGAGTTTTCCTTCTAAAGTGCGGCCTTAAATCAGGGATTTTTATCAACTTTACAGAAAACACAAGTCTTATTCTTTATTTCTATCTTTTATTCAAACATCGATTGTATACCCCTACGTGTGTGTATATTTGCACCCCTACACTGAAGAATTCAATTCAAGCTATAATACCCTTGCCCTAATACCTAATACTACTTCTTTTCATTAAGGATGGACGGATTTGCTCACACACCTTTCATGCGACTATTAATGCTTCTTGAGGCACTAACGACCGATTACTGAATGTGTGAACTTTAAAGCGTAAATAGAAGTTTCCAGGTCTTGACATTATTCTATTTTTCTTCTTTTTTTTCCTTTTTCTTTTTCAAGACCGGATATATTTTTGAACATACTCTTTTGGTGTTTAGCTTTAAATACTGTTTTTTCTTTCATACTAGGCTTTCAGGCAAGAGTATTTCTAGGTATCCTCTACTATCTCAAGTTTCAAGGTGCGTGTAAGTGCAGTTTGTAGGGTATATACTTTCTAAATTTGAACTCAAGAAAAGAAACTATTTTTCAGACTTATCCTTCAGTAAAGCTTCAATACTTTCCCCTCATCTTGACTTAACTCAAGAACTGAACTCAAAAAACTGTAAGGACGTATACTTACCAAAGTTAGACAGAATGAGGGTTATTTTAAGGATTTTCAATTCCTAAGTCTAGAATTTAGTTATTTCTAACATATCAACTAAACTTTCAGAAAAAATCTAAGTTACCCTATTAGCTAACTTGACGACAAAATTTTTATATATTTTTTTTGGAAAATTTTCAATTTTTGTGGGTTTTAAATAAGGTATGCAAATGCAAAATATACAAATGAATGCGAAGGAAGAAAGCTTACCGAGCACACCCCCAAACTTAAACTTGACAGTGCCCTCACTGTCAGGCTACACCAAGAGGGTCAAAAATTGTCGGCGCTCCCTAGAAACAAATTATATACAAAACAAAAAGGAAAACAAAAAAAATATATACAAAAAAAAGTGTCCCCCCAAACTTAAGTAAAACAGTGTTTCCACTGTTAAGCGTTGAAGTTCAGGATTAGGGGGGAAAGAGAACAGTTTCAAACTATACAAGGCCTTACACAGGCCAAAAGTTAGTACCAACCATTCAAAGATCTTATCGTGATAAAGCAGTGGCTGGTGAAAGAAGGTGAAGAGGTAAGAAATGGAGAATACACGAGACCGTATGGAGATAGAAGTGGGATACGGTCTCGGTACATGAGAAGAAGAATTGCGGAAGGGAAAAAGAAGTGGACTACGAACTTGAGGGTGAAAATGGAGTGAATAGATTAGCACAATTTGTGATGACCGATGTGTGAAAAGCGATTGTGCTAATCTATTAACCCGTCGAGAAATGGGGTCAAATCCCTCAAGATTCGTAAGAAACCATGGGTACGCCGAACTTGGTAAACCAGACACAGGAAGTGAAAATGATACGGTTTCTTGCATGGTCAGAACGATGGAATGGGTGGGGGAAAGTGATTGAGGAAGGGTATCGGGTAAAGGTTCAGGAGGGTGTACACAGGCAATAACAGGGACAGGATGAATTGGAAAAGCCGACTCATCAAGCAAAACTGGTTCATCCTCAAAACAATCCTCAAAATTCTCCTCAAAGTTCATCTTATCCATGCAATTTTCATCAAAATCCAGACGCATATGGGGTTCGGGAAAAACATTTAATGACTCGGGTAGATGATTTGAAGAGACAAACTCAGCCAAATCTATGGGTTCATCATCCAAAATATTCCCAGCGTCAATATCCTGAATCAAGTGAAAATCAATATTCTCAGACAGCTCATCAAAAGCATGGATTTCAATCGATTTTGGTTCTAAGATGGAGGTGTAGAGGTCAAAAGGATTGGGATTGGTTTCACTTGGAAGGGACCCTTCACAATCAGGTAAATCAAACACTACGAAGTCACACAACTCATTATCTGTTCTATCTGTAATCAATGAATCAGTTGGAACACTAGATAGATATTCAAAACCGGAGTTGTGGGAGTCAAGATGAATTGGGTAGGCTTGATTTGGAAGGGGGTACATCTCACTTTCTCCACTCAAATTCTCAGCCTGTCCTACCGCCTCTTCATACATTGAAAAATTTGGAGCTAGTTGAAAACTAGCTACCGGGTCACTAGGTTGTATGAGGGCGGCCATGGACGCATTCAAATCCATCATCTGTTGGCTTGACGCTACCCTAAAGTTTTCCAACGACTGTTCCAGACTAGACATGGGTTGTGAAGGGGTTTTAGTAAAAGATGCAAAGTTGTTTGGATACTGAAAACTTCCAAATGGCGGTTCTGAAGCTATGTCTAGGGAAGGTGCAAAAGTAGGGTAGGATTGGTAGGAATTGAGTAGCTGGACAGGAGCAGGATCAACATTTGGATAAGAAGGTGAATGGAATTGTTGATCCCAAGAATTTGAAGTGGTGAAAGGAGTGAAAGATCGGCTACGGGATTGTTCAATACGTTCAGCGATGGACAAAGGACGACTTGCAAAAGGGGTATCAACATAAGCGGGTGCGGGAGGTTGAAAAGGTTGATACAAAGTGGAATGAGGAGTGCAAGTGTTTGTCGTAGACGCTGCTATGCGATCTTTCAGTGAAACTTTGGGCATGGAGGGGTCGTTCGATGTTCGGCCAAAGCAAGAACCGTAAGAAGTAATGTCCGGTTGTGGGTACCAAAGTTCGGGAAGAGTTTTGCGAGGTGGAGTACCCATGATATGAAGAGAGAAAGAAAGAAAGACAGAGAAAAGGAGGGGAAAAAGAATGTGATATATATTTTTTTAGTTATTAACAAAAGAATAAAAAGAATATGGACAAAAACAATCACGACACAAAAATACCACACACCTATTCGTTCTAGGGTTCACCTAGGTCAACTAGACCTGCTCCAGAACTTGTTCGTCGAAGTAAAACTGTGTCGAGAAACGGGCTCAAGATACACCGATCACGAGGCCAGGTAAGTGCAGAGATAAGGGGAGGTTTTCCAACGCTTTCGCGAAGTTCCTTAATTAAATAACCCTTTCTTATTTGGCGGTTTCGCCGTTAACAATTTCCTAGACACCCCGTAAACAATATACCGTTAAGCGAGGTTCTAAACACGGTTAACTTCTCCTAATGAGCGTGAAGTCCTTAAGGCTTAAAGTCTAATTTCTTTTAAATTTTGTGCGGGTAAACGTTATGCTTAAGTTCGTGATTTGTGGGCCACGGAAAAGGTGATGAAATCCTTTACCGTATGTTGTGGAGTTCGCTTGCCCTTAAGTCCGTATTAATGTATGCAATGCGCAATTCAAAAAATTCTATAAAGAATCAAACAATCGTTTTTTAGTTTAAGCACGGCACTGCAACAAATACGGGTTAGTCAATTTTTTAGCGTTTGCTAGCGAACTTGCAAAGAATCCTGCAAAGAATAGTATATTGGAAGCGTCGGATTTGAGAAGAAGGTGTTAGTAAAGTACGTACCGTTAAGTTTTGGGTTAGGAAACCCCCGTTGAATCAAATCCGGTAAGCTTGAAAAGTTCGCTTGCGCGGGTCAAACTACCCGGATCATTGGCACTGTACTTTGCAATCACCTTAGCCTTGAACGTATACTTTGCTCCCCACAATCGCAGTTTGCAAATCTGCAAAAATCTGCACTCTTGCCCATAAAAATGATCAAAAATAACAAAAAGATTTATTTATTATTATTTTTTATATATATAAAAAGAATATTAACCCGAATAACAAGAAAGAAAATACGCTACCGTCTCCCCGGCAACGGCACCATTTGATCGCACGCTTTTGGCGTGTCGGATGTTCAAAGTTCTAAAGTTTACCGCGATCAGGACGGTGTCGCTATGCAGCTAGCCGGTTGAGCACGGGTCGATCCACAGGGAGATGGTTGTATGTCCGTTCTTGTTTTAGACGAGTCAATAAAGAATTTGTATGAGTTTGTTCAATCTAACCTATGTGTATTTATTTGCAAGTATGAAGTTGTTAAGAAAAAGATACGAGATTGTAAGCTAAAGAAATCCGTACTCAAGACCTTTGAGCCGAGTCTTGACCAATTGAAGCTAGAGCAATCGGCAACAACGTGGATTAAGGGATTTAAGCGCGGTATTCATGGAATACGGCTTATTTACCCTTGTCCTTCCGTTCTTGTCTCTTGCTTTCGCCTCCGGCCAAACCGAACGCAACCGGTCGTGGTTAGGAATCACCGTTACCTTGATAGGGTAGGGTGCCTAACGGAGCGCTTGCGTAACGTTTGGACGGAGTTCAATGGAAAATAACGGGAAAAGGAAATGAGTAAAGAAACATTAACTTACAATACCGTATTTATTCTTAACAACGATAATTACAACCATTCACAAAAAGAGAGAACAAAAAGAAAAGGGAAAAGAAAAGATTAAAAGTAAGTAAGTGCATGAATTTAAATTGCAAGAAAGTAAAACAAGGTAATAAAAAGCAAGTAATAAAGAGCAAGAAAGAAAACTAGAAACTAGAACTCAAGACAAGCATGGGATCAATAGCCAACCCTTAAACTTGCAAGCTCAATCAAGAGGTTGCAAGATCAAGAGAAGGGTAAAGAACGCATGTGAAATGAAGCACTAATTCCATAAGAAAAATACGACCCTTGAGATCAATAACAAACTCTTAACCTTTCAAGCTCAATAAAGAGGTTGAAAGATCAAGAGAAAGCAAGAATCTCAAGGGGAAGTTAAACAAAAGAGAATGATACAAAAACCCTCATCTTTATTCACATCCACTCAATGCTCTCACTACATTTCCATGGAGGATGAATGAAGAAGAAGAAGAATAAGAACTAGAACTAAACTAAAGTTGCTAAAAGAATGGACACAAAAATTGGACCCTTGGCTTAGCTCAGTTCTGGAGTATTTATAGGCAGCTTACAGAAACCCTAGGGCAAGAATCTGGCATAAAATGAAGTACCCAAACTACCCTTAAAAAACGACAACCTGAAGAGCTAGTACGGCCGCGTTTCCACGGCCTAAGCCTGCTTAGGCCGCGGAACCGCGGCCGTCTTGATGAGTTGGGCCACTATCTTTTGTGGTTATCCCTGGTTCCTTTTTTCCTCGTGTTTGACAACTACAAACTGCACAAAAGTCTTCCAGAATATCTGCAGATTTCTTAGTCCAAGATTGCTATCATTTCTTCACTTTTGACTTCTATCTCTCTCGAGCTCGGCGCACCCATTGATTCTTATGCTGCCCCCTTGTGCTCTGTGCTTGTCCGAGACACGAATGACCACTGTCATATGTCTTGTCTCTGGAACTGGTACTCGGCACTAGACGGATATGGATGACCGGAACCCGGCTTTTATCTGCTGTGACAGATGTTCTGTATTTGGTGTAACTGTGGAGATTTTGTCTTGATTTGCAATATTTTTACTGGAAACCTGTATTCTGTAAATATGTAGCAAACACGGATTACAAGCACCTACCTATAAACACACGAGCATAAGAATGGACGGTATAAAATGCAATATTCTGGTATGAACAGCGACCCGACTAACTAAATTACATTTAGATGCATATTTAAATCTGTTTGAATTTACATCTTATGAAACTTGCCAGTCATGTCACAATGATAAGATGACCATAGCTCCGTTTATTGGAAACTGAGAAAGAGTTAATGAACTCTTGGGATTGATACATCATGATGTATGTACGTCCCCTGTCTACACATGCCAGAACCGGTTCTTTGTACTTCATTACATTCACTGATGATCTCTCAAGATTCGAACATATGTTCCTATTGAAACACAAGTCTGGAGCTTTTGAGAAATTCAATGAATATAAGTTAGAAGTAGAGAACCAAAACGGGTATAAGTATTATGTCCTCTGATGTGATCGAGGAGAAGAATACTAGAGCACGGAGATCCTGGACTATTCTAAAGTAGAATGCGATTCTCTCTCAGCATTACTCCTCCATATACACTACAGCACGCAGGTGCATCGGGGCGGAGCAATCGTACCCTATGTGATATGGTGTGCTCTATGATGAGTACTAATGAGTTACCTATTTCCTTTTGGGGGTTATGCACTTGAGAAGCTGCATACCTATTGAATAGGGTTCCAACCAAATCAGGTGCCTACCACTCCATATGCGATATGGTATGGGAAGAGCCCATCTCTTAAGTATGTTAAGATTTGGGGTTGTCCGGCCTATGCCTAAAAGCAAAATACGGACAAGCTCATGGCAAGGTCATTTCTATGGAAGTTTGTTGGATATCCCAAGCATTCGCAAGGGAATATCTTCTACCACACTGAGGAGCAAAAGATGTTTTGTTTCTCATCATGCCACCTTTTAGAGAAAAGGATTTCTTGTAAAGAAATTAGTGGTCATAAGGTAGAACTGGAAGGAGTTCCAGCTATACAAAGTACAGCTGATGATTTGGTAGAACCAGAGGATTCAATAGCTCTCAACGAACCTAAGCCTCTCCGCCGATCTAGTAGGGTTTCTCACCCACCTGAGAGATACTTCGGTTTTCTCTATGGCAGTGGGAACGAGGAATGCATCATGAGATGATGACCCAACTAGTTTCGAGCAGGCCATCAGGAGTGGGGACTCTGTCAAAATGGCTGGATGCTAAGTGATCTGAGATGGAATCCATATACACCAACAAAGTATGGACTTTAGTTGCTTTATCTAAAGGGTTAAATCCCCATCAGGAGCAAGTATATCTTGAGAAGATTACTTGGTGTACATGAAAAAGTTGAGACTTTCAAAGCTATGCTTAAATCCATCCAGATCCTACTTGCCATTGCTACATACCATGACTACGATATCTGGCGGTTGGGTGTCATGACTGCTTTTCTAAGTGATCATTTAGAAGAGAGCGTCTATAAGTACACAGCCATAGGGCTTCGTAGGTAGTGGGAGCAGCGGAAACGTGTGCAAGTTGCTTTAATGGGTTAAAGCAGGCATCGCGGGGTTGGAACATCTATTTTGATATGGTAGTCAAAGCGTTTGACTTCATCAAAATGGTAGATGAACCTTGTATATACAAAAAGGTAGTAGGGAGTATGGTGGTGATCCTTGTATTGTACGTGGATGAAATACTCTTGATAGGGAAGGAGTTTCCTATGCTACGCTCGGTCAATCTCCACTTATCACATGGATTCTCCATATAGGATCAAGGCGATACCTCCTCCTGGGTTTTGGATCTATGAGATAGATCTAAAAGGATGTTAGGATTCTCACTAGGTGTAGTGAGATGGTATCAAACGATCCTGGGGAGAATCACTGGATAGCTTCCAGGGTGGTAAGGACGACTGAATGTCAGTCATAGGCATTCTTTTTACCCTCAGTGGAAGGATGGTATGTTGGAAGAGTTCCAAGCTAGATACCATGACAAACTAGACGATAAAGGCTGGATACATTGTTACCAAGGATGCTACCAAAGAGGTAGTCTGGATGTTTATTAGTTCATGAGATGAACTTCATTCCTACCATTGTGTGACAATGGAGTTGTGGCTTTGGCCTAGGAACCCCCGTCCCATTAGAGATCCAGACATATTCTTAGGCAGTATCACCTGATCATGAAGATGGTTGATCTCAAGGGAGATCGAGGTCAGGAGAGTAGACACAGAAGAGAACAGGGCGGATCCACTCACAAAGGCCTATTCCCAAGAGAGACTGTTATGGGATGGTTGAGTATGAGATACTTCAACCACTGCTGATTGTTGGGTATGAGATACTACAACAGATAGCTCAAGTGCAAGTGGGAGATTGTTAGTGATATGTATGCCCTAGAGGCCATTACTGTACATACGATGTATATTGTAGTGGATGCTTGGACATATATATGGAGGACTTTCTTGCTCGACATGATAGTATGCTATCTGGTTGCTCTTTATCTTAACATGTACTCTGATTGTCTCTATGTTACATGTTGATAAAGCCCTTAGGATGAGTACTTGACTACCAATACTATGATGCAGATCATACTAGTGGGGACAGTGTAGTCGTTAAATACATCCTTCAAATGTTCCTAGTCGTAGGTGTATCAAGACGGGGCATCGATATACCAGAGTAGACTAGCGTATAGCTTCTCGACCCATGTAGATGGGCGATGGATGATCCCATATCCATTGGTGTTTGACGTCAGAGACAGTATACAGGTGATCAGTGGAGACTGGGTACACTGGACGGACTCGTCGAGAACTCCCAGATGGTATTATACCTAACGTCAGATGGCAGTTCTCTGGTGACACTGGTACAGGTTAGTCTGTAGACCCGAGATCGTCATAGAGTCTTGTGTGATTCCCACTGTGCTTTGATTTCCACCTTACCACGTTCAAGAGAACGTGCAAAACGGTGGCTTTTGGGTATAGTCCCGAGTAACATGGAGGCAATGAGCGATAGGAAGGGTTTCGTCTCTCCCGGTATAGGGAGTTGATGTTGCGCTGTGCTCGATTAGCTATAACAGGAAGTCCTTGGCCAAGGCAGCTTCAGAGATATACTGGTAAGTGTTATCAGTAATTTCTCGACCCGTTATGAGCCTCACATCGGCACGACTTATTGAGTTACTAGGGTCTGACATTTACCACCCCTAGACGAGATATGCGACATATCTGACGAAGAGACCGGACTGTACGGTAGTGTTACTTATTGGATTCACAGGAGTGTGAGCAGGATTGCTTGTTGATCTTCTGATCGCTCAATACCCGGGTGGCCGTTACGTTTAGCAGACCGCTTGCGGCTTATGGGTGTTTGATATGATCATCACCTACTGCCGGCTATTGACGAGTCTTTAGAGTCCTACACAGGGGTTTCCTGGCTCAAGCGAAACAGAGTAGGAGCACATATGTGATATATGCGGGACCGAGATTGATACGATATGAGATATCGTATTCTATTTTCGCGATTTGTGACATTGGTCGGTTATATGCGATATAGCCGGGTTATCGGATCAAGTGTTGATTCGATAAGATGTTACATTATGATATTAGTCGGTTATATATGATATAGCCGGATTATTAAATCAAGTGTTGATTTAATAATTTAATGTATAATTATATATTTGATATATAACATTACATTAACTAGTATTAGCTCACTTATGATTTCTTTTCTCACATTGGGTACATTGATGTATATGTGATATATGTTAAATGTATCAAGTTATGTTACAAATGCAACTAGGGTTAATGAGGGTTAAACCATACCGGGGTTAAGATTAGGGTTTAAATTTATCATTAAGTAATTCAAAATTAAGGAATTAGTCATGGTTGATATTTATTGAAAGCTTGTAGAAGCTTCAAGGCATCTTTGGCTTTGTTCTCTCTCTTTGTCTTGCTTAAGATATTTTTGACCTAACCTTTAACCATAGCACATGGTTAACTCTCTACAAGGGTTAAGCATGACATGCATAACCCTTGGTTGCATTATTAACCTTACTAATAATTTATTTTTGATGAGTTAGTTCTTCTTCTTCTTCCTCCTAAAAAAAAAGCTTTCTAGCTCTAATGGAGTTATGATAAAAAGTGTGAGAAAATCAATTCTAAAGTGAGCCCACTTCCTACTTCATCATTCTCTATTACTTGCCATTTAGTATAGGGCGTTCTCTTCATAAAGTTCTTGACCTAGTGAAGAAATGCTTGGGTTAGTGTCTCCTCGACGTAGATCATCTTCGGCCTCAAAGTCATCGAAGCAAGCATGTTCGTTTCTTCTTGGAGCCTCTCTAGAGTCCGGAGTTTACGATCGCAGCGAAGGGGACTTCTACACGGAACTATTGAAGTGAAGGACCGGTCTACAATGGTTGTATTCCTTGCTCTCTTTACTTATTGCAAAGTGTTTGCTTTTGATTCCGTAGATTTCTAGCTAACGATCTATGTTTAGGGTTAGCTAAAACGATAAAATTTTAATTTGGCATGGACGATGCCTCCCAAAACCTTGCTGCCGTCTTGGGTAACCTTTCATGGGCCACTGCTAGAGGCCGGCTAGAATGTGATGACCGTTAATGCACCATTTATTCTTGATGATTGAGGCATTGTTCAACGTGCGGACGAATGAGCCAGTTGCTGCTGCGAATGACAAGATATCGCTCCAGATGTTTGAATCTATTGCAGCACGAGTTGTACTTAGAGATATAATAGAAGATCGCTAGTCACTCAAGGATGAATGACTAGGACATGAGGTTCGTTTGCACACTCCGATGTGAGGTCATCAGATTGATTGATATCAGCTAGACAAGACTCCACGCAGGTACGTTGAGAGTTGATAGAAACGATCGAATGTTAGAAACCCATTTTTCTATGTTTAAGGTATTCGGAAAAACATGTAAGTAATTATGTGGACCCTCTAGAAAAATGAAATCCTAACTCGACATAGTGACCATGGAAACGCTTTTGAACCTTAGGGTTTACGGCAGTTCCGCAGTGCCATTAATGAGGCTTGGGTTTGCCCTTGTACGGCTGGTCCATAGGTACTGTGACATATACTGGATATTATTAAACTGTACTCAAGAGTTGAGCTCTCGAGGAATTATGGGACTTTGATGAATCGATCAAAAAGTTTGACGTCGTCCGGATATCATATGATGGGATACTTTACTTGGGAGACTCCAGATATGAGTATAGCCGTTGTAGCGTAGTCCATACAGCTACGAAGAGACGAGCCCGAATCAGTCGACATTAGAGAAAAGTGGAGTAAGAGGTTCGTACGAGATTCCGACGAGATGACGTTCCACTCCGTTGACATCAAAGATGTGATACACATGCAGAGGCGTTAAATATGGATATACCTTTTTGAAGGAGTCATAATGAGTATGCAGCCATTCCGGAACAAGAAATAGACGCAATAAAGGTTGATAACTTACGGGTAGTTCAGCAAAAACGAGAATTGGGGGAGACCCCGACAGGATCTTCTGGAATAGTACATGAGGAGACTTGGAACCAGGATCGGTCGTACTACGCACACCTAGTAGACTAGAGTTCGACATCGTCGACGAGACATGTTATGAGTGACCATGATAGTTGACCAGAGATCTTTAGAGGATGTGCCAGAGCGGAAATGTTTCCGTCATCGTTCCACATTGGGTCGTTGAGCCGAGGAGCTATGTACTAGCAATTCGCAGTGAGAGACGAGAGCCTAAGGGCACCAGGCGCTAGGCCATGAACAGGAGGCAAGTGGATATCTTGCTCTGCTAGCTTTGGATGCAATGACACCTTCTCGACTTCAAAGTAAGGACATATCGACGACAGTATCGATGATTTGCGACTTAGTGATTCGAATATCACGTGTCCGTTATTTGGATTTCGGTAATTTGGGCGATTTATTTGCATGATTGAGATTTTGTGCACCACAGTTGCACTCGACTTTGATTTGATGTCATTCGAGATGTTGATTTTGATTTCATGCCTATGGTATGCATGTGATTTGACTTATGCCTTCGGTGTAGTTTTCATGCATTTCAGTATTTTGATTCGATTTTGTGCACGCTGATGCACGTGGTTATGAGATTACGGTATACCTAATTTGAATTGAGTTATGTTGTATACCGTCGATTTCGATTTGTGATACTCGATATTTGTTTCTGTGCACCTCGTGCACTTGATTTGGATTCTTCCGCATACTTGGCGCGCTTGATGCGATTTTGGTGCACACCAGATGCACTAAATCGGGATTCTTCGTGCATAACAGATGCACCTGATATTGTTGTCAGGCACACTAGTTGCCCTTGACAGGTGTTTTCGTGCACACCCGTTGCACTTAGATTTTGTTCTGTGCTCATGTATGGCACATTCATCGATTTCGATTTCTGTGCGTACCAGACGCACGTGGCATTATTATACACATTTTGTGATTGATTTCTTTCGTAGCAGTATGTTTTATGATATTTACTATTTGGTATAGTAGCTGAGCAGGACTAATCAGAGGACAGTACCTGAATATGTTTTTGCATGCATCGATAGTTACCGAAGGGATTTTCAAAAAGGAGCTATAGTCTCAATATTTTTTTATATGTGTCCGAGATGACACGAAAACGTGTTACAAGGAAACCCTTCTAAATTATTTTCAAATGGCGGGACGTATGTTAAACAAAGGATATATATATATATATATGTATATAGAATTATTTTCATACAATAAACGTCCGCTACTTGTGCCGTGATACGCGCATCGCTCAGTGATTTGAAAAAGGTTCGGCATGCATTTCCTTTCAGATGTTTTGACAAGTTTATAATGATGCGTACTATGTACATGTTATAGTTTTGATGTATATCATGTTGGTTTTCATATTGGAGTTTGACATTGTATCTTCCCCATGACTCCAATGATTGCGTGATACTTGACGGAGTTTTGATTTTGAGTTATATACTCGTTTTTCATGCGCATGCATTGCGCTACAATATGTTTTATGTGTGTATGATTTCGGAGCCCCGACGACTTGATCATTTTACTGAAATGTTTTAGTATTTAAGGGGTTTAAATTTAAATTCGGGGACCGAATTTATTTAAGGGGGGAAGACTGTAACATTTCAGAAAAATAAAATATTATTTTTGGGAATTTAAATAATTAAAATAATAAATATTATGAATATTTTAATGATGTGGTATAATTATATACCGATAGTTTAGAAAATATTGGAAAATTAAATTGAATGTTGATTTTTGGAGGGATTTATGTGATTTAGGCAAATTATAAATTTTTATAATTACTTTTATACAAGTTTATTTCTAAACTTGATTAATGTTCACTAATCATGCATTTATCTTGATTAGGCTTTATGACATGCACCATGTCACATTTTCTAAAAATACTTGTTACATTTTTATGAAACATGATTTCAAGTCTTCATGGTGTTTTTGCAATTGTTTTACAAAACAAAACCATAAGAAAAGAAAAGAAAAGAAAAAGGGAAAGAATAAAGAAAAGGATATGGGCAAGAGAGAGAAGAGAGAGAGAGGTGAGGGGTCATTTGACCTTAGTTCCCATTTGTTTCCCTTCATTATTTCCTTCATCATTTTCCCTCCACTTCCTCTCATGGCTGCCCTCCTCCTTCCACCTCCTCTACCCCCTCATATCAACCCCAAAACCAAATCAAAACCATACACCCCTTTCATTAAAACCAATCAAGAAAGTCCTCGGGATGCAATTATCAAATGTTTACAAGCTCACTACAAGCATGGGGAACCAACAAAGTTAGGATTTTTAGCACTTGGGGCAACTCAAGAAAATTCTTAAGTTGCCAAATGAGGTATATTCTTCACCATTAATGTAGTATTTCAATTCCTATAGCATCCATGTTAGTTTAGAATCTATTAAGTATGGTTTCATGATCTTGAAATTTTCAAAGATGAGGGTTGAAAGAGATTATTAGTGGGGAGAGTGTAATTGAGGTTAAATGAGGCCATAAAACCCCTCTAGTGTTAGAATGCAGGATAAGACCTGAGACCAAATCCCATTTGCGAACTTTAAATTTGCCGATATCGAATTTGTGTAGGAATTTTGGTGTATTTTAGAGATCTGCTATGACCCGGGGGACCTGAAAAATATTTAGCGAAGACTAAGAGATGTGCAGGCAACCTAGAAGATAACCTGGAGACCCGAGCCCCTAACAATTTACTGAGGCCGCAAATTTAACCCGTTTGGCCACAAATTGCGGCATGGGCATGGGAAAATTGTCTCGTGGTTGGTCCATATCTCCTATACCCTCTAACTAGACCCTCCACATATGCAAAATTGGCTAATTTCACCCAGGGTAAAATCTGAAAGTGTTTTACATCGTTTCTGATTACGATTTTGCGAATTCGGTAACTTGAACTTGGGTATTTTTGTGTTGTCTCGATCGATTGGCGTTTGTGCGTCGATGTCGAGGGGTTTTGGTTCTTCTTGCATGCATAGACCATAGGTTTTAACCTATGTGCGATTCGTGTGCTGTTTTGGTTTTCGTGCGTGATTTCTGTTTACGATGTTATGTGTGTATATATGTAGGTACCCTCAAGTGGAATTTGAACAACAATGATGAGCGTGGCGACATCGACTTCGGCAAGCAAGGATCAAGGTGAGTAGATATATATCTACGGGAGAAGTCGGGTGGATGGCGTATAGCACCCCCACAGTTTTGTAGTGTAATACACAAATATGTTATATATATATGTGTGTGTGTCTATATATATATATATATGAATATGTGTATGTTGAGACTTAAATGATTATCAAGATAGGCTTTAGATGTTCACTGGTTAGATTTAGAGTAAATTGAAGATATTGCTTATTTTATAGTTTCTTAGTCGCGAAACCCTAGAGTAAAGATTGACACACACACGCGCGCACACACACGCATACATTTGATTTTCTTGTGTGTATATGGGGAGATATATATATATATATATATATATATATATATATATGTATGTGAGTATGTGTGTGTGTGTATATATATATATATGTATACGTATACACGTATGATGAGGATAGTATATGATACTTGGAGATGAGTCGATGTGATTGGGCATGATGCCGTGAGATCGGTGATGTGACTTGGGTCGTATTATGAGATACGACATGATATTATAGCGGATCGTTGGGCAATGTGTATTCACACACACGTAGAAATATGTTGATGGTATCTGTATGCATGTGACTTAGATCAGCACCCTAGTTCATGATATTATGATGATGATACCATATGAATAATGTGTTATATGTGATATTCGACCCGTACCCCGATTTGGGATGCCGTACGAGGGATTTACCGTACGAGATATATAATTTATGATAGATCCGCACTCATGATTCGAGGATGTCGTATTATATTTTGTATCGTACGTGACACTATTGAGGCAGGATCACCGACTACTAGATATATCGACTCGGACTTAGGTGGATTTCCTTACCCTTTTTGGTTAGTCTTTTAGCTTGTCCTGTAGTTTACCTGGTAGATGTTAGATTTGGGCTCGAGTCATACTTATTTCCAAAACTAACGAATCGTTAGTATTTTAAAGACAGGCCAAAGGATACTACGGATATTTCAAAGGACGTACCTTTTCTTAAAAACACCGTAGCCCCTATTTTCTAAACACCACGATTCATGCTATTTAAATTGCTAAAACTATATGACTCATTTATATAAATGTATATTCTTATATGTTGTGGTTATTGCATCCTTTCCGTATATTCATGTTGTTCTTATGGCATTGCATGCTTACACATATAGTTTCTTTTGCTATTATGAACCCATGTTATCAGGACACCAGCACCATTACCGATGATGCGTATATCTACAAACACTTACTTGCCGGCTCACACACATCATCATCGGTAATTGCCATGACACGTACACTTTAGAAGTACATTTCATTGACATGACTTGCTAGCTGATAGTTCTAATATATTATTGCTTTTATATGCTAGTTTAATTATTGCATTCCTTGCTTGATATCCGATGCATTCATATATTCATTTGTCATGCAATATTTGGGGCTTTATTCCAGTATTCATTGTTTATTGACATCGTGATTTTGAGATTTCGGATTTCCATGAGATTTCTGCATTTGGAGAATCCGCAAGGATTTTATAAACTGATTATCATTTCTAAAAATAGAAATTGCGGTTTTCTCGTGATATAATATGAGATAAGTCCACTATGATTTTTGTCGGCTCTTGAGCGGTATCATACACCCGATTCGAGGAGGAGGAGGAACCGTCTGCGGGTGCATGGTGGACCCAGTGCGGTACCCCGGGGAAAGATGGTCGCAGATGATGGCGTTGAGCTTGGCAGGGGAGCACTACCGACCGGTTATTTGTGACGTGGCGGATATCCGGAGGATACCGACGTATTCTTGAGATTTGATGATTTGGGCCAGTTCGGATTGCCGGAGCCCAGGGGCCAGTCCGGATTGCCGGAGCCCGAGATATTGAGACATTGAGATATTGAGATTATATGATCGTGGCCAGTCCTGATTGCTGGAGACCGAGATATTGGATATTGGGATTTATGTTTTGTGTCGATGCATGACACAGATTCTATGTTGATTTCATTGATGATACCTCAATTTTTATATACAGAAATCTCACTAAATTAAGAAAACAGTTTTCTCATTCATGATGTATTCTGTTTTCATTTGTAATGCATTTGCACATCATATTAGTGACATATTGCTACCTGAGGCACTGACACGAGCACTTGATATTACACTTATGTGTAGATGGTTTCAGGGTTATATTATTTAAGGATATTACTACCGTATGACCTAGGATAGAGTTATACATGTGATTTTTGCTCGGTGATGTTTTCTACTCACGAGTTAGCAACTCACCCCCGTTGTGCCACAGTTTCTTGCAGGTTTTGCCGTACAGGTTTCCTTGGCGGCTTTGCTGGCACACTACTTCATTCCGGGTGGTTTCTTGGCAGGTGGGTTCACTCGCATCGTGACCACCATTGTACTTTATTTATATTCAGTTGTATCTAGTAAACTCCATCAACCGGCCTTGTATATTGATAGACTTAGAAGACCAGTGTATATACTTTCGACCTAAGAGTCGCGCTTGTATTATTATGGTTTTCGGGTGGATTTGGTTTTCTTCTGAGTTTTGATCCTCGCCCTTCGGCGTTGTATATTATATTGCTTGCGTGGTTGTGTCCGCCAATTGGCGAAGAGCTAGCTCCCGCTTGGGGATGCCTTTATTCATGTTTGTACCTGTTTGGGGCCAGTTTTTACAAAGGAGACTCTGCCAAAATTTTCGGGAAAATATGATGTTGCTTTTAAATATTTAATGCCATTTATTTTAATTAAACCACTTGCTTTAAACAAGTTTTCCTTCACTTCTTATTTAAAATGGTTTAGATTTCTGGGCTTTTGGCTTACTTGAATTAGGTGTGGTCCTATAGACTTCACATGATTCAAGTGTCAGTCACGTGCTATTTTGGGTCGTTACAGACCCGATTTGGACGGTTCGTTCATTGTCTCCTTCGATGAGGGGGTCCTCTGTTAGCGGCTCAACCAGGGCCCCTCGGATTTCTTTTTGTTCGTCCCGAGTATCTAAGGACCCCCGGAAATCACCCGCGCTTTCAAGGTCGTCGCTTCGTTCTACGGGCGTAGATGTTGCCGTGAAGCAAATCTTTGCGGTTTACTGGTTCCCGTAGGCCCGGCCTATTCCTACTTGGTCGAGTGGAAACTTGATCCGAGGTGGTAGGTCGAGATCTGGGCTCGAAGGGAGTTTAGCGTCAGGCGTCCCAAGAGGATATTGTAGGTCGATGGAATTCTAGCGACGATGAACTCTACTGGTACGGTTCGCGTACGGCCTGCCTCCCCGATGTTAAGTAGGAGGGTGACCACTCCTTCTGCAGGGATGGAGTGGTTAGTAAACCCCGACAGAATGTGGGTGGTCGGCCTCAGGTCCGATAGGCCGAGCCCCATACATAAAAAGCAGTCGTAGAAAAGGATGTCTGTCGAGCTCCCCGAGTCGACCAGTATCCTTTGAACCTCGTAGCGGTGGACCCGTGCTGTAATCACCAGGGGATTGTTGTGAGGCAAGGATATCTCATGGAGGTCCTCGTCGGTGAAGGTGATGGGCTTGGCTGCTTTGCTTTTCTTCCGGGGATGGCTGCTAGTCCCCTCGACCGGCAGGAGGCGTCGAATCTAGCCGGCTCCAGGCACACTCCCCGTTGATACGACCATGATTTGGCCGATCGTCAACTCGCCGGGAGGGGGATGGTTCTCTTGCTCCCTGTCTACTTGTCACTTTTCCCGCAAGTACTTTGCCAGGTGCCCCGAGCGAATCAACTCCTTGATGTAGTCACGGAGCTGTTTGCAGTTCTCGGTGGGGTGTTCCTGCGACCTGTGGAAGGCGCAGTAAGGGCCTCGTGTCCGTTTCTCAGCTCTACTGGTGACCGTAGGGAGCTTGAAAAATCGCTCGCCCTTTGCCTCCTCCAACAGCTCAGTCTGGAAGATGTTGAGCGGAGTATACTCTTAGAACTTCGGGGAGTATGGCTTTGGCCGGTCAACCTTCTTCTTCTCTTCTCTACCCCTCTTCTTTTGATCAGCCTGGTCGCTACAGGGTAGGTTCGCATTTACCTCGGACTCGATCTGGATTTCTCGCTTGGTCCAGGCTTTGACTTCTGCCATTGTCTTAGGTTGCGCTAATGCAAAGGAGCGGAGCTACTCCTTGTGCCTAAGACCCGACCTAAGGGCCGTGATGACAGTCTCGTCCCAGTGCTCTGGAGCCTCAAGAAGAGCGTTGTAGAAGCGGGTGATGTATCCTTTGAAGGATTCCTTGTCCCCGCTCTTTATAGTGAAGAGGTAATCGACGGTCCGCTTCTGCCGTCTGTTCCCGACGAAATGCCTGAGGAACTGGGCGGCCAGCTCATCGAAGGTAGAGATAGAGCATGGCATGAGTCCTTAGAACCAATCTCGTCCGGCGCGGATGAGAGTGGCGGGGAATGCTCGACATTAGGTGGCGTCAGAGTTGTCCCGGAAGCTCATCCCCGTCATGAACGCGTCTAGGTGGCCTTTCGGGTCGGACTTTCCGTCGAAAAAGGCCACCTTTGGAGGCTTGTTTCTAGAGGAGACGCGGACGGCGAGCAGTTCTTTAGTGAATGGCTTCGTAAGAGAGTCTGTAACATTTCAGAAAAATAAAATATTATTTTTGGGAAGTTAAACCAATTTAAGTAATGAGTTATTATAAATATTTTAAGGTATGGAGTTTAGTTTTAACGAAAGGGGTATAATTATATACCGATAGTTTGGAAAACATTCGGAGAATTCATTAGAACTATTGATTTTTAAAGGGATTATAAGAATGGAGAATTCATAGATTTTCTTATAATTAATTATATTCTATATTAATGCTAAACTCGATAAATTTTCACTAATCTTGCATTAATCTTGATTATGCATCATGACATGCAATAAAGCATGTTACAAACCTTATTACACTTTTATGTGACTATGGTTTCATTTGCAATGAAATGGTTTTTGATTTTTGTTTTAAAAAAAGAAAAGAAAAGAAAAGAAAAGAAAAGAATAAAGAATGTGGTATGGGCAAGAGAGAAAAGAGAGAGAGAGGGTGAGGGGTTCTTTGACCTTGGCTCATTATCTCATCTTCATCATTCTTCTTCTCTTTCTCCATGGCTGCCCTCTCTCCCCACCTCCTCTAACTCCTCACAACACCCCCAAATACACATCAAATCCATACACCCCTTCACAAAAATTGTGCACAAGCTCACTACAAGCATGGTGGATCAAGAAAGTTAGGATTTTGAGCACTTGGGGAAACTCAAGAATTTTCTTGAGTTTCCAAATGAGGCAATTCTTTCACCATTAGTGTAGTAGTTGATTTACTTTAACTTCTATTTTAGTTTAGAAGTGATTTAGAGAGTTTTAGTGGTCTTGGAAAATTCCAAGATCAAGTTTAGGGGATTCTTGAGTTGTGAGGGTGCAAGTGATGTGTAATTGGTGACTAGAACCCTCTTAGTGTTAAAAACCAGAGCCTAGGCCATGAAACTTGAGTTAGATATTTCAAATGTCGGTTTTGTGTATAATTTGTGGACTACAGGAAATCTGTAATGACCTAGAACCTTTACAAGAAAAACTAGCAACCTTATTGACCTAAATCTAACACTAGAAGACCACCCTGCAAATACGAACCCAATCCAAGCATGTTAGGCCGAGCAGGCCGGATTTTGGGCTTGTGTCGCTGGTCATCAGTGGGTAATGGTGTTAGAATTGGTTCTGTAGCTCACATACCCCATATACTACCCCACTGTATTGCTTGTTTAGCCTAATTTTACCTGAGACTAATTCTAGAACCATTTTCTTGAGTTGTTGTTTCAATTTATGACTTTTGCATGACTTGAACTTTGGATATTGTGTTTTGTCTCGATCGATTGGCGTTTGTACGTCGATTTCGAAAGTTATTTGGTTCTTTTGCATGCGTAGACCATAGGTTTTAACCTATATGTTATTCGTGTGCCGTTTTAGTTTTCGTACGCGATTCTGTTTATGATACTATGTGTTTATATATGTAGGCACCTTCACGCGGACTCTGGATAACAAGGAAGAGCATGGCGACATCGACTTCGGCAAGCAAGGATCAATATGAGTAGATGTACATCTACGAGGGAAGTCGGGTTGATGGCGTATAGCACCCCCGCACTTTCGCAGGGTAGGATGCAAATATTATATATATATTTATATATGTGTTTTTGTGAGACGTAAATACTTAGCAAGAAAGCGCTTTTAGTTTAGTTTCTTAGTTGTGAAACCCTAGAGTAAAAGTCGACACACATACACACGCGCACACACGGGACATGATTATGGGTGTATATATTTATATGTATATATTATATATGGATGTGTTGGTACACACACACACACACACACACACACATATATATATATATAAATACATATACGTATACACCGGTGTTGAGGATAGTATATGATACTTAGAGGTGAGTCGATCAGATCGGGCATGATGCCGTGAGATTGTGATATGTGATTGGGTCGTGATATGATATTCGACATGATATTATAGTGGATTGTTGGGCGATGTGTTTTTATACACACGAGGATATATGTTTGATGATATTGGTATGTTCTAGACTTTAGAACGGTACCCCTAATTCAGGATATTATGATGATGATACCATATGAATAATGAGGTATATGTGATATTTGACCCGTACCCCGATTTCCGGGATGCCGTACGATGGATTTTACCGTACGAGGTATAAATATGATGATTGATCCGCACTCTTGATTCGAGGATGTCGTATTATATATTTTACCGTACGTGACGCTATTAAGGAGGAATCGCCGACTAATAGATATATCGACTCGGAATTTAGGTGGATTTCTTACCCTTTCGACTAGTTCTTTAGTTTAGCCTTTTAGTTGATTAGGAAGAGGTTGGACCAGGCTCGAGTCATACTTATTTTCAGAAACTAACGAACCGTGAGTATTTTCAAAAGACAACCCGAAGGTATTACGGATTTTTCAGAGGACATACCTTTTCTTAAAAACACCGTAGCCCCTATTTTCTAAAAACCACGATTCGTGCTATTTCAAATGCCAAAACTTTATGAATCGTATATATAAATGTATATTCTTATATGTTGCGGTTACTACATTTTTTTCCTTATATTCATGTTGTTCTTATCGCATTGCATACTTATACTTGTGATTTCTTTTGTTATTATGAACCCATGTTGTCAGGACACCAGCACCATTACCGATGATACGTATGTCTACGAACACTTGCTTGTCGGCTCACACACATCATCATCGGTAATTGCCATAACACATACACTTTAGAGAATATTACTTCATTGATATAACCTGCTAGCTGATAGTTCCAATATGTTACTACTATGCTAGTTTAGATATTGCATTCTTTACTTATATACCCATGCATGTATATATTCATTTGTCATGCAATATTATGGGACTTTATACCGGTAATTCACTGTTTATTTACTCTCGAGTTTGGGATTTCGAATTTTCCATGAGATTTCTGGATTTGGAGAAACCGTAAGGATTTTATAAACTCATTTTCATTTCAAAAGATAGAAATTTATGGTTTTCTCGTGGTATGATGTGAGAGGTGTCCACCATGAGTTTTCTCGATTCTTGAGAGGTATCATACACCTGATTTGAAGAGGATGATGAACCGTCTGCGGGTGCATGGTGGACCCGATGCGGTACCACGGGGCAAGATGGTCACAGATGATGGCGTTGAGCCCGGCAGGGGAGCACTACCGACCGGTTATTTATGACGCGGTGGATATCCGGAGGATACCGACGTAGTCTTGAGATTTGATGTTATGGGCCAGTCCAGATTGCCGGAGCCCGAGATATTGAGATTTGATGTTATGGGCCAGTCCGGATTGTCGGAGCCCGAGATATTGAGATTTGATGTTATGGGCCAGTCCGGATTGCCGAAGCCCGAGATATTAAGATATTGAGATATTGATGCATTGAGATATTGAGACATTGAGATATTGGGATACATATTTTGTCTCGATGCCTGACATGGATTCTCTGTTGATTTCATTGATGATACTTCGGTTTTTATACATAAATCTTACTGAGATAAGAAA
The DNA here is from genome assembly GCA_030015575.1 of Agapanthus africanus. NCBI lineage: Eukaryota > Viridiplantae > Streptophyta > Magnoliopsida > Asparagales > Amaryllidaceae > Agapanthus > Agapanthus africanus. The sequence goes on along the minus strand of CM057337.1, from coordinate 592,478,753 downwards.
ACAGTTTTCTCGTACAAGATGTATCCTGCTTTCATTCTTAATGCATTCGTACATCATATATGTGACATGTTGCTACATGAGGCATTGACACGAGCACTTGGTATTACACTTATGTTTAGATGATTACCCTTTCCATTATTAGATGTTTCAGGTTATATTTTATGAGGATATTATTGTATGACATAGGAGAGAATCATACATGCGATTTCTTCTCGGTGATGTTTTCTACTCACGAGTTGGCAACCCACCCCCGTTGTGCCACAGTTTCTTGCAGGTTTAGCCGTACAGGTTCCATGGCGGCTTTGCTGGCACACTGCTTCCTTCCGGATGATTGCTTTAGTAGGTAGGTTCACTTGCATCGTGACCACCGTTGTGCTTTTATTTATTTTCGGTTGTATCTAGAAAACTCCATCAACCAGACTTGTATATTTGATAGACTTAGAAGACTAGTTGTATATTCTTTCGACCTTAGATTCATGCGCTTGTATTTGTAGGTTTCTAGGCACACTAACAAGGCTCTACAAGGCATCGACCATGCCAAAATAACATTTTTATCTGCCAAATAACACTAAGCAAGATCGTATACTAGAGTTTAGGCGAAACAATTAGCAAGTAAACAACTTTACTCTAAAGGGAATACGAAATACAACCTTTGTAGATCGGTCCTTCACTTCATTTGCTCCTTGTTGAAGTCCCTTCGCTGCGATCAAGGTTCTTCCGGGCTCTTGCATGGCTTCATGACGCGAAGGATGCGACCTTGCTTGAAGTCTCCGAGGCCGAAGATGATCTACGTCGAGGGAATTCCGACTCAAGCTACTACTTCACTAATTTGAGAATTAGTGAAGCAAACACCCTATACTAAAGTGCTAGTCTAGTAGAGGATGGAGAAATAGGATGTGGGTTCTCTTTGGATTTTTATTTCTTACAATCTTTTGCTCTCTTTTCAAAACCCTAGTTTTCTTTTTCTCTTGCTCAATGAAGAAGATGAACAAAAGAAAGAGGAGAGGATAATGATCAAGTGAGAAGTGTAACCATGGTGAGTGAGTATCATATACTAACCCTTGTAGAGCCATAACCTTAGCTAATTGATTATGGTTGGGTTAAAAAGAATCTATGGTAAAGACAAAGCTAGTAGATTTTGTCAAAGCAAAGTAAGCTTCTACAAGCTTCATGCTTAATCCAAAACTCCACTAATTTTGTAATTATCTTAAATAATCATAACCCACCATAATACATAGAATGGTGTATGTCTCATACACACATGAATGTTGTATTATCAACCATGATACAATAAGATAACACATTTTAACATATATCATATATATAGTAAAGATGTGTACAAGTGAGAAAAAACCCTAAGTGAACATGTGTTAGTAAATGTAAACTAGTATATCTAATATACAATTATACACTTAATTATTAAATCAACACTTGACTTAATAATCCGTTCATATCTCATATAACCGACTAACATCCAATGTATCGACTTATCGAATCAACACTTGATTTGATAACCCGGCTATATCATATATAACCGACTGATACACAAAGTCGCGAGAATAGAATACGGTATCACATACACGCATTATTCTCGGTCCTGCACATATCACATACATGCTCCTATTTCGTTTTTCCTGAGCCAGTAAAACCTCTATGTAGGACTCTAAAGACTCGTCAATACGCCGGCAGTAGGTGATGATCACATCAAGCACCCACAAGCCGTCAGCGGTACTAGCTGGACGTAATGGCTACCCGGGTATTGAGCGATCAGAAGATCAGCAAGCAAGCCCGCTCCAACTCCTGTAAAAGCCTGCCGGTAACACTTCCCGTACAGTCCGGTCTCCTCGTCTGATATGTCGCATATCAAGTCTAGGGGTGGTAAACGTCAGACACCAATAACCGATAAGTCGTGCCGATATGAGGCTCATAACTGGTCGAGAAACTACTGGTAACACGTACCAGTAAATCTGTATATCAGCCCTGGCCAGGGACTTCCCTGTTACGGCCAATCGAGCACTGCGCAACATCAACCCCCAATACCGGGAGAGACAAAACCCCTCCTATCACTCACTGCCTCCATGTGACTCGGGACAGTACCCAAAAACCACCGTTTTGCACGCCCTCATGGACGTGGTAAGGTGGAAATCAAAGCACAGTGGGAATCACACAAGACTCTATGACAATCTCGGGTCTACAGACTAACCTGCACAAGTGTCACCAGAGAACTGCCATCTGACGTGAGGTATAATACCATCTGGGAGTTCTCGGCAAGTCCGTCCAGTGTACCCAGTCTCCACTGAGCACCCGTATACCATCTCTGATGTCAAACACCAATGGATATGGGATCATCCATCGCCCATCTCATGAGTCGAGAAGCGTATACGCTAGTCTACACTGGTGTATCGATGCCCCGTCTCGCTACACCCACGACTAGGGACCTTGAAGGATGTACTTATGGACTACTATGTCCCCACTAGTATGATCTGCATCATAGTCCTGGTAGTCAAGTACACATCCTAAGGGCTTTACCAATATGTACATATAAGACAGTATAAAGAGACAAGTATACATGTTAAAGTAAAGTGCAACCTGATAGCATACTATCATATCGAGCAAGAAAGTCCTCTCTATATATGTCCAAGCATCCAATATAATATACATCATCTGTACAATACTGGCCTCTAGGGATACATACAACTAACAATCTCCCACTTGCACTAGGGCCAGCTGTTGTAGTATCGCATACCAAGCATCCCGAAGAGTCTCTCAAACTGTATCTGGGGAATGTCCTTCGTGAGTGGTCCGCTGTGTTGTTCTTCGTGTCAACCCTCCTGACCTCGATCTCCCGGCGATCAACTATCTCCCGGATCAGGTGATACCGCCTCAGAATATGCCTGGATCGCTGATGGGACCTGGGTTCCTTGGCCAAAGCCACCGCTCCATTGTTATCGCAATACAAAGGTATTGGATGCTCAATGGATGGAACCACTCCAAGTTCAGTAATGAACTTCTTGATCCAGACAGCCTCTTTGGCAGCATCGTTGGCAGCGATGTATTCAGCCTCCATCGTTGAGTCTGCCACGGTTTCCTGCTTGGAACTCTTCCAGCTAACCGCCCCTCCGTAAAAGGTAAAGGCAAATCCCGACTGCGACTTAGAGTCGTCCTTATCACTCTGGAAGCTCGAATCGGTAAAGGACTCCACTTGGAGTTCTCCATTACAATACACCAAGAGAATCTCCTTAGTCCTTCGTAAGTACTTGAGAATGCTCTTCACAGCTGTCCAGTGACTCTTTCCGGGATCAGCTTGATACCTACTCACTACACTTAGTGAGTATGCAACATCGGGTCTGGTACATAGCATCGCATACATGATAGAGCCTACTTCTGAAGCATAGGGTATCCCTTGCATGCGAGCTCTCTCCAAATCAGTCTTGGGAGACATCTCTTTGGAGAGAGTGAGCCCTAAGATCGTGGGTAAAAACCCACGTTTGGACTCTTCCATACTAAACCACTTTAGTATGGTGTCAATGTACCTAGATTGGGACAATCCCAATATCCGTTTAGATCTATCTCTATAGATCCTAATTCCCAATATGCAGGAGGCATCACCAAGATCTTTCATTGAGAATCTTTGTGATAAGAAGAGCATGACCGATTGCAGCATAGGAATATCATTTCCTATCAAGAGTATGTCGTCCACGTACAATACGAGGAACACAACCTTACTCTCTGCCACCTTCTTGTAGATACAAGGATCATCTACGTTTTTGACGAAATCAAACTCTTTGATAACAACGTCAAAGCAGATGTTCCAACTCCGCGATGCTTGCTTTAATCCATAAATGGATTTAAGCAGCTTACACACCTTCCCGCTGCTCCCACTATCTACGAAGCCCTCTGGCTGAGTCATGTACACGCACTCTTCTAAATCACCGTTTAGAAAGGCGGTCTTAACATCCATTTGCCAGATTTCGTACTCATGATATGCAGCGATGGCAAGCATGATCTGGATGGATTTATGCATAGCCACTGGAGAAAAGGTTTCTTCATAGTCCACACCTGGTCATTGATGAAAACCCTTTGCAACAAGTCTAGCTTTGAAAGTCTCCACTTTCCCATCTACACCAAGTTTTTTCTTAAAGATCCACTTGCTCCCAATGGGTTTTACCCCTTCAGGAGCATCTTCCAAAGTCCATACTTTGTTGGCGTACATGGATTCCATCTCGGACCGCATTGCATCCAGCCATTTCACTGAGTCCCCACTCATGATGGCCTGCTCGAAGCTAGTTGGGTCATCATCAACCATGATGCAATCCTCGCTCCCACCATCCATGAGAAAACCATAGTATCTCTCAGGTGGGTGAGGAACCCTACTAGATCAGCGGAGTGGCTGGGGTTCATCGGGAACTACCGAATCCTCTGGTTTCACCAAATCTTCTGTTGCATCTTTTGTAGCTGGAACCTCTTCCAGTTCTACCTCATGACCACTAATCTCTTTTGCAAGAAATTCCTTTTCTAAAAAGGTGGCATGCCGAGAAACAAACACCCTTTGTTCCTCAGTGTGGTAGAAGATATACCCTTGAGAATTCTTGGGATATTCTATAAATTTGCATAGAACAGACCGTGCCTCGAGTTTGTCCGGATTTTGTCGTTTGACATAGGCTGGACAACCCCATATCTTTACATAGTTAAGACATGGACTCTTCCCTTTCCAAATCTCATATGGAGTGGTAGGCACAGATTTGGTGGGGGCCATATTCAATAGATGTATGGCTGTCTCTAGCGCATACCCCCAGAAGGAAATAGGTAACTTAGCTGTGCTCATCATAGAGCGCACCATATCTAATAGGGTGCGGTTCTTCCGTTCAGATACACCGTTGTGCTGTGGTGTATATGGAGGAGTCAGCTGAGAGAGAATCCCATTCTCTTTTAGGAAGTCCAGGAATTCATTGCTCAAGTATTCACCTCCTCGATCAGATCGTAGGATTTTAATACTTTTTCCGGTTTAGTTCTCGACTTCTTGTTTATATTCTCTAAATTTCTCAAAAGCTTCAGACTTGTGTCTTATCAAGAACACATGTCCGTATTTTGAGAGATCGTCAGTGAATGTAATGAAGTACGAAGAACTATCCCTGGCATGTGTAGACATGGGACCGCATACATCATAATGTATCAGTCCCAAGAGTTCGGTAACTCTTTCTCCGTGTCCCGTAAACGGAGTTTTGGTCATCTTGCCTTTGAGACATGACTAGCAAGTGTCATAAGATGAAAATTCGAACGGTTTCAAATATCCATCTTTATGCAACTTAGCTAGTCGTGTCGCATTGATGTGACCCAGTCTACAATGCCACAAGAAGGATTCGTTCAGTTCTGAACTCTTCCTCTTGTGTGTGTTTGTTATGCTCAGAACTGTTGATTGATTTAGAACATAAATGCCATTGCACAACGTACCTGATTCAACCAACTTTTGGTTTAGGAAAATGTTCATAACATTATCCTGTAATACAAAATTATATCCCTCTTTACTCAACAAAGAAACCGATATAATATTGCATATCAGGCTCGGCATGAAATAGCATTCGTTCAGAATCAATGTATTACCAGTTGGCAATACAAGGTGATATTCCCCGACGGTTTTAGCTGCAACAATTGCACCATTTCCAACCCTTATGTCTTTATCACCTTCTCCAAGTTCACTACCTTTCCTAAGCCCATGTAACTGATTACATATATGTGATCCTGACCCGGTATCTAATACCCAGGACGTAGAGCAAATGGAGAAACAGTTCTCTGTAACGAATACACCCGAAGAAAATGCATCAACATGTACTTTCTTCACACGGGTGGCATAGGAATCCTGGTATTCCCCTATATCCTGTTCAGTTTTATAACTCTTATAAGAAAGAACGGAACCAACGTTCCCCAGCACAGTATAACATGCGGGTTCGGTCAATACATCCATATTATTATCTTGATTAAGGCATGATATGGTCGCTACCTGGAGAGAGAGAGAAGAAAACACTTTAGCGTATGCTCTTGCAAGATCAGAATGGTTATTATTTTATCTAATCAGGATGGCTCCCACTGTTTTTATCAAATCTTCCTTCAAACCGTAAAAGGAAAGACTAGCCGGGATTAATTACATCCTACAATTTCGCCAATCTTTCAGCCAGGCCAGTGTCGGTACTTTGAGGGAGGTTCTCCGTGCTTTCGCATGGACCTAATTAAAGTAAACCTCGTTTTCCCAGAGGCGTAACCCCGTTGACACCTTTCTAGACACCTACTTGATTGGCTAATTGTCCTGTGTAAAACTCTCCCGGGAGTAGCAATTACTCGCAGCGGGTATCGGGATCCAACTATCTCATAGAAGGTATGCAATCTCATTGCAAATCTCAACACTTGAAATTCCCGATAATATTTTGCCCCTAACGTGCTATGACCTTGACGAAAGCCAACAAACCATAGCTCGCTAGTCAAGTTCAACCCGTACATTTCTTGATTGAATTAAACCCACCCGCACGACCCTTGACGAAAGCCAACAAAGCCGTACGACTACCCTAATCCAATCGCATCATATGCAGCAGATAAGCAGTATATAGCTACCAAGCACTACACCTTGACGAAAGCCAACAAATGCAGCACGAATACTATATACAACTTATTTGAAATGACGGAGGGCTACGACAGGTTTTTCTGAAAACCTATTGCGTAATGAACTTCATATCGTTATAGAATCTAGTGAATTTTGAAATGGAGTGATTTTGAGGCTTTTATTAGTTTTGCTAAAGAGGTCACTCCCTGTGAAGGGATCTCGGCTCTTTCCTCATCGAATAAGGTGCGGGATATATCATATATATCGCTATGCAAAGCAAAACTCCAAAAGCAGTCAAAAGCAAACCGAGTATTGTAGCATCTGCCAGTTTTGCTGAAGGGGTCACTCCCGGTGAAGGGATCTTGGCTCTTTCCTCATCGAATAAGGTGCGAGATATATCATATATATTGCTATGCAAAGCAAAACTGTAGCTACCCTTTTTTATTAAAATTTGATTCTACAACATCTTTTAGGTTTCTTTTCTTTCATTAATCACATTAATGAAGTCCCATCATTTAAGTCACCTAAATATCACAGATAAATACGACGTACACTTATGCCATCCGCATTCGCCTCGATGTCCCCTCGTGCACCGTTAGGTTAGGTAACTAACGGCAGAGCGGGGCAGGGCTAGTGCGGGTGTAAAACATAAGTAACACCTATATAATATATCATATATACTATATACAGTATCTATCACAGCACATCAAATGATCACATCACAGATATCGCAGGAGAAGAAATATATGAAACATTGGATATACTAGGACGTCCGTGTTTTATTTTGAGCCACTATAAAACACGGATTCCACGGTCGCGATGAATAGCCAAACCCACACCCCTAGACCCCTACGAGAGCGGCAAGCAACCCTACCAATTCTAGAGTTAGGAGACCCGGAATCGACTCCTCGAGTTGGTCTCCCACTGGACTCCAGAACCCGGTTACTTGTGCTCTCCTCCTTGGGTCTATCCTAGTGCGGAAAAGTAAATAATATACAAATGGTGACATCAATCTCATCCCGGAAGTGCCCCAATAAAAGAATATTACATACATTTAAATTTACATGAATGAAAATATAAAACTCTCATCTCACATAAAACCCCCGTCTATTCAGAACGCGACGATCCAATATAACATATCCAGCAACACAGAACATCACATGTCATCAACGTAAGTAAATATGCGCATCACAATTGTCGTTGACATATAGCAACGAAACCGGCGATATCACATATTACACTTACGGTCACAGAAAAGAAAGTGTAAAACTACAACATTTGGAATCCACAATCTCTTTAGACATCGTAAATCCGAAATATCACATACTTCGCATTTCATGCCTAACCGTATGAATTCCACATATTGTATCACATTCCAGATAAATAGACAGTATTAAACTTTCCGATCGAATAATCAAATACCCAAGATTTCCATAATAGCTCAACACTTGAGCGGAGTTCAAAGATTCCAGAATACATTACAGTAGCAACGGTCCAGCCGTAGAAGGATCAAGCCAACGCCTCATATGTGGTACGCCGTACTGCCCCAAACCCTAAGGTTCAAAGGGCAGTTCAAGACGGTCACATATTCGAGTTAAGGTTTGTTGTCTTCTAGAGGGTCCATCGTGTCACATGCACGTTTTTCCGAAAGATTTAAACCCGAGAAAAATTCAACACTTGAATGTTTTTCGTGCCGGGAAAAATTGAGTTAATGATATCCGTTCGAACATTTTAATACTTTCTAAATTATCCGGAATAACTTAACAAAATTAAATTCTCTGATCGAATCGACGATTTCTAAATAAACCCCAAAATACTCAACACTTGAGTCAGAATACAAAATACCCAGAAAGATATACTCACAGAAATAAACATTACTGCAGAAAATTCAAAGCCCATAGCTACAAGAATGCCGCGGATCCACGGCCCAAGAGAGGTTTGGCCGCGGTTCCGCTGTGGGCTTTACTGTTCATGAGCTCGTTTTCTATATTAATGTTTATATTTACCTTCTGATTTTTTTAGGTATTTTTAATTCAGAAAAATCACAGATTTTAAAAAATGGACAGAGAGGGGTTCATTTTGACGTTGTCGGGTTTGATCGGGGTTTTAATTTCGTTAACACATCGCCTAATGCTCTAGCTAGGCTCTGATACCACTGTAGGGTTACTAGGCACACTAACAAGGCTCTACAAGGCATCGACCATGCCAAAATAAAATTTTTATGTGCCGAATAACACTAAGCAAGATCGTATACTAGAGTTTAGGCGAAACAATTAGCAAGTAAACAACTTTACTCTAAAGGGAATACGAAATACAACCTTTGTAGATCGGTCCTTCACTTCATTTGCTCCTTGTTGAAGTTCCTTCGCTGTGATCAAGGTTCTTCCGGGCTCTTGCATGGCTTCACGACGCGAAGGATGCGACCTTGCTTGAAGTCTCCGAGGTCGAAGATGATCTACGTCGAGGGAATTCCGACTCAAGCTACTATTTCACTAATTTGAGAATTAGTGAAGCAAACACCCTATACTAAAGTGCTAGTCTAGTAGAGGATGGAGAAATAGGAAGTGGGTTCTCTTTGGATTTTTATTTCTCACAATCTTTTGCTCTCTTTTTCAAAACCCTAGTTTTCTTTTTCTCTTGCTCAATGAAGAAGATGAACCAAAGAAAGAGGAGAGGATAATGATCAAGTGAGAAGTGTAACTATGGTGAGTGAGTATCATAGACTAACCCTTGTAGAGCCATAACCATAGCTAATTGATTATGGTTGGGTTAAAAAGAATCTAAGGTAAAGACAAAGCTAGTAGACTTTGTCAAAGCAAAGTAAGCTTCTACAAGCTTCGTGCTCATTCCAAAACTCCACTAATTTTTTAATTATCTTAAATAATCATAACCCACCATAATACATAGAATGGTTTATGTCTCATACACACATGAATGTTGTATCTTCAACCATGATACAATAAGATAACACATTTTAACATATATCATATATATAGTAAAGATGTGTACATGCGAGAAAAAATCCTAAGTGAACACGTGTTAGTAAATGTAAATTAGTATATTTAATATACAATTATACACTTAATTATTAAATCAACACTTGACTTAATAATCCGGTCATATCTCATATAACCGACTAACATCTAATGTATCGACTTATCGAATCAACACTTGATTCGATAACCCGGCTATATCATATATAAACGACTGATACAAAAAGTCGCGAGAATAGAATACGGTATCACATACACGCATTACTCTCGGTCCTGCACATATCACATACGTGCTCCTATTTCGTTTTGCCTGAGCCAGTAAAACCTCTATGTAGGACTCTAAAAACTCGTCAATACGCCGGTAGTAGGTGATGATCACATCAAGCACCCACAAGCCGTCAGCGGTACTAGCTGGACGTAACGGCTACCCGGGTATTGAGCGATCAGAAGATCAGCAAGCAAGCCCGCTCTAACTCCTGTAAAAGCCTACCGGTAACACTTCCCGTACAGTCCGGTCTCCTCGTCTGATATGTCGCATATCAAGTCTAGGGGTGGTAAACGTCAGACCCCAATAACCGATAAGTCGTGCCGATGTGAAGCTCATAACGGGTCGAGAAACTACTGGTAACACTTACCAGTAAATCTCTATATCTGCCCTGGCCAGGGACTTCCCTGTTACGGCCAATCGAGCACTGCGCAACATCAACCCCCAATACCGGGAGAGACGAAACCCCTCCTATCGCTCATTGCCTCCATGTGACTCGGGACTGTACCCAAAAACCACCGTTTTGCATGCCCTCATGGACGTGGTAAGGTGGAAATCAAAGCACAGTTGGAATCACACAAGACTCTATGATGATCTCGGGTCTACAGACTAACCTGCACAAGTGTCACCAGAGAACTGCCATCTGACGTGAGGTATAATACCATCTGGGAGTTCTCGGCGAGTCCGTCCAGTGTACCCAGTCTCCACTGAGCACCCGTATACCATCTCTGATGTCAAACACCAATGGATATGGGATCATTCATCGCCCATCTCATGAGTCGAGAAGCGTATACGCTAGTCTACACTAGTGTATCGATGCCCCGTCTCGATACACCCATGACTAGGGACCTTGAAGGATGTACTTATGGACTACTATGTCCCCACTAGTATGATCCGTATCATAGTCCAGGTAGTCAAGTACACATCCTAAGGGCTTTACCAACATGCAACATATAAGACAGTATACATGTTAAAGTAAAGTGCAACCAGATAGCATACTATCATATCGAGCAAGAAAGTCCTCTCTATATATGTCCAAGCATCCAATATAATATACATCATCTGTACAATACTGGCCTCTAGGGCATACATACAACTAACAGTATTATTATGGTTCTTTTCTGGTTTTCTTGAGGATGTTGGTTTTCTTTCTGAGTTTTGATCCTCGCTCTTCGGCGTTGTATATTATATTGCTTGTGTTGTTGTTTCCGCCAATTGGCGAAGAGATAGCTCCCGCTTGGGGATACCTTTATTCATTACTTGTATATTCCTGTTTGTACCCGTTTGGGGCCGGTATTTACAAAGGAGACTCTGCAGAATTTTTCGAGAAAATATGATGTTACTTTTAAATGTTTAATGCCACTTATTTTGTTAAAACCACATTATTTAAAAATAAGTTTTCCTTCACTCCTTTTAAATGGTTTAGATTTCTGGGCTTTTGGCTTACTTGAATTAGGTGGGGTCCTATAGACTTCATATGATTCAAGTGCCAGTCACGTGCCATTTCGGGTCGTGACAAAGTTGGTATCAGAGCGCTAGGTTTAACCTTGATTCGAGTCTAGGTTTGACTATCCAGAGTCTAGGGCGTATATATATATATATATATATATATATATATATATATATATATATTCGGAACCTAGGCTTGACCTTACGGAACTTATACTTGGTCGAGGGGGTATTAGACCCAAACTTTCGTCGCATAGTTTAACCTTGGTTGATGGAGTAGGTGACTTAAGTAGAGTGACGTACTGTGTGTATGTTCCGCGGCATACTTACGATACGCTACTCCGCTTAAGAAGCCTTTGGATGTACATTTCTTTGCACTGTATTCTATTCGTTCTTTTTTCATGACCCGAAATATGAGCTCATGACCGGTACTTATATCATGCAACATCTACAGGCATAACGTAACTTAAGTAAGCCGAAACCCAGAAATCTAAACCTTTCAAAAGAATTAAATAATGAAAACATTGATACAGCATTTGGAAACCTTAAGTAAAAGTCCTTAAATCTTTTTTTTTTTGAAATTTCGGCAGCACCTCCTTTCTAAAAACTAGCCCCGAAACGGGTACAACAAAGAATATAAAGAAAGAATCCCAAAACAGGAGCAAATCACGCCCAACGGCGGAAACAACCACCACAAGCATATATATGTATACGATGCCCAACGGCGAAGATCAACACAAAGGAAAATGAAAAGCAAGACATCAAACCCACCAAGCGAACATATAACCCATCGCACTAAGTCTCGCAACTACAAGTCTTGCTAAGTCTTCACTTATACAAATACAAGTTTCTGATTGATGGAGTTGACTAGATACAAAAGGAATAATAATAATGCAAGAGGGGCACGATCCAACATGTACCACCTACCAAAGCAAATCATCCAAATGCAAGCTGTGTGCCAGTGATGCCGCTACCGATCCATACGGTAAACCTATAAGAACTTTGGCACAACGGGGGTGAGTTGCCAACTCGCGAGTAGAAAACATCAGCAGGTAGAAATCGAATAAAACAACGATTTCCTAGGTCAACTATATCATAAAGGTAATACTATGATATCTGTAAGTCCATGTTGCGACCCCCGGTTCTTACGGGGAGGCGGAAACGGTATAAAAATCAAATTTTTAGCGCATGGGGCAACATGGACTAACAAAGTCGGGATCTTTTCCTAAACTAAAACTAGCAAACTTGCTAAAGAGAGTTAGCTACTCGGAAAGATGGTTATACCTAAACTTGAACTCCTTCTTCTTCAAACCTTGTAGAGGTTGATGGTTCTCTTCTCGTCGCCTTCTTCCGTCGAAGATGGATCCACCTGAGGGTTCAACCTTCGGGCTCTTTCTCGAACTTTGAGTGAACTAGAATCTCCGGCTTGCTAAACCCTTGATCCTAGAGTGAGTAGAGAGTGTCTAAGGGGTGCTTTTCTTTTAAGGAGAGGGATTCTCAACACATGAGAAGGATTCTCCTTTGGCTAGAGGAAGAAGAAGATGAAGTGAGGAGAGAGAATGATTATGATAGAATGAGCTCTTTTCTTTTGCAACCATGACTAAAAGAAAAGGAATTATCTAATTAATAATAATAAATCAAAAATGAAATAGTTGATGGTTGTATTTGGAATGACCACTATCATAACTTGCAATAAATGAGTGTAAGCAAGAATCAAGGAGTATCCTTGCAAAGCATGATGGTGGTCAACATTCAACCATGGTCAACAAGTCAACCATGGTCAACAAGTCAACAAAATCAACCATAACAATATTTCATTTAATTACTATTATTAATTGATATTTCATAAATCTATTAGGGTTTGGAAAATGACGACTGTCAACTGTGCATACGCACCCGTTCCGAAACCCTAATGAAATACCTCATCCTCCGCCTCAAGCAACTGTGCATACACACCTGCATTCTCGTTCCGAGGAACAAGAATACCGAGATATAAAAGCAACCCCAAAACATATACCAGTATCCGGCTCAAACCAGAGCCAGCTGGCAATATCCGTCCGGACTCCAAACGTGCACAAGTGCGCGGATGAGAACGAACCCTGTCGCAAAACCATGCGACCTCTACTCTGTTTTGCCCAGAGGCGAATACCCTCTGTGTGGGACTCTAAAGACTCGACACTACGCTGGCAGTGGGTTTAACCACAGACCGCAAGCGGCACTAGCTGTGCGTAACGGTCCCCAGGTAGATGCCGACAAGAAGGCTGACGAGGTGAACCCCATCTGAACTCCTACTGAGTCTGAATGTGACATTCTCCGTACAGTCCGGTCTGTTCGTCTGATACATCGCATGTCGGGCCTAGGGGGCGGTAAAACATCAGTCCCCCAATAGCGGTACAAGTCGTGTCGGAGTGAAGCCCAAAACACCCTGAGATAACACTGGAAGCCTACCAGTATATCTCGCTTGCCCTGGCCAGGGACTACTCGTGTAATGGCTCTCCTAGACACAGCGCGATGTCAACCCCCAATATCGGGAGAGACGAATCCTGTCTAACCGTCACTGCCTCCAAGTGCTTCGGGACTGCACCCAACCACTACCTGTTTGCACGACTCCTTTGAGCCGTGGTAGGGTAGTGATCAAAGTGCAGTGGGAACATACTCGAGGCGAAGTGCCAGTGTCAAGTCAGCGGACTAAGCTGTACTCATGTCACCTGGGAACTGATAACTGACGATAGGTATAATACCAACCTGTCAGTTCCCGACGAGTCCTGTCCAGTGTACTCGTAACCTAACGAGCACCCGTATACTATCTCCAGTACGACGTACTGATGGCTGTGGGACAGACCATCTCCCACACTGGGATGAGAAGCGCATACGCTAGTCTACTCCGGAGTATCGATGCCCTGTCTCGATAGTCCTGCGACTAGGGACCTGTATAAGGATGTGCTTACAGATTACCCAGCCCCCACTAGTGTGACTGCCATCACAACGCTGGTAATCAAGCAAAGATCCTAAGGGCTCCACTAATGCGTATAGGTGATATCGCAAAATAAACACATGTACACATTGAAGTAGAAACAAACTAAGTAGCATACTACTATATTGAGCAAGATTGTTTATACAAGGTGAATATCCCAAGCCTCCATTAAGTAATATACAAACTAGTATGATACAGTAATGGCCTCTAGGGCATATACACTAACAATCTCCCACTTGCACTAAGGCCATGTACTGGCGTATCGAAGACCTATCATCTCGATCAGCCGCTCGAACTGAGTCTGGGGTAGGGCCTTGGTGAATGGATCTGCAGTGTTTTCTTCTGAAGCAACCCTCCGAACCTCGATCTCCTTGCGATCCACGATCTCCCTGATCAGGTGATACCGCCTCAAGATGTGCCTGGATCTCTGATGGGACCTGGGTTCCTTCGATAAAGCTATAGCCCCGTTGTTGTCGCAATACAGAGGTATTGGGTCAACAATGGACGGAACCACCTGAAGTTCTTTCAAGAACTTCCTCATCCAGACAGCTTCTTTTGCGGCATCAGATGCAGCGATGTATTCTGCTTCCATAGTCGAGTCTGCAACGGTTTCCTGTTTGGAACTCTTCCAACACACCGCCCCTCCATTGAGGGTAAAGACAAAACCCGACATGGACTTGGAATCATCCTTGTCACTCTGGAAGCTGGAGTCAGCAAAGGCCTCGATCTGGAGGTCTTTTCCGCCATACACCAAGAACATCTCCTTAGTCCTTCTCAGGTACTTGAGAATGTTCTTTACTGCTATCCAGTGTTTCTCCCCAGGGTTTGACTGATACCGGCTTACTACACTCAGTGCATAATCTACATCCGGTCTGGTACACAACATCGCATACATTATAGAGCCTACCGCAGAAGCGTAGGGTATAATAGACATGCGATCCCTCTCCAAATCAGTGTTGGGAGACATCTCTTTAGAGAGGGTGATCCCGTGACAAGCCGGTAGGTTACCGCGCTTGGAATCTTCCATACTGAATCTTTTCAGTACGGTGTCGATGTACCTGGACTGTGAAAGTCCTAATATCCTCTTGGATCTATCACGATGGATCCGGATCCCCAGGATGTATGAGGCATCACCCAGGTCTTTCATGGAGAACCTGTGTGACAAGAAACCCTTGACAGATTGTAGCATAGGAATGTCATTTCCTATTAAGAGAATGTCATCCACGTATAAAACAAGGAATACTACAGTTCTCGCTACAAATCTACTATAGATGCATGGTTCATCTGGATTTTTTATAAAGTCAAATTCCTTGACCGTCTCATCAAAACAGATGTTCCAACTCCGCGATGCCTGCTTTAGTCCATAGATGGACTTAAGCAACTTGCACACCTTTCCGCTGCTCCCACTCTGAATGAAACCCTCTGGCTGATCCATATAGACACACTCCTCTAAATTTCCATTTAGAAAAGCGGTTTTTACGTCCATCTGCCAAATCTCATAATCGTGGAAGGCAGCAATGGCAAGAAGGATCCGAATGGATTTCAGCATAGCCACTGGAGAAAAGGTTTCGTCATAGTCCAAGCCAGGTCTTTGACGGAAACCCTTTGCTACAAGTCTAGCTTTATAGGTCTCAACCTGTCCATCTACACCAATCTTCCTTTTGAAGATCCACTTGCATCCTACGGGTTTTACCCCGTCTGGAGCAATGTCCAACGTCCATACTTTGTTGGTGTACATGGACTCCATTTCGGTACGCATTGCATCCAGCCATTTTACCGAGTCAACGCTCTGAACGGCCTGCTGGAAGCTAGTAGGCTCATCATAGTCTATGATGCAATCCTCTCTATCCCCGTCTATGAGAAAACCGTAGTATCTCTCGGGCGGATGAGACTGCCTACTACTTCTGCGGAGCGGCATAGGAATGTCCTGTTCTTTTGAACCCTCTGGTTCCACTAAGCTTTCAGTAACAGTCTGAGGTTCTGGAATTTCATCCAGTTCTACTGCGCTCCCACTTATCTGATTTTCTAAAAACTCAGTTTCCAAGAAGTGGGCATGGCGAGAAACAAGGACTTTTTGCTCCTCTGCGTAATAGAATAGATACCCCTTGGAGTTCTTTGGGTATCCCACAAACTTGCACTGTACTGAGCGTGCCTCGAGCTTGTCCGCATGCTGCTTTTTTACAAAAGCCGGACATCCCCATGTCTTAAAGGATTTAAGACAGGGTTTCTTCCCACTCCACATCTGATATGGTGTGGTAGGCACTGTCTTAGTAGGAACTTGGTTTAAGAGATGTGCAGCTGTTTCTAGTGCATAACCCCAGAAAGATCGCGGTAACTCAGCCTTACTCATCATGGAACGAACCATATCCAATAGGGTTCGATTCCTTCTTTCCGATACACCGTTATGTTGCGGAGTGTATGGAGGAGTACGCTGAGAGAGAATTCCATTCTCTTTTAAATAATCCAGGAACTCGGCACTCAAGTATTCACCACCTCGATCCGATCTTAGAATCTTAATACTTTTGCCTGTTTGTTTTTCAACTTCATTCTTGTAATCCCGAAATTTCTCAAAGGCCTCGGATTTGTGCTTCATTAAGAAGACATGTCCATACCTAGAGAAATCGTCTGTGAAAGTAATGAAGTATGAATAACCGCTTCGCGCATGTGTAGACATTGGACCACACACGTCACTGTGTATGAGTCCCAAGAGCTCGCTCGCTCTTTCTCCGTGTCCAGTGAACGGAGTCTTTGTCATCTTTCCCATGAGACAAGATTCACAAGTGGCATAAGACTGATACTCGAACGGATCTAAGTATCCTTCTTTATGTAACTTAGTCAACCGTGTCTCATTGATGTGACCCAGTCTACAATGCCATAAGAAAGCCTGATTGATATCTGGAGACTTTCTTTTGTGTGTATTCTGGACATTGAAAATCTGTGGTTGGTTTAATACGTATATACCATTGCTCAGTGTACCTGACCCAATCAGAACTTGATTAAGGTGAATGTTTACAACATTACTTACAAACGCAAATTCATAACCTTCTTTAGAAACCAAAGATACAGAAATGATATTACAAGTTGCGTTGGGTACAAAAAAGCAATTACGCAAAACCAAAACATGCCCATCTGACATTCCCAGGTGATAGTCCCCCACGGCTTTAGCATCCATGCTAGCTCCGTTCGCAACTCTGAGGGTCATGTCACCTGCCTTCAAAAACCTACGGTTTCTCAACGCCTGCAAAGAATTACAGATATGAGATCCTGATCCGGTATCCAATACCCAGGAAGTAGAGTTTATAGAAAGACAGTTTTCAATAACATACACACCTGAAGCTGAAGCCGCAACCTGCTTCAGTTCCTGTGTCCTGGCCTTCCAAGCCCTGCAATCTTTCTTCCAGTGTCCTCTCTTATGACAATAGAAGCATTCTTCCTTTCCAACAAGCTTCCCCGCAATCTTTGTTGCCTTTTCCTTTCCCTTCGTACCCACTTTACTAACACCGCCTCTTGGTTTGGCGGGGGCTTTCTTCCTCTTTCCCTTGGCTTTCGCCTTGGACCTAGAGGAAGAAGATCCTCCTACAAACAAAGCGGGTGTTTCCCTACCCTTCTGTAGGGTGCCCTCTGCGCTCCTCAGCATGTTGAGGAGTTCTGAAAGTTCAACTTCCTTTTCTTGCAAGTTGAAATTCAGTATGAACTGGGCGTAAGTGGATGGAAGGGACTGGAGAATTAAATCCGTATAAAGTTCACTGTCCAACGTGGTCCCAAGTTCCGCGAGCTCCTCAGTGTAGCCAATCATCTTAAGCACGTGGTCCGCTACCGATGATCCGACGGCCAACTTTGTCGAAAATAACTTCTTCGACACTTCGTATCTTGCGATACGAGACTGCTCTCCATACAGTTCTTTTGTATGGAGAAATATGGACTCGAGGTCCATATTCTCATGCCTCCTCTGATGTTCGTTGTCCATAGAGGCAAGCACGAGGCACCTGGCCTTCGCGCAATCAATCTCCCAAGTCTTACGGATTTCCTTATCCGCGACGCTGGAGGTAGGACCTGGGACGGGGGGAGCTTTGGTGGTAAGAAGATACCCCAGCTTGTCGTAAGTGATTGCCAATTTTACATTCCTGAGCCAATCTTTGTAGTTTGGCCCTGTCAGTATGTTTTTATCTAGAAGTAACTTAAGTCCAGTCATTTCGAATTTGGTCGCTGCAGGGGGGAGAGAAGAAACACTTTAGCACGATGCTCTTGCAAGTTTAGAATGGTTTTTAATTTGTCTAAACAGGATGGCTCCCACTGTCTCTCGAATCCCTCCTCAAACCACAAAGGAAGAATTAGCCGGGATTAATCCCACCGCACAATACTTGCTTAACCGTTCAGCCAGGCTAGTGTCGGTACTTCGAGGGAGGTTTTCCAACGCTTTCGCGAAGTTCCTTAATTTAAGAACCTCTTTTCCGTGGGGGCGTAGCCCCGCTAACACCTTTCTAGGCACCTACTAGGTTTATAGCATTGATCGTTTAGTGAGAAATTTCCCGAGGAGTAGCATATACTCACAGTAGGATCGGGATCCAAATATCATCGCGTGACGAAACTGAAGGAATCCTACCAGAATCATCACACTCCAAATAGTATGCAAATCTAGCAAGTTTCAGTACTTATGAAACTCCCGATGTGGATTTTTGCCCCATGCTCTTATGACCTTGACTAAGGCCAACAAATCATAAGTCACATGCCAAGTTCTTCCCGTCGTTATCCAGGTTAATTTGAACCCACCCGTATATACCCTTGACTATGGCCAACAAGGCAATACGACTGTCCCAAACCAATGCATTCTATCTATGAACATATGAATACCTACCAGCTACCAAACACTGTGCCTTGACTAAGGCCAACAAACACAGCTTGAATACTGTTAAATATTCATATGAAACGACGGAGGGCTACGGATGGTTTTGGCGAAATCGTGAACGTAGTGAACTTGATATAATCGATGGAACGAGATAGCTTTTAGAAGGAGTGGCTCAAGCTCCGCATTTAAAAGTTAGTTTTGAAAAGAACCGAGTGGTTTTTTCGAAAGTGTTCCAACGACTTTAACTTGGTTTATTATCTTGCATTAGTTCTTTTAATGCGTGATATTCTTGCATTAGTTCTTTTAATGCGTCCCATCATTTAATCCTACCATTGCAGAAAACAACCAAAATATGACGTACGCTTATGCCATTCGCATTCGCCACGGGGTCCCGTCATCACTCGTTTGGTTACTTAACTAACGACAGAGCGGGGGCTGGGCTAGCGCGGCTGTAAAACATAAGCAACGCCTAAATATAAAGCAATGATAGACATTACAGATCACAGATGAATACATTGGATATACTAGCAATCCGCAATCCGTTCGAGCCTGCAACGAAAAGCGGATTACACGGTCGCGGTGAATAGCAAATACCCCACCCAAGACCCCTACGGGTGCGGCAATCTACCCGCCAAGTACTCGGTAGTTTGTGCACCCCTCCATGGGTCTATCCTAGGAGCAAAAACAGTAAAAAGAATTATACAATGACGGCTACAACCCCGACCCGGTTGTGCGGCCATACAAATAATATTATTACATCAATTTACATTTACAAATGAATGAAAGAAAAACAAAAGCTCATCTCACATCCACCCCGGCTATTCACCCGCGACAGTCCAACACATTCATATACACATTCCAACATCAAACACAGATCACAGAGATGTATAACCCCGACTAATCGACTTATAGCGATTAGCCGACGTTCAATACATGCAAACATCACAGATATAACCATCATAGTCAAAGTGCAGTGAAGTTCGGAAAAAATACGGAATTATAGGACCCCAAAAGTAAATTTCTGCTCTGGAAAATCTGGGCACATATAACATATTTTAAAAATCCCAAAACCAACACAGAGACACACTGCACGAAACCCGATCACCAGAAGACTCTAAACGGCGACGGATCCGCGGCTATAAGAATAGGTGAGGCCGCGGATCCGCGGCGGTTTGAAGGAATTAGGGGATCGTTTTTCTTGGGTGTTCACACAAAACCCTGAGCCGAATTTAGGTGTATAACAAATCTTGTTTTGACCAGAAAAAATTTTAACAGAAACTAGGGTTTTGTAAAAGTTTGGTTTTTGGATTTTTTCGGTTCCGAACTTCGTTACACTTCACTACCAAGCTAGTTTAAGTTTAGTTAGGCTCTGATACCACTGTAAGTCCACGTTGCGACCCCCAGTTCTTACGGGGAGGCGGAAACGGTATAAAAATCAAATTTTTAGCGCATGGGGCAACATGGACTAACAAAGTCGGAATCTTTTCCTAAACTAAAACTAGCAAACTTGCTAAAGAGAGTTAGCTACTCGGAATGATGGTTATACCTAAACTTGAACTCCTTCTTCTTCAAACCTTGTAGAGGTTGATGGTTCTCTTCTCGTCGCCTTCTTCCGTCGAAGATGGATCCACCTGAGGGTTCAACCTTCGGGCTCTTTCTCGAACTTTGAGTGAACTAGAATCTCCGGCTTGCTAAACCCTTGATCCTAGAGTGAGTAGAGAGTGTCTAAGGGGTGCTTTTCTTTTAAGGAGAGGGATTCTCAACACATGAGAAGGATTCTCCTTTGGCTAGAGGAAGAAGAAGATGAAGTGAGGAGAGAGAATGATTATGATAGAATGAGCTCTTTTCTTTTGCAACCATGACTAAAAGAAAAGGAATTATCTAATTAATAATAATAAATCAAAAATGAAATAGTTGATGGTTGTATTTGGAATGACCACTATCATAACTTGCAATAAATGAGTGTAAGCAAGAATCAAGGAGTATCCTTGCAAAGCATGATGGTGGTCAACATTCAACCATGGTCAACAAGTCAACCATGGTCAACAAGTCAACAAAATCAACCATAACAATATTTCATTTAATTACTATTATTAATTGATATTTCATAAATCTATTAGGGTTTGGAAAATGACGACTGTCAACTGTGCATACGCACCCGTTCCGAAACCCTAATGAAATACCTCATCCTCCGCCTCAAGCAACTGTGCATACACACCTGCATTCTCGTTCCGAGGAACAAGAATACCGAGATATAAAAGCAACCCCAAAACATATACCAGTATCCGGCTCAAACCAGAGCCAGCTGGCAATATCCGTCCGGACTCCAAACGTGCACAAGTGCGCGGATGAGAACGAACCCTGTCGCAAAACCATGCGACCTCTACTCTGTTTTGCCCAGAGGCGAATACCCTCTGTGTGGGACTCTAAAGACTCGACACTACGCTGGCAGTGGGTTTAACCACAGACCGCAAGCGGCACTAGCTGTGCGTAACGGTCCCCAGGCAGATGCCGACAAGAAGGCTGACGAGGTGAACCCCATCTGAACTCCTACTGAGTCTGAATGTGACATTCTCCGTACAGTCCGGTCTGTTCGTCTGATACATCGCATGTCGGGCCTAGGGGGCGGTAAAACATCAGTCCCCCAATAGCGGTACAAGTCGTGTCGGAGTGAAGCCCAAAACACCCTGAGATAACACTGGAAGCCTACCAGTATATCTCGCTTGCCCTGGCCAGGGACTACTCGTGTAATGGCTCTCCTAGACATAGCGCGATATCAACCCCCAATACCGAGAGAGACGAATCCTGTCTAACCGTCACTGCCTCCAAGTGCTTCGGGACTGCACCCAACCACTACCTGTTTGCACGACTCCTTTGAGCCGTGGTAGGGTAGTGATCAAAGTGCAGTGGGAACACACTCGAGGCGAAGTGCCAGTGTCAAGTCAGCGGACTAAGCTGTACTCATGTCACATGGGAACTGATAACTGACGATAGGTATAATACCAACCTGTCAGTTCCCGACGAGTCCTGTCCAGTGTACTCGTAACCTAACGAGCACCCGTATACTATCTCCAGTACGACGTACTGATGGCTGTGGGATAGACCATCTCCCACACTGGGATGAGAAGCGCATACGCTAGTCTACTCCGGAGTATCGATGCCCTGTCTCGATAGTCCTGCGACTAGGGACCTGTATAAGGATGTGCTTACAGATTACCCAGCCCCCACTAGTGTGACTGCCATCACAACGCTGGTAATCAAGCAAAGATCCTAAGGGCTCCACTAATGCGTATAGGTGATATCGCAAAATAAACACATGTACACATTGAAGTAGAAACAAACCAAGTAGCATACTACTATATTGAGCAAGATTGTTTATACAAGGTGAATATCCCAAGCCTCCATTAAGTAATATACAAACTAGTATGATACAGTAATGGCCTCTAGGGCATATACACTAACAATATCTAGGGTGACCGTATCTACATATATGCTAAATAATAATCAATGCCTGTATGCATGTGGATCTCGTCCAACAATATAATCAATGCATGTATGCAGGTGGATCTCATTAAACAATATAATCAATGCATGTATGCAGGTGGATCTCGTCCAACAATATAACCAATGCATGTAAATATATGAGATATCAAAGAACGTGTGTCCATCAATGACACATCAAATCATGGAACCTGAGTGTCCAACACCGACACTCGAAACATCATAAAACCCGTGTCCAGCATCGACACGTAAATCCTCATATCTCAGGCTCCATCAGTCCGGATCGGCCCTCATCAATATCTCGGGCTCCGTCAGTCCGGATCGGCCCGTATCATCTCACGACTCCGGTCGGTATCCTCCGGATAACCGCCGAGTCCAAATGCTATCACCGGTAGGTACTAGCCCTCCTTCCAGGTTCATCGTCTATACCACGAAAATCACCTCTTGCCCCGGGGAACCATACCGGGTCCACTTGTACCCGCAGACGGTGCCTATCGCTCCTCGAATCGGGTTTCTAACACAAATCTCAGAACCGAGAAAACTCATGGTGGACGCACTGAAATATCATATCAAGAGAAACCGGGTTTTCAAACAATACATAAATTTCTTGAAATACCCCCACGGTTCTTAAACCCATAAATCACATGAAAACTGATGTATGCAACATAAAACAACAATATGAGCATATTAAGGGAAAACCGCTCTTTTAAATGAATCCAGTTTTAAAATATATCATGCGGTTCTGAATTCCTCCAAAATCAAATGCAACATCATATAAAGGCATACAAGTAACTCTAGCAAGATGTGTGTATATACATGTAAGTATGTAAGCATAATGCATTTCATATGCGCAATAGCACAAGAATCAACGTCTAAATGTCAATAATGATACAATACCACATAGGTGTTTGTGCAGCTATAGCAGGGTATGTCATGCAACATAGCATAATGATGTGAGCATAGCAAGTATATCATAGCATGATGTAGTAATTCTATTATGTGAGTGACATAGCAATTATCGATGATGAAAGTGTGTCAACCGGCAATCTGTGTAAGTGTAACATATACATCATCGATAATGGTGTAGGTGTACTAGCACAGGTACATATATAATGCAATGAGAATATTATAAACGTAGCATAAGGTACATCGTACGCGAAATGCTATCAGGTATACATATCTACAATATATCCGAGTCGGTGAATCTATCAATCGACATCCATCCTTACAACACCACGTACGGTATAATCTATCGTACGACATCCTCCAATCAAGAGTATAGATCAATCAACAGGTAAAACTCATCATGTATGGTAATCCATCATACGGCGGCATTAAACAATTAGGGATTCTATCAATCTATACAACAGGGGGGGAGGGGGGGTACGGATCTAAGTCTCGTACGACATATCACTCATCATGCACATCATTATCTATATATATATATATATATATACCTATCTCTCAGGTCACATCCGTAACAATCTCGTATCAGGGGACCATCAATGTATCAACTATTTCTTATCGACTCGCATCCATATAACGACATATCAACCAAGTCATCATATCTCATCGTATACTCTTTTCATCGCATTAATCTCTCACATCAAGTCATTTTACATATGCATTCTATCTTATGAATCTTATGTCACGCTACTCTAAATCTCATACTTAAACTCGTGCAACTACATATCTATACATCGTGATTCACATTCACTTTTCATATCCTTATATCAATTCGAGACATCATTTCTATCATATCATGTCCAAGAGTTATGTCCCTATAGCTTTCATCTCATATCTCGATATATATAAATATATTCAATCATTCATATCACCTCTAACTATCTTTTTAACCATATCTATAGTTTTCTAATATAGGTTTCTCCAGCTGTATTATATATATATATCGGTTTCCATTCATAAATTTGCGGGGGTGCTATACGTCATCCACCCGACTTCCCCCGTAGATATAAATCTACTCACCTGCTAAATTTCTCTCTTAGCCGTAGTCGATGCGGTTCGTCGTCTCAGAATCCACGCGATTGTACCTACAATCAATATGAAATCGCAAAGCTATTAAGATCAAGTTCCGAAATCCAAATACGGCATGTGGTGCGCTCATAGGTTAGAACCTATAGCCTACGCATACAAAACAACCCAACAACCCTCTTCGTTGACGTACAAACATCTAACGACCAAATACAATATCAAATCTCAAAACCAAGGATCCCAATACCGGAAAACATAGCCAAAATCCTAACTAGGGTCGCTATTAATGAAAACTGCCAAGCCCAAAACCCAATCGTACCAATGCTCATTCACAACACAATAAATATCGTACAAGACAATATATTTGTAATCACTACGCCAAATAAAACTCACGTCTAATTTTACCGAAAACCTAGTAAGCATCTTTTAACAATTTTAGCACCAATCTAGATATTTGAACAAATCTAGTGGCCACTATCATCACATAATAGCTTAATTAAGCCACCCAAACCCTTAATAACTTTTTAATATCACCCTTATTAGATTTAGTAAAAGTTAGTTTCCAAATCAAGCTTAGTTTGGACAATTAGAAAATAAAAAATTACAATTTCACAACTAGGTAATATTTTCCATGTCTAAATATGTTAACCTACACATAAACCGTAACTAATTAATCAAAACGCTCTCTTGAATTTCAAAACATGCTAATTAACACCATATTTAAACACCCCATAAGCTAATTTAAAGTATTTAAACAACAACTAAAGCTTAGGGTTAGGATTTATACCTCACAAACTTGCCATCAAACTTGCAAATTATCACCACCAAAATGGCCTCCAAAATGCTAACTTTCATCTTGATCCAAGCTAGATTAGACTAATGAATAATGGGTAGGGATTTAATTTAGAGTTTGTGGGATTTTTCTTTGATTTTTGATGGATTTTTGAAGCTTTTAGAAGTGAAAAATGAAGTGGGGAAATGTTTTGGGCAGCCAGGGGGGGTCGGCCAAATAGTGAAGGGAAAGGAAAATTGTGGGTGAGTGTGGAAAGTTCTAGGTTAAAATACATTAAAGTTCAATTAAAGCACCTCCCATCCATGCCACCTCTTAATCCCTTTTCTTTTCAACAATCATTTAAACCCTAGAAATATCTAGAACACTTAGATATTTGAAAACAAGACAAAAATGCTTAATCTTGTAATTAAGTTGTCATGGTTCACTTTTGTATAATTAACCCAATCCAATTATAATTACCACTAATCAAGTGAATAATTAAAAGCTTATAATAATATTTTAATTAAGGAAAAATATTTAAGTGAACTAAAATTTTACAAGCGACTAACTAAATATCGCATACTAGAAATTTCCTGGTTAAACTAGGTGCATCCAAGTTTATATTGAAAAAAAGATCACAACTTGGTTTTTACGGAAAACCCAATTTATTTACCGATAAACGGAAAATTCGCCTTAACGATTTCTTAAACGTTACACTTTTGATCTATCTCCATCGATGTCGGATGGTGGTTTTTGTTACCACGGTTGCACGGGCAGAGAGAGCTGCGGCTAGAGTTGCGGTCAGCATGAGATCGTCTTGGACGAGGACTGACCAGGGCGTAATTCCGGTGACACACGATAGCATAGATATGTCGTTTTATTGTGTTTTTCGCGACATGAGCGTTTTGATGGATGGTTTTTACTAAGATTTCTCGAACGTTCAGATCAGCACCAGAGGATTGGGCCACTGCTAGAGGCCGGCTAGAATGTGATGACCGTTAATGTATCGTCTATTCTTGAGGATTGAGACCTTGTTTAGCGTGCGGACGAATGAGCCAGTTGTTGCTGCGGCTGATAAGATATCGCCCCAGATGTTTGAAACTATTGCAACACGAGTTTATACTTAGGGATATGATAGGAGATCGCTAGTCACCCATAGATGAATGACTAGGACATGTGGTTCGTTTGCATACCCCGATGCGAGGTCATCAGATTGATTGATTTCAGCTGGAAAAGACTTCACACAGGCACGTTGAGAGTCGATAGAAAACGGACGAATGAAGAGTATTCCTCCGACGACTTGGAAGAGTTTCCGAGGGCGTAGTTGGCCAGATACCTACCACAAGATATTGAGCTGTCGAGTTCGTAATTTCGGAAGGGAGACTCCAGATATGAGTATAGCCGTTTGTAGCGCAGTCCATACAGCTACGAAGAGACGAGTCCGAATCAGTCCACATCAGAGAAAAGTGGAGTAAGAGGTTTGTACGAGATTTTGACGAGACGGTGTTCCACTCCGTTGACATCAGAGATGTGATACGCATGCATAGGCATTGAATATGGATATACCTTTTAAAAGAAGTCGTGGTGAGTATGCAGCTGTTCCGGAACAAGAAATGGATTTAGTAAGGGATGATAACTTCCGGGCCGTTTGGCAGAAACGAGATTGGTAGAGACCCCGACAGAATCTTTTTGGAATACTGCACGAGAAGACATGGACCCAGGATCGGTCGTATCACGCACACCCAGTAGGCCATAGTTTGGCATCATCGACGAGACATGTTATGAGTGACCATGATAGTTGGCCAGAGATCTTTAGAGGATGTGCTAGAGCGGAACTGTTTCCGTCATCATTTCCATATTGAGCCGTTGAACCGAGGAGTTATGTAACTGGCAATCCACAGTGAGAGACGAGAGCCTAAGGGAACAAGGAGCCAGACCATGAATAGGAGGCAAGTGGATATCTTGCTCTGCTAGCGTTGGAAGCACCGACACCTTCTTGACTTTGAAGGAAGGACATATCGACGACAGTGTTTACGATTTGCGATTTAGTGATTCGAATATCACGTGTCCGTCATTTTGGATTTTGGTATTTTGGGCGATTTATTTGCATGATTGAGTTTTCATGCACTACAGTTGCACTCGATTTCGATTTGATGTCGTTCGAGATGTTTGATTTTGATTCCATGCCTATGGTATGTATGTGATTTAACTTGTGCCTTCGATGTAGTTTTCATGCACTTTTAGTACTTTGATTCGATTTTGTGCACGCTGATGCACGTGATTGTGAGGTTATATACCACGGTATACCTGATTTGGATTGAGGTTTGTTGTATACCATCGATTTTGATTGTGATATTCGATATTTGTTTTCGTGCACCTTGTGCACTTGAGTTGGATTTGTGCGCATACTTGGCGCGCTTGATGCGATTTTGGTGCACACTAGTTGCACTAAATCGGGATTCTTCGTGCATATCGGATGCACCTGATATTGTTGTCAGGCACACTCATTGCCTTTGACAGGTGTTTTCGTGCACACCCGTTGCACTTAGGTTTTGTTTCTGTGCACATGTATGGCACATTCATCGATTTTGATTTTTGTGCGCACCAGACGCACGTGGCATTATTACATATACTATTGAGTATGATTTTCTTTGAGCAGTACGTTTTTATGATATTTACTATTTGGTTTAGTAACCGAGCAGGACTGTTCTGAGCACAGTACCTAGGTGGTTTGCATGCATCGATAGTTATTGAAGGGATTTCTAAAAAAGGAGCTACAGTCTCAATATTTTTCCTATTTGTCCGAGACGACACGAAACATCTTACAAGGAAACCCTTCTAAATTATTTTCAAAACGACGGGACGTGTATGTTAAACAAATGATATATATATAGTTATTTTTCTTACAATAAACGTCTGCTACTTGTGCTGTGATACGCGCATCGCACATCGATTTGAAAGAGAGTTGTCATGCATTTCTTTACAGATGTTTTGACGAGTTTACAACGATGCGTACTATGTACATGTTATAGTTTTGATGTATATCATGTTGGTTTTCGTATTGGACTTTGACATTGGTATCTTCACCATAACTCCGATGATTGCGTGATGTTTGACGGAGTTTTGATTTTAAGTTATATACTCGTTTTTCATGCGCATGCATTGCGCTAAGATGTGTTTTAAGTATTTATGATGTCGGAGCCCCGACGACTTGAGTGTTTTGCTGAAATGTTTTAGTATTTGGAGGAGTTTTAATTTAAATTCGGGGACCGAATTTATTTAAAGGGGGAAGAATGTAACATTTCAGAAAAATAATATATTATTTTTGGGAAGTTAAACAATTTAATTAATGAATTATTATAAATATTTTAAGGTATGGAGTTTAGTTTTAACGAAAGGGGTATAATTATATATCGATAGTTTGGAAAACATTCGGAGAATTCATTAGAACTATTGATTTTGAAAGGGATTATAAGAATGATTCATAGATTTTCTTATAATTAATTATATTCTATGTTAATACTAAACTCGATAAATTTTCACTAATCTTGCATTAATCTTGATTATGCATCATGGCATGCAATAAAGCATGTTACAAACCTTATTACACTTTTATGTGACCATGGTTTCATTTGCAATGAAATGGTTTTTGATTTTTGTTTTAAAAGAAAAGAAAAAGAAAAGAATAAAGAATGTGATATGGGCAAGAGAGAGAAGAGAGAGAGAGAGAGAGAGGGTGAGGGGTTCTTTGACCTTGGCTCATTATCTCGTCTTCATCATTCTTCTTCTCTTTCTCCATGGCTACCCTCTTTCCCCCACCTCTTCTAACTCCTCACAAAACCCCCAAATCCACATCAAAACCATACATCCCCTTCATAAAAGTTGTGCACAAGCTCACAACAAGCATGGTGGATCAAGAAAGTTGGGATTTTGAGCACTTGTGGCAACTCAAGAATTTTCTTGAGTTGCCAAATGAGGTAATTCTTTCACCATTAGTGTAGTAGTTGATTTACTTTAACTTCTATTTTAGTTTAGAAGTGATTTAGTGAGGTTTAATGGTCTTGGAAAATTCCAAGATCAAGTTTAGGGGATTCTTGAATTGTGATGGTGCAAGTGATGTGTAATCGGTGACTAGAACCCCCTTAGTGTTAAAAACAAGAGATTAGGCCATGAAACTTGAGTTAGATATTTCAAATGTCGGTTTTGTGTATAATTTGCGGACTACAGGAAATCTAGAATGACCTGGAACCTTTACAAGAATAACTAGCAACCCTATTGACCTAGATCTAACACTAGAAGACCACCCTACAAATACGAACCCAATCCAAGCATGTTAGGCCGAGTAGGCCGGATTTTGGGCTTGTGTCGCTGGGTCATCAGTGGGTAATGGTGTTAGAATTGGTTCTGTAGCTCACATACCCCATATACTACCCCACTGTATTGCTTGTTTAGCCTAATTTTACCTGAGACTAAATCTGGAACCATTTTATTTAGTTTCTGTTTTGATTTATGACTTTTGCATGACTTGAACTTTGGATATTGTGTTTTGTCTCGATCGATTGGCGTTTGTACGTCGATATCGAGAGTTATTTGGTTCTTTTGCATGCGTAGACCATAGGTGTTAACCTATGTGTGATTCGTGTGCCATTTCGGTTTTCGTACGCGATTCTGTTTACGATACTATGTGTTTATATATATAGGAACTTTCACGCGGACTTCGGATAACAAGGAAGAGCATTGCGACATCGACTTCGGCAAGCAAGGATCAAGGTGAGTAGATGTATATCTACGGGGGAAGTCGGGTGGATGACGTATAGCACCCCCGCACTTTCGTAGGGTAGGATGCGAATATTATATATATATTTATATATGTGTTTTTGTAAGACGTGAATACTTAGCAAGAAAGCACTTTTAGTTTAGTTTCTTAGTTGCGAAACCCTAGAGTAAAAGTCGACACACACACGCACATACGTGACATGATTATGGGTATATATGTTTATATGTATATATATGTGGATGCGTTGGTACATACATACATACATACATACATACATATATATATATATATATATATATATACATATACGTATACATGAGTGATGAGGATAGTATATGATATTTGGAGGTGAGTCGATATGATCGGGCATGATGCCGTGAGATTGTGATATGTGATTGGGTCGTGATATGACATACGACATGATATTATAGTGGATCGTTGGGCGATGTGTTTTTATACACACGAGGATATATGTTTGATGATATTGGTATATTCTAGACTTTAGAACGGTACCTCTAATTCAGGATATTATGATGATGATACCATATGAATAATGAGGTATATGTGATATTTCACCCGTACCCCGATTTCCGAGATGCCGTACAATGGATTTTACCGTATGAGGTATAAATATGATGATTGATCCATACTTTTGATTCGAGAATGTCTTATTATATATTTTACCGTACATGACTCTATTGAGGTGGGATCGCCGACTACTAGATATATCGACTCGGAATTTATGTGGATTTCTTATCCTTTCGACTAGTTCTTTAGTTTAGTCTTTTAGTTGATTAGGAAGAGATTGGACCAGGCTCGAGTCATACTTATTTTCAGAAACTAACGAATCGTGAGTATTTTCAAAAGACAACCCAAGGGATATCACAGATTTTTTAAAGGACGTACCTTTTCTTAAAAACACCGTAGCTCCTATTTTCTAAAAACCACGATTCATGCTATTTTAAATGCCAAAACTGTATGACTCGTATATATAAATGTATATTCTTATATGTTGCGGTTACTACATCTTTTTCCTTATATTCATGTTTTTTCTTATCGCATTGCATGCTTATACTTATGATTTCTTTTGTTATTATGAACCCATGTTGTCAGGACACCAGCACCATTACCGATGATGCGTATGTCTACGAACACTTGCTTGCCGGCTCACACACATCATCATCGGTAATTTCCATGACACGTACACTTTAGAGAATATTACTTCATTGATATAACTTGCTAGCTGTTAGTTCCAATATGTTATTACTATCCTAGTTTAGATATTGCATTCTTTACTTAGATACCCGTGTATGTATATATTCATTTGTCATGCAATATTATGGGGCTTTGTGCCGGTAATTCACTGTTTATTTACTCTCGAGTTTGGGATTTAGGATTTTCCATGAGATTTCTGGATTTGGAGAAACCGCAAGGATTTTATAAACTCATTTTCATTTCAAAAGATAGAAATTTGCGGTTTTCTTGTGATATGATGTGAGTGGTGTCCACCATGAGTTTTCTCGGTTCTTGAGAGATATCATACACCCGATTCGAGGAGGAGGATGAACCGTCTGCGGGTGCATGGTGTAAGTCGACGTTAAACACCCCACGATTTGCGGGGAGGCGGAATAGGTAAAACAATCATTTTGTTTAAAAGAAACATCGACTAACTTACGGATCTTTGCCAAACCTTAACTAACAAAACCATAGAAGTCATTAGCTACTATGAAAGACGATTATACCTAATGAACCAAGTCCTTCTTGTTCTCTTTGACCACCTCCTCGTCGGCCTCCTCTTTGTAATAGAAGATCCACCCGAGAGCTGCTACTCCAAGCTTGACCTCTAACTTGAGGTAACTAGATTACTCAAAGTCCTAATCTAAGCAACTTAGGGCATATAGAGTAGGATTAGGGATTAATAAGTCTTGCTAACCCTTGATCTCAACACATGAGAGGTTAGGGTTAGGGTTTGAAGAGAGAGAGAGCTTGAGGAGAGAGAAGGTGAGAGTGAGAATGAAATGAAATAATTTCTCATCTTTAATATATGAAGCATAATGATTTATTAAACGAATAAATCAAATGATTTATCAACCATGCTTCATTTATTCACTTTGTGTGATTCATCTCATGAGTCATTAGTCATTAAATGCATCATTAACTCCATGGATGAATCATACAAATAAGTCACTAAATCAATAAATGCAAATGCCACCTTAGCCCTCAAGTCATCATCCTTCTAGAACCTTCTCGACAATTTACGAGAACGCCCCTCCTATCCGTGAAAACACGGAAAAACTTTAGACTGTATAAATCCAATAATCCGATACTAGAATCTGGCTTAAACCAAAGCCGGCTAGTAAAAACTGTCCGAACATCGTACGTGCGTAAAAACACGTATATGTCCGAACCCTGTCGTAAAACCATACGACCTCTATATCGTTTCACCCGAAGAGGGAAACTCTCTGTGCGGGACTCTAAAGACTCGACTACTACGCTGGCCGTGGGTTTAACCACAGATCGCAAACGACACTAGCTGTACGTAACGGTCCCCAGGTAGATGTCGATAAGAAGGCCGATGAGGAAACCCATCCGAACTCCTACTGAGCCTGATGTGACAATCTCCATACAGTCCGGTCTGTTTGTCTAGGACTATCGCATATCGGGCCTAGGGGGCGGCAAGCGTCAGCCCCCTAAAATCGGTATAAGTTATATCGGAGCGAAGCCCATTACACCTTGAGAAACTACTGGAAAACCTACCAGTAAATCTCGCTTGCCCTGGCCAGGGACTTTGCGTAATGGCTCTCCAGACACAGCGCGATATCAACTCCCAATACCAGGAGAGACGAATCCTGTCTAACCGCCACTGCCTCCAAGTGCTTCGGGACTGCACCCAACTGCTACCTGTTTGCACGACTCCTTTGATCCGTGGTAGGGTAGCAATCTAAGAACAGTGGGAACACACTTGAGGCGAAGCAGCAGTGTCAAGTCTGCGGACCATACTGTACTCATGTCACCTGGGAACTGTTAACTGATGACGGGTATAATACCAACCAACAGTTCCCTGCGAGTCCTTTCCGGTGTACCCGTAACCCAACGAGCACCTGTATACTATCTCTAGTACGACGTACTGATGGCTGTGGGACAGACCATCTCCCCATCTGGGATGAGAAGCGTACACATTAGTCTACTCCGGAGTATCGATGCCCTGTCTCGATAATCCTACGACTAGGGACCTGAAAAAGGATGTGCTTATAGACTACCCAGCCCCCACTAGTGTCACTGCCATCACAACGCTGGTAGTCAAGCAAGATCCTACGGGCTCTATCAATACGTACACACATATTAAGATAGATATAAACCAAGTAGCATACTACCATGTTTAGCAAGACTGTTAACATAACTGTGAATATTCCAAGCTTCCATTAAGTAATATACAAGCTAGTATGATATAATAATGGCCCCTAGGACATATACACTAACAATCTCCCACTTGCACTAGGGCCATGTACTGGCATATCGAAGACCGATCATCTCGAGTAGCCTTTCGAACTGAATCTGAGGTAAGGCCTTTGTGAATGGATCAGCAGTGTTCTCCTCTGAAGCAACTCTCCGGACCTCGATCTCCCAGCAATTTATGATCTCCCTGATCAGGTGATACCGCCTAAAGATGTGTCTGGACTTCTGATAGGACCTGGGTTCCTTCGCTAAAGCTATAGCTCCGTTGTTGTCGCAATACAGCGGTATTGGATCAATAATGGTAGGAATCACCTGAAGTTCTGTTAGGAACTTCTTCATCCAGACCGCTTCTTTTGCGGCATCGCAAGCAGCAATATACTCCGCTTCCATCGTCGAGTCAGCAACAGTGTCCTGCTTGGAACTCTTCCAGCACACCGCCTCTCCATTGAGGGTAAAGACATAACCTGACATGGACTTGGAGTCATCCTTATCACTTTGGAAGCTGGAATCAGCAAAGGCCTCGATCTTGAGGTCTTTTCCGCCATAAACCAAGAACATCTCCTTAGTTCTTCTCAGGTACTTGAGAATGTTCTTTACTGCTATCCAGTGCTTCTTCCCTGGGTCTGAATGATACCTGCTTACCACGCTCAGTGCGTAAGCTACATCTGGTCTGGTGCACAACATCGCATACATTATAGAGCCTACCGCAGAAGCGTAGGGTATAATCGACATGCGATCCCTTTCCAAATCAGTCTTGGGAGACATCTCTTTGGAGAGGGTGATTCCGTGATAAGCCGGTAAATTACCGCGCTTAGAATCTTCCATACTAAATCTTTTCAGTACAGTGTTGTTATACCTGGACTGCGAAAGTCCCAACATCCTCTTGGATCTATCACGATAGATCCGGATCCTCAGAATGTAAGAGGCATCACCCAGGTCTTTCATGGAGAACCTGTGTGACAAGAATCCTTTGACAGATTGTAGCATAGGAATGTCATTTCTTATTAATAGAATGTCATCCACGTACAAGACGAGGAATACGACAGTTCATGCTACAATTTTACTATATATACATGGCTCATCTGGATTTTTGATAAAGTCATATTCATTGACCGTTTCATCAAAACAGATGTTCCAACTCCGCGATGCTTGCTTCAATCCATAAATGGACTTAAGCAACTTGCACACTTTCCCGCTGCTCCCACTCTGATTGAAGCCTTTTGGCTGATCCATATAGACGCACTCTTCTAAATTACCATTTAGAAAAGCCGTCTTTACGTCCATCTGCCAGATCTCATAATCATGGAAGGCGGCAATAGCAAGAAGGACCCAAATTGATTTGAGCATAGCTACTGGAGAAAAAGTTTCGTCATAGTCCAAACCAGGTCTTTGACGAAAACCCTTTGTAACAAGTCTAGCCTTATAGGTTTCCACCTGTCCATCTACACCAATCTTTTTCTTGAAGATCCATTTGCATCCTATGGGTTTTACCCCATCTGGAGCAAAGTCCAAAGTCCATACTTTTTTGGTGTACATGGACTCCATCACGGTCCGCATTACATCTAGCCATCGTACCGAGTCGCCGCTCTGGATGGCCTGCTGGAAGCTAGTAGGTTCATCATCATCAATGATGCAATCCTCTCTATCCCCATCTATGAGAAAACCGTAGTATCTCTCAGGCGAATGAGACGGCCTACTACTCCTGCGGAGGGGTGCGGGAATGTCCTGTTCTTCTTGAACTACTGGTTCTACCAAACTTTCAGTAGTAGTATGTTGTTCTGGAATTTCTTCCAGTTTTATTTCGCTCCCACTTGTTTCCTTTTCTATAAACTGCTGTTCTAGAAAATGGGCATGACGAGAAATAAAAACCTTTTGTTCCTTTGCATAATAGAAGTAATACCCCTTGGAGCTCTTTGTATATCCCACAAACTTACACTGCACTGATCGTGCCTCGAGTTTGTCCGCATACTGCTTTTTAACAAAAGCTGGACATCCCCATATCTTCATATGCTGAAGATAGGGTTTCTTCCCACTCCACATCTGATATGGCGTAGTTGGCACAGTTTTGGTAGGAGCCCTGTTCAAAAGATATGCCGCTGATTCTAGCGCATAACCCCAGAAAGATCGCGGTAACTCAGCATTACTCATCATGGAACGTACCATATCCAATAGGGTTCGATTCCGTCTCTTCGATACACCGTTATGCTGTGGAGTGTATGGAGGAGTAAGCTGAGAGGGAATTCCTTTCTCTTTTAGGTAACCTAGGAACTCGGCACTTAAGTATTCACCACCTCGATCAGATCTTAGTGTCTTGATACTTTTGCCGGTTTGGTTTTCTACTTCATTCTTATGCTCTTGGAATTTCTCAAAAGCCTCGGATTTATGTTTCATCAAGAAAATGAATCCTTACCTAGAGTAATCATCCGTAAAAGTAATGAAATAGGAATAACCACCTCTTGCATGTGTAGACATTAGACCACATACATCGCTGTGTATGAATCCTAAGAGCTCGCTCGCTCTTACTCCATGTCCAGTGAATGGAGTCTTTGTCATCTTTCCTTTGAGACATGATTGACAAGTGGCATAAGTTTGGTATTCGAACGAATCCAAATATTCTTCTCTATGTAACTTAGTTAACCATGTCTCATTGATGTGACCCAGTCTACAATGCCATAAGAAAGCCTTATTTAAATCTGGAGACTTTCTTTTTAGTGTGTTCTGGACATTGAAAATCTGTAATTGGTTTAATACATATATACCGTTATCTAGTGTACCGGACCCAATCAAACCATGATTAAGGTGGATGTTAACAACATCGCTTACAAACGTGAAATCATAACCTTCTTTTGATAACAACGAAACCGATATGATATTACACGTTAAACTGGTTACACAAAAACAGTTATGCAAAACCAAAATATGTCCACTCGTCAATCCAAGGTGATAATCCCCTACGGACACAGCTCCCACGCTAGCTCCGTTAGCAACCTTCAGGGTCATATCACCAACCTTCAGCACTCTACGGTTTCTCAGTGCCTGCAATGAATTGCATATATGAGATCCTGATCCGGTATTCAATACCGAGGAAGTAGAGTTGATTGACAGACAATTTTCAATTACAAACACACCTGAAGTCGAAGCCACAGCTTGCTTCGGTTCGTGGTTCTTGCCAATCCAAGCCTTGCAATCTGTCTTCCAGTGCCCTTTCCTATGACAGTGGAAGCACTCATCCTTTGCCACTACTGGCACCACAATCTTTTTCTTTCCCTTCACTCCCACCTTACTAACACCTCCTCTAGGTTTGGTGGCGGGCTTATTCTTCCTTCCTTTGGCCCTAGCCTTGGACCCGGAAGAAGAAGCACCGCGAACAAACATAGCGGGTGTTTCCCTTGCCTTCTGCAAGGTGCCCTCTGTACTCCTCAACATGTTAAGGAGTTTTGGAAGTTCAACTTCTTTTCTTTGAATGTTGAAATTCAGAATAAACTGGGCGTAGGTGGAAGGAAGGGACGGGAGAATCAAGTCTGTATAGAGCTCGTTCTCCAAATTCATCCTAAGGTCTGCGAGCTCTTCTATATAGCCAATCATCTTTAGGACATGTTCTCCTACAGATGATCCGACGGCCAACCTCGCCTGAAACAAGTTCGTTAAGGTCTCGTATCTTGCTATACGAGATTGCTCCCCATACAGATCTTTTGTATGGAGAAATATGGATTCAAGATCCTTATCCTCGTGCCTCCTCTGATGTTCATTATTCATAGAGGCAAGCATGATGCACTTGGCCTTCGTGCAATCTAACTCCCAGGTCTAGTGTATTTCCTTATCTGCAAGACTGGATTTTGGACCAGGGACAGCAGGTACCTTAGTAGTAAGGACATACCCCAATTTGTCATAAGTCAAAACCATCTTGACATTCCGCAACCAATCTTTATAGTTTGGCCCTGTCAATATATTTTCCTCTAATAGTAACTTAAGGCCTGTCATGTTTTGGATCGCTGCAATGAGAGAGAGAGGGAACACTTTAGCATGATGCTCTTGCAAGTTTAGAGTGGTTTTTAGTTTATCTAAACTGGATGGCTCCCACTGTTTCTCGAATCCCTCCTCAAACCAAAAAGGAAGAACTAGCCATGACTATTCTCACCGTACAATACTTGCTTAAACGTTCAGCCAGGCCGGTGTCGGTACTTCGAGGGTGGTTTTCCAACGCTTTCGCGAAGTTCTTTAATTAAATAACCTCTTTTCTCTGGGGGCGTAGCCCCGCTAACACCTTTCTCGGTACCAACTTGGTTTATAGCATTGATCGTTAAGTGACGAATCTCCTGATGAGTAGCGGATACTCACAGTAGGATCGGGATCTAAATATCATCGTATGATAATGCTGAAGGAATTCTACCAACATTCATCAAACTCCAAATGGTATGCATCTCTTTGCAAATTTCAGTTTCTTTAGAAATTCCCGATATAAATTTCTGCCCCATGCTCTTATGACCTTGGCTTTGGTCAAAATGTCATAAGTCACATGTCAAGTTCTACCCATCATTATCTTGTTAATTTGAACCCATCCATACATACCCCTGACTTTTGTCAAATGATAATACGACTGCCCCAAACTAACTCATCTATCTATGCAACAAATGAATACCCAGCAGCTACCAAACACTATGCCTTGACTTTGGCCAAAATACATAGCTTAAATACTACTGAATACCCAAATGAAATGACGGAGGACTACGAATGGTTTTGGCGAAACAATGAACGCAGTGAACTTGATATGACCGAAAGAACCTGATAGCTTTTAAAAGGAGTGGTTAAAGCTCCGCAATTAAAAAATATCTTCTGTTTTAAAAATAACCGAGTGGTTTCTTTTAAACTGTTCCAACGATTCAACTTTGATTTATTTTCTTTGCATTAATATAATGCGTCCCATCATTAACCTATCATTGCAGAAAACAACGAAAATACAACGTCCACTTATACCATCCGCATTCGCCACTGGGTCCCGTCATCACCCGTTAGGTTACTTAACTAACGACAGAGCGGGGGCTGGGCTAGCGCGAGTGTAAAACATAAGTGACGTTTAAATAGCTATCATATATAGATATTGTACATTCGTCAGATGCAATAATAGACATTCCAGTTCACAGATGAACATTATTGGATATACAAGCAATCCGCGTTTCCTTTGAGCCTGCAACGAAAGACGCATTACACAGTTGTGATGAATAGCCATTACCCCACCCTAGACCCCTACGGGTATGGCAAACTACCCGCCAAGTACCCGAAGTGAAGTGGTCTCCCTCAACAACGTGAGTATGCCACTAAACACTTCAAAGTACCCGGTAGTTTATACACCCCACCTTGGGTCTATCCTAGGAGCAAAAATCAGTAAATGAAATAATACAACGGTGGCTACAACCGCAACCTGGATGTGCCCCGAAAAAGAATATTACATCATATTACAATTTACATTGAATGAATAAATATTAAAACCCATCTCAAACCCCGGCTAATCATCACAACGATCCAATTAAGTCCATAAACACAAACAGTAAAATCATTACAGAAATGTGCAACCCCCTGCCAACCGACATACTAGCAGTTAGGGGAGGTTTACGAACACATTATACAAATCACAGATATAATCTAATTAGCCAAACATCGTAGAATTTCGATCGAGCAAACACAATTGATTCTACTCCAAAAACTTCTCTGTGCACCTGAGACTTGAGCAGAAACAAAACAATCCAGAAAGAACAAAATTAATACAGAAGAGTTACTGGGGAATTTTGGGGTGAATCGGCTTCAACTCAGCCGCGGATCCACGGCGGATCGCTTGGATCGGCCGCGGTTCCACGGCTGTTTGGCCGATTCAGGAAACCAAATTTCTCCAGTATTCTTATAATTCCCTGCTTGTAATTTTAAGGGTCCCTGAAAAATTTTTAGACCCCGTTTTAAAATCGACAGAAACTTTGTCAATATGATGTTTTTTCCGGTTCGTTTTGCGATCGAATTTCTAACAACTTTGCTAACAAGTTAGTTATGGTTTAGCGAGGCTCTGATACCACTGTAAGTCGACGTTAAACACCCCACGATTTACGGGGAGGCGGAATAGGTAAAACAATCATTTTGTTTAAAAGAAACATCGACTAACTTACGGATCTTTGCCAAACCTTAACTTACAAAACCATAGAAGTCATTAGCTACTATGAAAGAAGATTATACCTAATAAACCAAGTCCTTCTTGTTCTCTTTGACCACCTCCTCGTCGGCCTCCTCTTTGTAATAGAAGATCCACCCGAGAGCTGCTACTCCAAGCTTGACCTCTAACTTGAGGTAACTAGATTACTCAAAGTGCTAATCTAAGCAACCTAGGGAATATAGAGTAGGATTAGGGATTAATAAGTCTTGCTAACCCTTGATCTCAACACATGAGAGGTTAGGGTTAGGGTTTGAAGAGAGAGCTTGAGGAGAGAGAAGGTGAGAGTGAGAATGAAATGAAATAATATCTCATCTTGAATATATGAAGCATAATGATTTATTAGATGAATAAATCAAATGATTTATCAACCGTGCTTCATTTATTCACTTTGTGTTATTCATCTCATGAGTCATTAGTCATTAAATGCATCATTAACTCTATGGATGAATCACACAAATGAGTCACTAAATCAATAAATGCAAATGCCACCTTAGCCCTCAAGTCATCATCCTTCTAGAAGCTTCTCGACAATTTACAAGAACGCCCCTCCTATCCGTGAAAACATGGAAAAACTTTAGACTGTATAAATCCAATAATCCGATACTAGAATCTGGCTTAAACCAAAGCTGGCTAGTAAAAACTGTTCGAACATCGTACGTGCGTAAAAATACGTATGCGTTCGAACCCTGTCGTAAAACCATACGACCTCTATATCGTTTCGCCCGAAGCAGGGAAACTCTCTGTGTGGGACTCTAAAGACTGGACTACTACGCTGGAAGTGGGTTTAACCACAGACCGCAAGCGGCAGTAGCTGTACGCAACGGTCCCCAGGTATATGTCGATAAGAAGGCCGATGAGGAAACCCATCCGAACTCCTACTGAGCCTGATGTGACAATCTCCGTACAGTCCGGATTGTGGAAGCAGAGAAAGATGGTGGCAAGGGCAAGTTATATGAATAGCCAGAATAGGAGATTTGTTTAATCACACCGGAGAAGGTAGAAGTTCAGGGTAGGTCTGTTCGTCCAGGACTATCGCATATCGGGCCTAGGGGCGGCAAGCGTCAGTCCCCTAAAAGCGGTATAAGTCGTGTCGGAGCGAAGCCCATTACACCTTGAGAAACTACTGGAAAACCTACCAGTAAATCTCTCTTGCCCTGGCCAGGGACTTTGCGTATTGGCTCTCCAGACACAGCGCGATATCAACTCCCAATACCGGGAGAGACGAATCCTGTCTAACCGCCACTGCCTCGAAGTGCTTCGGGACTGCACCCAACTGCTACCTGTTTGCATGACTCCTTTGAGCTGTGGTAGGGTAGCAATCTAAGAACAGTGGGAACACACTCGAGGCGAAGCAGCAGTGTCAAGTCTGCGGACTATGCTGTACTCATGTCACCTGGGAACTGTTAACTGACGACGGGTATAATACCAACCAACAGTTCCCTGCGAGTCCTGTCCGGTGTACCTGTAACCCAATGAGCACCTGTATACTATCTCCAGTACGACGTACTGATAGATGTGGGACAGACCATATCCCTAACTGGGATGAGAAGCGTACACACCAGTCTACTTTGGAGTATCGATGCCTTGTCTCGATAATCCTATGACTAGGGACCTAAAAAAGGATGTGCTTATAGACTACCCAGCCCCCACTAGTGTGACTGCCATCACAACGCTGGTAGTCAAGCAAGATCCTAAGGCCTCTATCAATACGTACACACATATTAAGATAGATATAAACCAAGTAGCATACTACCATATTTAGTAAGACTGTTAACATAACTGTGAATATCCCAAGCTTCCATTAAGTAATATACAAGCTAGTATGATACAATAATGGCCCCTAGGACATATACACTAACAATCTCCCACCTGCACTAGGGCCATGTACTGGCATATCGAAGACCGATCATCTCGAGTAGCCTCTCGAACTGAATCTGAGGTAATGCCTTTGTGAATGGATCAACAGTGTTATCCTCTGTAGCAACTCTCCGGACCTCGATCTCCCGGTGATCTATGATCTCCCTGATCAGGTGATACCGCCTTAAGATGTGTCTGGACTTCTGATGGGACCTGGGTTCCTTCGCTAAAGCTATAGCTCCGTTGTTGTCGCAATACAACGGTATTAGATCAACAATGGTAGGAACCACCTGAAGTTCTGTTAGGAACTTCTTCATCCAGACCACTTCTTTTGCGGCATCGCAAGCAGCAATATACTCTGCTTCCATCATCGAGTCAGCAACGGTGTCCTGCTTGGAACTCCGACGATCAAGTTAGTCGAGGTAATTGTGCAGAGTAGCGGCCTATTGGGTAAAAATTGCCTTACCTGAGTCGTCTGAGAGAGGGGTTTATATAGCGGCAGCCATGGGCTAGCGGGCGCGAGATTCTCACCAGCAATTACGCTCCTGGCGTTACGCCTGTGAGAATGGCGGGATCCCCCATTAATAACGAGATACGATCATTAATAGGGGGATGCGACGGCGTGGAACGCGGGATCGTGGGGTGGCGGATATCTCATGTCTGGCGAGATTCGCGGAGCCGTAGCAGAGACGCCTGTGATCTGCGTTATTGGTCGCTCGATAGAACCGAGGAAGCCTAGCTCGGCGAGAGGTCTAAAAGAAGGCGGGAGGCCGAGCTGGTTCGGCTCCTAGATAGCTCGGAGGCGAAAGGCCGTGAAGCTCGTCATGTAGGAGGGCTCGGCAGGGAGCCAATGGTCGTTTACTTGGCGAGCACATGAATGTTCAGGGAATCCTCGGAGGTCAGGTCCAGACAGTGGGATGATAGCCCGGGGGACACCTCCAATGTGTAGTCCTTGCCCTGTTTCTGTGTGCATCGGGGCACGTCATCTGCAATGTGTCATGATCCGGGGAGCTCCCACTTATGAGCATCATCAAGTGGCCATAACTTCTTCATCTTCTCTGACGAAGATGAAGATGAAAAACTCCTTCAAAACATGTATTCATATGTTCTTGACCGAATTGGACAGAACTTAGTATATGGGACATCCTATGTCCTGCATAAAATAAAACAAGCCACCGTATTTCTCCTTCATATTCATAAGAAGTGAA
The DNA here is from genome assembly GCA_030015575.1 of Agapanthus africanus. Taxonomy (NCBI): domain Eukaryota; kingdom Viridiplantae; phylum Streptophyta; class Magnoliopsida; order Asparagales; family Amaryllidaceae; genus Agapanthus; species Agapanthus africanus. The sequence continues at coordinate 592,435,875 of CM057337.1, read as the reverse complement.
AATAAACTCATTTCCATCCATAAGAATAGAAACTATGGATCAAAATACCATATTTTCTAAATAAAACACATATGAGTAGGAAAACCTTACTCATTTCATTAAGATATAAAAACTATATCTTTAATCTTGGAATCCAGTGTGTTTCAACACATTAGATTCTTTCATAGAACATATTTTCAAACATATGTTCTGTCTTGAACACGAAAATATGTGTTCATATTGCACACCAAATTGGAAAAATGATGAAGATACATCATTTTTATGTTGTGCGTGGAATTCAATATGTGAATTTTCGTATTTGATAAAATTTCATAAAGAAACTTAATTTTTTTGGCTAAAAACAAGCCAGAGAAAGCCTAAACTGGGCTCTCTGTTCACTATCGGGACCCTTCCCAATGGTCAGGACCCTCCTCCCGACATCGGGAGGTCCCATTTCCATGTACAAACATACATGAAGCATGTTTGTTCCACATGAAATGGTGGCCGCCATCTAGGGTGGCTCCATTTTGATCACTTCATTATGATGTGGCCCCCACATAGGGTAGTATACATTCATATATGTCTAAATTGACACTAAAATACCCTCAAGTGTAATTTTAAGTTTTAAAAAAAAATCCTACACATGTATTTACATTATTTTGTGCAAAATTGATGTAATTTACATTCAAACATGTATACAAATATGAATTTTATAAAAAAATACTATTCATTTTGCCTCTCCCTTATTTGCAAGTATCTGTATATCTATTAATTTGATGCGATTTAACTTAGGCTAATACGGTATCCTTTCTAAGCTTTGCTTAAAACTATATGGTGTAATTAACAATACGAGCTTGCGCTATCGGAATTCTCGAACCCAGAACCTTCTGGTCAATTTAAATGCAAATCTTTGTTTTGTTTAAACTCTACTTGTTATGAATATCAACTTCATAAGAGGTCTTAAAGAGGGTAAACAATCAGGGAGACGAATGAATCGGACAATGCATTCAATGTCTGATGTGGATTTGTTACAAATGTTCCACACTATCCGAAATATGGGTTTGGAACTCCCTATTTCTGCATCTTTACTTGAAGAGGAGCATGTAGAAGTTGCCAATTTCTGTGTGTTTCACCGAATGCAAGGACATACGCTAAGGAATTGTATAATATTCCGACGTCGAATGTTGGAGTTGGCTGAGAATCACTCATCAATCTCATCTCTTTCACCTACACAAAGGCAAAGAAGATCTCAAGCAACAAACTCTTCTCATACTTGCAGAGTTATTCATTATGAGAGTGAAGCAGAAGATGACGCACTCCATTTTCCTGATGGAGATGAGGATGATGACGGGTTAAATTTGTAAACCAAGTGACCACTCGTCAGGGACGTCATTCTTGATTCAAATCCTAATGAGGCTAAACACAAAGCTAAAGAGGCTGCAAAGGACAAGATTATTGAGGTTGACGAGGTTACTCTCCCTGCAACTTCAAAGGCAAAAAACAAAGCAGGTTACGATGTGCTGACTCATCTTAAAAAGATACCATCATTAATGACTGTATATAAAGCATTGATGCTTTCTCGAGAGCTCATGAACATGCTAATTGATGCTCTGCGAAATCCTGAAGAGTACCAAGCATTTTCGCTGAAGTAGCCATGAAAGAAACTTGTTATGATGACCGAACAGTCGAAGTTGTGTTCACTGACGAAGATATGCTGTTAGGAACCTCTGAACATAATCGAAACCTATTTATTACTGGGAGTTTCAATGACACCACCGTTAAGAGGGTACTTGTTGACCTAGGTGCATCAATAAATATGATACCATTAAGAAATCTTCACACCTTGGCATTCAATATAAACCATCTCACTTATTAAAAAAATCTTGATGCAAGATTAGACTTGCGATCAGTCACTCTTGACTTTCAAGTTGGACAGCTAAAATGCAGGGTGAAGTTTGATTAGTCATATTTATTGCTTAATTTTATTGTCATTTTCCCTATTTTTATTAATTACTAAATGGCGTTATTTATAATTTAAGAATATATGTGGGTTTATGTGTAAAAAGATTTTGTCATATGTTTCTTAACTTATAATTAATATAATTCGGTGTAATATATGCATATCATATTTGAATAAAATATCCATGTGATCCTTAACCATTATTATTAAGATGTGCATATCATATCATATCATTTCTTAACCATTAAGTAATTTAATTGTGAGTAAAATTGGTTGAAATATTATCTCAAATAAGATAAATGCTACTAATGATTTGATTTGAGATATTGTGCAGGTATTAAAATAACAAATCAGTTCGGGGCTACAAACATGAGTAGGAGATCAAATCAAATCAAGTTAGCAAACCAAATCTGCTAAATTTAGGAGCAAATTGAAAATTCTCGCAACTACAAAAATAAAACAATATTTTCAGGATTTTATCGTCGAAAAGATCTCCTAAAATCGAGAGAAGAAAGCACAAAAAATCTGGAGACGCAATCTCACCATATGGCGGCGGTTCAGCAGCCGAAGAAGGCTTATGGCGGCAGTTCCGCGGTTCAATCGTGGCCGTTCGATGTGAAAATTCAGGGGCATGATAGTCTTTTCACATACATCGATATGAAGTCTAGGGTTTCAAGTTCTAGAGCCTATATAAAGGACCGAGCATCAATCTAGGGTTTTTAGTTTTTTAGTACTTTTAGGCAATAAAATTCTGTAATGCAAATTTTTCTTAATAAAAGGTAGAGTAATTTTTAATTCTTGTCTCTTTACTTTTCTGCAATTTATTTCTTCGCATTTAATTTTAGTAGTTAAATTTAATTGGTTTTTTCATCTTCTTCCTTCCTCTTTCTTATCGATTTTGAAGCGATCTTAAAAGCTAGCTTTCTCAAATTCTTTTCTATTAACTCGTCTAAAACAAGAATTTACTATTTCCCTGTGGACGACCCGTTCTCACTATCAGCTAGCTATTTGCGACACCGTTATTGATTGCGGTAACTAGGAAACACAAAGACTCAATTTTTCATATCAATCAAATGGCGCCGTTGCAAGGGAAACAGTAGTAATATTTTTCTTGTTATTCGGGTTAATTTTTTTTAAAAAACAATATTTTTTTAAGAAATAAAAATAAAAACCGCATTTTGTATTTTTAATGATTCTTGTGCGAGTTTTGCAAGAAATCTGGAGCACTTGGAGCGGACCAACAGAGATTTAGAGACTGTCAAATAGGAGCAGAGGAGCATTGAAGTTCAGTGCCAAAGTTTGGAGATGAAATCACTCCAATAGGCGGCGGAACCGCAGCGGAAGAGTGGATTCGGCGGCGGAACCGCGGCCCAGTTGTGGATTCAGGCCCCTAAATTTTTCTGGTATCATCTACTTTTCTTCCTCTCTCCTTTGAAGCTCAAATAAACTGTTTCTACCTGTAAGATTCTTTGAAAACAGCGCCGCTAAAAATTTAAAAAAAAATCATTTTGCGTGTTTTCGATTTTGAATTGTTTTGCATATTTAAAACGGACATTAAGGGGTAAGAAACCCAAATTCAGATTAGGTGGGGAGTTAATTACCCTTCCTAAGCCCCAAAAATCACAAACAAGCATACGTATCACTCTACATTAATAAAAAATATCTACACCAAGCCTCTAAGGACAACCGCACTCAATTAGGACAATGGAGGGTCGTGGGTAATCTATTGCTTATCCGCATTTTTCATATGGTGTCTAAGGCAAGGTTGACTAAGGCAAGTGGTTTACTTAATTAGACCCTCTATTTCGTTGATTCGTATAGTGGATACCTCCTACTTACCTGGTCGCAAGATTGATAAGGAGGTGATTGAGTATTTATCCTATGTCTTGTCCTTTGGAAGTCTAGGAGCAGTCTAGTGATTTGACCTAAGTGACCCTAGCTCTAGGGACTGTTTGTGCATTTTGTGATTGGTTAAGTCAAGTCTTTCGTCCGTAATTCTTTTCAAAGCAAAGCATTCTTAAAATTATTCTGACCACTTTCTCACTCGCTGCCACATGTACTAAACCCGGTTAGTGCATGTTCGGTTGGACACGGGATTCTAACGCCCGTTTAGTCCGCATTTTCGCTATCGACTCTGAAGTCGATATTTCTTTACCTTATTTTTCTCCTTCACCTACCACGTCTCCCGAGATGGACAGACCTCCACCAGGTTTTAACAACACCACGATGCTACCACCTCTAGGTGCACAAATTCAAAATCCATCGCACATCGCTCTTCAAGACCGATGCTACCCCACACGTGGACCCCTTCTTACGTGTCTGTCTCTTCCACCAGCCAATGGGGTTAACTTCAAAATTAAAGCCCACTTCATCAACTTGTTGCCCAAATTTCACGGGCTTGAATAAGAGAATGCCTACGTTTTTATAACCAAATTTCGAAACGTATGTGCAATGATGAACACCACCCAACTTTCGGGGGATACTATACAATTACGTATTCTCCCTTTAACCTTGTGCGATCTTGCAGAGAAGTGGCTTTATAGCACCTCCTCACATTCCATCACTAATTGGGATGAATTTATTAAGGCATTCCTTAAATTTTTTTATCCTAATCAATAGACTGCTCGCATTAGGAGCGAGATCAACCAGTTTGCCCAACTTCCCAACGAATCCTTCTATGCTGAAAGGTTCAAAGATCTTCTTGTCCAATACCCTCATCACGGATTCAAAAAATGGCAACTTTGTCAAATTAAGTATGAAGGTATTAATCCAGCGAAAAAATAAATGCTAGAAACCATTTGTCAATATCATTTCAGGTCAAAATTCGACGATAAGGCGTGGCAATTTTTTGAAGATCTCGCCAAACAAACACTACAGTGGGAGAGCACAAGACCGACAACATCATCTTGATCTTCATCTAGGGCAGGTATCCATCAGCTCGATGCTTCCATCGCCATGAAAGCCGAAATGGCTGCAACGCAAAAGAAACTTGAAGCTATTGAGAGCAAATTCTCTTCAGCCACCCTAAACCAAGTTTCTCTCCCCAAAACCATGTGTGGTTGCTATTTTGACTTGTCATATTTAACTGAAGAATGTCCTTTGAATCCTTCGTCTCAAAATCAAGAACATCTGAATGCTGCTTGTTCATACCAGAATATTGCATTTAATACCGCCCATTCTTCTGCTCGTTTGTTTATAGGCAGGTGCTTTTGATCCATGTTGCTACATATTTACATGTTACAGGTTCCCTGTCCAAAATAACACAAATCATACAAAATCTCCATGGTTATGCTAAAATCTAGAACATCTGTCACAAACAGATAAAATCCGGGTTCTGGTCATCCGCATCCGTCCAGTTCCGCATACCAGTTCAAGAGACAATACAAATAACAGTGGTCATTCATGTCTCGGTCAAGCATAGAGCACGAGAGGGGTTGCACAAGATTCAATGGGTGCACGGAGCTCGAGGGAGAAAAATGTCAAATGAATTAAAAGTGAACCCATTTTGGACTATTGAAAATCTGAAGAAATTTTGGAACCATTGTGCAATTTGGGATGTGTAGAACAACAGAAGAAAGCAACATGGTGATGTCCTAGAAAAATGACAACCTAACTCCCCTAAATAGCCACGGAACCGCGACCAATATGGCCATTATGCGGAGGTTCCGCGGCCGAGTTGACTCGGCGTCAGACGATATTTTTGGGGGTATTTTTGTAATTACATTTGGGCTCAGAATTTGGCCCTAGGGTTTCAGCTCTCAGCCTATAAATACTCCAGTTTTGAGCCATTGTAGGAATGCTTATTTTTAGTTAGATTTCAGTGTAGTTTAGTTTGTAGTTCTTATTCTTCTTCATCTTTCCTCCATTAAAGTGTAGTGAGAGCTCTTGAGTGGAAGTTAATTGAAGATGAGGGTTATTTTATTATCTTGTATCTTTAATTTTCTTGTATTGTAATTTCATTTCTTGTCTTGTAATTTTAATTCCTAGTCTAACTTTTATTTATTGTTGTTAAGTAGTTGTTGTTATTTCTTGCTCTTTATATTTCCCTCTTATCCATATTTTCAATCCATGATACTCAACGGAGTCCCTTGCTAAGATGAGGGCTCAAGTAGTTAGCTTGCTATCATTTTGTAAAAACGTATTTTTCCTTTCTTTCTTTGCTTCCTTCTTGTTTTGTTTTAATTTTCATGTGTGAATAATTCCACACTTGTTAGGGGCTAAGGAAGGTTAGTATGACGGACGAAAAAATCACTTGTGCTTTTCTTCGCCAAACATCTTGAAACGAGCCTAGACCAAACAAACGCAACCCCTTCGCTTAGGTGCGCTATACGTGACATATAGCCGCGACCTAAGTCGAGAAGTTCTTTGGGCGCACTACAACGTGACATGTAGTTGTGGCTTAATTGGATACATGGTTGCGGGTGTTTGGCCTAGGGTTGGAAATAAGCGCACGTAGCGGAAGGACAAGGGGCACTAGGAATGGATTTACCGTTTGAAAGCTTGCTTAAACTCGCAAATCCCATTCCTATGTCCTCCAAATCCCTGCTACTTTCTATTATCCCAACTTCATTTTAAGAATGGCAAAAGAAAAGCACAAGACTAATCCTAACTCTACTAACCAATCTTAACCCTAACAAGCTTCCTTGAACATAAATACGATCACTTAGGATAGAATTGAACAAACTTATAAATTCTTTCATTAACTCGTCTAAGATAAGAACGAACATACAACCATCTCCCTGTGGATCGACCCATGCTCAACCAGCTAGCTGCAAAGTGACACCGTCTTGATTATGGTAAGTAGAGAACAGAGTATAATGCATATCATAAAACGTATCGCGTTTATATAACAATCAAATGGTGCCGTTGCCAGGGAGAAGGTAACGCATTTCTTTCTTGTTATTCAGGTTAATTTTTTTTTTGTATATATATAATAAAATAAATATAATAAAAACCATTTTGTTATTTTTGATATTTTTTGTGTCCAAGTGTGCAGGCTATCTGGAGCAAGTACAGTAATCAAATAAGATAACGGAGAATTTTATTTTGGAGTAGAGAACAAGGGGAGTGCAGAGACAAAATGATTATGCCCCAACTCAACAATTTGACCGCGGAACCGCGGTCAAATGGTGGATTTCGCGGCGGTTCCATGGTTCTATTGTGGCTTCTGAGTCCCAATTTTTTTCCACCCCTTCTCTTTCCTCTAAACCCCTCTGTGAACTCCATTAAATTGTATTTTCTACAGGTTTCTTTGCACAAATTGCGCCGCCGCCGCCAAATAAATTTTATTTTTTGTTGTTTTAGATTTTGTTTGTTTACCGCTTTGCATATAATAATACGGACATTAAGGGGCTTGAACACCAATTAAGATTGGGTGGGGATTTCATCACCCTTCCTAAGACCCACAAATCACAAAAAGAATACGCATTAGCTTGAGTTAATAAAAAATATCTAGACCAAACCTATAAGGACTTGTTGCGCTCATTTAGGACAAGTGAAGGTTGCGGGGAATCGGTCGTTTATCTAAATTTGACTTTGTGGTGCCTAGGCTAGATAAGTGAGGAGGTAATTTTAAAAGGCCCGTCTCACGGTGATTCGTGAGCGGAACCCCCTTACCTCACTTGTGCTTACCTGGCTACAATTGGCAGTGAAGAGGCAATTTGAGGGTTATCTTGCAACTTGTCGCTTGGAAGTCTAGGAGCGGTCCAGTTAGACTTTGAAGACCCTAGCTCTAGGTGTTGTTTGTGCATATTGTGATTGTGATTGTGCTTATGTAAAGTTTAGTCCCATAATTCCGTATTCTTTCAAAAACCAACAAACAATTTCTAAAACTGCAAAAACAAAAAAAAAATCAAAAATTCAAAATTTAAAATAATTCAACCACTTTCCTCCCTCCTTACCTTTTCATAACATGGGTACCCCAAGACGACCAACTCTTACCGAACTTTGGTACCCACAACCAGATATTTCTTCTTACGGTTCTTGTTTTGGCCGAACTTCGGACGATTCATCCATGCCCAAAATTTCATTGAGAGATCGGATAGACGTGTCTAGGACAAACAATTGGACTCTACAATCCACTTCGTATCAACCGTTTCAACCTCTCCCACCCTCTTACGTTGATACCCCTTTGAGAGTCATGTTCCGACTCTAAGACCCATGTCCATTGCCGACAGAATCAAACAATCTCGTAGCCGATCTTTCACTCCTTTCACCACTTCTAATTCTTTTGATTAACAATTCCAATCACCTTCTTATCATAATGTTGATCCTAATCCTGTCCAACCATTCGATTTCTATCAATCCTACCCAATTTTTACACCTTCCCTAGACATTGCTTCTGAACAGCCTTTTGGGAGTTTCACGTATCCAGACAACATTGAATCTTTTACTGAAACCCCGTCACAACTTATGTCTAGTCTTGAACAGTCGTTGGAAGAATTTTGGGTAGCGTTGAGCCAACAGATATAGGATTTGAATGCGTCCATGGCCGCCCTCATACAACCTAACGAACCGGCAGCTAGTTTCTAACTAGTTCCAAATTTTCCAATATATGATGAGACGATTGGACAGTTTGAGAATTTGAGTAGTGAGAGCGAGCAGTACACCCTTCTAAATCAAACCTACCCGTTCCAAATTGAATTCCACAACTCCGGTTTTGAAAGTCTATCGAGTGTCCCAAATGATTCACCAATTGAAGATAGAACGTTTGATGAGTTGTGTGACTTTGTAGTGTTTGATTTACCCGATCGTGAAGGGTCCATTTCAAGTGAAACCAATCCTAATCCTTTTGATCTCTACACCTCCACTCTAGAACCTGAATTGATTGAAATCCATGCTTTTGATGAGGTGTTTGAGAAATTTGACTTTCACCTGATTGAGGATATCGACGCTGGAAATATTTTGGATGATGAACCCACGGTTTTAGATGAGTTTTTCTTTCCAATCCATCATGTCCTTTCACTTCCTGTTAGTGATATATGCCCTAGAGGCCATTATTGTATCGTACTGGATTGTATATTACTTAATGGGAGCTTGGGATATACACGGATATAGTAACAGTCTTGCTCGAAATGGTAGTATGCTACCTGGTTTGTTTCTACTTCAATATGTGCATGTGTTTCTTTTAGCATATCGCTTATACATATTGGTAGAGCCCTTAGGATCTTTGCTTGATTACCAGCGTCATGATGGCAGTCACACTAGTGGGGGCTGGGTAATCTATAAGCACATCCTATACAGGTCCCTAGTCGTAGGATTATCGAGACGGGGCATCGATACTCCACAGTAGACTAGTGTATACGCTTCTCATCCGAACAGGGGAGATAGTCTTTCCCACAGCCATCAGTACGTCGTACTGGAGATAGTATGCAGGTGCTCATTAGGTTATGAGTACACTAGACAGGACTTTTCGGGAACTGTTGGTAGGTATTATACCTATCGTCGGGTAGCAGTTCCCAGGTGACATGAGTACAACTTAGTCCGTCGACTTGACACTGCTGCTTCGCCTCGAGTGTGTTCCCACTGTACTTTGATTACTACCCTACCACGGCTCAAAGGAGTCGTGCAAACAGTTAGTAGTTGGGTGCAGTTCCGAAGCACTTGGAGGCAGTGGCGGTTAGATAGGATTCGTCTCTCCCAGTATTGGGGGTTGATATCGCGCTGTGTTCGGAAGGCCATTACACAAAGTCTTTGGCCAAGGCAAGCGAGATTTACTGTTAGGTATTCCAGTAGTTTCTCAGGGTGCATTGGGCTACTCTCCGGCATGACTTATACCGCTATTAGGGGTCTGACGTTTACCGCCCCTAGGCCCCGATATGTGATACTCTTAGACGAACAGACCGGACTGTACAGAGATTGTCATATTCAGGCTCAATAGGAGTACGGATGGGTTTTCCTCATTGGCCTTCTTATCGACATCTACCTGGGGACCGTTGCGTGTAGCTAGTACCGCTTGCGGCCTGTGGTTAAACCCACTGCCAGCGTAGTGTCGAGTTTTTAGAGTCCCACACAGAGAGTTTCCCTGCACTGGGCAAAAGGTGTAGAGGCCGTATGGTTTTACGGCAGGGCTTCGATCACTTACGTGCACTTATGCGCTTATGATGTTCGGGCAGATAATACTAATGGGCTTTGGTTTAAGCCGGATCCTAGTATTATATTGACGGATCGGTTTCGTCTCTTTGTATTCGTGTTTCTCGGAACACGAATGCGGGTATGTATATACGGATGTGAGGAGCAAAGAAGGAGACACCTCATTAGGGTTTTGACCATTTACTTGATTAAAAGAAATATGAGGTGGAGGAAAGTATTTGTTATTTTTGTAAATGATAAATGAGACATAGCTACTAGTTTTGACTACTTGACTTTGTTTGATCTTTTGACTTGGCTTGACCACTTGACTTGGATTGACTATTTGATCTAGATATTTTTGTGAGATATTTTGATGAGATATTTTGATTCCATGATAGTGGTCATGTCAAGGATTGCCATCTCATTTTTGGTATGGAGAATTATCATTTGTGAAAATACTTTCTCTTTCCTCAAGTGAGCTCTCATGCTAGCTCTCTTCTTCTTCCTCACTACAAAACCCTTAAGGTCTCATGAGTTGAGTAAATTAGGGTTTCAAGAGACAAATAAATCCATCTTCATACTCTACATCACCTAGGACATCAAGTTTAGCAAGCTTGTTGCCCTAGTTACCTCGGTTTTGAGGTGGAGCTCGGACTATAGACTCTCGGGTGGATCATCTTCGACTCGAGGAGGCCGTGGGGTTGCTACGATCCGGATCGATCCTTGGAGCCTACGTAGATGAGGAGGACAGCGATGAAGACCCGAAGGACTTGTATCGTGAGGTATAACTTCGTATCCGAGTAGTTAAACATCAAGTAGTTTGCTTGCTAAAGTTTATGAACGATCCTTGGTTCTAGTCGGTGTTGTGAAGCTCGTAAAAATCATTTTTTGCAAATTCCGCCTCCCCGCGAACACGTGGGGTGCGCGACATCAACTTACACTTCCGTGTGGGCATCATCCCGAGGCATTAACTATTTTTCCCGAACCCCATATGCGTCTTGAAATTGATGATGAATGCATGGATGAGCTGATTTTTGAGGAGAATTTTGAGGATAGCATTGAGGATGAAGCAGTTTTACTTGATGAGTCGGATTTTCCAATTCATCTTGTACCTTTCATTGACTGTGCACACCCTCCTGAACGGTTAACCGATACACTTCCTCACTCACTCCTCTCCATCCTTTCCATCGTTCCGATTTTGCAAGACACTGTATCACTTTCATTTCTTACGTCTGGTTTACCATGTTCGGTCGACCCACGTTTTCTTATGAATCTTGAGATCTTTGACCCCATTTCTCGACATGTTGATAGATTAGTACACTCCATTCTTTCACTCCGATCATTACAGACTGTACTAATTTATTTAATCCATTTCCACCCTCAAGTTCGTATTCCATTTCTTTCTCCCTTCCACCATTCTTCTCCTCCACCGAGACCGTATCCCTCTTCCATCCCCACACGGTCTCGCGTATTCTCCATTTCTTTTCTCTACGCATATTTTTCACCAACCTGCACATTATCGCGATAATTTTTTTGAATGGTTGGTGCTAACTTTTGGCCTGTGTAAGACCTTGTATAGATTGATACTGTTCTCTTCCCCCTAACTCTGAACTTTAACGCCTAAACAGTGGAAACACTGTTTTACTGAAGTTTGGGGGAACCTTTTTGTGTATATATATTTTGTTTTCTTTTATATATAAAAAAAGGGAGCGCCAACATTTTTGAGCATCTTGGTATAGCATGACAGTGAGGGCACTGTCAAGTTTAAATTTGGGAGTGTGCTCGGTAAGCTTTCTATCTTTGCATTCATGTGTATATTTTGCATTTGCATACTTATTTAAAAACCCATAAAAATCAAATTTTTTTCCAAAAATATAAAAACTTTGTCGTCAAGTTAGCTAGTAGGTAATTTAGATTTTTATTCCGACAATTTAGTTGATACGTTAGAAATAACTAAATCCTAGGCTTAGGTATTGAAAACCCTAAAAATAACGCTCCTTCTGTTTAACCTTGGTAAATATACGTCCTTGCAGTTTTTTTTAGAAATAGGTAATCTTGAGTTCAGTTCTTGAGTTAAGTCGAGATGAAGAGAAAGTATTGAAAGATTTATTGAAGGATAAGTCTGAAAAATAGTTCATATTCTTAAGTCTAAATTTAGAAAGTATATACCCTACAAACTGCACATGCACGTACCTTGAAACTTGGGATAGTAGAGGATACCTAGAAATACTCTTGCCTTAAACCTAAGTATGAAAGAAAAAATGGTATTTAAAGCTAACCACCAAAAGAGCATCATTGAAAAATATATCTGGTCTTGAAAAAGAAAAATAAAGAAAAAGAAAAAGAAAAAAAAGAATAAATTACACGACTTGGAAACTGCTATTTATGTTTTAGGCTCACACATTCACTAATCGGCTGGTTAGTGCCTCAAGAAGCATTAATAGTCGCATGAAAGGTGTGTGAGCAAATCCGTCCATCATTAACGAAAAGAAGTAGTATTAGGTATTAAGGCAAGGGTACTATAGCTTGAATTGAATTCTTGAGTGTAGGGGTGAAAATTTTACACACACATAGGGGTATACGATCGATGTTTGGAGGAAAGACAGGAATAAAGAATAAGACATATGTTTTCCGTAAAGTTTATAAAAATTCTGGATTAGGGACTGCGCTTTAGAAGGAAAACTCAGGAGAAATCGAGATCTTTCTAAACTGTAAAAACGTATAGGATCTGAGGTTGAATAAATAGGAAGTGTGAAAAATAAGGGTTGAATATTTTTAACTTAGGATGATAGAATTTCTAACTTAGATACTAAACTGTAGGAGTAGAATCAAGGTTAACTTATGAAACTAGCTAGACGGGATTTTGTGGGTAGTATCCGCTGAAAACCCTCATGAGAAAACACTCCTCCTACTAGGGATACCTAGAGGTTTAACGACTTGTTGCACGAGTTCAGTGCAATCGCGTTCCCTGCGAAAGTGAGGTTAGGACTTTTTATGAATAAATGGTTTTGCTCGGGACGAGCAAAAGTTAAGTTTGTGGGTATTTGTTTATACCAGAATATTGCATTTAATACCGCCCATTCTTCTGCTCGTTTGTGTATAGGCAGGTGCTTTTGATCTATGTTGATATATATTTACAGATTACAGGTTCCCAGTCCAAAATAACGCAAATCATACAAAATCTCCACGGTTATGCCAAAATCCAGAACATCTGTCACAAACAGATAAAATCCGGATTCTGATGATCCGCATCCGTCCAGTGCCGCTTACCAGTTCAAGAGACAAGACAAATAATAGTGGTCATTTGTGTATCGGTCAAGCATAGAGCACGAGAGGGGCATCATAAGATTCAATGGGTGCGCGGAGCTCGAGGGAGATAAAGGTCAAATGAATTAAAAGTGAAGCCATTTTGGACTGTTGCAAATCTGATGAAATTTTGGAAGTATTGTGCAATTTGGGACATGTAGAACAACAGAAGAAGGCAACATGGTGATGTCCTAGAAAAATGACAACCTAACTCCCTTAAAGAGCTGCAGAAACGCGACCAATGTGGCCATTATGCGGCATTTCCACGACCGAGTTGACTCGACGTCAGACGATATTTTTGGGGTATTTTTGTAATTGCATTTGGGCCCAGAATTTGGCCCTAGGGTTTCAGCTCTCTGCCTATAAATACTCTAGTTTTGAACCATTGTAGGAATGCTTATTTTTAGTTAGATTTTAGTGTAGTTTAGTTTGTAGTTCTTTTTCTTCTTCATCTTTCCTCCATTAAAGTGTAGTGAGAGCTCTTGAATGGAAGTTAAATGAAGATGAGGGTTATTTTTATTATCTTGTATCTTTAATTTTCTTGTATTGTAATTTCATTTCTTGTCTTGTAATTTTAATTCCTAGTCTAACTTTTATTTATTTTTGTTAAGTAGTTGTTGTTATTTCTTGCTCTTTATCTTTCCCTCTTATCCGTATTTTTAAGCCATGATACTCGACGGAGTCCCATGCTAAGATGAGGGCCCAAGTAGTTATCTTGCTACCATTTTGTAAAACCGTATTTTTCCTTTCTTTCTTTGCTTCCTTCTTGTTTTGTTTTTATTTTCATATGTGAATAAATTCACACTTGTTAGGGGCTAAAGAAGGTTAGTATGAGGGACGGAAAAATCCCTTGTGCTTCTCTTCGCCAAAATTTCTTGAAACGAGCCTAGACCAAACAAACGCAACCCCCTTACTTAAGCGCGCTATACGTAACATATTGTAACATTTCAGAAAAATAAAATATTATTTTTGGGAATTTATATAATGGAACAATAAATATTAGAGATATTCTAAAGTATGGCGACTGATTTTAAATGTTATGGTATAATTAAATACCGATAAATTGGGAAATGTTGGAAAATTACATTTGAATGTTGATTTTGAAAGAATATTATATGATTTATACACTTTATAAATCTTATACAGTTAATTATATATAAGTTTATGCCTAAGCTTGATTAATAATTACTAATCTTGCATTAAGTATGATTTTTGCATGTGACATGCACCATGTCGTGTTATACACTTGTTACATTTTATTATAACATGATTCTTTTTTTTATGAAATGGATTTTGTTTTAAAATGAGATTTAAAAGAAAAGATTAATAAAAGAAAAGAAATAGGATAAAGAAATTTAAAATGTGACATGGAGGCATGGTGGAAGCATGGGCAATGGGGGGGGGAGGAGAGAGAGGGGTTCTTTGACCATTAGCTCATTTGTGCCTTCACTTCAACTTCTTCATTTTCTCCTCCTCTTTCCTCTCATGGCTGCCCTCACCTCCACCTCCTCTACATCCTCACTACAACCCCAAATCCACATCAAAACCTTGCAATCCCTTCATTAAAATTATGCACAAGCTCACTACTAGCATGGGGGATCAAGCAAGATAGGATTTTGAGCACTTGGGGCAACTCAAGAAAATTCTTGAGTTGCCAAATGAGGTTTTTCCTTCACCATTAGAGTATTAATTCATTTGCTTTAGCATCTATATTAGTTTAGAAGTGTTTAAGTGAGGTTAGTAAGGTTTGAAAATTCCAAGATGAGGTCTTGAGGATTTCATGAGTTGTGATGGTGCAAGTGAGTGTAATTGGTGACTACAAACCCCCTTTAGTTATTGAAACCAGTGACTAACCCTAAAACTTGATTTAGAAACTTCCGTGTCGGTTTTGTGTACAAAATTTGCCTACAGGGAATCTGGAGTGACATGAGACTTTTACAAGAAAAACTAGCAACACTATTAACCTAGATTGAGCACTAGGAGATCACCCTACAAAAACGAACCCATTCCAAGCAGATAAAACCGGCCAGGCCGGAATATAGGGGGATCTCGCCGGGTCAATGGTTGAATTTGGGGTTGGATTTTGGTTCATAGCTCAGCTACCTCATAATCTGGCCTCTGTAATTGCTTGTTTAGCCTAATTTCACCTGACCAAAAATCTGGGACTAGTTTTCTGAGATTCTGTTTTGGTTTCCTTGATGTTCATGACTTGAATTTTGGATATTTTGTTTTATCTCGATCGATTGGCGTTTATACGTCGATGTCGAGGGTTATTGGTTCTTCTTGCATACGTAGGCCGTAGGTTCTAACCTATGTGGGTCTCGTGTGCCGTATTGGATTTTCTTGTATTTTGATTCTTGTTTTACGATATAATGTATTTGAAACTATAGGTACCCATGTGGACGTCATACGACAAGGGAAGAGCATGGCGACATCGACTTCGGCAAGCAAGGATCAAGGTGAGTAGATGTATATCTACGGGGGAAGTCGGGTGGATGGCATATAGCACCCCCGCAGTTTCGTAGTGTAACATGCGAATATGTTGATATTTATAATTATGTGTATTGTGATACGTGGATAATTAGCAAGAACGGCTTTAGGAGATCATGGGTTAGTTTTAGCGTATTTTGGAAGATAGTGTTGTTAGTTTAGTTTCTAAGTTGTGAAACCCTAGAGTTAAGGTTGACACGCACACACATGTACACACGTGATATGTTTGGGGTGTATAGGGTTAAATGTGTGTGCGTGTATATGTGTGTGTGTGTGTGTGTGTGTGGATGCGTTGGTACACACACACACACACACACATATATATATATACATATACGTATACGCGGATGATGAGGATAGTATATGATACTTGGAGGTGAGTCGATATGATCGGGCATGATGCCGTGAGATCGGTTATGTGATTTGGGTCGTGTTATGATATTCGACATGATATTATAGTGGATCAATGGGCGATGTGTCTTATTCACACGCGGATATATGTTTGATGATATTGGTATGTTCTAGATTTAGAACGGTACCCCTAATTCAGGATATGATAATAATGATACCCGATAAATAATGAGGTATATGTGATATTTGACCCGTACCCCGATTTGGGATGCCGTACGATGGATTTTTACCGTACGATGTATAAATATGATGATTGATCCGCATTCTGGTTTTGAGGATGTCGTATTATATAGTTTACCGTACGTAACGCTATTTGAGGCGGGGTCGCCGACTACTAGATATATCGACTCGGACTTAGATAGATTTTCTTACCCTTTCGATTAGTCTGTTAGTTTAGTCCTGTAGTTTATTAGGTAGATGTTAGACTGGCTCGAGTCATACTTATTTTCAAAACTAACGAATCGTGAGTATTTTAAAGACAACCCGAGGGATATTACGGATTTTTCAAAGGACGTACCTTTTCTTAAAAACACCGTAGCCTCTATTTTCTAAAAACCACGATTCGTGCTTATTTCAAATGCCAAAACTGTATGACTCGTATATATAGAAATGTATATTCTTATATGTTGTGGTTACTACATCTTTTTCCATATATTCATGTTGTTCCTATCGCATTGCATGCTTATACTTGTGATTTCTTTATTTATTATGAACCCATGTTGTTAGGACACCAGCACTATTACCGATGATGCGTATGTCTACGAACATTTGCTTGCCGGCTCACACGCATCATCATCGGTAATTGCCATGTCACGTACATTTTAGAGAATATTACTTCATTGATATAACTTGCTAGTTGATAGTCCTGATGTGTCATTAATGTGCTAGTTTAGATATTGCATTCTTTACCTAGATACCCATGCATGTATATATTCATTTGTCGTGCTATATTATGGGGTTTTATGCCGGTATTCACTGTTTATTGACTCCTGATTATGGGATCCGGATTTTCCATGAGATTTCTAGATTTGGAGAAACCGCAAGGATTTATAAACTCATTATCATTTCTAAAAATAGAAATTTGCGGTTTTCTCGTGATATGATATTTGTGATATCCACCATGGGTTTTCTCGGTTCTTGAGCGGTATCATACACCCGATTCAAAGTAGGGGGAGGGACCGTCTGCGGGTGCATGGTGGACCCGGTGCGGTACCCCGGGGCAAGAGGATCGTATAGAAAGGTGTTGAGCCCGGCAGGGGAGCACTACCGACCGGTGATTGTATAGAAACTTGACGGATATCCGGAGGATACTATTCAGAGTTATGAGAGAGATGGATATATGGGCCGATCCTGACTATGCGGAGCCCATGGGCCAATCCTGAATATGCGGAGCCCGAGATTTGAGTATTATGTGTCGCTGTTGGACACAGACTTTATGATGTTTTGAGTGTCGATGCTGGGCACTCGGGTTTTATCATGGTTTGTGTGTCATTGCTGGACACACGTTGGATGGTGTATTAGTACATGTCACGCATCGATATATCATTATTCTTGGCACAGACACGAGTACTATGATATCACACTTATGATATACTGTTACCTTGTAGTAGTATTGTATATTTATTTGTATGATCTAGGAAAGAGTCATACATGCGATTTCTTCTCGGTGATGTTTTCTACTCACGAGTTGGCAACTCACTCTCGTTGTGCCACAGTTTCTTGCAGGTTTTGCCGTACAGGTTTCGTTGGGGCTTGCTGGCACACTGCTTCCTTCCGGCTGATTGCTTTGGTAGGTGGGTTCACTTGTATCGTGACCACCATTGTACTTTTATTTATTACAGTTGTATCTAGTAAACTCCATCAACCAGACTTGTATATTTGATAGACTTAGAAGACCAGTTGTATATTCTTTCGACCTAAGAGTCGCGCTCTTGTATTATTATGATTATTCTCTGGTTTTCTTGAGGTGGTTGGTTTTCTTCTGAGTTTTGATTCTCGCCCTTCGGCATTGTATATTATATTTCTTGCGTGGTTGTTTCCGCCAATTGGCGAAGAGCTAGCTCCCGCTTGGGGATGCCTTTATGCATTATTCATATATATTCATGTTTGTACCCGTTTGGGGCCAGTATTTACAAAGGAAACTCTGCCGAAATTTTTGGAAAAGACTTGAGGCTTTTAAAAATGATTACTATGACTTATTTTGTTAAAAACCACTTGTTTTAAAACTAAGTTTTTCCTTTACTCTGTTTTCAAATGGTTTAGATTTCCGGGCTTTTGGCTTTCTTGAATTAGGTGGGGTCCTATAGACTTCACATGATTCAAGTGCCAGTCACGTGCCATTTCGTGTCATGACAAAGTTGGTATCAGAGCGCTAGGTTTAACCTTGGTTCGAGTCTAGGTTTGACTATGCGGAATCTAGGGCGTATATTTATATATATTCGGAACCTAGGCTTGACCTTACGGAACTTAGACTTGGTAGAGGGGGTATTAGACCCGAACTTTCGTCGTATAGGTTAACCTTGGTTGATGGAGTAGGTGACTTAAGTATAGTGACGTACTCTGTGTATGTTCCGCGGTATACTTACGATACGCTACTCCTCTTAAGAAGCCTTAGGATGTACATTTCCTTGCACAGTATTCTATTCATTTCTTTGATCTATCCTCATAGATATCGGTTTGTGGTTTCTGTTACCACGGTTGCACGGGAAGAGAGAGCTGTGGCAAGAGTTGCGGTCAGCATGAGCTCGTCTTGGACGACTACTGACCATGACGTAATTCCGATGACACCCGATTGCATAGAGGTGTCGTTTTATTGTGTTTTTCGCGACATGAGCTTTCTGATGAATTGTTTTTACTAAGATTTCTCGAACGTTCAGATCAGCACCAGAGGATTGGGCCACTTGTAACATTTCAGAAAATATAAAATATAATGTTTAGAATTTAATATTAAAATAATATATTTCGCGAAAATTACCCGATTTGCGAAATTGGGGTTTTCGTAAAAAGGTATAAATATTTACCAATAATTGTAAAATAATTGGAAATTAAAATGATTTTATTCATTTAAAAATATTTTTATCGGAATTGGCATTTTTAAAAGTTTATTATATACAGTTTGGATAAAATCCGATTAGTGCACTGCTAATCGCGATTAAGCCAAATCCATGTTTATACAGTTTTCCATGATTAGTGCACCGGGTCATGTCGCATTTGATTACATGTTATTTCTTATGTTGTTTTGGGTATTATGTGTTTTGGTTTTAAAATAAAAAGAAAAAGAGAAAGGGTAAAAGGGTAATTATTGAAAGAGAGGGTTAGAATAAGAGGAAGAGAGAGAGAGGGCAGCTATATCATTTTTCCCTTCCCATTATTTCTTTTCTTCTTCTCCTCCTTCATCTTCACACTCCCTCCACCTTCAACCCTAGAAATCATCTCAAATTCTTCATTCAAACGCTATACCCCCTTCACAAAAGATGATCCCCTCCTCATCCTCTACACTTTAGACCAAGAAAAGTTTGATTTTGATGACTTGGAGAAGCTAGGGTTTTTCTTGGGTTGCCCAAATGAGATAAGATTCCCTTCACTTAGTTTAGTTTATGTTTTCCTAGCATTCTAGTATAGTTAGGAGTTGTTTTAGTGTTAAATGGTGAAGCTAGAAATTCCTAGAGAAGGATTTGAGTGCTGTGTGGATTGGGTGATGCCTAGTGGCTGTTTACAAGACCCTAGAGATCGATTCTTGACCTGGACCAGTGACCAAACCCTAAAATATGAACTTTAAATTTGTCGATATCGGGTTTTTGTGGATTTAGTGATGGTATTTAGAGATCTGGGATGACCCGATACCATTGTAAAAGAAGTTCCCTTGACCATGAGACGTGCAGGCAACCATGAATCACCCCCTGAAACCTGAGCCCCTCCCTTATCTTTCTGGCCGCAGATTTATTCATATAGGCCGCAATTTGCGGCCATGTCGGGAGGAAATGCTTTGAATTTTGGTTGGTGAGTCCCTTAGGTGATATCTAGAGCAACCCTATATGCAAAATTCCCTAGTTTGGCCTAGGGTGAAATCTAGGAGCACATTGGGGTGTTTTGGATTACGTTTTCCATATTTTGGAATGCTTGGTTTTGATATTTGGATTTGTATTTGGTTGTTGGGCGTTTGTACGTCAACAACAAGGGTTGTTTGATTGTTTTGCATGCGTAGGCTATAGGTTCTAACCTATAAGCGCACTGTGTGCCGTAATGGTTTTCCGGACTTGATGTTAATAGCGATTTCGATTGTGTATCATTGTAGGTACCTTCGCATGGATTCCGAGGTGACGGAACGTGGCGTCATCGACTTCGGCGAGCAAGGATCAAGGTGAGTAGATCTATATCTACGGGGTAGTCGGGTGGATGGCGTATAGCACCCATGCAAATAATAAATGGAAACCGATCTATAGGATACAGTCGTAGACACCTAGATTAGGAAACTAGGGATATAGTTTAAAAGATAGTTAGTGATAATATTTTAATTAAATATATATATATATATATATATATATATATATATATTGAGGTATAAAAAGTAAAAGAGAATTCCGACTTATAGATAGGTAATTACACTAGAATAACTTTGAGTTTAGCGTAACTTGAAACTAGATTAATAAAGTAGAATGTATATATAAAATTTGACTTAGTGTGATGAAAAGAAAATACGATGTGATATGATAACTTGATGATATGTTGGTATACGGATACGAGTCGATATGTGATAATTGATACCTTTGCCGGTCCCATGATCTGAGATTGATACGGGTGGGATTTGAGAGATAGGTATATATATATATGTGGATAATGTAGTGAATCTGGAGAGTTATGCTGTACGAGACGTTAGGTCCGTACCCTCTTTGTCTTATAGGTTATTAGGATCCCAAATTAATTACTGACGCTGTACGACGATTTACCATACGTGACGAGTTTAATAGATGATTGATCCATACCCTTGACTAGAGGATGCCGATTGATAGATTCACCGACTCGGTCATGTTAGATACGTATACTTTATCGCTTTTAGCTGATTATTTACTTTATGCTACTTTCATGTCATTACCATCGCATTTCATATACTTGTGTTAGTACACCTGCACCATTATCGATGATGCGTATGTCACACTTACATAGATTTGCCGGCTCACACACTTCTTCATCGATAATTGCCATGTCACTACACAGTAGAATTACTGCATCATGATATGACTCCTTGCATAATTACTTGCTATAGTTACATATACACCTTTATACGTTGTTGCATTTGACCTTGGAGAAATTGGGAACCACAGGATATATTTTAAATCAGGATTCTTTTTAAAGAGCGGTTTCCCCTTAATATATGGATATTACTGTTCCATGTTGCATGATTTACGGATATGCTTACATTCTATTATATGTCGCATACATCATGTTTTACGATTTTTACGCATTGAGGTATGCTGTTTTCATGAGATTTCCGAATTTGAGAACCGTAGTTATTTCAAAAGAAAGTATGTATTATTTTAAAAACCCGGTTTCTCTCGATATGATATTTGTATAGTCCACCATGAGTTTTCTTGGCTCTTGAGCGATATCATACACCCGATTCTAGGAGGAGGAGGAACCGTCTGCGGGTGCATGGTGGACCCGGTGAGGTACCCAAGGGCAAGATTGTCACAGATGATGGGATTGAGCCTGGCTGGGGAACACTACCTACCGGTGATAGTATTTGGACTCGGCGGTTATCCGGAGGATACCGACCGGAGTCATGAGATGGATACAGGCCAGTCCGGATAGCCGGATCCTGAGATATAAGGATTTACGTGTCGATGCTGGACACGGGTTTTATGATATTTCGAGTGCCGATATTGGACACTCAGGTTACATGTTTTGGTGTGTCATTGATGAACACACACATTCTTGATATCCTCATATATTTATATGCATATGCTATTACGATGTTTCGAGTGGACGAGATCCACATGTTTATTGACATTGATTATGTTATTGGATGATATCCACTTGCATACTGCATTTACCATATTGTTGGCACATATTTACACATACGATCACCCTAGATATCATAGTATTACCTTTATGATATAGTAGACCTAGGAAATCGTTATTTTATTCGATTTCTACCTGTAGATGTTTTCTACTCACGAGTTGGCAACTCACCCCCATTGTGCCACAGTTGTTGCAGGTTGGCCGCATGGATCGGTAGCGGCATCTTTGGCGCACAGTTGCTTTCGGGTGATTTGCTTTGGTAGGTGGTACACATCGGATCGTGCCACTATTGTATTTATTATTCCTGTTGTATCTAGTCAACTCCATCAATCAAACTAGTATTTGTGTAAGTAATGAGACTTAGTGAGACTTGTAGTTGCGAGATTTGAGCGATGGGTTTTATATTCGCTTTTGTGTTGATGTCTTGCTTTATTCATTACCTTTCGTGTTGATCTTCGCCGATTGGGCGTCGTATACTTGTTATCTTACTTGCGTGGTTGTGATCTGCCATTTGGCGAAGACCTAGCTCCCGCTTGGGGATGCCGTTTATATTATCATATATTTGTGGTTTTGGATCAAAATATATAAGGGAGGTGCTGCCCAAATTTTTAAAAGACGAACATGTTTTACAACAAGTAGGATAAACTTGCATTTTTTCATGTTCACTTTTCTATGCATTCAAGAAAACACTTTTCTTTATTATACCTTATTTCAAACTGCACCTCTTTTATTTCTTTAAAAGGTTTAGATTTCTGGGTTTCAGCTTACTTGAATTACGTTACGCCTTTAGACGTTGCGTGATTTAAGTGCTGATCACGAGCTAATATTTCGGGTCGTGACAAAGTTGGTATCAGAGCGCTAGGTTTAAACTTTGTTCGAGTTTAGGTTTGACTATGTGGAGTCTGGGGCAGAAATATATTCAGAACCTAGGCTTGACCTTACGGAACTTAGACTTGGACAAGGGGGTATTAAGCCCGAACTTTCGTTACACAGGCTGACCCTGATTGATGGAGTAGGTAGCTTAAGTAGAGTAACGTACCGTACGTATGTTCCGTGGCATATTTACGATACGTTACTCCACTTAAGAAACCTTAGGATGTACATTTATTGACATCTTTGATTCTATTTGTTTCCATGATCATACCCTTATTGATTCCATTCATCCTTATGATCATGTATCCATTTTGGGATCTGTTGATTCCTTTCATTCTATTGATATGGTTTCATTGATACATGCTTAAGGTTCCTATCACCATGGTTTGAGCGCAGATTGAGCCGCTGCTAATGTTGCGGTCAGGGCGAGCTCGTCATGGACGAGGACTGACCATCGTGTTTTCTGGTGACATGAGAACGTCTCGATGTTGTATTGGTATTGTGACTTCTCGTTTGAGGCGAGTGTTCGGCGTTGCACCATATCATCGGGACATTGATAGAGGCTGCCAGTTGTGCGAGGACTGTTGATGTACAGATACCTCAGAGATTGTGATGTCGTCTACTGTGCAGACAGATGACCCAGCAGTTGCTGAGATTGATAGATGTTGCCTCCATACTTTACGAGCTGAGATCGCTGGAGCTTCCAGGTAGAGATACGACAGATGATAGCTAGTCTATCTTGAGTTGTGAGACGAAGGGTATTCACATGTTGTCTAGGCGAAGTTAAAAGTTCGAACGAATGTCAGAAACCCATTTTTCCAAGTTTAAAGCATTCAGAGAAACACGCAAGTAATTCTGTAGACCCTCTAGAAGAATGAAACCCTAACTCGACATGATGACCATGGAACCGCTTTTGAACCTTAGGGTTTGCGGCTGTTTAGCGGTGCCATCAATGAGGCTTGGGTTTTCCCTTCTATGGTTGGTCCATAGGTACTGTGGCGTGTACTAGATGTTATTAAACTGTGCTCAGAGTTGAGCTCTCGGGGAATTATGGGACTTTGACAAATCGAACGAAAAGTTTATCATCGTCCTGATATCATATGATAGGAGACCAATAAGCTGACCAGCTTCAGATAGAGGACCTCACCCAGCTGCGTTGTGAGTTGATCGAGAACGAACGAGTATTGAGTATTCCTCTGATGGTATAGACGAGTTTCCGAGGACGTGTTCGGCTAGAGATTTTCTACAGAGTGATGAAGATACCGAGTTCGTGATTTCGAGTCGGTGTGAGAGACTCCGGATCGACTGTAGCCGAGACAATTGCAGTACGCAGATAGCATGACGTGACATCGAGGCAGAAGATAATAAAGACGAGTGTAACAAGAGGTTCGTGCGAGATGTCAACGAGCTGTTTCTACTCCCCGTTGAGATTAGAGATCTGATATGTATACAAAGGCGTGAGATACGACCAGTTCCCAAGGAAAAGCTGTGCTGAGAACACATATGTCCAGAAATCGAGAAGAAGATTAGGCAAGAGTACCAGCCTCCGTCTAGTTCGGTATAGATAAGATCGGAAGAGACCCTGAGCTGGTTCCTTCCAGGACACTGCTGCAATAAGATTTGCACCTAGGATCAGATGTGTGATGTGTATTCGGAGGACCAAAGGCCGACGCCAGTGACGTGCTGCTTTACGAGTTGTCATACTAATTGGCCATGAGACGACCAGAGAAGTGACAGAGAGGAATTGTTTCCGTTAGCACACCGGACGGACCGAAGAGCCGATGGATTGCAAGATTGGTAATCCACAGAGAAATGAGGACCCAGAGACAGAGGAAGCCAGACTGTGAGCAGGAGGCAAGCGGATGTTCTTGCTCTGCCAGTTTTGGGCGCACCTATATTTTTCGACATTGTAGGAGGTGTACCTCAATGTCATTTGCTGCGATTTGCGTTGTGATCTGAGCATTGTTAGTTATATGTATGCCCTAGAGGCCATTACTGTACATAGGATGTATATTGTAGTGGATGCTGGGACGTATATAGGGAGGACTTTCTTGCTCGACATGATAGTATGCTATCTGGTTGAACTTTACCTTAATGTGTATACTGATTGTCTCTCTGTTACATGTTGGTAAAGCCCTTAGGATCTGTACTTGACTACCTGGACTATGATGCGGATCATACTAGTGGGGACATGGTAGTCCATAAGTACATCCTTCAAAGTCCCTAGTCGAGGGTGTATCGAGACGGGGCATCGATATACCAGAATAGACTAGCGTATACCTTCTCGACCCATACAGATGGGCGATGGATGATCCCATATCCATCGGTGTTTGACATCAGAGATGATATACGGGTGCTCAGTAGAGACTGGGTACACTGGACGGACTCGCCGAGAACTCCCAGATGGTATTATACCTCACGTCAGATGGCAGTTCTCTGGTGACACTGGTATAGAGTAGTCTGTTGACCCGAGATCGTCATAGAGTCTTGTGTGGTTCCCACTGTGCTTTGATTTCCATCTTACCACGTCCAAGAGGGCGTGCAAAACGGTGGTTTTTGGGTACAGTCCCGAGTCACATGGAGGCAATGAGCGATAGGAGGGGATTCGTCTCTCCCGGTATAGGGGGTTGATGTTGCGCTGTGTTCGATTGGCTATAACAGGAAATCCCTGGCCAGGGTTGCTGAGATTTACTGGTAAGTGTTACCAGTAGTTTCTTAAACAGTTATAGACCTCATATCGACACGACTTATCGAGCTATTGGGGTCTGACGTTTACCACCCCTAGGCGAGATATGCGACATATCAGACGATCAGACCGGACTGTACGGTAGTGTTACTGGTCGGATTCACTGGAGTGTGAGCGGGCTTGCTCGTCGATCTTCAGATCGCTCAATACCCGGGTGGCCGTTACGTTTAGCAGACCGCTTGCGGCTTGTGGATGTTTGATATGATCATCATCCGCTGCCGGCGTATTGACGAGTCTTTAGAGTCCTACACAGAGGTTTCCTGGCTCAAGCGAAACGAAATAGGAGCGCATATGAGATATGTGCGGGACCGAGAATAATACGGTATGTGATACTGTATTCGATTCTCGCGATGTGACATTGATCGGTTATATGCGATATAGCCGGGTTATCGGATCAAGTGTTGATTCGATAAGTTGTTACTGATGATACCAGTCGGTTATGTGCAACATGACCGGATCGTTAAATCAAGTGTTGATTTAATGATTTAATGCATAATTATATATTTGATATATTACTTTGCATTAACTAGTATCGGTTCACTTTAAACGGATTTTCTCACTCGGGTGTGCACATTTCATATGCGATATGATTTGTGCACTTGCTTGTATCATGTTTGATGGTGCATGCCCTTTTTGTTAAGTGTATAGAATTAAACCTTGGTTAATGGAATGGTTAGGGTTTACTATTTGATTATTCATTTTATTCATTTGTTTATTCTTTTTGGAAAAGAAAATGAGCATGAGAAAATGGTGGCTCTCTTTAAATGCTTCATGAAGCTTCATGAAGTCTTTGACTTTGTAACCATTTTTGTCTCATGCTTAACCTAACCATTCCACTAAACCATGATTGATTCTCTACACCTAACTATGGTTTCATTATGATAAGAATGAATTTCTTTTCTCATTTTTATTATTCTTATCATAATAACATTCTTCTTCTTCTTCATTTTTCAAGTGAAGAAAACCTAAGTCCATCAATGGTGATTGATGATTAAGAGTGAGAAATCCAATTCTAAAGTCTACCCACTTCCTATTTCTTCATCCTCTACCTCTTGCCAAGTAGTAGAGTGTGTTTCCTTCACAAGTTTTCATGACTTGGTGAAGGTGGAGCTTGATCTTTCGATGCCTCGACGTAGATCATCTTCGGCATGGACATCGACGACCTAGCTTGCCCATTCTCCGACGAAGCCGACGCTTGAGCCCGGATTTGATTTGGACAGCGGAGAGGACCTCGTTACGGAGCTATGGAGGTGGAGCACCGGATCTACAAAGGTTGTATTTCCGTATCTTGTAGTTAAGTGTTAACTAGTTAGCTTTTTCGCCTAGTTTTCTAGCCGACGATCCGTAGTCGGGTTTCTCGGCACCTTTAAAATTTTAATTTGGCATGCTCGATGCCTTGTGAGACCTCATTAGGGTGCCTAGGAACCCTACAGTGGTATCAGAGCCTAGCTAGAGCCTTAGGCGAAGCGTAGACGGAATTTGAAGTCCGAACGACCCAAAACCGAAACCCAAAATATGCTCACTGTACTTTTTTGAAAACAGTGGATTTTTCCAAATTAAAAATTGCTAAAAAATTCAGCAGGGAAAAATAAGAATTACGGTGCAAAAAGTTTCTGGTGAACAGTATTTTTCGCGGCGGATCAGCGGCAGAAGCATGGCTTCTGCGGCTGATCAGCGGCCCCTTGGTGACGTCAGCCCACTTTGTTTGCACAGTAAGTCCTGATAAATTCTGCTGAGTTTTCTGGGAATTTTTAATATTTATTCAAGAGTTGAATTTCCTGGGATTGTTTTGGTGATTCGGTGTTTCGATCGGGGAATCAAATTTTGTCTATTTGGCTTTCCGGATAAATTTTAGAATATGTTAAAAAGTTCGACCGGATATAAATACCCAATTTTTCCCCTGTCGGGAAATTTCCAAGTGTTGGATTTTTCCGTAGTTTAACGACGTTCTAAGTAGTGCAAGTAACTCGATGGACCCTCTAGAAGACAACAAACTTTAACTCGATTATGTGACCGTCTTGAACTGCCCTTTGAACCTTCGGGTTTGGGGCAGTACGGCGTGCCACATGTGAGGCGTTGGCTTGACCCTTCTACGGCTGGACCGTTGGTACTGAGGCACGAACGGAATGTTGTTAGACTTGTTTCATGTGTTGATCTGTATCGGGAAAACTTGGGTGTTCGATTGTTCGATCGGAAAGTTTAACATTTTCTGTTTATCTCGAATGGGATACAATAATTGGAATTCACAATAAGTTATGAGATAACTGAATGAATGTTATAAACATAGCAGTTTAGTCTAACTTGATCGGTTGCCACGGAATTTTGATGTGATCAAAAGTCCGTCGCAATCACGTAGCGTACGCGGATACTCGCCGGGTAAACTTAATAGACAGCCTCACTCCATAGCCCCGACCAAGTGACTGTAGGAGAACCCCGTCGCCGAAAGCATCCGTTCGGGTGCTCGCGGTAGCGGTGTTCCGCCTTGGTGCACTTCATCGACGGTATCAGGGGTGCGGCCGTCTACTGAAGTTTGCGACGAGCATTCGATCAGGATGTCGGGAATCTTGTTGAATTGCCCGACTTGGTATTGAAAAGAGTTTTCGATTTTGAGACTAAAATGCGGGGTTTATAATTGTTAGGCATGCGATGTCTAAGGAATTCATTTAGTCAGGCATGCGATGTCTGAGGTGGTTGCGGATTCCAACTGTTGTAGTTTTACACTTTCTTTTCTGTGACCGTAAGTGTAATATGTGATATCGCCGGTTTCGTTGCTATATGTCAACGACAATTGGGATGCGCATGTTTACTTACGTTGATGACATGTGATGTTATGTGTTGCTGGATATGTTATATTGGATCGTCGTGTTTGAATAGCCGGGGGTTTTTATGTGAGATGAGTGTTTTTCATTTTCATTCATGTAAAAACTTGTATGTAATATTCTTTTATTGGGGCGCTTCCAGGTTGCGGAAGTTGTCACCTTTTGTATATTATTTACTTTTCCGCACTAGGATAGACCCAAGGAGGAAGGCACAAGTAACCGGGTTCTGGAGTCCAGTGGGAGACCAACTCGAGGGGTCGAGTCCGGGTCTCCTAACTCTAGAATTGGTAGGGTTGCTTGCCGCTCTCGTAGGGGTCTAGGGGTGTGGGATTGGCTATTCATCACGACCGTGGAATCCGTGTTTTATACTGGCTCGTATTGAAAACACGGACGTCCTAGTATATCCAATATTTCATATGATTCTTCTGCTGCGATATCTGTGATGTGATCATGTGATGTTCTGTGATAGATACAGTATATAGTATATATGATATATTATATAGACGTTACTTATGTTTTACACCCGCGCTAGCCCTGCCCCGCTCTGCCGTTAGTTACCTAACCTAACGGTGCACGAGGGGACATCGAGGCGAATGCGGATGGCATAAGTGTACGTCGTATTTATCTGTGATGTTTAGGTACTTAAATGATAGGACTTCATTAATGAGATTAATGAAATAAAAGAAACCTAAGATGTTGTAGAATCGAATTTCAAAATAAAACAGGTAGCTACAGTTCTTGCTATGCACAGTGATATATGTGATATATCCCGCACCTCATTCGACGAGGAAAGGACCGACGATCCCTTCACCGGGAGTGACTCCTTTAGCAAAACTAGAAAAGCCTCAAAAGCACTCCATTTCAAAATTCATTTGATTCTACAACGATATCAAGTTCATTACGCAATAGGTTTTCAGAAAAACCTGTCGTAGCCCTCCGTCATTTCAGATAAGTAGTAGTTAGTATTCGTGCTACGTTTGTTGGCCTGCGTCAAGGCGTAGTGTGCGGTAGCTAACTGGTGCTTATCTGCATAAGCATATGATGTGATTGGATTAGGGTAGTCGTGCGACTTTGTTGGCCTGCGTCAAGGGTCGTGCGGGTGGGTTTAATTCAATCAGGAAATGACGGGTTGAACTTGACTAGCGGACTATGGTTTGTTGGCCTGCGTCAAGGTCATAGGACGCTAGGGGCAAAAGATTATCGGGAATTTCAAGTGTTGAAATTTGCAATGAGATTGCATACCTTCTATGAGATAGTTGGATCCCGATACCCGCTGCGAGTAAGAGTTACTCCTGGGAGAGTTTTATACATTACAATTAGCCGATCAAGTAGGTGTCTAGAAAGGTGTTAACGGGGTTACGCCTCTGGGAAAACGAGGCTTACATTAATTAGGTTCGTGCGAAAGCACGGGGGACCTCCCTCAAAGTACCGACACTGGCCTGGCTGAAAGATTGGCGAACTTGTAGTGTGTAATTAATCCCGGCTAGTCTTTCCTTTTAGGGTTTGAAGGAAGATTTGATAAAAAGCAGTGGAAGCCATCCTGATTAGATAAAATAATAACCAATCTATTCTTGCAAGAGCGCACGCTGAGTGTTTTCTTCTCTCTCTCTCCAGGTAGCGACCATATCACGCCTTAATCAAGATAATAATACGGATTATTGACCGAACCCGCTTGTTATACTGAGCTGGGGAACGTTGGTCCCGCTCCAACTTATAATTGTTATAAAAAAAGAGCAGGAAATTGGGGATTACCAGAATTCCCGTGCCGCCCAAACGAAGAGAGTGCATGCTGATGCATCATCTTCGGGTGTGTTCATTACAGAGAACTGTTTCTCAGTATCCTTTACGTCCTGGGTATGTGATACCAGATCAGGATCCCAGATATGTAATCTGTTACATAGGGCTACAGAAAGGTAGAGAACTGAGAACGGGTGATAAGTTTCATGAGGCAGAAAACGGGGCAAATGTTGCAGCCAAGTCTGTTGGTCACTGTCACCCTGTATTACCAATACATTGATTCTGAACGAATGTTGTTAGATACCGAACCTGATATACAAAATCATATCAGTCTCTTTATTAGTAAAGAAATGATATAATTTTGTATTGTTGGATAATGTTTTGAACATTTCCTATATCAAAAGTTGATCGGATCAGGCACGTTATCTAAAAGCGTTGATGTTCTAAATCAAACGACAGTTCTTTAGTATACGGAACACACACAAGAGGAAGAGTTCAGAAATGAACGAATCCTACTTGAGGTATTGTAGACTAGGTCAGATCAATGTGACCCGACTAGCTAGAGTTACATATAGATGCATATTTTAATCAGTTTGAACTTACATCTTGTGAAACTCGCCAGTCATGTCACAAAGATAAGATGACCACAGCTCTGTTTATTGGAAACAGAGAAAGAGTTAGTAAACTCTTGGGACTGATACATGATGATGTATGTAACGTGTCCAGTCTACAAATGCCAGGACTGATTCTTTATACTTCATTACGTTCTCTGATGATCTCTTTAGATTCAGACATATGTTCCTGTTGAAACACAAGTCCGAACCTTTTGAGATATTCACAGAATATAAGTTAGAAGTAGAGAACCAAAATACGGGTATAAGTATTATGTCCTTTGATGTGATCAAGGAGGAGAATACTTGAGCACGGAAATCCTGGACTATTCTAAAGGAGAATGAGATTCTCTCTCAGTATTACTCCTCCGTATACGCCATAGCAGATGGTATATCGGGGTGGAGCAATTACACCCTATGTGATAAGGTGTGCTCTATGATGAGTACTACTGAGTTACCTGTTTCCTTTTGGGGGTTATGCACTTATGAAGTTGCATACCTATTGAATAGGGTTCCAATCAAATCAGTTGCCTACCACTTCATATTTGATATGATAAGGGAAGAGCCCATCTCTCAAGTTAGTTGAGATTTGGGGTTGTCCAACCTATGTCTGAAAAGCGAATTCCGGACAAGCTCGAGGCAAGGTCTGTAATGTAGAACTGGAAAGGTTCCAGCTATACAAACTAAAGCAGATGATTTGATACAACCAAAGGATTCAGTAGATTCCAACGAACCTCAGCCTCTCCGCCGATCTAGTAGGGTTCCTCACCCACCTGAGAGATACTTCGGTTTCTCTATGACAGTGGGAGCGAGGATTGCATCATGAGATGATGACCCAACTAGTTTCGAGCTGGCCATCAGGAGTGGGACTCTGTAAGAATGGCTGGATGTTTAGCGATCTGAGATGGAATCCTTATACACCAACAAAGTATGTACTTTGGTTGCAATATCTGAAGGGTTAAATCCCCATCAGGAGCAAGTATATCTTGAGAAGATTACTTGGTGTAGATGGAAAAGTTGAGACTTTCAAAGCTAGACTTGTTAAAGTTTGCATCATTGACCAGGTGTGGATAATGATGAAACCTTTTCAAGTAGCTATGCTTAAGTCCATCTAGATCCTACTTGTCACGGCTACATACCATGACTGCGATATCTGGTGGTTGGGTGTCTTGACTGCTTTTCTAAATGATGATTTAGAAGAGAGCGTCTATAAGTACACAGCCAGAGGGCTTCGTAGACAGTGGGAGCAGCGGAAACGTGTGCAAGATGCTTTATAGGATAAAGCAGGCATCGCGGAGTTGGAACGTCTGTTTTGATGTGTTAGTCAAAGAAGTTGACATCATCAAAATGGTAGATGAACCTTGAATAAACAAAAAGGTAGTAGGGAGTATGATGACGATCCTCGTAGAGTACGTGGATGACATACTCTTGCTAGGGAAGGAGTTTCCTATGCTGCGCTCGATCAATCTCCGCTTATCACAATGATTCTCCATATAGGATTAAAGTGATACCTCCTAAATTTTGGGTTTTTGGATCTATGAGATAGATCTAAATGGATGTTAGAATACTCACTAGCTGTAGTGAGATGGTATCAATCGATCCTGGGGAGAATCACTGGAAAGGTTCCAAAGTGATAAAGACGTCTGAGTGTCAGTCACAGGCATTGTCTTTACCCTCAGTAAAGGGACGGTATGCTGGAAGAGTTCCAAGGTAGATACCGTGGCATACTAGACGATAAAGGCAGGATACATCGCTACTTAAGATGCTACCAAAGAGGCTGTTTGGGTGTACATTAGTTCATGAGATGAACTACGTTCCTCCCATTGTGTGACAATGGAGTTGTGGCTTACGCCAAGGAACGCCGGTCCCATCAGTGATCCAGACATATTCTAAGGCAGTATCACTTGATCATGGAGATGGTTGATCTCCAGGGAGATCGAGGTTAGGAGAGTAGACTCAGAGGACAACACAGCGGATCCACTCACGAAAGGCCTTTTCCCAGAGAGAGACTTTTATGGGATGGTTGAGTATGAGATACTGCAACCACTGCTACAGATGGCCCTAGTGCAAGTGGGAGATTGTTAGTTATATGTATGCCCTAGAGGCCATTACTGTACATAGGATGTATATTGTAGTGGATGCTGGGACGTATATAGGGAGGACTTTCTTGCTCGACATGATAGTATGCTATCTGGTTGAACTTTACCTTAATGTGTATACTGATTGTCTCTCTGTTACATGTTGGTAAAGCCCTTAGGATCTGTACTTGACTACCTGGACTATGATGCGGATCATACTAGTGGGGACATGGTAGTCCATAAGTACATCCTTCAAAGTCCCTAGTTGAGGGTGTATCGAGACGGGGCATCGATATACCAGAATAGACTAGCGTATACCTTCTCGACCCATACAGATGGGCGATGGATGATCCCATATCCATCGGTGTTTGACATCAGAGATGATATACGGGTGCTCAGTAGAGACTGGGTACACTGGACGGACTCGCCGAGAACTCCCAGATGGTATTATACCTCACGTCAGATGGCAGTTCTCTGGTGACACTGGTATAGAGTAGTCCGTTGACCCGAGATCGTCATAGAGTCTTGTGTGGTTCCCACTGTGCTTTGATTTCCATCTTACCACGTCCAAGAGGGCGTGCAAAACGGTGGTTTTTGGGTACAGTCCCGAGTCACATTGAGGCAATGAGCGATAGGAGGGGATTCGTCTCTCCCGGTATAGGGGGTTGATGTTGCGCTGTGTTCGATTGGCTATAACAGGAAATCCCTGGCCAGGGTTGCTGAGATTTACTGGTAAGTGTTACCAGTAGTTTCTCGAACAGTTATAGACCTCATATCGACACGACTTATCGAGCTATTGGGGTCTGACGTTTACCACCCCTAGGCGAGATATGCGACATATCAGACGATCAGACCGGACTGTACGGTAGTGTTACTGGTCGGATTCTCTGGAGTGTGAGCGGGCTTGCTCGTCGATCTTCAGATCGCTCAATACCCGGGTGGCCGTTACGTTTAGCAGACCGCTTGCGGCTTGTGGATGTTTGATATGATCATCATCCGCTGCCGGCGTATTGACGAGTCTTTAGAGTCCTACACAGAGGTTTCCTGGCTCAAGCGAAACGAAATAGGAGCGCATATGAGATATGTGCGGGACCGAGAATAATACGGTATGTGATACTGTATTCGATTCTCGCGATGTGACATTGATCGGTTATATGCGATATAGCCGGGTTATCGGATCAAGTGTTGATTCGATAAGTTGTTACTGATGATACCAGTCGGTTATGTGCAACATGACCGGATCGTTAAATCAAGTGTTGATTTAATGATTTAATGCATAATTATATATTTGATATATTACTTTGCATTAACTAGTATCGGTTCACTTTAAATGGATTTTCTCACTCGGGTGTGCACATTTCATATGCGATATGATTTGTGCACTTGCTTGTATCATGTTTGATGGTGCATGCCCTTTTTGTTAAGTGTATAGAATTAAACCTTGGTTAATGGAATGGTTAGGGTTTACTATTTGATTATTCATTTTATTCATTTGTTTATTCTTTTTGGAAAAGAAAATGAGCATGAGAAAATGGTGGCTTTCTTTAAATGCTTCATGAAGCTTCATGAAGTCTTTGACTTTGCAACCATTTTTGTCTCATGCTTAACCTAACCATTCCACTAAACCATGATTGATTCTCTACACCTAACTATGGTTTCATTATGATAAGAATGAATTTCTTTTCTCATTTTTATTATTCTTATCATAATAACATTCTTCTTCTTCTTCATTTTTCAAGTGAAGAAAACCTAAGTCCATCAATGGTGATTGATGATTAAGAGTGAGAAATCCAATTCTAAAGTCTACCCACTTCCTATTTCTTCATCCTCTACCTCTTGCCAAGTAGTAGAGTGTGTTTCCTTCACAAGTTTTCATGACTTGGTGAAGGTGGAGCTTGATCTTTCGATGCCTCGACGTAGATCATCTTCGGCATGGACATCGACGACCTAGCTTGCCCATTCTCCGACGAAGCCGACGCTTGAGCCCGGATTTGATTTGGACAGCGGAGAGGACCTCGTTGCGGAGCTATGGAGGTGGAGCACCGGATCTACAAAGGTTGTATTTCCGTATCTTGTAGTTAAGTGTTAACTACTTAGCTTTTTCGCCTAGTTTTCTAGCCGACGATCCGTAGTCGGGTTTCTCGGCACCTTTAAAATTTTAATTTGGCATGCTCGATTCCTTGTGAGACCTCATTAGGGTGCCTAGGAACCCTACAAGCATCACGCTTATATTACTTGGATTTGAGTTTTGATGATGGGTTTTATGATATCGATTTCGTGCACCACTGCTGCACCTACTGGGTCATTAATTTTTCATGCATAGTTATCGCACTTGATATACGATTTACACACTGTTGTATTGGTTTATGATTTGTGCATATCTATTGCACTTGATATTAATTTTGTGCCTTGGCTGCACATGCTTATTGAAGGGTTCCTAGGCACGCTTATGAGGTCTCACAAGGCATCAACCATGCCAATTTCAAATTTTACGGGTGCCGAGAAACCCTAATACGGATCGTTAACTAGAATTTTAGGCGAACACAAGCAACTAGTTAACAATATAACTAAAAGAACGGAAATACAACCTTTGTAGATCCGGTCCTCCACCTCCATAGCTCCGCAATGAAGTCTCCTCGCTGTCCAAATGAAATCCCGGGCTCTAGCGTCGGCTTCATCGGAGAAATGGGCGGGCAAGGTCGTCGGCTTCGTACCGAAGATGATCTACGTCGAGGCATCACAAGATCAAGCTCCCACTTCACCAAGTCATGAAACTTGTGAAGAAAACACCCTATACTACTTGGCAAGTGGTAGAGGATGAAGAAATAGGAAGTGGGTTCACTTTAGAATTGGATTTCTCACTCATTTTCAAGAGTTGCCATTGATGGAGGCAAGCTTCTTCTTGAAGAAGAAGAAGAAGATGATGAAAATGTTATGATAAGTATATGTGAAAAAGAAATTAAAATGAATACATATTATAATCAAACCATGGTCAAGTGTAGAGAATAAACTAGGGTTAGGTCAATGGTTAGGGTTAAGCATGAAGACAAAAATTGTGACTTAGTCAAAGCTTCATGAAGCTTCAACATGCATCCAAATAAAGCCACCATTTTTCTTTTCTTTTGCCAAAAAGAAATAAATAAATAAATAAATAGATATGAAAAACAAAACCCTAACCATTTAAATAACCATGGTTTAATCTTTACACAAACTCAAGTAAGCATGTATCATCAAACATGATACAATCAAGTGCACAAAAGTATATCACATATACAACTTGTGAACTTCAAGTGAGAAAATCCATTTAAAGTGAACCAATACTAGTTAATGCAAAGTAATATATCAAATATAATTATGCATTAAATCATTAAATCAACACTTGATTCAATGATCCGGTCATGTCGCACACAACCGACTAGTATACAATGTATCGATTTATCGAATCAATCCTTGATTCGATAACTAGGTTATATCGCATATAACCATTCGATACATTCATCGCGAGAATGAAATACGGTATCACATACACGCATTATTCTCGGTCCCACACATATCTCATATGCGCTCCTATTTCGTTTCGCTTTAGCCAGGAAACCTCTGTGTAGGACTCTAAAGACTCGTCAATACGCCGGCAGCAGGTGATGATCATATCAAACACCCATAAGCCGCAAGCGGTCTGCTAAACATAACGGCCACCCGGGTATTGAGCGATGAGAAGATCGATGAGCAAGCCCGCTCACACTCCTGTGAATCCAACCAGTAACACTTACCGTACAGTCCGGTCTGATCGTCTGATATGTAGCATATCTCGCCTAGGGGTGGTAAACGTCAGACCCTAATAGATCGATAAGTCGTGTCGATATGAGGTCTATAACAGTTCGAGAAACTACTGGTAACACTTACCAGTAAATCTCAGCAACCCTGGCCAGGGATTTCCGGTTATAGCCAATCGAACACAGCGCAACATCAACCCCCTATACCGGGAGAGACGAATCCCCTCCTATCGCTCATTACCTCCATGTGATTCGGGACTGTACCCAAAAACCACCGTTTTGCACGCCCTCTTGGACATGGTAAGGTGGAAATCAAAGCACAGTGGGAACCACACAAGACTCTATGACGATCTCGGGTCTACAGACTAACCTGTACCAGTGTCACCAGAGAACTGCCATCTGACGTAAGGTATAACACCATCTGGGAGTTCTCGGAGAGTCCGTCCAGTATACCCAGTCTCCACTGAGCACCCGTATATCATCTCTGATGTCAAACACCAATGGATATGGGATCATCCATCGCCCATCTGTATGGGTTGAGAAGGTATACGCTAGTCTACTCTGGTATATCGATGCCCCGTCTCGATACACCCATGACTAGGGACCTTGAAGGATGTACTTATAGACTACCATGTCCCCACTGGTATGATCCGCATCATAGTCCAGATAGTCAAGTACACATCCTAAGGGCTTTACCAACATGTAACAGAGAGACAATCAGTGTACACGTTAAGGTAAAGAGCAACCAGATAGCATACTATCATGTCGAGCAAGAAAGTCCTCCCTATATATGTCCTAGCATCCACTACAATATACATCCAATGTACAGTAATGGCCTCTAGGGCATACATATAACTAACAATCTCCCACTTGCACTAGGGCCATCTGATAGCAGTGGTTGTAGTATCTCATACTCAACCATCCCATAACAGTCTCTCTCTGGGAGAAGGCCTTCGTGAGTGGATCCGCCGTGTTTTCCTCTGAGTCTGTTCTCCTAACCTCGATCATCCTGGAGATCAAACATCTCCATGATCAGGTGATACTGCCATAGAATATGTCTGGATCACTGATGGGACCGGCGTTCCTTGGCATAAGCCACAACTCCATTGTCTCACAATGGTAGGAACGTAGTTCATCTCATGAACCAATATACACCCAAACATCGTCTTTGGTAGCATCTTAAGTAGCGATGTATCCTGCCTTTATCGTCTAGTATGCCACGGTATCTAGCTTGGAACTCTTCCAACATACCGTCCCTTTACTGAGGGTATAGACAATGCCTGTGACTGACATTCAGTCGTCTTTATCACCCTGGAACACTTCCAGTGGTTCTTCCCAGGATCGATTGATACCATCTCACTACAACTAGTGAGAATCCTAACATCCATTTAGATCTATCTCATAGATCCAAAATCCAGGATTTAGTAGGTATCACTTTGATCCTAGATGGAGAATCATTGTGATAAGCGGAGATTGATCGAGCGTAGCATAGGAAACTCTTTCCCTATCAAGAGTATGTCATCCACGTACTCTATGAGGATCACTACCATACTCTCTACTACCTTTTTGTATATATAAGGTTCATCTACCATTTTGATGATGTCAAACTCTTTGACTAATCCATCAAAACAGATGTTCCAACTCCGTGATGCCTGCTTTATCTTATAAAGTATCTTGCACACGTTTCCGCTGCTCCCACTGTCTACGAGGCCCTCTGGCTGTGTACTTATAGACGTACTCTTCTAAAACATCATTTAGAAAAGGAGTCATGGCACCCAACCGCCAGATATCGCAGTCATGGTATGTAGCCATGGCAAGTAGGATCTGGATGGACTTAAGCATAGCTCCTTAGAAAAGGTTTCGTCATGATCCATACCTGGTCAA
The DNA here is from genome assembly GCA_030015575.1 of Agapanthus africanus. Taxonomy (NCBI): domain Eukaryota; kingdom Viridiplantae; phylum Streptophyta; class Magnoliopsida; order Asparagales; family Amaryllidaceae; genus Agapanthus; species Agapanthus africanus. Next base: position 592,397,120 of record CM057337.1, on the reverse strand, counting down.
TGATGCAAACCTTTAACAAGTCTAGCTTTGAAAGTCTCAACTTTTCCATGTACACCAAGTAATCTTCTCAAGATATACTTGCTCCTGATGGGGATTTAACCCTTCAGATATAGCAACCAAAGTCCATACTTTGTTGGTGTATAAGGATTCCATCTCAGATCACTAAGCATCCAGCCATTCTTACAGAGTCACTACTCTCGATGGCCAGTTCGAAACTAGTTAGGTCATCATCTCATGATGCAATCCTCGCTCCCACTGTCATAGAGAAACAGAATTATCTCTCAGGTGGGTGAGGAACCCTACTAGATCGGCGGAGAGGCTGAGGTTCGTTGGTATCTGCTGAATCCTTTGGTTGTACCAAATCATCTGCTTTAGTTTGCATAGCTGGAACATTTCCAGTTCTACATAACAGATTTTGCCTCAAGCTTGTCCGGACATTGCTTTTAGACATAGGTCGGACAACCCCAAATCTTAACTAACTTAAGAGATGGGCTCTTTCCTTATCATATCACATATGAAGTGGTAGGTAATTGATTTGATTTGAACCTAATCAATAGGTATGCAGCTTCTCAAGTGCATAACTCCCAAAAAGGAAAAAGGTAACTCAGTAGTACTCATCATAGAGCACACCTTATCATATAGGGTGTGATTGCTCCGCCCCAATATACCATCGTGCTATGGTGTGTACGGAGGAGTAATGCTGAGAGAGAATCTCATTCTCCTTTAGAATAATCCAGGATTTCCGTGCTCAAGTATTCTCCTCCTCGATCTCATCAAAGGACATAATACTTATACCCGTATTTTGGTTCTCTACTTCTAACTTATATTCTGTGAATATCTCAAAAGGTTCGGACTTGTGTTTCAACAGGAACATAGGTCTGAATCTTGAAAGATCATCAGAGAATGTAATGAAGTAAAAAGAACTGTTCTTGGTATGTGTAGACTGGGGACCTTCATACATCAATATGTATCATCCCAAGAGTTCAACTAACTCTTTCTCTGTTTCCAATAAACAGGGCTATGGTCATCTAATCTTTGTGACATGACCGGCAAGTTTCACAAGATGTAAATTCAAACTAATTTAAATATGCATCTACATGTAACTTCAGCTAGTCGTGTCGCATTGATATGACCTAGTCTACAATACCTCAAGAAGGATTCATTCATTTCTGAACTCTTCCTCTTGTGTGTGTTCTGTATAATAAGAACTGTAGTTTGATTTAGAACATCAATGCTTTTAGATAACGTGCCTGAACCGATCAACTTTTGATATATGAAATGTTCAAAACATTATCCAACTATACAAAATTTTATCATTTCTTTACTAATAAAGAGACTGATATGATTTTGTATATCAGATTCGGTATCTAATAACATTCGTTCAGAATCAATGTATTTGTAATACAGGGTGACAGTGACCAACAGACTTGGATGCAACACTTGCCCCGTTTTCTGCCTCATGAAATTTATCACCCGTTCTCAGTTCTCTACCTATCTGTAGCCCTATGTAACATATTACATATCTGGGATCCTGATCCGGTATCAAATACCCAGGACGTAGAGGATACAGAGAAACAGTTCTTTGTAATGAACACACCCGAAGGAGATGCATCATATGCACTTTCTTCGTTTGGGCGGCATGGGAAATCTGGTATTCCCCAATTTCCTGCTCTGTCTTATAACAATTATAAGTTGGAGCGGGACCAACGTTCCCCAGCTCAGTATAACAAGCGGGTTCGGTCAATATTCCGTATTATTATCTTGATTAAGGCGTGATATGGTCGCTACCAGGAGAGAGAGAGAAGAAAACACTCAGCGTGCGCTCTTGCAAGAATAGATTGGTTATTATTTTATCTAATCAGGATGGCTCCCACTGCTTTTTATCAAATCTTCCTTCAAACCCTAAAAGGAAAGACTAGCCGGGATTAATTACACACTACAAGTTCGCCAATCTTTCAGCCAGGCCAGTGTCGCTACTTTGAGGGAGGTCCCCCCTGCTTTCGCACGAACCTAATTAATGTAAACCTCATTTTCCCAGAGGCATAACCCCGTTGACACCTTTCTAGACACCTACTTGATCGGCTAATTGTAATGTGTAAAACTCTCTCAGGAGTAACTCTTACTCACAGCGGGTATCGGGATCCAACTATCTCATAGAAGGTATGCAATCTCATTGCAAATTTCAACACTTGAAATTCCCGATAATATTCTTCCCCGAACGATCTATGACCTTGACAAGGTCAACAAACCATATACCGCAAGTCAAGTTCAACCCGTCATTTCTTGATTGAATCAAACCCACCCGCACGACCCTTGACAAGGTCAACAAGGCCGCACGACTACCCTAACCCAATCTGCATCATATGCATAAGCAGATAAATACTGGTTAGCTACCGCACACTGCGCCTTGACAAGGTCAACAAACGCAGCACGAATACTAAACATGACTTATCTGAAATGACGGAGGGCTACGACAGGTTTTTCTGAAAACCTATTGCTTAATGAACTTGATATCGTTGTAGAATCAAATGATTTTAAAAATAGAGTGCTTTTGAGGCTTTTCTAGTTTTGCTAAAGGAGTCACTCCCGGTGAAGGGATCGTCGGTCCTTTCCTCGTCGAATGAGGTGCGGGATATATCATATATATCACTGTGCAAAGCAAAAACACTTAAAAGCAATCAAAAGACAAACCGAGTGTGTAGCATCAGCCAGTTATTGCTAAAGGAGTCACTCCCGACGAAGGGATCTCGGTCCTTTCCTTATCGAATAAGGTGCAGGATATATCATATATATCGCTGTGCAAAGCAAGAACTGTAGCTACCTGTTTTATTTTGAAATTCGATTCTACAACATCTTAGGTTTCTTTTATTTCATTAATCTCATTAATGAAGTCCCATCATTTAAAGTACCTAAACATCACAGATAAATACGACGTACACTTATGCCATCCGCATTCGCCTCGATGTCCCCTCATGCACCGTTAGGTTAAGTAACTAACGGCAGAACGGGGTAGGGCTAGCGCGGGTGTAAAACATAAGTAACGTCTATATAATATATCATATATACTATATACAGTATCTATCACAAAACATCACATGATCACATCACAGATATCGCAGCAGAAGAATCATATGAAATATTGGATATACTAGGACGTCCGTGTTTTCAATACGAGCCAGTATAAAACACGGATTCCATGGTCGTGATGAATAGCCAAACCCACACCCCTAGACCCCTACGAAAGCGGCAAGCAACCCTACCAATTCTAGAGTTTGGAGACCCGGACTCGACTCCTCGAGTTGGTCTCCCACTGGGCTCCAGAACCCGGTTACTTGTGCCCTCCTCCTTGGGTCTATCCTAGTGCGGAAAAGTAAATAATATACATCAGCGGTGACAACTTCCGCAACCTGGAAGCGCCCCAATAAAAGAATATTACATGCAAGTTTTTACATGAATGAAAATGAAAAACACTCATCTCACACATAAACCCCCGGCTATTCAAACACGACGATCCAATATAACATATCCAGCAACACATAACATCACATGTCATCAACGTAAGTAAATATATGCACCCCAATTGTCGTTGACATATAGCAACGAAACCGGCGATATTACATATTACACTTACGGTCACAGAAAATAAAGTGTAAAACTACAACAGTTGGAATCCGCAACCACCTCAGACATCGCATGCCTGACCAAAAGAATTACTTAGACATCGCATGCCTAACAATTATAAACCCCGCATTTTAGTCTCAAAATCAAAAACTCTTTTCAATATCAAGTCGGGCAATTCAACAAGATTCCCGACATCCTGATCGAATGCACGTCGTAAACTTCAGTAGGCGGCCGCACCCCCGATACCGTCGACGAAGTGTACCAAGGCGGAACACCGCTGCCGCGAACACCTAAACGGATGCTTTCGGCGACGGGGTTCTCCTACAGTTACTTGGTCGGGGCTATGGAGTGAGGCTGTCTATTAAGTTTACCCGGCGAGTATCCGCGTACGCTACGTGATTGCGACGGACTTTTGATCACATCAAAATTCCGTGGCAATCGATCAAGTGAGACTAAACTGCTATGTTTATAACATTCATTCAGTTATCTCATAACAGCTTGTGAATTCCAATTATTGTATCACATTCCAGATAATTAGAAAATGTTAAACTTTCCGATCGAACATTTAAACACCCAAGTTTTCCTGATACAGCTCAACACATGAAATAAGTCTAAAAACATTCAGTTCGTGCCTCAGTACCAACGGTCCAGCCGTAGAAGGGTCAAGCTAACGCCTCACATGTGGCACGCCGTACTGCCCCAAACCCTAAGGTTCAAAGGGCAGTTCAAGACGGTCACATAATCGAGTTAAGGTTTGTTGTCTTCTAGAGGGTCCATCGAGTTACTTGCACTACTTAGAACGTCTTTAAACCACGGAAAAATCCAACACTTGGAAATTTCCCGACAGGGGAAAAATTGGGTATTTATATCCGGTCGAACTTTTTAACATATTCAAAAATTATCCGGAATCCACATAGACAAAATCTGATACTTCGATCGAAACACCGAATCCCCAAAACAACCCCAGAAAATTCAACTCTTGAATAAATTTTAAAAATTCCCAGAAAATCGAGCATAATAAAATAGGAGTTACTGTGCAAACAGTGGAGGATGACGTCATCAACTTGCCGCGGAACCGCCGCAGAAGCCAGGCTTCTGCCGCGGTTCCGCCGCGGTTTGGACTGTTCATGAGTAAAATTTTGCACCGTAATTCTTATAATTCCCTGCTGAATTTTTTAAGCATTTTTAATCTGGAGAAAACCCAGTTTTTGAAAAAAGTCCAGAGAGCGGGTCGGATTAGGGTTTCGGGGTTTGTTCGGATTTGAAATTCCATCTACGCATCGTCTAAGGCTCTAGCTAGGCTCTGATACCACTGAAGGGTTCCTAGGCACGCTTATGAGGTCTCACAAGGCATCAACCATACCAATTTCAAATTTTACGGGTGCCGAGAAACCCTAATACGGATTGTTAACTAGAATTTTAGGCGAACACAAGGAACTAGTTAACAATATAACTAAAAGAACGGAAATACAACCTTTGTAGATCCGGTCCTCCACCTCCATAGCTCCGCAATGAAGTCTCCTTGCTGTCCAAATGGAATCCCGGGCTCTAGCGTCGGCTTCATCGGAGAAATGGGCGGGCAAGGTCGTCGGCTTCGTGCCGAAGATGATCTACGTCGAGGCATCACAAGATCAAGCTCCCACTTCACCAAGTCATGAACCTTGTGAAGAAAACACCCTATACTACTTGGCAAGTGGTAGAGGATGAAGAAATAGGAAGTGGGTTCACTTTAGAATTGGATTTCTCACTCATTTTCAAGAGTTGCCATTGATGGAGGCAAGCTTCTTCTTGAAGAAGAAGAAGAAGAAGATGATGAAAATGTTATGATAAGTATATGTGAAAAAGAAATTAAAATGAATACTTATCATAATCAAACCATGGTCAAGTGTAGAGAATAAATTAGGGTTAGGTCAATGGTTAGGGTTAAGCATGAAGACAAAAATGGTGACTTAGTCAAAGCTTCATGAAGCTTCAACATGCATCCAAATAAAGCCACCATTTTTCTTTTCTTTTGCCAAAAAGAAATAAATAAATAAATGAATAAATAGATATGAAAAACAAAACCCTAACCATTTAAATAACCATGGTTTAATCTTTACACAAACTCAAGTAAGCATGTATCATCAAACACGATACAATCAAGTGCACAAAAGTATATCACATATACAACTTGTGAACTTCAAGTGAGAAAATCCATTTAAAGTGAACCAATACTATTTAATACAAAGTAATATATCAAATATAATTATGCATTAAATCATTAAATCAACACTTGATTCAATGAACCGGTCATGTCGCACACAACCGACTAGTATACAATATATCGATTTATCGAATCAATCCTTGATTCGATAACTAGGTTATATCGCATACAACCATTCGATACATTCATCGCGAGAATAAAATACGGTATCACATACACGCATTATTCTCGGTCCCGCACATATCTCATATGCGCTCTTATTTCGTTTCGCTTTAGCCAGAAAACCTCTGTGTAGGACTCTAAAGACTCGTCAATACGCCGGCAGCAGGTGATGATCATATCAAACACCCACAAGCCGCAAGCGGTCTGCTAAACGTAACGGCCACCCGGGTATTGAGCGATGAGAAGATCGACGAGCAAGCCCGCTCACACTCCTGTGAATCCAACCAGTAACACTTACCGTACAGTCCGGTCTGATCGTCTGATATGTCGCATATCTCGCCTAGGGGTGGTAAACGTCAGACCCCAATAGCTCGATAAGTCGTGTCGATATGAGGTCTATAACAGTTCGAGAAACTACTGGTAACACTTACCAGTAAATCTCAGCAACCCTGGCCAGGGATTTCCGGTTATAGCCAATCGAACACAGCGCAACATCAATCCCCTATACCGGGAGAGACGAATCCCCTCCTATCGCTCATTGCCTCCATGTGATTCGGGACTGTACCCAAAAACCACCGTTTTGCACGCCCTCTTGGACGTGGTAAGGTGGAAATCAAAGCACAGTGGGAACCACACAAGACTCTATGACGATCTCGGGTCTACAGACTAACCTGTACCAGTGTCACCAGAGAACTGCCATCTGACGTAAGGTATAATACCATCTGGGAGTTCTCGGAGAGTCCGTCCAGTGTACCCAGTCTCCACTGAGCACCCGTATATCATCTCTGATGTCAAACACCAATGGATATGGGATCATCCATCGCCCATCTGTATGGGTCGAGAAGGTATACGCTAGTCTACTCTGGTATATCGATGCCCCGTCTCGATACACCGATGACTAGGGACCTTGAAGGATGTACTTATAGACTACCATGTCCCCACTGGTATGATCCGCATCATAGTCCAGATAGTCAAGTACACATCCTAAGGGCTTTACCAACATGTAACAGAGAGACAATTAGTGTACACGTTAAGGTAAAGAGCAACCAGATAGCATACTATCATGTCGAGCAAGAAAGTCCTCCCTATATATGTCCCAGCATCCACTACAATATACATCCAATGTACAGTAGTGGCCTCTAGGGCATACATATAACTAACAATCTCCCACTTGCACTAGGGCCATCTGATAGCAGTGGTTGTAGTATCTCATACTCAACCATCCCATAACAGTCTCTCTCTGGGAAAAGGCCTTCGTGAGTGGATCCGCCGTGTTGTCTTCTGAGTCTGTTCTCCTAACCTCGATCATCCTGGAGATCAAACATCTCCATGATTAGGTGATACTGCCATAGAATATGTCTGGATCACTGATGGGACCGGCGTTCCATAGCATAAGCCACAACTCCATTGTCTCACAATGGTAGGAACGCAGTTCATCTCATGAACCAATATACACCCAAACATCCTCTTTGGTAGCATCTTAAGTAGCGATGTATCCTGCCTTTATCGTCTAGTATGCCATGGTATCTAGCTTGGAACTCTTCCAACATACCGTCCCTTTACTGAGGGTATAGACAATGCCTGTGACTGACATTCAGTCGTCTTTATCACCCTGGAACACTTCCAGTGGTTCTTCCCAGGATCGATTGATACCATCTCACTACAACTAGTGAGAATCCTAACATCCATTTAGATCTATCTCATAGATCCAAAATCCAGGATTCAGTAGGTATCACTTTGATCCTAGATGGAGAATTATTGTGATAAGCGGAGATTGATCGAGCTTAGCATAGGAAACTCTTTCCCTATAAAGAGTATGTCATCCACGTACTCTATGAGGTTCACTACCATACTCTCTACTACCTTTTTGTATATACAAGGTTCATCTACCATTTTGATGATGTCAAACTCTTTGACTAATCTATCAAAACAGATGCTCCAACTCCGCGATGCCTGCTTTAACTTATAAAGCATCTTGCACACGTTTCCGCTGCTCCCACTGTCTACGAGGCCCTCTGGCTGTGTACTTATAGACGCACTCTTCTAAAACATCATTTAGAAAAGGAGTCATGGCACCCAACCGCCAGATATCGCAGTCATGGTATGTAGCCATGGCAAGTAGGATCTGGATGGACTTAAGCATAGCTCCTTAGAAAAGGTTTCGTCATGATCCATACCTGGTCAATGATGCAAACTTTTAACAAGTCTAGCTTTGAAAGTCTCAACTTTTCCATGTACACCAAGTAATCTTCTCAAGATATACTTGCTCCTGATGGGGATTTAACCCTTCAGATATAGCAACCAAAGTCCATACTTTGTTGGTGTATAAGGATTCCATCTCAGATTACTAAGCATCCAGCCATTCTTACAGAGTCACTACTCTCGATGGCCAGCTCGAAACTAGTTGGGTCATCATCTCATGATGCAATCCTCGCTCCCACTGTCATAGAGAAACAGAATTATCTCTCAGGTGGGTGAGGAACCCTACTAGATCGGTAGAGAGGCTGAAGTTCGTTGGTATCTACTGAATCCTTTGGTTGTACCAAATCATCTGCTTTAGTTGCATAGCTGGAACATTTCCAGTTCTACATAACAGATTTTGCCTCGAGCTTGTCCGGATTTTGCTTTTAGACATAGGCCGGACAACCCCAAATCTTAACTAACTTAAGAGATGTGCTCTTCCCTTATCATATCACATATGAAGTGGTAAGTAATTGATTTGATTTTAACCTAATCAATAGGTATGCAGCTTCTCAAGTGCATAACTCCCAAAAAGTAAAAAGGTAACTCAGTAGTACTCATCATAGAGCACACATTATCATATAGGGTGTGATTGCTCTGCCCCAATATACCATCGTGCTATGGTGTGTACGGAGGAGTAATGCTGAGAGAGAATCTCATTCTCCTTTAGAATAATCCAGGATTTCCGTGCTCAAGTATTCTCCTCCTCGATCTCATCAAAGGACATAATACTTATACCCGTATTTTGGTTCTCTACTTCTAACTTATATTCTGTGAATATCTCAAAAGGTTCGGACTTGTATTTCAACAGGAACATAGGTCTGAATCTCGAAAGATCATCAGAGAATGTAATGAAGTAAAAAGAACTGTTCTTGGTATGTGTAGACTGGGGACCTTCATACATCAATATGTATCATTCCAAGAGTTCAACTAACTCTTTCTCTGTTTCCAATAAACAGGGCTATGGTCATCTAATCTTTGTGACATGACCGGCAAGTTTCACAAGATGTAAATTCAAACTAATTTAAATATGCATCTACATTTAACTTCAGCTAGTCGTGTCGCATTGATATGACCTATTCTACAATACCTCAAGAAGGATTCATTCATTTCTGAACTCTTCCTCTTGTGTGTGTTCTGTATAATAAGAACTGTAGTTTGATTTAGAACATCAATGCTTTTAGATAACGTGCCTGAACCGATCAACTTTTGATATAGGAAATGTTCAAAACATTATCCAACTATACAAAATTTTATCATTTCTTTACTAATAAAGAGACTGATATGATTTTGTATATCAGATTCGGTATCTAATAACATTCGTTCAGAATCAATGTATTTGTAATACAGGGTGACAGTGACCAACAGACTTGGATGCAACACTTGCCCCGTTTTCTGCCTCATGAAATTTATCACCCGTTCTCAGTTCTCTACCTATCTGTAGCCCTATGTAACATATTACATATCTGGGATCCTGATCCGGTATCAAATACCCAGGACGTAGAGGATACAGAGAAACAGTTCTTTGTAATGAACACACCCGAAGGAGATGCATCATATGCACTTTCTTCGTTTGGGCGGCATTGGGAAATTTGGTATTCCCCAATTTCCTGCTCTGTCTTATAACAATTATAAGTTGGAGCGGGACCAACGTTCCCCAGCTCAGTATAACAAGAGGGTTCGGTCAATATTCCGTATTATTATCTTGATTAAGGCATGATATGGTCGCTACCAGGAGAGAGAGAGAAGAAAACACTCAGCGTGCGCTCTTGCAAGAATAGATTGGTTATTATTTTATCTAATCAGGATGGCTCCCACTGCTTTTTATCAAATCTTCCTTCAAACCCTAAAAGGAAAGACTAGCCGGGATTAATTACACACTACAGGTTCGCCAATCTTTCAGCCAGGCCAGTGTCGCTACTTTGAGGGAGGTCCCCCGTGCTTTCGCACGAACCTAATTAATGTAAACCTCATTTTCCCAGAGGCATAACCCCGTTGACACCTTTCTAGATACCTACTTGATCGGCTAATTGTAATGTGTAAAACTCTCCCCGGAGTAACTCTTACTCGCAGCGGGTATCGGGATCCAACTATCTCATAGAAGGTATGCAATCTCATTGCAAATTTCAACACTTGAAATTCCCGATAATATTCTGTCCCGAACGATCTATGACCTTGACAAGGTCAACAAACCATAGACCGCAAGTCAAGTTCAACCCGTCATTTCTTGATTGAATCAAACCCACCCGCATGACCCTTGACAAGGTCAACAAGGCCGCACGACTACCCTAACCCAATCTGCATCATATGCATAAGCAGATAAATACTGGTTAGCTACCGCACACTGCTCCTTGACAAGGTCAACAAATGCACCACGAATACTAAACAGGACTTATCTGAAATGACGGAGGTCTACGATAGGTTTTTCTGAAAACCTATTGCGTAATGAACTTGATATCGTTGTAGAATCAAATGATTTTAAAAATGGAGTGCTTTTGATTCTTTTCTAGTTTTGCTAAAGGAGTCACTCCCGGTGAAGGGATCGTCGGTCCTTTCCTCGTCGAATGAGGTGCGGGATATATCATATATATCACTGTGCAAAGCAAAAACACTTTAAAGCAATCAAAAGACAAACCGAGTGTGTAGCATCAGCCAGTTATTGCTAAAGGAGTCACTCCCGGCGAAGGGATCTCGGTCCTTTCCTTATCGAATAAGGTGCAGGATATATCATATATATCGCTGTGCAAAGCAAGAACTGTAGCTACCTGTTTTATTTTGAAATTCGATTCTACAACATCTTAGGTTTCTTTTATTTCATTAATCTCATTAATGAAGTCCCATCATTTAAAGTACCTAAACATCACAGATAAATACGACGTATACTTATGCCATCCGCATTCGCCTCGATGTCCCCTCGTGCACCGTTAGGTTAGGTAACTAACGGCAGAACGGGGCAGGGCTAGCGCGGGTGTAAAACATAAGTAACGTCTATATAATATATCATATATACTATATACAGTATCTATCACAGAACATCACATGATCACATCACAGATATAGCAGCAGAAGAATCATATGAAATATTGGATATACTAGGACGTCCATGTTTTCAATACGAGCTAGTATAAAACACGTATTCCACGGTCGTGATGAATAGCCAAACCCACACCCCTAGACCCCTACGAGAGCGGCAAGCAACCCTACCAATTCTAGAGTTAGGAGACCCGGACTCGACTCATCGAGTTGGTCTCCCACTGGGCTCCAAAACCCGGTTACTTGTGCCCTCCTCCTTGGGTCTATCCTAGTGCGGAAAAGTAAATAATATACATCAGCGGTGACAACTTCCGCAATCTGGAAGCGCCCCAATAAAAGAATATTACATGCAAGTTTTTACATGAATGAAAATGAAAAACACTCATCTCACACATAAACCCCCGGCTATTCAAACACGACGATCCAATATAACATATCCAGCAACACATAACATCACATGTCATCAACGTAAGTAAATATGTGCACCCCAGTTGTCGTTGACATATAGCAACGAAACCGGCGATATCACATATTACACTTACGGTCACAGAAAATAAAGTGTAAAACTACAACAGTTGGAATCCGCAACCACCTCAGACATCGCATGCCTGACCAAAAGAATTACTTAGACATCGCATGCCTAACAATTATAAACCCCGCATTTTAGTCTCAAAATCGAAAACTCTTTTCAATATCAAGTCGGGCAATTCAACAAGATTCCCGACATCCTGAACGAATGCTCGTCGTAAACTTCAGTAGGCGGCCGCACCCCCGATACCGTCGACGAAGTGTACCAAGGCGGAACACCGCCACCGCGAGCACCCAAACGAATGCTTTCGGCGACGGGGTTCTCCTACAGTCACTTGGTTGGGGCTATGGAGTGAGGCTGTCTATTAAGTTTACCCGGCGAGTATCCGCGTACGCTACGTGATTGCGACGGACTTTTGATCACATCAAAATTCCGTGGCAACCGATCAAGTGAGACTAAACTGCTATGTTTATAACATTCATTCAGTTATCTCATAACAGCTTGTGAATTCCAATTATTGTATCACGTTCCAGATAATTAGAAAATGTTAAACTTTCCGATCGAACATTCAAACACCCAAGTTTTCCCGATACAGCTCAACACATGAAATAAGTCTAAAAACATTCAGTTCGTGCCTCAGTACCAACGGTCCAGCCGTAGAAGGGTCAAGCCAACGCCTCATATGTGGCACGCCGTACTGCCCCAAACCCTAAGGTTCAAAGGGCAGTTCAAGACGGTCACATAATCGAGTTAAGGTTTGTTGTCTTCTAGAGGGTCCATCGAGTTACTTGCACTACTTAGAACGTCTTTAAACCACGGAAAAATCCAACACTTGGAAATTTCCCGACAGGGGGAAAATTGGGTATTTATATCCGGTCGAACTTTTTAACATATTCAAAAATTATCCGGAATCCACATAGACAAAATCTGATACTCCGATCGAAACACCGAATCCCCAAAACAACCCCAGAAAATTCAACTCTTGAATAAATATTAAAAATTCCCAGAAAATCCAGCATAATAAAATAGGAGTTACTGTGCAAACAGGGGAGGATGACGTCAACAACTTGCCGCGGAACCGCCGTAGAAGCCAGGCTTCTGCCGCGGTTCCGCCGCGGTTTGGACTGTTCATGAGTAAAATTTTGCACCGTAATTCTTATAATTCCCTGCTGAATTTTTTAAGCATTTTTAATCTGGAGAAAACCCAGTTTTTGAAAAAAGTCCAGAGAGCGGGTCGGATTAGGGTTTCGGGGTTTGTTCGGATTTGAAATTCCGTCTACGCATCGCCTAATGCTCTAGCTAGGCTCTGATACCACTGAAGGGTTCCTAGGCACGCTTATGAGGTCTCACAAGGCATCAACCATGCCAATTTCAAATTTTACGGGTGCCGAGAAACCCTAATACGGATTGTTAACTAGAATTTTAGGCGAACACAAGCAACTAGTTAACAATATAACTAAAAGAACGGAAATACAACCTTTGTAGATCCGGTCCTCCACCTCCATAGCTCCACAATGAAGTCTCCTCGCTGTCCAAATGGAATCCCGGGCTCTAGCGTCGGCTTCATCGGAGAAATGGGCGGACAAGGTCGTCGGCTTCGTGCCGAAGATGATCTACGTCGAGGCATCACAAGATCAAGCTCCCACTTCACCAAGTCATGAAACTTGTGAAGAAAACACCATATACTACTTGGCAAGTGGTAGAGGATGAAGAAATAGGAAGTGGGTTCACTTTAGAATTGGATTTCTCACTCATTTTCAAGAGTTGCCATTGATGGAGGCAAGCTTCTTCTTGAAGAAGAAGAAGAAGAAGAAAAAGAAGATGAAAATGTTATGATAAGTATATGTGAAAAAGAAATTAAAATGAATACTTATCATAATCAAACCATGGTCAAGTGTAGAGAATAAACTAGGGTTAGGTCAATGGTTAGGGTTAAGCATGAAGACAAAAATGGTGACTTAGTCAAAGCTTCATGAAGCTTCAACATGCATCCAAATAAAGCCACCATTTTTATTTTCTTTTGCCAAAAAGAAATAAATTGTTAGTTATATGTATGCCCTAGAGGCCATTACTGTACATTGGATGTATATTGTAGTGGATGCTGGGATATATATAGGTAGGACTTTCTTGCTCGACATGATAGTACGCTATCTGATTGCTCTTTATCTTAACATGTATACTTTCTGTCTCTCTGATTACATGTTGATAAAGCCCTTAGGATGTGTACTCGACTTCCAGGACTATGATGAAGATCATACTAGTGGGGCCTGGGTAGTCAATGAGTACATCCTTCATTGTTCCTAGTCGTGGGAGTATCGAGACGGGGCATCGATATTCCAGAGTAGACTAGCGTATATCTTCTCGACCCATGTGATGGGCGATGGATGATCCCATATCCATTGGTGTTTGACATCAGAGATGGTATACGGGTGCTCAGTGGAGACTGGGTACACTGAACGGACTCGCCGAGAACTCCCAGATGGTATTATACCTCACGTCAGATGGCAGTTCTCTGGTGACACTGTTACAGCTTAGTCTGTTGACCCTAGATCGTCATAGAGTCTTGTGTGTCTCCCACTGTGCTTGGATTTCCACCCAACCATGGCTCTACCGAGTCGTGCAAACAGGTGGTTTTTGGGCACAGTCCCGATTCACATGGAGGCAATGAGCGATAGGAGGGGATTCGTCTCTCCCGGTATTGGGGGTTGATGTTGCGCTATGCTCGACTGGCCATAACAGGAAATCCCTGGCTAGGGTTGCAGTGACCTACTGGTAAGTGTTATCAGTAGTTTCACACATGTCATGGACTTCACGTCGGCATGACTTATCGAGCTATTGGGGTCTGACGTTTACCACCCCTAGGCGAGATATGCGACATATCAGACGAACAGACCGGACTGTACGGTAAGTGTTACTGGTTGGATTCACAGGAGTGTGAGCGGGCTTGCTCGTCGATCTTCTGATCGCTCAATACCCGGGTGGCCGTTACGTTTAGCAGACCGCTTGCGGCTTGTGGGTGTTTGATATGATCATCACCTGCTGCCGGCGTATTGACGAGTCTTTAGAGTCCTACACAGAGGTTTCCTGGCTCAAGTAAAACGAAATAGGAGCGCATATGAGATATGTGCGGGGCCGAGAATAATGCGTGTATGCGATACCGTATTTCATTCTCGCGATGAATGTGTCGAATGGTTGTATGCGATATAACCTAGTTATCGAATCAAGGATTGATTCGATAAGCCAATACATTGGATACTAGCCGGTTATATGCGACATGACCGGATCATTGAATCAAGTGTTGATTTAATGATTTAATATATAATTATATATTTGATATATTACTTTGCATTAACTAGTATTGGTTCACTTTAAATGGATTTACTCACTTGGTTTGTGCACATTGTATATGTGATATATTTTGTGCACATGATTGTATCATGTTTGATGATACATTCTAGCTTGGGTTTGTGTAAAGAATTGACCATGGTTATATGAATGGTTAGGGTTTCATTTTATTTACTTATTCATTTATTTATTCTTTTTGTTTATTTTGGCAAAAGAAAATGATAAAGATAAATGAATGGTGGCTATGTTTGTTTTTAGTTGAAGATTCATGAAGCATTGACTTAGTCACCATTCTTGTCTCATGCTTAACCCTAACCACTTAAACTAACCCTAGTTCATTCTCTACACTTAACCAAGGGTTAGAATATGATAAGTATTATTTTTCTTTTCTATTTTATTAACTTATCATATTCATCTTCATTTTCTTCTTCATCTTGAACAAGAAGAAAAACTAGATTCCATCAATGGTGATTGATGAAAAAGAGTGAGAAATCCAATTCTAAAGTGAACCCACTTCCTATTTCTTCATCCTCTACCTCTTGCCAAGTAGTATAGGGTGTTTCCTTCATAAGTTTTCATGGCTTGGTGAAGGTGGAGCTTGATCTAGTGATGCCTCGACGTAGATCATCTTCGGCATCGTAGTCGATGACCTAGCCCGCTTTTTCTCCGATGAAGCCGACAATAGAGCCCGGGATCCGATGATCGCAGTGATGAGACTTCATCGCGGAGCCATGGAGGTGAAGAAACGGATCTACAAAGGTTGTATGTTCGTTTACTTTTAGTTAAGATGTTAACTAGTTTCTTTTTCGCCTAAACTTCTAGCCAACGATCCGTATTAGGGTTTCTCGGCACCCGTTAAATTAGAAATTGGCATGGTTGATGCCTTGTGAGACCTCACTAGAGTGCCTAGGAATTTTTCATTGGTATCAGAGCCTAGCTAGAGCCTTAGGCGAAGTCTAGATGGAGTTTGAAGTCCGATCGAACCGAAACCCCAATATTTCCATGCTCTCTGGACATTTTCTGAATTTGTGGATTTTTGAGAATTAAAAATATGCAGAAAAATCAGCAGGTATTTCTAAGAATTACTGTGAAATTCGAGCACCTAAGTCCACCAAAGCGCGGCGGAACCGCGGCATTAGCATGCTAATGCGGCGGTTCCGCGGCCCTTTAGTCTCTTCATGCATTGAATTTTGCACAGTAACTCCTACTTTGCAGTGCTGGTTTTCCTGGGAATTTTTAATATTTATTCAAGAGTTGAGTTTTCTGGGTTGTATTGGGAGTTCGTAGATTCGATCGGATTGTCTAATTTTGTCTATATGTTTTCCGGATAATTTTTGAATATGTTAAAAAGTTCGACCGGATATAAATACCCACTTTTTCCCCTGTCGGGAAATTTCCAAGTGTTGGATTTTTCCGTGGTTTAAAGACATTCTAAGTAGTGCAAGTAACTCGATGGACCCTCTAGAAGACAATAAACCTTAACTCGATTATGTGACTGTCTTGAACTGCCCTTTGAACCTTAGGGTTTGGGGTAGTACGGCATGCCACATGTGAGGCGTTGGCTTGACCCTTCTACGGCTGGACCGTTGGTACTGAGGCACGAAGTGAATGTTTTTAGACTTGTTTCATATGTTGACCTGTATCGGGAAAACTTGGGTGTTTGACTGTTCGATCGGAAAGTTTAACATTTTCTATTTATCCGGAATGTGATACAATAATTGGAATTCACAATAAGTTATGAGATAACTGAATGAATGTTATAAACATAGCAGTTTAGTCTCACTTGATCGGTTGCCACGGAATTTTGATGTGATCAAAAGTCCGTCGCAATCACGTAGCATACGTGGATACTCGCCGGGTAAACTTAATAGACAGCCTCACTCCATAGCCCCGACCAAGTGACTGTAGGAGAACCCCGTCGCCGAAAGCATCCGTTCGGGTGCTCCCGGGTAGCGGTGTTCCGCCTTGGTGCACTTCGTCGACGGTATCGGGGGTGCGACCGTCTACTGAAGTTTACGACGAGCATTCGATCAGGATGTCGGGAATCTTGTTGAATTTCCCGACTTAATATTGAAAAGTGTTTTCGATAATGAGACTAAAATGCGGGGTTTATAATTGCTAGGCATGCGATGTCTAAAGAATTCATTTGGTCAGGCATGCGATGTCTGAGGTGGTTGCGGATTCCAACTGTTGTAGTTTTACACTTTCTTTTCTGTAACCGTAAGTGTAATATGTGATATCGCCGGTTTCGTTGCTATATGTCAACGACAATTGGGATGCGCATATTTACTTACATTGATGACATGTGATGTTATGTGTTGCTGGATATGTTATATTGGATCGTCGTGTTTGAATAGCCGGGGTTTTTTATGTGAGATGAGTGTTTTTTCATTTTCATTCATGTAAAATACTTGTATGTAATATTCTTTTATTGGGGCACTTCCAGATTGCGGAAGATGTCACCCATTGTATATTATTTACTTTTCCGCATTAGGATAGACCCAAGGTAGGGAGCACAAGTAACCGGGTTCTGGGGTCCAGAGGGAGACCATCTCGAGGAGTCGAGTCCGGGTCTCCTAACCCTAGAATTGGTAGGGTTGCTAGCCGCTCTCGTAGGGGTCTTGGGGTGTGGGATTGGCTATTCATCACGACCGTGGAATCCGTGTTTTATACTGGCTCGTATTGAAAACACGGACGTCCTAGTATATCCAATATTTCATATGTTTCTTCTGCTGTGATTTATCTGTGATGTGATCATGTGATGTTCTGTGACAGATATTATATATAGTATATATGATATATTATATAGACGTTGCTTATGTTTTACACCCGCGCTAGTTCTGCCTCGCTCTGGCGTTAGTTACCTAACCTAACGGTGCAGACGGGACATCGAGGCGAATGCGGATGGCATAAGCGTACGTTATATTTATCTGTGATGGTTAGGTCGACTTAAATGATGGGATATTCATTAATGTGATTAATGAAAGAAAATAAACCTAATTGATGTTGTGGAATCGAATTTCAAAATAAAAACAGGTAGCTACAGTTCTTGCTTTGCATCGCGGTGTTCCTTGTAGAACATCCTGCACCTTATTCGATAGGGAAAGGACCGAGATCCCTTCACCGGGAGTGACTCCTTTAGCAGTAACTGGCAGATGCTACATCACTCGATTTGTCTTTTGATAGATTCTATAGTTTCCGCTTTGCACAGTGATATATATGATATATCCCGCACCTCATTCGACGAGGAAAGGGCCGACGATCCCTTCACCGGGAGTGACCCCTTTAGCAAAACTAGAAAAGCCTCAAAAACATTCCATTTAAAAACCATTTGATTCCGCAACGAGATCAAGTTCAAAGCATTAAAGGTTTTCATAAAAACCATTCGCAACCCTCCGTCATTTTAGGAAGTAGAGTACTTAGTATTCGTGCTGTGTTTGTTGACCATAGTCAAGGCACAGTGTACGGTAGCTAAGTGATGTCTTCCTACACCGCATATGATGCGATTAGTTAGGACAGTCGTGTGACTTTGTTGACCTTAGTTAAGGATCATGTGGGTGGGTCTAATTAATCACGAAATGACGGGTAGAACTTGACTAGTACTTATGATTTGTTGACCATAGTTAAGGTCATAGGTGCTAGGGGTAAAAACCATTATCGGGAGTTTCAAATGTTGAAACTTGCAATGAGATTGCATACCTTCTATATGATAGTTGGATCCCGATACCCACTGCGAGTAATTGTTACTCCTGGAAGAGTTTTGCACTTTGCAATTAGCCGATCAAGTAGGTGTCTAGAAAGGTGTCAACGGGGTTATGCCTCTGGGAAAACGAGGTTTACTGTAATTAGGTCCGTGCGAAAGCACAGGGAACCTCCCTCAAAGTACCGACACTGGCCTGGCTGAAAGATTGGCGAACTTGTAGAGTGTAATTAATCCCGGCTAGTCTTTCCTTTTAAGGTTTGAAGGAAGATTTGATAAAAACAGTGGGAGCCATCCTGATTAGATAAAATAAATAACCAATCTATTCTTGCAAGAGCGCACGCTGAGTGTTTTCTTCTCTCTCTCTCCAGGTAGCGACAATATCACGCCTTAATCAAGATAATAATATGGATGTATTGACCGAACCCGCTTGTTATACTGAGCTGGGGAAAGTTGGTCCCGCTCCAGCTTATAATTGTTATAAGACAGAGTAGGAAATAGGGAATACCAGAATTCCTATGCCGCCCAAACGAAGAAAGTGCATATGATGCATCTCCTTCGGGTATGTTCATTACAAAGAACTGTTTCTCAGTATTCTCTGCATCCTGAGTATTGGATACCGGATCAGGATCCCAGATATGTAATCTGTTACATAGGGCTACAAAAAGGTAGAAAAACTGAGAATGGGTGATAAGTTTCATGAGACAGAAAACGGGGCAAGTGTTGCAGCCAGGTCTGTTGGTCACTGTCACCCTGTATTACCAATACATTGATTCTGAACAAATGCTATTAGATACCGAACCAGATATACAAAATCATATCAGTCTCTTTATTAGTAAAGAAATGATAAAATTTTGTATTGATGGATAATGTTTTGAACATTTCCTATATCAAAAGTTGATCGGTTCAGGCACGTTATCTAAAAGCATTGACGTTCTAAATCAAACTACAGTTCTTTGGTATACAGAACACACACAAAAGGAAGAGTTCAGAAATGAACGGATCCTTCTTGAGGTATTGTAGACTAGGTCACATCAATGCGACCCGACTGGCTGAAGTTACATTTTAGATGCATATTTAAATTAGTTTGAATTTACATCTTGTGAAACTTGCCAGTCATGTCACAAAGATTAGATGACCATAGCTCCGTTTACTGAAAACAAAGAAAGAGTTAGTAAACTCTTGGGACTGATGCATGATGATGTATGTAAAGTCTCCTGTTTACATATGCCAGGACTGGTTCTTTATACTTCATTACATTCTCTGATAATCCATCAAGATTCAGTCATATGTTCCTGTTGAAACATAAGTCCGAACCTTTTGAGATATTCACAGAATATAAGTTAGAAGTAGAGAACCAATAACCGGGTATAAGTATTATGTCCTATGATGAGATCAGGGAGGAGAATACTTGTGCATGGCATTCTTGGACTATTCTAAAGGAAAATGAGATTCTTTCTCAGTATTACTCCTTTGAATACACCACAGCACAACGGTGTATCAGGGCGGAGCAATCACACAATATTAGATATGGTGTGCTCTATGATGAGTATTACTGAGTTACCTATTTCCTTTTGGGTGTTATGCGCTTGGGAAGCTGCATACCTATTGAATTAGGTTCGAATCAGATCACTGCCTACCATTCCATATGAGATATGGTATGGGAGGAGCCTATATCTTAAGTTAGTTAAGATTTGGGGTTGTCCAGCCTATGTCTAAAAAGCAAAATCTGGACAAGCTCGAGGCAAGGTCAGTTATGTAGAACTGGAAAGGTTCCATCTATACAATCAAAAGCTGATGATTTGGTAGAACCAAAGGATTCAATAGTTCCCGACGAACCTCAGCCTCTCCGCCGATCTGGTAGGGTTCCTCATCCGCCTGAGAGATACCTCGGTTTCTCGATGACAGTAGGAGCGAAAATTGCATCATGAGATGATGACCCAACCAGTTTCGAGCAGGCCATCAAGAGTAGGGACTCTGTAAGAATGGCTGGATGCTTAGCGATCTGAGATGGAATCCATGTACACCAGCAAAGTATGGACTTTGGTTTCTATATCTGAAGGGTTAAATCCCCATCAGGAGCAAGTATATCTTGAGAAGATTACTTGGTATAGATGGAAAAGTTGAGACTTTCAAAGCTAGGCTTATTAAAGGTTTTGGTCATCAACCAAGCATGGATAATGATGAAACCTTTTCCAAGTGACTATGCTTAAGTCCATCCGGATCCTACTTGACATTGCTACATACCATGACTACGATATCTAGTGGTTGGGTGCCCTGACTGCTTTTCTAAATACTGATTTAGAAGAGAAAGTCTATAAGAACACAGCCAGAGGGCTTCGTAAACAGTGGGAGCAGCGGAAACGTGTGCAAGTTGCTTTATAGAATAAAGCAGGCATCGCGGAGTTGGAACATCTGTTTTGATGTGGTAATCAAAGAGTTTGACTTCATCAAAATGGTAGATGAACCTTGTATGTACAAAAGGGTTGTATGGAGTATGGTAATGATCCTCGTAGAGTACGTGGATGACATACTCTTGATAGGAAAGGAGTTTCCTATGCTACGATCGGTCGATCTCCTCTTATCACATAGATTCTCCATATAGGATCAAAGTGATACCTCCTAAATCCTGAGTTTTCATCTATGAGATAGATGTAATTGGATGCTAGGATTCTCACTAGATGTAGTGAGATGGTATCAATCGATCCTGGGGAGAATCACTGGAAGAGTTCCAGGGTGATAAAGATGACTGAATGTCAGTCACAGGCACTGTCTTTACCTTCAGTAAAGGGACGGTATGTTGGAAGAGTTCCAAGCTAGATACCGTGGCAAACTAGACGATAAAGGCTGGTAACATCGCTATTTAAGATACTACCAAAGAGGCAGTTTGGGTGTATATTGGTTCATAAGATGAACTAGGTTCCTGCCATTGTATGACAATGGAAGTGTGGCTTTGGCCCTGGAACCCTGGTCCCATCAGTGACCCAGACATGTTCTGAGGAAGTATCACCTGATCATGGAGATAGTTGATCTCCGGGGTGATCGAGGTTAGGAGAGTAGACTCAGGGGACAACACGGCGGATCCACTCACGAAGGCCTTTTCCCAGAGAGAGACTCATAGGGGATGGTTGAGTATGTGATACTGCAACCACTGCTACAGATGGCCCTAGTGCAAGTGGGAGATTGTTAGTTATATGTATGCCCTAGAGGCCATTACTGTACATTGGATGTATATTGTAGTGGATGCTGGGACATATATAGGTAGGACTTTCTTGCTCGACATGATAGTACGCTATCTGGTTGCTCTTTATCTTAACATGTATACTTTCCGTCTCTCTGATTACATGTTGATAAAGCCCTTAGGATGTGTACTCGACTTCCAGGACTATGATGAAGATCATACTAGTGGGGCCTGGGTAGTCAATGAGTACATCCTTCATTGTTCCTAGTCGTGGGAGTATCGAGACGGGGCATCGATATTCCAGAGTAGACAAGCGTATATCTTCTCGACCCATGTGATGGGCGATGGATGATCCCATATCCATTGGTGTTTGACATTAGAGATGGTATACGGGTGCTCAGTGGAGACTGGGTACACTGAACGGACTCGCCGAGAACTCCCAGATGGTATTATACCTCACGTCAGATGGCAGTTCTCTGGTGACACTGGTACAGCTTAGTCTGTTGACCCGAGATCGTCATAGAGTCTTGTGTCTCTCCCACTGTGCTTTGATTTCCACCCAACCACGGCTCTACTGAGTCGTGCAAACAGGTGGTTTTTGGGCACTGTCCCGATTCACATGGAGGCAATGAGCGATAGGAGGGGATTCGTCTCTCCCGGTATTGGGGGTTGATGTTGCGCTATGCTCGACTGGCCATAACAGGAAATCCCTGGCCAGGGTTGCAGTGACCCACTGGTAAGTGTTATCAGTAGTTTCACACATGTCATGGACTTCACGTCAGCATTGTTAGTTATATGTATGCCCTAGAGGCCATTACTGTTCATTGGATGTGTATTGTAGTGGATGCTGGGACATATATAGGTAGGACTTTCTTGCTCGACATGATAGTACGCTATCTGGTTGCTCTTTATCTTAACATGTATACTTTCTGTCTCTCTGATTACATGTTGATAAAGCCCTTAGGATGTGTACTCGACTTCCAGGACTGTGATGCAGATCATACTAGTGGGGCCTGGATAGTCCATGAGTACATCCTTGAAATGTTCCTAGTCGAGGGAATATCGAGACGGGGCATCGATATTCCAGAGTAGACTAGAGTATATCTTCTCGACCCATGCGATGGGCGATGGATGATCCCATATCCATTGGTGTTTGACATCGGAGATGGTATGCGGGTGCTCAGTGGAGACTGGGTACACTGAACGGACTCGCCGAGAACTCCCAGATGGTATTATACATCACGTCAGATGGCAGTTCTCTGGTGACACTGGTACAGCTTAGTCTGTTGACCCGAGAACGTCATAGAGTCTTGTGTGTCTCCCACTGTGCTTTGATTTCCACCCAACCACGGCTCTACTGAGTCGTGCAAACAGGTGGTTTTTGGGCACTGTCCCGATTCACATGGAGGCAATGAGCGATAGGAGGGGATTCGTCTCTCCCGGTATTGGGGGTTGATGTTGTGCTATGCTCGACTGGCCATAACAGGAAATCCCTGGCCAGGGTTGCAGTGATATACTGGTAAGAGTTATCAGTAGTTTCACGAATGTTATGGACCTCAAGTCGGCATGACTTATCGAGCTATTGGGGTCTGACGTTTACCACCCCTAGGCGAGATATGCGACATATCAGACGAACAGACCGGACTGTACGGTAAGTGTTACTGGTTGGATTCGCAGGAGTGTGAGCGGCCTTGCTCGTCGATCTTCTGATCGCTCAATACCCGGGTGGCCGTTACATTTAGCAGACCGCTTGCGGCTTGTGGGTGTTTGATATGATCATCATCTGCTGCCGGCGTATTGACGAGTCTTTAGAGTCCTACACAGAGGTTTCCTGGCTCAAGCGAAACGAAATAGGAGCGCATATGAGATATGTGCGGGACCGAGAATAATGCGTGTATATGATACCGTATTTCATTCTCGCGATGAATGTGTCGAATGGTTGTATGCGATATAACCTAGTTATCGAATCAAGGATTGATTCGATAAGCCGATACATTGGATACTAGCCGGTTATATGCGATATAACCGGATCATTGAATCAAGTGTTGATTTAATGATTTAATGTATAATTTTATATTTGATATATCACTTTGTATTAACTAGTATTGGTTCACTTTAAATTGATTTTCTCACTTGGTATGCACAAGTTGTATATGTGATATACTTTTGTGCACAAGATTGTATTATGTTTGATGATACATGCAAGCTAGGGTTTGTGTAAAGAATTGACCATGGTTATATGAATGGTTAGGATTTCATTTTATTTGCTTATTTATTTATTCATTTATTCTTTATTGAAAGAAATAAAATAGTGGCGAAGTTTGGATAATCTTTGAAGCTTCATGAAGCTTTGAATGGTTGACTATTTTGTTTGTTTCCTTAACCTTAACCATTCACTTTAACCTTAGTTTGTTCTCTACATCTAACCATAGTTGACATTATGATAAGAATGATTTATTTTTCTATTTTAAAATATCTTATCATAATTCTTTATCTTCTTCTTCTTCATCTTCAAGTTGAAGAAAGCTTGCACCTTTAATGGCAACTAGTCAAAACAAGTGAGAAATCCAAATCTAAAGTCTACCCATTTCCTATTTCTTCATCCTCTACTACTTTCCATGTAGTAGAGTGTGTTGTCTTCACAAGTTTCTTGACTTGGCGAAGGCGGAGCTCGAGTTTTGTGATGCCTCGACGTAGATCATCTTCGGCATCGAACCGACGATCAAGCCCGCCCATTTCTTCGACGAAGCCGATACTTGAGTTCGGGGTTCGATTTGGACAGCGGAGGGAGATCATCGTGGAGCTTAGGAATTGGCGGACCGGATCTACAAAGGTTGTAGCCCCTTTCCTTTAGATACATTTCCGTTTACTTGTATGCTTTGCCTAGATATCTAGTAAACGATCCGTATTAGGGTTTGTAGGCACCCGTAAAATTTGATTTGTGCATGATTGATCACATGTGAGACTTCATATGAGTGCCTAGGAACCCTAAGTAGTGGTATCAGAGCCTAGCCAGAGCCTTAGGCGAAGTCCCGACGGAATTAGAAGTCCGATCGACCCAAAACCCAAACCTAAAAATGCTCTCTGGACTTTTTTGAAATTCGTGGTTTTTTCGAAATTAAAAATATGTAGAAATATCAGCAGGTAATCCTAAGACTTACTGTGAAATTCGAGGGATTGAATCCACAAAGGCAGCGTGGATCCGCGGCCCTACAGTAGGCTCATGCGGCGGATCCGCGGCGCTTTTGTCGCTTTGTGCAGCCAATTTTGCACAGTAGTTCTTATCTTTCTGTGTTGGTTTTCCTGGGGATTTTTAATAATTTTTCCAGAGTTGCATTTTCTGGGTTGTATTGGGGACTCGGTGTATTCGATCGGACTGTCTAATTTTGTCGGTGTGCTTTTCCGGGTATTTTTAGAATATGTTAAAAAGTTCGACCGGATATAAATACCCACTTTTTCCCCTGCCGGGAAATTTCCAATTGTTGGATTTTTCCGTAGTTTAACGACGTTCTAAGTAGTGCAAGTAACGCGATGGACCCTCTAAAAGACAACAAACCTTAACTCGATTATATGACCGTCTTGAACTGCCCTTTGAACCTTCGGGTTTGGGGCAGTACGGCGTGCCACATGTGAGGCGTTGGCTTGACCCTTCTACGGCTGGACCGTTGGTACTGAGGCACGAACTGAATGTTGTTAGACTTATTTCATGTGTTGATCTGTATCGGGAAAACTTGGGTGTTCGATTGTTCGATCGAAAAGTTTAGCATTTTCTATTTATCCGGAATGTGATACAATAATTGGAATTCACAAATTGTTATGAGATAACGGAATGAATATTATAAACGTAGCAGTTTAGTCTCACTTGATCGGTTGCCACGGAGTTTTGATATGATCAAAAGTCCGTCGCAATCACGTAGCGTACGCGGATACTCGCCGGGTAAACTTAATAGACAGCCTCACCCCATAGCCCCGACCAAGTGACTGTAGGAGAACCCCGTCGCCGAAAGCATCCGTTCGGGTGCTCCCGGTAGCGGTGTTCCGCCTTGGTGCACTTCGTCGACGGCGTCGGGGGTGCGGTCGCCTACTAAAGTTTGCGACGAGCATTCGATCAGAATGTCGGGAATCCTGTTGAATTGCGCGACTTGATATTGAAAAGTGTTTTCGATAATGAGACTAAAATGCGGGGTTTATAATTGTTAGGCATGCGATGTCTAAGTAATTCATTTGGTCAGGCATGCGATGTCTGAGGAGGTTGCGGATTCCAACTGTTGTAGTTTTACATTTTCTTTTCTGTGACCGTAAGTGTAATATGTGATATCGCCGGTTTCGTTGCTATATGTCAACGACAATTGGGATGCGCATATTTACTTACGTTGATGACATGTGATGTTATGTGTTGCTGGATATGTTATATTGGATCGTCGTGTTTGAATAGCCGGGGGGTTTTTATGTGAGATGAGTGTTTTTTATTTTCATTCATGTAAAAACTTGTATGTAATATTCTTTTATTGGGGCACTTCCAGATTGCGGAAGTTGTCACCGTTGATGTATATTATTTACTTTTCTGCACTAGGATAGACCCAAGGAGGGGAGCACACGTAACCGGGTTCTGGGGTCCAGTGGGAGACCAACTCGAGGAGTCGAGTCCGGGTCTCCTAACCCTAGAATTGGTAGGGTTGCTTGCCGCTCTCGTAGGGGTCTAGGGGTGTGGGATTGGCTATTCATCACGACCGTGGAATCCGTGTTTTGTACTGGCTCGTATTGAAAACACGGACGTCCTAGTATATCCAATATTTCATATGTTTCTTCTGCTGTGATTTATCTGTGATCATGTGATGTTCTGTGACAGGTATTACATATAGTATATATGATATATTATATAGACGTTGCTTATGTTTTACACCCGCGCTAGCCCTGCCCCGCTCTGGCGTTAGTTACCTAACCTAACGGTGCAGACGGGACATCGAGGCGAATGCGGATGGCATAAGCGTACGTTATATTTATCTGTGATGGTTAGGTGGACTTAAATGATGGGATATTCATTAATGAGATTAATGAAAGAAAATAAACCTAATTGATGTTGTGGAATCGAATTTCAAAATAAAAACAGGTAGCTACAGTTCTTGCTTTGCATCGCGGTGTTCATTATAGAACATCCTGCACCTTATTCGATAGGGAAAGGACCGAGATCCCTTCACCGGGAGTGACTCCTTTAGCAATAACTGGCAGATGCTACAACCCTCGGTTTGTCTTTGATCGCTTCTATAGTTTCCGCTTTGCACAGTGATATATATGATATATCCCGCACCTCATTCTACGAGGAAAGGGCCGACGATCCCTTCACCGGGAGTGACCCCTTTAGCAAAACTAGAAAAGCCTCGAAAACATTCCATTTAAAACCATTTAATTCCGCAACGAGATCAAGTTCAAAGCGTTAAAGGTTTTCACAAAAACCATTCGCAACCCTCCGTCATTTTAGGAAGTAGAGTACTTAGTATTCGTGCTGTGTTTGTTGACCATAGTCAAGGCACAGTGTACGGTAGCTAAGTGATGTCTTCCTACACAGCATATGATGCGATTAGTTAGGACAGTCATGTGGCTTTGTTGACCTTAGCCAAGGGTCATGTGGGTGGGTCTAATTAATCACGAAATGACGGGTAGAACTTGACTAGTACCTATGATTTGTTGACCTTAGCCAAGGTCATAGGTGCTAGGGGTAAAAACCATTGTCGGGAGTTTCAAGTGTTGAAACTTGCAATGAGATTGCATACCTTCTATATGATAGTTGGATCCCGATACCCACTGCGAGTAATTGTTACTCCTGGGAGAGTTTTGCACTTTGCAATTAGCCGATCAAGTAGGTGTCTAGAAAGGTGTCAATGGGGTTACGCCTCTGGGAAAACGAGGTTTACAGTAATTAGGTCCGTGCGAAAGCACGGGGAACCTCCCTCAAAGTACCGACACTGGCCTGGCTGAAAGATTGGCGAACTTGTAGAGTGTAATTAATCCCGGCTAGTCTTTCCTTTTAGGGTTTGAAGGAGGATTTGATAAAAACAGTGGGAGCCATCCTGATTAGATAAAATATATAACCAATCTGATCTTGAAAGAGCGCACGCAGAGTGTTTTCTTCTCTCTCTCTCCTGGTAGCGACCATATCACGCCTTAATCAAGATAATAAAATGGATGTATTGACCAAACCCGCTTGTTATTCTGAGCTGGGGAACGTTGGTCCCGCTCCAACTTATAATTGTTATAAGACAGAGCAGGAAATAGGGAATACCAGAATTCCTATGCCGCCCAAACGAAGAAAGTGCATATGATGCATCTCCTTCGGGTGTGTTCATTACAAAGAACTGTTTCTCAGTATCCTCTGCATCCAGGGTATATGATACCGGATCAAGATCCCAGATATGTAATCTGTTACATAGGGCTACAAAAAGGTAGAAAAACTGAGAACGGGTGATAAGTTTCATGAGACAGAAACCGGGGCAAGTGTTGAAGCCAAGTCTGTTAGTCACTGTCACCCTGTATTACGAATACATTGATTCTGAACAAATGCTATTAGATACCGAACCTGATATACAAAATCATATCAGTCTCTTTATTAATAAAGAAATGATATAATTTCGTATTGTTGGATAATGTTTTGAACATTTCCTATATCAAAAGTTGATCGGTTCAGGCACGTTATCTAAAAGCATTAACGTTCTAAATCAAACTACAGTTCCTTGTATACAGAACACACACAAGAGGAAGAGTTCAGAAATGAATGATTCGTTCTTGAGGTATTGTAGACTAGGTCACATCAATGCGACCCGACTGGCTGAAGTTACATTTAGATGTATATTTAAATCAGTTTGAATTTACATATTGTGAAACTTGCCAGTCATGTCACAAAGATAAGATGACCATAGCTCCGTTTACTGGAAACAGAGAAAGAGTTAATGAACTCTTGGGACTGATACATGATGATGTATGTAAGGTCTCCTGTCTACACATGCCAGGACTGTTCTTTATACTTCATTATATTCTCTGATAATCTCTCAAGATTCAGTTGTATGTTCCTGCTGAAATATAAGTCCGAAGCTTTTGAGGTATTCACAGAATATAAGTTAGAAGTAGAGAACCAATAACCGGGTATAAGTTTTATGTCCTTTGATGAGATCAAGGAGGAGAATACTTGTGCATGGAATTCCTGGATTATTCTAAAGGAGAATGAGATTCTCTCTCAGCATTACTCCTCCAAATAACCATAGCACATTGGTGTATCGGGGCGGAGCAATCACACCCTATATGATAAGGTGTGCTCTATGATGAGTACTACTGAGTTACCTGTTTCCTTTTTGGGAGTTATGCGCTTGAGAAGCTGCATACCTATTGAATAGGGTTCTAATCAAATCACTGCCTACCATTCCATATGAGATATGGTATGGGCAGATCCTATCTCTTAAGTAAGTTAAGATTTGGGATTGTCCGTCCTATGCCAAAAGCAAAATCCGGACAAGATCGAGGCAGGATCAGTTCTGTAGAACTGGAAAGGTTCCAGCTATACAAAACTGCAGTTGATGATTTGACAGAACCATAAGATTCTATAGTTCCCGACGAACCTCAGCCTCTCCGCCGATCTAGTAGGGTTCCTCATCCGCCTGAGAGATACCTCGGTTTCTCGATGACAGTGGGAGCAAGGATTGCATCATGAGATGATGACCCAACTATTTTCGAGCAGGCCATCGAGAGTAGGGACTCCGTAAGAATGGCTGGATGCTTAGCAATCTGAGATGGAATCCATGTACACCAGCAAAGTATGGACTTTAGCTGCTATATCTGAAGGGTTAAATCCCCATCAGGAGCAAGTATATCTTGAGAAGATTACTTGGTGTAGATGGAAAAGTTGAGACTTTCAAAGCTAGACTTGTTAAAGATTTTCGTCATCGACCAGGCGTGGATAATGATGAAACCTTTTTCCAGTAGCTATGCTTAAGTCTATCCAGATCCTACTTACCACGGCTACATACCATGACTATGATATCTGGTGGTTGGGTGCCATGACTGCTTTTCTAAATACTGATTTAGAAGAGAACGTCTATAAGAACACAGCCAGAGGTCTTCGTAAACAGTGGGAGCAGCGGAAACGTGTGCAAGTTGCTTTACATAATGAAGCAGGCATCGCGGAGTTGGAACGTCTGTTTTGATGTGATAGTCAAAGTGTTTGACTTCATCAAAATGGTAGACGAACCTTGTATATACAAAAGGGTAGTAGAGAGTAAGGTGGTCATCTTCGTATTGTACGTAGACAACATACTCTTGATAGGAAAAGAGTTTCCTATACTACGATCGGTCAATCTCCTATTATCACTAGGATTCTCCAAATAGGATCAAAGTGATACCTCCTAAATCCTGAGTTTTCACCTATGAGATAGATGTAATTGGATGCTAGGATTCTCACTAAATGTAGTGAGATGGTATCAATCGATCCTGGGGAGAATCACTGGAAGAGTTCTAGGGTGATAAAGACGACTGAATGTCAGTCACAGGCACTGTCTTTACCCTCAGTAATGGGACGGTATGTTGGAAGAGTTCCAAGCTCGATACCGTGGCAAACTAGACGATAAAGGCTGGTAACATCGCTATTAAAGATACTACCAAAGAGGTAGTTTGGGTGTATATTGGTTCATAAGATGAACTACGTTCCTGCCATTGTATGACAATGGAAGTGTGGCTTAGGCCCTGGAACCCTGGTCCCATCAGTGACCCAGACATATTCTGAGGAAGCATCACCTGATCATGGAGATAGTTGATCTCCGGGGTGATCGAGGTTAGGAGAGTAGATTCAGAGGACAACACGGCGGATCCACTCACGAAGGCCTTTTCCCAGAGAGAGACTCATATGGGATGGTTGAGTATTAGATACTGCAACCACTGCTACAGATGGCCCTAGTGCAAGTGGGAGATTGTTAGTTATATGTATGCCCTAGAGACCATTACTGTACATTGGATGTGTATTGTAGTGGATGTTGGGACATATATAGGTAGGACTTTCTTGCTCGACATGATAGTACGCTATCTGGTTGCTCTTTATCTTAACATGTATACTTTCTGTCTCTCTGATTACATGTTGATAAAGCCCTTAGGATGTGTACTCGACTTCCAGGACTGTGATGCAGATCATACTAGTGGGGCCTGGATAGTCCATGAGTACATCCTTGAAATGTTCCTAGTCGAGGGAATATCGAGACGGGGCATCGATATTCCAGAGTAGACTAGCGTATATCTTCTCGACCCATGCGATGGGCGATGGATGATCCCATATCCATTGGTGTTTGACATCGGAGATGGTATGCGGGTGCTCAGTGGAGACTGGGTACACTGAACGGACTCGCCGAGAACTCCCAGATGGTATTATACCTCACGTCAGATGGCAGTTCTCTGGTGACACTGGTACAGCTTAGTCTGTTGACCCAAGATCGTCATAGAGTCTTGTGTGTCTCCCACTGTGCTTTGATTTCCACCCTACCACGGCTCTACTTGTAGGGTTCCTAGGCATCCTAATGAGGTCTCACAAGGCATCAACCATGCCAATTTCAAAAAATCTAGGTGCCGAGAAACCCGACTACGGATCGTTTGCTAGAAAACTAGGCGAAAAGATAACTAGTTAACACTTAACTAAGGGAATACGGAAATACAACCTTTGTAGATCCGGTGCTCCACCTCCATTGCTCCGCAACGAAGTCCTCTCCACTGTCCAAATCAAATCCGGGCTCTAGCGTCGGCTTCGTCGGAGAATGGGCAAGCTAGGTCGTCGATGTCCATGCCGAAGATGATCTACGTCGAGGCATTGCTAAATCAAGCTCCGACTTCACCAAGTCAAGAAACTTGTGAAGAAAACACACTCTACTACTTGGCAAGAGGTAGAGGATGAAGAAATAGGAAGTGGGTTAACTTTAGTTTTGGATTTCTCACTCTTTTCCAACAATCACCATTGATGGAGCTTGGTTTTCTTCAAAGAAGAATGAAGAAGAAGAAGAGCAAGAAGAAGATAAGTATTATGATAAGAATAAAAGAACAAATAAAATCCATTCTTATCATAATTCTCACCATGGTTAGGTGTAGAGAATTAACTTGAGTTAATTGAATTGGTTAGGGTTAAGCATGAGACAAAATGGTGACTAAGTCAAAAGTTCATGAAGCTTCTTGAAAGAAAACAAAAGAAGCCACCATTCTATTTTATGCAATTTATTTTCCAAAAATAAAAACAAATGAATAAATGAATAATCAAATAAAAACCCTAACCAAGGTTTAATTCTTTACACAAACCCTAATTTGCATGTATCATCAAATATGATACAAACAAGTGCACAAAATCATATCGCATATGCAATGCGCACAACCGAGCGAGAAAATCCATTTAAAGTGAACCGATACTAGTTAATGCAAAGTAATATATCAAATATATAATTATGCATTAAATCATTAAATCAACGCTTGATTTAACGATCCGGTCATGACGCACATAACCGACTGGTATCATGAGTAACATCTTATCGAATCAACACTTGATCCGATAACCCGGCTATATCGCATATAACCGATCAATGTCACATCGCGAGAATCGAATACAGTATCACATACTCGTATTATTCTCGGTCCCGCACATATCTCATATGCGCTCCTATTTCGTTTCGCTTGAGCCAGGAAACCTCTGTGTAGGACTCTAAAGACTCGTCAATACGCCGGCAGCAGGTGATGATCATATCAAACACCCACAAGCCGCAAGCGGTCTGCTAAACGTAACGGCCACCCGGGTATTGAGCGATCTGAAGATCAACGAGCAAGCCCGCTCACACTCCAGTGAATCCAACCAGTAACACTACCGTACAGTCCGGTCTGATCGTCTGATATGTCGCATATCTCGCCTAGGGGTGGTAAACGTCAGACCCCAATAGCTCGATAAGTCGTGTCGATATGAGGTCTATAACTGTTCGAGAAACTACTGGTAACACTTACCAGTAAATCTCAGCAACCCTGGCCAGGGATTTCCTGTTATAGCCAATCGAACACAGCGCAACATCAACCCCCTATACCGGGAGAGACGAATCCCCTCCTATCGCTCATTGCCTCCATGTGACTCGGGACTGTACCCAAAAACCACCGTTTTGCACGCCCTCTTGGACGTGGTAAGAAGGAAATCAAAGCACAGTGGGAACCACACAAGACTCTATGACGATCTCGGGTCAACAGACTACTCTGTACCAGTGTCACCAGAGAACTGCCATCTGACGTGAGGTATAATACCATCTGGGAGTTCTCGGCGAGTCCGTCCAGTGTACCCAGTCTCCACTGAGCACCCGTATATCATCTCTGATGTCAAACACCGATGGATATGGGATCATCCATCGCCCATCTGTATGGGTCGAGAAGGTACACGCTAGTCTACTCTGGTATATCGATGCCCCGTCTCGACACACCCTCGACTAGCGACTTTGAAGGATGTACTTATGGACTACCATGTCCCCACTAGTATGATCCGCATCATAGTCCAGGTAGTCAAGCACATATCCTAAGGGCTTTACCAACATGTAACAGAGAGACAATCAGCATACACGTTAAGGTAAAGGGTAACCAGATAGCATACTATCATGTCGAGCAAGAAAGTCCTCCCTATATATGTCCCTGCATCCACTACAATATACATCCAATGTACAGTAATGGCCTCTAGGGCATTCATATAACTAACAATCTCCCACTTGCACTAGGGCCATCTGTAGCAGTGGTTTGAAGTATCTCATACTCAACCATCCCATAAAAGTCTCTCTCTGGGAACAGGCCTTTGTGAGTGGATCCGCTGTGTTGTCCTCCGAGTCTTCTCTCCTGACCTCGATCCCCTGGAGCTCAACCATCTCCATGATCAGGTGATACTGCCTTAGAATATGTCTGGATCACTGATGGGACCGGCGTTCCTCGGCATAAGCCACAACTCCATTGTCTCACAATGGTAGGAACGTAGTTCATCTCATGAACTAATATACACCCAAACATCCTCTTTGGTAGTATCTTAAGTAGCGATGTATCCTGCCTTTATCGTTTAGTATGCCACGGTATCTAGCTTGGAACTCTTCCAACATACCGTCCCTTTACTGAGGGTATAGACAATGCCTGTGACTGACATTCAGTCGTCTTTATCACCCTGGAACCCTTCCAGTGATTATCCCTTGGATCGATTGATACCATCTCACTACTACTAGTGAGATACCTAACATCCAATTAGATCTATCTCATAGATCCAAAATCCAGGATTTAGTAGGTATCACTTTGATCCTAAGTGGAGAATCATTGTGATAAGCGGAGATTGATCGAGCGTAGCATAGGAAACTCCTTCCCTATCAAGAGTATGTCATCCACGTACTCTACGAGGATCGTTACCATACTCCCTACTACCTTTTTGTTTATACAAGGTTCATCTACCATTTTGATGATGTCAACTTCTTTGAGTAATCCATCAAAACAGATGTTCCAACTCCGCGATGCCTGCTTTATCCTATAAAGCATCTTGCACACGTTTCCGCTGCTCCCACTGTCTACGAAGCCCTCTGGCTGTGTACTTATAGACACACTCTTCTAAATCATCATTTAGAAAAGCAGTCAAGAGACCCAATCGCCAGATATCATAGTCATGGTATGTAGCCGTGGCAAGTAGTATCTGGATGGACTTAAGCATAGATATTGGAAAAGGTTTCATCATTAGCCACGCCTGGTCGATGACGAAAACCTTTATCAAGTCTAGCTTTGAAAGTCTCAACTTTTCCATCTACACCAAGTAATCTTCTCAAGATATACTTTCTCCTGATGGGGATTTAACCCTTCAGATATTGCAACCAAAGTCCATACTTTGTTGGTGTATAAGGATTCCATCTCAGTTCACTAAGCATCCAGCCATTCTTACAGAGTCCCACTCCTGATGGCCAGCTCGAAACTAGTTGGGTCATCATCTCATGATGCAGTCCTCGCTCCCACTGTCATAGAGAAACCGAAGTATCTCTCAGGTGGGTGAGGAACCCTACTAGATCGGCGGAGAGGTTGAGGTTCGTTGGTAACTATTGAATCCTTTGGTTCTTTCAAATCATCAGCTGCATTTTGTATAGCTGGAACCTTTCCAGTTCTACATAACAAACCATGCCTTGAGCTTGTCCGGATTATGCTTTTAGACATAGCCCGGACAACCCCAAATCTTAACTATCTTAAGAAATGGGCTCTTCCTTTTCCATATCACATATGAAGTGGTAGGCAACTGATTTGATTGGAACCCTATTCAATAGGTATGCAACTTCGTAAGTGCATAACTCCCAAAAGGAAAAAGGTAACTCAGTATTACTCATCATAGAGCACACCATATCAAATAGGGTGTATCTGCTCCGCCCCGATACACCATCGTGCTATGGTGTATACGGAGGAGTAATGCTGAGAGAGAATCTCATTCTCCTTTAGAATAGTCCTGGAATTCCGTGCTCAAGTATTCTCCTCCTTGATCTCATCAAAGGACATAATACTTATACCCGCATTTTGGTTCTCTACTTCTAACTTATATTCTGTGAATATCTCAAAAGGTTCGGACTTGTGTTTCAACAGGAACATAGGTCTGAATCTCGAAAGATCATCAGAGAATGTAATGAAGTATAAAGAATCAGTCCTGGCATGTGTAGACAGGAGACCTTACATACATCATCATGTATCAGTCCCAAGAGTTCATTAACTCTTTCTCTGTTTCCAGTAAACGGAGCTATGGTTATCTTATCTTTGTGACATGACTGGCGAGTTTCACAAGATGTAAATTCAAACTAATTTAAATATGCATCTTTATGTAACTCTAGCTAGTCGGGTCACATTGATCTGACCTAGTCTACAATACCTCAAGAAGGATTCGTTCATTTCTGAACTCTTCCTCTTATGTGTGTTCCATATACTAAGAACTGTAGTTTGATTTAGAACATCAATGCTTTTAGATAACGTGCCTGAACCGATCAACTATTGATATAGGAAATGTTCAAAACATTGTCCAACAATACAAAATTATATCATTTCTTTACTAATAAAGAGAGTGATATGATTTTGTATATCAGGTTCGGTATCTAATAACATTCGTTCAGAATCAATGTATTGGTAATACAGGGTGACAGTGACCAACAGACTTGGCTGCAACACTTGCCCCGTTTTATGCCTCATGAAACTTATCACCCGTTCTCAGTTCTCTACCTATCTGTAGCCCTATGTAACAGATTACATATCTGGGATCCTGATCTGGTATCACATACCCAGGACGTAGAGGATACAGAGAAATAGTTCTTTGTAATAAACACACCCGAAGATGATGCATCAGCATGCATTCTCTTCGTTTGGGCGGCACGGGAATTCTGGTATTCCCCAATTTCCTGCTCTGACTTATAACAATTATAAGTTGGAGCGGGACCAACGTTCCCCAGCTCAGTATAACAAGCGGGTTCGGTCAATACATCCGTATTATTATCTTGATTAAGGCGTGATATGGTCGCTACCAGGAGAGAGAGAGAAGAAAATACTCAGCGTGCGCTCTTGCAAGAATAGATTGGTTATTATTTTATCTAATCAGGATGGCTCCCACTGCTTTTTATCAAATCTTCCTTCAAACCCTAAAAGGAAAGACTAGCCGGGATTAATTACACACTACAAGTTCGCCATTCTTTCAGCCAGGCCAGTGTCGGTACTTTGAGGGAGGTCCCCCGTGCTTTCGCACAAACCTAATTACTGTAAACCTCGTTTTCCCAGAGGCGTAACCCCGTTGACACCTTTCTAGACACCTACTTGATCGGCTAATTGTAATATATAAAACTCTCCCAGAAGTAACTCTTACTCGCAGCGGGTATCGGGATCCAACTATCTCATAGAAGGTATGCAATCTCATTGCAAATTTCAACACTTGAAATTCCCGATAATATTTTGCCCCTAACCTTCTATGACCTTGACAAAGGCCAACAAACCATAGGATGCTAGTCAAGTTCAACCCGTCATTTCCTGATTGAATTAAACCCACCCGCACGGCCCTTGACAAAGGCCAACAAGGTCGCACGACTACCCTAACTCAATCTGCATCATATGCATAAGCAGATAAGCACCAGTTAGCTACCGCACACTGCGCCTTGACAAAGGCCAACAAACGCAGCACGAATACTAACTACTACTTATCTGAAATGACGGAGGGCTACGACAGGTTTTTCTGAAAACCTATTGCGTAATGAACTTGATATCGTTGTAGGATCGAATGAATTTTGAAATGGAGTGTTTTTGAGGCTTTTCTAGTTTTGCTAAAGGAGTCACTCCCGGTGAAGGGATCGTCGGTCCTTTCCTCGTTGAATGAGGTGCGGGATATATCATATATATCGCTGTGCAAAGCAAAACACTTAAAAGCAATCAAAAGACAAACCGAGTGTGTAGCATCTGCCAGTTATTGCTAAAGGAGTCACTCCCGGTGAAGGGATCTCGGTCCTTTCCTCATCGATTAAGGTGCAGGATATATCGCATATACCGCTGTGCAAAATAACAACTGTAGCTACCTGTTTTATTTTGAAATTCGATTCTACAACATCTTAGGTTTCTTTTAATTCATTAATCACATTAATGAAGTCCCATCATTTAAGTACCTAAACATCACAGATAAATACGACGTACACTTATGCCATCCGCATTCGCCTCGATGTCCCCTCGTGCACCGTTAGGTTAGGTAACTAACGGCAGAGCAGGGCAGGGCTAGCACGGGTGTAAAACATAAGTAACGTCTATATAATATATCATATATACTATATACTGTATCTATCACAGAACATCACATGATCACATCACAGATAAAGCAGCAGAAGAAACATATGAAATATTGGATATACTAGGACGTCCGTGTTTTCAATACGAGCCAGTATAAAACACGGATTCCACGGTCGTGATGAATAGCCAAACCCACACCCCTAGACCCCTACGAGAGCGGCAAGCAACCCTACCAATTCTAGAGTTAGGAGACCCGGCCTCGACTCCTCGAGTTGGTCTCCCACTGAACTCCAGAACCCGGTTACTTGTGCTCCCCTCCTTGGGTCTATCCTAGTGCGGAAAAGTAAATAATATACAAAGGGTGACAACTTCCGCAACCTGGAAGTGCCCCAATAAAAGAATATTACATACAGATTTTTACATGAATGAAAATGAAAAACACTCATCTCACATAAAAAACCCCCGGCTATTCAAACACGACGATCCAATATAACATATCCAGCAACACATAACATCACATGTCATCAACGTAAGTAAATATGCGCATCCTAATTGTCGTTGACATATAGCAACGAAACCGGCGATATCACATATTACACTTACGGTCACAGAAAAGAAAGTGTAAAACTACAACAGTTGGAATCCGCAACCACCTCAGACATCGCATGCCTGACCAAATGAATTCCTTAGACATCGCATGCCTAACAATTATAAACCCCGCATTTTAGTCTCAAAATCGAAAACACTTTTCAATATAAAGTCGGGCAATTCAACATGATTCCCGACATCCTGATCGAATACTCGTCGCAAACTTCAGTAGACGGCTGCACCCCTGATACCGTCGACGAAGTGCACCAAGGCGGAACATCGCTGCCGGGAGCACCCGAACGGATGCTTTTGGCGACGGGGTTCTCCTACAGTCACTTGGTAGGGGCTATGGGGTGAGGCTGTCTATTAAGTTTACCCGGCGAGTATCCGCGTACGCTACGTGATTGCAACGGACTTTTGATCACATCAAAATTCCGTGGCAACCGATCAAGTGAGACTAAACTGCTATGTTTATAAAATTCATTTAGTTATCTCATAACATATTGTGAATTCGAATTATTGTATCCCATTCCAGATAAACAGAAAATGCTAAACTTTTCGATCGAACAATCGAACACCCAAGTTTTCCCGATACAGATCAACACATGAAACAAGTCTAACAACATTCAGTTCGTGCCTCAGTACCAACGGTCCAGCCGTAGAAGGGTCAAGCCAACGCCTCACATGTGGCACGCCGTACTGCCCCAAACCCGAAGGTTCAAAGGGCAGTTCAAGACGGTCACATAATCGAGTTAAGGTTTGTTGTCTTCTAGAGGGACCATCGCGTTACTTGCACTACTTAGAACATCGTTAAACTACGGAAAAATCCAACACTTGGAAATTTCCCGACAGGGGAAAAATTGGGTATTTATATCCGGTCGAACTTTTTAACATATTCTAAAAATTTATCCGGAAAGCCACACAGACAAAATTCGATAATCCAATCGAACATTCGAATCCCCAAAACAACCCAGAAAATTCAACTCTTGAAAAAATATCAAAAATACCCAGGAAAACCAGCACAGCATATTATGAATTACTGTACAAATTTGGATGCCACAAACGACAAAATGGCCGCGGTTCTGCCGCACGAGCCATGCTCGTGCCGCGGAAACGCGGTGCATTGATGGAATCAGGCACACGAATTTTGCAGTATTCCTTAGAATTTCCTGCTGATTTTACTGAATATTTTTAATATGGAAAATTGCACTGTTTTGAAAAAAGTACAGAGAGCAAGTTTGGTTTGGGGTTCCGGGTTCGTTCGGACTTCAAATTCCGTCTGGACTTCGCCTAAGGCTCTAGCTAGGCTCTGATACCACTGTAGGGTTCCTAGGCATCCTAATGAGGTCTCACAAGGCATCAACCATGCCAATTTCAAAAAATCTAGGTGCCGAGAAACCCGAATACGGATCGTTTGCTAGAAAACTAGGCGAAAAGATAACTAGTTAACACTTAACTAAGGGAATACGGAAATACAACCTTTGTAGATCCGGTGCTCCACCTCCATAACTCCGCAACGAAGTCCTCTCTGCTGTCCAAATCAAATCCGGGCTCTAGCGTCGGCTTCGTCGGAGAATGGGCAAGCTAGGTCGTCGATGTCCATGCCGAAGATGATCTACGTCGAGGCATCGCTAAATCAAGCTCCGACTTCACCAAGTCAAGAAACTTGTGAAGAAAACACACTCTACTACTTGGCAAGAGGTAGAGGATGAAGAAATAGGAAGTGGGTTAACTTTAGTTTTGGATTTCTCACTCTTTTCCAACAATCACCATTGATGGAGCTTGGTTTTCTTCAAAGAAGAATGAAGAAGAAGAAGAGCAAGAAGAAGATAAGTATTATGATAAGAATAAAAGAACAAATAAAATCCATTCTTATCATAATTCGCACCATGGTTAGGTGTAGAGAATTAACTTGAGTTAATTGAATTGGTTAGGGTTAAGCATGAGACAAAATGGTAACTAAGTCAAAAGTTCATGAAGCTTCATGAAAGAAAACAAAAGAAGCCACCATTCTATTTTATGCAATTTATTTTCCAAAAATAAAAACAAATGAATAAATGAATAATCAAATAAAAACCCTAACCAAGGTTTAATTCTTTACACAAACCCTAATTTGCATGTATCATCAAATATGATACAAACAAGTGCACAAAATCATATCGCATATGCAATGCGCACAACCGAGCGAGAAAATCCATTTAAAGTGAACCGATACTAGTTAATGCAAAGTAATATATCAAATATATAATTATGCATTAAATCATTAAATCAACGCTTGATTTAACGATCCGGTCATGACGCACATAACCGACTGGTATCATGAGTAACATCTTATCGAATCAACACTTGATCCGATAACCCGGCTATATCGCATATAACCGATCAATGTCACATCGCGAGAATCGAATACAGTATCACATACTCGTATTATTCTCGGTCCCGCACATATCTCATATGCGCTCCTATTTCGTTTCGCTTGAGCCAGGAAACCTCTGTGTAGGACTCTAAAGACTCGTCAATACGCCGGCAGCAGGTGATGATCATATCAAACACCCACAAGCCGCAAGCGGTCTGCTAAACGTAACGGCCACCCGGGTATTGAGCGATCTGAAGATCGACGAGCAAGCCCGCTCACACTCCAGTGAATCCAACCAGTAACACTACCGTACAGTCCGGTCTGATCGTCTGATATGTCGCATATCTCGCCTAGGGGTGGTAAACGTCAGACCCCAATAGCTCGATAAGTCGTGTCGATATGAGGTCTATAACTGTTCGAGAAACTACTGGTAACACTTACCAGTAAATCTCAGCAACCCTGGCCAGGGATTTCCTGTTATAGCCAATCGAACACAGCGCAATATCAACCCCCTATACCGGGAGAGACGAATCCCCTCCTATCGCTCATTGCCTCCATGTGACTCGGGACTGTACCCAAAAACCACCGTTTTGCACGCCCTCTTGGACGTGGTAAGATGGAAATCAAAGCACAGTGGGAACCACACAAGACTCTATGACGATCTCGGGTCAACAGACTACTCTGTACCAGTGTCACCAGAGAACTGCCATCTGACGTGAGGTATAATACCATCTGGGAGTTCTCGGCGAGTCCGTCCAGTGTACCCAGTCTCCACTGAGCACCCGTATATCATCTCTGATGTCAAACACCGATGGATATGGGATCATCCATCGCCCATCTGTATGGGTCGAGAAGGTACACGCTAGTCTACTCTGGTATATCGATGCCCCGTCTCGACACACCCTCGACTAGGGACTTTGAAGGATGTACTTATGGACTACCATGTCCCCACTAGTATGATCCGCATCATAGTCCAGGTAGTCAAGCACATATCCTAAGGGCTTTACCAACATGTAACAGAGAGACAATCAACATACACGTTAAGGTAAAGGGTAACCAGATAGCATACTATCATGTCGAGCAAGAAAGTCCTCCCTATATATGTCCCAGCATCCACTACAATATACATCCAATGTACAGTAATGGCCTCTAGGGCATACATATAACTAACACTACTGAGTTGTGCAAACAGGTGGTTTTTGGGTACAGTCCCGATTCACATGGAGGCAATGGGCGATAGGAGGGGATTCGTCTCTCCCGGTATTGGGGGTTGATGTTGTGCTATGCTCGACTGGCCATAACAGGAAATCCCTGGCCAGGGTTGCAGTGATATACTGGTAAGAGTTATCAGTAGTTTCACGAATGTTATGGACCTCAAGTCGGCATGACTTATCGAGCTATTGGGGTCTGACGTTTACCATCCCTAGGCGAGATATGCGACATATCAGACGAACAGACCGGACTGTACGGTAAGTGTTACTGGTTGGATTCGCAGGAGTGTGAGCGGGCTTGCTCGTCGATCTTCTGATCGCTCAATACCCGGGTGGCCGTTACGTTTAGCAGACCGTTTGCGGCTTGTGGGTGTTTGATATGATCATCATCTGCTGCCGGCGTATTGACGAGTCTTTAGAGTCCTACACAGAGGTTTCCTGGCTCAAGCGAAACGAAATAGGAGCGCATATGAGATATGTGCGGGACCGAGAATAATGCGTGTATATGATACCGTATTTCATTCTCGCGATGAATGTGTCGAATGGTTGTATGCGATATAACCTAGTTATCGAATCAAGGATTGATTCGATAAGCCGATACATTGGATACTAGCCGGTTATATGCGATATAACCGGATCATTGAATCAAGTGTTGATTTAATGATTTAATGTATAATTTTATATTTGATATATCACTTTGCATTAACTAGTATTGGTTCACTTTAAATTGATTTTCTCACTTGGTATGCACAAGTTGTATATGTAATATACTTTTGTGCACAAGATTGTATCATGTTTGATGATACATGCAAGCTAGGGTTTGTGTAAAGAATTGACCATGGTTATATGAATGGTTAGGGTTTCATTTTATTTGCTTATTTATTTATTCTTTTATTCTTTATTGAAAGAAATAAAATAGTGGCTAAGTTTGGATAATCTTTGAAGCTTCATGAAGCTTTGAATGGTTGACTATTTTGTTTGTTTCCTTAACCTTAACCATTCACTTTAACCTTAGTTTGTTCTCTACATCTAACCATAGTTGACATTATGATAAGAATGATTTATTTTTCTATTTTAAAATATCTTATCATAATTCTTTATCTTCTTCTTCTTCATCTTCAAGTTGAAGAAAGCTTGCACCTTTAATGGCAACTAGTCAAAACAAGTGAGAAATCCAAATCTAAAGTCTACCCATTTCCTATTTCTTCATCCTCTACTACTTGCCATGTAGTAGAGTGTGTTGTCTTCACAAGTTTCTTGACTTGGCGAAGGCGGAGCTCGAGTTTTGTGATGCCTCGACGTAGATCATCTTCGGCATCGAACCGACGATCAAGCCCGCCCATTTCTTCGACGAAGCCGATACTTGAGTTCGGGGTTCGATTTGGACAGCGGAGGGAGATCATCGTGGAGCTTAGGAATTGGCGGACCGGATCTACAAAGGTTGTAGCCCCTTTCCTTTAGATACATTTCCGTTTACTTGTATGCTTTGCCTAGATATCTAGTAAACGATCCGTATTAGGGTTTGTAGGCACCCGTAAAATTTGATTTGTGCATGATTGATCACATGTGAGACTT
Source organism: Agapanthus africanus (assembly GCA_030015575.1). Lineage (NCBI taxonomy): Eukaryota > Viridiplantae > Streptophyta > Magnoliopsida > Asparagales > Amaryllidaceae > Agapanthus > Agapanthus africanus. The sequence goes on along the minus strand of CM057337.1, from coordinate 592,353,589 downwards.
CATATGAGTGCCTAGGAACCCTACAGGCATGACTTATCGAGCTATTGAGGTCTGACGTTTACCACCCCTAGGCGAGATATGCGACATATCAGACGAACAGACCGGACTGTACGGTAAGTGTTACTGGTTGGATTCACAGGAGTGTGAGCGGGCTTGCTCGTCGATCTTCTGATCGCTCAATACCCGGGTGGCCGTTACGTTTAGCAGACCGCTTGCGGCTTGTGGGTGTTTGATATGATCATCACCTGCTGCCGGCGTATTGACGAGTCTTTAGAGTCCTACACAGAGGTTTCCTGGCTCAAGTAAAACGAAATAGGAGCGCATATGAGATATGTGCGGGACCGAGAATAATGCGTGTATGTGATACCGTATTTCATTCTCGCGATGAATGTGTCGAATGGTTGTATGCGATATAACCTAGTTATCGCATCAAGGATTGATTCGATAATCCGATACATTGGATACTAGCCGGTTAAATGCGACATGACCGGATCATTGAATCAGGTGTTGATTTAATGATTTAATGTATAATTATATATTTTATATATTACTTTGCATTAACTAGTATTGGTTCACTTTAAATGGATTTACTCACTTGGTTTGTGCACATTGTATATGTGATATATTTTGTGCACATGATTGTATCATGTTTGATGATACATTCTAGCTTGGGTTTGTGTAAAGAATTGACCATGGTTATATGAATGGTTAGGGTTTCATTTTATTTACTTATTCATTTATTTATTCTTTTTGTTTATTTTGGCAAAAGAAAATGATAAAGATAAATGAATGGTGGCTATGTTTGTTTTTAGTTGAAGATTCATGAAGCATTGACTTAGTCACCATTCTTGTCTCATGCTTAACCCTAACCACTTAAACTAACCCTAGTTCATTCTCTACACTTAACCAAGGGTTAGTATATGATAAGTATTATTTTTCTTTTCTATTTTATTAACTTATCATATTCATCTTCATCTTCTTCTTCATCTTGAACAAGAAGAAAAACTAGATTCCATCAATGGTGATTGATGAAAAAGAGTGAGAAATCCAATTCTAAAGTGAACCCACTTCCTATTTCTTCATCCTCTACCTCTTGCCAAGTAGTATAGGGTGTTTCCTTCATAAGTTTTCATGGCTTGGTGAAGGTGGAGCTTGATCTAGTGATGCCTCGACGTAGATCATCTTCGGCATCGTAGTCGATGACCTAGCCCGCTTTTTCTCCGATGAAGCCGACAATAGAGCCCGGGATCCGATGATCGCAGCGAGGAGACTTCATCGCGGAGCCATGGAGGTGGAGAAATGGATCTACAAAGGTTGTATGTTCGTTTACTTTTAGTTAAGATGTTAACTAGTTTCTTTTTCGCCTAAACTTCTAGCCAACGATCCGTATTAGGGTTTCTCGGCACCCGTTAAATTAGAAATTGGCATGGTTGATGCCTTGTGAGACCTCACTAGAGTGCCTAGGAACCTTTCATAAATAAATAAATGAATAAATAGATATGAAAAACAAAACCCTAACTATTTAAATAACCATGGTTTAATCTTTATACAAACTCAAGTAAGCATGTATCATCAAACATGATACAATCAAGTGCACAAAAGTATATCACATATACAAATTGTGAACTTCAAGTGATAAAATCCATTTAAAGTGAACCAATACTAGTTAATGCAAAGTAATATATCAAATATAATTATGCATTAAATCATTAAATCAACACTTGATTCAATGATCCGGTCATGTCGCACACAACCGACTTGTATACAATGTATCGATTTATCGAATCAATCCTTGATTCGATAACTAGGTTATATCGCATACAACCATTCGATACATTCATCGCGAGAATGAAATACGGTATCACATACACGCATTATTCTCGGTCCCACACATATCTCATATGCGCTCCTATTTCGTTTCGCTTTATCCAGGAAACCTCTGTGTAGGACTCTAAAGACTCGTCAATACGCCGGCAGCAGGTGATAATCATATCAAACACCCACAAGCCGTAAGCGGTCTGCTAAACGTAACGGCCACCTGGGTATTGAGCGATGAGAAGATCGACGAGCAAGCCCGCTCACACTCCTGTGAATCCAACCAGTAACACTTACCGTACAGTCCGGTCTGATCGTCTGATATATCGCATATCTCGCCTAGGGGTGGTAAACGTCAGACCCCAATAGCTCAATAAGTCGTGTCGATATGAGGTCTATAACAGTTCGAGAAACTACTGGTAACACTTACCAGTAAATCTCAGCAACCCTGGTCAGGGATTTCCGGTTATAGCCAATCGAACACAGCGCAACATCAACCCCCTATACCGGGAGAGACGAATCCCCTCCTATCGCTCATTGCCTCCATGTGATTTGGGACTGTACCTAAAAACCACCGTTTTTCACGCCCTCTTGGACGTGGTAAGGTGGAAATCAAAGCACAGTGGGAACCACACAAGACTCTATGACGATCTCGGGTCTACAGACTAACCTGTACCAGTGTCACCAGAGAACTGCCATCTGACGTAAGGTATAATACCATCTGGGAGTTCTCGGCGAGTCCGTCTAGTGTACCCAGTCTCTACTGAGCACCCGTATATCATCTCTGATGTCAAACACCAATGGATATGGGATCATCCATCGCCCATCTGTATGGGTCGAGAAGGTATACGCTAGTCTACTCTGGTATATCGATGCCCCGTCTCGATACACCCACGACTAGGGACCTTGAAGGATGTACTTATAGACTACCATGTCCCCACTGGTATGATCCGCATCATAGTCCAGATAGTCAAGTACACATCCTAAGGGCTTTACCAACATGTAACAGAGAGACAATTAGTGTACACGTTAAGGTAAAGAGCAACTAGATAGCATACTATCATGTCGAGCAAGAAAGTCCTCCCTATATATATCCCAGCATCCACTACAATTTACATCCAATGTACAGTAATGGCCTCTAGGGCATACATATAACTAACACTTATGATTTCCTAGATTTCATACAGTTGATTTGATTTTGTGCGTGTGGTACGCACTCGATTTGATCTTGCACTCAGTATAGCTTATATGTGCTTGCAGTGCATTGATACGTGTTTTGTGCACGCAGTTACACACGTTTATGACTTTATACAACTTGTTACACTCGGTGTTACTTTTTACGCATTGGAGTATTGTTTGTATTTCGTGCATTTGATGCACCAGATTTGTATTTTTGTACATTTGTTACACCAGATTTATATTTTTCGTACATGCTATTGCACTAGATGCTTTTTACGGACCTGACACATTTGATTTGGATTTTGCGCATATTAGACGCTTGGTTTTGGGTTTCGTGCATATTGAATGTACTTGATTTAGATTTCATTCGTGCATGGTATGAGATGTGATTTTGTGCACACCGGATGCACACAATTGAGATTTTTGTGCACAATAGATGCACCAGATATTGTTGTCGTGCACACCCGTTGCACCGGACAGATGCTATCGTGCACACCCGTTGCACTTAGTTTTGCTTTGTGCATATTGTGGCACCTGTGTTTGGATTTGATTTCCGTGCACACCAGACGCACGTGATTGTTGGATACGCCTTTTGAGGCTGATTTTGCTTTTGAGCACCTTGTTTTCACGTTGGGCACTATATTGTGTAGTAGCCAAAAAGGACTGATCTGAGGACAGTACCTGAGTATTTTGCATGCATTAAAAAGTTTAACAAGAGGTTTTCAAAAAAAAAGGAGCTATAGTCCCACTATTTCCTACGTGTCTGTGAGCGAGACAAACGTTTAAAGGAAAACCTTTCAGGATATTTTAGAAACGGCGGAATGTATAATTTGAGCAAAAACATATATAATTATATTTACTACTTGACATTGAGCGTCCGCCCCTTGTGCCGTAAGTTACGCATCACACGGTAATTCAGAAAAGATTTTGCATATGTTTTATTTGGTTTTAAGATTTTTCCAAGGACGCGTGCTATATGTATGTATTATAGTATTTGACTATGCATATTGGATTTCAGTTGGGGATTTCGAGATCTATATCTCCAGTGTAACTCCGATGATATGCGTGCAAATCCGATGATTTGCGAGACGTTTGACGGAGTTCGATTTTGAGTTGATTACTGAAATGTTTTAGCATTTGGGGGTTTAAATTTAAATTCGGGAACCGAATTTCTTTAAGCGGGGTAGATTGTAACATTTCAGAAAATATAAAATATTATTTTTGGAATTTAATATTAAAATAATATATTTCGCGAAAATTACCCGATTTGCGAAATTGGGGTTTTCGTAAAAAGGTATAAATATATACCAATAATTGTAAAATAATTGGAAATTAAAATGATTTTATTCATTTAAAAATATATTTATCGGAATTGGCATTTTTAAAAATTTATTATATGCAGTTTGGATAAAACCCGATTAGTGCACTTCTATTCGCGATTAAGCCAAATCCGTGTTTATACAGTTTTCCATGGTTAGTGCACCATGTCATATCACATTTGATTACATGTTATTTCTTATGTTGTTTTAGGTATTATGTGTTTTGGTTTTAAAATAAAAAGAAAAGGAAAAAGTGAAAGGTTAAAAGGGTAATTACTGAAAGAGAGGGTTAGAAGAAGAGGAAGAGAGAGAGAGAGAGAGAGAGAGAGAGAGAGAGGGAAGCCATATCATTTTTACCTCCCCATTATTTATTTTCTTCTTCTCCTCCTTCATCTTCACACTCCCTCCACCTTCAACCCTAGAAATCATCTCAAATTCTTCATCCAAACCCTATACGCCCTTCACAAAAGATGATCCCCTCCTCATCATTTACACTTTGGACCAAGAAAAGTTTGATTTTGATGACTTGGAGAAGCTAGGGTTTTTCTTGGGTTGCCCAAATGAGATAAAATTCCCTTCACTTAGTTTAGTTTATGTTTTCCTAGCATTCAAGTATAGTTAGGAGTTATTTTAGTGTGAAATGGTGAAGTTAGAAATTCCTAGAGTGGGTTTGAGTGTTGTGTGGATTGGGTGATGCCTAGTGGCTATTTACAAGACCCTAGAGATCGATTCTTAACCTGGACCAGAGACCAAATCCCAAAACGAACTTTAGATTTGTTGATATCGGGTTTTTGTGGATTTAGTGATGGTATTTAGAGATCTGGGATGACCCGAGACCATTGTAAAAGAAGTTCCCTTGACCATGAGACGTGCTGTTAGGTCCACGTTACCTCTCTCGGTACTTTCGGGGTTGCGGAAATGGTAAACAAAAATTTTTCTAAGGTTTGTAACATGGACCGTAAAAGCCGGATCTTTGCTAAACGAAAACTAGCTAAAGTAAACTAACAACTAAGTAAGTTGTAGAAAGGTTATACCTTGAGCTCGAACTCCTTCTCTCCTTGCTCGTCGGAATGGTAGAAAGAGTTCACCTTGCTTGTCTTCATCCGTCAAAGAAAGATCCACTTGAAAGCCACCACCTTTAGCTTCAACTCCAAGCTAGGAGTAACTAGAGTACAAGAAATGCTAAGACTTGAACCCTAGAAGTGAGTAGAGAAGATCAAGAGAGGGTTTTTCTCAAGCTTTTTGTTTCTCAACACATGAGAGGGAGAGAGCTTGAGGGAGAGGATGAGCAAGAGAGAGAAAAGATATGAGAGAGTGAGAAAATAGTGAGCCATTCTCACTAATATGTGAGGATAATTCTAATTAGATAATTAGCTTGAAAATTGTCATGATAAATCATGAATTGACCATTATCATTTCATTTTTTGCAAAGATCAAAGAGCATCTTCCAAATGAAATGATTATGGTCAAGTTGTCAACATGGTCAACAAGTCAATGAAGTCAAATTGTCAACAACAACCATGCACAATAATTAAGCTAATTATCAATTAACAATAATCCACACAAAATCAATAGGGTTAATAAAATGACAAAGGCCATTAACCCTAAACAAGGTCCTCTCCCCCAATCTCAAGCAACTGTGCATACGCACCCGCATTCGTGATCCGAGGAACACGAACACAATGAGAAAAACCAATCTCAAATCATATACTAGGATCCGGCTTAAACCAAAGCCCGCTAGTATAAACTGTCCGGACAGCAAACGTGCACAAGTGCGCGGATGCGAACGAACCCTGTCGCAAAACCATGCGACCTCTACTCGTTTTGCCTAAAGGCGAATAGCTCTCTGTGTGGGACTCTAAAGACTCGACACTACGCTGGCAGTGGGTTTAACCACAGACCGCAAGCGGCACTAGCTGTACGTAACGGTCCCCAGGTAGATGTCGATAAGAAGACTGACGAGGTGAACCCCATCTGCACTCCTACTGAGCCTGTATGTGACAATCTCCGTACAGTCCGGTCTGTTCGTCTGATACATCGCATGGCGGGCCTAGGGGGGCGGTAAACGTCAGTCCCCTAATAGCGGTACAAGTCGTGTCGGAGTGAAGCCCAATACACCCTGAGATAACACTGGAAACCTACCAGTATATCTCGCTTGCCCTGGCCAGGGACTACTCGTGTAATGGCTCTCCTAGACACAGCGCGATGTCAACCCCCAATACCGGGAGAGACGAATCCTGTCTAACCGTCACTGCCTCCAAGTGCTTCGGGACTGCTCCCAACTACTACCTGTTTGCACGACTCAGTAGAGCCGTGGTAGGGTAGCAATCAAAGAACAGTGGGAACACACTCGAGGCGAAGTGACAGTGTCAAGTCAGCGGACTAAGCTGTACTCATGTCACCTGGGAACTGATAACTGACGATAGGTATAATACCAACCATCAGTTCCCGACGAGTCCTGTCCAGTGTACTCGTAACCTAACGAGCACCCGCATACTATCTCAAGTACGACGTACTGACGGCTGTGGGACAGACCGTCTCCCGAGCTGGGATGAGAAGCGCATACGCTAGTCTACTCCGGAGTATCGATGCCCTATCTCGATACTCCCACGACTAGGGACGTGTATAAGGATGTGCTTGTAGATTACCCAGCCCCCACGAGTGTGATCGCCATCACAACGCCGGTAATCAAGCAAAGATCCTAAGGGCTCTACTAATGCGTATAGGTGATATAATAAATAAACACACATGTACACATTAAAGCAGAGACAAACCAAGTAGCATACTACTATATTGAGCAAGATTGTCTGTACAACTGTGAATATCCCAAGCTTCCATCAAGTAATATACATACTAGTATGATACAGTAATGGCCTCTAGGGCATATACACCAACAATCTCCCACTTGCACTAAGGCCATGTACTGGCGTATCGAAGACCTATCATCTCGATCAGCCGCTCGAACTGAGTCTGGGGTAAAGCCTTCGTGAATGGGTCCGCTGTGTTGTCCTTTGTGTCCACTCTCCGCACCTCGATCTCCTGTCGATCAATGATCTCCCTGATCAGGTGATACCGCCTTAAGATGTGCCTGGATTTCTGATGGGACCTTGGTTCCTTCGCTAAAGCTATAGCCCCATTGTTATCGCAATACAAAGGTATTGGGTCAACAATGGACGGAACCACCTGAAGTTCACTAATGAACTTCTTAATCCAGACCGCCTCTTTTGCGGCATCGCTTGCAGCAATGTATTCAGCCTCCATCGTCGAGTCTGCGACGGTATCCTGCTTGGAACTCCTCCAACATACCGCCCCTCCGTTGAGGGTAAACACAAAACCCGAGACGGACTTGCTATCATCTTTGTCACTCTGGAAGCTTGAATCGGTAAAGGACTCGACCCTAAGGTCTCCATTACCGTAAACCAGGAACATCTCCTTAGTCCTTCTCAGGTACTTGAGAATGTTCTTCACTGCTGTCCAGTGGTCCTCCCCTGGGTCCGACTGATACCGGCTTACCGTGCTCAACGCGTAAGCTACATCTGGTCTTGTACATAGCATCGCATACATTATAGATCCTACCGCCGAAGCGTAGGGTATAGTGCTCATGCGAACCCTCTCCTCGTCAGTCTTAGGAGACATCTTCTTGGAGAGGGTAATTCCGTGCAATGCGGGTATGTTACCGCGCTTGGAATCCTCCATACTAAATCTCTTTAGTACGGTCTCTATGTACCTGGACTGCGAAAGTCCCAATAGTTTCTTGGATCTATCTCTATAGATCTTGATCCCCAGAATGTACGAGGCATTACCCAGGTCCTTCATGGAGAACCTTTGTGACAAAAACAGCTTGACCGATTGTAGCATAGGAATGTCATTTCCTATCAGAAGAATGTCGTCCACGTACAAGACTAGGAACACGACAGTTCGTCCTACAATCTTCTTATAAACACAGGGTTCATCTTCGTTCTTGATGAAATCAAATTCCTTGATTGCCTCATCAAAACAGATGTTCCAGCTCCGCGATGCCTGCTTTAATCCATAAATGGATTTAAGCAACTTGCACACCTTTCCGCTGCTCCCACTGTCTACGAAACCTTCTGGTTGATCCATGTAAACGCACTCTTCCAAACAACCGTTTAGGAAAGCCGTTTTAACATCCATCTGCCAGATTTCATAGTCATGGAAGGCAGCAATGGCGAGTAAGATCCGAATGGATTTGAGCATAGCCACCGGAGAAAAAGTTTCGTCATAGTCCAAACCAGGTCTTTGACGGAAACCTTTTGCAACGAGTCTAGCTTTATAGGTTTCCACCTGCCCATCTACACCAAGTTTCCTTTTGTAGATCCATTTGCATCCAACGGGTTTTACCCCAGCTGGAGCAATATCCAAGGTCCACACTTTATTGGCGTACATGGACTCCATTTCGGATTGCATTGCTTCCTGCCACTTATCAGAGTCCCTACTGATAATGGCCTGCCTGAAACTGGTAGGGTCATCTTCTTCCAAGATGCAATCCTCTCGATCCCCGTCTATGAGAAAACCGTAGTATCTCTCGGGCGGATGAGAAATCCTACCAGATCTGCGGAGTGGCTGAGGTTCGTTTGGGGTTATTGAATCTAGCGGTTCCTCCAAATTTTCAGTTACATTTTGTGGTCGCTGAATTTCTTCCAGTTCTACCGAACTCCCACTAGTTTCTTTTGCAAGAAACTCCCTTTCCAAGAAGGTAGCGTGGCGAGATACAAACACCTTCTGTTCCTCAGTGTGGTAGAACAGATATCCTAGTGAGTCTTTAGGATATCCCACAAATTTACAGAGAACTGACCGTGCCTCTAACTTGTCCGGTTTCTGTGTTTTTACATAGGCCGGACAACCCCATGTCTTAATAAACTTAAGACATGGTTTCTTACTGCTCCATATTTCATACGGAGTTTTAGGCACTGATTTGGACGGAACTTGATTCAAAAGGTATGCCGCTGTCTGAAGCGCATGTCCCCAGAATGAAAGAGGCAACTCAGCACTACTCATCATGGACCGAACCATATCCAATAGGGTACGATTCCTCCGCTCCGAAACACCGTTGTGCTGTGGTGTATAAGGAGGAGTAAGTTGAGAGAGAATACCATTCTCTTTTAAGTAATCTAGGAATTCCGTGCTTAAGTACTCCCCTCCTCTATCAGATCGGAGGATCTTGATACTTTTGCCAATCTGGTTCTCTACTTCCTTTCTGAATTCCTTGAATTTCTCAAAAGCTTCAGATTTGTGTTTCATCAGATACACATATCCGAACCTAGAGAGATCGTCAGTGAATGTGATGAAGTACGAGAACCCACCCCTTGCATGTATAGACATCGGACCACACACATCACTGTGTATGAGTCCCAAGAGCTCTCTTGCTCTTTCTCCATGTCCGGTGAACGGAGATTTGGTCATCTTCCCTTTGAGACAAGACTGACAAGTTTCATAAGATGAAAACTCGAACGTATTCAAGAGTCCATCTTTATGCAACTTACTTAATCTTTTCTCTCCGATATGACCAAGCCTACAATGCCACAAGTAGGATTCATTCGTATCTGAATTCTTCCTCTTGCGTGTGTTTTGTATATTGAGAACTGTATTCTGATTTAGAACGTAGATACCATTACACAGTGTACCCTCTGCAACCAGTACCTTATGAAGGTAAATGTTCATGATATTCTTTTCAAGAACAAAGTCATATCCATCTTTATCGAGTAAAGAAACTGATATTATGTTGCAAACCATGGAGGGTACATAGTAGCAATCGTTCAAAATCATAGTCTTGCCATTTGGCAATACTAGGTGATATTCACCGACGGCTGCCGCATAAACTTGTGCTCCGTTCGCTACTCTGAGCGACATATCACCCGGTGCAACTATCCTACTTTTTCTCAGTCCCTGCAATAAATTACAGATATGAGATCCTGATCCGGTATCAAGTACCCAGGAGGTAGGGCTGACCGTAAAACAGTTCTCAATTACAAGAACACCTGAAGTAGATGCAAAACCATGCTTCTTCTTCAACTGGGTATCCTGGAAATCCATACTTTCCTCTTTCCCATTCTCATACTCATGACTGTTGTCACAAGTTAGAGCTGAACCAACTTTCCCCAGTCCCGAATAAGAATTCGGATCGGTCAAGCGATACATTTTATTATCTTGATTAGGGCGTGAAAGGGTTGCTGCCTGGAGAGAGAGAAAAGAAACACTCAGCGTATGCTCTTGCAAGATTAGATTGGTTTATTAATTTATCTAACCAGGATGTCTCCCACTGTTTACTCAAATTCTTCTTAAAACCTTTTAAAAGAAGAACTAGTCGGGTTTTAATTCACGTCACAATACTTGCTTAACCTTTCAGCCAGGCCAGTGTCGGTACTTCGAGGGAGGTTTTCCAACGCTTTCGCGAAGTTCCTTAATTAAATAACCTCTTTTCCCTGGGGGCGTAACCCCGCTAACACCTTTCTAGACACCTACTAGGTTTATAGCATTGATCGTTAAGTGAAATAATCTCCCGAGAGTAATCCAACTCATCAGTGGGATCGGGATCCAACCATCATTGTGTGATGACCTAGATGGAATCCACTCTAGTCACCACACTCCAGAAGGTATGCTAAATCTGCAAGTTTCAGTACTTTTGAAACTCCCGATGTGGTTTTTGCCCCTAGGACCCAAGTGACCTTGACGAATAATCAACAAATCAAAAGGTCCTAGTCAAGTTCAACCCGTCGTTATCCAGGATTGCATTAGACCCGCCCGCATGATCCTTGACGAATAATCAACAAAATCATGCGACCGTCCTAACCAATCGCATCAATCAGTGCAACAGAGAATTATTACTTAGCTACCGTTCACTGTGTCTTGACGAATAATCAACAAACGCAGCACGAATACTAAGTATTAATTATCCGAAACGACGGAGGGCTACGGCTGGGTTTTTGGCGAAAAACCCGTTAACGTAATGAACTTGATATCGTTGAAGGAACCCGATTGCACCTTTTTGGAAAAATACAGTGGCGAAAATTTTTGCTAAAGAGGTCACTCCCTGTGAAGGGATCTCGGCTCTTTCCTCGTCGAGTGAGGTGCTGGGCATTCGTAAGATGAATACCTCGATGCAAAGCAAGAATAATCGACTGTAGTGAAGTTATTACCCTGACGCAAAGTTTTGTCCAAGGGGTCACTCCCGGTGAAGGGATCTCGGCCCTTGCCTCGTCGACTGAGGTGCTGGGCATTCATAACCGAATACCGCGATGCAAAACAAAAATGAACGTTCTTGCAATAACAGCTTTTTGAAAAATTGTTCCAACAACGTCTTTTAGGTTTATTTTCTTGCATTAGTTCTTTTAATGCGTCCCATCATTTAAATCCTACCATTGCAGAAAACAACCAAAATATGACGTACGCTTATGCCATTCGCATTCGCCACGGGGCCCCGTCATCACCCGTTAGGTTACTTAACTAACGACAGAGCGGGGGCTGGGCTAGCGCGGCTGTAAAACATAAGCAACGCCTAAATAGTTATTATATATAGCAATATAGCAATGATAGACATTACAGATCACAGATGAACATTTTGGATATACTAGGAATCCGCAATTCGTTCGAGCCTGTAACGAAAAACGGATTACACGGTCGCGATGAATAGCCAATACCCCACCCAAGACCCCTACGGGTGCGGCAAACTACCCGCCAAGTACCCGAAGCGAAGCAACCTCCCTCAATGCCATGAGTAGGCCACTCGGCACTTCGAGCTACCCGGTAGTTTGTGCACCCCTCCATGGGTCTATCCTAGGAGCAAAAAACAGTAAGAAGAATTATACAATGACGGCTACAACCCCGACCCGGTTGTGCGGCCAAACAAATAATATTACATCAATTTACAAATTTATTACATGAATGAAAGAAAAAGAAACTCTCATCTCACATCCACCCCGGCTATTCATCCGCGACAATCCAACGAGTTCATATACACAAACCATCAACAACAATCACAGATCACAGATATGTATAACCCCGACTAATCGACATATAGCGATTAGCCGACGTTCAATACATAAGAACATCACAGATATAACCTTTATAGTCAAAGTATATTGAAGTTCGGAAAAATACGGAATTATAGGCCCCCAAAAACAAATTTCTATTCTGGCAAATCTGGGAACATATAATATATCAGAAAAATCCTAAAACCATATAAGAAACAAACTGCACCAAAAACGAGACAGCAACTCCACCAGAGTGCGGCGCTTCCGCGGCAATAGCAAGCTATTGCCGCGGAAGCGCGGCCGATCTGGTGAGTTACTGTGTCGTTTTTGGTGGGTTTCTTCTAAAAAGCCTGAGATGATTTTTGGGATATAACAAATTTTGTTTTGACCAGAAAAAGTTTTAACAGAAACTCAGATTTTTATAACTTGGTTTTTTCGATTTTTCCGTTTCGAACTTCGATACACTTTACTACCAAGCTAGTTTATGTTTAGTTAGGCTCTGATACCACTGTTAGGTCCACGTTACCTCTCCCGGTACTTTCGGGGTTGCGGAAATGGTAAACAAAAATTTTTCTAAGGTTTGTAACATGGACCGTAAAAGCCGGATCTTTGCTAAACGAAAACTAGCTAAAGTAAACTAACAACTAAGTAAGTTGTAGAAAGGTTATACCTTGAGCTCGAACTCCTTCTCTCCTTGCTCGTCGGAATGGTAGAAAGAGTTCACCTTGCTTGTCTTCATCCGTCAAAGAAAGATCCACTTGAAAGCCACCACCTTTAGCTTCAACTCCAAGCTAGGAGTAACTAGAGTACAAGAAATGCTAAGACTTGAACCCTAGAAGTGAGTAGAGAAGATCAAGAGAGGGTTTTTCTCAAGCTTTTTGTTTCTCAACACATGAGAGGGAGAGAGCTTGAGGGAGAGGATGAGCAAGAGAGAGAAAAGATATGAGAGAGTGAGAAAATAGTGAGCCATTCTCACTAATATGTGAGGATAATTCTAATTATCAATTAACAATAATCCACACAAAATCAATAGGGTTAATAAAATGACAAAGGCCATTAACCCTAAACAAGGTCCTCTCCCCCAATCTCAAGCAACTGTGCATACGCACCCGCATTCGTGATCCGAGGAACACGAACACAATGAGAAAAACCAATCTCAAATCATATACTAGGATCCGGCTTAAACCAAAGCCCGCTAGTATAAACTGTCCGGACAGCAAACGTGCACAAGTGCGCGGATGCGAACGAACCCTGTCGCAAAACCATGCGACCTCTACTCGTTTTGCCTAAAGGCGAATAGCTCTCTGTGTGGGACTCTAAAGACTCGACACTACGCTGGCAGTGGGTTTAACCACAGACCGCAAGCGGCACTAGCTGTACGTAACGGTCCCCAGGTAGATGTCGATAAGAAGACTGACGAGGTGAACCCCATCTGCACTCCTACTGAGCCTGTATGTGACAATCTCCGTACAGTCCGGTCTGTTCGTCTGATACATCGCATGGCGGGCCTAGGGGGGCGGTAAACGTCAGTCCCCTAATAGCGGTACAAGTCGTGTCGGAGTGAAGCCCAATACACCCTGAGATAACACTGGAAACCTACCAGTATATCTCGCTTGCCCTGGCCAGGGACTACTCGTGTAATGGCTCTCCTAGACACAGCGCGATGTCAACCCCCAATACCGGGAGAGACGAATCCTGTCTAACCGTCACTGCCTCCAAGTGCTTCGGGACTGCTCCCAACTACTACCTGTTTGCACGACTCAGTAGAGCCGTGGTAGGGTAGCAATCAAAGAACAGTGGGAACACACTCGAGGCGAAGTGACAGTGTCAAGTCAGCGGACTAAGCTGTACTCATGTCACCTGGGAACTGATAACTGACGATAGGTATAATACCAACCATCAGTTCCCGACGAGTCCTGTCCAGTGTACTCGTAACCTAACGAGCACCCGCATACTATCTCAAGTACGACGTACTGACGGCTGTGGGACAGACCGTCTCCCGAGCTGGGATGAGAAGCGCATACGCTAGTCTACTCCGGAGTATCGATGCCCTATCTCGATACTCCCACGACTAGGGACGTGTATAAGGATGTGCTTGTAGATTACCCAGCCCCCACGAGTGTGATCGCCATCACAACGCCGGTAATCAAGCAAAGATCCTAAGGGCTCTACTAATGCGTATAGGTGATATAATAAATAAACACACATGTACACATTAAAGCAGAGACAAACCAAGTAGCATACTACTATATTGAGCAAGATTGTCTGTACAACTGTGAATATCCCAAGCTTCCATCAAGTAATATACATACTAGTATGATACAGTAATGGCCTCTAGGGCATATACACCAACACGTGCAGGCAACCATGAATCACCCCGTGAAACCTGAGCCCCTCCCCTCACTTTCTGGCCGCAGATTTATTCATATGGGCCGCAATTTGCATCTATGTCGGGAGGAAATGCATTGAATTTTGGTTGGTGAGTCCCTTAGGTGATATCTAGAGCAACCCCATATGAAAAATTCCCTAGTTTGGCGTAGGGTGAAATCTGGGAGCACATTGGGGTGTTTTGGGTTACATTTTCCGTATTTTAGAATGCTTGGTTTTGATATTTGGATTTGTATTTGGTTGTTTGGCATTTGTACATCAACAAAAAGGGTTGTTTGATTGTTTTGCATCCATAGGCTATAGGTTCTAAACTATGAGCGCACCGTGTGCCGTATTGGTTTTCTGGACTTGATGTTAATAACGATTTCGATTGTGTATCATTGTAGGTACCTTCACGTGGATTCCGAGGTGAAGGAGCATGGCGTCATCGACTTCGGCGAGCAAGGATCAAGGTGAGTAGATCTATATCTACGGGGGGAGTCGGGCGGATGGCGTATAGCACCCCCTCAAATATTAAATGGAAACCGATCTATAGGATACAGTCGTAGAAAACTTGATTAGGAAACTAGGGATATAGTTTAAAAGATAGTTAGTGATAATATTGTAATTATATATATATATATATATATATATATATATTGAGGTATAAAAAGTGAAAGCGAATTACGACTTATAGATAGGTAATTACACTAGAATAAATTTGAGTTTAGCGTAACTTGAAACTAGATTAATAAAGTAGAATGTATATATAAAATTTGACTTAGTGTGATGAAAAGAAAATACGATGTGATATGATAACTTGATGATATGTTGGTATACGGATACGAGTCGATATGTGATAATTGATACCTTTGCCGGTCCCATGATCTGAGATTGATATAGGTGGGATTTGAGAGATAGGTATATATATATATATATATGTGTGTGTGTGTGTGTGTGTGTGTGTGTGTGTGTGTGTGTGGATAATGTAGTTAATCCGGAGAGTTATGCTGTACGAGACGTTAGGTCCGTACCCTCTTTGTCTTATAGGTTATTAGGATCCCAAATTAATTACTGATGCCGTACGACGATTTACCGTACGTGACGAGTTTAATAGATGATTGATCCATACCCTTGACTAGAGGATGCCGATTGATAGATTCGCCGACTCGGTCATATTAGATACGTATACCTTATCGCTTTTAGCTTATTATTTACTTTAGGCTACTTTCATGTCATTACCATTGCATTTCATACACTTGTGCTAGTACACCTGTTCCATTATCGATGATGCGTATATCACACTTACACAGATTTGCCGGCTCACACACTTCTTCATCGATAATTGCCATGTTACTACACAGTAGAATTACTGCATCATGATATGACTCCTTACATAATTACTTGCTATAGTTACATATACACCTTTATACGTTGTTACATTTGACCTTGGAGAAATTGGGAACCGCAGGATATATTTTAATTCAGGATTCTTTTTAAAGAGCGGTTTTCCTTTAATATATGCATATTATTGTTCCATGTTGCATGATTTACGGATATGCTTACATTCTGTTATATGTCACATACATCATGCTTTACGATTTTTACGCATTGAGATATGCAGTTTTCATGAGATTTCCGAATTTGAGAACCGTTGTTATTTCAAAAGAAAGTATGTATTGTTTTAAGAACCCGGTTTCTCTCGATATGATATTTGTATAGTCCACCATGAGTTTTCTCGGCTCTTAAGCGATATCATACACCCAATTCGAGGAGGAGGAACCGTCTGCGGGTGCATGGTGGACCCGGTGCGGTACCCCGGGGCAAGATGGTCGCAGATGATGGCGTTGAGCCTGGCAGGGGAACATTACCTACCGGTGATAGTATTTAGACTCGGCGGTTATCCGGAAGATACCGACCGGAGTCATGATATGGATACAGGCCAGTCCGGATAGCCGGAGCTTGAGATATGAGGATTTACGTGTCGATGCTGGACACGGGTTTTATGATATTTCGAGTGTCGATGTTGGACACTCAGGTTACATGTTTTGGTGTGTCATTGATGAACACACACATTCTTGATATCCTCATATATTTACATGCATATGCTATTTCGATGTTTCGAGTGGACGAGATCCACATGCTTATTGACATTGATTATGTTATTGGATGATATCCACTTGGATACTGCATTCACCATATTGTTGGCACATATTTACACATACGGTCACCCTAGATATCATAGTATTACCTTTATGATATAGTAGACCTAGGAAATCGTTATTTTATTCGATTTCTATCTGTAAATGTTTTCTACTCACGAGTTGGCTACTCACCCCTGTTGTGCCACAGTTGTTGCAGGTTGGCCACATGGATCGGTAGCGGCATCTTTGGCGCACAGTTGCTTCCGGTTGATTTGCTTTTGTAGGTGGTACACATCGGATCGTGTCACCATTGTATTTATTATTCCTGTTGTATCTAGTTAACTAAATCAATCAAACTAGTATTTGTGTAAGTAATGAGACTTAGTGAGACTTGTAGTTGCGAGATTTGAGCGATAGGTTTTATATTCGCTTTTTGGGTTGATGTCTTGCTTTATTCATTACCTTTCGTGTTGATCTTCGCCGATTGGGCGTCGTATACTTGTTATATTACTTGCGTGGTTGTGATCCGCCGTTTGGCGAAGAGCTAGCTCCCGCTTGGGGATGCCTTTTATATTATCATATATTTGTGGTTTTGGATCCAAATATACAAGGGATGTGTTGCTCAAATTTTTAAAAGACGAACATGTTTTACAACAAGTAGGATAAACTTGTATTTTTTCATGTTCCCTTTTCTATGCATTCAAGAAAACACTTTTCTTTATTATACCTTATTTCAAACTGCTCCTCTTTTATTTCTTTAAAAGGTTTAGATTTCTGGATTTCAGCTTACTTGAATTACGTTACGCCTTTAGACGTTGCGTGATTTAAGTGCTGGTCATGAGGTAATATTTCGGGTCATGACACCACTGCTAGAGGCCGGTTAGAATGTGATGACCATTAAGATACCGTCTATTCTTGAGGATTGAGGCATTGTTTAGCGTGAGAATGAATGAGCCAGTTATTGCTGCGACTGACAAGATATCGTCCTAGATGTTTGAAGCTGTTGCGCACGAGTTGTAATTAGGGATATGATAGAAGATCGCTACTCACCCATGGAAGAATGACTAGGACTTGCGGTTCGTTGCATACCCCGATGCGAGATCATCAGATTGATTGATTTCAGCTAGAGAAGACTTCACACAGGCACGTTGAGAGTCGATAGAAAACGGATGAATGAAGAGTATTCCTCCGACGAATTGGAAGAGTTTCCGAGGGCGAAGTCGGCCAGATACCTACCATAAGATATTGAACTGCAGAGTTCGTAGTTTCAGAAGGGAGACTCTGAATATGAGTATAGCCATTGTAGCACAGTCCATACAGCTACGAAGAGACGAGTCCGAATCAGTCGACATTAGTGAAAAGTGGAGCAAGAGGTTCGTACGAGATTTTGACGAGATGGCGTTCCACTCCGTTAACATCAGAGATGTGATGCGCATGCAGAAGCATTGAATATGGATATACCTTTTAGAAGAAGTCGTGATGAGTATGTAGCTGTTCCGGAATAAGAAATGGATTTAGTAAAGGGTGATAACTTCCGGGCAGTTCGGTAGAAACGAGATTTGGGAGAGACCCCGACAGAATCTTTCTGGAATACTACACGAGAAGAATTGGACCCAGGATCGGTCGTATTACGGTCACCTAGTAGGCCAGAGATCGGCGTCATCGACGAGACATGTTATGAGTGACTATGATAGTTGGCCAGGGATCTTTAGAGGACGTACCAGAGCGGAACTGTTTCCGTCATCATTTTCATATTGGGCCGTTGAGCCGAGGAGTTATGTAACCGACAATCTGCAGTGACATACGATAGCCTAAGGGCACAAGGCGCCGGACCGTGAACAGGAGGCAAGTAGATATCTTGCTCTGCTAGCTTTGGATGCACCGACACCTTCTCGACTTTGAAGGAAGGACATATCGTTGACAATGTTTACGATTTGTGATTTGGTGATTCGAATATCACATATCCATCATTTTGGATGTCGGTATTTTGGGCGATTTAATTGCATGATTGAGTTTTCGTGCACCACAGTTGCACTCGATTTCGATTTGATGTCGTTCGAGATGTTGATTTTGATTTCATGCCTATAGTATGTATGTGATTTGACTTGCGCCTTCGGTGTAGTTTTTATGCACTTTTAGTACTTTGATTCGATTTTGTGCACACTGATGCACGTAGTTATGAGATTATATACCAATGTATACCTAATTTGGATTGAGATATGTTGTATACCGTCGATTTCGATTGTGATATTCGATATTTGTTTTCATGCACCTTGTGCACTTGATTTGGATTCTTGCGCATACTTGGCGCGCTTGATGTGGTTTTGGTGCACACCAGATGCACTAAATCGGGATTCTTTATGCATATCAGATGCACCTGATATTGTTGCCAGGCACGCCCGTTGCCCTTGACAGGTGTTTTTGTACACACCATTGTACTTAGTTTTATTTCTGTACACTTGTATGGAACATTCATTGATTTCGATTTATGTGCGCATCAGACGCACGTGGCATTCTTATACACATTTTGGGAATGATTTCCTTTGAGTGGTACGTTTTTATGATAATTACTATTTGGTTAAGTAACCGAGCAAGACTGTTCTGAGAACAGTGACTAGGTGTTTTTGCATGCATCGATAGTTATCGAAGGGATTTCCAAAAAGGAGCTACAGTCTCAATATTTTCTTATATGTCCAAGATGACACGAAACATTTTACAACAGGAAACCCTTCTAAATTATTTTCAAAATGGCGGGACGTGTATGTGAAACAAAGGATATATATATATATATAGTTATTTTTCTTACAATAAACGTCCGCTACTTGTGTCGTGATACGCGCATCGTACAACGACTTGAAAAATTTTTGGCATGCATTTCTAAGATGTTTTGACAAGTTTACAACGATGCGTACTATTTGCATGTTATAGTTTTGATGTATATCATGTTGGTTTTCGTATTGGACTTTGACATTGGTACCTTCACCATAACTCCGATTATTGCGTGATGCTTGACGGAGTTTTGATTTTGAGTTATATACTCGTTTTTCATGCGCATGTATTGCGTTACGATATGTTTTATGTATGTATGATTTCGGAGCCCCGACGACTTGATCATTTTACTGAAATGTTTTAGTATTTGAAGGGTTTGAGTTTAAAATTCGGGGACCGAATTTATTTAAGGGGGGAAGAATGTAACATTTCAGAAAAATAAAATATTATTTTTAGGAATTTATATAATGGAATAATAAATATTAGAGATATTCTAAAGTATGGCGACTGATTTTAAATGTTATGGTATAATTAAATACCGATAAATTGGGAAATGTTGGAAAATTACATTTGAATGTTGATTTTGAAAGAATATTATACGATTTAGACACTTTATAAATCTTATACAATTAATTATATACCAGTTTATGCCTAAGCTTGATTAAAAATTACTAATTATGCATTAAGTTTGATTTTTGCATGTGACATGCACCATGTCATGTTATACACTTGTTACATTTTATTCTACCATGATTCTTTTTTTTTTATAGAATGGCTTTTGTTTTAAAATGAGATTTAAAAGAAAAGATTAATAAAAGAAAAGAAAAAGGATAAAGAATTTTAAAATGTGACATGGAGGCATGGTGGAAGCATGGGCAAGGAGAGAGAGAGAGAGAGGGTGAGGGGTTCTTTGACCATTAGCTCATTTGTGCCTTCACTTCATCATCTTCATTTTCTCCTCCTCTTTCCTCTCATGGCTGCCCTCTCCTCCACCTCCTCTACCTCCTCACTAAAACCCCAAATCCACATTAAAACCTTGCATTCTCTTCAATATAATTGTGCACAAGCTCACTACTAGCATGGGGGATCAAGCAAGATAAGATTTTGAGCACTTGGGGCAACTCAAGAAAATTCTTATGTTGCCAAATGAGCTTTTTTCTTCACCATTAGAGTAGTAATTCATTTTCTTTAGCATCTATATTAGTTTAGAAGTGTTTAAGTGAGGTTAGTAGTGGTAGTAGTCCTTTTGCTCCATGTAGTAGTCTCCCGGACTCTAGTTAGGCTCCACTAGGTGAAAGGAACAAGCTTACTGGAAGAACTTCGAGGCCGAAGATGATCTACGTCGAAGAATCTCTAACTCAAGCTACCTCTTCACTAATTGATAATTAGGGAATCAAACAAACTTTACAAAATGGCTAGTCTAGTGTAGATTGATGAAGTAGGAATTTTGCTCACTTTAGAATTTATTCTCTCATTCTTTTATCACCTCACTTGAAGCTAGAGAGCAATGGAGTAGATGAAGAAAATGAACTCTCAAGTGTAGAATGGCAACCATGCGTGAGAAATATCATATATAACTCATGTAGAGACTAAACCATGGCTAAAAGATAATAGTTAGGTTAATAAATATCTAGAGTAAAACAAAATTAGTGGACTAAATCAATGGTAACTACAAGCTTCTCCAAGCTTCACAACCATGACTAATTTCCAAATAATTTTGATTTTCCCTTAATAATTAAAACCCCACATTATCTTAAGTGTGGTGTGAGTCTCATACACCCATGTCCAATGTATCATCTAGCATGACACAAAAAAATAAATACATTAACATATATCACATATATATTAAATGTATAAAGAGAAAACATTTTCTTAAGCGAGCTAATATTAGTTAATGTATATTAATATATCAAATATATAATTACACATTAAATTATTAAATCAATACTTGATTTAATAACCCGGTTGTATCGCATACAACCGACTAATATCATTTGCATCATCTTATCGAATCAATACTTGATTCGATAACCGGGCTATATCACATATTACCGACCGATATCACATATCTTGAGATTAGAATACGGTATCACATACACGTATCAATCTCGGTCCCGCACATATCACATATGTGCCCTACTTCATTTCGCTTGAGCCAGGAAACCTCTGTGTAGGACTCTAAAGACTCATCAATACGCCGACAGTAGGTAATGATCATATCAGTTACCCACAAGCCGTTAGTGGTACTAGCTGGACATAACGGCTGCCCGGGTATTGAGCGATCAGAAGATCAGCAAGCAAGTCTGCTCATACTCCCGTGAATCCAATAAGCAACACTACCGTACAGTCTGGTCTCTTCGTCTGATATGTCGCATATCTAGCCTGGGGATGGTAAACGTCAGACCCCAATAACTTGATAAGTCATGTCGATGTGAGGCTCATAACGGGTCGAGAAACTACTAATAACACTTACCAGTAAATCTTAGTATCAACCCTGGCCAGGGACTTCCTGTTATAGCCAATCGAGCACAGCGCAACATCAACCCCCAATACCGGGAGAAACGAAACCCCTCCTATCGCTCATTGCCTCCATGTTACTCGGGACTGTACCCAAAAACCACCGTTTTGCACATTCTCTTGAACATGGTAAGGTGGAAATCAAAGCACAGTGGGGAATCACACAAGACTCTATGACGATCTCGGGTCTACAGACTAACCTATACCAGTGTCACCAGAGAACTGCTATCTGACGTTAGGTATAATACCATCTAGGAGTTCTCGGCGAGTCCTGTTCAGTGTACCCAGTCTCCACTGAGCACCCGTATACCATCTTTGATGTCAAACACCAATGGATGTAGGATCATCCATCTCCCATCATATGGGTCAAGAAGCGTATACGCTAGTCTACTCCGGAATATCGATGCCCCGTCTCGATACACCCTCGACTAGGAACAATTAAAGGATGTACTTGTGGACTACCCTGGCCCCACTAGTATGATCTCCATCATAGTCCTGGTAGTCAAGTACACATCTTAAGGGCTTTATCAACATGTAACAGAGAGACAGTACAAGTATACATGTTAAGATAAAGAACAACCAGATAACATACTTTCATGTTGAGCAAGAAAGTTCTCCCTATATATGTCCAAGCATCCACTATAATATACAATAATGGCCTCTAGGGCATACATACAACTAACAATCTTCCACTTACACTAAAGCCAGTTGTTGTAGTATCTCATACCCAACATCCCTTAAAGTCTCTCTAGGGAAAGGCCTTTTTGAGTGGATCCGCCGTGTTATTCTTCCTGTCAACTCTCCTGATCTCGATCTCCCGGAGATCAACCATCTCCTAATCAGGTGATACCGCCTAAGATTATGTCTGGATCACTAATGGGACCGGTGTTCCTAGGCCAAAGCCATAGCTCCATTGTCACCACAATGGTAGGAACCAAGTTCATCTCATGAGCATCTATACCCAGACAACCTCTTCTGTAGCATCGTTGGCAGCGATGTATTCACCCTTTATCGTTGAGTCTGCCACGGTATCTATCTTGGAACTCTTCCAACATACCGTCCCTCTACTGAGGGTAAAGACAAAACCTGAGACTGTCTTACAGTCGACCTTACCACTTTGGAAGCACGAATCAGTAAAGGACTCCTGTTCATACCAGAATATTGCATTTTATACCGCCCATTCTTACGCTCGTTTGTTTATAGGCAGGTGCTTTTAATCAGTGTTTGCTACATAATTGCGGGATAATGGTCTCAGTTCTAAACAGTGAATATCATGGAAAAGTACGACAAATTCCGGATTACTTTCAACAACAGATAAAACACGGGTCTCCGCTCTCTATCCGTATGTTGCCACACACCAGTTTAAGGGACAAAATGGCAAATCGATTGTCATTTTCATACATAAAGCTCAATGTCAACATAAGATCCAAGAAATCTACGCGGAGCTCGAGGAAATCATGGCAAAAGATCCACATCACATCACCTTTTGATCTACTGAAATTCTGGAAGAATTGTGAAGAGTTTCTGAGAAAAGTCATATACCACACAGAAGAGAACCACAAAACATGGGATACGACAAAAGATGAAGGCACAAGCTCTATAAATGGCCGCGGTTCCGCGGCATAAGCGCGCTTAGGCCGCGGAACCGCGGCTGTATAGGCTCGTCAGTGTACAAAATTTCAGGGGCTGTTTGGTAATTACATGTGGTGCCAGAATGTTGCCCTAGGTTCTCTATTTCCTGTCTATAAATAGCCCAGAACTTGCCAAGCCATGGAGTTCTTTTCACGCCCTCTTTTTGTTAGTTTTTAGTTTTCTTCTTCTTCTTCTTCTTCATTCTTTCGTCCATGAAATTGTTCTGAGAGCTTTTGAGTGGATGTTAAATGAAGATGAGGGTTTTTGTATCATTCTTTTGCTTAGCTTCCCCCTTGAGCTCTCTACCTTAACTTGATCTAGCAACCTCTTAAGTGAGCTTGCAAGTTTAAGCTTTGGTCATTGATCTCAAGGGGTTGTATCATTTTGTTCTCTCTTTTGTGCTTCATTCACCATGAGCTCTTTGCCTTTTCTTGATCTTGCAACCTCTTAATTGAGCTTGCAAGTTTAAGATTTGGTTATTGAACCCATGTCTTGTTTTTGGTTCTATGGTTCCTAGTTTTATTTTCTTGCATATTTCTTTCTTGCTTTTTATTACCTTGCTTTACTTTCATGCACTTAAATTCCATGCACTTTTAATTACTTGCTTGTAATCTTTTCTTTTCTTTGTTTATCTTTTCTTTTGCTCTTTTTGGTTTGTTTTATGAATGGTTGTAATTATTGTTGTTAAGAATAAATACGATATTGTAAGTTAATGTTTCTTTGCTCATTTCCTTTTCCCGTTATTTTCCTTTGAACTCCGCCCAAACGTTACGCAAGCGCTCCGTTAGGCACCCTACCCTACCAAGGTAACGGTGATTTCTAACCGCGACCGGTTGCGTTCGGTTTGGCCGGAGGTGAAAGCAAGAAACAAGAACGGGTGGACAAGGGCCAATAAGCCGGATTCCATGAATACCGTGCTTAAGTACCCTAATCCACGTTGTTGCCGATTGCTCTAGCTTCAATTGGTCAAGACTCGGCTCAAAGGTTTTGAGTGCGGATTTCCTTAGCTTACGCTTTCGTATCTTTTTCTTAACAACTTTATACTTGCATATAAACACATTGGTTGGATTTGAACAAACATATACAAATTCATTATTGACTCGTCTAAAACTCGAACGGACATACAACCATCTCCCTGTGGATCGACCCGTGCTCAACCGGCTAGCTGCAAAACGACACCGTCCTGATTGCGGTTATAACTTTAGAACTTTGAACATCCGACACGCCAAAAGCGTGCGATCAAATGGCGCCGTTGCCGGGGAGACGGTAGCGTATTTTCTTTCTTGTTATTCGGGTTAATATTCTTTTTGTATATATTTATAAATAAATAAAAAATCTTTTTGTTATTTTTTTATCATTGTTGTGTGCAAATGTGCAGATTTTTGCAGATTTACAAACTGCGATTGTGGGGAGCAAAGTATACGTTCAAGGTTAAGGTGATTACGAAGTACAGTGCCAAAGATCCGGGAAGATTGACCCGCGCAAGCGAACTTTTCAAGCTTACTGGAATTTATTCAACGGGGGTTTCCTAACCCAAAAACTTAACGGTTCGTATTTCTTAAACACCTTCTTCTCAAATCCGACGCATCCAATATACTATTCTTTGCAGGATTCTTTGCAAGTTCGCTAGCAAACGCTAAAAAATTGACTAACCCGTATTTGTTGCAGTGTCGCGCTTAAACTAAAAAAAACGATTGTTTGATTCTTTATAGAATTTTTATTGAATTGCGCATTGCATACATTAATACGGACTTAAGGGCAAGCGAACCCCACAACATACGGTAAAGGATTTCATCACCTTTTCCGTGGCCCACAAATCACGAACTTGAGCATAACGTTTACCCGCACAAACTTTAAAAGAAACTAGACTTTAAGCTTTAAGGACTTCGCGCTCACTAGGAGAAGTTAACTGTGTTTAGAACCTCGCTTAACGGTACATTGTTTACGGTGTGTCTAGGAAAGTGTTAACAGCGAAATCGCCAAAAGAGAAAGGGTTATTTAATTAAGGACCTTCACGAAAGCGTCGGGAAACCTCCCCTTATCTCTGTACTTACCTGGCCTCGTGATCAGTGTATCTTAGAGCCCGTTTCTCGACACAGTTTTACTTCGACAATCAAGTTCTGGAGAAGGTCTAGTTGACCTAGGTGAGCCCTAGAACGATTAGGTGTGTGGTATTTTTGTGTCGTGATTATTTTTGGTCCAGATTCTTTTTGTGTGTATATTTCGATCTTTTGTTAATAGCTAAAAAAAATTAATTAAAAAAAAATCACATTCTTTTTCCCCTCCTTTTCTCTTCCTTTCTTTCTTTCTCTCTTCATATCATGGGTACCCCACCTCCCAAAACTCTTGCCGAACTTTGGTACCCACAACCAGACATTACTTCTTACGGTTCTTGCTTTGGCCGAACATCGAACGACCCCTCCATGCCCAAAATGTCATTGAAAGATCGCATAGACGTGTCTAGGACAAACACTTGCCCTCCGCATTCCACTTTGTATCAACCTTTTCAACCTCCCGCACCCTCTTATGTTGATACCCCTTTTGCAAGTCGTCCTTTGTCCATCGCTGAACGTATTGAACAATCTCATAGCCGATCTTTCACTCCTTTCAACACTTCAAGTTCTTGGGATCAACAATTCCATTCACCTTCGTATCCAAATGTTGATCCTACCCCTGTCCAGCCATTCAATTCCTACCAGTCCTACCCAACTTTTGCGCCTTCCCTAGACATTGTTTCTGAACCGTCATTTGGGAGTTTCCAGTACCAAAACAACTTTGAATCTTTCACTGAAACCCCTTCACAACCCATGTCTAGCCTGGAACAGTCTTTGGAAGATTTTAGGGTAGCATCGTACCAACAGATGATGGATTTGAATGCGTCCATGGCCGCCCTCATATAACCTAGTGACCCGGTAGCTAGTTTTCAACTAGCTCCAAATTTTCCAATGTATGAAGAGGCGGTAGGACAGGTTGAGAATTTGAGCGGAGAGAGTGAGCCATATACCCTTCCAAATCAAACCTACCCGTTTCAACTTGAATCCCACAACTCCTGTTTTGAAAGTCTATCAAGTGTCCCAAATGATTTATCAATTGAAGATAGAACAGATAATGAGTTGTATGACCTTGTGGTGTTTGATTTGCCCGATTGTGAAGAGTCCTTTTCGAGTGAAACCGCACCCAACCCTTTTGACCTCTACACCTCCATCTTAGAACCTGAATTGATTGATATCCATGCTTTTGTTTAGGTGTCTGAGAATATAGATTTTCACTTGATTGAGGATATTGACGCTGGGAATATTTTGGATGATGAACCCGTAGATTTAGCTGAGTTTTTCTCTCCAATTCATCATCCTGAGTCATTAAATATTTTTCCCGAACCCCATATGCGTCTGGATTTTGAGGATAAACGCATGGATGTGCTTAACTTTGAGGAGACTATTAAGGATATTTTTGAGGATGAACCAGTTTTAATTGATGAGTCGGATTTTCCAATTCATCATGTTCCTTTCATTGACTGTGTACACCCTCCTGAACCTTTAACCGATAACCTTCCTCAATCACCTACCTCTATCCTTTCCATCGTTCCGATATTGCAAGAAACCGTATCATTTTCACTTCCAATGTCTGGTTTACCAAGTTCGGCGTACCTATAGTTTCTCACGAATCTTGAGGGATTTGGCCCCATTTCTCGACGGGTTAATAGATTAGCACAATCGTTTTTTACACATCGGTCATCACGAATTGTGCTAATTTATTCGCTCCATTTCCACCCTCAAGTTCGTATTCCACTTCTTTCTCCCATCTGCCATTCTTCTCTTCCACCGAGGCCGGACGCCACTTCTATCCCCACACAGTCTCCCGTGTTCCTTATTTCTTTTCTCTACACTCCATTCTTTCACCAACCGTCGCTGTATAACGATAAAATCTTTGAATGGTTGGTGTTAACTTTTGGTCTGTGTAAGGACTTGTATAGATTGATACTATTCTCTTTCCCCCCTAATCCTGAACTTCAACGCTTAACAGTGGAAACACTGTTTCACTTAAGTTTGGGGGGAACCCTTTTTTTGTGTATATCTTTTTTGGTTTTCTTTTTGTTTTGTATAAAATTTTCTTTTGGAGAGAGCCGACAATTTTGACCCTCTTGGTGTAGCCTGACTGTGAGGGCACTGCCAAGTTTAAGTTTGGGGGTGTGCTCGGTAAGCTTTCTACCTTCGCATTCATTTGTATATTTTGCATTTGCATACCTATTTAAAAATCCATAAAAATCAGAAAATTTTCTAAAAACATAAAATATTTTTGTCAAGTTAGCTAGTGGGGGAACTCTGATTCAACATTTCGACGGTTTTGTTTGATAAGATAAGAATAACTAAATCTTATTTTTAGATTTTGAAAACCTGAAAGATAACTCTCCTTTGAAGTTAACTATATAGCTGATATACGTCTTTACATCACATTACACATGTAGTGAGTTTTGGAAATTAGATGACAAGTCTTTTATGTCTAAAAACTTTTAAATGGATAAATGATTTTCTGAGGATCAAATAGGTTTGTTCTGAAATAAGTAATATCAAGAATAGTTTATGAAGTGAAATGAATATGAAGGATTGTTATTGATGCCTTAATTAGAACTAAGTCTGAAAAATAACCCATCTGGAACTTGATTGGAATGATTACACACCGAACCCACTAAACACGTCTTTTATCCAAAAAATAATTGAACTGCCGGTTATATCTCCGTTCGCATTGAATCATCATGATTTTCACGCTAAATTGTCTTTTGTTTTTAGGCCTAGGTAACTTGAGTAATTAAGTTCGTTGGGGTGTCTCTACACCTAATGCCCTAAAGCCAACTGGTTTGGGTGCATTGGCCCAAAGCTCGTTAAGAAATCTAGAATGTCCAGTTTAAAACAAAGTCAAACAAGTGTTCTCTCCGAGTTAAAATTCCTAACGGTTCTTTGTGTGAGAATAATCTTGACAAAAGACAGGTTTTATAAAAAATATTTCTAGCGGAGATATGAAGGTTTTATTCTATGATAAAGACTATTGCACGTTCAAAGAGGTGTGTATGAAATGAAAACAAGAAAAAGGTGGAGGGAAAAATAAGACCTAGTTTCCTGTTAGGGAAGATAGAAATTCTGAAGTTGAAACTTTACAGGAAAACGAAATTTGAAAAATGCTTAACTCTTTATAAAACTTATGTGATCCTTTAAAAATTTTTATCTGGGCTTTATTGTGTGACATGATGACTTTAATCGATCCTTCTGGTACATAACGACACTATTTACACTGCACGTAAAGACATATAAAATCTTTAGTTAAATAAGAAGCGAGGTGTGAAAAATAAGGGTTCGATAGTCTAGACTTTGGATCATAGAATTGTTATTTTCTGAAACAAAACTTTAGGGTTTGAATCATAGTTATTTCGTAAAACTAGCTTGACCGGATTTTGTGGGTAGTATCCGCTGAAAACCCTCAGGAGACAACACTCCTCCTGCTAGGGACACCTAGAGGTTTAACGGCTTGTTGCACATGCTCAGTGCAATCGCGTTCCCTGCGAATGTGCGGTTAGGACTTTTTTGTGAATAATTGGTTTTGCTCGGGATGAGTAAAAGTTAAGTTTGGGGGTATTTGTTCATACCAGAATATTGCATTTTATACCGTCCATTCTTACGCTCGTTTGTTTATAGGCAGGTGCTTTTAATCAGTGTTTGCTACATAATTGCAGGATACTGTTCTCAACTCTAAACAGTGAATATCATGGAAAAGTACGACAAATTCCGGATTACATCCAACAACAGATAAAACACGGGTCTCCGCTCTCTATCCGTATGTTGCCACACACCAGTTTAAGGGACAAAATGGCAAATCGATTGTCATTTTCATGCACAAAACTCAATGTCAACACAAGATCCAAGAAATCTACGCGGAGCTCAAGGAAATCATGGCAAAAGATCCACATCACATCTCCTTTTGATCTACTGAAATTCTGGAAGAATTGTAAAGAGTTTCTGAGAAAAGTCATATACCACACAGAAGAGAACCACAAAACATGGGATACGACAAAAGATGAAGGCACAAGCTCTCTAAATGTCCGCGGTTCCGCGGCATAAGCGCGCTTAGGCCGCGGAACCGCGGCCGTATAGGCTCGTCAGTGTACAAAATTTCAGGGGCTGTTTGGTAATTACATGTGGTGCCAGAATGTTGCCCTAGGTTATCTGTTTCCTGTCTATAAATAGCCCAGAACTTGCCAAGCCATGGAGTTCTTTTCATGCCCTCTTTTTGTTAGTTTTTAGTTTTCTTCTTCTTCTTCTTCTTCATTCTTTCCTCCATGAAATTGTTGTGAGAGCTTTTGAGTGGATGTTAAATGAAGATGACGGTTTTTGCATCATTCTTTTGCTTAGCTTCCCCCTTGAGCTCTCTACCTTAACTTGATCTAGCAACCTCTTAAGTGAGCTTGCAAGTTTAAGGTTTGGTCATTGATCTCAAGGGGTTGTATCATTTTGTTCTCTCTTTTGTGCTCCATTCACCATGAGCTCTTTGCCTTTTCTTGATCTTGCAACCTCTTAATTGAGCTTGCAAGTTTAAGATTTGGTTATTGAACCCATGTCTTGTTTTTGGTTCTATGGTTCCTAGTTTTATTTTCTTGCTTATTTCTTTCTTGCTTTTTATTACCTTGCTTTACTTTCATGCACTTAAATTCCATGCACTTTTAATTACTTGCTTGTAATCTTTTCTTTTCTTTGTTTATCTTTTCTTTTGCTCTTTTTGGTTTGTTTTGTGAATGGTTGTAATTATTGTTGTTAAGAATAAATACGATATTGTAAGTTAATGTTTCTTTGCTCATTTCTTTTTCCCGTTATTTTCCTTTGAACTCCGCCCAAACGTTACGCAAGCGCTCCGTTAGGCACCCTACCCTACCAAGGTAACGGTGATTCCTAACCGCGACCGGTTGCGTTCGGTTTGGCCGGAGGTGAAAGCAAGAAACAAGAACGGACGGACAAGGGTCAATAAGCCGGATTCCACGAATACCGTGCTTAAGTACCCTAATCCATATTGTTGCCGATTGCTCTAGTTTCAATTGGTCAAGACTCGGCTCAAAGGTTTTGAGTGCGGATTTCCTTAGCTTACGCTTTCGTATCTTTTTCTTAATAACTTTATACTTGCATATAAACACATAGGTTAGATTTGAACAAACATATACAAATTCTTTATTGACTCGTCTAAAACTCGAACGGACATACAACCATCTCCCTGTAGATCGACCCGTGCTCAACCGGCTAGCTGCAAAGCGACATCGTCCTGACCTCGGTTATAACTTTAGAACTTTAAACATCCGACACGCCAAAAGCGTGCGATCAACTCCACTTGGAGTTCACCGTTACCAAACACCAAGAACGTTTCTTTAGTCCTTCTCAAGTACTTAAGAACGTTCTTCACTGCTGTTCAGTGATTCTCCCCAGGATCTTCTTGATACCTACTCACTACACCTAGTGAGTATACTACATCGGGTCTGGTACACAATATTGCGTACATTATAAAGCCTACTGCCGAAGCATAGGGTATCCCTTGCATGCGAGCCCTCTCCAAATCAGTCTTGGGAGACATCTCTTTGGAGAGAGTGATTCCTGAGATCGTGGGCAAATTCCCACGCTTGGAATCTTCCATACTAAACGCCTTTAGTATGGTGTCAATGTACCTGGATTGGGAAAATCCCAACATCCACTTAGATCTATCTCTATAGATCTTAATCCCCAGGATGTAGGAGGCATCACCCAGATCCTTCATAGAGAATCTTGTGATAAGAGGAGCTTGACCGAGTGTAACATAGGAACACCATTTTCTATCAAGAGTATATCATCCACGTACGATACGAGGAATACAACCTTACTCTCTACAACCTTCGTGTATATACAAGGTTCATCTACTATTTTGATGAAGTCAAACTCTTTGACTGCCTCATCAAAACAGATGTTCCAACTCCGTGATACCTGATTTAATCCGTAAACTGGTTTATGCAACTTGCACACCTTTCCGCTGCTCCTACTGTCTATGAATCCTTCTGGCAGTGTCATGTACACGCTCTCTTCAAAATCACCATTTAGAAAAGTGGCCTTGACGTTGATCTGCCAGATTTCATAGTTATGGTATGCAGCAATGGCAAGTAGGATCTAGATGGTCTTAAGCATAGCCACTGGAGAAAAAAGGTTTCATCAAAATCCACACCTGGTTATTCACGACAACCTTTTGCAACAAGTCTAGTTTTGAAAGTCTCAACTTTTCCATCTACACCAAGAATCTTCTCAAGATCTGCTTGCTCCCGATGGGTTTTACCCCTTCAGGTGCAACTACCAAAGTCACTATTTTGTTGATGTATATGGATTCCATCTCAGATCGCATAGCATCCAGCCATTTCATAGAGTCCCCACTCATGATGGCCTGCTCGAAACTAGTTGGGTCATCATCATCTATGATGCAATTCTCGCTCCCACTGCATTGAGAAAACCACAGTATCTTTTAGGCGGATGAGGAACCCTACCAGATCCGCGGAGAGGCTGAGGTTCATCGGGAACTATTGAATCCTCTGGTTCCATCAAATCATCAGTTGTAGTTTGTATTGCTGGAACTTCTTCCAGTTCTACCTCATAACCACTAATTTGGTTTTCAAGAAATTCCTTTTTCTAAAAAAGGTGGCATGCCGAGAAACAAAACACCTTTTGTTCCTCAGTGTGGTAGAAGATATACCCTCGCGAATGTTTGGGATATCCAACAAACTTACACAGAAATGATCTTGCCTTGATCTTGTCCGGATTTTGCCTTTCAACATAGGCCGGGCAAGCTCATATCTTAACTCGTTTAAGACATGGTCTCTTCCCATACCATATCGCATATGGAGTGGTAGGCGCTGATTTGGTTGGAACCCTATTCAATAGGTATGCGGCTTCTCAAGCACATAACTCCAAAAGGAAATAGGTAACTCAGCAGTACTCATTATAGAGCGCACCATATCAACTAGGGTGCGATTTCTCCGCCCGATACACCGTTGCACTATGGTGTATATGGAGGAGTAAGCTGAGAGAGAATCCCATTCTCTTTTAAATAGTCCAGGAAATCCGTGCTTAAGTATTCTCCTCCCTGATCGGATCGAAGGATTTTAATACTTCTACCCATCTGGTTCTCTACTTCGCACTTATATTTTTTGAATTTCTCAAAAGCTTCAGACTTGTGTTTCAATAGGAACACATGTCCGAATCTTGAGAGATCATCGATGAATGTAATGAAGTACGAATAACCAACCCTGGCATGTATAGACATAGGGCCGCATACATCACTATGTATCATTCCCAAGAGTTCAGTAACTCTTTCTCCGTGTCCATTAAACGGAGTTTTAGTCATTTTACCTTTGAGACATGACTGGCAAGATTCATAAGATGTAAGTTCGAACAGATTCAAATATCCATCATTATGTAACTTAGCTGGTCATGTCGCATTGATATGACATAGTCTACAATGCCACAAGAAAGATTCGTTCATTTCTGAACTTTTCCTCTTGTGTGTGTTCTGTACGTTGAGAACTGTAGTTTGATTTAGAACATATATGCCATTATATATCGTGCCTGATCCAATCAACTTTTGATTCAGGAAAGCGTTCATAACATTTTCTTGTAATACAAAATTATATCCTTCTTTACATCATTAAGAAACTGATATAATATTGCATATCAGGTTCAGTATGCAATAACATTCGTTCAGAATCAATGTATTCCCATTTGGTAACACAAGGTGATATTCACCAACTGCTTTAGCTGCAACACTTGCACCATTCGCTACTCTTAGAAAATGATCACCTTTTCCCAGTTGTCTACCTTTCTTTAACCCATGTAACATATTATATATGTGGGATCCTGATCCGGTATCTCATACCTAGGACGTAGAGTGTACTAAGAAACAGTTCTTGGTAACGAACACACCAAAAGAAGATGCATCAACATGCTCATTCTTCGTTTGGGTCGCATGGGAATCCGGATATTCCTCTATTTCCTGCTCAGACTTATAACAAATATAAGGAAGAGCGGAACCAACGTTCCCCAGCTCAGTATAACAAGCAGGTTCGGTCAATACATCCATATTATTATCTTGATTAAGGCGTAACATGGTCGCTACCAGGAGAGAGAGAGAAGAAAACACTTTGTGTATGCTCTTGAAAGATTAGATTGGTTATTATTTTATCTAATCAGGATGGCTCCCACTATTTTTATCAAATCTTCCTTCAAACCCTAAAAGGTAAAACTAGACGGGATTAATTACACCCTACAAGTTCGTCAATCTTTCGGCTAGGCCAGTGTCGGTAATTTGAGGGAGGTTCCTCGTGCATTCGCACGGACTTAATCAAAATAAACCTAGTTTTCCCATAGGCATAACCCCATTGACACCTTTCTAATCACCTACTTGATCGGCTAATTGCAATGTGCAAAACTCTCCCAGGTGTAACTTTTACTCACAGTGGGTATCGGGATCCAACTATCTCATAGAAGGTATGTAATCTCATTGTAAATTTCAACACTTGAAATTCCCAATAATATTTTACCCCTAGCAGCTTATGACCTTAATATAGTCAACAAATCAAAAGTGCTAGTCAAGTTCAACCCGTCATTTCGTGATTGAATTAAACCCACCCGTATGACCCTTAACACAGTCAACAAAGTCATACAACTACCCTAATCCAATCGCATCACATGCTTTAGCAGATAAGCACTAATCAGCTACCGCACACTACGCCTTCACATAGTCAACAAACGTAGCAGAATACTAAGTAGCACTTATCTGAAATGACGGAGGGCTACGACAGGTTTTTAAGAAAACATTTTGCGTAATGAACTTGATATCGTTGTAGAATCAAGTGATTTTGAAAAGGATTGTTTTTGAGGATTTTGCTAGTTTTGCTAAAGAGGTCACTCCCGGTGAAGGGACCTCGGCTCTTTCCTCATCGAATGAGGTGCTGGATATTCATGAATACCACTATGCAAAGCAAAAACTAGAGAAGCAATAAAAAGACAAAATCGAGTGGGTTGTAGCATCTGCTAGCTTCTGCTAAAGAGGTCACTCCCAATGAAGGGATCTCGGCTCTTTCCTCATCGAATGAGGTGCTGGATATTCATCAAGGAATACCACTATGCAAAGCAAAAACTAGAGCTACCATTTTTGAAAATTTGATTCTACAATATCTTTAGGTTTCTTTCTTTTTCATTAATCTCATTAATGAAGTCCCATCATTTATGCTTCCTAAGCATCACAGAAGAAACGAAAATACAACGTACGCTTATGCCATCCGCATTCACCACGAGGTCCCGTCATGCACAGTTAGGTTAGATAACTAACGACAGAGCGGGGGCTGGACTAGCGCGGATGCAAAACATATGGAACGTTTATTATATATCATATATATAATAACAAAGCATTCGTCTCACGCAAATAAAGTGATCACATCACAGAACATTGCAGCAGAAGACAATATATGAAATATTAGATATACTAGGTGGTCCGTGTTTTATATTAAGCCAGTAAAAAACACGGATTCCACGGTCGCGATGAATAGCCAAACCCACATCCCTAGACCCCTACGAGAGAGCCAAGCAACCCTACCAATTCTAGAGTTAGGAGACCCGGACTCGACTCCTCGAGATGGTCTCCCACTGGACTCTAGAACCCGGTTACTTGTGCTCCCCGCCTTGGGTCTATCCTAATACGGAAAAGTAAATAATATACATCAATGGTGATATCATCCTCAACCCAGAAGTCTCCCAATAAAAGAATATTATATACAAGTTTTTACATGAATGAAAATGAAAAACTTTCATCTCACGCAAAAACCCCCGGCTATTCAAACACGACGATTCAATATAACATATCCCAGCAACACATAACATCACATGTCATCAACGTAAGTAAATATGCGTATCCCAATTGTCATTGACATATAGCAACGAAACCGGTGATACACCACATATTACACTTACGGTCGCATAAAAGAAAATGTCAAACTACAACATTTGGAATCGACACATCTCTTAGACATCATAAACCCGGAATTTCTCATATTTCGGATTTTATGCCTAGCATTGTAAATCTTACATTTGGGTCTCACCTATGAAAACACCTTTTCAAAAGAAATCGGGTAAATCAACAAGATTCCCGATTCCTACCGAGACCGAAATGTTAAATTTACAAGAAACTAATCAATTTTCACAAAACTAATTAGTGTAGATTCCAAATATTGTATCACATTCATAAAAACTAGGCGATGTTAAACTTTTCGATTGATCGATCAACCACCCAAAATTCTCAGAGGACTCAACACTTGAGTTAGATTCAAAAATTCCCAGAAAGTGTCGCAAGCACATACGGACCGGCACAAGAAAGCACGTCCCAAGCCTCACCAACGGCGCCGCGGAACCGTCGCCAAAAACACCTTTTAGCCGCGGTTCTGCGGTCGTTAGGTCGAGTTAGGGATTCGTTTTTCTTGGGGGTCCACACAATACCCTGTATAATTTTCTGAACATTTGTAAACCCAAAAATTCCAACTTTTGAAAAATTTCCAGAGAGCAATCTTGAGGTGGTGTTTGTGTTAGTTATATGTATGCCCTAGATGTAGGGTTCCTAGGCATCCTAATGAGGTCTCACAAGGCATCAACCATGCCAATTTAAAAAAAATCTAGGTGCCGAGAAACCCGACTACGGATCGTTTGCTAGAAAACTAGGCGAAAAAGCTAACTAGTTAACACTTAACTATGAGAATACGGATATACAACCTTTGTAGATCCGGTGCTCCACCTCCACGGCTCCGCAATGAAGTCTCCTCGCTGTCCAAGACGGATCCCGGGCTCTAGCGTCGGCTTCATCGGAGAATGGACGGGCTAGGTCATCGACAACGTGCCGAAGATGATCTACGTCGAAGCATCACTAGATCAAGCTCCACTTTCACCGAGCCTTGAAAACTTGTGAAGGAAACACACTCTACTACTTGGCAAGAGGTAGAGGATGAAGAAATAGGAAGTGGGTAGACTTTAGAATTGGATTTCTCACTTGTTTTCATCAATCACCATTGATGAAGCAAGCTTCTTCAATGAAGAAGAAGATGAAGAAGATGAATATTGTTATGATAAGAATAATATGAAAATAGAAAATAAAATCCATTCTTATCATAATATTAACCTTAGTTTAGTGTAGAGAATGGACCATGGTTAGATATGATGGTTAGGGTTAAGGAAGAGATAAGAATGGTTGACTTGATCAAAGTTTCAAGAAACTTCAACATAAAACAAAATAAGCCACCATCCTTAAATAATTTCCAAAATGAATATATAAATAAATGAATAAGATAATCAAAACCCTAATCATTAAGTAAACCATGGTTTAATCTTTACACTTAACCAAGTTAATATGCATCATCAAACATGATACAAACATGTGCATAAAAGTATATCACATATACAACTTGCACAATCCAAGTGAGAAAATCCATCTTAAGTAAACCGATACTAGTTGATGCAAAGTAATATATCAAATATATAAATATGCATTAAATCATTAAATCAACACTTGATTCAATGATCCGGTTATGTCGCACACAACCGACTAGTATACAATATATCGGCTTATCGAATCAACGCTTGAATCGATAACTAGGTTATATCGCATACAACCATTCGATACTTTTATCGCGAGAATAGAATACGGTATCACATACACGCATTATTCTCGGTCTCGCACATATCTCATATGCGCTCCTATTTCGTTTCGCTTGAGCCAGGAAACCTCTGTGTAGGACTCTAAAGACTCGTCAATACGCCGGCAGCAGGTGATGATCATATCAAACACCCACAAGACGCAAGCGGTCTGCTAAACGTAACGGCCACCCGGGTATTGAGCGATCTGAAGATCGACGAGCAAGCCCGCTCACACTCCAGTGAATCCAACCAGTAACACTACCGTACAATCCGGTCTGATCGTCTGATATGTCGCATATCTCGCCTAGGGGTGGTAAACGTCAGACCCCAATAGCTCAATAAGTCGTGTCGATATGAGGTCTATAACAATTCGAGAAACTACTGGTAACACTTACCAGTAAATCTCAGCAACCCTGGCCAGGGATTTCCTGTTATAGCCAATCGAACACAGCGCAACATCAACTCCCTATACCGGGAGAGACGAATCCCCTCCTATCGCTCATTGCCTCCATGTGACTCGGGACTGTACCCAAAAACCACCGTTTTGCACGCCCTCTTGGACGTGGTAAGATGGAAATCAAAGCACAGTGGGAACCACACAAGACTCTATGACGATCTCGGGTCAACAGACTACTCTGTACCAGTGTCACCAGAGAACTGCCATCTGACGTGAGGTATAATACCATCTGGGAGTTCTCGGCGAGTCCGTCCAGTGTACCCAGTCTCTACTGAGCACCCGTATATCATCTCTGATGTCAAACACCAATGGATATGGGATCATCCATCGCCCATCTGTATGGGTCGAGAAGGTATACGCTAGTCTACTCTGGTATATCGATGCCCCGTCTCGATACACCCACGACTAGGGACTTTGAAGGATGTACTTATGGACTACCATGTCCCCACTAGTATGATCCGCATCACAGTCCAGGTAGTCAAGTACACATCCTAAGGGCTTTACCAACATGTAACAGAGAGACAATCAGTATACACGTTAAGGTAAAGTTCAACCAGATAGCATACTATCATGTCGAGCAAGAAAGTCCTCCCTATATACGTCCCAGCATCCACTACAATATACATCCTATGTACAGTAATGGCCTCTGGGGCATACATATAACTAACAATCTCCCACTTGCACTTGGGCCATCTGATAGCAGTGGTTTGAAGTATCTCATACTCAACCATCCCATAAAAGTCTCTCTCTGGGAAAAGGCCTTTCGTGAGTGGATCCGCTGTGTTGTCCTCTGAGTCTACTCTCCTAACCTCGATCTCCCTGGAGATCAACCATCTCCATGATCAAGTGATACTGCCTTAGAATATGTCTGGATCACTGATGGGACGGACGTTCCTTGGCATAAGCCACAACCCCATTATCACACAATGGGAGGAACTAAGTTCATCTCATGAACCAATATACACCCAGACAGCCACTTTGGTAGCATCTTAAGTAGCGATGTATCCTGCCTTTATCGTCTAGTATGTCACGGTATCCAGCTTGGAACTCTTCCAACATACCGTCCCTTTACTGAGGGTAAAGACAATGCCTGTGACTGACATTCAGTCGTCTTTATCACCCTGGAACCCTTCCAGTGATTCTCCTCAGGATCGATTGACACCATCTCACTGCATCTAGTGAGTAGCCTAATATCCATTTAGATCTATCTCATAGATCCAAAATCCAGGATTTAGTAGGTATCACTTTCATCCTATATGGAGAATCATTGTGATAAGCGGAGATTGATCGAGCGTAGCATAGGAAACTCCTTCCCTATCAAGAGTATGTCATCCACGTACTCTACGAGGATCGTCACCATACTCCCTACTACCTTCTTGTTTATACAAGGTTCATCTACCATTTTGATGATGTCAACTTCTTTGACCGCTTCATCAAAACAGATGTTCCGACTCCGCGATGCCTGCTTTATCCTATAAAGCATCTTGCACACGTTTCCGCTGCTCCCACTGTCTACGAAGCCCTCTGGCTGTGTACTTATAGACACTCTCTTCTAAACTTCATTTAGAAAAGCTGTCATGACACCCAACCACCAGATATCGTAGTCATGGTATGTAGCCGTGGCAAGTAGGATCTGGATGGACTTAAGCATAGCTATTTGAAAAGGTTTCATCATTATCCACACCTGGTCAATGATGCAAACTTTTAACAAGTCTAGCTTTGAAAGTCTCAACTTTTCCATCAACACCAAGTAATCTTCTGAAGATATACTTGCTCCTGATGGGGATTTAACCCTTCAGATATAGCAACCAAAGTCCATACTTTGTTGGTGTACATGGATTCCATCTCAGATCACTAAGCATCCAGCCATTCTTACAGAGTCCCACTCCAGATGGCCAGCTCGAAACTAGTTAGGTCATCATCTCATGATGCAATCCTCGCTCCCACTATCATAGAGAAACAGAAGTATCTCTCAGGTGAGTGAGGAACCCTACTAGATCGGCGGAGAGGCCGAGGTTCGTTGGTAACAATTAAATCCTTTGGTTCCATCAAATCATCTTCTGTAGTTTGCATAGCTGGAACCTTTCCAGTTCTATATAACTAACCTTGCCTCGAGTTTGTCCGGATTTTGCTTTTAGACATAGGCCGGACAACCCCAAATCTTAACTAACTTAAGACATAGGCTCTTCCCTTTCCATATCACATATGAAGTGGTAGGCAACTGATTTGATTCGAACCCTATTCAATAGGTATGCAGCTTCATAAGTGCATAACTCCCAAAAGGAAAAAGGTAACTCAGTATTACTCATCATAGAGCACACCATATAAAATTGGGTGTATCTGCTCCGCCCCGATATACCATCGTGCTATGGTGTATACGGAGGAGTAATGCTGAGAGAGAATCTCATTCTCCTTTAGAATAGTCCAGGAATTCCGT
The DNA here is from genome assembly GCA_030015575.1 of Agapanthus africanus. Taxonomy (NCBI): domain Eukaryota; kingdom Viridiplantae; phylum Streptophyta; class Magnoliopsida; order Asparagales; family Amaryllidaceae; genus Agapanthus; species Agapanthus africanus. Next base: position 592,313,238 of record CM057337.1, on the reverse strand, counting down.
GCTCAAGTATTCTCCTCCCTGATCACATCAAAGGACATAATACTTGTACCCTTATTGGTTCTCTACTTCTCGCTTATATTCTGTGAATATCTCAAAAGGCTCGGACTCATGTTTCAACAGGAACATATGTCTGAATCATGAGAGATTATCAGAGAATGTAATGAAGTACAAAGAACCGGTCCTGGCATGTGTAGACAGGGGACCTACATACATCAACATGTATCATCCCAAGAGTTCACTAACTCTTTCTCTGTTTCCAGTAAACGGAGCTATGGTCATCTTATCTTTGTGACATGACTGGCGAGTTTCACAAGATGTAAATTCAAACTAATTTAAATATGCATCTGCATGTAACTCTAGCTAGTCGGATCACATTGATCTGACCTAGTCTACAATACCTCAAGAAAGATTCGTTCAGTTCTGAACTCTTCCTCTTGTGTGTGTTCCGTGTACTAAGAACTGTAGTTTGATTTAGAACATCAATGCTTTTAGATAACGTGCCCGAACCGATCAACTTTTGATATAGGAAATGTTCAAAACATTATCCAACAATACAAAATTATATCCTTTCTTTACTAATAAAGAGACTGATATGATTTTGTATATCAGGTTCGGTATATAACAACATTCGTTCAGAATCAATGTATTGGTAATACAGGGTGATAGTGACCAACAGACTTGGCTGCAACACTTGCCCCGTTTTCTGCCTCATGAAACTTATCACCCGTTCTCAGTTCTCTACCTTTCTGTAGCCCTATGCAACAGATTACATATCTGGGATCCTGATCTGGTATCACATACCCAGGACGTAGAGGATACAGAGAAACAGTTCTTTGTAATGAACACACCCGAAGATGATGCATCAGCATGCACTCTCTTCGTTTGGGCGGCATGGGAATTCTGGTAATCCCCTATTTCCTGCTCTGTCTTATAACAATTATAAGTTGGAGCGGGACCAACGTTCCCCAGCTCAGTATAACAAGCAGGTTCGGTCAATATTCCGTATTATTATCTTGATTAAGGCGTGATATGGTCGCTACCTGGAGAGAGAGAGAAGAAAACACTCAGCGTGCGCTCTTTCAAGAATAGATTGGTTATTATTTTATCTAATCAGGATGGCTCCCACTGCTTTTTATCAAATCTTCCTTCAAACCCTAAAAGGAAAGACTAGCCGGGATTAATTACACACTACAAGTTCGCCAATCTTTTAGCCAGGCCAGTGTCGGTACTTTGAGGGAGGTCCCCCGTGCTTTCGCACGAACCTAATTAATGTAAACCTCGTTTTCCCAGAGGCGTAACCCCGTTGACACCTTTCTAGACACCTACTTGATCGGCTAATTGTAATGTATAAAACTCTCCCAGGAGTAACACTTACTCGCAGCGGGTATCGGGATCCAACTATCTCATAGAAGGTATGCAATCTCATTGCAAATTTCAACACTTGAAATTCCCGATAATATTTTGCCCCTAGCTCGCTATGACCTTGACGGAGGCCAAACAACCCATAGTCCGCTAGTCAAGTTCAACCCGTCATTTCCTGATTGAATTAAACCCACCCGCACGACCCTTGACGGAGGCCAAACAACGCCGTACGAATACCCTAATCCAATCGCATCATATGCTAGCAGATAAGCACTAGTTAGCTACCGTACACTACGCCTTGACGGAGGCCAAACAACCGCAGCACGAATACTAACTAGTACGTATCTGAAATGACGGAGGGCTACGACAGGTTTTTCTGAAAACCTATTGCGTAATGAACTTGATATTGCTGTAGAATCAAATGATTTTAAAATGGAGTGCTTTTGAGGCTTTTCTAGTTTTGCTAAAGGACTCACTCCCGGTGAAGGGATCGTCGGTCCTTTCCTCGTCGAATGAGGTGCGGGATATATCGTATATATCGCTGTGCAAAGCAAAAACTCTTAAAAGTAATCAAAAGACAAACCGAGTGTGTAGCATCTGCCAGTTATTGCTAAAGGAGTCACTCCCGGTGAAGGGATCTCGGTCCTTTCCTCATCGAATAAGGTGCAGGATATATCATATATACCTCTGTGCAAAGCAAGAACTGTAGCTACCTGTTTTATTTTGAAATTCGATTCTACAACATCTTAGGTTTCTTTTATTTCATTAATCACATTAATGAAGTCCCATCATTTAAGTACCTAAACATCACAGATAAATACGACGTACACTTATGCCATCCGCATTCGCCTCGATGTCCCCTCGTGCACCGTTAGGTTAGGTAACTAACGGCAGAGAGGGGCAGTGCTAGCGCGGGTGTAAAACATAAGTAACGCCTATATAATATATCATATATACTGTATACTGTATCTATCACAGAACATCACATGATCACATCACAGATATCGCAGCAGAAGAAACATATGAAATATTGGATATACTAGGACGTCCGTGTTTTCAATACGAGCCAGTATAAAACACGGATTCCACGGTCGTGATGAATAGCCAAACCCACACCCCTAGACCCCTACGAGAGCGGCAAGCAACCCTACCAATTCTAGAGTTAGGAGACCCGGACTCAACTCCTCGAGTTGGTCTCCCACTGGACTCCAGAACCCGGTTACTTATGCTCCCCTCCTTGGGTCTATCCTAGTGCGGAAAAGTAAATAATATACAAACGGTGACTACTTCCGCAACCTGGAAGCGCCCCAATAAAAGAATATTACATACAAGTTTTTACAGCGAGGAGACTTCATTGCGGAGCCGTGGAGGTGGAGCACCGGATCTACAAAGGTTGTATATCCGTATTCTCATAGTTAAGTGTTAACTAGTTAGCTTTTTCGCCTAGTTTTCTAGTAAACGATCCGTAGTCGGGTTTCTCGGCACCTAGATTTTTTTTAAATTGGCATGGTTGATGCCTTGTGAGACCTCATTAGGATGCCTAGGAACCCTACAGTGGTATCAGAGTACAGTGGGAACCACACAAGACTCTATGACGATCTCGGTTCAACAGACTACTCTGTACTAGTGTCACCAGAGAACTGCCATCTGACGTGAGGTATAATACCATCTGGGAGTTCTCGGCGAGTCCGTCCAGTGTACCCAGTCTCTACTGAGCACCCGTATATCATCTCTGATGTCAAACACCAATGGATATGGGATCATCCATCGCCTATCTGTATGGGTCGAGAAGGTATACGCTAGTCTACTCTGGTATATCGATGCCCCGTCTCGATACACCCACGACTAGGGACTTTGAAGGATGTACTTATGGACTACCATGTCCCCACTAGTATGATCCGCATCACAGTCCAGGTAGTCAAGTACACATCCTAAGGGCTTTACCAACATGTAACAGAGAGACAATCAGTATACACGTTAAGGTAAAGTTCAACCAGATAGCATACTATCATGTCGAGCAAGAAAGTCCTCCCTATATACGTCCCAGCATCCACTACAATATACATCCTATGTACAGTAATGGCCTCTAGGGCATACATATAACTAACACTAGAGGCCATTACTGTACATACGATGTATATTGTAGTGGATGCTAGGACATATATAGGGAGGACTTTCTTGCTCGACATGATAGTATGCTATCTGGTTGTACTTTATCTTAACATGTACTCAGATTGTCTCTATGTTACATGTTGATAAAGCCCTTAGGATATGTACTCGACTACTGGGACTATGATGAGATCATACTAGTGGGGCCACGGTAGTCGATGAGTACATCCTATAACTGTTCCTAGTCGAGGGTGTATCGAGACAGGGCATCGATACACCAGAGTAGACTAGCGTATACGCATCTTGACCCATATGATGGGCGATGGATGATCCCATATCCATCGGTGTTTTGATATCAAGGATGGTGTATGGGTGCTCAGTGGAGACTGGGTACACTGGACGGACTCGCCGAGAACACCCAGATGGTATTATACCTCACGTCAGATGGCAGTTCTCCGGTGACACTGGTACAGAGTAGTCTGTTGACCCGAGATCGTCATAGAGTCTTGTGTGATTCCCACTGTGCTTTGATTTCCATCATACCACGTCCAAGAGGGCGTGCAAAAAGGTGGCTTTTGGGTACAGTCCCGAATCACATAGAGGCAATGAGCGATAGAAGGTGATTCGTCTCTCCCGGTATAGGGAGTTAATGTTGTGCTGTGTTCGATTGGCTATAACCGGAAATCCCTGGCCAGGGTTGCTGAGATTTACTGGTAAGTTTTATCAGTCGTTTCTCGAACTGTTATAGACCTCAAATCGACACGACTTATCGAGCTACTGGGGTCTGACGTTTACCACCCCTAGGCGAGATATGCAACATATCAGACGACGAGACCGGACTAAACGGGAGTGTTACTGATTGGATTCACAGGAGAATGTATAGGCTTGCTTGTTGATCTTCTGAGTGCTCAATACCTGGGTAGCTGTTACGTTTAGCTGACCGCTTGCAGCTTGTGGGTGTTTGATATGATCATCACCTACTGCCGGCGTATTGACGATTCTTTAGAGTCCTACACAGAGGTTTCTAGGCTCAGGCAAAACGGAGTAGGAGCACATATGTGATATGTGCGGGACCGAGGATAATGCGGTATGTGATATCGTATTGTATTCTCGCGATATTTGATATCAGCCGGGTCATCGGATCAAGTGTTGATTCGATGAATCGGTACGGATAAATATTAGTCGGTTATATGCGATATAGCCGGATTGTCGGATCAAGTGTTGATTCAATAATTTAATGTATAATAATATATATGATATATTAAATTGCATTAACTAATATTAGCTCACTAAAAGATTCTTTTTCTCACTCGGGTAATATATTGATATATATGCGATATATGTTAATTGTATTATTTTATTTTGTTACGATAAATATTATATATGTGATATATAATATTGTAACATGATATGATAACTAATGCAACTTGTTTAGTGGAGTTTAAACATGATTAGGGTTTGGATTAGGGTTTAGCTTTCTAGATGATTCTAGAAGGTTTTGGTTTTGTTTTGTGAAAGATATTTGTGTGTGACTCATCTTTAACCTAACCCTAACCCTAACCCTAGTTAATTCTCTACATGAGTTTGCTTGAACATGGTTGCATTATTCATCATATTATTTCTTTTTCTATTCATCACAAAAGGAATTCATCCATTATTCATCTTCTTCTTCCTTCATTCTTTCATGAAAATGCTTACTAGTTTTTCCAAAGTGATGAATAAATGTGAGAAAAAGATAAATAAAGAGAGCAAAAATCCTACTTCATCATCCTTATCTTCCCTTGCCCTTTAGATGAGAGTGTTCACTCAATTTTAGTGAGTGTTAGCTTGTGTTAATGAAATTTCAAGGTAGATCATCTTTGTATCGAAGATCGGAAGCAAGACTGCACCTTTCTCTTCGTGAAGCCTCTCGACAGTCCAGAGCACGATGATCGCAGCGAAGGGACCTCAACACGGAGCATATGAAGTGAAGGACCGGATCTACAAAGGTTGTAATCCCTCTCACTTAGTGTTAAAGTGTTTAGCATGTTAGTTTTCGCCTAATCTCTAGTTTAAAGATCCGTATTCGAGTTGTTCGGCACGGCTAATTTTTTAATCGGGCATGGTTGATGCCTCATAGACCCTTGTGCGCGTGCCTAGCAACCCTACAGTGGTATCAGAGCCAAGCTAGAGTTTTAGGCGAAGTCTAGACGAAGTTAAAGTCCGATCGAACGCCGAAACCCCGACACAGAACCCTCTCTGTACATTTTTCAAAAATGTAGTTTTTTCTGAATTAAAAATTCTCAGGAAATTAAGCAGGAAAAACTAAGAATTACTGTGATGTACGGACCTCTAAATCGAAAATTTGACCGCGGAACCGCGGCGAAACCATGGGTTTTGCGGCGGTTCCGCGGCCAAAATTTGGACTTAGTCCCTGAAATTTCTTGTAATTATTTTTAGGCCCTTTCTTGTTAATTTTTTCTGGGAATATTTTAATTCCACTCAAGTGTTGAGTTTTCAAGGGTTGTATTGGGGAATCGTTGATTCGATCGGATAATTTAACTTTGTTTAGTTTGTCCGGATATTTTTTAGAAACTGTTAAAAAGTTCGAACGGATATCAATAACTCACTTTTTCCCATGTCGGAAATTTTTTCAAAAGTTGGATTTTTTCTCGTGTTTAAAAACGTTCTAAGTCGTGCAAGTAACTCGGTGGACCCTCTAGAAGACAACAAACCTTAACTCGATTATGTGACCGTCTTGAACTACCTTTTGAACCTTTGGGTTTGGGGCAGTACGGCGTGCCACATGTGAGGCGTTGGCTTGACCCTTCTATGGCTGGACCATTGGTACTGTGGCATGTGATGGATGTTTTTTAAACTGATTTCAAGTGTTGAGATAAATTGGGGAAATCTTGGGTGTTTGATTATTCGATCGGAAAGTTTAACATTGTCTATTTATCTGGAATGTGATACAATATTTGGAATCCACAGGTAGTTATGAGATAACAAATTTGAATATTATAAATCTAGCAGTTCAGTCTCAAATGATCGGTTGCCATGGAATTTTGATGTGATCAAAAGTCCGTCGCAATCACGTAGCGTACGCGGATACTCGCCGGGTAAACTTAATAGACAGCCACGCCCCATAGCCCCGACCAAGTTACTGTAGGAGAACCCCGTCGCCGAAAGCATCCGTTCGGGTGCTCGTGGCAGCGGTGTTCCACCTTAGTGCACTTCGTCGACGGCATCTGGGGTGCGGCCGTCTACTAAAGTTTGCGACGAGCATTCGATCAGGATGTCGGGAATCTTGTTGAATTGCCCGACTTGATATTGAAATGAGTTTTCGATGATGAGACTAAAATGCGGGGTTTATAATTGTTAGGCATGAGATGTCTAAGGAATTCATTTGGTTAGGCATGCGATGTCTAAAAAGGTTGCGGATTCCAACTGTTGTAGTTTTACACTTTCTTTTCTGTGACCGTAAGCGTAGTATGTGGTGTATCGCCGGCTTCGTTGCTATACATCAACGACAATCGGGATACGCATACTTGCTTACGTTGATGATATGAGATATTATGTGTTGCTGTGATATGTTATATTGGATCGTCGCGTTTGAATAGCCGGGTTTTTTTTTGTGAGATGAGAGTTTTTCTTTTTCATTCATGTAAAATTCATATGTATGTAATATTCTTTTATTGGGGCACTTCCAGGTTGCGGAAGATGTCACCGTTGTATATTATTTACTTTTCCGCATTAGGTAGACCCAAGACGGGGAGCACAAGTAACCGGGTTGTAGGGTCCAGTGGGAGACCATCTCGAGGAGTCGAGACCGGGTCTCCTAACCGTAGAATTGGCAGTGTTGCTTGCCGCTCTCGTAGGGGTCTAGGGATGTGGGTTTGGCTATTCATCGCGACCGTGGAATCCGTGTTTTATACAGGCTCGTATTAAAACACGGATGTCCTAGTATATCCAATATTTCATATATGTTACTTCTGCTGCAATGTTCTGTGATGAGATCATATTACTGCCTGAGACGAATGTTTATATTATATATATATGAGTTATATGTTATATTGCAGATTTCGTTTCAAAAGAGATGCTTGTGAAGCATATTAAAATGGGACTTCATTAATGAGATTAATGAAACTAAAATAAACCTAAGATATTGTAGAAACTTGTTTAAATTAAAAACTGGTAGCTCTAGTTCTTGCTTTGCATCGCGGTGTTCCTTGTAGAACATCCTGCACCTTATTCGATAAGGAAAGGACCGAGATCCCTTCACCGGGAGTGACTCCTTTAGCAATAACTGGCAGATGCTACAAACTCGGTTTGTCTTTTGATTGCTTCTATAGTTCTTGCTTTGCATAGTGATATTTGTGAAATATCCTGCACCTTATTCGATGAGGAAAGGGTCGACGATCCCTTCACCGGGAGTGACCCCTTTAGCAAAACTAGAAAAGCCTCAAAAACACTCCATTTAAAATCACTCGATTCTACGACGATATCAAGTTCATTACGCTCAGGGTTTTCTGAAAAACCTACGTAGCCCTCCGTCATTTCAGATAAGTCCTTCTTAGTATTCGTGCTACGTTTGTTGACCTCCGTCAAGGCGTAGTGTGCGGTAGCTAACTAGAATTTATCTGTTTATGCATATGATGCAGATTGTTTTAGGGTAGTCGTGCGGCCTTGTTGACCTCCGTCAAGGGTCGTTGATTCAATCAAGAAATGACGGGTTGAACTTGACTAGTAGCCTATGGTTTGTTGACCTCCGTCATGGTCATAGGACACTAGGGGCAAAATATTATTGGGAATTTCAAGTGTTGAAATTTGCAATGAGATTGCATACCTTCTATGAGATAGTTGGATCCCGATACCCGCTGCGAGTAAGAGTTACTCCTGGGAAAGTTTTACACATTACAATTAGGCGATCAAGTAGGTGTCTAGAAAGGTGTTAACGGGGTTACGCCTCTGGGAAAACGAGGTTTACTTAATTAGGTTCGTGCGAAAGCATGGGGGACCTCCCTCAAAGTACCGACACTGGCCTGGCTGAAAGATTGGCGAACTTTTAGCATGTAATTAATCCCGGCTAGTATTTCCTTTTAGGGTTTGAAGGAATATTTGATTAAAACAGTGGGAGACATCCTGATTAGATATATTAGATAACCAATCTAATCTTGCAAGAGCATACGCTGAGTGTTTTCTTCTCTCTTTCTCCAAGTAGCGACCATATCACGCCTTAATCAAGATAATAAAACGGATATATTGACCGAACCCGCTTGTTATACTGAGCTGGGGAACGTTGGTCCCGCTCCAACTTATAATTGTTATAAGACAGAGCAAGAAATTGGGGATTACCAGAATTCCCGTGCCGCCCAAACGAAGAAAGTGTATGCTGATGCATCTTCTTCGGGTGTTTTCATTACACAGAACTGTTTCTCAGTATCCTTTACGTCCTGGGTATTTGATACCGGATCAGGATCCCACATATGTAATTTGTTACATGGGCTATAGATAGGTAGAGAACTGAGAACGGGTGATAAGTTTCATGAGATAGAAAACGGTTCAAGTGTTGCAGCCAAGTCTGTTGGTCACTATCACCCTGTATTACCAGAATACATTGATTCTGAACAATGTTATTAGATACCGAACCTGATATACAAAATCATATCAGTCTCTTTATTAGTAAAGAAAGGATATAATTTTGTATTGTTGGATAATGTTTTGAACATTTCCTATATCAATAGTTGATCGGTTCAGGCACGTTATCTAAAAGTATTGACGTTCTAAATCAAACTACAGTTCTTAGTATATGGAACACATACAAGAGGAAGAGTTCAGAAATGAACGAATCCTTCTTGAGACATTGTAGACTAGGTCATATCAATGCGACCTGACTAGCTAAGTTACATTTAGATGCATATTTAAATTTATTTGAATTTACATCTTGTGAAACTTGCCAGTCATGTCACAAAGATAAAATGACCACAGCTCTGTTTATTGGAAACAGAGAAAGACTTAGTGAACTCTTGGGATTGATACATGCTGATGTATGAAAGTCCCCTGTCTACACATGACAAGACCGGTTCTTTGTACTTCATTACATTCTCTGATGATCTCTCAAGATTCAGACATATGTTCCTGTTGAAACACAAGTCCGAAGCTTTTAAGATATTCACAGAATATAGGTTAGAAGTAGTAAACCAAAATACGGGTATAAGTATTATGTCCTTTGATGTGATCAAGGAGGAGAATACTTGAGCATGGAATTCCTGGATTATTCTAAAGGAGAATGAGATTCTCTCTCGGCATTACTCCTCCGTATACACCATAGCACGATGGTATATCGGGGCGGAGCAAAAGCACCCTATGTGATATGGTGTGCTCTATGATGAGTACTACTGAGTTTCCTATTTCCTTTTGGGAGTTATGCACTTGAGAAGCTGCATACCTATTGAATAGGGTTCAAATCAAATCAGATGCCTACCACTTCATATGTGATATGGAAAGGGAGGAGCCCATATCTTATGTTTGTTAAGATTTGGGGTTGTCCGGCCTATGTCTAAAAGCAAAATCCGGACAAGCTCGAGGCAAGGTCTGTTATGTAGAACTGGAAATGTTCCAGCTATACAAACTGCAGCTGATGATTTGGTAGAACCAAAAGATTCAATAGTTTCCAACGAACCTTAGCCTCTCCGCCGATCTAGTAGGGTTCCTCACCCATCTGAGAGATACTTTGGTTTCTCTATGACAGTGGGAGCGAGGATTGCATTATGAGATGATGACCCAACTAGTTTCGAGCTGACATCAGGAGTGGGACTCTGTAAGTATGGCTGGATGCTTATCGATCTGAGATGGAATCCTTATACACCAACAAAGTATGGACTTTGGTTGCTTTATCTGAAGGGTTAAATCCCCATCAGGAGCGAGTATATCTTGAGAAGATTACTTGGTGTACATGGAAAAGTTGAGACTTTCAAAGCTATGCTTAAGTATATCCAGATCCTACTTTCCACGGCTACATACCATGACTACGATATCTGGTGGTTGGGTGTCATGACTGCTTTTCTAAATGATGTTTTAGAAGAGAGCGTCTATAAGTACACAGCCAGAGGGCTTCGTAGACAGTGGGAGCAGCGGAAACGTGTGCAAGATGTTTTATATGATAAAACAGGCATCGCGGAGTTGGAACATCTGTTTTGATGTGGTAGTCAAAGAGTTTGACTTCATCAAAATGGTAGATGAACCTTCTATATACAAAAAGGTAGTAGGGAGTATGGTGGTGATCCTCGTAGAGTACGTGGATGACATACTCTTGATAGGGAAGGAGTTTCCTATGCTACGCTCGGTCAATCTCCGCTTATCACAAGGATTCTCCATATAGGATCAAAATGATACCTCCTAAATCCTAGGTTTTGGATCTATGAGATAGATCTAATTGGATGTTAGGATACCCACTAGTTGTAGTGAGATGGTATTAATCGATCATGGGGAGAATCGCTGGAAAGGTTCCAGGGTGATAAGAACGACTGAATGTCAGTCGTAGGCAATGTCTATACCCTCTGTGGAGGGACGGTATGTTGGAAGAGTTCCAAGCTAGATACTGTGACATACTAGACGATTAAAGGCAAGATACATCGTTACCAAGGATGCTACCAAAGAGGCAGTCTGGATACATATAAGTTCATGAGATGAACTTCGTTCCTACCATTATGTGACAATGGAGTTATGGCTTTAGCCAAGGAACTTCCGTCCCATCAGAAACCCAGATATAATTCTTAGGCAGTATCACCTGATCATGGAGATGGTTGATCTCCAGGGAGATCGAGGTTAGGAGAGTAGACACAGAGGACAACAGCGTGGATCCACTCACAAAGGCCTTTTCCCAGTTGAGACTTTTATGGGATGGTTGAGTATGAGATACTTCAACCGCAGCTAATTGTTGGGTATGTGATACCACAACAGATGGCCCTAGTGCAAGTGGGAGATTGTTAGTTATATGTATGCCCTAGAGGCCATTACTGTACATACGATATATATTGTAGTGGATGCTAGGACATATATAGGGAGGACTTTCTTACTCGACATGATAGTATGCTATCTGGTTGTACTTTATCTTAACATGTACTCAGATTGTCTCTATGTTACTTGTTGATAAAGCCCTTAGGATATGTACTCGACTACTGGGACTATGATGAGATCATACTAGTGGGGCCACGGTACTCGATGAGTACATCCTATAACTGTTCCTAGTCGAGGGTGTATCGAGACAGGGCATCGATACACCAGAGTAGACTAGCGTATACGCATCTTGACCCATATGATGGGCGATGGATGATCCCATATCCATCAGTGTTTTGACATCAAGGATGGTGTACGGGTGCTCAGTGAAGACTGGGTACACTGGACGGACTCGCCGAGAACTCCCAGATAGTATTATACCTCACGTCAGATGGCAGTTCTCCGGTGACACTGGTACAGAGTAGTCTGTTTACCCGAGATCATTATAGAGTCTTGTGTGATTCCCACTGTGCTTTGATTTCCATCATACCACGTCCAAGAGGGCGTGCGAAAAGGTGGCTTTTGGGTACAGTCCCGAATCACATGGAGGCAATGAGCGATAGGAGGGGATTCGTCTCTCCCGGTATAGGGAGTTGATGTTGTGCTGTGTTCGATTGGCTATAACCGGAAATCCCTGGCCAGGGTTGCTGAGATTTACTGGTAAGTGTTATCAGTAGTTTCTCGAACTGTTATAGACCTCAAATCGACACGACTTATCGAGCTACTGGGGTCTGACGTTTACCACCCCTAGGCGAGATATGCAACATATCAGACGACGAGACCGGACTGTACGGGAGTGTTACTAATTGGATTCATAGGAGAATGTACAGGCTTGCTTGTTGATCTTCTGAGCGCTCAATACCTGGGTAGCTGTTACGTTTAGCTGACCGCTTGCAGCTTGTAGGTGTTTGATATGATCATCACCTACTGCCGGCGTATTGACGATTCTTTAGAGTCCTACACAGAGGTTTCTTGGCTCAGGCAAAACGGAGTAGGAGCACATATGTCATATGTGTGGGACCGAGGATAATGCGATATGTGATATCGTATTGTATTCTCGGGATATTTGATATCAGCCGGGTCATCGGATCAAGTGTTGATTCGATGAATCGGTACGGATAAATATTAGTCGGTTATATGCGATATAGCCGGATTGTCGGATCAAGTGTTGATTCGATAATTTAATGTATAATAATATATATGATATATTAAATTGCATTAACTAATATTAGCTCACTAAAAGATTCTTTTTCTCACTCGGGTAATACATTGATATATATGCGATATATGTTAATTGTATTATTTTATTTTGTTATGATAAATATTATATATGTGATATATAATATTGTAACATGATATGATAACTAATGCAACTTGTTTAGTGGAGTTTAAACATGATTAGGGTTTGGATTAGGGTTTAGCTTTCTAGATGATTCTAGAAGGTTTTGGTTTTGTTTTGTGAAAGATATTTGTGTGTGACTCATCTTTAACCTAACCCAAACCCTAACCCTAGTTAATTCTCTACATGAGTTTGCTTGACCATGGTTGCATTATTCATCATATTATTTCTTTTTCTATTCATCACAAAAGGAATTCATCCATTATTCATCTTCTTCTTCCTTCATTCTTTCATGAAAATGCTTACTAGTTTTTCCAAAGTGATGAATAAATGTGAGAAAAAGATAAATAAAGAGAGCAAAAATCCTACTTCATCATCCTCATCTTCCCTTGCCCTTTAGATGAGAGTGTTCACTCAATTTTAGTGAGTGTTGGCTTGTGTTAATGAAACTTCAAGGTAGATCATCTTTGTATCGAAGATCGGAAGCAAGACTGCACCTTTCTCTTCGTGAAGCCTCTCGAGAGTCCAGAGCACGATGATCGCAGCGAAGGGACCTCAACACGGAGCATATGAAGTGAAGGACCGGATCTACAAAGGTTGTAATCCCTCTCACTTAGTGTTAAAGTGTTTAGCATGTTAGTTTTCGCCTAATCTCTAGTTTAAAGATCCGTATTTGAGTTGTTCGGCACTGCTAATTTTTTAATCGGGCATGGTTGATGCCTCATAGTCCCTTGTGCGCGTTCCTAGCAACCCAACAGTTTGATGTTCGTTCGAACTTTTTAACGTCGTCTAGGTTACAAGAAACGATATTAAAATTATGAATACGAAACACTCCGAATTGCATATACAGAAAGATAACATCATATGAAATCTTAGCTAAAACAAAAAAATGCCTGAAACACCAAACCCCAGAGACTGGAACACCAAAGAAAAATGATGCCTAAACCTCACCACAAAACCGGCCAGATCAGTTTTTTCCTTGTTTTCACCGGTCCAAAACCGGTGGATTGGGCTCCTTTTTCTCTGGTGCTCATATTACATTACATGTAACATTCTGCAACTGTTTAAAAATTTTTTAGAGAACTTTTAAAAATCGACAGAAACTAGGGATTTTGCTTCGAGGTTTCGGAGTTGTTTCGGTTTCGTAATTCTACTAACATCGTCTAATTCTCTATCTTGTCTCTGATACCACTGCTGGGTTCCTTAGCACCCTCGCTACGTTTTCTAAGGCATCAAGCATATAATTTTAAAAAACCTAGAGTGCTAAGCAACCCATAACGAGGATCTAACTAGAAAATTAGGGTATAACTAACATGTAAACAACTTTACACTAAGTGAAATGGGAATACAACCTTTGTAAACTGGTCTTTCACTTCTAAAGCTTCGTGTAGTAGTCCCTTTACTCTAAGTAGTGGTCTCCCAGACTCTAGTTAGGCTCCACTAGGTGAAAGGAATAAGCTTGCTTGAAGAACTTCGAGGCCGAAGATGATCTACGTCGAAGAATCTCTAACTCAAGCTACCTCCTCACTAATTGAGAATTTGTTAAGCAAACAACCTATACTAAATGGCTAGTCTAGTGTAGATTGATGAAGTAGGAATTTTGCTCACTTTAGAATTTATTTTCTCTCATTCTTTTATCACCTCACTTGAAGCTAGAGAGCAATGGAGGAGATGAAGAAAATGAACTCTCAAGTTTAGAATGGCAACCATGGGTGAGAAATATCATATATAACTTATGTAGAGACTCAACCATGGCTAAAAGATAATGGTTATGTTAATAAATATCTAGAGTAAAACAAAATTAGTGGACTAAGTCAATGGTTACTACAAGCTTCTTCAAGCTTCACAACCATGACTAATTTCCACCTAATTTTGATTTTCCCTTAATAATTAAAACCCCACATTATCTTAAGTGTGGTGTGAGTGTCATACACCCATGTCCAATGTATAATCTAGCATGACACAAAAAAATAAATACATTAACATATATCACATATATACTAAATGTATAAGAGAAAACATTTTCATAAGTGAGCTAATATTAGTTAATGTATATGTAAGTCGATGTGCAACACCCCACGAGTAGCGGGGAGGCGGAAATATGAAAAATGATCTTGTTTTGAAGCGTACATCGACTAACCGAAGATCTTTGCTGAACGATAATTAACAACAACCATAGAGTTCTAACCTACCATGTAAAGAGATTATACCTAATGATTCTAGTCTTTCGTCTTTGTGATCTCTACGTCCTCCTCAGCCTCCTTTCCGCAATAGAAGATCCACCCGAGTACCCTAATCCAAGCTACACCTCAAGACTTGAGGTAACTTTGTTTCTCTAGTTGGTAACCAAAGTAACTAAGATGATATAGAGTTAGGTTATGGAGTGTTTAGTCTATCCCAATCCTTGGTCTCAACTCATGGGTGGTAGGATTAGGGTTTGAAGAAGAAGTGCACTTGAGGAGAGAGAAGGTGGAGATCATAATGAGAATAAAAAAAGCTTCTCACTTGAATATATGAAAACATAATGAATTATCAAGTAATTGAATTTAAATGATTATTCACCATGCTTCATTTATTCAACAAGAGTGATTCACCATATGAGTCATTAAGTAATAAATGATGCATTAATGACATTGTGAATCACACTAATGAGTCACAATTTGCATGTAATGAAAATGCCACCTTAACCTCCTTAGTCACCCTCCTTCTAGAAGCTTCTCGGAAAATTACGAGAACGCCCCTCGCATCCGTGAAAACACGGAAAAACTTTAGACTGTACAAATCCAATAACCTGATACTAGAATCTGGCTTAAACCAAAGCCGGCTAGTAAAAACTTTCCGAATGTCGTACGTGCGTTTAAACACGTATGCGTCCAAACCCTTTGTCGTAAAACCATACGACCTCTATATCATTTCACCTGGAGTTGGGAAAACTCTGTATGGGACTCTAAAGACTCGACTACTACGCTGGCAGTGGGTTTAACCACAGATCGCAAGCGGCACTAGCTGTACGTAACGGTCCCCAGGTAGATGTCGATAAGATGGCCGGTGAGGATACCCTTCCGAACTCCTACTGAGCCTGTGCGTGACAGTATCCGTGCAGTCCGGTCTGTTCGTCTAAGAGTATCGCATGTATGGTCTAGGGAGGTGGTAAACGTCAGACCCCTAATAACCGTACAAGTCGTGTCGGTATGGCTCTATCACCATCCGAGAATCTACTGATCAATCTATCAGTAATTCTCAATCAGCCCTGGCCAGGGACTTATGGTAATGACCAACCGATCACTGTGCGATATCAACCCCCTATACCGGGAGAGACGAATCCCTAACAGTCACTCACTGCCTCCACGTGGCTCGGGACTGTGCCCAACTAAAACCTGTTTGCACGACTCCTTTGAACCGTGGTAGGGTAGTAATCAAAGCACAGTGGGAACTCACACGAGACAAATGATGACTTTAAGTCAACGGACTATCTGCACACATGTCACCTAAGAACTGCAATCTGACGTTAGGTATAAATACCATCCAGTCAGTTCTCGATGAGTCCTGTCCGGTGTACTCACACCCAGTAAGCATCTGTATACAATCTTAGGTGCACTCGACCAATGGCTGCGGGACCAATCCATCGCCCCTCCTCAGGGTCTAGATATGTATACACCAGTCTACTCCGGAGTATCAATTCCCAGTCTCGATACTCCTGCGACCAGGGACATCTAAGGATGTGCCTATTGACTATCCAGCTCGTACTAGTATGACTGCCATCATAACGCCGAAAGTCAGGCAAACACCCTATGGGCTTTATCAACACACACACACACGCACACACACACACACACACACACACACACACACACACATATATATATATATATATATGAATACTACGCAAAATATATCATATGTTAAGATAAAGACAAACCAAATAGCGTACTATCATATTAAGCAAGACTGTTATGTACATACATATCCCCAGTATCCTATACAATGAAGGCCTCTAGGGCATGTATATCCAACAATCCCCCACTTGCACTAGGGCCTATAATTGGCACAATGAGTACCCACTGTCTTCACTATATCCAGTTGCTGGAGTACCGCATGCCCAACATCTCAAACAGCCTCTCGAACTGAACTTGAGGAATGGCCTTTGTGAATGGATCTGCCGTGTTGTCTTTTGTATCCACTCTCCGTACCTTGATCTCCCGACGATCAACGATCTCCCTGATCAGGTGAAAACACCTTAAGATATGCCTGGATTTCTGATGGGACCTGGGTTCCTTTGCCAATGCTACGGCCCCATTGTTATCACAATACTATTGGATTGGCAATGGACGGAACCACCTGAAGTTCAGAGATGAACTTCCTCATCCAGACAGCCTCTTTTAATGCTTCACTAGCAGCTATATACTCAGCCTCCATAGTTGAGTCTGCGACGGTATCCTGTTTGGAACTCTTCCAACATACCGCCCCTCCATTGAGGGTAAACACAAAACCCGAAATGGATTTAGAATCATCTTTGTCACTTTGGAAGCCGATGTCGGAAAAAGCCTCTACCTGGAGGTCCCCATTACCGTAAATCAAGAACATCTCCTTAGTCCTTCTCAGGTACTTGAGAATATTCTTTACCGCTATCCAATGTTTCTCACCTGGGTCAGACTGATACCTAC
This sequence comes from Agapanthus africanus, assembly GCA_030015575.1. NCBI lineage: Eukaryota > Viridiplantae > Streptophyta > Magnoliopsida > Asparagales > Amaryllidaceae > Agapanthus > Agapanthus africanus. Next base: position 592,295,727 of record CM057337.1, on the reverse strand, counting down.
TTACCACACCAAGTGCGTAAGCTACATCCGGTCTTGTACATAACATCGCATACATTATAGATCCTACCGCCGAAGCGTAGGGTAAAATGCTCATGCGATCCCTCTCTTCATCAGTCTTTGGAGACATCTCTTTGGAGAGGGTGATCCCGTGACAAGCGGGCATGTTACCGCGCTTGGAATCTTCCATACTAAACCTCTTTAGTATAGTGTCAATATGTAAGTCCACGTTGCCAACCCCGGTGCTTGCGGGGAGGCGGAAAACGGAATAAAAATCAAATTTTTATTACTTTAGGCAACATGGACTAGACAAAGAAGGATCTTTGCTAAACAAAGACAAGCTAAAGCTAACTAGAAACTAGCTAAGGGTAGAATGGTTATACCTAGGGCTTTATGTCCTTCTCTCCTTGCTCCTTGGAGTAGTAGAAAGAGGTCACCTTTGTTGTCTTCTCACGTCGAAGAAAGATCCACCCGAAAGCCTCAACCTTTGGCTTCAACTCCAAGCTAGAAGTAACTAGGGTGCAAGAAGTGCTAATCCTAGAACCCTAGATGAGAGTAGAGATTATCAAGAAGAGGTTTTTCTCAAGCTCAAGTGTTTCTCAACACATGAGAGGGGAGAGCTTGAGGGAGAGGAAGAACAAGAGAGAGAAAGTAAATGATAGAATGAGAGAAAAATAAAACCATTATCACATATATGTGTGAATTATTATAAATTGATAATTAGATAGATAATTGTCAAGGTTAATCAAGACATGACCATTATCATTTCATATTTAATGCTAATTGCAAGGATCAAAGAGCATCTTTTATATGGAATGATAATGGTCAACATGTCAACTAAGGTCAACAAGTCAAGATAGTCAAATGGTCAACAACCATAACCATGCACAATTATATTAAACTAATATCAATTAACCATAATACACACATAAGCATTAGGGTTAATAAAATGGAAATAGTCATTAACCCTAATCAAAGTCATCTCCCTCTGTCTCAAGAAATTGTGCATACGCACCCGTATTCTTGATCCGAGGAACACGAATACAAAGAGAAAAAACCAATCCCAAATCATATACTAGGATCCGGCTTAAACCAAAGCCCGCTAGTATAAGCTGTCCGGACAGCAAACGTGCACAAGTGCGCGGATGTGAACGAACCCTGTCGCAAAACCATGCGACCTCTACTCATTTTGCCTAAAGGCGAATAGCTCTCTGTGTGGGACTCTAAAGACTCGACACTACGCTGGCAGTGGGTTTAACCACAGACCGCAAGCGGCACTAGCTGTACGTAACGGTCCCCAGGTAGATGTCGATAAGAAGACTGACGAGGTGAACCCCATCTGAACTCCTACTGAGCCTGTATGTGACAGTCTCCGTACAGTCCGGTCTGTTCGTCTGATACATCGCATGGCGGGCCTAGGGGGGTGGTGAACGTCAGTCCCCTAATAGCGGTACAAGTCGTGTCAGAGTGTAGCCCAGAATACCCTGAGATAACACTGGAAACTTACCAGTATATCTCCTTGCCCTGGCCAGGGACTACTCGTGTAATGGCTCTCCTGGACACAGCGCGATGTCAACCCCCAATACCGAGAGAGACGAATCCTGTCTAACCGTCACTGCCTCCAAGTGCTTTGGGACTGCACCCAAAAACTACCTGTTTGCATGACTCCTTTGAGCCGTGGTAGGGTAGCAATCAAAGTGCAGTGGGAACACACTTGAGGAGAAGTGACAGTGTCAAGTCAGCGGACTAAGCTGTACTCATGTCACCTGGGAACTGATAACCGACGATAGGTATAATACCAACCAACAGTTCTCGACGAGTCCTGTCCAGTGTACTCGTAACCTAACGAGCACCCGCATACTATCTCAAGTACGACGTACTGACGGCTGTGGGACAGACCGTCTCCCATGCTGGGATGAGAAGCGCATACGCTAGTCTACTCCGGAGTATCGATGCCCTGTCTCGATAGTCCAACGACTAGGGACCTGTATAAGGATGTGCTTATGGATTATCCAGCCCCCACGAGTGTGAGCGCCATCACAACGCTGGTAATCAAGCAAAGATCCTAAGGGCTCTACTAATATGTATATCAGCGATATGCTAAAAGAAACACATGCACATATTAAAGCAGAGACAAACCAAGTAGCATACTACCATTTCGAGCAAGATTGTATATACAACTGTGAATATCCCAAGCTTCCATCAAGTAATATACATACTAGTATGATACAGTAATGGCCTCTAGGGCATATACACTAACAATCTCCCACTTGCACTAAGGCCATGTACTGGCGTATCGAAGACCTATCATCTCGATCAGCCGCTCGAACTGAGTCTGAGGCAAGGCCTTGGTGAATGGATCTGCTGTGTTATCTTCTGAAGCAACCCTCCGAACCTCGATCTCCTGGCGATCCACGATCTCCCTGATCAGGTGATACCGCCTCAAGATGTGTCTGGATTTCTGATGGGACCTGGGTTCCTTCGCTAAAGCTATAGCCCCGTTGTTGTCGCAATACAGAGGTATTGGGTCAACAATGGACGGAACCACCTGAAGTTCTTTCAAGAACTTCCTCATCCAGACAGCTTCTTTTGCGGCATCAGATGCAGCGATGTATTCCGCTTCCATAGTCGAGTCAGCAACGGTTTCCTGTTTGGAGCTCTTCCAACATACCGCCCCTCCATTGAGGGTAAAGACAAAACCCAACATGGACTTGGAATCATCCTTGTCACTCTGGAAGCTGGAGTCAGCAAAGGCCTCAATCTGGAGGTCTTTTCCGCCATATACCAAGAACATCTCCTTAGTCCTTCTCAGGTACTTGAGAATGTTCTTTACTGCTATCCAATGTTTCTCCCCAGGGTTTGACTGATACCTGCTTACCACACTCAGTGCATAAGCCACATTTGGTCTGGTACACAACATCGCATACATTATAGAGCCTACCGCAGAAGCGTAGGGTATAATAGACATGCGATCCCTCTCCAAATCAGTCTTGGGAGACATCTCTTTGGAGAGGGTGATCCCGTGACAAGCCGGTAGATTACCGCGCTTGGAATCTTCCATACTGAATCTCTTCAGTATGGTGTCGATGTACCTGGACTGCGAAAGTCCTAATATCTTCTTAGATCTGTCACGGTAGATCCGGATACCCAGAATGTATGAGGCATCACCCAGGTCTTTCATGGAGAACCTGTGTGACAAGAACCCCTTGACAGATTGTAGCATAGGAATGTCATTTCCTATTAAGAGAATGTCATCCACGTATAAAACGAGGAATACTATAGTTCTCGCTACAAATCTAAAATAGATGCATGGTTCATCTGGATTTTTGATAAAGTCAAATTCCTTGACCGTCTCATCAAACCAGATGTTCCAACTCCGCGATGCCTGCTTTAGTCCATAAATGGACTTAAGCAACTTACACACCTTTCCGCTGCTCCCACTCTGAATGAAACCCTCTGGCTGGTCCATATAGACACACTCCTTTAAATGTCCATTTAGAAAAGCCGTCTTTACGTCCATCTGCCAAATCTCATAATCGTGGAAGGCAGCAATGGCAAGAAGGATCCGAATGGATTTCAGCATAGCTACTGGAGAAAAGGTTTCGTCATAGTCCAAACCAGGTCGCTGATGAAAACCCTTTGCTACCAGTCTAGCTTTATAGGTCTCAACCTGTCCATCTACACCAATCTTCCTTTTGAAGATCCACTTGCATCCTACGAGTTTTACCCCCTCTGGAGCAATGTCCAACGTCCATACTTTGTTGGTGTACATGGACTCTATTTCGGTCCGCATTGCATCCAGCCATTTTACCGAGTCGACGCTCTGAATGGCTTGCTGGAAGCTAGTAGGCTCATCATAATCTATGATGCAATCCTCTCTATCCCCGTCAATGAGAAAACTATAGTATCTCTCGGGTGGATGAGACTGCCTACTACTCCTGCGGAATGGCGTGGGAATGTCCTGATCTTTCGAACCCTCTGGTTCTACTAAGCTTTCAGTAATAGCTTGTGGTTCTGGAATTTCTTCCAGTTCTATTGCGCTCCCACTTATTTCTTTTTCTATGAACTGGTGTTCTAGAAAGTGGGCATGGCGAGAAACAAAAACCTTTTGTTCCTCTTCGCAATAGAAGAAATATCCCTTGGAGTTCTTTGGATATCCCACAAACTTACACTGTACTGAGCGTACCTTGAGCTTGTTCGCATGCTGCTTTTTTACAAAAGCTGGACATCCCCATGTCTTAATGTGATTAAGATAGGGTCTCTTCCCACACCACATCTGATATGGTGTGGTAGGCACAGTCTTAGTTGGAACTCGGTTCAAAAGGTATGCAGCTGATTTTAGCGCATATCCTCAGAACGATCGCGGCAACTCAGCGTTACTCATCATGGATCGTACCATATCCAATAGGGTTCGGTTCCGTCTCTCCGATACACCGTTGTGTTGCGGAGTGTATGGAGGAGTAAGCTGAGAGAGAATTCCATTCTCTTTTAAGTAACCCAGGAACTCGGCACTCAAGTATTCACCACCTCGATCAGATCTCAGTGCCTTGATACTTTTTCCTGTTTGTTTTTCTACTTCATTCTTATATTCCTGGAACTTTTCAAAAGCCTCGGATTTATGTTTCATTAAGAAGACATAACCGTACCTTGAAAAGTCATCCGTAAAAGTAATGAAGTAAGAAAAACCTGTTAGTTGTGTGTATGCCCTAGAGGCCAGTATTGTATAGATTATGTATATTATATTGGATGCTTGGACATATATAGAGATGACTTTCTTGCTCGACATGATAGTATGCTATCTGGTTACTCTTTATCTTAACATGTACACTAGTCTCTTTATACTGTCTTATAGTTACATGTTGGTAAAGCCCTTAGGATTTGTACTTGACTACCTGAACTATGATGCAGATCATACTAGTGGGGACATGGTATTCCATAAGTACATCCTTCAAGGTCCCTAGTCGTGGGTGTATCGAGACGGGGCATCGATATACCAGAGTAGACTAGCGTATACTCTTCTCGACCCATGTGATGGGCGATGGATGATCCCATATCCATTGGTGTTTGACATCAGAGATGGTATATGGGTGCTCAGTGGAGACTGAGTACACTGGACGGACTCGCCGAGAACTCCCAGATGGTATTATACCTCACGTCAGATGGCAGTTCTCAGGTGACACTTGTACAGGTTAGTCTGTAGACCCAAGATCGTCATAGAGTCTTGTGTGATTCCCACTGTGCTTTGATCTCCACCTTACCACGTCCATGAGGGCGTGCAAAACGGTGGTCTTTGGGCACAGTCCCGAGTCACATGGAGGCAATGAGCGATAGGAGGGGTTTCGTCTCTCCCGGTATTGGGGGTTGATGATGCGCAGTGCTCGATTGGCCGTAGCAGGGAAGTCCCTGGCCAGGGCTGATCAGAGATTTGCTGGTAAGTGTTACCAGTAGTTTCTCGACCTGTTATGAGCCTCACATCGGCACGACTTATCGGGTTATTGGGGTCTGACGTTTACCACCCCTAGACTTGATATGCGACATATCAGACGAAGAGACCGGACTGTATGGTAAGTGTTACTGGTCGGATTCGCAGGAGTGTGAGCGGGCTAGCTCGTCGATCTTCTGATCGCTCAATACCCGGGTGGCCGTTACGTTTAGCAGACCGCTTGTGGCTTGTGGGTGCTTGATATGATCATCATCTGCTACCGGCGTATTGACGAGTCTTTAGAGTCCTACACAGAGGTTTCCTGGCTCAAGCGAAACGAAATAGGAGCGCATATGAGATATGTGCGGGACCGAGAATAATGTGTGTATGTGATACCGCATTTCATTCTCGCGATGTATGTTTCGATTGGTTATATTCGATATGACCTAGTTATCGAATCATTGATTCGATAAATCGATGCATTGAATACTAGTCGGTTATATGCGACATGACCGGATCATTGAATCAAGTGTTGATTTAATGATTTAATGTATAATTATATATTTGATATATTACTTTGCATTAACTAGTATTGGTTCACTTTAAACGGATTTTTCTCACTTGATGCACATTGTATATGTGATATGCTTTCGTGCACCTTTTTGTATCATGTTTGATGATACTTGATCATTTAGTTAAGAGTATAGAATTAATCCATGGTTAATTTGATAATTAGGGTTTTGCATATTCATTTATTTATTTATTTGTTTAATTATTTATTTGAAATGGATTATGATGAGAATGGTGGCTCTTTTTGTTTTAAGTTGAAGCTTCATGAAGCTTTGACTTTTGTAACCATCCTTATCTTCATGCTTAACCCTAACCCTCTAAAGTGACCATGGTTTATTCTCTACACTTGACCCTAGTTTAGTTATGATAAGTATTTGATTTTCTATTCTTTTTATCATAACTTATCATAACTAGCTCATTTTCTTCTTCTTCTTCAAGCTTGCTACAACAATGGCAACTTGAGATCTAGTGAGATAAATCCAATTCTAAAGTGAACCCACCTCCTATTTCTTCACCCTCTACCTCTTGCCAAGTTGTTTTGGGTGTTTACTTCACAAGTTTCACAAGTTTGTGAAGTCGGAGCTTGAGTTTGTGCAACCTCGACGTAGATCGTCTTTGACACAAAGCCGACGATCCATTCCGCTTGTTTTCCCGATGAAGCCGATGATCGAGTCGAGGATTCATGATGGACAGCGAGGACATGACCACGTGGAGCTAAGGAGGCGGAAATCCGGATCTACAAAGGTTGTAGCATCTCAACTTTAGTTAAATAGTTAACTAGTTTTCCGTTTCGCCTAAACATCTAGTTTAAGATCCATAGTCTAGGGTTTCTCGGCATCAAAAATTTTAAATTGGCATGTTCGATGCCTTGTGAGACCACTATAGGGTGCCTAGGAACCTTTCAAAACCGCTTCGTGCATGTGTAGACATTGGACCGCACACGTCGCTGTGTACGAGTCCCAAGAGCTCGCCCGCCCTTACTCCGTGTCCAGTGAACGGAGTCTTTGTCATCTTTCGCTTGAGACAGGATTGATAAGTTGCATACGATTGATATTCGAACGGATCCAAATATCCTTCTGTATGTAACTTAGTCAACCTTCTTTCATTGAGGTGACCCAGTCTACAATGCTATAAGAAAGTTTTATTGATTTCTGGAGACTTTCTTTTGTGTGTATTCTGGACATTGAAAATCTGTGGTTTGTTTAAAACGTATATACCGTTGTTCAATGTACCTGACCCAATCAAAACTTAATTAAGGCGAATGTTCACTACATTACTTACAAATGCAAATTCATAACCTTCTTTAGATAATAAAGATACAGAAATGATATTACAGGTTGCATTTGGTACATAATAACAACTATGCAAAACCAAAAAATGTCCATCCGACAATCCCAGGTGATAGTCCCCCACGGCCTCAGCATCCATGCTAGCACCGTTTGCAACTCTGAGGGTCATGTCACCTGCCTTCAAAACTCTACGCTTTCTCAACGCCGGCAAAGAATTACAGATATGAGATCCTGATCCGGTATCCAATAACCAGGATGTAGAGTTTATTGATAGACAGTTTTCAATAACATACACACCTGAAGCTGAAGCCGCAACTCGCTTCAAATCCTGTGTTCTGGCCTTCCAAGCCTTGCAATCCTGTTTCCAGTGACCACTTTTGTGACAATAGAAGCATTCTTCCTTCCCCACCAGCTTTCCCGCTACCTTTGTTGCTTTTCCTTTTCCCTTCGTATCCACTTTACTGACACCGCCTCTTGGTTTGGCGGGGGCTTTCTTCTTCTTACCCTTGGCTTTCGCCCTGGATCTAGAAGAGGAAGATCCTCCTACAAACAAAGTGGATGTCTCCCTACCCTTCTATAGGGTGCCCTCAGCACTCCTCAACATGTTCAGAAGTTCAGAAAGTTCAACCTCCTTTCCTTGCATGTTGAAGTTAAGGATAAACTGGGCGTAAGTGGAAGGAAGGGACTGGAGAATCAAATCAGTATAGAGTTCATTCTCCAACGTGGTCCCAAGGTCCGCGAGCTCCTCTATGTAGCCAATCATCTTAAGCACGTGTTCCGCTACTGATGATCCGACGGCCAACCTTGCCGAAAACAACTTCTTTGACACTTCGTATCTGGCGATACGAGACTGCTCTCCATACAGTTCTTTTGTATGAAGAAATATGGACTCTAGGTCCATATTCTCGTGGCTCCTCTGATGTTTGTTGTCCATCGAGGCAAGTACGAGGCATTTGGCCTTCGCGCAATCTATTTCCCATGTCTTACGGATTTCCCTATCCGCGACACTGGTTTTAGGACCTGGGACAGGGGGAGCTTTGGTGGTAAGGACATACCCTAACTTGTCGTAAGTGATTGCCATCTTGACATTCCTGAGCCAATCTTTGTAGTTTGGCCCTGTCAATATGTTTTTATCTAGTAATAACTTAAGTCCGGTCATGTTGAATGGTCGCTGCAATTAGGAGAGAGAAAAGAAACACTTTAGCATGATGCTCTTGCAAGTTTAGAGTGGTTTTTAGTTTGTCTAAACTGGATGGCTCCCACTGTCTCTCGAATCCCTTCTCAAACCGTAAAGAAAGGATTAGTCGGGATCAATCTCACCGTACAATACTTGCTTAACCGTTCCGCCAGGCCAGTGTCGGTACTTCGAGGGAGGTTTTCCAACACTTTCGCGAAGTTCCTTAATTAAGTAACCTCTTTTCCCTGTGGGCGTAGCCCCGCTAACACCTTTCTAGACACCTACTAGGTTTATAGCATTGATCGTTAAGTGAGTGTTTTCCCGAGGAGTAGCATATACTCACAGTAGGATCGGGATCCAAATATCATCGCGTGATAAAACCGAAGGAATCCTACCAGAATTATCACACGCCAAATGGTATGCAGCGCTAGCAAGTTTCGGTACTTATGAAACTCCCGATGTGGATTTTTGCCCCATGCTCTTATGACCTTGACTTTGGCCAAAATATCATAAGTCACATGTCAAGTTCTACCCGTCATTCTCCTGGTTAATTTGGACGCACCCGTACCTACCCTTGACTTTGGCCAAAATGGCAGCACGACTGTCCTAAACTAACGCATCTATCTATGCTGCACATGAATACCCAATAGCTACCAATCACTATGCCTTGACTTTGGCTTAAATACATAGCTTGAATACTTTTTGACCATTCATGTGGAATGACGGAGGGCTACGAATGGTTTTGGCGAAACCGTGAACGTAGTGAACTTGATATAATCGATGGAACGAGATAGCTTTTAAAAGGAGTGGTTCAAGCTCCGCGTTTAAAAGTTTAGTTTTGAAAAGAACCGAGTGGTTTTCAAAGTGTTCCAATCGACTTTTACTTGGTTTATTTTCTTGCATTAGTTCTTTTAATACGTCCCATCATTTAATCCTACCATTGCAGAAAACAACCAAAATATGACGTACGCTTATGCCATTCGCATTCGCCACGGGGCCCCGTCATCACCCGTTAGGTTACTTAACTAACGACAGAGCGGGGGCTGGGCTAGCGCGGCTGTAAAACATAAGCAACGCCAAAATAGTTATCATATATAAATATATAGTAATGATAGACATTACAGATCACAGATGAAGACATTGGATATACTAGCAATCCGTTCGAGCCTGCAACGAAAAGCGGATTACACGGTCGCGGTGAATAGCAAATACCCCACCCAAGACCCCTACGGGTGCGGCAAACTACCCGCCAAGTACCCGAAACGAAGCAACCTCCCTCAACACCGTGAGTCGGCCACTCGGCACTTCGAGATACCCGGTAGTTTGTGCACCCCCTCCGTGGGTCTATCCTAGGAGCAAAAACAGTAAAAAGAATTATACAATGATGGCTACAACCCCGACCCGGTTGTGCGGCCATACAAATAATAATACATCAATTTACATATTACATGAATGAAAGAAAAAGAAACACTCATCTCACATCCACTCCGGCTTTTCACCCGCGACAATCCAACGCATTCATATACACATACCATCATCAAACACAGATCACAGATATGTATAACCCCCACTAATCGACTTATAGCGATTAGCCGACGTTCAATACATATAAACATCACAGATATAACCCTTTAGTCAAAGTGTATTGAAGTTCGATCAAAAATACGAATTTATAGGCCCCCAAAAACAAATTTCTTTTCTGGAAAACCTGGGCACATATAAACCATCTTAAAAATCCCAAAACCAAGCCAGAAAAATACTGCACCAAACTCGACCCAGACCCGAGCCAAAACGGCCGCGGTTGCGCGGCAATAGCTTGCTATTGCCGCGGAACCGCGGCGCTTTGAGCGAATCTCTGGATCGTTTTTGGTGCCTTTCTTCACAAAACCCTGAGATGATTTTTGGAGTATAATTTATTTTGTTTTGAATAGAAAAAAATTTAACAGAAAGTTAGGGTTTTGAAAACTCGGTTTTTCGATTTTTTCCAATTGAACTTCCATACACTTTACTACCTAGCTAGTTGATGTTTAGTTAGGCTCTGATACCACTGTAAGTCCACGTTGCCAACCCCGGTGCTTGCGGGGAGGCGGAAAACGGAATAAAAATCAAATTTTTATTACTTTAGGCAACATGGACTAGACAAAGAAGGATCTTTGCTAAACAAAAACAAGCTAAAGCTAACTAGAAACTAGCTAAGGGTAGAATGGTTATACCTAGGGCTTTATGTCCTTCTCTCCTTGCTCCTTGGAGTAGTAGAAAGAGGTCACCTTTGTCGTCTTCTCAAGTCGAAGAAAGATCCACCCGAAAGCCTCAACCTTTGGCTTCAACTCCAAGCTAGAAGTAACTAGGGTGCAAGAAGTGCTAATCCTAGAACCCTAGATGAGAGTAGAGATTATCAAGAAGAGGTTTTTCTCAAGCTCAAGTGTTTCTCAACACATGAGAGGGGAGAGCTTGAGGGAGAGGAAGAACAAGAGAGAGAAAGTAAATGATAGAATGAGAGAAAAATAAAACCATTCTCACATATATGTGTGAATTATTATAAATTGATAATTAGCTAGATAATTGTCATGGTTAATCAAGACATGACCATTATCATTTCATATTTAATGCTAATTGCAAGGATCAAAGAGCATCTTTTATATGGAATGATGATGGTCAACATGTCAACTAAGGTCAACAAGTCAAGATAGTCAAATGGTCAACAACCATAACCATGCACAATTATATTAAACTAATATCAATTAACCATAATACACACATAAGCATTAGGGTTAATAAAATGACAATAGTCATTAACCCTAATCAAAGTCCTCTCCCTCTGTCTCAAGCAATTGTGCATACGCACCCGTATTCGTGATCCGAGGAACACGAATACAAAGAGAAAAAACCAATCCCAAATCGTATACTAGGATCCGGCTTAAACCAAAGCCCGCTAGTATAAGCTGTCCGGACAGCAAACGTACACAAGTGCGCGGATGTGAACGAACCCAGTCACAAAACCATGCGACCTCTACTCATTTTGCCTAAAGGCGAATAGCTCTCTGTGTGGGACTCTAAAGACTCGACACTACGCTGGCAGTGGGTTTAACCACAGACCGCAAGCGGCACTAGCTGTACGTAACGGTCCCCAGGTAGATGTCGATAAGAAGACTGACGAGGTAAACCCCATCTGAACTCCTACTGAGCCTGTATGTGACAGTCTTCGTACAGTCCGGTCTGTTCGTCTGATACATCGCATGGCGGGCCTGGGGGGGCGGTGAACGTCAGTCCCCTAATAGCGGTACAAGTCGTGTCGGAGTGTAGCCCAGAACACCCTGAGATAACACTGGAAACCTACCAGTATATCTCCTTGCCCTGGCCACGGACTACTCGTGTAATGGCTCTCCTGGACACAGCGCGATGTCAACCCCCAATACCGGGAGAGACGAATCCTGTCTAACCGTCGCTGCCTCCAAGTGCTTTGGGACTGCACCCAAAAACTACCTGTTTGCACGACTCCTTTGAGCCGTGGTAGGGTAGCAATCAAAGTGCAGTGGGAACACACTTGAGGCGAAGTGACAGTATCAAGTCAGCGGACTAAGCTGTACTCATGTCACCTGGGAACTGATAACCGACGATAGGTATAATACCAACCAACAGTTCCCGACGAGTCCTGTCCAGTGTACTTGTAACCTAACGAGCACCCGCATACTATCTCAAGTACGGCGTACTGACGGCTGTGGGACAGACCGTCTCCCACGCTGGGATGAGAAGCGCATACGCTAGTCTACTCCGGAGTATCGATGCCCTGTCTCGATAGTCCAACGACTAGGGACCTGTATAAGGATGTGCTTATGGATTACCTAGCCCCCACGAGTGTGAGTGTCATCACAACGCTGGTAATCAAGCATAGATCCTAAGGGCTCTACTAATATGTATATCAGCGAAATGCTAAAAGAAACACATGCACATATTAAAGCAGAGACAAACCAAGTAGCATACTACCATTTCGAGCAAGATTGTATATACAACTGTGAATATCCCAAGCTTCCATCAAGTAATATACATACTAGTATGATACAGTAATGGCCTCTAGGGCATAAACATTAACACAATATACCTGGACTGTGAAAGTCCTAACATTCTATTAGATCTATCACGATAGATCTTAATGGCCCAAAATGTAGGTTGCATCACCCAAGTCTTTCATGGAGAATTTTTGTGACAAGAAGAGCTTTACTGATTGTAGCATAGGGACATCATTCCCTATCAGTATTATGTCGTCGACGTACAAAACGAGGAAGACTACTGCTCCTTCTACAATCTTCCTATAAATACATGGTTCATCTATATTTTTGATAAAGTCAAACTCTTTAACTGTCTCATCAAAGCAGATGTTCCAACTTCGCGATGCTTTCTTTAATCCATAGATGGATTTAAGCAACCTGCCCACTCTTCCGCTGCTCCCACTGTCTAAGAAACCTTCTGGTTGATCCATATAAACACTCTCTTCTAAATGTCCATTTAGAAAAGCTGTTTTTACGTCCATCTGCCAGATTTCATAGTCATGGAAGGCAGCAATGGCAATCAGGATCTGAATGGATTTAAGCATAGCTACAGGTGAAAAGGTTTCATCATAGTCCAATCCTGGTCTTTGACGAAAACCTTTTGCAACGAGTCTAGCTTTGTAGGTTTCCACTTGTCCAAGTGCACCAATCTTCTTTTTGAAGATCCATTTGCATCCAACTGGTTTCACCCTAGGAGGAGCAACTTCTAAAGTCCATACTTTATTGGTGTACATGGATTCCATTTCGGATCTCATAGCATCCAGCCACTTCATCGAGTCAATACTCGTGATAGCCTGCTGAAAACTAGTAGGCTCATCATTATCGATGATACAATCCTCTCGATCCCCATCTAGAAGAAAACCATAGTATCTCTCTGGAGGATAAGAAAGCCTACTAGATCTGCGGAGTGGCGTTGGTTCTTCATGTTCTATTGAAATCTGAGATTCTTCTAAGTCCTCGGTAGCAGTTTGAGGTTCTGGAATTTCTTCCAGCTCTACCGCGCTCCCACTATTTTCTTTTGCAAGAAATTCGCTCTCTAAGAAGACAATGTGGCGAGCGACAAACACCTTTTGTTCTTCAGTGTGGTAGACCATGTACCCACTTGAATGTTTGGGGTATCCTACAAACATGCACAAAACCGATCATGACTCGAGCTTGTCTGGTTTATGCTTTTTAACATTTGCCGGAAACCCCCATATCTTGATATACTTGAGATATGGTCTCTTCCCGCTCTACATTTCATATGGAGTGGTAGGCACAAACTTAGTTGGAACTCTTTTCAATAAGTATGATGCTGATTCTAGAGAAAATCCCCAGAAGGAAAGTGGTAACTCAGCACTACTCATCATTGAACGCACCATATCTAATAGTGTGCGATTTCTCCTTTCTGATACACCATTATGCTGAGGTGTATAAGGCGGAGTAAGCTGAGAGAGAATTCCATTCTCTTTTAAGCATTCAAGGAAACTGGTACTTAAGTATTCTCCACCTCGATCAGATCGAAGTGTCTTGATGCTTTTACCAGTTTGTTTCTCTACTTCATTTTTATACTCCTTAAACTTCTCAAAGGCCTCTGATTTATGTTTCATTAAGAACACATGTCCATACCTAGAGATGTCATTAGTAAAAGTGATGAAGTAGGAGTGACTGCTTCGCGCATGTGTAGACATTGGACCACATACATCACTGTGTATAAGTCCCAAGAGTTCAGTAGCTCTTGCTCCGTGTTTAGAGAACGGAGATTTGGTCATTTTTCCTTTGATACATGATTGACAAGTTGCATATGATGAATATTCAAACGGATCTAGATATCCATCTTTATGTAACTTAGTCAACCTTATTTCGTTTATATGACCAAGTCTACAATGCCATAAGAAGGCTTGATTTGAATCTGGAGCCTTTCTTTTAAGTGTGTTTTGAATATTGAAAATTCGAGGTTGATTAAGTATGTATATGCCGTTTTCCAGTGTGCCATACCCAATCAGTTCTTGATTTAGGAGAATGTTCATGACATTACTTTCAAGCGCAAAACTATATCCTTTATTAGACAACAAAGATACTGATATAATATTACACAGCAAACTGGGAATACAAAAACAGCTATACAACACCAAAACGTGCCCACTAGTCAACCCTAGGTGATACTCCCCTATTGCAACAGCATCTACATGCATTTCATTGCCCATCCGGAGAGTCATATCACCTGCCCCCAGTACTCTACTATTTCTCAGATCCTGCAATGAATTACAGATGTGAGAACCAGAACCGGTATCAAGTACCCATGATGTAGAGTTTACTGAAAGACAATTTTCGATTACGAACACACCTGAAGAAGAAGCAACCGCTTGCTTCGTGTCCTTTGCCTTGAAGGCCATACAGTCCTTCTTCAAGTGCCCTTGCTTGTGACAATAATGGCATTCGTTTATATCCGCTTTCACCCTTCCTGCCTTGTTCTTTCCCTGCACCTTCTTGACCCCTCCTTTCGGTTTGATGGCTTTCATCTTCTTCTTCTCTTTAGCTTTCGCTTTAGATTTAGAAGAGGATGATTGGCCAACATACAGAACGGGGGTCTTCTCCTTTTTCAAGGAGGTCTCTGCTACCCTCAACATGTTGAGGAGCTTTGGAAGATCAGCTTCCATTTCATGCATATTGAAGCTAAGCACGAACTGTGAGAAGGTGTGGGGAAGGGACTACAAAATCAAGTCGATATACAAATCATTCTCTAGCACGCATAACAGGTTTGCGAGTTCCTCAATGAGGCTGATCATTTTGAGGACGTGCTCTCCTACAGGCGATCCTGGAGCTAACCTAATTTGGAATAGTTTCCTTGAGGTCTTGTACCTTGCGATACGGGAGTGCTCTCCATATAATTCCTTAACATGGAGAAAGATGGATACAATATCCATACTCTCGTGCTGTTTCTGGAGTTCATTGTTCATGGACGCCAGCACGATACACTTAGCTCGCTCACAATCCAGATCCCAAGTTTTGCGAACTTCCTTGTCCACAACTGAGGAATCTGGTCCAGGGATAAGGGGAGGAACAGCGGTGGTAACATATGCTACTTTGTCATAAGTCAGTGCAATGTTGACGTTCCTTAGCCAATCTTTATAATTCTGCCCGGTCAGTATATATTTTTCAAGTAATAGTTTTAGTTCTGTCATGGTAGCTGCTAGAGAGAGAGAAAAGAAAACACTCAGCATATGCTTCTTGCAAGTTTAGATTGGTTATTAGTTTATCTAAACAGGATGGCTCCCACTGTTCCCTCAAACCCTTCTTCAAAACCTAAAAGAAGAACTAGTCAGCATTTAATCACACGTCACAATACTTGCTTAACCTTTCAGCCAGGCTGGTGTTGGTACTTCGAGGGAGGTTTTCCAACGCTTTCGCGAAGTTCCTTAATTAAATAACCTCTTTTCCCTGGAGGCATAGCCCCTCTAATACCTTTCTGGACACCTACTTGGTTTATAGCATTGATTGTTAAGTGAGAATGTTTCCCGAGAGTAATCCTACTCATCAGTGGGATCGGGATCCAACTATCATTGCATGATGCATTAGATGGTAGCCGCTCTAGTCACCACACTCCAGAAGGTATGCAAAATCTGCAAGTTTCCTTTATGTTTGAAACTCCCGATGTGATTTTTATACCCTAAGCTCTTATAGACCTTGACGTAGGCCAACAAGTCATAAGACGCAAGTTAAGTTCTACCCGTCGTTGTCCTGATTAATTTAGGTACATCGTACATGCCCTTGATGTAGGCCAACAAGACTGTACGTCTGTCCTATACTAATGCATCTATCTATGCAACAAATAGTCAAACACACTGCTACCATACACTATGCCTTGACGTAGGCCAACAAGCATAGCATGAATACGATGTGCTGTCTATCTGAAACGACGGAGGGTTACGGCTGGTTTTTGGAAAAAAACCGTTAACGTAGTGAACTTGATTTGATCGAAGGAACCAAGATAGCTTTTATTAAAAGGAGTGGTTTAAGCTCCGCATTTAAAATTTGCTTTTTCAAGAAAACCGAGTGGTTTTTAGAAATTGTTCCAACGATTCAGTTTAGGTTTTATTTTTCTTTGAATTAAAAATAATGCGTCCCATCTTTAACCTATCATTACAGATAACAACGAAAATAAAACGTCCTCTTATATCATCCGCATTCACCACGGGGTCCCGTCATCACCCGTTAGGTTACTTAGCTAACGGCAGAGAGGGGACTGGGCTAGCGCGGGTGTAAAAGATAAGTGACGTCTAAATAGCTATCATATATAGATATTGTACATTCGTAAGACGCAATAATAGACATTCCAGATCACAGATAAACTTTATTGGATATGCAAGCAATCCGCGTTTCTTTTGAGCCTGTAAGAAAAGACGGATTACATAGTTGTGATGAATAGCCATTACCCCACCCTAGACCCCAACGGGTACGGCAAACTACCCGTCAAGTACCCGAAGTGAAGCGGTCTCCCTCAACGACGTGAGTAGGCCACTAAACACTTCGAAATACCCGGTAGTTTGTGCACCCCACCTTGGGTCTATCCTAGGAGCAAAAATAGTAAAAAGAAATAATACAACGGTGGCTACAACCGCAACCTGGATGTGCCCCGCAAAATAATATTACAACTTATTACAATTATATCGAATGAATTAATACAATAACCCATCACAGAACCCCGGCTAATCATCACAACAGTCCAATAGAGTTCATAATCACAAACAGTTAAAACATTACAGATATGTGCAACCCCCTGCCAACCGACATACTAGCAGTTAGGGGAGGTTTACGAACACACAATACAGTTCACAGATATAATCAAACAAGCAAATATCGTATAATTTCGATCGATTAAACACATTAAATTCTACTCCAAATCTTCTCTGTAAATTTGAAACCAGAGCAGAAAATAAACAGTACCAGAAAATATAACATATCACTAAAGATGCACAGAAGAAAACTGGGCTGAATCGGCCCCAACTCGGCCGCGGATCCACGGCGGATCGGTGGGATCGGCCGTGGTTCCGCGGCTCAGTGGACGATTCAGAAGCCCATTTTTCTTCTGTGTTCTTATATTTTCATGTAGGGTCTACTTGTGGAACCTGAAAATTTTTTTGGACCTCATTTAAAAATCGACAGAAACTATATGATATCCGTGCATTTTCCGATTTGTTTTCCGTTCGAAATTCATACGACTTTGCAAGTGAGTTAATTATTGTTTAGTGAGGCTTTGATACCACTGTAAGTCGATGTGCAACACCCCACGAGTAGCGGGGAGGCGGAAATATGAAAAATGATCTTGTTTTGAAGCGTACATCAACTAACCGAAGATCTTTGCTAAACGATAATTAACAACAACCATAGAGTTCTAAGCTACTATGTAAAGAGATTATACCTAATGATTCTAGTCCTTCGTCTTTGTGATCTCTACGTCCTCCTCGGCCTCCTTTCCGTAATAGAAGATCCACCCGAGTACCCTAATCCAAGCTACACCTCAAGACTTGAGAAACTTTGTTTCTCTAGTTGCTAACCAAAGTAACTAAGATGATGTAGAGTTAGGTTATGGAGTGTTTAGTCTATCCTAATCCTTGGTCTCAACTCATGAGTGGTAGGATTAGGGTTTGAAGAAGAAGTTCACTTGAGGAGAGAGAAGGTGGAGATCATAATGAGAATAAAAAAGGCTACTCACTTGAATATATGAAAACATAATGAATTATCAAGTAAATGAATTTAAATGATTATTCACCATGCTTCATTTATTCAACAAGAGTGATTCACCATATGAGTCATTAAGTAATAAATGATGCATTAATGACATAGTGAATCACACTAATGAGTCACAATTTGCATTTAATGAAAATGCCACCTTAACCTCCTTAGTCACCCTCCTTCTAGAAGCTTCTCGGAAAATTATGAGAACGCCCCTCGCATCCGTGAAAACACGGAAAAACTTTAGACTGTACAAATCCAATAACCTGATACTAGAATCTGGCTTAAACCAAAGCCGCTAGTAAAAACTGTCCGAATGTCGTACGTGCGTTTAAACACGTATGCGTCCGAACCCTTTGTGGTAAAACCGTACGACCTCTATATCATTTCGCATGGAGTTGGGAAAACTCTGTGTGGGACTCTAAATACTCGACTACTACGCTGGCAGTGGGTTTAACCACAGATCGCAAGCGGCACTAGCTGTACGTAACGGTCCCCAGGTAGATGTCGATAAGAAGGCCGGTGAGGATACCCATCCGAACTCCTACTGAGCCTGTGCGTGACAATATCCATGCAGTTCGGTCTGTTCGTCTAAGAGTATCGCATGTATGGTCTAGGGAGGTGGTAAACGTCAGACCCTTAATAATCGTACAAGTCGTGTCGGTATGGCTCTATCACCATCCGAGAATCTACTGATCAATCTATCAGCAATTCTCAATCAGCCCTGGACAGGGACTTATGGTAATATGACCAACCGATCACTGTGCGATATCAACCCCTATACCGGGAGAGACGAATCCCTAACAGTCACTCACTGCCTCCACGTGGCTCGGGAGTGTGCCTAGCTAAAACCTGTTTGCACGACTCCTTTGAACCGTGGTAGGGTAGTAATCAAAGCACAGTGGGAACTCACACGAGACAAATGATGACTTTAAGTCAACGGACTATCTGCACACATGTCACCTGAGAACTGCTATCTGACGTTAGGTATAAATACCATCCAGTCAGTTCTCGGCGAGTCCTGTCCGGTGTACTCACACCCAGTGAGCATCTGTATACAATCTTAGGTGCACTCCACCAATGGCCGCGGGACCAATCCATCGCCCCTCCTCAGGGTCTAGATATGTATACACCAGTCTACTCCGGAGTATCGATGCCCAGTCTCGATACTCCTTCGACCAGGGACATCTAAGGATGTGCCTATTGACTATCCAGCTCCCACTAGTATGACTGCCATCATAACGCCGGAAGTCAGGCAAACACCCTATGGGCTTTATCAACACACACACACACACACACACAGATATATATATATATATATGAATACTACGCAAAATATATCATATGTTAAGATAAAGACAAACCAAATAGCGTACTATCATATTAAGCAAGACTGTTATGTACATATATATCCCTAGTATCCTATACAATGAAGGCCTCTGGGACATATATATCCAACAGTATATTAATATATCAAATATATAATTACACATTAAATTAATAAATCAACAATTGATTTAATAACCCGGCTGTATCGCATAAAACCGACTAATATCAATTGCATCATCTTATCGAATCAACACTTGATTCGATAACCCAGCTATATCACATATAACCGACCGATATCACATATCGCGAGATTAGAATACGGTATCACATACACGTATCAATCTCGGTCCCGCACATATCATACATGTGCCCTACTTCGTTTCTCTTGAGCCAGGAAACCTCTTTGTAGGACTCTAAAGTCTTATCAATACGCCGGCAGTAGGTAATGATCATATCAGTTACCCACAAGCCATCAGCGGCACTAACTGGACGTAACGGCTACCCGGGTATTGAGCGATCAGAAGATCAGCTAGCAAGCCTGCTCATACTCCCATGAATCCAATAAGTAACACTACCGTATAGTCCGGTTTCTTCGTATGATATGTCGCATATCTAGCCTGGGGGTGGTAAACGTCAGACCTCAATAACTTGATAAGTCATGCCGATGTGAGGCTCATAACAAGTCGAGAAACTACTAATAATACTTACCAATAAATCTCAGTATCAGCCCTGGCCAGGGACTTACTGTTATAGCCAATTGAGCACATCACAACATCAACCCCCAATACCGGGAGAGACAAAACCCCTCCTATCGCTCATTGTCTCCATGTGACTCGGGACTGTACCCAAAAACCACCGTTTTGCTCGTTCTCTTGAACGTGGCAAGGTGAAAATCAAAGCACAATGGGGAATCACACAAGACTCTATGACGATCTTGGGTCTACAGACTAACCTGTACCAGTATCACCAAAGAACTGCTATCTGACGTTAGGTATAATACCATCTAGGAGTTCTCGGCGAGTCCTGTTCAGTGTACCCAGTCTCCACCGAGCACCCATATACCATCTTTGATGTCAAACACCAATGGATATGAGATCATCCATCGCCTATCATATAGGTCAAGAAGCGTATACGCTAGTCTACTCTGGAATATCGATGCCCCGTCTCGATACACCCTCGACTAGGAACAATTAATAGATGTACTTGTAGACTACCCTGGCCCCACTAGTATGATCTCCATCATAGTCCTGGTAGTCAAGTCCACATCCTAAGGGCATTATCAACATGTAACAGAGAGATAGTACAAGTATACATGTTATGATAAAGAGCAACCAGATAGCATACTATCAAGTCGAGAAAGAAAGTCCTCCCTATATATGTCCAAGCATCCACTATAATATACAATCAAGTACAATAATGGCCTCTAGGGCATACATACAACTAACAAGATGCTATCCAACAAGTTCCATCCTATACAAAAATTCATAAGAACTTATGCGCTAAGAAAAGGAAAACACAAGTACCTAAAAAAGTTTTCTTAGCGAGCAATGTGAGTAATGCTCTTACCCAAAATTTGCCCAAGAAACATAAGGACCCCAGTTGTCCTATAATTTCTATAACTATTGGCGGTAAAAACATCAATCGCGCTCTTCTCGATCTTGGTGCTAGTGTTAACTTGCTCTCTTATTCTGTTTATGAGCAATTAGGTATAGGAGAGTTGAAACCCACGCACTGTACTCTTCAAATGGCCGATCGATCTATCACCCACCCTAGGGGTGAGATAGAGGACGTGTTGATTAAAATCGGGGAATTTATGTTCCATATGGACTTTATAGTTTTAGATACACAGCCAATGGTGAATCTACAGAACCAAATCCTGGTGATTCTTGGTCGACCGTTTCTCGCAACCTCGAATGAGGTAATCAATTGTCGTAACGGTTCCATGAAGCTATCTTTTGGGAAGATGACAATTGAACTTAAAATTTTCAGGGTAGGAAGTCAACCCTCTTCTGCTCATATGATAGATATATGTTCCGTCCACGAGATAACTCCCGGCAAGTGTGAATTTGAGGATTTTTTGTTCTACGACAATGACCTCGACGCCACTAGTGCGTTATTGTTTGATCCCGCCGCTTCTTACACGAATAAGGAATACGAAGGATTCAATTTCTTTGACGATCTTGATTCATGAGACCCTTCTGTCAACGAGTCACCCCCAAGTTCGAATCTTTTGACTTTTCGAACGAGTTAGTTGAGCTATCCGAGTCAATCTCTTATGCTAGCTATGAACCCCACATAGAGTCCGAGCATCGATCCCTTACTTTACCTTCTATCGTCTCTCTGCCGACACTTGAACTCAAGCCGCTGCCGTCTCATCTTAAGTATGCATATTTAGGTGAGAATGAGTCTTTGCCCATCATCATCTCAGCTTCTCTAGCCATAGAGTAAGAGAAAGATCTTCTGTCTGTCTTGAAATCAAATCGACAAGTTTTCGGTTGGACAATGGCGGAAATCAAAGGGATTAGCCCCTTAATTGTTGAACATCATATACATATGATGAATGAGGCCAAACCAGTCCATGGCCCATAAATACGGTTGAATCTCGTCATGAAAGAGGCGGTGAAGAAGGAAATTGTCAAATGCTTAGATAGTGGTATAATTTACCCAATATCTGATAGCCAGTAGGTTAGTCCTATTCACGTTGTCCCTAAAAGGTCTGGCATCACGGTCATAACTAATGAGGAAAATGAGTTGATTCCAACTCGCACCCAAATCGGGTGGCGGGTATGTATTGATTATAGAAAACTCAATACCGCGATGAGAAAATATCACTTCCTTCTACCATTCATTGACCAGATGTTGAAATGATTAGCTGGGCATGAGTTCTACTGTTTCTTAGACGGTTACTCAGGCTACAACGAGATTCCCATCGTCGATAAGGATCAAGATAAGACAATTTTTACCTGTCCTTTCGGCACTTTCGCTTATAGACGCATGCTCTTTGGGTTATGCAATGCTCCCGCGATATTTCAGCGGTGTATGATAGGAAAATTCTCTGACATGGTCGAGAATTTTCTGGAAATATTCATGGATGATTTCTCCATCTTTGGGGATTCCTTCGAGGAATGCTTATGTCATCTTGACACTGTTCTTACCCGCTGTAAGGACAAGAATCTAACATTGAATTGGGAAAAATGTCATTTCATGGTTTAAGAAGGTATTGTCTTTGGGCATTTCATCTTACGAAATGATATTGAGGTAGACAAAGCTAAAATAGATGTCATTTCCAACCTTCCTCTTCCCGAATGCATCAAAGATATACTATCTTTTCTTGGCCATGCCAGCTTTTATAGACGGTTCATCAAGGATTTTAGCAAGATTGTTGGATCCTTAACTCTTCTCTTGGCCAAGGATACAACTTTTCACTTCGATTCGGATTGCTTGGCTGCTTTTGAATCGCTTAAACGTTTCCTCACTACCACCCCCGTTCTATCATCTGCAGACTGGAATCACTCTTTTGAGCTTATGTGTGATGCATCTGACTTTGTTATCGGTGCAGTCTTAGGACAAAACATCGATAAGATGCTAATTGTAAGAGATTTTGTGCTTATGCGTTTTGAAATCAAAGAATTAAGAATACCGCAATCAAGAACAGTGTCGCTTGGTAGCTAGCCGATTGAGTACGGGTCGGTCCACAGGGAAAACATGTATTTTCTAGTAGTTCTAACGAGTCAATTTCTATTTGTGGTAGGTTTTGATTTTCTATAAAAACTGAGGTTGAAATTGATTTGGATTAAAACGTTGCTAGGGTTAGGATTAGGTTAGCTTGGAAAGTCAATTATTCTCACCGCTTTTGTTGCTCTAATTAAGAACTTTTAGGTGTTAAGATAATAATTAACAAAGGGGATTAGCACGACTGGGAAGAAACCAGGTTTCTTCCCTTTGGCCTTGTCCGTCCTTTCTTAACTCTTAGCCCTAACTTCTATGGAAATCAAACACAACCGGTGTTAACTATGGAATCACCGCTACCTCGTGGGATAGGGTGCCGTAGTGAGCGGTGTGTGTATGGTTTGCATAGAGTCCTACTTTAAAATATTGAACGGGCAAGAAAGGGATGAGAGATTTTCATCTCTCAAACCTTCCCCAAACCTAACCCTAACAAGTGAGGAACTACTCACTCATTAGGGAATTAACAAATGAATTAATTTTTTTTAATAATTTAATTAACTTGCGGAAAATAACTACGGTAGATAATTAATTGCAGAGAAATAAAATTGCAAATAAGAAATTCAAAATAAAAACTTACTTTTTATTGATGCACTCTTCGACAATTACAAGGAATGAAAATTTTAAACTAGAGAAATAAAAAGAGGCATGCTCCAAAAAGAGCTGTAGGCTTCCTATTTATAGATAATAGAAACCCTAGGGTTTACATCTGATTGATATCTAGAATTACAAAACTACCCTAAGAAAACCGGGTCAATGCACCAACTTCCACCGACACGCACCGACACACCGACACGTGTTCAATATGGCCGCGAAACCGCGGCCATAAGCCTTGTTTGGCCGCGGTTCCGTGGCCGTTTTATGGGCTTGTGGGCTGAGTTTCTGAGGGGTTCTTCATGTTGCTTTTTTATTGTATTTTCTTCTCTTGGTTCTTCAGAATTCCTTTTAGTTTCTTCCAGATTTCCACAGTGCAGAATGTTATGGACTTTTACCGTTTGCTTCATGTTGAAGTCTTGAATCTTGTGTTGCCGTCGTACTTTGTGCAATCGAACTGTTCGTTGATCTTCATTTTTTCCTTAAACTGTAGGCGGCATCATATAGATTCTTCTATTTGTTCGTCGTAGTCTCACTTTCGTAGCGTTTTTTCATCATTTTCACTGTATTGTTCCGAGAACCTGTAACCTGCAACTATTTAACAGACATGGATCAAAAGCACCTATTTATTTACAATATGCTTAAGAATAGGCAATATAATAATGCAAAATTCTGATATGAACAAATACCCCCAAACTTATCTTTTGCTCGCCCCGAGCAAAACTAATTTTATTCTTGAAAAAACCTAACCTCACTTTCGCAGGGAAACGCGATTGCACTGAGTTCGTGCAACAAGCCGTTAAACCTCTAGGTGTCCCTAGTAGGAGGAGTGTTGTCTCTGAGGGTTTTCAGCGGATACTACCCACAAAATCTGATCAATTTGGCCTATTAACTTTCATTCTTCAATTCGGTGTTCTAGCAAGAAATTCTTTTATGTTTAACTCAGAAATTATCAACCCGTATTTTTCACTCACTTATCATTTAACTTAAGATAGTATATGTTCTGTAAATTTAGCTTTCAGCATCTTTTGAGTTTTCCTTCTAAGGTTCTATCTCAACTTAGGAATTTTTATCATCTCTTCTGAAAATATAAGTCCTATTTTTCATTCCATATCTCTCAGCCAAACCAAAATCATATACCCCTACGTGTGTGTATGTATCACCCCTACACTTGGAAATTCAATTCTAGCTATCATACTCTTGTCCATCGTCCAAAATACTTTTAGTTGGTGAATTTTTAGATTAAGTTGCTCACACATCCTTCGTGCGACTGTTAATACTTCTTGAGGTACTAACGACCGATTACAAAATATGTTCGCACATTAAGTTGTAATTACTCGTCTTGTAATACCTAAGGCTTTTAGCAGCGACTCCCAAACCAATTGGTTTAAGGCACTAGGTGATAAAGCACCCTCGCTATATAATTTTTATTTATGCAGCCTTAAGTTATTACAAAACCAATGTTCATTTTTTTTATATATATCTCTTTATTCACACTTGTACCTTTTATTTTATTTTCCTTTATATCAAGGATATTAGACAAGAGTATTTCAAGGTATGCTCTACTATCCCAAGTTTCAAGGTGTGTGTTTGTGCAAGTTGTAGGGTATATATTTTCAGAATTTTGACTTAAGCTCAGAATTATTTTTCAGACTTACACTTCAAATAAAAATTCAATATTCATCCCATATTTTGACTTAGCCCAAGAACTGAACTCAAAATTTTCCTATTTCTAAATAAACTACAAGGACATATATTTTCTACTGTTAAACTTTAGGAAAGTTTATTTTTAGGGTTTTTAATTTACTAAGTTTAGGATCTAGTTTTTCCCTACTATTTAACCGTCATGTTGAACTTAAGTCAAATATGGCCAAAATTGAACTTTTCAATTTTTATAAATTTTAAAAATTTCCAATTTTTTATTTGATTATTTTAATTTTTTTTCAATTTTTATAATTTTTTTATAAAGATGCAATGTAGAATTAAACATGCAAAAGAAAGAGAAAAAATATAGACAAAAATAAAAAAAATATATGCAATGCAATAATAACTATTTACAACCACCTCCTCCCCCAAACTTACCAAAAGCACTGCCCTCACTGCTCGGCCCCATGCCGTCCCCTTGAGCGTGAACGGGAACGCTCCTCCCTAGCTAGCAGGGTTCTGACCCCTGCTCTACTTTTATCAGACGCCGATCATGCTCCCTCATCATCCCCCTCAAATCGTCAATCCCCCTAATGGCTCTCCTCATTAAACGTGCATGTTCTAAGGTGGTGAGCTCTTCCTCGCTCGCGGTCGAGCTGGAGCTAGGTGTTCTGGCGGGCACGTGTTCCGCCGGTTCTGTTCGTGACCAAACATCTGTCAAGCGTGTATAGGACGTAGATACGCCCTCAATGAGAGGCTTGATGGGTATACATCCATGCATGTAAAATTCAAATTCCTCCATAAGGAGGAAATAGAGACACAGTTGTGTAACTAACATGGGGCATGGGTAGTTCGCGGCCCTTTTGCCCGCTCCAATTGAGTTAAGCAGAACCGTGCACTTGTCGAATCTAGGGTTCCTAGTCATTAGTGTGTGCACGATATGAAGTGACGGGGTGAAAATGTGTTATTATGGGAACTCCCAAAAATATTGTTTTGTGCCCATCGGTACACGGTTAAAACATTAGCGAAAAGGGTTCTTGCTTGTATTCCTTTCCTCGGTTCCCTCGAGCAATCATTACCCATTAAGGGCATGTAATCTTCAAACTGAAGGGGTTGATCGTGTACAGGTAACCTAGGGATTAAAGTGACTTCAAGGATGAAGTCTCTATCAATAATTATCTCCCTATCACCCCACAGTAACTTGATAAATCCGTATTGTGCAAGGCAGCTTTCTTCCATGCACTCGTAAAAACGAGTGACTAGATCTGGAAGGGCGTAAGCATTTAGGTAATTATACATTAAAAAATTATAGCCCCTCCGTGCGGTTTCATCAGCAAAATAACTCCCATATATCGTGTGTGAAAAGATCTGTGAGAAATCACGTTCTAACTGCATATTTGGTACCATCACAGAAAATTTACAAGTCTAAACAATTTAACAGAGAAGGAGTAGAAGATGCAAACCACCTCTGAGAAAATCAGAGGGTGAAGCAGCAGGGGCACGGCGGATCAGCGGCGGGAGCGTGCCTTCGGCTGCGGATGCACGGCTGCTGGAGGAGATCTCTCTGCAAAAACTGCGGCGGCGGCTAGGGTTTGAGGAAAAGAAATTTTAGGGTTATGGAAAAAGGGCAGAGAGGGTTGGGTGCTATTTAAAGGGGAGGTTGTGTTGGTTATTTGTAAAAAGCCCCCTTAAAAAGTGGAAATTTTTTTTGTATATAAAATTTTTATTTTTATTTTATTAAATTTAGAATTTACAAAAATACCCAATTTTTTTTTTATTTTCAAATTTTCAATTTTTTATGTTATTTTATTTTTATAAAATTACAAATGATACATAACCCCAAACTTGTTTGAAACAGTGTTTTGGGGGTAGTTGGAAGAAGATCAGTCAATATTAATCGGTTCCTGCAAAAACAGGAGCTCCTTCGAAGGGTCCGCAGTAAGGAACGGTTTAAGTCGATGTCCGTTTACTTTAAATAGTGTACCGTCCTCCGGAATTTCTAGATCTACCGCACCGTGCGGATATACGGTGCGTATCATAAATAGCCCTTTCTATCGAGATTTGAGCTTGTCGGGATAGAAATGTAACCGAGTATCGTAAAGCAAAACCTATTGACCAGGTTTGAAAGTCTTGCGCATAAGGTGTTTGTCGTGGAGCACCTTCGTTCGGTTTTTAATAACTACTGCGTTCTCATAGGCCTCATCCCGCAGCTCGTCCAATTCATTCAACTGCAGCTTTCTATTGCTGCCCGCATCTCCCAAGGATAGGTTCAACTCTTTAATCGCCCAAAATGCCTTGTGCTGTATTTCAACAGGAAGGTGGCAAGCCTGCCCATAAACAAGCCTGTATGGAGACATGCCAAGATCGGTCTTATTGGCAGTATGGAATGCCCAAAGTGCATCAATCAGTTTTGATAACCAATCTTTACGGTTTTTGGAAACCGTTTTCTCCAATATTTGTTTAATCTGCCGATTCGAAATCTCGGCTTGCCCATAAGTTTGGGGGTGATATGGCGTTGACAGTTTGTGAGTAATGGAGTATTTGCGCATTAAGGACTCAAAAGTCCTATTACAAAAGTGAGATCCATTATCACTGATAATCGCGTGAGGATGCCCAAACCGAGAAAAAAGGTTTTCTTTAAGAAATCTAATGACAACCTTATTGTCATTCGTTCGGTTGGGCACAGCCTCGACCCATTTTGTAACATAGTCAATAGCAAGTAGAATGTACATGTTCCGAAAAGAGTTGGGAAATGGTCCCATGAAGTCTATCCCCCAAACATCAAAAATTTCAACAACCAAAATTGGTTGGAGCGGCATTTCATTTCTCCGAGATATCCGGCCCAAGTGTTGGCATCAGGAGCATGTCTTGCAGTTTTCGTATGCATTTTAAAAAGTCGTGGCCAGTAGAAGCCACACTGCAAGATTTTTTCTGCTGTCATTTTGGGGCCAAATTGCCCGCCACACGCTTGATCGTGGCAGAATGACAGCACGCTCTTAAACTCGTTGTTGGGGACACACCGACGAATGATTTTGTCAGAAAAGTATTTGAAGAGATACGGTTCATCCCAGTAAAAATGTTTTACTTGGGATAGGAATCGGAGTCTTTCCTGATTCGACCAATCGTTTGGTATCAGTCCGGTGGCGATATCAGTGAACCAAGGTTCGCATGACACGGTTAAGAGCTGCTTATCGGGAAAAATGACTTTAGTAGGAATATGAAGTGTAGGCGAAGAAGGGAGTCATGAAAGGTGGTCGGCGACTACGTTTTCACATCCTCTCTTGTCTCTTATGATAAGGTCAAACTCTTGTAGCAAGAGGATCCAACGTATTAGCCGAGATTTAGCATCCTTCTTCACGAAAAGATGGCGAAGAGCTGAGTGGTCCGTGTAAACTATGACTGGAGAGCCGATTAAATAGGGCCTAAATTTTTCTATTGCAAACACAACGGCTAAGAATTCTTTTTCAGTTGTTGTGTAATTTAATTGGGCCTCGTTTAATGTTCGGCCAACGTAATAAATTACGTGCGACATCTTATTTATGTGCTGTCCAAGGATAGCACCAATGGCGAAATCAGATGCATCGCACATAATTTCAAATGGATGCGTCCAGTCAGGAGATGAAAGAATGGGCGCAGAAATAAGTGAGTGTTTCAATGACTCGAATGCCTTCATGCAGCTTGAGTCAAAATCAAAAGTGGTATCCTTGGCCAACAAAAGAGTCAAGGGTCTAGCTATCTTGCTAAAATCTTTGATGAACCGTCTATAGAAACCGGCATGGCCAAGGAAGGCTCGGATGTCTTTGACGCACTTGGGAGGAGGAAGATTGGAAATGACTTCAATCTTAGCTTTATCAACCTCAACGCCATTTTGCGAGATGGTATGTCCTAAGACAATACCCTCTTGTACCATAAACTGGCACTTCTCCCAATTTAAAGTGAGGTTCTTATCCCTACAACGGGTAAGAACTGCGTCTAAATGTAACAAACACTCATCAAAGGAGTCGCCGAAAATGGAGAAATCATCCATAAAAATCTCCAAGAATTTTTCCACCATGTCTGAAAAGATACCCATCATACACCGCTGGAAAGTAGCGGGTGCATTGCATAACCCAAAGGGCATGCGGCGGTAAGCGAATGTATCGAAAGGACAAGTAAGTGTGGTCTTGTCTTGATCCTTTTCGGCGATGGGAACTTGATTATAGCCTGAGTAGCCATCCAAAAACTAGTAAAATTCATGCCCAGCCAATCGTTCTAGTATTTGGTCAATAAAAGGTAACGGAAAGTGGTCTTTCCGTGTAGCGGCGTTGAGTTTTCTATAATCGATGCAGACTCGCCACCCTATTTAGGTGCTAGTAGGTATTAACTCATTCGCCTCATTAGTTATGACCGTTATGCCCGATTTCTTTGGAACAACGTGAATGGGGCTAACCCATTAGCTATAAGAGATAGGGTAAATGATACCACTATCAAGACATTTTACAATCTTCTTTTTAGCAGCCTCCTTCATTATGGGGTTGAGGCGTCTCTGTGGATCCCTTACTGTCTTGGCATAATCCATCATATGTATATGATGTTCAACTATGAGGGGACTAATCCCATTGATGTCCGCCATAGTCCAGCCAAAAGCTTGCCGTTTTTTTGTAAGACCATTAAAAGGGCTTTCTCTTGCTCGAGATCTAGAGAGGCCGATATTGTAGGGTTCCTAGGCACACTAATGAGGTCTCACAAGACATCAACCATGCCAATTCCAAGTTTTATGGGTGCCGAGAAACCCTAATACGGATCGTTAACTAGAATTTTAGGCGAAACAAAGAAACTAGTTAACTACTTTAACTAAGTGAACGGAAATACAACCTTTGTAGATCCGGTCCTCCACCTCCATAGCTCCGCAATGAAGTCTCCTCGCTGTCCAAATGGAAATCCGGGCTCTAGCGTCGGCTTCATCGGAGAAATGGGCGGGCAAGGTCGTCGGCTTCGATGCCGAAGATGATCTACGTCGAGGCATCACAAGATCAAGCTCCCACTTCACCAAGTCATAAAACTTGTGAAGAAAACACCCTATACTACTTGGCAAGAGGTAGAGGATGAAGAAATAGGAAGTGGGTTCACTTTAGAATTGTATTTCTCACTCAACTTCACTAGTTTCCATTGATGGTAGCTAGGTTTTCTTCATGTTAAAGATGAAGAAGAAGAAGAAGTTGAATATGATAAGTATATTAAAAAAGAAAAGAAAATGAATTCTTATCATATTTCAACCATGGTTTAGTGTAGAGAATTAACCAAGGTTAGTTGAATGGTTAGGGTTATGAGAAGAAGACAAGAATGGTAGCTTTGGTCAAACCTTCAAGAAGCTTCAATTACAAACAAAGAAAGCCACCATTCTTCTCTTTAATCATTTCCAAAATAAATAAATAAATAAATAAGTATGAAAATCAAAACCCTAACCATTTAAATAACCATGGTTCAATCTTTACACAAACTCAAGTAAACATGTATCATCAAACATGATACATACAAGTGCACAAAACTATATCACATATACAATGTGCACATGAAGTGAGAAAATCCATTTAAAGTGAACCAATACTAGTTAATGCAAAGTAATATATCAAATATATAATTATACATTAAATCATTAAATCAACAATTGATTCAATGATCCGGTCATGTCGCACATAACCGACTAGTATCAATAGTAACAACTTATCGAATCAACACTTGATCTGATAACCCGGCTATATCGCATATAACCGATCAATGTCACAAATCGTGAGAATTGAATACAGTATCACATACTGGTATTATTCTCGGTCCCGCACATATCTCATATGCGCTCCTATTTCGTTTCGCTTGAGCCACGAAACCTCTGTGTAGGACTCTAAAGACTCGTCAATACGCCGGCAGCAGGTGATGATCATATCAAACACCCACAAGCCGCAAGCGGTCTGCTAAACGTAACGGCCACCCGGGTATTGAGCGATCAGAAGATCGACGAGCAAGCTCGCTCACACTCCTGTGAATCCTACCAGTAACACTTACCGTACAGTCCGGTCTGATCGTCTGATATGTCGCATATCTCGCCTAGGGGTGGTAAACGTCAGACCCCAATAGCTCGATAAGTCGTGTCGATATGAGGTCTATAACAATTCGAGAAACTACTGGTAACACTTACCAGTATATCTCAGCAACCCTGGCCAGGGATTTCCGGTTATAGCCAATCGAACACAGCGCAACATCAACTCCCTATACCGGGAGAGACGAATCCCCTCCTATCGCTCATTGCCTCCATGTGACTCGGGACTGTACCCAAAAACCACCGTTTTGCACGCCCTCTTGGACGTGGTAAGGTGGAAATCAAAGCACTGTGGGAACCACACAAGACTCTATGACGATCTTGGGTCAACAGACTACTCTGTACCAGCGTCACCAGAGAACTGCCATCTGACGTAAGGTATAATACCATCTGGGAGTTCTCGGCGAGTCCGTCCAGTGTACCCAGTCTCCACTGAGCACCCGTATATCATCTCTGATGTCAAAACACCAATGGATATGGGATCATCCATCGCCCATCTGTATGGGTCGAGAAGGTATACCCTAGTCTACTCTGGTATATCGATGCCCCGTCTCGATACACCCACGACTAGGGACTTTGAAGGATGTACTTATGGACTACCATGTCCCCACTAGTATGATCCGCATCATAGTCCAGGTAGTCAAGTACACATCCTAAGGGCTTTACCAACATGTAACAGAGAGACAATCAGTATACACGTTAAGGTAAAGAGTAACCAGATAGCATACTATCATGTCAAGCAAGAAAGTCCTCCCTATATATGTCCCAGCATCCACTACAATATACATCCTATGTATAGCAATGGCCTCTAGGGCATACATATAACTAACAATCTCCCACTTGCACTTGGGCCATCTGATAGCAGTGGTTGTAGTATCTCATACTCAACCATCCCATAAGAGTCTCTCTCTGGGAATAGGCCTTTGTGAGTGGATCCGCCGTGTTGTCCTCTGAGTCTACTCTCCTAACCTCGATCCCTTAGAGATCAACCATCTCCATGATCAGGTGATACTACCTTAGAATCTGTCTGGATCACTGATGGGACCTGTGTTCCTTGGCATAAGCCACAACTCCATTGTCTCACAATGGTAGGAACGTAGTTCATCTCATGAACCAGTATACACCCAAACAGCCTCTTTGGTAGCATCTTAAGTAGCGATGTATCCTGCCTTTATCGTCTAGTATGTCACGGTATCTAGCTTGGAACTCTTCCAACATACCGTCCCTTTACTGAGGGTAAAGATAATGCCTGTGACTGACATTCAGTCGTCTTTATAACCCTGGAACCCTTCCAGTGATTCTCCCCAGGATCAACTGATACCATCTCACTACGACTAGTGAGTATCCTAACATCCAATTAGATCTATCTCATAGATCCAAAATCCAGGATTTAGGAGATATCACTTTGATCCTATATGGAGAATCATTGTGATAAGCGGAGATTGACCGAGCGTAGCATAGGAAACAGCTTCCCTATCAAGAGTATGTTATCCACGTACTCTACGAGGATCGTCACCATACTCCCTACTACCTTTTTGTTTATACAAGGTTCATCTACCATTTTGATGATGTCAAACTCTTTGACTAACATATCAAAACAGACGTTCCAACTCCGCGATGCCTGCTTTATCCTATAAAGCATCTTGCACACGTTTCCGCTGCTCCCACTGTCTACGAGGCCCTCTGGCTGTGTACTTATAGACGCCCTTTTTTAAAACATTATTTAGAAAAGCAGTCATGACACCCAACCGCCAGATATCGTAGTCATGGTATGTAGCCGTGGCAAGTAGTATTTGGATGGACTTAAGCATAGGTACTGGAAAAGGTTTCATCATTATCCACGCCTGGTCGATGAAGAAAACCTTTAACAAGTCTAGCTTTGAAAGTCTCAACTTTTCCATCTACACCAAGTAATCTTCTCAAGATTTACTTGCTCCGGATGGGGATTTAACCCTTCAGATATAGCAACCAAAGTCCATACTTTGTTGGTGTACATGGATTCCATCTCAGATCACTAAGCATCCAGCCATTCTTACAGAGTCTTACTCCTGATGGCCAGCTCGAAACTAGTTGGGTCATCATCTCATGATGCTATCCTCGCTCCCACTGTCATAGAGAAACAGAAGTATCTCTCAGGTGGGTGAGGAACCCTACTAGATCGGCGGAGAGGCTGAGGTTCGTTGAAATCTACTGAATCCTTTGGTTGTTCCAAATCATCTGCTGTAGTTTGCATAGCTGGAACCTTTCCAGTTCTGCATAACTGACCTTGCCTCGAGCTTGTCCGGATTTTTGTTTTAGACATAGGCCGGACAACCCCAAATCTTAACTAACTTAAGAGATGGGCTCTTCCCTTATCATATCAAATATGAAGTGGTAGGCAACTGATTTGATTTGAACCCTATTCAATAGGTATGCAGCTACTCAAGTGCATAACTCCCTAAAGGAAATAGATAACTCAGTAGTACTCATCATAGAGCACACCTTATCATATAGGGTGTGATTGCTCCGCCCCGATATACCATCGTGCTATGGTGTATACGGAGGAGTAATGCTGAGAGAGAATCTCATTCTCCTTTAGAGTAGTCCAGGAATTCCATGCACAAGTATTCTCCTCCCTGATCTCATCATAGGACATAATACTTATACTCGTATTTTGGTTCTCTACTTCTAACTTATATTCCGTGAATATCTCAAAAGGTTCGGACTTGTGTTTCAACAGGAACATATGACTGAATCTTAAGAGATTATCAGAGAATGTAATGAAGTAGAAAGAACCGGTCTTGGCATGTGTAGACAGGGGACCTACATACATCAACATGTATCATCCCAAGAGTTCACTAACTCTTTCTCTGTTTCCTGTAAACGGAGCTATGGTCATCTTATCTCTGTGACATGACTGGCAAGTTTCATAAGATGTAAATTCAAACTGATTTAAATATGCATCTAACTGTAACTTCAGCTAGTCGGGCCGCATTGATATGACCTAGTCTACAATGCCTCAAGAAGGATTCGTTCATTTCTGAACTCTTCCTCTTGTGTGTGTTCTGTATATTAAGAACTGTAGTTTGATTTAGAACATTAATGCTTTTAGATAACGTGACTGAACCGATCAACATTTGATATAGGAAATGTTCAAAACATTATCCAACAATACAAAATTTTACCATTTCTTTACTAATAAAGAGACTGATATGATTTTGTATATCAGGTTCGGTATCTAATAACATTCGTTCAGAATCAATGTATTACAATACAGGGTGACAGTGACCAACAGACCTGGCTGCAACACTTGCCCCGTTTTCTGTCTCATGAAACTTATCACCCGTTCTCAGTTTTTCTACCTTTTTGCAGCCCTATGTAACAGATTACATATCTGGGATCCTGATCCGGTATCATATACTCAGGATGCAGAGGATACTGAGAAACAGTTCTATATAATGAACACACCCGAAGGAGATGCATCTCATGCACTTTCTTCGTTTGGGTGGCATAGGAATTCTGGTAATCCCCAATTTCCTGCTCTGTCTTATAACAATTATAAGTTGGAGCGGGACCAACGTTCCCCAGCTCAGTATAACAAGTGGGTTCGGTCAATATATCCGTATTATTATCTTGATTAAGGCGTGACATGGTCGCTACCAGGAGAGAGAGAGAAGAAAACACTCAGCGTGCGCTCTTGCAAGAATAGATTGGTTATTATTTTGTCTAATCACGATGGCTCCCACTGCCTTTTATCAAATCTTCCTTCAAACCCTAAAAGGAAAGACTAGCCGGGATTAATTACACACTACAAGTTCACCAATCTTTCAGCCAGGCCAGTGTCGGTACTTTGAGGGAGGTCCCCCGTGCTTTCGCACGAACCTAATTAATGTAAACCTCATTTTCCCAGAGGCGTAACCTCGTTAACACCTTTCTAGACACCTACTTGATCGGCTAATTGTAATGTATAAAACTCTCCCAGGAGTAACAATTACTCGTAGTGGGTATCGGGATCCAACTATCTCATAGAAGGTATGCAATCTCATTGCAAATTTCAACACTTGAAATTCCCGATAATTTTGCCCCTAGCATCCTATGACCTTGACGGAGGTCAACAAACCATAGGCTACTAGTCAAGTTCAACCCGTCATTTCTTCATCGAATTAAACCCACCCGCACGACCCTTGACGGAGGTCAACAAGGCCGCACGACTACCCTAATCCAATCTGCATCATATGCATAAACAGATAAATACTAGTTAGCTACCGCACACTACGCCTTGACGGAGGTCAACAAACGTAGCACGAATACTAAATAGGACTTATCTGAAATGACGGAGGGCTACGACAGGTTTTTCTGAAAACCTATTGCGTAATGAACTTGATATCGTTGTAGAATCAAATGATTTTGAAATGGAGTGCTTTTGAGGCTTTTCTAGTTTTGCTAAAGGAGTCACTCCCGGTGAAGGGATCGTCGGTCCATTCCTCGTCGAATGAGGTGTGGGATATATCTTATATATCACTGTGCAAAGCAAAAACTCTTAAAAGCAATCAAAAGACAAACCGAGTGTGTAGCATCTGCCAGTTATTGCTAAAGGAGTCACTCCCGGTGAAGGGATCTCGGTCCTTTCCTCATCGAATAAGGTGCAGGATATATCATATATACCGCTGTGCAAAACAAGAACTGTAGCCACCTGTTTTATTTAGAAATTCGATTCTACAACATCTTAGGTTTCTTTTATTTCATTAATCACATTAATGAAGTCCCATCATTTAAGTACCTAAACATCACAGATAAATACGACGTACACTTATGCCATCCGCATTCGCCTCGATGTCCCCTCGTGCACCGTTAGGTTAGGTAACTAACGACATAGCGGGGCAGGGCTATCGCGGGTGTAAAACATAAGTAACGCATATATAATATATCATATATACTATATACTGTATCTATCACAGAACATATCACATGATCACATCACAGATATCGCAGCAGAAGAAACATATGAAATATTGGATATACTAGGACGTCCGTGTTTTCAATACGAGCCAGTATAAAACACAGATTCCATGGTCGTGATGAATAGCCAAACCCACACCCCTAGACCCCTACGAGAGCGGCAAGCAACCCGGTTACTTGTGCCCTCCTCCTTGGGTCTATCCTAGTGCGGAAAAGTAAATAATATACAAAAGGTGACATCTTCCGCAATCTGGAAGTGCCCCAATAAAAGAATATTACATACAAGTTTTTACATGAATGAAAATGAAAAACACTCATCTCACATAAAAAACCCCGGCTATTCAAACACGACGATCCAATATAACATATCCAGCAACACATAACATCACATGTCATCAACGTAAGTAAATATGCGCATCCCAATTGTCTTTGACATATAGCAACGAAACCGGCGATATCACATATTACACTTACGGTCACAGAAAAGAAAGTGTAAAACTACAACAGTTGGAATCCGCAACCACCTTAGACATCGCATGCCTGACCAAATGAATTCTTTAGACATCGCATGCCTAACAATTATAAACCCCGCATTTTAGTCTCTTTATCGAAAACACTTTTCAATACTAAGTCGGGCAATTCAACAAGATTCCCGACATTTTGATCGAATGCTCGTCGCAAACTTTAGTAGACGGTCGTACCCCCGATACCGTCGACGAAGTGCACCAAGGCAGAACACCGCTACCAGGAGCACCCGAACGGATGATTTCGGCGACGGGGTTCTCCTACAGTCACTTGGTCGGGGCTATGGAGTGAGGCTGTCTATTAAGTTTATCCGGCGAGTATCCGCGTACACTACGTGATTGCGACGGACTTTTGATCACATCAAAATTCCGTGGCAACCGATCAAGTGAGACTAAACCGCTAGATTTATAACATTCATTCAGTTATCTCATAACTATTTGTGAATTCCAATTATTGTATCACATTCCAGATAATTAGAAAATGTTAAACTTTCCGATCGAATATTCAAACACCCAAGTTTTCCCGATACAGATCAACACATGAAACAAGTCTAAAAACATTCAGTTCATGCCTCAGTACCAACGGTCCAGCCGTAGAAGGGTCAAGCCAACGCCTCACATGTGGCACGTCGTACTGCCCCAAACCCTAAGGTTCTAAGGGCAGTTCAAGACGGTCACATAATCGAGTTAAGGTTTGTTGTCTTCTAGAGGGTCCATCGCGTTACTTGCACTACTTAGAACGTCTTTAAACCACGGAAAAATCCAACACTTGGAAATTTTCCGGCAGGGGAAAAATTGGGTATTTATATCCGGTCGAACTTTTTAACATATCCTAAAATTACCCGGAAAAACACATAGACAAAGTTTGATAATCCGATCGAATATACGAACTCCCAATACAGCCCAGAAAATTCAACTCTTGAAAAAAAAATATTAAAAATTTCCAGGAAAACCAGCACTGCAAAGTAGGAGTTACTGTGCAAGATTTAATGTATGAAGAGGCAAAAGGGCAGCGGAACCGCCGCATTAGCATGCTAATGCCGCGGTTCCGCCGCTCTTTGGTGGACTTAGGTGTACGGGCTTCACAGTAATTCATAGAATCTCCTGCTGATTTTTCTGCATATTTTTAATACTCAAAAATCCCTGTTTTTGAAAAAAGTCCAGAGAGCAAGGAAAAGTCGGGGTTTCGGGTTCGATCGGGTTTCTAACATCGTCTACGCATCGCCTAAGGCTCTAGCTAGGCTCTGATACCACTATAGGGTTCCTAGGCACACTAATGAGGTCTCACAAGGGATCAACCATGCCAATTCCAAGTTTTACGGGTGCCGAGAAACCCTAATACGGATTGTTAACTAGAATTTTAGGCGAAACAAAAAACTAGTTAACTACTTTAACTAAGTGAACGGAAATACAACCTTTGTAGATCCGGTCCTCCACCTCCATAGCTCCGCAATGAAGTCTCCTCGCTGTCCAAATGGAAATCCAGGCTCTAGCGTCGGCTTCATCGGAGAAATGGGCGGCAAGGTCGTCGGCTTCGATGCCGAAGATGATCTACGTCGAGGCGTCACAAGATCAAGCTCCCACTTCACCAAGTCATAAAACTTGTAAAGAAAACACCCTATACTACTTGGCAAGAGGTAGAGGATGAAGAAATAGGAAGTGGGTTCACTTTAGAATTTTATTTCTCACTCAATTTCACTAGTTGCCATTGATGGTAGCTAGGTTTTCTTCATGTTAAAGATGATGAAGAAGAAGAAGTTGAATATGATAAGTATATTAAAAAATAAAAGAAAATGAATACTTATCATATTTCAACCATGGTTTAATGTAGAGAATTAACCAAGGTTAGTTGAATGGTTAGGGTTATGAGAAGAAGACAAGAATGGTAGCTTTGGTCAAACCTTCAAGAAGCTTCAATTACAAACAAAGAAAGCCACCATTCTTCTCTTTAATCATTTCCAAAATAAATAAATAAATAAATAAGTATGAAAATCAAAACCCTAACCATTTAAATAACCATGGTTCAATCTTTACACAAACTTAAGTAAACATGTATCATCAAACATGATA
Source organism: Agapanthus africanus (assembly GCA_030015575.1). Lineage (NCBI taxonomy): Eukaryota > Viridiplantae > Streptophyta > Magnoliopsida > Asparagales > Amaryllidaceae > Agapanthus > Agapanthus africanus. The sequence goes on along the minus strand of CM057337.1, from coordinate 592,256,613 downwards.
CATACAAGTGCACAAAACTATATCATATATACAATGTGCACATGAAGTGAGAAAATCCATTTAAAGTGAACCAATACTAGTTAATGCAAAGTAATATATCAAATATATAATTATACATTAAATCATTAAATCAACAATTGATTCAATGATCCGGTCATGTCGCACATAACCGACTAGTATCAATAGTAACAACTTATCGAATCAACACTTGATCTGATAACTCGTCTATATCGCATATAACCGATCAATGTCACAAATCGCGAGAATCGAATATAGTATCACATACTGGTATTATTCTCGGTCCCGCACATATCTCATATGCGCTCCTATTTCGTTTCGCTTGAGCCAGGAAACCTCTGTGTAGGACTCTAAAGACTCGTCAATACGCCGGCAGCAGGTGATGATCATATCAAACACCTACAAGCCGCAAGCGGTCTGCTAAACGTAATGGCCACCCGGGTATTGAGCGATCAGAAGATCGACGAGCAAGCCCGCTCACACTCCTGTGAATACTACCAGTAACACTTACCGTACAGTCCGGTCTGATCGTCTGATATGTCGCATATCTCGCCTAGGTGTAGTAAACGTCAGACCCCAATAGCTCGATAAGTCATGTCGATATGAGATCTATAACAATTCGAGAAACTACTGGTAACACTTACCAGCATTTCTCAGCAACCCTGGCCAGGGATTTCCGGTTATAGCCAATCGAACACAGCGCAACATCAACTCCCTATACCGGGAGAGACGAATCCCCTCCTATCGCTCATTGCCTCCATGTGACTCGGGACTGTACCCAAAAACCACCGTTTTGCACGCCCTCTTGGACGTGGTAAGGTAGAAATCAAAGCACAGTGGGAACCACACAAGACTCTATGACGATCTCGGGTCAACAGACTACTCTGTACCAGTAACACCAGAGAACTGCCATCTGACGTAAGGTATAATACCATTTGGGAGTTCTCGGCGAGTCCGTCCAGTGTACCCAGTCTCCACTGAGCACCCGTATATCATCTCTGATGTCAAAACACCAATGGATATGGGATCATCCATCGTCCATCTGTATGGGTCGAGAAGGTATACGCTAGTCTACTCTGGTATATCGATACCCCGTCTCGATACACCCATGACTAGGGACTTTGAAGGATGTACTTATGGACTACCATGTCCCCACTAGTATGATCCGCATCATAGTCCAGGTAGTCAAGTACACATCCTAAGGGCTTTACCAACATGTAACAGAGAGACAATCAGTATACACGTTAAGGTAAAGAGTAACCAGATAGCATACTATCATGTCGAGCAAGAAAGTCCTCCCTATATATGTCCTAGCATCCACTACAATATACATCCTATGTATAGCAATGGCCTCTAGGGCATACATATAACTAACAGATATGATAACAGCAAGGGTCTCATTCTCACTTAGGTAAGCGTATTTAAGGTGAGACGGCAACAACTTGAGTTTGAGTTTTGGAGGTGAAACAATTGAAGGTAAAATTGGTGAAACTGTCTCGAACTCGAAGGATTCCAACAATGGTTCGAAGCGAGTGTAAGCAACCGAGTCGGATGGTTCAGCTAACTCATCCAAAAATTCAAAGGACTCAAGCTCGGGTGGTGAGTCTTCAAAATCTTCCGAAAAAGTGAAACACTCGTAATCGTTATCGGGTGTAAAAGCTGTGTCAGATTCAAGGAGGAACGCACTAGTGGCATCAAAACTGCTGTGATCGAATAGAAATTTTTTAGGCTCACAGTCCTCCTGCGTGATCTCTTAGATCGAGCAAACGTCAAGTATACAAGCATAAGGCTCGGAGGGCTGATTCCCCAACATAAAAAAGTTGAGTTCAATTTTCATATTTCCAAAAGATAGGTTCATCGAAACATTTCGACAATTGATCACCGCATTAGAAGTCGCAAGGAATGGTCGACCAAGTATCACCGGAATTTGACTCCGGGGGTTAGCTACAGGCTGTGTGTCCATAACAATGAAATCAATGTGGAAAATAAAGTCCCCTACTTTAATTAACACATCCTCTAACTCACCCCTAAGATGGGTGATGGATCGGTCGGCCATTTGGAGAGTACAATGTATGGGTTTAAGCTCTTCAACGCCTAATTGTTCATACACTGAATAGGGAAGCAAATTAACACTGGCACCAAGATCTAAAAGTGCGCGATTGATGTTCTTATCCCCAATAGTTATTGAAATTGTAGGACAGCCAAGGTCCTTTTTGCTTTTGAGGTAAAGATTGGGTAAGAGCATCACTCACTTCATTAACCAAGAAAACTTTCTTGGGTACCTGTGATTTTCTCTTCTTGGTGCATAAGTCCTTTAAGATTTTAGCGTAAGAAGGGACTTGTTGGATTGCATCCAAGAGAGGTATATTTATGCTAACATATTTAAATAACTCCACAATCTTCTCCATTTGTGGAGTTGGTTTATTGGATTTCAACCTGTTTGGAAGTGGAACATTTTGAAAATTTGTTGAGTCCAATGTTTGTGGAGTAGATTACGGAGTTGGAACGGATCCCAGTGTTGGTGTTTTCATGAAGTGAGATGTGGGTCCGTTCGAAGTAGTAGAAGAATTAGAGCCTTGTGAACAATGGAGAACAAGCTCTGAAGAAGATGAAGAAGAAGAAGAAGAAGAAGAAGAAGCGGCGGCCGGGGTATCATCGTTATTACCAACGTTGTTGTGCAATACCTTTCTAGATCACAATGTAGTCACGGCACTCACATTATGGTTTTGTTGTTCATAAGCAACATGTGCATTTTGTGTGTGATCGGGATTTGGCAGTGGTTGAGATGGAAGTTTCCCCTTCTCTCGCTCACTTAACGCAGCATTCAATTGTGCAATTTGGGCTTCAATTGTTTTGATACTCTGATCATGTGAAGCAGTGTGTTGCACCAAAGACTGAATGGATGATTGGATGCTAGCTGAGGATTGCGTAGATTGTTTTAAAAATGCATCCAGACTTCGTTCTAGCGAGGAAACCTTATCGTTATTTGGCTGAACAAAATTGTTTTGAGGATAAGAGTTGTTTGGTAAAAAATTGTTCATTTGGTTTTGGTTTTGGTAAGGTTGGAAAGGTTGCTGATATTGAGTTTGCTGAGGGGCTTGTTGTTGTGGAGGAGGCCTTTCAAAATTGTTATTACCTTGGAATTGTTGTTGATTTTGGTTCCAAGCAAAATTTGGGTGGCTCCTCCAACCAGGATTATAAGTAGAAGAGTATGGATCATTTCTTTGTCTTTGCTGAAAAGCAGTATTGACTTGATCTTGTCCTTAAATAGGTGGGTTGTAAGGACACTCTTCGGTTAGATGGGACGGATCCGAACAACAAGCGCAAATAGTGCGAGTGGGTAAAGCTGGGGTAAGAGAAGGCGATGAGAATTTGCTCTCAATTGCTTCTAGTTTTTTCGTGAGTGCAGCCATTTCGGCCTTCATTGCAATCGACATATCAAGTTAATGTATGCCTGCCCTAGACTGACCTGATGAAGTAGATGAAGTGGTCTTAGTGCTTTCCCACTGAAGTGTTTGTTCAGCAAGATCATTGAGAAATTGCCAAGCTTCCTCGCTTGATTTTGTTAGAAAGTGACCTTGACAAATGGTTTCCAACAACTGCTTAGTTGATGGGTTCAGTGCTTCGTATAAAGTTTGGCAAAGTTTCCAATTCTCGATACCGTGGTGAGGGCACTGAACAAGAAGGTCCTTAAATCTTTCGAAACACTTCCAAAAAGGTTCGGAAGGAAGCTGGGAAAATTGAATAATTTCATTGCGAATTCTTGCGGTCTTGTGGTGTGGGTAAAACTTTTTAAGAAAAGCCTTAACAAACTCTTCCCAATTTTTTATGGAGTGTGATACTGTGCTATATAACCATTTTTCAGCTAGGTCACATAAAGTGAATGGAATGACACGTAGCCTTATAGCATCATCAGAAAGTTGTGTGGTCTTCATCATTGCTCAAACATTCGGGAATTTATTAATGAAGATGTAGGCATCTTCAGATTCCAGCCCGTGAAATTTGGGCAACATATTGATGATGTGAGGTTTAATTTCAAAGTTATCCCCATTAGCCGGTGGAAGTGAAAGACTAGTGGGAAGTGCGGTGCGGATGGGATAGAAAAGATCTAGGAGCGCGATTCGTTGGGGCGCTTCGACAGGAGGGTGTGGTGGGTTATTCGCACCCAGTAGAGGTGGAATCAGTCCCGTAGGTAAGGGGTTGTTAGGATTAAATCCTAACATCTCCTTAGAAGATGATGAATTTGAAGATGATGGTAAAGAAGTGGAGGGAATTTTGACTTCGGAGTCGAAAGCGTCATCAGTAGGCACTAACGAGACACGGAATAAACGGGCGCTAGTGTCCCTAGTCCAACTGGACATACACTAACGAGGTGTAGTGTAGTCAAAAAGTAAAAATAGAAGGTGGGGGTAAGAAAACGTCAATGAGAGAAAGTGGGGTGCGATGGATTTCTAGCGACAAATTGGCAAGTTTTTGTAAAAAAAATTTGTTTTGTGGTTTTTTTATGGTGTTTTTGCAAAAGATTTTTATAAGGAGCTTAGACACACTTTTAAGAAATCACAATATGCACAATCAAGCCTAGAGCTAGGGTCTCCTAAGTCAACTAGACTGCTCCTAACTGTTCCAAAGGGCAAGTTGTGAGATCCTCAAATCGCCTCTTCATTGCCAATTGTGGCCAGGTAAGCACATGTAAAGAAAGGAGGGATCTGCTCACGAATCACTGTGAGACGGGCCTTTTAAAATTACCTTTCCACTTGTCTAGCCTTGGAACCACAAAGTCTGGTTTAGATAAACGACCGATGCCTACAACTTTTCCTTTGTCCTAATGAGCACAACAGTCCTTATTGGCTGAGTCTAATATTTTTTAATTAACACGAAGGTTGATGCAAAAATGCTTTTTGTGATTTTTGGGGTTCTAGGAAGGGTATTGAAATCCCTACCCAATCTGAATTGGTGTTATAGCCCCTTAAAAGTCCGTTTTAAAAATGCAAAGCTGTAAACACACAAAAATCCAAAACACTTGCCAATTTTTTTTTTATTTTGCGGCGCAAAGAATCCTGCACAAGATCAAGTTATTGGAGAAGGGGGAGAAGTTTTGCGCAAAGAACCCTGCAGGAAAATTTTTCAGAGGATTTCAGAGGACAGAAGGGAGGAAAAGAATGCTTACAGAGAAGTTTTGGGAAGCTGACGTCAGCAAGGCACGGAGGATCCGCGGCCAAAGGCTGGCAATTGCGGCGGTTCCGCGGTGAAAATGTTGGTTCAAGCCTCCAAAATTCTTCTGTTGTCTGTTGTGGTTCTCCTCTGTTTGTTCAGATCTGCTGTTTGCTGTTTTGTTCACTGGATCTTTCCAGATCTGAATCTGTTCGTCTTTCCGATCCTGCACAATTTGCACGAAAACCCTTCAAAAAATAACAAGATGATAAATATTTTTTTTATATATTTTTCAGTTTTTAAGAATTTTTATTTTTTAATTAACCCGAAATTACAAAAAGAAAATAACTACCGTTATCCCCGGCAACGGCGCCATTTGATTGTGAGAGATTTTGTGCTTATGCATTTTGAAATCAAAGAATTAAGAATACCGCAATCAAGAACGGTGTCCCTTGGTAACTAGCCGGTTGAGTACGGGTCGTTCAACAGGGAAAACATGTATTTTCTAGTTGTTCTAACGAGTCAATTCCTATTTGTGATAGGTTTTGATTTTTTATAAAAACTGAGGTTGAAATTGATTTGGATTAAAACCTTGCTAGGGTTAGGATTTGGTTAGTTTGGAAATTCAATTATTCTCACCTCTTTCTTTGCCCTAACTAAGAACTTTTAGGTGTTAAGGTAATAGTTAACAAAGGGGATTAGCACGATCGGGAAGAAACTAGGTTTCTTCCCTTTGGTCCTTGTCCGTCCTTTCTTAACTCTATGGAAATCAAACACAACCGGTCTTAATTATGGAATCACCGCTACCTCATGGGATAGGGTGCCGTAGTGAGCGGTGTGTGTATGGTTTGCATAGAGTCCTACTTTAAAATATTGAACGGGCAAGAAAGGGATGAGAGAATTTCATCTCTCAAACCTTACCCAAACCTAACCCTAACAAGTGAGGAACTACTCACTCATTAAAAAATTAACAAATGAATTCATTTTTTTTAATATTCTAATTAACTCGCGGAAAATAAGTACGGCAGATAATTAATTGCAGAGAAATAAAATTGCAAATAAGAAATTCAAAATAAAAACTTACTTTTTATTGATGCACTCTTCGACAATTACAAGGAATGAAAATTTTAAACTAGAGAAATAAAAAGAGGCATGCTCCAAAAAGGGCTGTAGGCTTCCTATTTATAGATAATAGAAACCCTAGGGTTTACATCTGATCCATATCTAGAATTACAAAACTACCCTAAGAAAACCGGGTCAATGCACCGACTTCCACCGACACGCACCGACATACCGACACGTGTTCAATATGGCCGCGGAACCGCGACCATAAGCCTTGTTTGGCCGCGGTTCCGCTGCCGTTTAATGGGCTTGTGGGCTGAGTTTCTGAGGGCTTATTCATGTTGCTTTTTTATTGTATTTTCTTCTCTTGGTTCTTCAGAATCCCTTCTAGTTTCTTCCAGATTTCCACAGTGCAGAATGTTGTGGACTTTTACCGTTTGCTTCGTGTTGAAGTCTTGAATCTTATGTTGCCGTCTTACTTTGTGCAATCGAACTGTTCATTGATCTTCATTTGTTCCTTAAACTGTAGGCGGCATCATATAGATTCTTCTATTTGTTGGTCGTAGTCTCATTTTTGTAGCGTTTTTTCATCATTTTCACTGTATTGTTCTGAGAACCTGTAACCTGCAACTATTTAACAGACATGGATCAAAAGCACCTATTTATTTTCAATATGATAAAGAATGGGGAATATAATAATGCAAAATTCTGATATGAACAGATGCCGCATGTCATTTATTATGTGAGTAGGACCTTGAACGATACCAAATGAACTATACAACCACTGAGAAAGAGCTCTTGGTAGTTGTCTTTGCATTAGAAAAATTCAGGCCCTACTTGATTGGCTCACCGGTCATAATTTATACCGATCATTCCGTCTTAAGGCATCTTTTACTAAAGAAGGATGCTAAATCCAGGCTAATACGTTGGATCCTTTGTTGCAAGAATTTGACCTTATCATAAGAGACAAAAGTGGATATGAAAACGTCGTAGCCGACCATCTTTCACGACTTCTTTTTTCACCAACGTTGATCTTGCCAATAAACGACTCTTTTCCGGACGAACATCTCTTGACCTTATCTTGCTTCGTTCACTGATATCATGAACTATTTAGCAACGAGACTTCTACTCAGCGAATGGTCAAATCAAGACAATCACAGATTTTTAAATCATGTAAAACACTTTTATTGGAACGAAACTTATTTGTTCAAGTATTGTCCCGATCAGATCATTCGCCGGTGTGTCCCTAATAATGAGTTCAGGAGTGTATTGTCCTTCTACCATGATCAAGCATGTGGCGATCATTTTGGCCTAAGAAAAACCGCGGAAAAAGTTTTGCAATGTGGCTTTTATTGGCCAACATTATTCAAAGATGCATATGATTATTGCAAAACTTGTTCACGGTGTCAGCACATGGGTCGGATTTCATGGAGGAACGAGATGCCACACCAACCAATCTTGGTTGTTGAGATATTTGATGTGTGGGGAATTGATTTCATGGGCCCGTTTCCCAACTCTTTTGGGAACTTATACATTCTCTTAGCGGTTGATTATGTCTCTAAATGGGTTGAAGCAATACCGAGCAATACTAACGATAACAAGGTTGTTGTTAAGTTTCTTTAAAAAACTATCTTTTCTCGGTTCGGGCACCCTCGCTTTATCATTAGCGACAATGAGACACATTTCTGCAATCGGTCTTTTGAGTCTTTGATGCGGAAATATTCAATCAACCACAAGATTTTTACACCCTATCATCCCCAAACGAGCAGGAAAGCCGAGATCTCCAATCGACAGATCAAGCAAATTTTGGAGAAAACGGTTTCTAAGAACCGTAAAGATTGGTCCTCTTAACTAACTGATGCTCTTTGGGCATTTCGTGCTGCATATAAGACCGATCTGGACATGTCTCCTTATCGTCTTGTGTTTGGGAAGGCTTCTTACCTTCCAGTCGAGATCGAACATAGGGCGATGTGGGCAATTAAAGAGCATAACTTTGATTTTGACCAAGCGGGTAGCTATCGAAAGTTGCAATTAAATGAGTCGAGCGAGCTTCGTGATGAAGCTTACGATAACGCGGTTATAGTAAAGCACCAGACAAAGGTATTTCACGACAAACACCTTTTGCAAAAAACATTCACACCGGAACAACAAGTACTTCTTTACGATACCCGTCTCCATCTTCATCCGGGTAAGCTGAGATCTCGTTGGATAGGACCTTTTGTGGTGTGGTATGTATACCTGCATGGTGCGGATGTAGAAAATCTTAAAGACGGTTCCTTTTTCAAAGTGAATGGACATAAATTAAAGCCGTACTTTTCCGCTGACCTATTGGAGGAGCTCATGTATTTGCAGGAGCAGCTTTATCACGACTAACTTTTCTCTGCCTATCCTGCATGCTTCGGTTTTCCAGCCATAAACAGTGGCGACACTGTTTTAACTAAGAATGGAGGTGTGTATATTAGTAGATCCATAAAAAAAAATGTGTGCTAAGCATAAGTTTGGGGGAGGATTTCCATTTGACTAACTATTGACCCTATCATTTTTTACCCAAGTCTATAGGTTTTTGAGCTCGAACAACAGCATCAGTAGGGACACTGCTGCAAACAGGTTTGGGGGAAGGTTTGTATTTATTCACTTATCATTTTTTAGTATAAAAAAACTAGAAGATTTTGAAAATAAAAGTTAGAAAGTGAAAAATACATATGAAAGAGGGGAAGAGACTTAAGAAATGCAAGAAAATTGGATGTTTTAGAACGAAACTAGTAATACGTGGTTATGAGCAGTTGTCCCAAGTGTTGGGTTACGCCAGCGCCTTGGCCATCAATCTGTGGCCAAATGCGGAACAAAAACTTTTAATAAACCGGCGCTAAAGGAACCCGAACCCGGATCGAACCATTAACCCTATACTAGCTATATGAAAAGGAGTTTAGAGAGGTTATACCAAACAATCCGAGTCCTTTGGTCTTAAACCTCTGTCTGAAGCTCCTCACGGCTTCCTCGATCATGTTTGATCTCCGGTCTCTCTCCATCGAAGAAGATCCACGTCGAAGGTTTGTAATACGGGCTCCGACCTCAAAACCGAAGCCACTCGGGTATCTAGTTTGCTAGCCTAGATAGCCAAGATGAAGTAGAGTGTGTTTGTGATTACTTTGTCTCAAAACACCCAAGGATTCTCAACTCATGAGAGGGTTTGGGTGAAGGTTGAAGAAGATGCCTTACAGAAGAAAGTGTGAAGCAAAGCTTTTGCAAGTGAAGAAATGGCATGGAGTTTTGAGTTCTTTTGTTGTGAGCAATAAAATAGCAACTCAAGAAAAACCACCAAAGAAAAAAAAACGTGATGCCCATCACAAGCTCACTCCATAAAATATCTCACAACTCACATAAAATATCAAGCATGGCATATCAAGCAAAGAATGACTCACATCATGAGTCACCAAATGCACATGCTAGAAAAATCAATGCCAAAACTAACCCTCACACTTTCCACCTCACTAAACATTTAAAGTAAACGTTTAATAAAAAAAGAAAAAGAATCTTCTAAAGTAAATTTGTAACGAATTACAAGAATACCCCTCATCTATACATACATACCCGCATCCGTATTCCGACTAAATACGAATACAACGAGACGAAAATAATCCAACAATATAATATTAGGATCCGGCTTAAACCAAAGCCCACTAGTATTATCCGTCCAATTATCATCCGTGCACAAGTGCACGTATATGATCGAACCCTGTCATAAAACCATACGGCCTCTACAACGTTTCGCCCGAACCAGGGAAATCCTTTGTGAGGGACTCTAAAGACTCGTCAATACGCTGGTAGTGGGTTTAACCACAAGCACGTCAACGGTACTAGCTATACGTAACGGCTACCCAGGTATTGAGCGAAAGGGAAGCCGACGAGCAAACTCATCCTGAAACCCCTACTGAGCCTGATAGTGACAATATCCGTACTGTCCGGTCCGTTCGTCTATGAGTATCACATATCGAGTCTAGGGTGTGGGTCAGACCCCTAATAACTTGACATTCAGTTTCGGTATAAAGCCCATCACCACTTGAAAAACTACTGATCCAATCAGTAATTCTCGACTACCTTGGCCAAGGATTTCTAGTGATGGCCACCCGTGCACACCGCGACATCAACCACCAATACCGGGAGAGACGAATCCCCTGACGATCTGCTCACTACCTCCATGTGGCTCGGGACTGTACCCAACTAAAACATGTTTGCACGACTCCTTTGAGCCGTGGTAGGGTAATAATCAAAGCACAGTGGGAACTCACACGAGACAAATGATGATCTCAGGTCCATAGACTAACATGTACACAAGTCACCAGAGAACTGCTATCTGACAATAGGTATAATACCTACTAGCATGTTCCCGACGAGTCCGTCTTGTGTACTCATAACCCAATGAGCACCTATATACATTTTGGTGAACAAACAGACACCAATGGCTTGTGAGACCGGCCACCGCCCCTCATCGGGGTCTCGATCAGTATACACTAGTCTACTCTGGAGTATCGATGCCCGGTATCGAAACTCTCTCGACTAGGGACATTTAAGGATGTGCTTATTGTTAGTTATATGTATGCCCTAGAGGCCATTACTATACATAGGATGTATATTGTAGTGGATGCTGGGACGTATATAGGGAAGACTTTCTTGCTCGACATGATAGTATGCTATCTGGTTGATCTTTACCTTAACGTGTATGCTGATTGTCTCTCTGTTACATGTTGGTAAAGCCCTTAGGATGTGTGCTTGACTACCTGGACTATGATGCGGATCATACTAGTGGGGACATGGTAGTCCATAAGTACATCCTTCAAAGTCCCTAGTCGTGGGTGTATCGAGACGGGGCATCGATATACCAGAGTAGACTAGCGTATACCTTCTCGACCCATACAGATGGGCGATGGATGATCCCATATCCATTGGTGTTTGACATCAGAGATGATATATGGGTGCTCAGTAGAGACTGGGTACACTGGACGGACTCGCCGGGAACTCCCAGATTGTATTATACCTCACGTCAGATGGCAGTTCTCTGGTGACACTGGTACAGAGTAGTCTGTTGACCCGAGATTGTCATAGAGTCTTGTGTGGTTCCCACTGTGCTTTGATTTCCATCTTACCACGTCCAAGAGGGCGTGCAAAACGGTGGTTTTTGGGTACAGTCCCGAGTCACATGGAGGCAATGAGCGATAGGAGGGGATTCGTCTCTCCCGGTATAGGGAGTTGATGTTGCGCTGTGTTCGATTGGCTATAACAGGAAATCCCTGGCCAGGGTTGCTGAGATTTACTGGTAAGTGTTACCAGTAGTATCTCGAATGGTTATAGACCTCATATCGACACGACTTATTGAGCTATTGGGGTCTGACGTTTACCACCCCTAGGCGAGATATGCGACATATCAGACGATCAGACCGGACTGTACGGTAGTGTTACTGGTTGGATTCACTGGAGTGTGAGCGGGCTTGCTCGTCGATCTTCAGATCGCTCAATACCCGGGTGGCCGTTACATTTAGCAGACCGCTTGCGGCTTGTGGATGCTTGATATGATCATCATCTGCTGCCGGCGTATTGACGAGTCTTTAGAGTCCTACACAGAGGTTTCCTGGCTGAAGCGAAACGAAATAGGAGCGCATATGAGATATGTACGGGACCGAGAATAATATCAGTATGTGATACTGTATTCGATTCTCGCGATGTGACATTGATCGGTTATATGCGATATAGCCGGGTTATCGGATCAAGTGTTGATTCGATAAGTTGTTACTAATGATACTAGCCGGTTATATGCGATATGACCGGATCGTTAAATCAAGTGTTGATTTAATGATTTAATGCATAATAATATATTTGATATATTACTTTGCATTAACTAGTATCGGTTCACTTTAAAATGGATTTTCTCACTCGGGTGTGCGCATTGCATATGCGATATGATTATGTGCACATGTTTGTATCATGTTTGATGATGCATACCACTTTGGTTAAGTGTAAAGTTTGAACCATGGTTGTATTTATGTTTAGGGTTTTATTTTCTTAATTATTCATTTATTCTTTTTGATAAATGGATAAAAGAAATTCAAATGAGAAAATGGTGGCTTGGTTTTGTTTTGTTCATGAAGCTTCATGAACATTTTGACTAAGTGACCATTTTGTCTCTAGCTTAACCCTAACCATTGCTTCAACCATGATTAATACTCTACACTTTACCATGGTTTAGTCATGATAAGTTTTGATTATTCTTTTCTTTTTCTAATTAACTTATCATAACTATTTTCCTTCTTCTTCTTCATTCTTCAAGTGAAGAAAGCTTGCCCCATCAATGGCAAGTGATGGAAATGAGTGAGAAATCCAATTCTAAAGTCTACCCACTTTCTATTTCTTCATCCTCTACCTCTTGCCAAGTAGTAGAGTGTGTTTCCTTCACAAGTTTCATGACTTGGTGAAGGTGGAGCTTGATTCATCGATGCCTCGACGTAGATCATCTTCGGCTTGGACATCGACGACCTAGCCTGCCCATTCTCCGACGAAGACGACGCTAGAGCCCGAATTCCTTTTGGACAGCGGAGACGACTTCGTTGCGGAGCTATGGAGGTGGAGCACCGGATCTACAAAGGTTGTATTTCCGTATTCTCATTAGTTAATTTGTTAACTAGTTCTTTTTCGCCTAGACATCTAGTTATCGATCCGTAGTCGGGTCTCTCGGCACCGTTAAAATTTTAATTTGGCATGGTTGATGCCTTGTGAGACCTCATTAGGGTGCCTAGGAACCCTACAGTGGTATCAGAGCCTAGCTAGAGCCTTAGGCGAAGTCTAGACGGATTTTGAACTCCGAACGAACCCGAAATCCCAACACACCCATGCTCTCTGTCCAATTTTCAAAAACAGGGATTTTTCAGTATTAAAAATATGCAGAAAGATAAGCAGGAAATTCTAAGGTATACTGTGAAATTCGTGAACCTAAGTCCACTAAGAAGGCGCGGATCCACGGCATGAACATGGCTCATGCGGCGGATCCGCGGCCGTACGATTTAAATGTTTAAATATTTTTACACAGTAATCCTTAGTTTTATGTGCTGGTTTTCCTGGGTATTTTTGATCTTTTTTCAAGAGTTGAATTTCTGCAGTTGTTTTGGGGATTCGGTGTTTCGATCGGGGTATCAAATTTTGTCTGTGTGGCTTTCCGGATAAATTTTAGAATATGTTAAAAAGTTCGACCGGATATAAATACCCAATTTTTCCCCTGTCGGGAAATTTCCAAGTGTTGGATTTTTCCGTAGTTTAACGACGTTCTAAGTAGTGCAAGTAACGCGATGGTCCCTCTAGAAGACAACAAACCTTAACTCGATTATGTGACCGTCTTGAACTGCCCTTTGAACCTTCGGGTTTGGGGCAGTACGGCGTGCCACATGTGAGGCGTTGGCTTGACCCTTCTACGGCTGGACCGTTGGTACTGATGTACGAACTGAATGTTGTTAGACTTATTTCATGTGTTGATCTGTATCGGGAAAACTTGGGTGTTCGAATGTTCAATCGGAAAGTTTAACATTTTCTAATTATCTGGAATGGGATACAATAATTGGAATTCACAAAAAGTTATGAGATAACTGAATGAATGTTATAAACATAGCAGTTTAGTCTCAATTGATCGGTTGCCACGGAATTTTGATGTGATCAAAAGTCCGTCGCAATCACGTAGCGTACGCGGATACTCGCCGGGTAAACTTAATAGACAGCCTCACTCCATAGCCCCGACCAAGTGACTGTAGGAGAACCCCGTCGCCGAATGCATCCGTCTGGGTGCTCGCGGTAGCGGTGTTCCGCCTTGGTGCACTTCGTCGACGGTATCGGGGGTGCGGCCGTCTACTGAAGTTTGCGACGAGCATTCGATCAGTTTTTCGGGAATCTTGTTGAATTGCCCGACTTGATATTGAAAAGTGTTTTCGATAATGAGACTAAAATGCGGGGTTTATAATTGTTAGGCATGCGATGTCTAAAGAATTCATTTGGTCAGGCATGCGATGTCTGAGGTGGTTGCGGATTCCAACTGTTGTAGTTTTACACTTTCTTTTCTGTGACCGTAAGTGTAATATGTGATATCGCCGGTTTCGTTGCTATATGTCAACGACAATTGTTAGGCATGCGATGTCTAAAGAATTCATTTGGTCAGGCATGCGATGTCTGAGGTGGTTGCGGATTCCAACTGTTGTAGTTTTACACTTTCTTTTCTGTGACCGTAAGTGTAATATGTGATATCGCCGGTTTCGTTGCTATATGTCAACGACAATTGGGATGCGCATATTTACTTACGTTGATGATATGTGATGTTATGTGTTGCTGGATATGTTATATTGGATCGTCGTGTTTGAATAGCCGGGGTTTTTTATGTGAGATGAGTGTTTTTCATTTTCATTCATGTAAAAACTTGTATGTAATATTCTTTTATTTGGGGCGCTTCCAGGTTGCGAAAGTTGTTACCGTTGTTGTATATTATTTACTTTTCTGCACTAGGATAGACCCAAGGAGGGGAGCACAAGTAACCGGGTTCTGGGGTCCAGTGGGAGACCAACTCGAGGAGTCGAGTCCGGGTCTCCTAACCCTAGAATTGGTAGGGTTGCTTGCCGCTCTCGTAGGGGTCTAGGGGTGTGGGATTGGCTATTCATCACGACCGTGGAATCCGTGTTTTATACTGGCTCGTATTGAAAACACGGACGTCCTAGTATATCTAATATTTCATATGTTTCTTCTGCTGTGATTTATCTGTGATCATGTGATGTTCTAAGACAGGTATTATATATAGTATATATGATATATTATATAGACGTTGCTTATGTTTTACACCCACGCTAGCCCTGCCTCGCTCTGGCGTTAGTTACCTAACCTAACGGTGCAGACGGGACATCGAGGCGAATGCGGATGGCATAAGCGTACGTTATATTTATCTGTGATGGTTAGGTGGACTTAAATGATGGGATATTCATTAATGAGATTAATGAAAGAAAATAAACCTAATTGATGTTGTAGAATCGAATTTCAAAATAAAATAGGTACCTACAGTTTTTGCTTTGCACAGCGGTATATGTGATATATCCTGCACCTTATTCGATGAGGAAAGGACCGAGATCCCTTCACCGGGAGTGACTCCTTTAGCAATAACTGGCAGATGCTACACACTCGGTTTGTATTTTGATTGCTTTTAAGTGTTTTTGCTTTGCACAGTGATATATATGATATATCCCGCACCTCATTCGACGAGGAAAGGACCGACGATCCCTTCACCGGGAGTGACTCCTTTAGCAAAACTAGAAAAGCCTCAAAAGCACTCCATTTTTAAAATCATTTGATTCTACAACGATATCAAGTTCATTAAGCAATAGGTTTTCAGAAAAACCTGTCGTAGCCCTCCGTCATTTCAGATAAGTAGTAGTTAGTATTCGTGCTACGTTTGTTGGCCTGCGTCAAGGCGTAGTGTGCGGTAGCTAATTGGTGCTTATCTGCATAAGCATATGATGTGATTGGATTAGGGTAGTCGTGCGACTTTGTTGGCCTGCGTCAAGGGTCGTGCGGGTGGGTTTAATTCAATCAGGAAATGACGGGTTGAACTTGACTAGCGCACTATGGTTTGTTGGCCTGCGTCAAGGTCATAGGACGCTAGGGGTAAAATATTATCGGGAATTTCAAGTGTTGAGATTTGCAATGAGATTGCATACCTTCTATGAGATAGTTGGATCCCGATACCCGCTGCGAGTAAGAGTTACTCCTGGGAGAGTTTTATACATTACAATTAGCCGATCAAGTAGGTGTCTAGAAAGGTGTCAACGGGGTTACGCCTCTGGGAAAACGAGGTTTACAGTAATTAGGTTCGTGCGAAAGCACGGGGGACCTCCCTCAAAGTACCGACACTGGCCTGGCTGAAAGATTGGCGAACTTGTAGTGTGTAATTAATCCCGGCTAGTCTTTCCTTTTAGGGTTGGAAGGAAGATTTGATAAAAAGCAGTGGGAGCCATCCTAATTAGATAAAATAATAACCAATCTATTCTTGACAGAGCGCACGCTGAGTGTTTTCTTCTTTCTGTCTCCAGGTAGCGACCATATCACGCCTTAATCAAGATAATAATACGGATTTTTGACCGAACCCGCTTGTTATACTGAGCTGGGGAACGTTGGTCCCACTCCAACTTATAATTGTTATAAGACAGAGCAGGAAATTGGGGAATACCAGATTTCCCGTGCCGCCCAAACGAAGAGAGTGCATGCTGATGCATCATCTTCGGGTGTGTTCATTATACAGAACTGTTTCTCAGTATCCTTTACGTCCTGGGTATGTGATACCAGATCAGGATCCCAGATATGTAATCTGTTACATAGGGCTGCAGAAAGGTAGAGAACTGAGAACGGGTGATAAGTTTCATGAGGCAGAAAACGGGGCAAGAGTTGCAGCCAAGTCTGTCGGTCACTGTCACCCTGTATTCCAAATACATTGATTCTGAACGAATGTTATTAGATACCGAACCTGATATACAAAATCATATCAGTCTCTTTATTAGTAAAGAAAGGATATAATTTTGTATTGTTGGATAATGTTTTGAACATTTCCTATATCAAAAGTTGATCGGTTCAGGCACGTTATCTAAAAGCATTGATGTTCTAAATCAAACTACGGTTCTTAGTATACAGAACACACACAAGAGGAAGAGTTCAGAAATGAACGAATCCTTCTTGAGGCATTGTAGACTAGGTCAGATCAATGTGACCCGACTAGCTAGAGTTACATAAAGATGCACATTTAAATTAGTTTGAATTTACATCTTGTGAAACTCGCCAGTCATGTCACAAAGATAAGATGACACCGGCTCTGTTTATTGGAAACAGAGAAAGAGTTAGTGAACTCTTGGGATGATACATGTTGATGTATGTAGGTCCCCTGTCTACACATGCCAAGACCGGTTCTTTGTACTTCATTACATTCTCTGATAATCTCTCAAGATTCAGACATATGTTCCTGTTGAAACACAAGTCCGAACCTTTTGAGATATTCATAGAATATAAGTTAGAAATAGAGAACCAAAACAAGGGTATAAGTATTATGTCCTATGATGAGATCAGGGAGGAGAATACTTGTGCATGGAATTCCTGGACTATTCTAAAGGAGAATGAGATTCTCTCTCAGCATTACTCCTCCGAATACACCATGGCACGATGGTATATCGGGGCGGAGCAGATACACCCTATTTGATATGGTGTGCTCTATGATGAGTACTACTGAGTCACCTTTTTCCTTTTTGGAGTTATGCACTTGAGAAGTTGCATACCTATTGAATAAGGTTTCAATCAAATCAGTTGCCTACCGCTTCATATGTGATATGGAAAGGGAAGAGCCCATGTCTTAAGCTAGTTAAGATATGGGGTTGTCCGGCCTATGTCTGAAAGCAAAATCCGGACAAGCTCGAGGCAAGGACTGTTATGTAGAACTGGAAATGTTCCAGCTATACAAACTGCAGCTGATGATTTGAAAGAACCAAAGGATTCAATAGTTACCAACGAACCTCAGCCTCTCCGCCGATCTAGTAGGGTTCCTCACCCACCTGAGAGATAATTCAGTTTCTCTATGACAGTGGGAGCGAGGACTGCATCATGAGATGATGACCCAACTAGTTTCGAGCTGGCCATCAGGAGTGAGACTCTGTAAGAATGGATGGATGTTTATCGATCTGAGATGGAATCCTTATACACCAACAAAGTATGGACTTTGGTTGCTATATCTGAAGGGTTAAATCCCCATCAGGAGCAAGTATATCTTGAGAAGATTACTTGGTGTACATGGAAAAGTAGAGACTTTCAAAGCTAGACTTGTTAAAGGTTTTCGTCATCGACCAGGCATGGACAATGATGAAACCTTCTCAAGTGGCTATGCTTAAGTCCATCCAGATCCTACTTATCACGGCTACATACCATGACTACGATATCTGGTGGTTGGGTGTCATGACTGCTTTTCTAAATGATGTTTTAGAAGAGTACGTCTATAAGTACACAGCCAGAGGGCTTCGTAGACAGTGGGAGCAGCGGAAACGTGTGCAAGATGCTTTATAGGATAAAGCAGGCATCGTGGAGTTGGAACATCTGTTTTGGTGGATTAGTCAAAGAAGTTGACATCATCAAAACGGTAGATGAACCTTGTATAAACAAGAAGGTAGTAGGGAGTATGGTGACGATCCTCGTAGAGTACGTGGATGACATACTCTTGATAGGGAAGGAGTTTCCTATGCTGCGCTCGATCAATCTCCGCTTATCACAATGATTCTCCATATAGGATCAAAGTGATACCTCCTAAATCCTGGGTTTTGGATCTATGAGATAGATCTAATCGGATGTTAGGATTCTCACTAGTTGTAGTGAGATGGTATCAATCGACCCTGGGGAGAATCACTGGAATAGTTCCAGGGTGATAAAGACGACTGAATGTCAGTCACAGGCATTGTCTTTACCCTCAGTGAAGGGACGGTATGTTGGAAGAGTTCCAAGCTAGATACCGTGACATACTAGACGATAAAGGCACGATACATCGCTACTTAAGATGCTACCAAAGAGGCTGTTTGGGTGTATATTGGTTCATAAGATGAACCATGTTCCTCCCATTGTGTGACAATGGAGTTGTGGCTTATGCCAAGGAACGCCGATCCCATCAGTGATCCAGACATATTCTAAGGCAGTATCACTTGATCATGGAGATGGTTGATCTCCAGGGAGATCGAGGTTAGGTGAGTAGACTCAGAGGACAACACAGCGGATCCACTCACAAAGGCCTGTTCCCAGAGAGAGACTTTTATGGGATGGTTGAGTATGAGATACTACAACAACTGCTATCAGATGGCCCTAGTGCAAGTGGGAGATTGTTAGTTATATGTATGCCCTAGAGGCCATTACTATACATAGGATGTATATTGTAGTGGATGCTGGGACGTATATAGGGAAGACTTTCTTGCTCGACATGATAGTATGCTATCTGGTTGATCTTTACCTTAACGTGTATGCTGATTGTCTCTCTGTTACATGTTGGTAAAGCCCTTAGGATGTGTGCTTGACTACCTGGACTATGATGCGGATCATACTAGTGGGGACATGGTAGTCCATAAGTACATCCTTCAAAGTCCCTAGTCGTGGGTGTATCGAGACGGGGCATCGATATACCAGAGTAGACTAGCGTATACCTTCTCGACCCATACAGATGGGCGATGGATGATCCCATATCCATTGGTGTTTGACATCAGAGATGATATACGGGTGCTCAGTAGAGACTGGGTACACTGGACGGACTCGCCGGGAACTCCCAGATGGTATTATACCTCACGTCAGATGGCAGTTCTCTGGTGACACTGGTACAGAGTAGTCTGTTGACCCGAGATCGTCATAGAGTCTTGTGTGGTTCCCACTGTGCTTTGATTTCCATCTTACCACGTCCAAGAGGGCGTGCAAAACGGTGGTTTTTGGGTACAGTCCCGAGTCACATGGAGGCAATGAGCGATAGGAGGGGATTCGTCTCTCCCGGTTTAGGGAGTTGATGTTGCGCTGTGTTCGATTGGCTATAACAGGAAATCCCTGGCCAGGGTTGCTGAGATTTACTGGTAAGTGTTACCAGTAGTATCTCGAATGGTTATAGACCTCATATCGACACGACTTATTGAGCTATTGGGGTCTGACGTTTACCACCCCTAGGCGAGATATGCGACATATCAGACGATCAGACCGGACTGTACGGTAGTGTTACTGGTTGGATTCACTGGAGTGTGAGCGGGCTTGCTCGTCGATCTTCAGATCGCTCAATACCCGGGTGGCCATTACGTTTAGCAGACCGCTTGCGGCTTGTGGATGCTTGATATGATCATCATCTGCTGCCGGCGTATTGACGAGTCTTTAGAGTCCTACACAGAGGTTTCCTGGCTCAAGCGAAACGAAATAGGAGCGCATATGAGATATGTGCGGGACCGAGAATAATATCAGTATGTGATACTGTATTCGATTCTCGCGATGTGACATTGATCGGTTATATGCGATATAGCCGGGTTATCGGATCAAGTGTTGATTCGATAAGTTGTTACTAATGATACTAGCCGGTTATATGCGATATGACCGGATCGTTAAATCAAGTGTTGATTTAATGATTTAATGCATAATAATATATTTGATATATTACTTTGCATTAACTAGTATCGGTTCACTTTAAAATGGATTTTCTCACTCGGGTGTGCGCATTGCATATGCGATATGATTATGTGCACATGTTTGTATCATGTTTGATGATGCATACCACTTTGGTTAAGTGTAAAGTTTGAACCATGGTTGTGTTTATGTTTAGGGTTTTATTTTCTTAATTATTCATTTATTCTTTTTTATAAATGGATAAAAGAAATTCAAATGAGAAAATGGTGGCTTGGTTTTGTTTTGTTCATGAAGCTTCATGAACATTTTGACTAAGTGACCATTTTGTCTCTAGCTTAACCCTAACCATTGCTTCAACCATGATTAATACTCTACACTTTACCATGGTTTAGTCATGATAAGTTTTGATTATTCTTTTCTTTTTCTAATTAACTTATCATAACTATTTTCCTTCTTCTTCTTCATTCTTCAAGTGAAGAAAGCTTGCCCCATCAATGGCAAGTGATGGAAATGAGTGAGAAATCCAATTCTAAAGTCTACCCACTTCCTATTTCTTCATCCTCTACCTCTTGCCAAGTAGTAGAGTGTGTTTCCTTCACAAGTTTCATGACTTGGTGAAGGTGGAGCTTGATTCATCGATGCCTCGACGTAGATCATCTTCGGCTTGGACATCGACGACCTAGCCCGCCCATTCTCCGACGAAGACGACGCTAGAGCCCGGATTCCTTTTGGACAGCGGAGACGACTTCGTTGCGGAGCTATGGAGGTGGAGCACCGGATCTACAAAGGTTGTATTTCCGTATTCTCATTAGTTAATTTGTTAACTAGTTCTTTTTCGCCTAGACATCTAGTTATCGATCCGTAGTCGGGTCTCTCGGCACCGTTAAAATTTTAATTTGGCATGGTTGATGCCTTGTGAGACCTCATTAGGGTGCCTAGGAACCCTACACTTATAGACCCCCAGCTCCCACGTATATGATCGCCATCATAATGCTGGTAGTCAAGAAAGAATCCTATAGGCTCTATCAACATCTAATAGTGATCTGTAATATCACCTGAAGCATGTACACGATGATAACGACAAACCAGATAGCATACTGTCATCTAGAGTAAGACTGTTCAACCGGTACAGGTCCTCCTTCAATCATTGCAATCACGTGCCTGCAATCCAATAATTGGCTAATTATTGCGGTGTCGCATACTCACAGCCCGTGTTATACCGAACACCCAACTTCTCTACTAATCAGTTTCACAAAGCTCATTTGCAAAACTATTGCATTCGAGAAATAGCCTCAGTGAGTGGATCCGCTCTAATGTTTCTTTCTATGTCTCTTTTTATCTCAAGTTCGCGGAGAAAGCTATCTCCCGAAATGAGCAATACCTGTCTTAGAATATGTCTGGATATCTGATGGGTCCCAGTTCACAAATGAACTCCAAATCCAGCAAACTTCTTAGACTGTATTGTCCAATGAATTTAATCAGTATCCTGCACCATGTCTTCCTCAGTATCCGCTTGGACCATCTTTCCAAACTACTGCCCTTCAAAAGAGGAAAAACTAAAACTCTGACAGTCGCTCTGTCATCCAGGTCACCTTGGAAGCCTGGAATGATAACCGTCTCCTGAAGGAGGCTACTGTTACCATATCCTATGAACATCCACTTATGTTCATAAACTTCTTCCCAACGTTTCTCCACGATTGGATCAATATATGAACTTACTGCAGCTAGTGCAAAAACAACATCTGGTGTGGTACTTGACATCTCATGATAGACTCAATTGCCTAAGCAAGTGATATTCCAATCATTCGCATCCCTCTCCCCTTTAGTCTGTAAGACACCTTTAGAGAGGGTGATTCCATCACCTGCAGGTACACCACCATGCCAGGAGTCGTCCATTCTAAAACACCTTTAGAATACTGTCTAAGTACCCAGATTAGAAAACTGCTCGAATCTAGATCTAAAACCATAGAGCTAGTAACCAGAATGCCTGATATATTATCCATATCCAATGTGGAGAAACCACTGCATGACTACCACAGTATAACCGATCGTAGTATAGGAATTTCACTTCCTATGAAGTGCATGTTATCCAAATACCAGGACATCACACCATACTACCTTCTTAACAGATCCATCTCCTATTCTGATGAAGTTAAAGCCTATGACTGTCACATCAAAAATAGATGATCTATCTCCACTATAACCGCTTTAATCTATAAATAGACGTACGCTACTTGCCCTCTATGCTTCCTGCTGCTCCCACTGACTACAACAACGCTCTGGCAGAGTCATATACACGTGCACTTCTAAAGTTAGTTTAGAACGACGCTATACTCATCCTCCTGCCGGGTCTCATAGTCTAGAACAACAGAAATGGCAAGTCTGGGTAAACAAGAACATCTCTGTCACCGTCTTTGAGGATACCGAAGTACCTCTCGGGCGCCTGAGATTACCCACTATATCTGCGGAGTGGCTAATGGAACGTCAAAAACCAATTGAATCTTTAGGTTCTATTAAATTTTCATTAATCGTTTGTGGTTCTGGAATCACTTTCAGTTCTACCATAATCCTACTACTGTTTTCTGAAAAAGTCCATTTTGTTAAAACTATGGCGAGTCAAGAACAATATCACTATTGATCTTCCAGATGGTAGAAAGTTACCCCTCGTCATTGTAGGGTTCCGAGGCACTCTAAAGAGGTCTCACAAGGCATCAACCATGCCAAATTCAAAAAATTCCGGTGCCGAGAAACCCTAATGCGATCGTTGAATAGAGATTAGGGCGATACAAGCAACTAGTTAACAATTTAACTAAGAGTAATCGGAAATAAAAATTTTGTAGATCCGGTCCTCCACCTCCATAGCTCCGTGAAGATGTACCCTCGCTGCGATCATCGGATCCCGGACTCTAGCATCGGCTTCATCGGAAAAATGGGCGGGCTAGGTCGTCGACTTCGATGCCGAAGATGATCTACGTCGAGGCAACACAAGATCAAGCTCCAACTTCACCAAGTCATGAAACTTGTGAATAAAACACCCTATACTACTTGGCAAGTGGTAGAGGATGAAGAAATAGGAAGTGGGTTCACTTTCGAATTGGATTTCTCACTCTTTTTCTCAAGTCACCATTGAAGCTAGCAAGCTTCTTTTCATCTTGAAGAAGGAGGAGAAGAAGAAAAGAATATGATAAGTATATATTAAAATAGAAAATAAAATGATACTTATCATATAGCAACCATGGTTAAATGTAGAGACTAAACTAGGGTTAGGTGAATGGTTAGGTTAGGCATGAAACATAAATGGTAGACTTTTTCAAAGCTTCATGAAGCTTCAATGTAAAACAAAAGTAGCAACCATTTCATTTCTTGCCAAAATTAAATAGATAAATAAATGAATAAATAAATTATAACCCTAACCATTTACTTAACCAAGATTTAAATCAAACATACACCCATGTTTGCATGTATCATCAAACATGATACAAACAAGTGCACAAAACTATATCATATATACAATGTGCACATCAAGTGAGAAAATCTATCTTAAGTGAACCAATACTAGTTAATGTAAAGTAATATATCAAATATATAATTATATATTAAGTCATTAAATCAACACTTAACTTAACGATCCGGTCATATCGCATATGACCGACTAATATCCAATGTATCGGCTTATCGAATCAATCCTTGATTCGATAACTAGGTTATATCGCATACAACCAATCGATACATTCATCGCGAGAATATAATACGGTATCACATACACGCATTATTCTCGGTCCCGCACATATCTCATATGCGCTCCTATTTCGTTTCGCTTGAGCCAGGAAACCTCTGTCTAGGACTCTAAAGACTCGTCAATACGCCGGCAGCAGGTGATGATCTTATCAAACACCCACAAGCTGCAAGCGGTCTTCAAAACGTAACGGCCACCCGGGTATTGAGCGATCAGAAGATCGACGAGCAAGACCGCTCACACTCCTGTGAATCCAACCAGTAACACTTACCGTACAGTCCGGTCTGATCGTCTGATATGTCGCATATCTCGCCTAGGGGTGGTAAACGTCAGACCGCGGTAGCTCGATAAGTCGTGTCGATATGAGGTCTATAACAGTTCGAGAAACTACTGGTAACACTTACCAGTAAATCTCAGCAACCCTGGCCAGGGATTTCCGGTTATAGCCAATCGATCACAGCGCAACATCAACCCCCTAAACCGGGAGAGACGAATCCCCTCCTATCACTCATTGCCTCCATGTGATTCGGGACTGTACCTAAAAAACACCGTTTTGCACGCGCTCTTGGACGTGGTAAGGTGGAAATCAAAGCACAGTGGGAATCATACAAGACTCTATGGCAATCTCGGGTTAACAGACTACTCTGTACCAGTGTCACCAGAGAACTGCCATCTGACGTAAGGTATAATACCATCTGGGAGTTCTCGACGAGTCCGTCCAGTGTACCCAGTCTCCACTGAGCACCCGTATATCATCTCTGATGTGAAACACCAATGGATATGGGATCATCCATCGCCCATCTGTATGGGTCGAGAAGGTATACGCTAGTCTACTCTGGTATATCGATGCCCCGTCTCGATACACCCACGACTAGGGACCTTAAAGGATATACTTATGGACTACCATGTCCACACTAGTATGATCCGCATCATAGTCCAGGTAGTTAAGTACTCATCCTAAGGGCTTTACCAACATGTAACAGAGAGACAATCAGTGTACACGTTAAGGTAAAGAGTAACCAGATAGCATACTATCATGTCGAGCAAGAAAGTCCTCCCTATATATGTCCCAGCATCCACTACAATATACATCCTATGTACAGTAATGGCCTCTAGGGCATACATATAACTAACAATCTCCCACATGCACTAGGGCCATCTATAGCAGTGGTTGCAGTATCTCATACTCAACCATCCCATAAAAGTCTCTCTCTGGGAATAGGCCTTCGTGAGTGGATTCGCCGTGTTATCCTCTGAGTCTGCTCTCCTAACCTTGATCACCTTGGAGATCAGCCATCTCCATGATCAGGTGATACTGCCTTAGAATATGTCTGGATCACTGATGGGACGGACGTTCCTTGGCATAAGCCACAACTCCATTGTCTCACAATGGGAGGAACTAAGTTCATCTCATGAACTAATATACACCCAGACAGCCTCTTTGGTAGCATCTTAAGTAGCGATGTATCCAGCCTTTATCGTCTAGTATGTCACGGTATCTAGCTTAGAACTCTTCCAACATACCGTCCCTTTACTGAGGGTTAAGACAATGCCTGTGACTGACATTCAGTCGTCTTTATCACCCTGGAACCCTTCCAGTGATTCTTCCCAGGATCGATTGATACCATCTCACTACATCTAGTGAGTATTCTAACATCCAATTAGATCTATTTAATAGATCCAAACTCCAGGATTTAGTAGGTATCACTTTGATCCTATATAGAGAATCCTTGTGATAAGCGGAGATTGACCGAGCGTAGCATAGGAAACTCCTTCCCTATCAAGAGTATGTCATCCACGTACTCTACGTGGATCGTCACCATACTCCCTACTACCTTTTTGTTTATACAAGGTTCATCTACCATTTTGATAATGTCAAACTCTTTGACTAACACAACAAAACAGACGTTCCAACTCTGCGATGCCTTCTTTATCACATAAAACATCTTGCTCGCGTTTCCGCTGCTCTCACTGTCTACGAAGCCCTCTGGCTGTGTACTTATAGACGCTTTCTTCCAAATCATCATTTAGAAAAGCAGTCAAGACACACAACCGCCAGATATCGTAGTTATGGTATGTAGCCGTAGCAAGTAGGATCTGGATGGACTTAAGCATAGCCACTGGAAAAAGGTTTCATCATTATCCACGCCTGGTCGATGATGAAAACCTTTAACAAGTCTAGTTTTGAAAGTCTCAACTTTTCCATCTACACCAAGTAATCTTCTCAAGATATACTTGCTCCTGATGGGAATTTAACCCTTCAGATATAGCAACCAAAGTCCATACTTTGTTGGTGTACATGGATTCCATCTCAGATCGCTAAGCATCCAGCCATTCTTACAGAGTCCCTACTCTCGATGGCCTGCTCGAAACTAGTTGGGTCATCATCTCATGATGCAATCCTCGCTCCCACTGTCATCGAGAAATCGAAGTATCTCTCAGGCGGATGAGGAACCCTACTAGATCGGCGGAGAGGCTGAGGTTCGTTGGAATCTACTAAATCCTTTGGTTCTACCAAATCATCTGCTGTAGTTTGTATAGCTGGAACCTTTCCAGTTCTACATAACAGACATTGCCTCGAGCTTGTCCGGATTTTGCTTTTAGACATAGGCCGGACAACCCTAAATCTTAACAAACTTAAGATATGGACTCTTCCCTTTGCATATCACATATGAAGTGGTAGGCAATTGATTTGATTGGAACCCTATTCAATAGGTATGCAGCTTCTCAAGCGCATAACTCCCAAAAGGAAATAGGTAACTCAGTAGTTCTTATCATAGAGCACACCATATCACATAGGGTGCTATTGCTCTACCCCGATATACCATCGTGCTATGGTGTATACGGAGGAGTAATGCTGAGAGAGAATCTCATTCTCCTTTAGAATAGTCCAGGAATTTTATGCACCAGTATTCTCCTCCTTGATCTCATCAAAGGACATAATACTTATACCCGTATTGGTTCTCTACTTCTAACTTATATTCTGTGAATATCTCAAAAGGTTCGGACTTGTGTTTCAACAGGAACATATGACTGAATCTTGAGAGATCATCAGAGAATGTAATGAAGTACAAAGAACCGGTCCTGGAATGTGTAGACGGGGGACCTTACATACATCAACATGTATCAGTCCCAAGAATACACTAACTCTTTCTCTGCTTCCAATAAACAGAGCTGTGGTCATCTTATCTTTGTGACATGACTGGCAAGTTTCATAAGATGTAAATTCAAACAGATTTAAATATGCATCTAAATGTAACTTCAGCTAGTCGGGTCGCATTGATATGACCTAGTTTACAATACCTCAAGAAAGATTCGTTCATTTCTGAACTCTTCCTCTTATGTGTGTTCCGTATACTAAGAACTGTAGTTTGATTTAGAACATCAATGTTTTTAGATAACGTGCCTGAACCGATCAACTTTTGATATAGGAAATGTTCAAAACATTATCCAACAATACAAAATTTTATCATTTCTTTACTAATTAAGAGACTGATATGATTTTGTATATCAGGTTCGGTATCTAATAACATTCGTTCAGAATCAATGCATTTGGAATACAGGGTGACTATGACCAACAGAATTGGCTGCAACACTTGCACCGTTTTCTGTCACATGAAACTTATCACCCGTTCTCAGTTCTCTACCTATCTGTAGCCCATGTAACAGATTACATATGCGGGATCCTGATCCGGTATCAAATACCCAGGACGTAGAGAATACTGAGAAACAGCTCTTTGTAATGAACAAACCCGAAGGAGATGCATCATATGCACTTTCTTCGTTTGGGCGGCATGGGAATCCTGGTATTCCCCTATTTCCTGCTCTGTCTTATAACAATTATAAGTTGGAGCGGGACCAACGTTCCCCAGCACAGTATAACAAGTGGTTTCGGTCAATATCCGTATTATTATCTTGATTAAGGCGTGATATGGTCGCTACCTGGAGAGAGAGAGAAGAAAACACTCAGCGTGCGCTCTTGCAAGAATAGATTGGTTATTATTTTATCTAATCAGGATGGCTCCCACTGTTTTTATCAAATCTTCCTTCAAACCCTAAAAGGAAAGACTAGCCGGGATTAATTACACGCTACAAGTTCGCCAATCTTTCAGCCAGGCCAGTGTCGGTACTTTGAGGGAGGTCCCCCGTGCTTTCGCACGAACCTAATTAACGTAAACTTCGTTTTCCCAGAGGCGTAACCTCGTTAACACCTTTCTAGACACCTACTTGATCGGCTAATTGTATTGTGTAAAACACTCCCAGGAGTAACTCTTACTCGCAGCGGGTATCGGGATCCAACTATCTCATAGAAGGTATGCAATCTCATTGCAAATTTCAACACTTGAAATTCCCGATAATATTTTGCCCCAAGCGATCTATGACCTTGACTGAGTTAACAAACCATAGACCGCAAGTAAAGTTCAACCCATCATTTCTCGATTGAATTAAACCCACCCGCACGACCCTTGACTGAGTCAACAAGGCCGCACGACCACCCTAATCCAATCGCATCATATGCTTTGCAGATAAGCACTAATCAGCTACCGCACACTACTCCTTGACTGAGTCAACAACCGCAGCACGGATACTAACTATTACTTATCTGAAATGACGGAGGGCTACGACAGGTTTTTAAGAAAACCTTTTGCGTAATGAACTTTATATCGTTGTAGAATCAAATGATTTTAAAATGGAGTGTTTTTAGGCTTTTCTAGTTTTGCTAAAGGGGTCACTGCCGGTGAAGGGATCGTCGGCCCTTTCCTCGTCGAATGAGGTGCGGGATATATCATATATATCACTGTGCAAAGCAGAAACTATAGAAGCTATCAAAAGACAAACCGAGTGTGTAGCATCTGCCAGTTATTGCTAAAGGGGTCACTCCCAGTGAAGGGATCGTCGGCCCTTTCCTTATCGAATAAGGTGCAGGATATATCATATATACCGCTGTGCAAAGCAAGAACTGTAGCTACCTGTTTTATTTTTGAAATTCGATTCCACAACATCTTTAGGTTTCTTTTACTTTCATTAATCATATTAATGAAGTCCCATCATTAAAGTACCTAAACATCACAAATAAATACGACATACACTTATGCCATCCGCATTCGCCTCGATGTCCCCTCGTGCACCGTTAGGTTAGGTAACTAACGGCAGAGCGGGGCAGGGCTAGCGCGGGTGTAAAACATAAGTAACTTCTATATAATATATCATATATACTATATACAGTATCTATCAAAACATATCAAATGATCACATCACAGATATCGCAGCAGAAGAAACATATGAAATATTGGATATACTAGGACGTCCGTGTTTTCAATACGAGCCAGTATAAAACACGGATTCCACGGTCGCGATGAATAGCCAAACCCACATCCCTAGACCCCTACGAGAGCGGCAAGCAACCCTACCAATTCTAGAGTTAGGAGACCCGGACTCGACTCCTCGAGTTGGTCTCCCACTGGACTCCAGAACCCGGTTACTTGTGCTCCCCTCCTTGGGTCTATCCTAGTGCGGAAAATTAAATAATATACACAGGGTGACATCTTCCGCAACCTGGAAGTGCCCCAATAAAAGAATATTACATACAAGTTTTTACATGAATGAAAATGAAAAAACACTCATCTCACATAAAACCCCCCCGGCTATTCAAACACGATGATCCAATATAACATATCCAGCAACACATAACATCACATGTCATCAACGTAAGTAAACATGCGTATCCCAATTGTCCTTGGCATATAGCAACGAAACCGGCGATATCGCATATTACACTTACAGTCGCAGAAAAGAAAGTGTAAAACTACAACAGTTGGAATCCGCAACCTCCTCAGACATCGCATGCCTGACCAAATGAATTCCTTAGACATCGCATGCCTAACAATTATAAACCCCACATTTTAGTCTCGTTATCGAAAACTCTTTTCAATATCAAGTCGGGCAATTCAACAGGATTCCCGACATTCTGATAGAATGCTCGTCGCAAACTTTAGTAGGCGGCCGCACCCCCTGATACCGTCGACGAAGTGCACCAAGGCGGAACACCGCTACCGCGAGCACCCTAACGGATGCTTGCGGCGACGGGGTTCTCCTACAGTCACTTGGTCGGGGCTTTGGGGTGTTGCTGTCTATTAAGTTTACCCGGTGAGTATCCGCGTACGCTACGTGATTGCGACGGACTTTTATCACATCACAATTCCGTGGCAACCAATCAAGTGAGACTAAACTGATATGTTTATAACATTCAATTCAGTTATCTCATAACTACTTGTGGATTCCAAATATTGTATCCCATTCCAGATAAATAGAAAATGTTAAACTTTCCGATCGAACATTCAAACACCCAAGTTTTTCCAAAACAGCTCAACATATGAAACAAGTTTAAAAACATCCAGTTCATGCCTCAGTACCAACGGTCCAGCCGTAGAAGGGTCAAGCCAACGCCTCACATGCGGCACGCCGTACTGCCCCAAACCCGAAGGTTCAAAGGGCAGTTCAAGACGGTCACATAATCGAGTTAAGGTTTGTTGTCTTCTAGAGGGACCATCGCGTTACTTGCACTACTTAGAACGTCATTAAACTACGGAAAAATCTAACAATTGGAAATTTCCCGGCAGGGGAAAAAGTGGGTATTTATATCCGGTCGAACTTTTTAACATATTCTAAAATTACCCGGAAAGACACATAGACAAAGTCTGATAATCCGATCGAATCTACGAATTCCCAATACAACCCAGAAAACTCAACTCTTGAGTAAACATTAAAAATTCCCAGAAAATACAGCAATACAATATAGGAATTACTGTGCAATTTTAAAAACCTAATCTGACATAATGGCTGTGGAACCGCCGCACTAGCCATGCTCGTGCCGCGGTTCCGCCGCGCTTTAGTTAAATCACGGGCACGTACTGCACAGTATTTCTTAAAATTCCCTGCTGAATTTTCTGCATATTTTTAATGTGGAAAAATGCACAGTTTTGAAAAAAGTACAGAGAATGGCATCGATTAGGGTTTCAGGGTTCAATCGGATTTCTAACATCGTCTACACATCGCCTAAGGTTCTAACCTGGCTCTGATACCACTGTAGGGTTCCTAGGCACACTAAAGAGGTCCCACAAGGCATCAACCATGCCAAATTCAAAAAATTCCGGTACCGAGAAACCCTAATGCGATAGTTGACTAGAGATTAGGGCGATACAAGCAACTAGTTAACAACTTAACTAAGAGTAAACGGAAATCCAACCTTTGTAGATCCGATCCTCCACCTCCATAGCTCCGTGAAGATGTACCCTCGCTGCGATCATCGGATCCCGGACTCTAGCATCGGCTTCATCGGAAAAATGGGAGGGCTAGGTCGTCGACTTCGATGCCGAAGATGATCTACGTCGAGGCAACACAAGATCAAGCTCCAACTTCACCAAGTCATGAAACTTGTGAAGAAAACACCCTATACTATTTGGCAAGTGGTAGAGGATGAAGAAATAGGAAGTGGGTTCACTTTAGAATTGGATTTCTCACTCTTTTACTCAAGTCACCATTGAAGCTAGCAAGCTTCTTTTCATCTTGAAGAAGGAGAAGAAGAAGAAAAGAATATGATAAGTATATCTTAAAATAGAAAATAAAATGATACTTATCATATAGCAACCATGCTTAAATGAAGAGACTAAACTAGGGTTAGGTGAATGGTTAGGTTAGGCATGAAACATAAATGGTAGACTTTTTCAAAGCTTCATGAAGCTTCAATGTAAAACAAAAGTAGCAACCATTTCATTTCTTGCCAAAATGAAATAGATAAATAAATGAATAAATAAATTATAACCCTAACCATTTACTTAACCAAGGTTTAAATCAAACATACATCCATGTTTGCATGTATCATCAAACATGATACAAACAAGTGCACAAAACTATATCGTATATACAATGTGCACATCAAGTGAGAAAATCTATCTTAAGTGAACCAATACTAGTTAATGTAAAGTAAAATATCAAATATATAATTATATATTAAATCATTAAATCAACACTTGACTTAAAGATCCGGTCATATCGCATATGGCCGACTAATATCCAATGTATCGGCTTATCGAATCAATCCTTGATTCGATAACTAGGTTATATCGCATACAACCAATCGATACATTCATCGAGAGAATAGAATACGGTATCACATACACGCATTATTCTCGGTCCCGCACATATCTCATATGCGCTCCTATTTCGTTTCGCTTGAGCCAGGAAAGCTCTGTGTAGGACTCTAAAGACTCGTCAATACGCCGGCAGCAGGTGATGATCATATCAAACACCCACAAGCCGCAAGCGGTCTGCTAAATGTAACGGCCACCTGGGTATTGAGTGATCAGAAGATCGACGAGCAAGCCCGCTCACATTCCTATGAATCCAACCACTAACACTTACCGTACAGTCCGGTTTGATCGTCTGATATGTCGCATATCTCGCCTAGGGGTGGTAAACGTCAGACCCCAGTAGCTCGATAAGTCGTGTCGATATGAGGTCTATAGCAGTTCGAGAAACTACTGGTATCACTTACCAGTAAATCTCAGCAACCCTGGCCAGGGATTTCCGGTTATAGCCAATCGAAGACAGCGCAACATCAACCCCCTATACCGGGAGAGACGAATCCCCTCCTATCGCTCATTGCCTCCATGTGATTCGGGACTGTACCCAAAAACCACTGTTTTGCATGCCCTCTTGGACGTGGTAAGGTGGAAATCAAAGCACAGTGGGAATCACACAAGACTCTATGACGATCTCGGGTCAACAGACTACTACTCTGTACCAGTGTCACCAGAGAACTGCCATCTGACGTAAGGTATAATACTATCTGGGAGTTCTCGGCGAGTCCGTCCAGTGTACCCAGTCTCCACTGAGCACCCGTATATCATCTCTGTTGTCAAACACCAATGGATATGGGATCATCCATCGCCCATCTGTATGGGTCGAGAAGGTATACGCTAGTCTACTCTGGTATATCGATGCCCCGTCTTGATACACCCACGACTAGGGACCTTGAAGGATGTACTTATGGACTACTATATCCCCACTAGTATGATCCGCATCATAGTCCAGGTAGTCAAGTACTCATCCCAAGGGCTTTACCAACATGTAACAGAGAGACAATCAGTGTACACGTTAAGGTAAAGAGTAACCAGATAGCATACTATCATGTCGAGAAAGAAAGTCCTCCCTATATATGTCCCAGCATCCACTACAATATACATCCTATGTACAGTAATGGCCTCTAGGGCCTACATATAACTAACAGTCATAACCCGGGATAACCCACAAACTGCCATTACTGAAACGTGCCTTGAGTATGTCCAGAGTCTGGTTTTAAGCATTAGCCGGACAACTCCATATAGCTTAACATCGTTAAGATATGAACCGTTCTATATACAATATAGAAACAGAGGCACTAATTTAATTGGAACCAGATTCAAATCATGCAGCTGTCTCTAGTGCATGTCAACTAAATGGAGAGAAACCGATCATTATTACTCAACTAGGAGTGCATCCAGATATGAGTAACCATAAAGTGAAGCAAGTTCTCAAAATCATTACTATCAACTGAATACCAAATACAAGTATCTACATCTTTGATCACCTTGAAGAATCCCGATACTTGCAACACATAGTTCTCTACTTTATTCTTGTACCTATAACTTCTTAAAACTTGGACCTTGTATTTCTACGAAATACTTGTCTAAAAACTAGAGAAGTCTCAAGTAAACAGAATATAGTACGAGTATCAACCCCTTTGTCTTAATGGACACTGGCCAACATACAATACTTTGTTTAAGTCCCCTGAGTTCAATAACTCAAACCCTGTGCGTCGTAGGTTGAAAACTGTACTATGGTTAAGAAGAATTACACCGTTGTTGAATACTCCTTACCTAACCATCAACTGATATAGGTAAATGTTATAGACATAATTTCAAAAAGTTATATCTTACTTTATAAAATAAACGTACAGATATATCTGTTTGAAACTGGTGCATAACTACGGATATTCAAAACCAAATATTTGTCGTCCGGCAAAAACCCATGTGATTTCCTCAAACATCACCAATTACAATGAATTCCGATATATTGAGGATGTAATCACCTAATTCCCAATATCTTACTCCCGCTCATCATCTGTAATACCATACAGATGTGAGAATCAAACCTGGTAAATACACACCCTGGAGTAAGAATCTAATTGGGGAATCAGTTTTCAATTAACAACTCACAGTGAAACTGAAACATGAAAATGTTTCGAAGGGGTATCCGGGTATTCTTAGTAATTCCTCTTCCACTATCCAGATTCATGACTGTAACCGTATATTTCCTTGCTATCTCTCCAATCCATTTATTTGTCTTTACTTATTACCTTCTGTACACCGTACTTAGGCTAAATGGTTTTCTTCCTTCCCTACCTTTTGGCACCAGCTTAAGGTTTGGAAGAAGACTATCCAATAAGCATAATGGGTGTACCCTCCCAATCCTAGGAGCGCTCGCAACCTGAGAGAAGGTAAAAAATAAAGACAACCCGAATAATCTTATTCGATTTCTCCTGAACCGGAATCCATCCTCGAACTGGAACAAGTTCCTTCGAGTTCGTATGTAACAATATGATGGCTTATCCAATAAATGTGGATCTTCATAGTGATACGGAATGTTCAGGAAAAATGCAAAGGTGATGTAGGAGTGGCGATGATATACGCGGTTTGGTTATGAATGTTAGCAGTCATATTTTATTTTGCCCTCTTTCTAATCCCTTTATTTGTCTTTACTTATTACCTTCTGTACACCACACTTAGGCTAATTGATTTTCTTCCGTCCCTACCGTTCGACACCTGCCTATGGTTTGGAAGAAGACTATCCAATAAGCGTAATAGGTACACTCTCCTAATACCAGGAGCCCTCGCAATCTGAGAGAAGGTAAAGGAAAAGACAACCGAATAATCCTATTCAATTTCTCCAGAACTGGAAACCATCCTCGATTCTGAAACAAGTTTCTTCGAGTTCGTATGTAACTATACGATGGTCATATCCAATAACCGTGGATCTTCGTAGTGATACAGAATGTTCCGGAGAAAAGCAAAGGGTAAAAGTAGGAGTGGCATTGAAGTATGCAACTCAGACAATCCAAAAGCCAGTGTGTTTTAAGAAGGTTCGGTTAACTTGGTTCATGAGTTTTAGTCTAGGGTCGGGCCATGGTCGCTGCCAAAAGAGAGAGAGAGAGAAAATAATCACTCAGCGTGCACTTTAACCTAGATTAGAATGGTTAATCACTTTAACTAATCAGGATGGCTCCCACTATTTCCTCGAATCCTCCCCCAAACCCAAAGGAGAATTAGTCGGGATCATCTAAAATCACCCGAGGAGTAAACTAACTCATCAGTGGGAATCGGGATCCAACTATCATCGCATGATAACTTGATGGAATCCACTCAAGTTATCACACTCCAGAAGGTATGCGCATGCCTGGAAAGTTTCAGTTTCTTTAGAAACTCCCGATGTGATTTTTACCCCATGCTCTTATGACTTTGACTAAGGCCAACAAATCATAAGTCACATGTCAAGTTCTACCCATCATTGTCCAGGTTAATTTGAACCCACCCGTACTCGCCCTTGACTAAGGCCAACAAGGCTGTACGACTTTCCCAAACCAACACATCTATATATGCAATAGAAAAGTAACAAGCAGCTACCATACACTATGCCATGACGAAGGCCAACAAACATAGCTTGAATACTAAGTGCTACCCGTCTGAAATGACGGAGGGCTACGAATGGTTTTTGGCGAAAGACCTTTAACGTAATGAACTTGATATCGTTGAAGGAACCGGATAGCTTTACAAATATATAGTGGCGAAAAATTTTGCTAAAGAGGTCACTCCCGGTAAAGGGATCTCGGCTCTTTCCTCGTAGAATGAGGTGCAGGATATTCCAAACTGAATATCACGATGCAAAGCAAAAAGTAATCGATTACAATGAAGTTATTACCCTGACGCAAACTTCTGCCTAAGAGGTCACTCCCGATGAAGAGATCTCGGCCCTTGCCTCGTGGAATGACGTGCTGGATATTCATAACCGAATACCACTGTACAAAACAAAAGAAAATGTCCTTGTAATAACAGCTTTTGAAAATTTGTTCCAACAAGATTAAATAGGTTTGTTTTCCTTGTATAGATCAGAATCAACGCAGTCCCATTAATTAATCACACCATAAAAGAACGAAAATATGATGTACGTATATGCCATCCGCATTCGCCACTGGGCCCCTTCATCACCCGTTAGGTTACTTAACTCAAGACAGAGCGGGGGCTGGACTAGCGCGGGTGCAAAATATATACAACATCTACTAGTATATATATAAATATATATAATAATCGCTCCAGGCATGATAAATGAAACATCACAGATAAGCGATAAGCATTATAGAACAATACTAATAATCTGGGAGCCCCGGGTTTCCTTTGAGCCGCAAGTGAAACCCGACGTTCCCCTGATCGTGTGGATAGCCTGTGTAATGAAAACCTGGAACGCTACGAGCGCGGCAAGTTACCCGCCAAAACCAGAACCAAGGCAGCCCCCTTCATCAAAGTGAATGGGCCACCCGGCATTTCACGGAATCCGGTAACTTGAGCACTCCTTCTTGGGTCAACCTGTACCCCCTACGGGTGCGGCGAATAGCCCGCCAATTCTAGAGTAAGGTCCCCTCTGTCTCAACACCATAAGATGCGGACCCGTTGCCCTTTAGAACCCGTCTATCCGTGCACTCCACCGCGGAGTAATCCTAGTACAGAAACGAAAAATATGTACAATGGTGACATCGACCTCAACCCGGTCGTGCCCCAAATAAATAATATACGAACTGGCAGTGACGGCAGTCCACATGTCGGACGCTCTCTCTGCAATATCAAATGTACAAATAAATCTAAACTGTACTAATATTTTACCCAAGCTATCCACCACGACGATCCCGCAATATCACAGCACAACACAGAACATCAACGTGAATGTCACGTTCGCAAACCCGTCGAAAAGGCATATAGCAATTAGACAAGTTGTACCGATCTAATGACATTCATGGTCGTAGATAGTAATGCATGTACTGAAAACTATGACATTAGAATTCCGCACGCAATTAGCTAACCAAACCAATTTCCAAAACCATGGAAAAAAAAGTGAGCTAAAGTTCCAAAAACCGACCGTTTAAAGCCAATTCAGAAGTCCGAATAAAAACGATACACTCCCGAACCTTCACGGGGAGTTAGAGCAAGAAATTAAATTCGAGTCGGGTGGCCTAGAGAGGGTACCCCATCCCGAGGCCACCACGAGGTGGCCAAGGGGTGAGGCAGACCCGAAACTGCCCAAGATGGGGCAGTTTCGGGTCCCCACCTCCAAGACCACCTTGTGGTGGTCTTGGGGAGTGGGCCCAGCCATTATGTCCCCCCTGGGGATTCCCCGAGGTACCCATGCACCACCCCGCGGCTTCTCAGTTCAAGCCATGAGCCCGCGGGGTGTGCAAACATCTCAAACTTTTAGTTTTCGGAACTGTTTTTGTCGGCAGTTTTTGCACGACAAAAATGACGGATTTCTAATGTCGCAATGAGTTAGTATGGGGTTAATGGGTTGGTTGTGATACCATATTGGGTTACGCCAGCGCCCCGGCCATCAATCCGTGGCCAAATGCGGAACAAAAACTGTTAATAAAACCGGCGCTAACGGAACCCGAATCCCGGATCGAACCATTAACCCTATACTAGCTATATGAAAAGGAGTTTAGAGAGGTTATACCAAATGATCCGAGTCCTTCTGTCTTCAACCTTTGTCCTAAGCTCCTTGCGGCTTCCTCGATCATATTTTATCTCCGGTCTCCCTCCATCGAAGAAGATCCACGTCGAAGGTTTGTAATACAGGCTCCGACCTCAAAACCGAAGAAACTCGGGTATCTAGTTTCCTAGCCAAGATGAATTAGAGTGTGTTTATGATTACTTTGTCTCAAAACACTCAAGGATTCTCAACTCATGAGAGGGTTTGGGTGGAGGTTGAAGAAGATTCCTTAGAGAAGAAAGTGTGAAGCAAAGCTTTTGCAAGTAAAGAAATGGCTTGGAGTTTTGAGTTCTTTTGTTGTGAACAATAAAATCCTAACCTTGCAACATCTAAGGCTTAGCAGTGACCCCCAAATCAGTTGGTCTAAGGCACTAGGTGATAAGGCACCCCCGCAGTATTTTTTTTATAAGCTGCTTTAAGTAATTAAAAAACCAGTGTTCATTTTTCTTTAAAATTTTATTTTATATGTCATTTATATTTTGTTGATGATTTTTTTATATTTCATACTAAGGTTTTCAGGCAAGATTATTTCAAGGTATCCTTTACTATCCCAAGTTTCAAGATGTGTGCAAGTGCGTATAGTAGGGCATTAACATTCAGAAGTTTGGACTCAAGAATAGGGACTATTTTTCAGACTTATATCTATCCACAGATTAGGGATTCCTTCATCTTATTAACCCTTGGTGTTGGCTATAGAGCCCTCAAGTCAATTATTGGATCGCAGGCACGTGATTGCAATGATTGAGGGAGGACCTATACCGGCAGAACAGTCTTACTCGAGATGATAGTATGCTATCTGGTTTGTCTTTATCATCGTGTATATGCTTCAGGTAACATTACAGATCACTATTGCATGTTGATAGAGCCCATAGGATTCTTGCTTGACTACCAGCAGTATAATGGAGATCGTATACGTGGGAGCTGGGGGTATATAAGCACATCCTTAAATGTTCCTAGTCGAGGGAGTTTCGAGACTGGGCATCGATACTCCAAAGTAGACTAGTGTATACTGATCGAGACCCCAACGAGGAGCGGTGGACGGTCTCACAAGCCATTAGTGTCTGTTTGTTCACCTAAGATATATACAGGTGCTCATTGGGTTATGAGTACACCGGACGGACTCGCAGGGAACATGCTAGTTTGTATTATACCTATTGTCAGATAGCAGTTCCCTGGTGACATGTGTACAGGTTAGTCTATGGACCTGAGATCATCATTTGTATCGTGTGAGTTCCCACTGTGCTTTGATCACTACCCTACCACGGCTCAAAGGAGTTGTGCAAACAGGTTTTAGTTGGGTACAGTCCTAAGCCACATGGAGGCAGTGAGCGGATCGTCTGAGGATTCGTCTCTCCCGGTATTGGGGGTTGATGTCGCGGTGTGCATGGGTGGCCATCACCAGAAATCCTTGGCCAAGGTAGTCGAGAATTACTGATTCGGATCAGCAGTTTCTCAAGTGGTGTGGGATTCATACCGACACTGAATGTCAAGTTATTAAGGGTCTGACTTTATCCACCACTAGACTCGATATGCGATACTTATAGACGAACGGACCGGACTGTAGGGATATTGTCACTGTCAGGCTCAGTAGGGATTTCAAGATGAGTTTACTCATCGGACTCCCTTTCGCTCAATACCTGGGTAGCCGTTACGTACAGCTAGTACCGCTGACGTGCTTATAGTTAAACCCACTACAAGCGTATTGACGAGTCTTTTGAGTCCCACGCAGAGGGTTTCCCTGGTTCGGGCGAAATGTTGTAAAGACCGTATGGTTATATGGTAGGTTTCGATCATATACGTGCACTTGTGCATGGATCATGATCGGACGGATAATACTGGTGGGCTTTGGATTAAGTCGGATCTTAGTATTATATTGTTGGATTATTTTCGTCTCGTTGTATTCGTATTCAGTCGGAATACGGATGCGGGTATATATGTACAGATGAGGGGTATTCTTGTAATTCGTTACAAGTTTACTTTTGAAGATTCTTTTTCTTTTTCTATTAAACGTTTACTTTAAATGTTTAGTGAGGTGGAAAGTGTGAGGGTTAGTTTTGGCATTGATATTTCTAGCTTGTGCATTTGGTGACTCATGGTGTGAGTCATTCTTGGCTTGATATGCCATGCTTGATATTTTGTGTGAGTTGTGAGATATTTTATGGAGTGAGCATGTGATGGGAAGCACGTTTTTTTTTCTTTGGTGGTTTTTCTTGAGTTGCTATTTCTAAGTACGCCTTAATAAGTGAGCACATTCGGTAATCAGTTGGTTAGTGCCTCAAGAAGTGTTAACGGTCGCATGAAAAATGTATGAGCAAATCCATCTAAAACATCACCGACTAAAAATTACTAAGGAATATGGACAAAGGGTATGATAGCTTGAATTGAATTCTCCAAGTGTAGGGATGACTTTTTCACACACGTAGGGGTATATGATCGATATTTGGAGGAGAGGTATGGATGAAGACTAAAGATGATGTTTTATTGAGGGAGGATGTGATTTCCGACATCTTTTCCAGACCATTAAGATAGGGCTCATAACAACTAAAAAGCTTGGGTAGTTCGAAACTCTTGTTTTCAAGTTTTTCTTTTATATCTTCTTATCTTTGCATGTAATTTTCGTTTTCTTTCTTTTATTTTCTAAATTTTGGGATTTTGTGTGTGTAATCCGCTGAAAATCCTCAGGAGACAACACTCATCCTACTAGAGACACCTAGAGCTTTAAAGGCTTGTTGCACGAGCTAAGTGTCATCGTATTGCCTCCGAAAGTGTGCTAGATTTTTCTTTTTCTTTTAAAAATAAAAAAGTTTGCTCGGGAAGATAAACAAATAAGTTTGGGGGTATTTAATCAGTCATATTTATTGCATATTTTTACGGTCATTTTCCCTATTTTCAATAATTACTAAATGGCGTTATTTATAATTTAAGAACATATGTGGGTTTATGTGTAAAAAGATTTTGTCATATGTTTCTTAACTTATAATTAATATAATTCGGTGTATTATATGCATATCATATTTTAATAAAATATCCATGTGATTCTTAACCATTATTATTAAGATGTGCATATCATATCATATCATTTCTTAACCATTAAGTAATTTAATTGTGAATAAAATTGGTTGAAATATTATCTCAAATAAGATAAATGCTATTAATGATTTGATTTGAGATATTGTGCAGGTATTAAAATAACAAATCAGTTCAGGGCTATAAACATGAGTAGGACATCAAATCAAATCAA
Organism: Agapanthus africanus; assembly: GCA_030015575.1. Lineage (NCBI taxonomy): Eukaryota > Viridiplantae > Streptophyta > Magnoliopsida > Asparagales > Amaryllidaceae > Agapanthus > Agapanthus africanus. The sequence goes on along the minus strand of CM057337.1, from coordinate 592,215,379 downwards.
GTTAGCAAACTAAATTTGCCAAATCAAATCAAGTTAGCAAACTAAATTTTCCAAATTTAGGAGAAAATTGAAAATTCTCGCAACTATAAAAATAAAACAATATTTTTAGGATTTTATCGTCGAAAAGATCTCCTAAAATTGAGAGCTGAAAGCACAAAAAAATCTGGAGACGCAATCTCACCATATGGCGGCGGTTCAGCGGCCGAATAAGGCTTATGGCGGCGGTTCCGTGGTTCAATCGTGGCCGTTCGATATGAAAATTCAGGGGCATGATAGTCTTTTTGTATACATCGAGATGAAGTCTAGAGTTTCAAGTTCCAGAGTCTATATAAAGGACCGAGCAGCAATCTTAGTTTATCAATCTAGGGTTTTTAGTTTTTTAGTACTTTTAGTCAATAAATTCTGTAATGCAAATTTTTCTTAATAAAAGGTATAGTAATTTTTAATTCTTGACTCTTTACTTTTCTGAAATTTATTTTTTCGCATTTGATTTTAATAGTTAAATTTAATTGTTTTTTTTTATCTTCTTCGTTTCTCTTTCTTATCGATTTGAAAGCGAGTAAATGCTAGCTTTCTCAAATCCTTTTCTATTAACCCATCTAAAACAAGAAAAATAGTTTACCATTTTCCTGTGGACGACCCGTTCTCACTATCAGCTAGCTATTTGCGACACCGTTATTGATTGCGGTAACTAGAAAACACAAAGACTCAAATTTTCACATTAATCAAAATTCCACGTGATTAACACTAATACTGCTTACAAGGTTTTGCTGGGTAGACCTTGGTTGCATGATTATGGAATAGTACCATCAACCTTACATCAGTGTCTCAAATACAAAGACGGTGACAAGGAATACCGGATTGATGGGGAAACTCACCTATTCACAGTCAATGGAATTGCACATCGAAGAAGCTAGATTTTTATTTGAAGAATTCAATGACAAATCAGCTAACCCGAGGCAGATGCATGTTCTAAAGAATGATGATTCTGATGATACAAACAGCCAATCTTCTGAACTTGAACAAGAGAGTAAAATGGTTCTGAGGGTAGGGTTCGATTCAGAGTCTACAGACGAAAATGATGATACATTGGTGCAATTTCTCCCTGGGACTTGTCAACAGGTTGAGTGTTTTCAAATATCAAATGATGATGATGAAGATGATCTCAATTATGAAACAAAAGACTTTAGACCCAAGGGTCGAAAAAGGAAGAATCAAGTTCGTCTCATTTTCACACCCTATAAATATCAAAAGCCCTTGCAAGAATTGCATGTAGCTAATGTATCACATCTAGATGAAAGTGTTTCCTAGCACAACCACAAAGTTTATACCAGCATCAAGCATGCAGTTTTAAAAATTTTGGGGTGCTAAGCTATACTAACCTAGAATCTAACTAGAGTATTAGAGTTTAACATATGATAAAACAATATCTATGCTAAGAGAAAGAGACTACAACCTTTGTAGACCAAGTCCTTCTATTCTAAAGCTCCGAGTAGTAGTCCCTATGACTCCTCTTGGCTCCGCTTAAAGAAATGCACGAACTTGCTTCGCGATCTTGGTGTCGAAGATGATCCACCTTGAAACTTCTCTAGTTCAAGCTACCTCTTCACTAATCTACTATAAGTGAAGGGAACACCCTATAAATGGCTAATCTAGATTAGGATGATGAAGTAGGTGTTATGGCTCACTTAGAATTCTCACAAGCCCTAGGATTCATAACTCATGTGAAGGTTATGGCTTGGAGGAGGAAGAAGAAGATAAAATGAAGAGAGCTAAACAAATGAGCTAGCATGCAAGTGAGTAATGAAGAATGGCTCACATCTCATCTTCACTAATTGAAGCATGGATATTTTCACATAGAAAATATGCACAATGCTTCAATAGTGAAGCCAAACTAATAAAATATTATATGAACCATGCTTCACAACCATGCCTAAAATATCTCCTTATTTTCCACCTCATTTATCCATTTTCACAAAATAGATAAACCAAATATATATATAATTATATAATTATATAATTATATATTATGAGAATATAAACTTTAAGCGAGATTAATATTAGTTAATATATAATTATATCAAATATAAATATATTGTTGGGTTACACTAACACCCTGGCCATCATCTGTGGCCGTTTGCGGAACAAAAATTTTACAACGATATAAATCTGGCGCTAGAATAACCCAAAACCGGATCTACCATAAACCTAACTAGCAAGCTAAAGGGTTCTATCTACTATAAAAGAAAGTTATACCTAAAGAAACAAGTCCTTCGGGTCTTCACTCCTCTTCTTTGGCTCCTCAAAGGATGTACAGATCACGCTTGATCTACGGATTCCTTGCGTCAAATATGATCCATCCGAGAGTGTCTACTTTGATCTCCTACCTATAAACCGAGGTTACTAGGTTATTTAGTATGCTAATCTAAGTAGCCTAGATGATGTAGAGAATGATGATGGATTGATTGGTCTCAAGAACCCTAGGTTTCTCAACACATTAGACTATTAGGGTTTGAGGTAGAAGAAGGAAAGCTTGGAGGAGATGAGAGTGTAGAAGCGAGCATAGAATAATGAAGAATGGCTAAGTGTTGTGAACTAATAATGCAAACCAAAAATATCTTCATAACACAAAATATCAAGCATACCTAAATAGTAAACCATGAGTCACCCCATGAGTCACCAAATAGCCATACTTCATTTAATGAAAAACAACACCTCATACCTCTACCTCATTAACCATTTAACCTAAATGGTTAAAACAATAACGAGGTGTATTCTTCTAGAAGCATCTTGCATAATTACAAGAATACCCCTCACCGTATATACATACCCGTATCCGTATTCCGAAAAATATGAATACAAAGAGACAAAATTAATCCAAGAATATAATACTAGGATCCGGCTTAAACCAAAGCCCGCTAGTATTATCTGCCCGAACATCATACGTGCACAAGTACACGTATGTGATCGAACCCTTGCCGTAAAACCAAACGACCTCTACATCGTTTTGTTAGTTATATGTATGCCCTAGAGGCCATTATACATGTGATGTATATTATAGTGGTTTCTTGGATATATATAGGGAGGAATTTCTTGCTCGACATGATAGTATGCTATCTGGTTGCTCTTTATATTAACATGTACACTTATTGTCTCTCTATTACATGTTGATAAAGCTCTTGGGATGAGTACTTGACTACCAAGATTATGATGAAGATCATACAAGTCGGGAAAAGGTAGTCGGTAAGTACATCCTTCAAATGTTCCTAGTCGTGGGAGTATCGAGACGGGGCATCGATATTCCAGAGTAGACTAGTGTATACGCTTCTCGACCCATGTGATGGGCGATGGATGATCCCACATCCATTGGTTTTTGACATCAGAGATGTTATACGGGTGCTCAGTGGAGACTGGGTACACTGAACGGACTCGCCGAGAACTCCTAAATGGTATTATACTTATCGTCAGATAGTAGTTCTCTGGTGACACTGGTACAGGTTAGTCTGTCGACCCGAGATCGTCATAGAGTCTTGTGTGATTCCCACTGTGCTTTGATTTCCACCTTATCACATTCAAGAGATCATGCAAAGCGGTGGTTTTTGGGTACAGTCCCGAGTCACATGGAGCCAATGAGCGACAGGAGGGGATTTCGTCTCTCCCGGTATTGGGGGTTGATGTTGCGCTATGCTCGATTGGCCATAACAGGAAATCCCTGGCCAGGGTTGCTAAGATCTACTGGTAAGTATTATCAGTAGTTTCTCAAACCGTTATGGGCCTCACATCGGCATAACTTATCGGGCTATTAGGGTCCGACGTTTTACCACCCCCACGCTGCGATATGAGACATATCTGACGAAGAGACCGGACTGTACGGTAGTGTTACTGATTGGATTCGCAGGAGTATGAGCAGGCTTGCTTGTTGATCTTCTGATCGCTTAATACCCGGGTGACCGTTACGTTTAGCAGACCGCTTGCGGCTTGTGGGTGACTGATATGATCACCACTTACTGCCGGCGTATTGATGAGTCTTTATAGTCCTACACAAAGGTTTCCTGGCTCAAGCGAAACGAAGTAGGAGAACATATGTGATATGTGCGGGACCGAGATTAATACGTATATGTGATACCGTATTCTATTCTCGCGATATGTGATATCGGTCGGTAATATGTGATATAACCGGGTTATCGGATCAAGTATTGATACGATAAGTTGATACATTTGATATTAGTCGGTTGTATGTGATATAGCCGGATTATTAAATCAAGTATTGATTTAAAAATTTAATGTAAAATTATATATATTTGATATATTAATTTATATTAACTAATATTAGCTCACTTAAGATTTCTTTTTCTCACTTGTGTGCATTTAGTATATATGTGATATATATTAATGCATATTTTTGTGTGTCATGCTAGATAATACATGTGACATGGGTGTTTGAGACTCACACCATGCTTAACATAATCAAGGGTTTTATTTATTTAAAATAATTCAAAATTGAGTGGAATTTAGTCATGGTTGAAGCTTAATGGAAGCTAGTAGAATCATTGACTAAGTCCACCAGTTTATTTTTACTTAAGATATTTATTAACCCAACCATTATGATTAGTCATAGTTTAGTCTCTACAAGGGTTAGTATATGATATTAACTTACCCATGGTTTCCATTCAACACAAGATTTTTCCATGGTTGCTTCTACTTCATCTCCTTCCTCAAGCTCACTAACATTTTGGGAGGTGAAGAAAATGAGTGAGAAAAATATTTCTAAAGTGAGCAAAATTCCTACTTCATCATCCTCTACTAAATTAGCCATTTAGTTTAGGGTGTTTGCTTCACTAATTCCATATTAGTGAAGAGGTAGCTTGAGTTGGTATCTCCTCTGTAGGGTTCCTAGGCACTCTAACAAGGTTCTACAATGCATCAACCATGCCCGATTCAAAAAATAGCCGTGCCGAACAACGCTAACCAAGATCGTATACTAGAGATTATGCGAAAACTAGCAAGTAAAACATTTTAACTACAAGTGAAAGGGATTACAACCTTTGTAGATCCGATCATTCACTTCATTAGCTCCGTGTAAATGTCCCCATCGCTGCAATCGTGAACTCCGGACTCTAGAGAAGCTTCACAAGAAGAACGAACGTGCTTGCTTTGATGAGTTCGAAGCCGAAGATGATCTACGTCGGGGAGACACTAACTCAAGCTATTCCTTCACTAGGTTATGAACTTTGTGAAGAGAACACACTCTACTACATGGCAAGTGGTAGAGGATGGAGAAGTAGGAAGTGGGCTCACTTTAGAATTGATTTTCTCACACTTTTTCTCATGGCACCATTGGAGCTAGTAAGCTTTTCATGGAGCTTGATGAAGAAGAAGAAGAAGAAAGAATAATCTTATCATATGAATTATTATTCTCCCAATAATGTAACCATGGGTGAGTTAAGCTATCATGCTTAACTCATGTAGAGAATTAACCAAAGCATGAGGTTAAGGGTTGGGTTAACTAAATATCCTTAAGAATGACAAAAGAGTTGACTTTGTCAATGTTTCCACAAGCTTCATGAAAGCTTGAGAACTTTGACAAAGTCTTTCTCTTTTGTTATTTTTAAGATATAAACAAAACCCTAATCTTTACCCTAATCTTGGTATAAGTCTCATACACCCATCTTTGATGTATCATCAAGCATGGCACAATCATATGTACACAAATATATATCACATATACACTTATGCACAATCAAGTGAGAAAATAAATCTTAAGTGAGCTAATACTAGTTAATGTAATGTAATATATCAAATATATAATTATACATTAAATTATTAAATCAACTCTTGATTTAATAACCTGGCTATAACCGACTAATATCATGTGTAACAACTTATCGAATCAACACTTGATCCGATAACCCGGCTATATCGCATACAACCGATCAATGTTACAAATCGCGAGAATAGAATACGGTATCTCATATCGTATCAATCTCGGTCCCGCACATGTCACATATGTGCTCCTACTCCGTTTCGCTTGAGCCAGGAAACCCCTGTGTAAGACTCTAAAGACTCATCAATACGCCGGCAGTAGATGGTGATCATATCAATCACCCACAAGCCGCAAGCGGTCTGCTAAACATAACGGCCACCCGGGTATTGAGCGATCAGAAGATCAACAAGCAAGCCCGCTAGTACTCCTGCGAATCCAATCAGTAACACTACCGCACAGTCCGGTCTGTTCGTCTGATATGTCGCATATCTCGCCTAGGGGTGGTAAATGTCAGACCCCAGCAGCTTGATAAGTCATGCCGATGTAAGGTCCATAAAAAGCATGAAACTACTGATAACACTTACCAGTAAATCAGTGCAACCCTGGCCAGGGATTTCCAGTTATGGCCAGTCGAGCATAGCGCAACATCAACCCCCAATACCAGGAGAGACGAGTCCCCTCCTATCGCTCATTGCTCCATGTTAATCAGGACTGTACCCAAAAAGCACCTGTTAGCACGACTCAGTAGAGCCGTGGTAGGGTGGAAATCAAAGCATAGTGGGAGACAAACAAGACTCTATGACGATCTCGGGTCAACAGACTAAGCTGTATCAGTGTCACCAGAGAACTGCCATCTGACGTGAGGTATAATACCATCTGGGAGTTCTCGGCGAGTCCGTTCAGTGTACCCAGTCTCCACTGAGCACCCGCGTACCGTCTCTGATGTCAAACAACAATGGATATGGGATCATCCATCGCCCATCACATGGGTCGAGAAGATATACGCTATTTTACTCTGGAATATCGATGCCCCGTCTCGATATTCCCACGACTAGAAACATTGAAGGATGTACCCATTGACTACCCAGGCCCCACTAGTATGATCTACATCATAGTCCTGGAAGTCGAGTACACATCCTAAGGGCTTTATCAACATGTAACAGAGAGACAATAAGTATACATGTTAAGATAAAGAGCAACCAGTTAGCGTACTATCATGTCGAGCAAGAAAGTCCTCCCTATATATGTCCCAGCATCCACTACATTATACATCTCATATACAATAATAGCCTCTAGGGCATACATATAACTAATAATCTCCCACTTGCACTAGGGCCATCTGTAGCAGTGGTTATAGTATCTCATACTCAACCATCCCATATAAGTCTCTCTCTGGGAAAGGCCTTTGTGAGTGGATCCGCCGTGTTGTCCTCTGAGTCTACTCTCCTAACCTCGATCACCCTGGAGATCAACTATCTCCATGATCAGGTGATACTGCCTTGAAATATGTCTGGGTCATTGATGGGACCGTGGTTCCTTGGTCAAAAACCACACTTCCATTGTCACACAATGGTAGGAACCTAGTTCATCTCATGAACTAATATACACCCAAACTGCCTCTTTGGTAGTATCTTTGATAGCGATGTCAACAGCCTTTATCCATCTAGTAAGTCACGGTATCTAGCTTGGAACTCTTCCAACATACCGTCCCTCTACTGAGGGTAAAGACAATGCCTGCGACTAACATTCAGTCGTCCTTATCGCCTTGGAACTTTTCCAGTGATTCTCCCCAGGATCGATTGATACCATCTCACCACAACTAGTGAGAATCCTAACATCCAATTAGATCTATCTTATAGATCCAAAACCCAGGATTTAGGAGGTATCACTTTGATCCTATATGGAGAATCCATGTGATAAGAGGAGATTGACCGAGCGTAGCATAGGAAACTCTTTTCCTATCAAGAGCATGTTGTCTACGTATAATACGAGGATCGCCACCTTACTCTCTACTACCTTTATGTATATACAAGGTTCATCTACTATTTTGATGAAGTCAAACTCTTTGACTACCACATCAAAACAGACGTTCCAACTCCGCGATGCCTGCTTTATCCTATAAAGCAACTTGCACACGTTTTCGCTGCTCCCACTGTCTACGAAGCCCCATGGCTGTGTACTTATAGACGCTCTCTTCTAAATCAATATTTAGAAAAGCAGTCATGACACCCAACCACCAGATATCGTAATCATGGTATGTAGCAATGGTAAGTAGGATCCAGATGGACTTAAGCACAGCCTCTGGAAAAGGTTTCATCATTATCCACGCCTGGTCGATGACGAAAACCATTAACAAGTCTAGCTTTGAAAGTCTTAACTTTTCCATCTACACCAAGTAATCTTCTCAAGATATATATGCTCCTGATGGGGGTTCAACCCTTCAGATATAGCATCCAAAGTCTATACTTTGTTGGTTTACATGGATTCCATCTCAGATCGCTAAGCATCCAGCCATTCTTATAGAGTCCCCACTCTTGATGGCATGCTTGAAACTAGTTGGGTCATCATCTCATGATGCAATCCTCGCTCTCACTGTCATCGAGAAACCGAAGTATCTCTCAGGCGGATGAGGAACCCTGCTAGATCGGCGGAGAGGCTGAGGTTCGTCAGAATCTATTGAACTCTTTGGTTTTACCAAATCATCTGCTGTAGTTTGTATAGCTGGAACTCCTTCCAGTTCTATCTCATGACCACTAATTTCTTCATAAGAAATTCCCTTTCACAAAGGTGGTATGTTGAGAAACAAAACATATTTTGTTCCTCTGTTAGGTAGAAGATATTCCCTTGCGAATGCTTGGGATATCCAACAAACTTCTACAGAACTGACTTTGCCTCGAGCTTGTCCGGATTTTGCTTTTAGACATAGGCCGGACAACCCCAATTCTTAACAAACTTAAGATATGGGCTCTTCCCATTCCATATCACATATGAAGTGGTAGGCAATGGATTTGATTGGAACCCTATTCAATAGGTATGCAGCTTCTCAAGTGCATAACTCCCAAAAGGAAATAGGAAACTCAGTAGTACACATCATAGAGCGCACCATATCACATAGGGTGTGATTGCTCCGCCCCGATACACCGACATGCTGTTGTGTATACGGAGGAGTAATGCTGAGAGAGAATCCCATTCTCCTTTAGAATAGTCCAGGAATCCCGTGCTCAAGTATTCTCCTCCCTGATCACATCAAAGGACATAATACTTATACCCGTTTTTGATTCTCTACTTCTAACTTACATTCGGTGATTATCTCAAAAGTTTCGGACTTGTGTTTCAACAGGAATATATGTCTGAATATAGAGAGATCTTCAGTGAATGTAATGAAGTATAAAGAACCGGTCAAGGCATATGTAGACTGGGGACCTTTATACATCACTATGTATCAGTCCCAAGAGTTTACTAACTCTTTCTCTGTTTCCAGTAAACGGAGCTATGGTCATCTTATCTTTGTGGCATGACTGGCAAGATTCATAAGATGTAAATTTAAACCGATTTAAATATGTATCTAAATGTAACTTAGCTAGTCGGGTCGCATTGATATGACCTAGTCTACAATGCCTCAAGAAGAATTCGTTTATTTCTGAACTCTTTCTCTCGTGTGTGTTTTGTATACTAAGAGCTGTAGTTTGATTTATAATGTAAATGCTTTTAGATAACGTGCCTGAACCGATCAACTCTTGATATAGGAAATGTTCAAAACATTATCCAACAATACAAAATTATATCCTTTCTTTACTAGTAAAGAGACTGATATGATGTTGTATATCAGATTCGGTATCTAATATAATTCGTTCAGAATCAATGTATTCTGGTAATACAGGGTGATAGTGACCAACAGACTTGGCTGCAACACTTGCACCGTTTTCTGTCTCATGAAACTTATCACCCGTTCTCAGTCCTGTACCTTTTTGTAGCCCATGTAACAAATTACATATGCGGGATCCTGATCCGGTATTTAATACCCAGGACGTAGAGGATACAGAGAAACAGTTCTTTGTAATGAACACACCCGAAGAAGATGCATCAACATGCACTTTCTTCGTTTGGGCGGCATGGGAATCCTGGTATTCCCCTATTTCCTACTCTGTCTTATAACAATTATAAGTTGGAGCAGGACCAACGTTCCCCAGCTCAGTATAACAAGCGGGTTCGGTCATTGCATCCATATTATTATCTTGATTAAGGCGTGACATGGTCGCTACCTGGAGAGAGAGAGAAGAAAACACTCTGCGTGCGCTCTTGCAAGATTAGATTGGTTATATATTTTATCTAATCAGGATGGCTCCCACTGTTTTTATCAAATCCTCCTTCAAACCCTAAAAGGAAAGACTAGCCGGGATTAATTACACTCTACAAGTTCACCAATCTTTCAGCCAGGCCAGTGCCGGTACTTTGAGGGAGGTTCCTCGTGCTTTCGCACGGACCTAATTAAAATAAACCTCGTTTTCCCAGGGGCGTAACCCTGTTGACACCATTCTAGACACCTACTTGATCGGCTAATTGTAAAGTGCAAAACTCTCCCAGGAGTAACAATTACTCGCAGTGGGTATCGGGATCCAACTATCATATAGAAGGTATGCAATCTCATTGCAAATTTCAACACTTGAAAATCCCGATAAAGGTTTTTACCCCTAGCACCTATGACCTTGGCTATGGTCAACAAATCATAAGCACTAGTCAAGTTCTACCCGTCATTTCGTGATTAATTAGACCCACCCACATGACCCTTGGCTAAGGTCAACAAAGTTACATGACTGTCCTAACTAATCATATCATATGCAGTGTAGGAAGACATCACTTAGCTACCGTACACTGTGCCTTGACTATAGTCAACAAACACAGCACGAATACTAAGTACTCTACTTCCTAAAATGACGGAGGGTTGCGGATGGTTTTTAAGAAAACCTTTAACGCTTTGAACTTGATCTCGTTGCAGAATCAAATGGTTTTTAAATGGAGTGTTTTTGAGGCTTTTGCTAGTTTCGCTAAAGAGGTCACACCCGGTGAAGGGATCTCGGCTCTTTCCTCGTCGAATGAGGTGCAGGATATACACAATACCACTATGCAAAGCAAGAACTAGAAAAGCAATCAAAAGACAAACCGAAGGTTGTAGCATCTGCTAGTTATTGGTAAAGAGGTCACTCCCAGTGAAGGGATCTCGGCTCTTTCCTTATCGAATAAGGTGCTGGATGTTCTACAAGGAACGCCACTATGCAAAACAACAACTAGAGCTACCTGATTTTTGAAATTCGATTCCACAACATCTTTTAGGTTTATTTTCTTTCATTAATCTCATTAATGAGTGTCCTATCATTTAAGTCCACCTAAACATCACAGATAAATACAACGTACGCTTATGCCATCCGCATTCGCCTCGATGTCCCGTCTGCACCGTTAGGTTAGATAACTAACGGCAGAGCGGGGCAGGGATAGCGCGGGTGTATAACATAAGCAACGTTTATATAATATATCATATATACTATATACAATATCTATCTGAACACATCACATGATCACATCACAGATAACGCAGCAGAAAACAACATATGAAATATTGGATATATTAGGACGTCCGTATTTTATTTTGAGCCTGCATAAAACATGGATTCCATGGTCGTGATGAATAGCCAATCCCATACCCCTAGACCCCTACGAGAGCGGCAAGCAACCCTACCAATTTTAGAGTTAGGAGACCCGGATTCGACTCCTCGAGATGGTCTTCTACTGGACCCTAGAACCCGGTTACTTGTGCTCCCCTCCTGGGTCTATCCTAATGCGGAAAAGTAAATAATATACAATGGTGACATCATCCTCAGCCCGGAAGTGCCCCAATAAACGAATATTACATACAAGTTTTTTACATGAATGAAAATGAAAAACACTCATCTCACATAAAAAAAACCCCGGCTATTCAAACATGACGATCCAATATAACATATCCAGCAACACATAACATCACATGTCATCAACGTAAGTAAATATGCCCATCCCAATTGTCGTTGACATATAGCAACGAAACCGGCGATATCACACATTACACTTACGGTCGCAGAAAAGAAAGTGTAAAACTACAACAGTTGGAATCCGCAACCTCCTTAGACATCACATGCCTAATTATATGAATTCCTTAGTGTTAGTTATATGTATGCCCTAGAGGCCATTACTGTACATTGGATGTATATTGTAGTGGATGCTGGGACATATATAGGGAGGACTTTCTTGCTCGACATGATAGTATGCTATCTGGTTACTCTTTACCAAAACGTGTACATTGATTGTCTCTTTGTTACATGTTGGTAAAGCCCTTAGGATGTGTACTTGACTACCTGGACTATGATGCGGATCATACTAGTGGGGACATGGTAGTCCATAAGTACATCCTTCAAAGTCCCTAGTCGTGGGTGTATCGAGACAGGGCATCGATATACCAGAGTAGACTAGCGTATACCTTCTCGACCCATACAGATGGGCGATGGATGATCCCATATCCATTGGTGTTTGACATCAGAGATGATCTACGGGTGCTCAGTGGAGACTGGGTACACTGGACGGACTCGCCGAGAACTCCCAAATGGTATTATACCTTACGTCAGATGGCAGTTCTCTGGTGACACTGGTACAGAGTAGTCTGTTGACCCGAGATCGTCATAGAGTCTTGTGTGATTCCCACTGTGCTTTGATTTCCACCTTACCACGTCCAAGAGGGTGTGCAAAACGGTGGTTTTTGGATACAGTCCCGAATCACATGGAGGCAATGAGCGATAGGAGGGGATTCGTCTCTCCCGGTATAGGGAGTTGATGTTGCGCTGTATTCGATTGGCTATAACTGGAAATCCCTGGCCAGGGTTGCTGAGATTTACCGGTAAGTGTTACCAGTAGTTTCTCGAATTGTTATAGACCTCATATCGACACGACTTATCGAGCTATTGGGGTATGACGTTTACCACCCCTTGGCAAGATATGCGACATATCAGACGATTAGACCGGACTGTACGGTGAGTGTTACTGGTTGGATTCACAGGAGTGTGAACGGGCTTGCTCGTCGATCTTCTGATCGCTCAATACCCGAGTGGCCGTTACGTTTAGCAGACCGCTTGCGGCTTGTTGGTGTTTGATATGATCATCATCTGCTGCCCGTGTATTGACGAGTCTTTAGAGTCCTACACAGAGGTTTCCTGGCTCAAGCGAAACGAAATAGGACCGCATATGAGATATGTGCGGGACCGAGAATAATGCGTGTATGTGATACCGTATTTCATTCTCGCGATGAATGTGTCGAATGGTTGTATGCGATATAACCTAGTTATCGAATCAAGGATTGATTCGATAAGCCGATACATTGGATATTAGTCGGTTATATGCGATATGACCGGATCGTTAAATCAAGTGTTGATTTGATGATTTAATGCATAATTATATATTTGATATATTACTTTGCATTAACTAGTATTGGTTCACTTTAAATGGATTTTCTCACTTGAAGTTCACAAGTTGTATATGTGATATACTTTTGTGCACTTGTTTGTATCATGTTTGATGATACATGCATACTTGGTTAAGTGTATGATTAAACCATGGTTGTGTAATGGTTAGGGTTTTGATTTACTTATTCATTTATTTATTTTGTTTATTTATTTTTGCAAAATAAAAGAATGGAGGCTTTCTTTGTTTGCTAGTTGAAGCTTCATGAAGTTTTGACTAAGTGACCATTTTTGTTTTCATGCTTAACCCTAACCATTCCACTTAACCCTAGTTCATTCTCTACACTTGACCATGGTTGCTATATGATAAGTATTCCTTTTATTTTCTATTTTTGATAATAATTATCATAATATTATCTTCTTCTTCTTCTTCTTCAAGATGAAGAAGTTTGCTACCAACAATGGCAACTTGAGAAAAAGAGTGAGAAATCCAATTCTAAAGTGAACCCACTTCCTATTTCTTCATCCTCTACCTCTTGCCAAGTAGTATAGGGTGTTTTCTTCATAAGTTTCATGACTTGGTGAAGTGGGAGCTTGATCTTGTGATGCCTCGACGAAGATCCTCTTCGGCATCGAAGTCGACGACCTAGCCCGCCCATTTCTCTGATGAAGCCGACGCTAGAGCCCGGGATCCGATGATCGCAGCGAGGGGACTTCATCACGGAGCTATGGAGGTGGAGGACCGGATCTACAAAGGTTGTATTTCCGTTCACTTAGTACTAAAGTAGTTTAGTAGCTTGTTGTTTCTCCTAAAATCTAGTTAACGATCCGTATTAGGATTTCTCGGCACTTGTAAAATTTGAAATTGGCATGGTTGATACCTTGTGAGACCTCATTAGAGTGCCTAGGAACCCTACAGTGGTATCAGAGCCAAGCTAGAGCCTTAGGCGATGCGTAGACGATGTTAGAAACCCGATCGAACCCGAAACCACAATTTTTCACCCTCTCCGGACTTTTTTACAAAACTGGGTTTTTTCCGGATTAAAAATTCTTAAAAAATTCAGCAGGAAATTCTAAGAATTAAGGTGCAAAAATGACCAAACGATATGATTAAAGCGCGGCGGAACCGCGGCATAAGCATGGCTTATGCGGCGGTTCCGCGGCCAAAATATCTCTTCTTGAAACACTGTTTGCACAGTAATGTCTTATTTTGTTTGCTTTATTTTCTGGGAATTTTTAATATTTATTTAAGAGTTGAATATTCTGGGTTGTATTGGGAGTTCGTAGATTCGACCGGATTGTCGAAATTTTGTCTATGTGTTTTTCGGATAATTTTGAATATGTTAAAAAGTTCGACCGGATATAAATACCCAATTTTTCCCCTGTCGGGAAATTTTCAAGTGTTGGATTTTTCCGTGGTTTAAAGACGTTCTAAGTAGTGCAAGTAACACGATGGACCCTCTAGAAGACAACAAACCTTAACTCTATTATGTGACCGTCTTGAACTGCCCTTTGAACCTTCGGGTTTGGGGCGGTACGGCGTGCCACATGTGAGGCGTTGGCTTGACCCTTCTACGGCTGGACCGTTGGTACTGAGGCATGAACTGGATGTTTTTTTAAACCTATTTCATGTGTTGATTTGTTTCGGAAAAAATTGGGTGTTTGAATGTTCGATCGAAAAGTTTAACATTTTCTATTTATCTGGAATGGGATACAATAATTGGAATTCACAAGTAGTTATGAGATAACTGAATGAATGTTATAAATCTAGCGGTTTAGTCTCACTTGATCGGTTGCCACGGAATTTTGATGCGATCAAAAGTCCGTCGCAATCACGTAGCGTACGCGGATACTCGCCGGGTAAACTTAATAGACAGCCTCACTCCATAGCCCCGACCAAGTGACTGTAGGAGAACCCCGTCGCCGAAAGCATCCATTCGGGTGCTCATGGCAGCGGTGTTCCGCCTTAGTGCACTTCGTCGACGGCATCGGGGGTGCGGCTGCCTACTAAAGTTTGCGACGAGCATTCGATCATGATGTCGGGAATCTTGTTGAATTACCCGACTAGATATTGAAAAGTGTTTTCGATAAAGAGACTAAAATGCGGGGTTTATAATTGTTAGGCATGCGATGTCTAAGGAATTCATTTGGTCAGGCATGCGATGTCTGAGGAGGTTGCGGATTCCAACTGTTGTAGTTTTACACTTTCTTTTCTGTGACCGTAAGTGTAATATGTGATATCGCCGGTTTCGTTGCTATATGTCAACGACAATTGGGATACGCATGTTTACTTACGTTGATGACATGTGATGTTATGAGTTGCTGGATATGTTATATTGGATCGTCGTGTTTGAATAGCCGGGGGGTTTTTATGTGAGATGAGTGTTTTTCATTTTTATTCATGTAATAACTTGTATGTAATATTCTTTTATTGAGGCACTTCCAGGTTGCGGAAGAAGTCACCTTTGTACATTATTTACTTTTCCGCACTAGGATAGACCCAAGGAGGGGAGCACAAGTAATCGGGTTCTAGAGTCCAGTGGGAGACCAATTCGAGGAGTCGAGTCCGGGTCTCCTAACTCTGGAATTGGTAGGGTTGCTTGCCGCTCTCGTAGGGGTCTAGGGGTATGGGTTTGGCTATTCATCGCGACCGTGGAATCCGTGTTTTATACTGGCTCGTATTGAAAACACGGACGTCCTAGTATATCCAATATTTCATATGATTCTTCTGCTGCAATATCTGTGATGTGATCATTTTATGTTCTGTGATGGATACTTTATATAGTATATATGATATATTATATAGACGTTACTTATGTTTTACATCCGCGCTAGCCCTGCCCCGCTCTGCCGTTAGTCACCTAACCTAACGGTGCACGAGGGGACATCGAGGCGAATGCGGATGACATAAGTGTACGTCGTATTTATCTGTGATGTTTAGGTACTTTAAATGATGGGACTTCATTAATGTGATTAATGAAAGAAAAGAAACCTAAGATGTTGTGGAATCGAATTTCAAAATAAAACTGGTAGTTACAGTTCTTGCTTTGCACAGCGGTATATATGATATATCCTGCACCTTATTCGATAAGGAAAGGACCGAGATCCCTTCACCGGGAGTGACTCCTTTAGCAATAACTGGCAGATGCTACACACTCGGTTTGTCTTTTGATTGCTTTTAAGAGTTCTGCTTTGCACAGTGATATATATGATATATCCCGCACCTCATTCGACGAGGAAAGGACCGACGATCCCTTCACCGGGAGTGACTCCTTTAGCAAAACTAGAAAAGCCTCAAAAGCACTCCATTTTTAAAATCATTTGATTCTACAACGATATCAAGTTCATTACGCAATAGGTTTTCAGAAAACCTGTCGTAGCCCTCCGCCATTTCAGATAAGTAGTAGTTAGTATTCGTGCTACGTTTGTTGGCCTGTGTCAAGGCGTAGTGTGCGGTAGCTAACTGGTATTTATCTGCTTATGCATATGATGCAGATTGGATTAGGGTAGTCATGCGACTTTGTTGGCCTGCGTCAAGGGTCGTACGGGTGGGTTTAATTCAATCAGGAAATGACGGGTTGAACTTGACTAGCGCACTATGGTTTGTTGACCTGCGTCAAGGTCATAGGACGCTAGGGGAAAAATTATCGGGAATTTCAAGTGTTGAAATTTGCAATGAGATTGCATACCTTCTATGAGATAGTTGGATCCCGATACCCACTGCGAGTAATTGTTACTTCTGGGAGAGTTTTACACATTACAATTAGCCGATCAAGTAGGTGTCTAGAAAGGTGTCAACGAGGTTACGTCTCTGGGAAAACGAGGTTTACATTAATTAGGTTCATGCGAAAGCACGGGGGACCTCCCTCAAAGTACCGACACTGGCCTGGCTGAAAGATTGGCGAACTTGTAGTGTGTAATTAATCCCAGCTAGTCTTTCCTTTTAGGGTTTGAAGGAAGATTTGATAAAAACAGTGGGAGCCATCCTGATTAGATAAAATAATAAGCAATCTATTCTTGCAAGAGCGCACGCTGAGTGTTTTCTTCTCTCTCTCTCTCCAGGTAGCGACCATATCACGCCTTAATCAAGATAATAATACGGAATATTGACCGAACCAGCTTGTTTTACTGAGCTGGGGAACGTTGGTCCCGCTCTAACTTATAATTGTTATAAGACAAAGCAGGAAATTGGGGATTACCAGAATTCCCATGCCGCCCAAACGAAGAAAGTGCATATGATGCATCATCTTCGGGTGTGTTCATTATACAGAACTGTTTCTCAGTATTCTTTACGTCCTGAATATGAGATATCGGATCAGGATCCCGCATATGTAATTTGTTACATGGGCTACAGATAGGTAAAGAACTGAGAACGGGTGATAAGTTTCATGAGACAGAAAATGGGGCAAGTGTTGCAGCCAAGTCTGTTGGTCACCGTCACCCTGTATTACCAATACATTGATTCTAAACGAATGTTATTAGATACCGAACCTGATATACAAAATCATATCAGTCTCTTTATTAGTAAAGAAATGATAAAATTCTATATTGTTGGATAATGTTTTGAACATTTCCTATATCAAAAGTTGATCGGTTCAGGCACGTTATCTAAAAGCATTGATGTTCTAAATCAAACTACAGTTCTTAGTATACAGAACACACACAAGAGGAAGAGTTCAGAAATGAACGAATTCTTCTTGAGGTATTATAGACTAGGTCATATCAAATGCGACCCGACTAGCTGAAGTTACATATAGATGCATATTTAAATCGGTTTGAATTTACATCTTGTGAAACTTGCCAGTCATGTCACAGAGATAAGATGACCATAGCTCTGTTTATTGGAAGTAGAGAAAGAGTTAGTGAACTCTTGGGATGATACATGTTGATGTATGTAGGTCCCCTGTCTACAAATGCCAGGACCGGTTCTTTGTACTTCATTACATTCTCTGATGATCTTTCGAGATTCAGACCTATGTTCCTGTTGAAACACAAGTCCGAATCTTTTGAGATATTCACAGAATATAAATTAGAAGTAGAGAACCAAAATACGGGTATAAGTATTATGTCCTATCATGAGATCAGGGAGGAGAATACTTGTGCATGGAATTCCTGGACTATTCTAAAGGAGAATGAGATTCTCTCTCAGCATTACTCCTCCGTATACACCATAGCACGATGGTATATCGGGGCGGAGCAATCACACCCTATATGATAAGGTGCACTCTATGATGAGTAATACTGAGTTACCTATTTCCTTTTAAGGGGTTATGCACTTGAGAAGCTGCATACCTATTGAATTAGGTTCAAATCAAATCAGTTGCCTACCACTTCATATATGATATGGGAAGGGAAGAGCTCATGTCTTAAGTTAGTTAAGATTTGGGGTTAACCGGCCTATGTCTAGAAGCAAAATCCGGACAAGCTCGAGGCAAGATCTGTTATGTAGAACTGGAATGGTTCCAGCTATACAAACTACAGCAGATGATTTGATATAACCAAAGAATTAAATAGTTACCAACGAACCTCATCCTCTCCGCCGATCTAGTAGGGTTCCTCACCCACCTGAGAGTTACTTCGGTTTCTCTATGACAGTAGGAGCGAGGATTGCATCATGAGATGATGACCCAACTAGTTTCGAGCAGGCCATCGAGAGTGGGGACTCTGTAAGAATGGCTGGATGCTTAGCGATCTGAGATGGAATCCATGTACACTAGCAAAGTATGGACTTTGGCTGCTAAATCTGAAGGGTTAAATCCCCATCAGGAGCAAGTATATCTTGAGAAGATTACTTGGTGTAGATGGAAAAGTTGAGACTTTCAAAGCTAGACTTGTTAAAGGTTTTCGTCATCAACCAGGCGTGGATAATGATGAAACCTTTTCTGGGGCCTATGCTTAAGTCCATCCAGATCCTACTTGCCACGGCTACATACTATGACTACGATATCTGGTGGTTGGGTGTCATGACAGCTTTTCTAAATGATGTTTTAGAAGAGGGCGTCTATAAGTACACAACCAGAGGGCTTCGTAGACAGTGGGAGCAGCGGAAACGTGTACAAGATGCTTTATAAGATAAAGCAAGCATCGCGGAGTTGGAACGTCTGTTTTGATGAAGTGGTCAAAGAGTTTGACATCATCAAAATGGTAGATGAACCTTGTATAAACAAAAAGGTAGTAGGGAGTATGGTGACGATCCTCGTAGAGTACGTGGATAACATACTCTTGATAGGGAAGGAGTTTCCTATGCTACGCTCGATCAATCTCTGCTTATCATAATGATTCTCCATATTGGATCAAAATGATACCTCCTAAATCCTGGATTTTGGATCTATGAGATAGATCTAATTGGATATTAGGATACTCACTAGTTGTAGTGAGATGGTATCAATCGATCCTGGGGAGAATCACTGGAAGGGTTCCAGGGTGATAAGGACGACTGAAAGTCAGTCACAGGCATTGTCTTTACCCTCAGCAAAGGGACGGTATGTTGGAAGAGTTCCAAGCTAGATACCGTGGCTAACTAGATGATAAAGGTAGGGTACATCGCTACTTAAGATGCTACTAAAGAGGCTGTTTGGGTGTATATTGGTTCATGAGATGAACTACGTTCCTACCATTGTGAGACAATGGAGTTGTGGCTTATGGCAAGGAACGTCGGTCCCATCAGTGATCCAGACAAATTCTAAGGCAGTATCACCTGATCATGGAGATGGCTAATCTCCAAGGTGATCGAGGTTAGGAGATTAGACCCAGAGGACAACACGGCGAATCCACTCACAAAGGCCTTTTCCCAGAGAGAGACTTTTATGGGATGGTTGAGTATGAGATACTACAACCACTGCTATCAGATAGCCCTAGTGCAAGTGGGTGATTGTTAGTTATATGTATGCCCTAGAGGCCATTACTGTACATTGTATGTATATTGTAGTGGATGCTGGGACATATATAGGGAGGACTTTCTTGCTCGACATGATAGTATGCTATCTGGTTACTCTTTACCAAAACGTGTACATTGATTGTCTCTCTGTTACATGTTGGTAAAGCCCTTAGGATGTGTACTTGACTACCTGGACTATGATGCGGATCATACTAGTGGGGACATGGTAGTCCATAAGTACATCCTTCAAAGTCCCTAGTCGTGGGTGTATCGAGACAGGGCATCGATATACCAGAGTAGACAAGCGTATACCTTCTCGACCCATACAGATGGGCGATGGATGATCCCATATCCATTGGTGTTTGACATCAGAGATGATATACGGGTGCTCAGTGGAGACTGGGTACACTGGACGGACTCGCCGAGAACTCCCAGATGGTATTATACCTTACGTCAGATGGCAGTTCTCTGGTGACACTGGTACAGAGTAGTCTGTTGACCCGAGATCGTCATAGAGTCTTGTGTGATTCCCACTGTGCTTTGATTTCCACCTTACCACGTCCAAGAGGGCATGCAAAACGGTGGTTTTTGGGTACAGTCCCGAATCACATGGAGGCAATGAGCGATAGGAGGGGATTCGTCTCTCCCGGTATAGGGAGTTGATGTTGTGCTGTGTTCGATTGGCTATAACCGGAAATCCCTAGCCAGGGTTGCTGAGGTTTACCGGTAAGTGTTACCAGTAGTTTCTCGAATTGTTATAGACCTCATATCGACACGACTTATCGAGTTATTAGGGTTTGACGTTTACCACCCCTAGGCAAGATATGCGACATATCGGACGATCAGACCGGACTGTACGGTGAGTGTTACTGGTTGGATTCACAGGAGTGTGAGCGGGCTTGCTCGTCGATCTTCCGATCGCTCAATACCCGGGTGGCCGTTACGTTTAGCAGACCGCTTGCGGCTTGTGGGTGTTTGATATGATCATCATCTCCTGCCGGCGTATTGACGAGTCTTTAGAGTCCTACTCAGAGGTTTCCTGGCTCAAGCGAAACGAAATAGGAGCGCATATGAGATATGTGCGGGACCGAGAATAATGCGTGTATATGATACTGTATTTCTTTCTCGCGATGAATGTGTCGAATGGTTGTATGCGATATAACCTAGTTATCGAATCAAGGATTGATTCGATAAGCCGATACATTGGATATTAGTCGGTTATATGCGATATGACCGGATCGTTAAATCAAGTGTTGATTTGATGATTTAATGCATAATTATATATTTGATATATTACTTTGCATTAACTAGTATTGGTTCACTTTAAATGGATTTTCTCACTTGAAGTTCACAAGTTGTATATGTGATATACTTTTGTGCACTTGTTTGTATCATGTTTGATGATACATGCATACTTGGTTAAGTGTATGATTAAACCATGGTTGTATAATGGTTAGGGTTTTGATTTACTTATTCATTTATTTATTTTGTTTGTTTATTTTTGCAAAATAAAAGAATGGAGGCTTTCTTTGTTTGCTAGTTGAAGCTTCATGAAGCTTTGACTAAGTGACCATTTTTGTTTTCATGCTTAACCCTAACCATTCCACTTAACCCTAGTTCATTCTCTACACTTGACCATGGTTTCTATATGATAAGTATTCCTTTTATTTTCTATTTTTGATAATACTTATCATAATATTATCTTTTCTTCTTTTTCTTCAAGATGAAGAAGCTTGCTACCAACAATGGCAACTTGAGAAAAAGAGTGAGAAATCCAATTCTAAAGTGAACCCACTTCCTATTTCTTCATCCTCTACCTCTTGCCAAGTAGTATAGGGTGTTTTTTTCACAAGTTTCATGACTTGGTGAAGTGGGAGCTTGATCTTGTGATGCCTCGACGTAGATCATCTTCGACATCGAAGTCGACGACCTAGCCCGCCCATTTCTCCGATGAAGCCGATGCTAGAGCCCGGGATCCGATGGTCGCAGTGAGGGGACTTCATCACGGAGCTATGGAGGTGGAGGACCGGATCTACAAAGGTTGTATTTCCGTTCACTTAGCACTAAAGTAGTTTAGTAGCTTGTTGTTTCGCCTAAAATCTAGTTAACGATCCGTATTAGGGTTTCTCGGTACTTGTAAAATTTGAAATTGGCATGGTTGATGCCTTGTGAGACCTCATTAGAGTGCCTAGGAACCCTACACTTAGACATTGCATGCCTAACAATTATAAACCCCGCATTTTAGTCTCATCATCGAAAACTCTTTTCAATATCAAGTCGGGCGATTCAACAAGATTCCCAACATCCTGATCGAATGCTCGTCGCAAACTTTAGTAGACGGCCGCACCCCCAGATGCCGTCGATGAAGTGCACTAAGGTGGAACACCGCTGCCGCGAGCACCCGAACGGATGCTTTTGGCGACGGGGTTCTCCTATAGTCACTTGGTCGGGGCTATGGGGCGTGGCTGTCTATTAAGTTTACCAACGAGTATCCGCGTACACTACGTGATTGTGACGGACTTTTGATCGCATCAAAATCCGGTGGCAACCAATCATTTGAGACTGAAGTGCTAGATTTATAACATTCAAATCAGTTATCTCATAACAATTTGTGGATTCTAAATATTGTATCACATTCCAGATAAATAGACAATGTTAAACTTTCCGATCGAATAATCAAACACCCAAGTTTTCCCAAATAGCTCAAACTTGAAATAAGTTTAAAAACATCCATTTCATGCCACAGTACCAACGGTCCAGCCATAGAAGGGTCAAGCCAACGCCTCACATGTGGCACGCCGTACGGCCTCAAACCCTACGGTTTAAAAGGCAGTTCAAGACGGTCACATAATCGAGTTAAGGTTTGTTGTCTTCTAGAGGGTCCATCAAGTAACTTGCACGATTTAGAATGTTCTTAAACTACGGAAAAATCCAACACTTGGAAATTTTCCGGCAGGGGAAAAAGTGAGTTATTGATATCCGGTCGAACTTTTTACCACGATCTAAAAATTACCCGGATAAACTAAACAAAGTTAAATTATCCAATCGAATCAACGAGTCCCCAATACAACCCTAAGAAAACTCAACACTTGAGTGGAATTAAAAAATTCCCAGAAAAAATTGACAAGAAAGGACCTAAGAATAAATATATGAAGTATGAGGGACTAAGTCAAAATTTGGGCCGCGGAACCGCCGCCAAACCTTTGGTGTTAGTTATATGTATGCCCTAGAGGCCATTACTATACATAGGATCTATATTGTAGTGGATGCTTGGACATATATAGGGATGACTTTCTTGCTCGATATGATAGTATGCTATCTGGTTACTCTTTACCTTAACGTGTACCCTGATTGTCTCTCTGTTACATGTTGGTAAAGCACTTAGGAAGTGTACTTGACTACCTGGACTATGATGCGGATCATACTAGTGGGGACATGGTAGTCCATAAGTACATCCTTCAAAGTCCCTAGTCGTGGGTGTATCGAGACGGGGCATCGATATACCAGAGTAGACTAGCGTGTAGCTTCTCGACCCATATAGATGGGCGATGGATGATCCCATATCCATTGGTGTTTGAAATCAGAGATCATATACGGGTGCTCAGTGGAGACTGGGTACACTGGACGGACTCGCCGAGAACTCCCAGATGGTATTATACCTTACGTCAGATGGCAGTTCTCTGGTGACACTGGTGCAGGTTAGTCTATAGACCCGAGATCGTCATAGAGTCTTGTGTGATTCCCACTGTGCTTTGATTTCCATTATACCACATCCAAGAGGGCGTGCAAAAAGGTGGCTTTTGGGTACAGTCCCGAATCACATGGAGGCAATGAGCGATAGGAGGGGTTTCGTCTCTCCCGGTACAGGGAGTTGATGTTGCGCAGTGTTCGATTGGCTATAACAGGAAGTCCTTGGCCAAGGCAGCTTTAGGGATTTACTGGTAAGTATTACCAGTAGTTTCTCGACCCGTTATGAGACTCATATCGACACGACTTATCGAGTTATTGGGGTCTGACGTTTACCACCCCTAGACAAGATATGCGACATATCAGACGAACAGACCGGACTGTACGGTAGTGTTACTCATTGGATTCACTGGAGTGTGAGCGGGCTTGCTCGTTGATCTTCTGATCGCTCAATACCCGGGTGGCCGTTATGTTTAGCAGACCGCTTGCGGCTTGTGGGTGTTTGATATGATCATCACCTGCTACCGGCGTATTGACGAGTCTTTAGAGTCCTACACAGGGGTTTCCTGGCTCAAGCGAAACGAAATAGGAGCGCATATGAGATGTGTGCGGGACCGAGAATAATACCAGTATGTGATACTGTATTCTATTCTCGCGATTTGTGAGATTGATCGTTTATATGCGATATAGCCGGGTGATCGGATCAAGTGTAGATTCGATAAGTTGTTACTATTGATATTAGTTGGTTATATGCGATATGACCGGATCGTTAAATCAAGTGTTGATTTAATGATTTAATGTATAATTATATATTTGATATATTACTTTACATTAACTAGTATTGGTTCACTTGATTTTCTCACTTGAAAGTGTACATTGTTTATATGTGATATATGCAACTGTACATGTTTGTATCATGCTTGATGATACAAACAAGTTGTGTGTATGAGACTTGAACCATATCAAGGTTGGATTAGGGTTTACTATTTAACTTAACAAATAACAAAAGAGAGTGACTTTGGTCAAAGTTATCAAGCTTCATGAAGCTTGATGAACATTGACAAAGTCAACTCTTTTGTCATTTGTTCAAGATATTAGCTAACCCAACCCTTAACCCTATGCTATGGTTAATTCTCTACATGAGTTAAGCATGATGGCTTAACTCAACCATGGTGCCATCATATATTGGATAAGTTTCACTTTGGATATTATTCATAGGATTCTTTGCTTCTTCTTCTTCTTCATCAAGCTTGAAAAAGCTTGCTAGCTCCAATGGCATCATTAGAAAAAGAGTGAGAAATCCAATTCTAAAGTGAACCCACTTCCTATTTCTTCATCCTCTACCACTTGCCATGTAGTATAGGGTGTTCTCTTCACAAAGTTTTCTACCGAGTGAAGGAATAGTTTGAGTTTGAGTCTTCCCGACGTAGATCATCTTCGGCCTCAATATCAATGTCCTAGCCCGATCATTTCTCCGACGAAACCATTTCTAGAGTCTGGGATCCGATGATCGCGGCGGAGGGACGTCAACACAGAGCTAAAGAAGTGGTGGACCAGATCTACAAAGGTTATAATCCCTTTCACTTAGTAGCAAAGTCGTTTGCTTGCTTGCTTTTTGCCTTAACATCTAGTTAACGATCTAGTTTAGGGTTTCCAGGCACCGGAAAATTTTTGTTTGGCATGGTTGATGCCTTGTGGAACCTCTTGAGTGTGCCTAGGAACCCTACAGTGGTATCAGAGCCTAGCTAGTGTTAGTTATATGTATGCCCTAGAGGCCATTACTGTACATACGATGTATATTGTAGTGGATGCTAGGACATATATAGGGAGGACTTTCTTGCTCGACATGATAGTATGCTATCTGGTTGTAGTTTATCTTAACATGTATTCTGATTGTCTCTATATTACATGTTGATAAAGCCCCTAGGATATGTACTCGACTACTGGGACTATGATGAGATCATACTAGTGGGGCCATGGTAGTCGACGAGTACATCCTATAACTGTTCCTAGTCGAGGGTGTATCGAGACAGGGCATCGATACACCAGAGTAGACTAGCGTATACGCATCTTGACCTATATGATGGGCGATGGATGATCCCATATCCATCAGTGTTTGACATCAAGGATGGTGTACGGGTGCTCAGTGGAGACTGGGTACACTGGACGGACTCGCCGAGAACTCCCAGATGGTATTATACCACATGTCAGATGGCAGTTCTCCGGTGACCCTGGTACAGAGTAGTCTGTTGACCCGAGATCGTCATAGAGTCTTGTGTGATTCCCACTGTGCTTTGATTTCCATCATACCACGTCCAAGAGGGCGTGCAAAAAGGTGGCTTTTGGGTACAGTCCCGAATCACATGGAGGCAATGAGCGATAGGAGGGGATTCGTCTCTCCCGGTATAGGGAGTTGATGTTGTGCTGTGTTCAATTGGCTATAACCGGAAATCCCTGGCCAGGGTTGCTGAGATTTACTGGTAAGTGTTATCAGTAGTTTCTCGAACTGTTATAGACCTCATATCGACACGACTTATCGAGCTACTGGGGTCTGACGTTTACCACCCCTAGGCGAGATATGCAACATATCAGACGACGAGACCGGACTGTACGGGAGTGTTACTGTTTGGATTCACAGGAGAATGTACAGGCTTGCTTGTTGATCTTCTGAGCGCTCAATACCTAGGTAGCTGTTAAGTTTAGCTGACTGCTTGCAGCTTGTGGGTGTTTGATATGATCATCACCTACTGCCGGCGTATTGACGATTCTTTAGAGTCCTACACAAAGGTTTCTTGACTCAGGAAAAATGGAGTAGGAGCACATATGTGATATGTGCGGGACCGAGGATAATACGATATGAGATACCGTATTCTATTCTCACGATATTTGATATCAACCGGGTCATCGGATCAAGTGTTGATTCGATGAATCGGTACAGATAAATATTAGTCGGTTATATGCGATATAGCCGGATTGTCGAATCAAGTGTTGATTCTATAATTTAATGTATAATAATATATATGATATATTAAATGACATTAACTAATATTAGCTCGCTAAAAGATTCTTTTTCTCACTCGGATAATACATTGATATATATGCGATATATGTTAATTGTATTATTTTATTTGGTTACAATAAATATTATATATGTGATATATAATATTGTAACATGATATGATAAATAATGCAACATGTTTAGTAGAGATTAAACAAGATTAGGGTTTGATTTGGGTTAATGCTTTCTAGATGATTCTAGAAGGTTTAGTTTTGTTTTGTGAAAGATATTTTGTTATGACTCATCCTTAACCTAACCCAAACCCTACACCCTTGGTTAAATCTCTACAATGGTTTGGTTAACCATGGTTGCATAATTCATCATTATCTTCTTTGCATTATTCATCACAAAAGAGAATTCCATTATTGTTCATCTTCTTCCTTCATTCTCTTCATGAAAAAGCTTACTAGTTTTTCTAAAGTGATGAATAAATATGAGAAAAAGATAAATAAAGAGAGCAAAAATCCTACTTCATCATCCTCATCTTCCCTTGCCATTTAGATGAGGGTGTTCACATCATTTCATGAGTGTTAGCTTGTGTTAACGGAACTTCAAGGTAGATCATCTTAGTATCGAAGTTCGGAAGCAAAGGTTGCATCTTTCTCTTCGTGGAACCTCTCAAGAGTCCGGATCCCGATGATCGCAGCGAAGGGACCACAACACGGAGCATATGAAGTGAAGGACCGGATCTACAACGGTTGTAATCCCTCTCACTTAGTGTTAAAGTGCTTAGCATGTTAGTTTTCGCCTAATCTCTAGTTTAAAGATCCGTATTCGGGTTGTTCGGCACGGCTAATTTTTTAATCGGGCATGGTTGATGCCTCGTAGACCATTGTGCGCGTGTCTAGCAACCCTATAGCTAGAGCATTAGGCGATTTGTTAACGAAGTTAAAACTCCGAACGAACCTGAATACGACATTTCAAACCCCTCTCTGTACATTTTTTAAAATCTGGGAATTTTCCAAATTAAAAATGCTTAAAAAATTCAGCATGTTTTTCTAAGAATTACCATGAAAAACGAACCCCTAAGTCCTCTATATGGCCGTGGAACCGCGGCAATACCCCCCTTTAGCGGCGGTTCCGCGGCAGTATAATGGAATTAGCGACGGTTGTTTTCACAATAATTCATAACTCTGTTGTTTCTATTTTCTGGGCATTTTTAATACTGACTCAAGAGTTGAGTATTTTGGGGTTTATTTTGTTGTCGTTGTTTCGATCGGAATTTTTAATTTCGTTGGGTTTTCCGGATATTTAGAATATGTTGAAAAGTTCGACCGGATATAAATACCCAATTTTTCCCCTGTCGGGAAATTTCCAAGTGTTGGATTTTTCCGTGGTTTAAAGACGTTCTAAGTAGTGCAAGTAAATCGATGGACTCTCTAGAAGACAACAAACCTTAACTCGATTATGTGACCGTCTTGAACTGCCCTTTGAACCTTCGGGTTTGGGGCAGTACGGCATGCCACATGTGAGGCGTTGGCTTGACCCTTCTACGGCTGGACCGTTGGTACTGAGGCATGAACTGGATGTTTTTGAACTTATTTCAAGAGTTGAGCTGTTTCGGGAAAACTTGGGTGTTTGATAGTTCAATCGGAAAGTTTAACATTTTCTATTTATCTGGAATGTCATACAACATTTGGAATCCACAAGTAGTTATGAGATAACTGATTTGGATGTTATAAACATAGCACTTTAGTCTCATTTGATCGGTTGCCACGGAATTTTGATGCGATCAAAAGTCCGTCGCAGTCACGCAGCGTACGCGGATACTCGCCGGTAAACTTAATAGACAGCCTCACCCCTTAGCCCCGACCAAGTGACTGTAGGAGAACCCCGTCGCCGAAAGCATCCGTTCGGGTGCTCGTGGTAGCGGTGTTCCGCCTTGGTGCACTTCGTCGACGGTATCGGGGGTGCGGCCGCCTACTAAAGTTTGCGACGAGCATTCGATCAGGTTATCGGGAATCTTATTGAATTGCCCGACTAAATATTGAAAAGTGTTTTTGATATAGAGACTAAAATGCGGGGTGTATAATTGTTAGGCATGTGATGTCTAAAGGGGTTGCGGATTCCAACTGTTGTAGTTTTACACTTTCTTTTCTGCGACCGTAAGTGTAATATGTGATATCACCGGTTTCGTTGCTATATGTCAACGACAATTGGGATACGCATGTTTACTTACGTTGATGACATGTGATGTTATGTGTTGCTGGATATGTTATATTGGATCGTAGCGTTGTGAATAGCCGGGGTTTTTTATGTGAGATGAGTGTTTTTCATTTTCATTCATGTAAAAACTTGTATGTAATATTCTTTTATTGGGGCACTTCCAGGTAGCGGAAGATGTCACCCATTGTATATTATTTATTTTTCCGCACTAGGATAGACCCAGGGAGGAGGGCACAAGTAACCGGGTTCTGGAGTCCAGTGGGAGACCAACTCGAGGAGTCGAGTCCGGGTCTCCTAACTCTAGAATTGGTAGGGTTGCTTGTCGCTCTCGTAGGGGTCTAGGGGTGTGGGTTAGGCTATTCATCGCGACCGTGGAATCCGTGTTTTATACTGGCTCGTATTGAAAACACGGACGTCCTAGTATATCCAATATTTCATATGATTCTTCTGCTGCGATATCTGTGATGTGATCATGAGATGTTCTGTGATAAATACTATATATAGTATATATGATATATTATATAGACGTTACTTATGTTTTGCACTCGCGCTAGCCCTGCCCCGCTCTGTCGTTAGTTACCTAACCTAACGGTGCATGAGGGGACATCGAGGCGAATGCGGATGGCATAAGTGTACGTCGTATTTATCTGTGATGTTTAGGTGTTTTAAATGATGGGACTTCATTAATGTGATTAATGAAAGAAAAGAAACCTAAAGATGTTGTGGAATCGAATTTTCAAAAACAGGTAGCTACAGTTCTTGCTTTGCATCGCGGTGTTCCTTGTAGAACATCCTGCAACTTATTCGATAAGGAAAGGACCGAGATCCCTTCACCGGGAGTGACTCCTTTAGCAATAACTGGCAGATGCTACAACCCTCGGTTTATCTTTTGATTGCTCCTATAGTTCTTGCTTTGCACAGTGATATATATGATATATCCCGCACCTCATTCGACGAGGAAAGGGCCGACGATCCTTTCACCGGGAGTGACCCCTTTAGCAAAACTAGAAAAGCCTCAAAAACACTCCATTTTAAAAATCATTTGATTCTACAACGATATCAAGTTCATTACGAAAAAAGTTTTCTAAAAAACCTTTCGTAGCCCTCCGTCATTTTAGATAAGTACTGGTTAGTATTCGTGCTGCGTTTGTTGACCTCTGTCAAGGCGTAGTGTGCGGTAGCTGATTAGTGCTTATCTGTATAAGCATATGATGTGATTGATTTAGGGTAGTCGTGCGACCTTGTTGACCTCTGTAAAGGATCGTGCGGGTGGGTTTACTTCAATCAGGAAATGACGGGTTGAACTTGACTAGCAGCCTATAGTTTGTTGACCTCTGTCAAGGTCATAGGACGCTAGGGGCAAAATATTATCGGGAATTTCAAGTGTTGAAATTTGCAATGAGATTGCATACCTTCTATGAGATAGTTGGATCCCGATACCCGCTGCGAGTAAGAGTTACTCCTGTGAGAGTTTTACACAATACAATTAGCCGATCAAGTAGGTGTCTAGAAAGGTGTTAACGGGGTTACGCCTCTGGGAAAACGAGGTTTACATTAATTAGGTTCGTGCGAAAGCACGGGGGACCTCCCTCATAGTACCGACACTAGCCTGGCTGAAAGATTGGCGAACTTATAGCGTGTAATTAATCCCGGCTAGTCTTTCTTTTTAGGGTTTGAAGGAAGATTTGATAAAAACGGTGGGAGCCATCCTGATTAGATAAAATAATAACCAATCTGATCTTGCTAGAGCGCACGCAGAGTGTTTTCTTCTCCTTCTCTCCATGTAGCGACCATTTCACGCCTTAATCAAGATAATAAAACGGATATATTGACCGAACCCGCTTGTTATACTGAGCCGGGGAACGTTGGTCCCGCTCCAACTTATAATTGTTATAAGACAGAGCAGGAAATAGGGGAATACCAGATTTCTCGTGCCACCCAAACGAAGAAAGTGCATGCTGATGCATCATCTTCGGGTGTGTTCATTACACAGAACTGTTTCTCAGTATCCTTTACGTCTTGGGTATGTGATACCAGATCAGGATCCCGCATATGTAATTTGTTACATAGGGTTACAGAAAGGTAGAGAACTGAGAACGGGTGATAAGTTTCATAAGGCAGAAAACGGTGCAAGTGTTGCAGCCAAGTCTGTTGGTCTCTGTCACCCTGTATTACCAGAATACATTGATTCTGAACAAATGTTATTAGATACCGAACCTGATATACAAAATCATATCAGTTTCTTTATTAGTAAAGAAGGATATAATTTTGTATTGTTGGATAATGTTTTGAACATTTCCTATATCAAGAGTTGATCAGTTCAGGCACGTTATCTAAAAGTTTGATGTTCTAAATCAAACTACAGTTCTTAGTATATAGAATACACACAAGAGGAAGAGTTCAGAAATGAACGAATCCTTCTTGAGGTATTGTAGACTAGGTCATATCAATGCGACCCGACTAGCTAAAGTTACATATAGTTGCATATTTAAATAAGTTTGAATTTACATCTTGTGGAACTTGCCAGTCATGTCACAGAGATATAATGACCATAGCTCTGTTTATTGGAAACAGAGAAAGAGTTAGTAAACTCTTGGAATGATACATGTTGATGTATGTAGGTCCCCTGTCTACACATGCCTAGACCGGTTCTTTGTACTTCATTACATTCTCTGATAATCTCTCAAGATTCAGACATATGTTCCTGTTGAAACACAAGTCTGAACCTTTTGATATATTCATAGAATATAAGTGAGAAGTAGAGAACCAAAATACGGGTATAAGTATTATGTCTTTTGATGTGATCAAGGAGGAGAATACTTGTGCACGGGATTCCTGGATTATTCTAAAGGAGAATGAGATTCTCTCTCAGCATTACTCCTTCGTATACACCATAGCACGATGGTGTATCGGGGCGGAGCAATAGCACCCTATGTGATATGGTGTGCTCTATGATGAGTACTACTGAGTTTCCTATTTCTTTTTAGGGAGTTATGCACTTGAGAAGTTGCATACCTATTGAATAGGGTTCCGATCAAATCAGTTGCCTACCACTTCATATGCGATATGGAAAGGGAAGAGCCCATATCTTAAGTTGGTTAAGATTTGGGGTTGTCCGGGCTATGTCTAAAAGCATAATCCGGGCAAGCTCGAGGCAAGGTCTGTTATGTACAACTGGAAAGGTTCCAGCTATACAAACTACAGCAGATGATTTGGTAGAACCAAAGGATTCAATAGCAACCAACGAACCTCAGCCTCTCCGCCGGTCTAGTAGGGTTCCTCACCCACCTGAGAGATACTTCGGTTTCTCTATGACAGTGGGAGTGAGGATTGCATCATGAGATGATGACCCAACTAGTTTCGGGCTGGCCATCAGGAGTAGGACTCTGTAAGAATGGCTGGATGCTTAGCGATCTGAGATGGAATCCTTATACACCAACAAAGTATGGACTTTAGTTGCTTAATCTGAAGGGTTAAATCCCCATCAGGAGAAAGTATATCTTGAGAAGATTACATGGTGTACATGGAAAAGTTGAGACTTTCAAAGCTAGACCCATTAAAGGTTTGCATAATAGACCAGTTGTGGCTAATGATGAAACCTTTTCTGGGGCCTATGCTTAAGTCCATCCAGATCCTACTTGCCACGGCTACATACCATGACTACGATATCTGGTGGTTGGGTGTCATGACTGCTTTTCTAAATATTGATTTAGAAGAGAACGTCTATAAGTACACAACCAGAGGGCTTCGTAGACAGTGGGAGCAGCGGAAACATGTGCAAGATGTTTTATATGATAAAGCAGGCATCGCGGAGTTGGAACGTCTGTTTTGATGTGGTAGTTAAAGAGTTTGACTTCATCAAAATGGTAGATGAACCTTGTATATACAAAAAGGTAGTAGGGAGTATGGTTGTGATCCTCGTAGAGTACGTGGATGATATACTCTTGATAGGGAAGGAGTTTCCTATGCTACGCTCGGTCAATCTCTGCTTATCACAAAGATTCTCCATATAGGATCAAAGTGATACCTACTAAATCCTGGGTTTAGGATCTATGAGATAGATCTAATTCGATGTTAGAATACTCACTAGTTGTGGTGAGAAGGTATCAATCGGTCCTGGGGAGAATCACTAGAAAGGTTCCAGAGTGATAAAGACGACTGAATGTCAGTCGCGGGCATTGTCTTTACCCTCAGTAAAGGGACGGTATGTTGGAAGAGTTCCAAGCTAGATACCGTGACATACTAGACGATTAAAGGCAAGATACATCGCTACTTAAGATGCTACCAAAGAGGCAGTCTGGGTGTATATAAGTTCATTAGATGAACTTCGTTCCTCCCATTGTGTGACAATGGAGTTGTGGCTTATGCCGAGGAACGCCCATCCCATCAGTGATCCAGACATATTCTTAGGCAGTATCACATGATCGTGGAGATGTTTGATCTTCAGGGGATCGAGGTTAGGAGAGTAGACTCAGAGGACAACACGGCGGATCCACTCACAAAGGCCTTTTCCCAGAGAGAGACTTTTATGGGATGGTTGAGTATGAGATACTACAACCACTGCTATCAGATGGCCCTAGTGCAAGTGGGAGATTGTTAGTTATATGTCTGCCCTAGAGGCCATTACAATACATAGGATGTATATTGTAGTGGATGCTTGGACATATATAGGGATGACTTTCTTGCTCGATATGATAGTATGCTATCTGGTTACTCTTTACCTTAACGTGTACACTGATTGTCTCTCTGTTACATGTTCGTAAAGCCCTTAGGATGTGTACTTGAATACCTGGACTATGATGTGGATCATACTAGTGGGGACATGGTAGTCCATAAGTACATCTTTCAAAGTCCCTAGTCGTGGGTGTATCGAGACGGGGCATCGATATACCAGAGTAGACTAGCGTGTAGCTTCTCAACCCATATAGATGGGCGATGGATGATCCCATATTCATTGGTGTTTGACATCAGAGATCATATACGGGTGCTCAGTGGAGACAGGGTACACTAGACGGACTCGCCGAGAACTCCCAGATGGTATTATACCTTACGTCAGATGGTAGTTCTCTGGTGACACTGGTGCAGGTTAGTCTGTAGATCCGAGATCGTCATAGAGTCTTGTGTGATTCCCACTGTGCTTTGATTTCCATTATACCACGTCCAAGAGAGCGTGCAAAAAGGTGGCTTTTGGGTACAGTCCCGAATCACATGGAGGCAATGAGCGATAGGATGGGTTTCGTTTCTCCCGGTATAGGGAGTTGATGTTGCGCAGTGTTCGATTGGCTATAACAGGAAGTCCTTGGCCAAGGCAGCTTTAGGGATTTACTGGTAAGTGTTACCAGTAGTTTCTCGACCCGTTATGAGCCTCATATCGACACGACTTATCGAGTTATTGGGGTCTGACGTTTACCACCCCTAGACAAGATATGCGACATATCAGACGAACAGACCGGACTGTACGGTAGTGTTACTCGTTGGATTCACTGGAGTGTGAGCGGGCTTGCTCGTTGATCTTCTGATCGCTCAATACCCGGGTGGCCGTTATGTTTAGCAGACCGCTTGCGGCTTGTGGGTGTTTGATATGATCATCACCTGCTACCGGCGTATTGACGAGTTTTTAGAGTCCTACACAGGGGTTTCCTGGCTCAAGCGAAATGAAATAGGAGCGCATATGAGATGTGTGCAGGACCGAGAATAATACCAGTATGTGATACTGTATTCTATTCTCGCGATTTGTGACATTGATCGGTTATATGCGATATAGCCGGGTTATCGGATCAAGTGTTGATTCGATAAGTTGTTACTATTGATATTAGTCGGTTATATGCGATATGACCAGATCGTTAAATCAAGTGTTGATTTAATGATTTAATGTATAATTATATATTTGATATATTACTTTACATTAACTAGTATTGGTTCACTTAAGATTGATTTTCTCACTTGAAAGTGTACATTGTTTATATGTGATATATGCAAGTGTACATATTTGTATCATGCTTGATGATACAAACAAGTTGTGTGTATGAGACTTGAACCATATCAAGGTTGGATTAGGGTTTACTATTTAACTTAACAAATAACAAAAGTGAGTGACTTTGGTCAAAGTTATCAAGCTTCATGAAGCTTGATGAACATTGACAAAGTCAACTCTTTTGTCATTTGTTCAAGATATTAGCTAACCCAACCCTTAACCCTATGCTATGGTTAATTCTCTACATGAGTTAAGCATGAGGGCTTAACTCAACCATGGTGCCATCGTATATTGGATAAGTTTCACTTTGGATATTATTCATATGATTCTTTGCTTCTTCTTCTTCATCATCAAGCTTGAAAAAGCTTGCTAGCTCCAGCGGCATCATGAGAAAAAGAGTGAGAAATCCAATTCTAAAGTGAACCCACTTCCTATTTCTTCATCCTCTACCACTTGCCATGTAGTATAGGGTGTTCTCTTCACAAAGTTTTCGACCGAGTGAAGGAATAGCTTGAGTTTTAGTCTCCCCGACGTAGATCATCTTCGGCCTCAATGTCAATGACCTAGCCCGATCATTTCTCCGACGAAACCATTTCTAGAGTCCGGGATCCGATGATCGCAGCGGAGGGACGTTAACACGGAGCTAAAGAAGTGGTGGACCGGATCTACAAAGGTTGTAATCCCTTTCACTTAGTAGCAAAGTCGTTTGCTTGCTTGCTTTTCGCCTTAACATCTAGTTAACGATCTAGTTTAGGGTTTCCAGGCACCGGAAAATTTTTGTTTGGCATGGTTGATGCCTTGTGGAACCTCTTGAGTGTGCTTAGGAACCCTACAGTTAGTTTGGCCGTGGTTCCGCGGTCATATAGACGAATCAGTGGTCCGTACTTCACAGTAATTCTTAGTTGTTGCTGCTTAATTTTCTGAGCATTTTTAATTCATAAAAAATCACAGTTTTGAAAATTGTTCAGAGAAGGGTATTCGTCGGGGTTTATGGGTTCAATCGGACTTTAAACTTCGCCTAGACTTTGCGTAAAGCTCTAGCTTGGCTCTGATACCACTGTAGGGTTCCTAGGCACTCTAACAAGGTTCTACAAGGCATCAACCATGTCCGATTCAAAAAATAGCCGTGCCGAACAACCCTAACCAAGATCGTATAGTAGAGATTATGCGGAAACTAGCAGGTAAAACATTTTAACTACAAGTGAAAGGGATTACAACCTTTGTAGATTCGGTCCTTCACTTCATTAGCTCCGTGTAGATGTCCCCATCACTGCGATCATGAACTCTGGACTCTAAAGAAGCTTCACAAGAAGAACGAACGTGCTTACTTCGATGACTTCGAGGCCGATGATGATCTATGTCGGGGAGACACTAACTCAAGCTATTCCTTCACTAGGTCATGAAATTTGTGAAGAGAACACACTCTACTACATGGCAAGTGGTAGAGGATGAAGACGTAGGAAGTGGGCTCACTTTAGAATTGATTTTCTCACACTTTTTCTCATGGCACCATTGGAGCTAGTAAGCTTTTCATGGAGCTTGATGATGAAGAAGAAGAAAGAATTATCTTATCATATGAATTATTATTCTCCAAATAATGTAACCATAGGTGAGTTAAGCTATCATGCTTAACTCATGTAGAGAATTAACCAAAGCATGAGGTTAAGGGTTGGGTTAACTAAATATCCTTAATAATGACAAAAGAGCTGACTTTGTCGATGTTTCCACAAGCTTCATGAAAGCTTGAGAACTTTGACAAAGTCTTTCTCTTTTGTTATTCTTAAGATATAAACAAAACCCTAATCTTTACCCAAATCTTGGTATAAGTCTCATACACCCATCTTTGATGTATCATCAAGCATGACATAATCATATGTACACAAATATATATCACATATACACTTATGCACAATCAAGTGAGAAAATAAATCTTAAGTGAGCTAATACTAGTTAATGTAATGTAATATCAAATATATAATTATACATTAAGTTATTAAATCAACTCTTGATTTAATAACCCGACTATAACCGACTAATATCATGTGTAACAACTTATCGAATCAACACTTGATCCGATAACCCGGCTATATCGCATACAACCGATCAATGTTACAAATCACGAGAATAGAATACGGTATCTCATATCGTATCAATCTCGGTCCCACACATATCACATATGTGCTCCTACTCCGTTTCGCTTGAGCCAGGAAACCCCTGTGTAGGACTCTAAAGACTCGTCAATACGCCGGCAGTAGATGGTGATCATATCAATCACCCACAAGCCGCAAGCGGTCTGCTAAACGTAACGGCCATCCGGGTATTGAGAGATCAGAAGATCAACAAGCAAGCCCGCTAGAATTCCCGTGAATCCAATCAGTAACACTGCCGCATTGTCCGGTCTGTTCGTTTGAAATGTCGCGTATCTCGCCTAGGGGTGGTAAACGTCAGACCCCAGCAGCTTGATAAGTCATGCCGATGTAAGGTCCAGAACAAGTATGAAACTACTGATAACACTTACCAGTAAATCAGTGCAACCCTGGCCAGGGATTTGTAGTTATGGCCAGTCGAGCATAGCGCAACATCAACCCCCAATACCGGGAGAGACGAATCCCCTCCTATCGCTCATTGCCTCCATGTGAATCGGGACTGTACCCAAAAATCATTTGTTTGCACGACTCAGTAGAGCCGTGGTAGGGTGGAAATCAAAGAACAGTGGGAGACACACAAGACTCTATGACGATCTCGGATCAACAGACTAAGCTGTACCAGTGTCATCAGAGAACTGCCATCTGACATGAGGTATAATACCATCTGGGAGTTCTCGGCGAGTCCGTTCAGTGTACCCAGTCTCCACTGAGCACCCGCATACCGTCTCTGATGTCAAACACCAATGGATATGGGATCATCCATTGCCCATCACATGGTTCGAGAAGATATACGCTAGTCTACTCTGGAATATCGATGCCCCGTCTCGATATTCCCATGACTAGGAATATTGAAGGATGTACTCATTGACTACCCAGGCCCCACTAGTATGATCTACATCATAGTCCTGGAAGTCGAGTACACATCCTAAGGGCTTTATCAACATGTAACAGAGAGACAATAAGTATACATGTTAAGATAAAGAGCAACCAGATTGCGTACTATCATGTCGAGCAAGAAAGTCCTCCCTATATATGTCCCAGCATCCACTACATTATACATCTCATGTACAGTAATGGCCTCTAGGGCATACATATAACTAACATCCTCGACGTAGATCATCTTCGGTCTCGAAGACTTCAATCAAGCTTATTTCTTTCATCTTGTCGTGCCTTTCCAGAGACACATGGAGTGAAGGGACTACTACACGGAGCTATTGAAGTAAAGGACCGGTCTACAAAGGTTGTATTCCTTGTTCACTTTGTTTGTAAAGTTGTTTGCATGCTAGGTTCGTCTAAATCTCTAGTTAAGATTGTAGGTTAGGGTTCTTTAGTGCGCCAAATTTTTAAAAATGGCATGGTCGATGCCTACCGAAACCGAACGGTGACCTAGGGAACCCTGCAGTGGTATCAGAGCCAAGCTAGAGAATTAGACGTTGTTTGTAGAATTACGAAACCGAAACAACTCCGAAACACATGAAATAAAAACCTAGTTTCTATCGAAATATTCAGAGTGTTTAAATTTTTTTTAAGCAGTTGCAGAATGTTATATTAGATGTAACATGAACACAGTAGAAATTTGAACCTTCCTCGCTGGAATTTGGCCGGTGACATGTGTATATTTTTCGAGCTCGCCTGATTTGTAGTGGCATTCTGGCTTCAAATTTTTATAGTGTTCCAGTTTCTGGTTTTTGGTGTTTCAGGTGTTGCTTGTTTTTACTGATATTGCATGTGATGCTATATTTCCGTAAAGGCAATTTGGAGAGTTTCGTAGTCGTAATTCTAACATCGTTTCGGGTAATTTTATACGACGTTAAAAAGTTCGAACGGATATCAATAACACATTTTTTCCCTCGCTTGAAATTTTCCAAGAGGTGGATTTTTCTATGTTTAAAATCTTCAGAAAATCATGCAGGTGATTCTGTGGACCCTCTAGAAGAACGAAATCCTAATTCGATTCTGTGACCATCGGAACCGCCACCAAACCCAAGGGTTTGTAGTAGTTCCGCGGCGCCATAGGTAAGGCAAGGGTTGACCCTTCTATGGTTAGTCCATAGGTGTTGTGGCATGTTCTGGGTGATTTTTAAACTCCGCTCAAGTATTGCGCTCTTTGGGAAATTTTGGGTGTTTGTTGATTCGATCGAAAATTTTAACATCGTCTAGTTATCTGTGATTGTGATACAATACTCACAATATTTAGTTTTATGAAAACTAATTTGAATTTTATAAATCTAGCAATTTAGTCTCAAGTGATCGGTTGCCACGGGATTTTGATGTGGATCAAAAGTCCGTCGCAATCACGTAGCGTACGTGGATACTCGCCGGGTAAGCTTACTAGATAGCCATGCCCCATAGCCCCGACCAAGTGACTATAGGAGAACCCCGTCGCCTAAAGCATTCGTTTGGGTGCTCGCGACCCGGTGTTCCACATAAGTGCACTTCGTCGACGGCATCGGGGGTGCGGCCGTCCACTAAAGTTTCCGACGAGCATTCGATCAGGTTATCGGGAATCTTGTTGAATTACCCGACAGGTTATTGGAAAGTGTTTTCAATATCGAGACTAAAATGCGGGGTTTATAATTGTTAGGCATGTGATGTCTACGGAATTCATTTGGTTAGGCATGAAATCCAAAGTATGTGATACATTGGGTTTATCATGTCTAATGTGGTTGCAGATTCCAATTCTTGTGGTTTTTCACTTTCTTTTCTGCGACGGTAAGTGTAATATGTGGTGTATCACCGGTTTCGGTGCTATGGATACGCATATTTACTTACATTGATGACATGTGATGTTATGTGTTGCTGTGATATGTTATATTGGATCGTCGTGTTTTGAATAGCCGGGTTTTTTTTTATGTGAGATGAGAGATTTTCTTTTTCATTCATGTAAAAACTTGTAAGTAATATTATTTTATTAGGGCACTTCCGGGTTAAGGATGATGTCACCATTAATGTATATTATTTACTTTTCCGCATTAGGATAGACCCAAGGAGGAGAGCATAAGTAATCGGGTTCTAGGGTCCAATGGGAGACCATCTCGAGGTGTCGAGACCGGGTCTCCTAACTCTCTAATTGGGAGGGTTGCTTGCCGCTCTAGTATGGGTCTAGGGATGTGGGTTTGGCTATTCATCGCGACCGTGGAATCCGCGTTTTTTATTGGCTTAATTAAAACACGGAATTCCTAGTATATCCAATATTTCATAT
Organism: Agapanthus africanus; assembly: GCA_030015575.1. NCBI lineage: Eukaryota > Viridiplantae > Streptophyta > Magnoliopsida > Asparagales > Amaryllidaceae > Agapanthus > Agapanthus africanus. Next base: position 592,175,023 of record CM057337.1, on the reverse strand, counting down.
GTGTTCTTCTGCTGCCGATATTCTGTAATGTGATCACTTGATATTCTGAGACGAATGTTTATATTATATATATGAGATATATAATAAATATTGCTTCTTTCATTTCTTCTGTGATGCTTAGGAAGCATAAGTGATGGGACTTCATTAATGAGATTAATAAAATAAAAGAAACCTAAAGATGTTGTAGAATCCTATTTTAAAAACTGGTAGCTCTAGTTCTTGCTTTGAATAGAGGTATTCCTTATAGAATATCCAGCACCTTATTCGATAAGGAAAGAGCCGAGATCCCTTCACTGGGAGTGACCTCTTTAGCGAAACTGGCAGATGCTACAAAACACTCGGTTTTGTTTTTGATTACCTTTTTAGTTCATGCTTTGCATAGTGGTATTTGTGAAATATCTAGCATCTTATTCGATAAGGAAAGAGCCAAGATCCCATCACCGGGAGTGACCTCTTTAGCAAAACTAACAAAAACCTCAAAAACACTCTTTTTCAAATTCACTCGATTCTACAATGATATCATGTTCATTGCACAAAGGGTTTTCTTAAAAACCTGTCGTAGCCCTCCGTCATTTTAGATAAGTAGTATTTAGTATTCGTGCTGCGTTTGTTGACTTAGTCAAGGCGTATAGTAGCTGATTAGTGCTTATCTGCAAAGCATATGATGTGATTGGATTAGGGTAGTCGTACGACCTTTTTGACCTTGTCAAGGGTAGTGAGGGTGGGTTTAATTCAATCATGAAATGTACGGGTTGAACTTGACTTGCGATTTATGGTTTGTTGACCTTGTCAAGGTCATAGATCGCTTGGGGTAAAATATTATCGGGAATTTCAAGTGTTGAAATTTGCAATGAGATTGCATTCCTTCTATGAAATAGTTGGATCCCGATACCCACTGCGAGTAAGAGTTACTCTTGGGAAAGTTTTGCACATTACAATTAGCCGATCAAGTAGGTGCTTAGAAAGGTGTTAACGGGGTTATGCCCCATGGAAAATGAGGCTTATTTTAATTAGGTCCGTGCGAAAGTACGGGGAACTTCCCTCAAAGTACTGACACTAGCCTGGCCGAAAGATTGGCGAACTTGTAGGGTGTAATTAATCCCGGATAGTCTTACATTTTAGGGTTTGAAGGAAGATTTGATAAAAATAGTGGGAGCCATCCTGATTCGATAAAATAATAACCAATCTGATCTTGCAAGAGCATACGCTGAGTGTTTTCTTCTCTCTCTCTTCTGGTAGCGGCCATGTCACGCCTTAATCAAGATAATAATATAGATGCATTGACCGAACTGCTTATTATACTGAGCTGGGGAACGTTGGTTCCGTTCCATCTTATAATTGTTATAAGTCCGAGCAGGAAATAGGGGAATATCCGGATTCCTACGCGAACCAAATGAGGAATAAGCATGTTGATGCATATTCTTCAGGTGTGTTCATTACCAAGAACTGTTTCTCAGTACACTCTACGTCCTACGTATGAGATACCGGATTAGGATCACATATATGTAATCTGTTACATGGGCTATAGAAAGATAGAGAACTGAGATTGGGTGATATGTATCTAAGTGTTAGAGAATGGTGCAATTGTTGCAGCCAAATCAGTTGGCAAATATCACCTTGTATTACCAAGTGGTAAATACATTGATTCTGAACAGATATTATTACATGCCGAACCTGATATACAACATTACATCAGATTCTTTATTCAGTTAAAAAAGGATATAATTTTGTATTGGAGGATAATATTGTGAACATTTTCCTTAATCAAGAGTTGATTGGGTCAGGCACGTTATGTAATAGCATATACGTTCTAAATCTAACTACAATTCAAAATATGTAGAACACACACAAGAGGAATAGTTCAGAAATGATCGAATCCTTCTTGTGGAATTGTAGACTAGGTCATATCAATGCGACACGACCAGCTAAGTTACAAAAGGATGAATATGAGAATCTGTTCGAATTTTCATCTTATGATACTTGCCAGTCTTGTCTCAAAGGTAAAATGACCAATACTCCGTTTACTGGAAACAGAGAAAGAGTTACTGAATTCTTGGGACGGATACATGATGATGTATACGGTCCTATGTCTACAAATGCCAGGGTTGGTTCTTACTACTTCATTACATTCATCGACGATCTCCTAATATTCGGACATGTGTTCCTGTTGAAACACGAGTTTGAAACTTTTGAGAAATTCAAGGAATATAAGCTTGAAGTTGAGAACCGGACGCGTAGAAGTATTAAGTCCTTCGATGTGATCGAGGAGCAGAATACTAAGGCATGGAGTTCCTGGATTTTCTAAACAGTGAATAGGATTCTCTCTCAGCTTACTCCTTTGTATACACCACACCACAATGGTGAATCGGGGCGGAGGTATCGCGCCCTATGAGATATGATGCGCTCTATGATGAGTAATGCTGAGTTACCTGTTTTCTTTGGGGTGTTATGCACTTGAGAAGCTGCATACCTATTGAATAGGGTTCCATCCAAATCTGTGCCTACCACTCCATATGAGATATGGTATGGGAAGATACCATGTCTTAAACGAGTTAAGATATGGGGTTGTCCGGCCTATGTTGAAAAGCAAAATCCGGACAAACTCGAGGCAATGTTAGTTCTGTATAAGTTTGTTGTATATCCCAAACATTTGCGAGGGAATATCTTCTACCACTCTGAGGAGCAAAAGGTGTTTTGTTTCTCAGCATGCCACCCTTTTAGAAAAGGAATTTCTTATGAAGAAATTAGTGGTCATGAGGTAGAACTGGAAGGAGTTCAAGCTGGACAAACTAACAACTGATGATTTGGTGAAACCAAAGGATTCAATAGTCACCGACGAACCTCAGCCTCTCCGCGAATCTGGTAGGGTTCCTTATCCACCTGAGAGATACTACGGTTTTCTCAGTGACGGTGGGAGCGAGGATTGCATCACGGTAGATGATGACCCAACCCAGGTTCAGACAGGCCATCACGAGTGGGGACTCTGTGAAATGGCTGGATGCTATGGAATCAGAGATGGAATCCATGTACACCAACAAAGTATGATTTTGAATGTTGCACCTGAAGGGGTAAAACGCATTGGGAGTAAATGGATCTTTAGAAGATTCTTGGTGTAAATGGAAAAGTTGAGACTTTTAAAGCTAGACTTGTAGTAAAAGGCTATCGTCAATAACCAGGTTTGATTTATGATGAAACCTTTTCTCCAGTGGCTATGTTTAAGTCCATCAGGATTAAAGCACGCATCGCGGAGTTAGAACATCTATTTTGATGTGGTAGTCAGAGAGTTTGACTTCATGAAAATGGTAGATGAACCTTGTATATACAAGAAGGATTTAGAGAGTAAGGTTGTCTTCCACGTATTGTATGTAGATGACATACTCTTGATAGGAAATGGTTTCCTATGCTACACTCGGTCAAGCTCCTCTTATCACGAGGATTCTCCAAAGAAGATCTGGATGATACCTACTACATCTTGTGGATTATGATCTATGGTGATAGATCTATATGGATGTTGGGAGTGTCCTAAATCCAGGTACATTAACACCATACCAAAGGGGTTTAGTATGGAAGATTCTAAGCGTGGTGGTTCGCCCACTTACTCAGGAATCACCCTCTCCAAAAAGATGTCTTCCAAGACTGATTTGGAGAGAGCTCGCGTGCAAGGGATTCCCTATGCTTCGGCAGTTGGCTCTATCATGTATGCGATCTTATGTACCAGACCAGATGTAGCTGACTCACTAGGTGTAGTGATCAGGAATCAATCGAATCTTGGGACAATCACTTGATAGCTTTGTAGGATATTCTTAAGTACTTGAGAACCACTAAAGAAATGTTCTTGGGGTTTGGTAAAGGTGAACTCCAGTGGGAGTCCTTTACCAATTCCAGCTCTCAGAGTGATAAGGACGATTGAAAGTCAGTCACGGGCTTTGTCTTTACCCTCAGGGACGGTATGTTGGAAGAGTTCCAAGCTATATACCGTGGCAAACTAGACGATAAAGGCTGAATACATCGCTACCAACGATGCTACTAAACTGAATGTCTGGGTAATTCTTGTTCATGAGATGAACATGGTTCCTACCATTGAGCGTCCAATAACTGTTATTGTGACAACAATGGAGTTGTGGCTTTGGCCTAGGAATGCCGGTCCTATCAGCGATCCAGACATATTCTGAGGATAGTATCACCTGATCAGGGAGATGGTTGATCTCCAAGGGATCGAGGTAAGGAGAGTTGACGCGAAGGATAACAAGGAGGATCCACTCACAGAGGCCTTGATCGCACGCTTTTGGCGTGTCGGATATACAAAGTTCTAAAGTTATAACCGCGATCAGGACGGTGTCGCTTCGCTGCTAGCCGGTTGAGCATGGGTCGATCCACAGGGAGATGGTTGTATGTCCGTTCGTATTTTAGACGAGTCAATAAAGAATTTGTATATGTTTGTTCAGTTCTATCCTAAGAGTTATATGCAAGTATAAAGTTGTTAATAAAAAGATACGAAAGTGTAAGCTAAGGAAATCCGCACTCAAAACCTTTGAGCCGAGTCTTGACCAATTGAAGCTAGTGCAATCGGCAACAACGTGGATTAGGGGATTTAAGCACGGTATTCGTGGAATCCGGCTTATTTACCCTTGTCCTTCCGTTCTTGTCTCTTGCTTTCGCCTCTGGCCAAACCGAACGCAACCGGTCGCGGTTAGGAATCACCGTTAGCTTGGTAGGATAAGGTGCCTAACGGAACGCTTGAGTAACGTTTGGGCGGAGTTCAAAGGAAAATAACGGGAAAAGGAAATGAGGAATGAAACCTTAACTTACAATATTGTATTTATTCTTAACAACAACATATTACAACCATTCACAAAACGAACCAAAAAGAGCAGAAGAAAAGACAAACAAAGAAAAGAAAAGATTATAAGCAAGTAATTAAAAGTGCATGGAATTTAAGTGCATGAAAGTAAAGCAAGTATTAATGTGCAAGAAAGTAAATGAGCAAGAAATGAAACTAGGAACCATAGAACCCAAAACAAGACATGGGTTCAATAACCAAATCTTAAACTTGCAAGCTCAATTAAGAGGTTGCAAGATCAAGAAAATGCAAAGAACTCATGGAGAATGAAGCATAAAAGAGAGAACATTATTGATTCCAAAATGATACAACCCTTTGAGATCAATGACCAAAGCTTAAACTTGCAAGCTCACTTAAGAGGTTGCAAGATCAAGTTAAGGTAGAGAGCTCAAGGGGGAAGCTAAGCAAAAAAGAATGATACAAAATAACCCTCATCTTCATTTAACATCCACTCAAAAGCTCTCACAACAATTTAATGGAGGAAAGATGAAAAAGAAGCAGAAGAAGTAAACTAAAAACTAACAAAAAGAGGGCATGAAAAGAACTCATCCCTTACAATGGCTCAGAACTGGGGTATTTATAGGAGGAGAGTTGAAAAGCTAGGGCAACATTCAGACCCTACAGGAAAAGACCAACCTAACCCTGAAAATTAATCATCTGATGAGCCCATACGGCCGTGGATCCGCGGCCTAAGCATGCTTATGCCGCGGAACCGCGGCCATAAAGAGGATTTGGCTCATCGTATTTTTGTGGTTTCCCTGTTCTTCTGTCCTATGTTGTTCTACGTATACCAAATTGCAAATTGCTTCCACAATTGCTTCAGATCTGCATAGTCCAAACATAGCTTAACTTTTGATTGATTTGACCTTTCTCCCTCGAGCTCCGCTCACCCATTGATTCTTGTGCTGCCTCCCTCGTGCTTTGTGCTTGTCCGAGACACGAATGACCACTGTCATTTGTCTTGTCTCAGGAACTGGTGCGCAGCATTGGACAGATACGGATGACCGGAACCCGGCTTTTATCTGCTGTCCACAGATGTTCTGTATTTTGGCGTAACAGTGGAGATTTTGTATCAATTGCGTTATTTTGGACTAGAAAACTGTGGCCTGTAAATATGTAGCAAACACGGATTACAAGCACCTACCTATAAATAAACGAGCGTAAGAATGGACGGTATTAAATGCAATATTCTAGTATGAACAAATACCCCTAAACTTAACTTTTGCTCGTCCCAAGCAAAACCAATTATTCACAAAAAAAAGAATCATAATCGCACTTTCGCAGGGAATGTGATTGCACTGAGCGTGTACAACAAGCCGTTAAACTTCTAGGTGTCCCTAGTAGGAGGAGTGTTGTCCCCTGAGGGTTTTCAGCGGATTACACCCACAAAATCCCGTCAAGCTAGTGTCATAACTTAACATCGATTCTACTCCTACAGTTTAGTATTTACGTTAGAAACTCTATCATCCTAAGTTAGAAATATCCAACCCTTATTTTTCACACCTCCTATCTATTTAACCTTGGATCCTATATGTTCCAAAAAGTTTAGAAAGATGTTGGTTTTCCTGGGTTTTCCTTCTAAAGTACGGCCTCAAATCAGGGATTTTTATCAACTTTACAGAAAACACAAGTCTTATTTTTTATTTCTATCTTTTATCCAAACATCGATTGTATACCCCTACGTGTGTGTATATTAGCACCCCTACACTCAAGAATTCAATTCAATCTATAATACCCTTGCCCTAATACCTAATACTACTTCTTTTCATTTAATGATGGACGGTGTTGCTCACACACTTTTCATGCGACTATTAATGCTTCTTGAGGCACTTACGGCCGATTACTGAATTTGTGAACTTTAAAGCGTAAATAGCAGTTTCCAGGTCTTGACTTTATTCTATTTTTCTTTTTCTTTTTCTTTTTCTTCTTGAAGACCGGATATATTTTTCAATATGTTCTTTTGGTGTTTAACTTTAAATACCGTTTTTTCTTTCATACTAGGCTTTCAGGCAAGAGTATTTCTAGGTATCCTCTACTATCCCAAGTTTCAAGGTACGTGTAACACCTTAGAATGTGTTTTGTAGCTAATTATATTTTTAATATATGATTTTTAATAAAAAGTTTACCAAATTAAGTTTTAAATATTTTACCCTATTTTATGAGTATTTTATTAGAATTTTTCTAGGCACACACACACTTGTGCATGATAACTAGGGTTTAGAGATGAGGTTAGACCATGTTTAGCAAGCATGATAGATTAACCCATTCTCTTTAAGTTAATTAATATTGTTAGGTGTTTTGGGTTAAATAGTTATGGTTGTTTTAAATTGAAAATGAATTTAAAAGGGTTTTATTTTGGTTGAATGTTGACTTTTGAGAGAGAGAAGGAGCATGGGCTACATGGTGAGCCATGCCTCTTTAATGAAGTGAGAGAGAGTGAGAAGGGGGGTTGTTTGTTTCTCTCATTTCTCACTCTCACTCTCATTTCCCTCACACTCTCTCACACACACACACACTCACCTGCATCAGCAGAAGAAGCTTCAGCAGCAGCATCATCATCATCAGCAACAGCATCATCATCATCAGCAGCAGCAGCAGGCAGCAACAGCAGCAGCAGGAGCTCCAGTGACTTGCAGCAGCTCCTTCCACTTCTTCACCTGCCTTCTAGGGTTCATTAGGGTATATTTCTTGAACCCCATTTTGTGGTTTGCTTAAGTTGTGCATCGATTAGCTTTGATTAGTGTTAATTAGCTAGTTTAGTGCTAATTATGATGTTTTGTGTGGACTTTTGGATAATTGATGATTGTGTTAGATAACCCTACCTATTTTAGTGTTAATAGGGTCACTTCAACTGAGAAATAACCCAGGTTTCACTAAAATACCATAGGGTTTCCTTTTTAGTGCAAATTGTCGTTTTTATACGATATATGGACATTCTGTGATCTGCTTTTGACCCGGACCCTACAGAACAAAATTGAGAAAACTGGAGCATGCCCATTAGGTCTAGATACCACCATAAGAACACGAGCCACCCTTTCCCAACCCAGGCCGCAAATTAATTCAATCTGGCCGCAATTTGCGGCCAGGAAGGGGTGTTGGGGCTTAGGGTTTTGGGTATGGTAGTCTGCTGTGTAGTGTAGTGTTTTGGCATGTCTAGTTTTGTAAGATTTGACCTGTCGGAAAATCTGGGACTATATATCGTATTTGGTGTCCGTTGTGTTTGCGCGATACGCGTGATACGTGAGAGGGTTCTGTGATCCAGCGTATCGCGGCGTGTCGCGATGGTTTTAGACGCGTACACACACGTTTCAGCGTATCGTGCACACGCGCGTTTAGTTCGCGACGCGAGTTTCTCGTTTTGGTTCGATATCGCGTTTTGCGAGATATTTGGCTTATATATGATTTCCATGTCTTATTTGCAGGTTTGCAAGCAGGGACTACGGGCACTGCTACAGGGGGGAGCAGATGGTAGGATTCACCTAGCGTGGAGTGTAGGTGAGTAGATTTAACATCTACAAGGGAATCGCCCGCATGGCGTTATGCGTCTGGGCTAGGATTCTAATACTTGTCGCATATTCTACGTCATTGTTAGAATTGCGCCTTACCTATTTACTTAGATATAGTTGTACTGCGACTAGTAGCCGTAGGGCACTGCACACATTATTGACGATTCATGTTGCACGAGCACGGATTGTATGCTACACACACACCGTCAATAATAGCCATGTCACACACAAACCATTATAGACATTATATTGCTTGGTTAGGCACCTTGTGACATTGACTCGTATTGCTTGTCACACATGACTTCTAGCTTACCGGTATACCTATAGTGTATCATACCTTTAGTGATAGGTACATATACACCTTGCGATACAGCTACAGGTATACCTTTTACATATTTTACTTATACCGGGAGGATATCTTACTCATATTCTTCTTATACCCAGGGGGGTATACGACATCAGTTCCTATAGGTAGATATCTATACATTGCTACACCTGTATGTTACACACATATTCAGTTGCAATCATATATTTACCTTTACTGATGTTACTTAGTTGTACCTCATTGGTTTCGCATACATCTGGTTTTTGCTACATATTCTCATTTATATGCTCGCATTTCAGATATATCGCATATATTTATTCCTGGATTTGCGCATTGATTATTTGGATTTCACATGATGGTTTCTGGATTTGGGAACCGCGGGAGTTCATGAAATTATGCATACATTGAAAAACCCGGTTTCCTTGATATGATATTTGCGCAGCCACCATGAGATTTATCGGTTCTGATTATATACTCCATACGAGGTGTGGTTGCCGTATGAGGGTATATGGTGGGGCCCGGTATGGTTCCCCTCGACAAGAAGATCGATGGATGTTGTCGTTTGAGCCTGGAGGCGGGCTAGTACCTACCGGTAACAGTACTAATGACTCGGCGGGGGTCATGGAGACACCGTTGGGAGTCATGCACGTATGCATACGTCGAAGGGCGAGGGTCAGAGCTAGGCACTCGTGCTTTCGGGACAGCGTATGATACGTACCTATCAGAATTTCTGTGTCGATGCTTGGCACATTGTTTTCATGATATTTCTTTTAATACCTTTGTATATATAACAGGGGATTAGCCGTTGTTATATATACCCTTACACCAATATTAGTGGAATGGGACGCTAATATATGTGTATTGCCCCCATCATATTTATTTCTGCAAATATATATATACCTTTAGGATGTTAGAAACTTACTTGTGATTCGACTTGGGATATAGGTGATTCATTGACATTGGACATTGGATATGAAAGAGATTGTTGATTTGTACATTCGAGATATAGGAGAGCTATTCGATATTATACATTGAGGTGATGTGAGACTTATATATTGTGAGAGCCCAGTTTGGGGGGGGGCTGATTTGAGGAAATTGTGGATTTGAGTGTCTTGATGGATTGTGATCCTACCACGATATCAGGTTTCCGTGGAAATGACATATTCCACCCTATACCTCAAACTTATTTATTTTATGCACAGATTCACATATTGGTAGTACCTGTTAGTGTACCCTTATGATAGTTGCATATTTAAATTCTCATATCCTTATTGCATGGTTATTGCATATTATTGTTATGTTACTGTTGATTCATATATTGGTAGTACCTGTTAGTGTACCCTTATGATAGTTGCATATTTACATTCTCATATCCCTATTGCATAGTCATTGCATATTTTTGTTATGTTACTGTTGCTTCATATAGTGATTGCACCTGCTAGTGTACTTACCTTTATTCAGCATTTGCATGACATGTTATTACTGTAATCGCATATCTTAGATTCATGCTGTACGTGCATTCCTGCGATTACCTGCATATGTTATCTACTATTCACGAGTTGGCAACTCACCCCCGTTGTGCCACAGGTGTTTCAGGTTGTTCCCTGGAGTAGTCGAGGCAGGCTATTCAGCTTTTCAGCTATCATCTTTTGCTACAGATACCGCATCAGCTCACAGTACTATTTTGCTTAGGTGGGCTTTGGTGGTCATCTGTATTTTGTATTGTACATTCTTTGTATCTTGTACTCTCCATCTACTATTATGTTATTGACTTAGAGACTTGGTGAGGACGTTACTGTATATTAGTTGTGGGTTTGTTGTCTTTTATATACAGCTTTCTCTCTATTGTCTTTATTTCTTCGCTATAGCTTCATATTTTTGTGTTTCATTCATCTTGGTTAGTTTTTACAAAAAGGGGGTGTTGCTAAAACTTTAAGAAATAAAGTAGAACTTTTAAAGAATTTGGGTTGCGATTTCAAATGTTTCAAAAACTTATATTATCTTTTCCGTATTTTTTATGGTTTAGATTTCTGGGTTTTGGCTTTCTTTTACTACGTTACATCTTAGGGCGTTGCGTAGTACTAGGGCCGTCACGGGCTAATTTCGGGTCGTGACAGTACGTGTAAGTGCAGTTTGTAGGGTATATACTTTCTAAATTTGAACTCAAGAAAAGAAACTATTTTTCAGACTTATCCTTCAGTAAAGCTTCAATACTTTCCCTTCGCCTTAACTTAACTCAAGAACTGAACTCAAGATTACCTATTTCTCAAAAAAAACCGTAAGGACGTATACTTACCAAAGTTAGACAGAATGAGGGTTATTTTTAGGATTTTCAATTCCTAAGCCTAGAATTTAGTTATTTCTAACATATCCACTAAACTTTCAGAATAAAAATCTAAGTTACCCTATTAGCTAACTTGACGAAAAAGTTTTTATATTTTTTGGAAATTTTTTCGATTTTTATGTGTTTTTAATAAGGTATGCAACTGTAGAATATACAAATGAATGCGAAGGAAGAAAGCTTACCGAGCATACCCCCAAACTTAAACTTGACAGTGCCCTCACTGTTAGGCTACACCAAGAGGGTCAAAATTGTCGGCGCTCTTCCTAAAAACAACTTATATACAAAACAAAAAGGAAAACAAAAAATATATACAAAAAAAGAGTCCCCCCCAAACATAAGTAAAACAGTGTTTCCACTGTTAAGCGTTGAAGTTCAGGATTAGGGGGGAAAGAGAATAGTATCAATCTATACAAGTCCTTACACAGACCAAAAGTTAACACCAACCATTCAAAAAATTTATTGTTATAAAGCGACGGTTGGTGAAAGAATGGAGTGTAGAAAAAAGAAATAAGAAACACGCGAAACCGTGTGGGGATAGAAGTGGCGTCCGGTATCGGTGGAAGAGAAGAATGGCGGAAGGGAGAAAGAAGTGGATTATGAACTTAAGGGTGGAAATGGATTGAATAAATTAGTACAATCTGTAATGATCGATGTGAAAAGATGGATTGTACTAATCTATCAATATGGCGAGAAATGGGGTCAAATCCCTCAAGATTCGTGAGAAACCATGGGTACGCCGAACTTGGTAAACTAGACACAAGAAGTGAAAATGATACGGTTTCTTGCAAGGTGGGAACGATGGAAAGGATGGAGGTAGGTGATTGAGAAAGGTTATCGGTTAAAGGTTCAGGAGGGTGTACACAGTCAATGAAAGGAACAGGATGAATTGGAACATCCGACTCATCAATTAAAACTGGTTCATCCTCAAAAATATCCTCAAAAGTCTCCTCAAAATTCAGCTTATCCATGTAAATTTCATCAAAATCAAGACGCATATGGGGTTCGGGAAAAACAGTTAATGACTCGGGATGATGAATTGGAGAGAGAAACTCTGCCAAATCTACAGGTTCATCATCCAAAATATTCCCGGCGTCAATATTCTCAATCAAGTGAAAATCAATATTCTCAGACACCTCAACAAAAGCATGGATATTAATCAATTCAGGTTCTAGAGTAGAGGTGTAGAGGTCAAAAGGATTGGGTGTGGTTTCACTCGAAAGGGACCCTTCACAATCGGGCAAATCAAACACTACAAAGTCAAACAACTCATTATCCGTTCTATCTTTAATCAATGAATCGTTTGGAACACTAGATAGACATTCAAAACCGGAGTTGTGGGATGCAAGTTGAAACGGGTAGGCTTGATTCGGAAGGGGGTACAGCTCACTCTCTCCACTCAAATTCTCAACCTGTCCTACCGCCTCTTCATACATTGGAAAATTTGGAGCTAGTTGAAAACTAGCTACCGGGTCTCTAGATTGTATGAGGGCGGTCATGGACGCATTCAAATCCATCATCTGTTGGTATGACGCTACCCTAAAATCTTCCAAAGACTGTTCCAGACTAGACATGGGTTGTTGAAGGGGTTTCAGTAAAAGATTCAAAGTTGTTTGGATACTGAAAATTCCTAAATGGCGGTTCAGAAGCAATGTCTAGGGAAGGTGCAAAAGTCGGGTAGGACTGGTAGGAATTGAATGGCTGGACAGGAACAGGATCAACATTTGGAAAAGAAGGTGAATGGAATTGCTGATCCTAAGAATCTGTAGTGGTGAAAGGAGTGAAAGATCGGCTATAGCATTGTTCAATATGTTCAGCGACGGACAAAGGACGACTTGCAAAAGGGGTATCAACATAAGATGGTGGGGGGTTGAAAAGGTTGATAAAAAGTGGATTGCGGAGGGCAAGTGTTTGTCCTATACGCATCTATCCGATCTTTCAAAGAGATTTTGGGCATGGAGGGATAGTTCGACGTTCGGCCAAAGCAAGAACCGTAAGAAGTAATGTCTGGTTGTGTGTACCAAAGTTCGGCAAGAGTTTTGCGAGGTGGGGTACCCATGATAAGAAGAGAGAAAGAAAGAAATGCAGAGAAAAGGAGGGGAAAAAGAATGTGATTTTTTTTTAGTTATTAACACAAGAATGAAATATACACACAAAAAGAATCTGGACAAAAACAATCATGACACAAAAATACCATACACCTAATCGTTCTAGGGTTCACCTAGGTCAACTAGACCTGCTCCGGAACTTGATTGTCGAAGTAAAACTGTGTCGAGAAACGGGCTTAAGATATACTGATCACGAGGCCAGGTAAGTGCAGAGATAAGGGGAGGTTTTCCGACGCTTTCACGAAGGTCCTTAATTAAATAACCCTTTCTCTTTTGGCGGTTTCACCGTTAACACTTTCCTAGACATCCCGTAAACAATATACCGTTAAGCGAGGTTCTAAACACAGTTAACTTCTCCTAGTGAGAGTGAAGTCCTTAAGGCTTAAAGTCTAGTTTCTTTTAAAGTTTGTGCGGGTAAACGTTATGCTCAAGTTCGTGATTTGTGGGCCACGGAAAAGGTGATGAATTCCTTTACCGTATATTGTGGGGTTCGCTTACCCTTAAGTCCGTATTAATGTATGCAATGCGCAATTTAATAAAAATTCTATAAAGAATCAAACAATCGTTTTTTTAGTTTAAGCACGACAGTGAAATAAATACGGGTTAGTCAATTTTTAGCGTTTGCTAGCGAACTTGCAAAGAATCCTGCAAAGAATAGTATATTGGATGCGTCGGATTTGAGAAGAAGGTGTTTAAGAAATACGTACCGTTAAGTTTTTGGGTTAGGAAAACCCCCCGTTGAATCAAATCCGGTAAGCTTGAAAAGTTCGCTTGCGCGGGTCAAATTACCCGGATCTTTAGCACTGTACTTTGCAATCACCTTAGCCTTGAACGTACACTTTGCTCCCCACAATCGCATTTCGCAAATCCGCAAAAATCTGCAGAAAATACAGTATGGTGGAATTCACAAAGAAGATAAAAGAAAAGAAAAAGGGGTGGAGAAAAAATTGGGCACAGAGGCCTCAATGGGACCGCAGAACCGCCGCTCAAGGCATCTTTTGACCGTGGTTCTGCGGTCAAATTGTTGACTTGGGGATTTGCCTTTGGTCAACGAACTCCACTTCTTCTCTTCTCCAAAATAAAAACCTCTGTTTTCTTTTTAGGTTACTGTACTTGCTCCAGATTATCCTGCACACTTGCTCACAAAAATTATCAAAAATAACAAAAAGATTTTATTTTTATTATTTATAAATATATACAAAAAGAATATTAACCCGAATAACAAAAAAGAAAATACGCTACCGTCTCCCCAGCAATGGCGCCATTTGATCGCACGCTTTTGGCGTGTTGGATATTCAAAGTTCTAAAGTTATAACCGCGATCAGGACGGTGTCGCTTCGCAGCTAGCCGGTTGAGCATGGGTCGATCCACAGGGAGATGGTTGTATGTCCGTTCGTGTTTTAGACGAGTCAAAAAAGAATTTTTATATGTTTGTTCAGTTATATCTTAAGTGTTATATGCAAGTATAAAGTTGTTAAGAAAAAGATACGAAAGTGTAAGCTAAGGAAATCCGCACTCAAAACCTTTGAGCCGAGTCTTGACCAATTGAAGCTAGAGCAATCGGCAACAACGTGGATTAGGGGATTTAAGCACGGTATTCGTGGAATCCGCTGTATTTACCCTTGTCCTTTCGTTCTTATCTCTTGCTTTCGCCTCCGGCCAAACCGAACGCAACCGGTCGCGGTTAGGAATCACCGTTACCTTGGTAGGATAGGGTGCCTAACGGAGCGCTTGCGTAACGTTTGGGCGGAGTTCAAAGGAAAATAACGGGAAAAGGAAATGAGGAATGAAACCTTAACTTACAATATTGTATTTATTCTTAACAACAACATATTACAACCATTCACAAAACGAACCAAAAAGAGCAAAAGAAAAGATAAACAAAGAAAAGAAAATATTACAAGCAAGTAATTAAAAGTGCATGGAATTTAAGTGGATGAAAGTAAAACAAGTATTAATGTGCAAGAAAGTAAATGAGCAAGAAATGAAACTAGGAACCATAGAACCCAAAACAAGACATGGGTTCAATAACCAAATCTTAAACTTGCAAGCTCAATTAAGAGGTTGCAAGATCAAGAAATGGCAAAGAACTCATGGGGAATGAAGCACAAAAGAGAGAACATTATTGATTCCAAAATGATACAACCCCTTGAGATCAATAACCAAAGCTTAAACTTGCAAGCTCACTTAAGAGGTTGCAAGATCAAGTTAAGGTAGAGGGCTCAAGGGGGAAGCTAAGCGAAAAAGAATGATACAAATAACCCTCATCTTCATTTAACATCCACTCAAAAGCTCTCACAACAATTTAATGGAGGAAAAATGAAGAAGAAGAAGAAGAAGTAAACTAAAAACTAACAAAAAGAGGGCATGAAAAGAACTCATCCCTTACAATGGCTCAGAACTAGGGTATGATAGGAGGAGAGTTGAAAAGATAGGGCAACATTCAGACCCTACAGGAAAAGACCAACCTAACCCTGAAAATTAATCATCTGATGAGCCTATACGGCCGCGGATCTGCGGCCTAAGCATGCTTATGCCGCGGAACCGCGGCCATAAAGAGGATTTGGCTCATCGTATTTTTGTGGTTTCCCTGTTCTTCTGTCCTATGTTGTTCTACATATACCAAATTGCAAATTGCTTCCACAATTGCTTCAGATCTGCATAGTCCAAACATAGCTTAACTTTTGATTGATTTGACCTTTCTCCCTCGAGCTCCGTGCACCCATTGCATCTTGTGCTGCCTCCCTCGGGCTTTGTGCTTGTCCGAGACACGAATGACCACTGTCATTTGTCTTGTCTCAGGAACTGGTGCGCGACACTGGACGGATACGGATGACCGGAACCCGGCTTTTATCTGCTGTCAACAGATGTTCTATATTTTGGTGTAACAGTGGAGATTTTGTATCAATTGCGTTATTTTGGACTAGAAAACTGTGGCCTGTAAATATGTAGCAAACACGGATTACAAGCACCTACCTATAAATAAACGAGCGTAAGAATGGACGGTATTAAATGCAATATTCTGGTATGAACAGGCCTTTCCCTAGAGAGACTTTTATGGGGCGTTGGTTATGAGATACTACAATAAACGGCCTTAGTGCAAGTGGGAGATTGTTAGTTATATGTATGCCCTAGAGGCCATTATTATACATGTGATGTATATTATAGTGGATGCTTGGACATATATAGGGATGACTTTCTTGCCCGACATGATAGTATGCTATCCGGTTGCTTTTTATCTTAACATGTAAAATTATTGTCTCTCTATTACATGTTGATAAAGCCCTTAGGATGAGTACTTGACTACCAGGATTATGATGCAGATCATACTAGTGGGGCAGAGGCAGTCGGTAAGTACATCATTCAAATGTTCCTAGTCGTGGGAGTATCGAGACGGAGCATCGATATTCCAGAGTTGACTAGCGTATATGCTTCTCGACCAATATGATGGGCGATGGATGATCCCACATCCATTGGTGTTTGACATCAGAGATGGTATACGGGTGCTCAGTGGAGACTGGGTACACTGAATGGACTCGCCGAGAACTCGTAGATGGTATTATACCTATCGTCAGATAGCAGTTCTCTGGTGACACTGGTACAGGTTAGTCTGTCGACCCGAGATCGTCATAGAGTCTTGTGTGATTCCTACTGTGCTTTGATTACCACCTTACCACGTTCAAGAGAACGTGCAAAACGGTGGTTTTTGGGTACAATCATGAGTCACATAGAGGCAATGAGCGATAGGAGTGGATTTCGTCTATCTCGGTATTAGGGGTTGATGTTGTGGTATGCTCGATTGGCCAAACAGGAAATCCCTGGCTAAGGTTGCTGAGATCTACTGGTAAGTGTTATCAGTAGTTTCTCGAACCGTTATGGGCCTCACATTGGCATGACTTATCAGGCTATTGGGGTCTGACGTTTTACCACCCCCAGGCTGCGATATGCGACATATCTGACGAAGAGACCGGACTGTACGGTAGTGTTACTGATTGGATTCGCAGAAGTATGAGCATTCTTGCTTGTTGATCTTCTGATCCCTCAATACCCGGTTGGCCGTTACGTTTAGCAGACCGCGTGCGGCTTGTGGGTGACTGATATGGTCACCACCTACTGCCGGTGTATTGACGAGTCTTTAGAGTCCTACACAGTGGTTTCCCGGCTCAAGTGAAACGAAGTAGGAGCACATATGTGATATGTGCAGGACCGAGATTAATACGTGTATTTGATACCGTATTCTATTCTCACGATATGTGATATCGGTCGGTTATATATGATATCGCCGGGTTATCGGATCAAGTGTTGAGTCGATAAGTTGATACATTTGATATTATTCGGTTGTATGTGATATAGCCGGACTATTAAATCAAGTGTTGATTTAATAATTTAATGTATAATTATATATATTTGATATATTAATTTACATTAACTAATATTTGCTCACTTAAGATTTCTTTTTCTCACTTGTGTGCATTTAGTATATATGTGATATATATTAATGTATATTTTTGTGTGTCATGCTAGATGATACATGTGACTTGGGTGTATGAGACTCATACCATGCTTAACATAATCAAGGGTTTAATTTATTTAAAATAATTCAAAATTGAGTGGAATTTAGTCATGGTTGAAGCTTAGTGGAAGCTTGTAAAATCATTGACTATGTCTACCAATTTTTTTTACTTAAGATGTTTATTAACCCAACCATTATGATTAGCCATGGTTTAGTCTCTACAAGGATTAGTATATGATATTAACTCACCCATGGTTGCCATTCAACACAAGATTTTTCCATGGTTGCTTCTTCTTCATCTCCTTTCTCAAGCTCACTAGCTTTTTGGGAGGTGAAGAAAATGAGTGAGAAAAATATTTCTAAAGTGAGAAAAATTCCTACTTCATCATCCTCTAATAGATTAGCCATTTAGTTTAGGGTGTTTGTTTCACTAATTCCATATTAGTGAAGAGGTAGCTTGAGTTGGTGTCTCCTCGACGTAGATCATCTTCGGCCTCGAAGACATCAAGTAAGCTTGTTCCTTTCATCTTGTCGAGCCTTTCTAGAGTCCAGGAGTTCACTACTTGGAGCGGAGGGACTACTACACGGAGCTATTGAAGTGAAGGAACGGTCTACAAAGATTGTATTCCTTGTTCACTTTGTATGTAAAGTTGTTTGCATGCTACTTTCGTCTAAATCTCTTTTTAAGATTCTAGGTTAGGGTTCTTTAGTGCGCCAAATTTTTAAAAATAGCATGGTCGATGCCTCCCGAAACCCAGCGGCGACCTAGGGAACCCTGCACGTTTCGCCCTAAGCAGGGAAACCCTCTGTGTGGGACTCTAAAGACTCAACAGTACGCTGGCAGTGGGTTTAACCACAAGCACGTCAGGTGTACTAGCTGTACGTAACGGCTACCCGAGTACCTGTCGAAAAGGAAAGCCGACGAGCAAACTCGTTCGAACTCCTACTGAGCCTATCCGTGACAATATTCGTACAGTCCGGTCTCTTCGTCAAAGAGTATTGCATACCGGGTCTAGGGGTGGTAAAACGTCAGACCCTAATAACCCGATAATTATTGCTGATGCGGCTCAGGACCAATCCCGGAAACTACTGATCAACTTATCAATAGATCCCAGCTGCCTTGGCCGTGGTCTTTTGGTCCTGACCAATCGAACACAGTGCGATATCGACTCCCAATACCTGGAGAGACGAATCCCTGACAATCACTCACTGCCTTCATGTGGCTCGGGACTGCACCCAACCAAAACATGTTTGCACGACTCAGTAGAGTCGTGATAGGGTAGTGATCAAAGCATAGTGGGAACTTACACGATACAAATGATGATCTCAGGTCCAAAGACTAACCTGTACACATGTCACATGAGAACCGCTATCTGACGATAGGTATAGTAACATCTAGAGATTCTCTGCGAGTCCGTCCAGTGTACTCACCCACAGTGAGCACCCGTATACAATCTTAGGTGATCACACCAATGGTTGTAGGACCAACTACCGCCCCTCGTCGGGGTTTAGAAACGTATACGCAAGTCTACTCTTGAGTATCGATGCCCGATCTCGATATTCCTGCGACTTGGGACATTTAAGGATGTGATTATAGACTACCCAGCTCCCACAAGTATGATCGCCATCATAACGCTGGAAGTCAAGCAAGATCCTACGGGCTTTATCAACATGTGATCGACATATATAACATATGCATATGTTAAGATAAAGTCAAACCATAATAGTATACTACTGTATCGAGTCTTTATCAATATGTGCAAGCTGGATAAAACATCAATAGAAACAAATACACATATCCGGATAAAGACAACTCAAATATTATACTATATAACTGAGCAAGATTGTCCTGTACATACATATCCCCAGCATCCACATGTATACGGTTAGTGTGATATGCCCTAGAGGCCATTATTATATAGTACAAGTTTGTATATTACATTTTGGAGTCTTGGGATATATACACGGATTTATAACAGTCTTTCTCAATATGGTAGTATGCTACTTGGTTTGTGTCTATTTTAATATGTGTATGTGTTTCTTTTAACATATCGCTAATACATATTGATAGAGCCCTTAGGATCTTTGCTTGACTACCAGCGTTGTGATGGCTGTCAAACTAGTAGGGGCCGGATAGTCTACAAGCACATCCTTATACAGGTCCCTAGTCGTAGGATTATCGAGACAGGGCATCGATACTCCAGAGTAGACTAGTGTATACGCTTCTCGTCCCAGGAGGGGAGATGGTCTGTCCCACAGCCATCAGTACGTCGTACTGGAGATAGTATGCAGGTGCTCGTTAGGTTACGAGTACACTGGACAGGACTCCCTGGGAACTGTTAGTTGGTACTATACCTATCGTCAGTTAGCTGTTCCCAGGTGACATGAGTACAGCTTAGTCCGTTGACTTGACACTGCTGCTTCGCCTTGAGTGTGTTCCTACTGTTCTTAGATTACTACCCTACCATGGCTCTATTGAGTCGTGCAAACAGGTAGTAGTTGGGTGCAGTCCCGAAGCACTTGGAGGCAGTGGCGGTTGGATAAGATTCATCTCTCCCGGTATTGGGGGTTGATATCGCGCTGTGTTTGGAGAGCCATTATACAAAGTTCGTGGCCAGGGCAAGATAGATTTACTGGTAGGTACTCCAGTAGTTTCTCATAGTGTTTTGGACTAAACACCGGCATGACTTATACCACTATTAGGGGACTGACGTTTACCGCCCCTCTAGGCCTGATATGCGATACTCTTAGACGAACAGACCGGACTGTACGGAGATTGTCACATTCAGGATCAGTAGGAGTTCGGATGGATTTTCCTCATCGACCTTCTTATCGACATCTACCTGGGGACCGTTACGTACAGCTAGTGCCGCTTGCGGCCTGCGGTTAAACCCACTGCTAGCGTAGTGTCGAGTCTTTAGAGTCCCACACAGAGGGTTGTTCACCTTTGGGCGAAACGAGGTAGAGGTCGTATGGTTTTACGACAGGGTTCATTCACATACGCGCACTTGGGCGTGATTGGTGTTCAGGCAGTTGATACTAGTGGGCTTTGGTTTAAACCAGATCCTAGTATTTGGTTTTGGGTTGGTTTAGTCTCATTGTATTCATGTTCCTCGGAACACGGATGCAGGTATGTATATACAGTTGACAGAGGCAGAGGCAGAGAAGGAGACACCTCATTAGGGTTTTGACCATTGACTTGATTAAAACCATTATGGGGTGGAGGGAATTGATTAATAATTTTATTAGTGTTAATTGTGTTATGGTTGATTGGTTTGAACATTTGACCTAGTTGACCATTGTTGACTTAAATATTTTCTTGAGCATGCTTAGCATTTAATGTGACATGATAATGGTCAAATCAAATGAACCATCACAATTATCCTAATAATTCTTATTATTCTTTTTTCCTCATATGAGAGCTTCATCTCTTCATTATCTTTTGGACATTCTCTCTTATGGTTGCTCTCTCCTCTTCCTCTCCTAAAAGCTCTAGTGTTTCATGAGTTGAAAATCAAGAGCTTTTGAGACCAAACCTCCAAAACACTTCTCTACTCACTCTAGGGTTCTTAGTTTAGCACACCAAGCACTCTAGTTACTTCATTATAGAAGTTGGAGCTCAAGGCAGAGGCCTTCGGGTGGATCTTCTACTACATCAAGAAGCCGACGAGGAGGGGTTTTCCATTTCACTCCAAGGAGCTTGCAAAAGGAAGTGAAGGACTTGGAACTCTAGGTATAACCATATAACATAGTAGTTAGAAATTCTACTTTGTTTGTTAGCTAGTGTTTAGCAAAGATCATCATGGTTAGTCTATGTTACCTTGTGATAAAAAATTGATATTTACTTATTCCGCCTCCCCATAAGTACCGGGATGGGTATCATAAACTTACAGTGGTATCAGAGCCGGACTAAACCATAGCTAACAGTTTAAACGACAAGTTAAACCACGAAACCGAAACGACCCGAAAACATCGAAGCTTAGATTCAAGTTTCCGTCATTTTTAAAACAGGCTCTGAAATTTTTTTTAACAAGTGCAGAGTGCTATTTGAACTGTAAAAGGAACACAGAACAAAAACGGGACATTTTCACTTTTCCTGGGCCGGCCACATTGCCTATATTTCCGGAGAGCTCGGTCCCCACTTGGTGGAAATGCTTCTTTTTTGGTGTGTGGCTTTTTGACTTTAATATAGGGCTTCAGGAGTTGTTTGTTTTTGCCAATTTTGATTTTACTGTAAATTCTTTACTATGGCAAATACCGGGTGTTTTGAAGTCGCAGTATAATGTTGTTTATTGTTTCATGTTCTGTTTAATGTGTTTTTAAACTTCCGCTAATTGCTATATGTCGGTTAGTTGGTAGTTGCACATTTCTGTGATGATTATATTGGTTTGTGTATATGAACTTGTTGGATTGTCGTGATGAATAGCCGGGGATGTGAGATGAGTGTTTATTTATCTTTCATTTGATGTAAATTTTAAATTGATGTAATATTATTTTTTGGTCGCATATCCGGGTTGAGGATGTAGCCGCCATTGTATATTATTTGTTTTACTGTTTTCTGCTCCTAGGATAGACCCAAGGTGGGGTGCACAAACTACCGGGTACTTTGAAGTGCCGAGTGGTCTACTCACTTTGTTGAGGGAGGCTGCTCCACTTTGGGTATTTGGCGGGTAGTTTGCCGCAACCGTAGGGGTCTAGGGTGGGGGTTTTTGGCTATTCATCACGACCGTGTAATCTGTCTTTCATTGCAGGCTCGAACGAAACGCGGATACCTAGTATATCCAATGGATTCATCCGTGATCTGGAATGACTATCATTGCATCTGACGAATGTATATATCTATATATGATATCTAGTAGACGTTGCTTATGTTTTACATCCGCGCTAGTCCAGCCCCTGCTCTGTCGTTAGCTAAGTAACCTAACGAGTGATGACGGGGCCTAGTGGCGAATGCGGATGGCATAAGCGTACGTTATATTTTTGTTGTTTTCTGCAATGGTAGGATTAATTGATGGGACTGCATTAAAATAAATGCAAAGAAAACAAACCAAAGTTGAATCGTTCGAACAATTTCAAAACCACTCGGTTTTTTTAAAAACAGCAAAACTTTTAAATGCGGATCTTAAACCACTCCTTTTAAAAGCTATCAGGTTCCTTTTATTATATCAAGTTCACTATGTTCACGGTTTCGCCAAAACCATTCGTAGCCCTCCGTCATTTCAGTTAAATGTTCAGTAGTATTCAAGCTATGTATTTTGACCTTCGCCAAGGCATAGTGATTGGTAGCTACTGAATATTTATCTGTTGCATAGATGATGCGTTGGTTTAGGACAGTCGTACTGCTATTTTGTCCTTCGTCAAGGGTATGTACAGGTGGGTTCAAATTAACCTGGATAATGACGGGTAGAACTTGACATGTGACTTATCATATGTTGGCCTTCGTCAAGGTCATAAGAGCATGGGGCAAAAATCCACATCGGGAGTTTCTAAAGAAACTGAAAGTTGCTAGTGTTGCATACCATTTGGAGTGTGATAATTTTGGTAGGATTCCTTCAACTTTATCACACAATTATATTTGGATCCCGATCCTACTGTGAGTATATGCTACTCATCGGGAGATTTTTTCACTTAACGATCAATGCTATAAACCAAGTAGGTGTGTAGAAAGGTGTTAGCGGGGCTACGCCCACAGGGAAAAGAGATTATTTAATTAAGGAACCTCGCGAAAGCTTCGTAAAACTCCCTCGAAGTACCGACACCGGCCTGGCTGAACGGTTAAGTAAGTATTGTATGGTGAGATTAATCCTGACTAATTCTTCTTTTATGGTTTGAGGAAGGATTCGAGGAACAGTGGGAGCCATCCTGTTTAGATAAACGTAAAACCACTCTAAACTTGCAAGAGCATCATGCTAAAGTGTTTCTTTTCTCTCTCAAATTGCAGCAACCAACAACATGACGGGCTTTAAGTTATTATTAGATAAAAATATATTGACAGGGCCAAACTATAGAGATTGGTTCAGGAATGTCAAGATGGCAATCACTTATGACAAGTTGGGGTATCTCCTTACCACTAAAGCCCCCACCGTCCCAGGTCCAGAATACAGCGTCGCGGATAAGGAAATTCGTAAGACCTGGGAGATTGACTGCGCGAAGGCCAAGTGCCTCGTGCTTGCTTCTATGGACAATGAACATCAGAGGAGGTACGAGAATATGGACCTTGAATCCATATTTCTCCATACTAAGGAACTATATGGAGAGCAATCCCGTATCGCAAGATTCAAGATCTCGAAGAAGCTATTTTCAGCGAGGTTGGCCGTCGGATCATCTGTAGGGGAACACGTCCTTAAGATGATTGGCTACATTGAGGAGGTCGCGGACCTCGGGACCGCATTAGAGAACGAGCTGTATACCGACTTGATTCTCCGGTCCCTTCCTTCCACCTACGCCCAGTTTATCTTGAACTTTAACATTCAAGGTAAAGAAGTTGAACTTCCGGAACTCCTCAACATGTTGAGGAGTGCAGAGGGCACCCTGCAGAAAGTCAGGGAAACACCCGCTCTGTTTGTTGGTAGTGCTTCCTCTTCTAGGTCCAAGGTGAAAGCCATAGGAAAGAAGAAGAAGGCCCCTACCAAACCGAGAGGCGGTGTTAGTAAGGTGGAAGCCAAGGGAAAGGAAAACGTGGCGGGACAAATAGTGGGAAAGGAAGAATGCTTTTATTATTATAAGAAAGGACACTGGAAGAAAGATTGCATGGCTTGAAAGGCCAAGAACCAGGACCCGAAGCAAGTTGTGGCTTCGGCTTCAGGTGTGTATGTAATTGAAAACTGTCTGTCAATCAACTCTACTTCCTGGGTATTGGATACCGGATCAGGATCTCATATCTGTAATTCTTTGCAGGCACTGAGAAGCCGTATGGTTTTGAAGGCGGGTGATATGACCCTCAGAGTTGCAAACGGAGCAAGCATGGATGCTGTGTCCGTAGGGGAATATCATTTAGGATTGACTAATGGACATGTTTTGGTTTTACGCAACTGTTATTTTGTACCCAGTTTGACTTGTAATATCATATCTGTATCTTTAATGTCTAAAGAAGGTTATGATTTTACTTTTGTAAGCGATGTAGTAAACATTCACCTTAATCATGGTTTGGTTGGTTCAGGTACATTGAGCAACGGTATATACGTATTAAACCAACCGCAGGTTTTCAATATCCAGAATACACACAAAAGAAAGTCTCTAAAATTAAATCATGCTTTCTTAAGGTATTGTGGACTAGGTCACATCAATGAGACAAGATTAACTAAGTTACATAAAGAAGGATATTTCGATCCGTTCGAATATCAATCTTTTGCAACTTGTCAATCACATCTCAAAGGAAAGATGACAAAGACTCCGTTCACTGGACACAGAGTAAGAGCGAGCGGGCTCTTGGGACTCATACACAGCGATGTGTGTGGTCCAATGTCTATACATGTAAGAAGTGGTTTTTCCTATTTCATTACTTTTACGGATGATTTCTCCAGGTATGGACATGTCTTCTTGATGAAGCATAAATCCGAGGCCTTTGGGAAATTCCAGGAATATAAGAATGAAGTAGAAAAACAAACCGGCAAAAGTATCAAGACACTAAGATCTGATCGAGGTGGTGAATACTTAAGTGCCGAGTTCCTGGATTACCTAAAAGAGAATGGAATTCTCTCTCAGCTTACTCCTCCATACACACCACAGCACAACGGTGTATCGGAGAGAAGGAATCGAACCCTATTGGATATGGTACGTTCCATGATGAGTAACGATGAGTTATCGCGATCATTCTAGGGCTATGCACTAGAATCAGCTGTATATCTTTTGAACAAGGTTCCTCCCAAGACTGTGCCTATCACACCATATCAGATATGGAGTGGGAAGAAACCCTATCTTCAATATCTGAAAATATGGGGATGTCCAGCTTTTGTCAAAAAGCAGCATGCAGACAAACTCGAGGCACGCTCAGTACTGTGTAAGTTTGTGGGATACCAAAAGAACTCCAGGGGGTATCTTTTCTATTACGCAGAGGAACAAAAGGTTTTTGTTTCTCGTCATGCCCACTTTCTGGAACATCAGTTTTTAGAAAAAGAAGCAAGTGGGAGCACAGTAGAGCTGGAAGAAATTTCACAACCACAAGCTATTACTGAAAGCTTGGTAGAACCAGAAGGTTCAAAAGAACAGGACATTCCCGCACCGATCCGCAGGAGTAGTAGGCTTTCTCATCCACCTGAGAGATACTACGGTTTTCTCTTAGACGGGGATAGAGAGGATTGTATCACTGATAATGATGAGCCGGCTAACATCCAGCAGGCCATTCAGAGCACTAACTCGGTAAAATGGCTGGATGCAATGCGGACCGAGATGGAGTCCATGTACACAAACAAAGTATGGACTTTGGACATTGCTCCAGAAGGGGTAATACCCGTAGGCTGCAAATGGATCTTAAGAAAGAAGATTGGTGTAGATGGACAGGTTGAGACCTATAAGGCTAGACTTGTTGCAAAGGGTTTTCGACAAGGACCTTGTTTGGACTATGACGAAACCTTTTCTCCAGTGGCTATACTCAAATCCATTCGGATCCTTCTTGCCATTGCTGCCTTCCATGATTATGAGATTTGGCAGATGGACGTAAAAACCTCTTTTCTAAATGGAAATTTAGAAGAGTGTGTCTATATGGAACAGCCAGAGGGTTTCATTCAGAGTGAGAGAAGCGGGAAAGTGTGCAAGTTTCTTAAGTCCATTTATGGACTAAAGCAGGCATCGCGGAGTTGGAACATCTATTTTGATGAGACAGTCAAAGAATTTGACTTTATCAAAAATCCAGATAAGCCATGCATTTATAGTAAGATTGTAGCACGAACTGTTGTATTCCTCGTCTTGTACGTGGATGACATTCTCTTGATAGGAAATGACATTCATATGCTACAATCTGTCAAAGGGTTCTTGTCACACAGGTTCTCCATGAAAGACCTGGGTGATGCCTCTTACATTCTGGGGATCCAGATCTATCGTGATAGATCTAAAAGGATGTTGGGACTTTCGCAGTCCAGGTACATCGACACCATACTAAAAAGATTCAGTATGGAAGATCCTAAGTGCGGTAATTTACCGGCTTGTCCCGGAATCACCCTCTCCAAAGAGATGTCTCCCAAGACTGATTTGGAAAGGGATCACATGTCTATTATACCCTACGCCTCTGCAGTGTTGTTAGTTATATGTATGCCCTAGAGGCCATTACTATACATAGGATGTATATTATAGTGGATGCTTGGACATATATAGGGATGACTTTCTTGCTCGATATGATAGTATGCTATCTGGTTACTCTTTACCTTAACGTGTACACTAATTGTCTCTCTGTTACATGTTGGTAAAGCCCTTAGGATGTGTACTTGACTTCCTGGACTATGATGCAGATCATACTAGTGGGAACGTGGTAGTCCATAAGTACATCCTTCAAAGTCCCTAGTCGTGGGTGTATCGAGACGGGGCATCGATATACAAGAGTAGACTAGCGTGTACCTTCTCGACCCATATAGATGGGCGATGGATGATCCCATATCCATTGGTATTTGACATCAGAGATGATATAAGGGTTCTCAGCGGAGACTGGGTACACTGGATGGACTCGCTGAGAACTCCCAGATGGTATTATACTTTACGTCAGATGGCAGTTCTCTGGTGACACTGGTACAGGTTAGTCTGTAGACCCGAGATCGTCATAGAGTCTTGTGCGATTCCTACTGTGCTTTGATTTCCATCATACCACGTCCAAGAGGGCGTGCAAAACGGTGGCTTTTGGGTACAGTCCCGAATCACATGGAGGCAATGAGCGATAGGAGGGGTTTTGTCTCTCCCGGTATAGGGAGTTGATGTTACGCTGTGCTTGATTGGCTATAACAGCAAGTCCTTGGCCAAGGCTGCTTGAGGGATTTATTGGTAAGTGTTACCAGTAGTTTCTCGACCCGTTATGAGCATCATATCGACATGACTTATCGAGTTACTGGGGTCTGTCGTTTACCACCCCTAGACGAGATATGCGACATATTAGACGAACAGACCGGACTGTACGGTAAGTGTTACTGGTTGGATTCACAGGAGTGTGAGCGGGCTTGCTCGTTGATCTTCTGATCGCTCAATACTCGGGTGGCCGTTACGTTTAACAGACCGCTTGCGGCTTGTGGGTGTTTGATATGATCATCACCTACTGCCGGCGTATTGATGAGTCTTTAGAGTCCTACACAGAGGTTTCCTGGCTCATGCAAAATGAAATATGAGCGCATATGAGATATGTGCGGGACCGAGAATAATACCAGTATGTGATACTGAATTCTATTCTCTCAATTTGTATCATCAGTCGGTTATATGTGATATAGCCGGGTTACCGAATCAAGTGTTGATTCGATATATTGATACACTTTATATTAGTCGGTAATATGCGATATAACCGGATCGTTAAATCAAGTATTGATTTAATGATTTAATGTATAATTATATATTTGATATATTACTTTACATTAACTAGTATTGGTTCACTTAAGATTGATTTTCTCACTTGATGTGCACAAGTTGTATATGTGATATATTTTTGTGCACTAGATTGTATCATGTTTGATGATACATGCAAACTTGGGTGTGTGTATGACTTACACCATGTTTAGTTAATGGTTTAGGGTTTTTTGTTTATTTTTGTGAAATAAAATGGTGGCTCTCATTGTCTTTACTTGAAGCTTCATGAAGCTTTCAAGCATCTTTGACAAAGTCCACCATTTTGTTTTGCATGACACTTTTACTAACCTAACCATTAACTTAAACTAGGGTTTAGTCTCTACAATGGTTAAACTCACCCATGGTTGCAAGATGATAGACTTCACTTGAATTTTCTTTTGAGATAATTCATTTTCATTTCTTCTTCTTCTTCTTCATGAAGTGAAGAAAGCATGCTAGAAAATTTCAAGTGTTGAAATCAAGTGAGAAATCCAAATCCAAAGTGAACCCACTTCCTATTTCTTCATCCTCTACTACTTGCCATGTTGTATAGGGTGCTTTCTTCACAAGGTTCATGACCAAGTGAAGATGGAGCTTGAGTTTGAGTCACCTCGACGTAGATCATCTTCGGCATCGAAGTCAACGACCAAGCTCGATTATTTCTCCGACGAAACCCTCACTAGAGTCCCGGATTCCGATGATCGCAGCGGAGGGACGTCATCACGGAGCTAAAGAAGTGGAGGACCGGATCTACAAAGGTTGTAATCCCTTTCACTTACTAGTAAAGTTGTTTGCTAGCTTATAGTTTCGCCTATTCTCTAGTTAACGATCTCGGTTAGGGTTTCTCGGCACCTAGAAATTTTTTAATTTGGCATGGTTGATGCCTTGTGGAACCTCTTGAGAGTGCCTAGTAACCCTACAGTGGTATCGGAGCCTAGCTAGAGCATTAGGCGATGTGTTAACGAAGTTAAAACCCCGATCGAACCCGAATACGACAAAATACACCCCTTTCTGGACAATTTTTAAAATCTGTGATTTTTCTTAATTAAAAATGCCTAAAAAAATCAGCAGGAAATTCTAAGAAACATTGTGAAAAACGACAAAGTTTGGCGCTTAAATCGCCGTGGAACCGCGGCACGAGCATGGCTCGTGCGGCGGTTTCGCGGCCATAAGGTGACGTCACCTCTATCATTTTTCACAGTAATGTTTCTGTTTAATTTCTTGATCTTTTCTGGGTATTTTTATCTAACTCAAGTGTTGAGTATTTTGGGGTTTATTTTGTAGTTGTTGTTTTGATTAGAATATTTGATTTCGTTGGGTTTCCGGATATTTAGAAAGTATTAAAAAGTTCGTACGGATATCAATAACTCACTTTTTCCCGACCCGGAAAATTTCCAAGTGTTGGATTTTTCCGTTTGTTTGAGAACGTCTAAATCGTGCAAGATACGCGATGGACCCTCTAGAAGACAACAAAGCTTAACTCGATTATGTGACCGTCTTGAACTGCCCTTTGAACCTTAGGGTTTGGGGGTGTACGGCGTGCCACATGTGAGGCGTTGGCATGACCCTTCTACGGCTGGACCGTTGGTACTGTGGCATGTGATGGATGTTTTTAAACCCCCCTCAAGTGTTGAGAACCATTTGGGAAAACTTGGGTGTTTGTTAATTCGATCGGAAAGTTTAACACTGTCTATTTATCTGGAATGTGATACAATATTTGGAATCCTTAAGTAGTTATGAGATAACTAATTTGGATGTTATAAACATAGTAGTTTAGTCTCAAATGATCGGTTGCCACAGAATTTTGATGCAATCAAAAGTCCGTCGCAATCACGTAGCGTACGCGGATACTCGCCGGGTAAACTTAATAGACAGCCATGCCCCATAGCCCCGACCAAGTGACTATAGGAGAACCCCGTCGTCGAAAGCATCCGTTCGGGTGCTCGCGGCAGCGGTGTTCCGCCTCAGTGCACTTCGTCGACGGCGTCCGGGGGTGCGGCCGTCTATTAAAGTTTGCGACGAGCATTCGATCACTTATCGGGAATCTTGTTGAATTGCCCGACTAGATATTGAAAAGAGTTTTCAATATAGAGACTAAAATGCGGGGTTTATAACTGTTAGGCATGCGATGTCTAAGGTGGTTGCGGATTCCAACTGTTGTAGTTTTATACTTTCTTCTCTGCAACCGTAAGTGTAATATGTGATATCGCCGGTTTCGTTGCTATATGTCAACGACAATTGGGATACGCACATTTACTTACGTTGATGACATGTGATGTTATGTGTTGCTGGATATGTTATATTGGATCGTCGCGTTTTGAATAGCCGGGGGTTTATGTGAGATGAGAGTTTTTATTTTCATTCATGTAAAATTTGTTGTATGTAATATTCTTTTATTGGGGCACTTCCGGGTTGAGGTTGTTGTCACCATTTGTATATTATTTACTTTTCCGCACTAGGATAGACCCAAGGAGGAGAGCACAAGTAACCGGGTTCTAGAGTCCAGTGGGAGACCAACTCGAGGAGTCGAGTCCGGGTCTCCTAACTCTAGAATTGGTAGGATTGCTTACCGCTCTCGTAGGGGTCTAGGGGTGTGGGTTTGGATATTCATCACGACCGTGGAATCCATGTTTTATACAGGCTCGTATTGAAAACACGGACGTCCTAGTATATCCAATGTTTCATATGTTTCTTCTGCTGCGGTATCTGTGATGTGATCATTTGATATGTTGTGATAGATACTGTATATAGTATATATGATATATTATATAGACGTTACTTATGTTTTACATCCACGCTAGCCCTGCCCCGCTCTGTCGTTAGTTACCTAACCTGACGGTGCACGAGGGGACATCGAGGCGAATGCGGATGAGATAAGTGTACGTCGTATTTATCTGTGATGTTTAGGTGATTTAAATGATAGGACTTCATTAATATGATTAATGAAATAAAAGAAACCTAAGATGTTGTGGAATCAAATTTTCAAAAACAGGTAGCTACAGTTCTTGATTTGCAACGCGGTGTTCCTTGTAGAACATCCTGCACCTTATTCGATAAGGAAAAGGCCGAGATCCCTTCACCGGGAGTGACCCCTTTAGCAATAACTGGCAGATGCTACAACTCTCGGTTTGTCTTTTGATTGCTTTTCTAGTTCATGCTTTGCATAGTGATATTTGTGAAATATCCTGCACCTTATTCGATGAGGAAAGGGCCGACGATCCCTTCACCGGGAGTGACCCCTTTAGCAAAACTAGAAAAGCCTAAAAAACACTCCATTTAAAATCACTCGATTCTACAATGATATCAAGTTCATTACGCAAAGGGTTTTCTTAAAAACCTGTCGTAGCCCTCCGTCATTTCAGATAAGTACTACTTAGTATTCGTGCTGCGGTAGTTTGGCATTCGTCAAGGCGTAGTGTGCGGTAGCTAACTAGTACTTATCTGCTTATGCATATGATGCAGATTGAATTAGGGTATTCGTATGGCGTTGTTTGGCATTCTTCAAGGGTCGTGCGGGTGGGTTTAATTCAATCAAGAAATGTACGGGTTGAACTTGACTAGTGGACTATGGGTTGTTTGGCATTCGTCAAGGTCATAGAACGCTAGGGGTAAAATATTATTGGGAATTTCAAGTGTTGAAATTTGCAATGAGATTGCATACTTTCTATGAGATAGTTGGATCCCGATACCCGCTGCGAGTAAGAGTTACTTCTGGGAGAGTTTTACACGTTACAATTAGCCGATCAAGTAGGTGTCTAGAAAGGTGTTAGCGGGGTTACGCCTCTGGGAAAGCGAGGTTTACTTTAATTAGGTCCGTGCGAAAGCATGGGGAACCTCCCTCAAAGTACCGATACTGGTCTGGCTGAAAGATTGACGAACTTGTAGCGTGTAATTAATCCCGGCTAGTCTTTACTTTTAGGGTTTGAAGGAAGATTTGATAAAAACAGTGGGAGCCATCCTGATTAGATAAAATAATAACCAATCTGATCTTGCAAGAGCGCACGCAGAATGTTTTCTTCTCTCTCTCTCTCTTGGTAGCCACCATGTCACGTCTTAATCAAGATAATAAAACGGATATATTGACCGAACCCACTTGTTATACTGAGCTGGGGAACGTTGGTCCCGCTCCAACTTATAATTGTTATAAGACAGAGCAGGAAATTGGGGATTGCCAGAATTCCCGTGCCGCCCAAACGAAGAAAGTGCATACCGATGCATCATCTTCGGGTGTGTTCATTACACAGAACTGTTTCTCAGTATCCTCTGCGTCCTGGGTATCTGATACCGGATCAGGATCCCAGATATGTAATATATTACATAGGCTACAGAAAGGTAGAGAACTGAGAACGGGTGATAAGTTTCATGAGACAGAAAATGGTGCAAGTGTTGCAGCCAGGTCTGTTGGTCAATGTCAACCTGTATTACCTGAATATATTGATTCTGAACAAATGTCATTAGATACCAGACCTGATATACAAAATCATATCAGTCTCTTTATTAGTAAAGAAAGGATATAATTTTGTATTGTTGGATAATGTTTTGAACATTTCCTATACCAAGAGTTGATCGGTTCAGGCACGTTATCTAAAAGCATTAATGTTCTAAATCAAACTACAGTTCTTAGTATACAGAACATACACAAGTGGAAGAGTTCAGAAATGAACGAATCCTTCTTGAGGCATTGTAGACTAGGTCATATCAATGCGACCCGACTAGCTGAAGTTATATTAAGATGCATATTTAAATTAGTTTGAATTTACATCTTGTGAAACTTGCCAGTCATTTCACAGAGATAAGATGACCATAGCTCTGTTTATTGGAAACAGAGAAAGAGTTAGTGAACTCTTGGGATAATACATATTGATGTATGAAGGTCCCCTGTCTACAAATGCCAAGACCGGTTCTTTGTACTTCATTAAATTCTCTGATGATCTCTCGAGATTCAGACATATGTTCCTGTTAAAACACAAGTCCGAAGCTTTTGAGATATTCACAGAATATAATTTAGAAGTAGAGAACCAACAACGGGTATAAGTATTATGTCCTTTGATGTGATCAGGGAGAAGAATACTTGTGCACGAGATTCCTGGACTATTCTAAGAATAAGATTCTCTCTCAGCTTTACTCCTCCGTATACACCATAGCACGAGGGTATATCGGGGCGGAGCAATAGCACCCTATGTTATATGGTGTGCTCTATGATGAGTACTACTGAGTTTCCTATTTCCTTTTAGGGAGTTATGCACTTATGAAGTTGCATACCTATTGAATAGGGTTCTGATCAAATCAGATGCCTACCATTTCATATGAGATATGGAAAGGGAAGAGCCCATCTCTTAAGTCAGTTAAGATTTGGGGTTGTCCGGCCTATGTCTAAAAGGCAAAATCCGGACAAGCTCGAGGCAAAGTCAGTACTGTAGAAGTTTGTTGGATATCCCAAGCATACGGAAGGGAATATCTTCTATCTAACCGAGGAACAAAAGATGTTTTGTTACTCAGCATGCCACCTTTGTGAAAGGGAATTTCTTATGAAGAAATTTGTGAACATGAGGTAGAACTGGAAAGAGTTCCAGCTATACAAACTGCAGCTGATGATTTGGTAGAACCAAAGGATTCAATAGCAACCAACGAACCTCAGCCTCTCCGCCGATCTAGTAGGGTTCCTCACCCACCTGAGAGATACTTCGGTTTCTCTATGACAGTGGGAGCAAGGATTGCATCATGAGATGATGACCCAACTAGTTTCGGGCTGGCCATCAGGAGTAGGACTCTTTAAGAATGGCTGCATGCTTATCGATCTGAGATGGAATCCTTATACACCAACAAAGTACGGACTTTGGTTGCTTTATCTGAAGGGTTAAATCCCCATCAGGAGCAAGTATATCTTGAGAAAATTACTTGGTGTACATGGAAAAGTTAAGACTTTCAAAGCTAGACTTGTTAAAGGTTTGCATCATTGACCAGGTATGGATTATAATGAAACCTTTTCTAAGTAGCTATGCTTAAGTCCATCCAGATCCTACTTGCCACGGCTACTTACCATGACTACGATATCTGGCGGTTGGGTGTCATGACTGCTTTTCTAAATGATGTTTTAGAAGAGAGAGTCTGTAAGTACACAGTCAGAGGGCTTCGTAGACAGTGGGAGCAGCGGAAACATGTGCAAGATGTTTTATGTGAAAAAGCAGGCATCGCGGAGTTGGAACATCTGTTTTGATGAGTTAGTCAAAGAGGTTGACATCATCAAAATGGTAGATGAACCTTGTATATACAAAAAGATAGTAGGGAGTATACTGGTGATCCTCGTAGAGTACGTGGATGACATACTCTTGATAGAGAAGTAGTTTCCTATGCTACGCTCGGTCAATCTCCGCTTATCACAAGGATTCTCCATATAGGATCAAAGTGATCCTACCTAAATCCTGGTTTTTGGATCTATGAGATAGATCTAATTGGATGTTAGGATACTCACTAGTTGTAGTGAGATGATATCAATTGATCCTGAGGAGAATCACTGGAAAGGTTCCAGGGTGATAAGGACGACTGAATGTCAGTCGCAGGTATTGTCTTTACCCTCAGTAAAGGGACGGTATGTTGGAAGAGTTCTAAGCTAGATACCGTGGCATACTATACGATAAAGGCTGGATACATCGCTACCAAAGATGCTACCAAAGAGGCAGTCTGGGTGTATATTAGTTCATGAGATGAACTTCGTTCCTCCCGTTGTGTGACAATGGAGTTGTGTCTTATGCCTAGGAACACACGTCCCATCAGTGATTCAGACATATTCTTAGGCAGTATCACCTGATCGTGGAGATGGTTGATCTCCAGGGGATCGAGGTTAGGAGACTAGACTCAGAGGACAACACGGCGGATCCACTCACAAAGGCCTTTTCCCAGAGAGAGACTTTTATGGGATGGTTGAGTATGAGATACTACAACCACTGCTATCAGATGGCCCTAGTGCAAGTGGGAGATTGTTAGTTATATGTATGCCCTAGAGGCCATTACTATACATAGGATGTATATTGTAGTGGATGCTTGGACATATATAGGGATGACTTTCTTGCTCGATATGATAGTATGCTATCTGGTTACTCTTTACCTTAACGTGTACACTAATTGTCTCTCTGTTACATGTTGGTAAAGCCCTTAGGATGTGTACTTGACTACCTGGACTATGATGCGGATCATACTAGTGGGGACGTGGTAGTCCATAAGTACATCCTTCAAAGTCCCTAGTCGTGGGTGTATCGAGACGGGGCATCGATATATCAGAGTAGACTAGCGTGTACCTTCTCGACCCATATAGATGGGCGATGGATGATCCCATATCCATTGGTGTTTGACATCAGAGATGATGTACGGGTGCTCAGTGGAGACTGGGTACACTGGACGGACTCGCCGACAACTCCCAGATGGTATTATACCTTACGTCAGATAGCAGTTCTCTGGTGACACCGGTACAGGTTAGTCTGTAGACCCGAGATCGTCATAGAGTCTTGTGTGATTCCCACTGTGCTTTGATTTCCATCATACCACGTCCAAGAGGGCGTGCAAAAAGGTGGCTTTTGGGTACAGTCCCGAATCACATGGAGGTAATGAGCGATAGGAGGGGTTTCGTCTCTCCCGGTATAGGGAGTTGATGTTGCGCTGTGCTTGATTGGCTATAACAGGAAGTCATTGGCCAAGGCTGCTTGAGGGATTTATTGGTAAGTGTTACCAGTAGTTTCTCGACCCGTTATGAGCCTCATATCGACACGACTTATCGAGTTATTGGGGTCTGACGTTTACCACCCCTAGACGAGATATGCGACATATCAGACGAACAGACCGCACTGTACGGTAAGCGTTACTGGTTGGATTCACAGGAGTGTGAGCGGGCTTGCTCCTTGATCTTCTGATCGCTCAATACCCGGGTGGCCGTTACGTTTATCAGACCGCTTGCGGCTTGTGGGTGTTTGATATGATCATCACCTACTGCCGGCGTATTGACGAGTCTTTAGAGTCCAACACAGAGGTTTCCTGGCTCAAGCAAAATGAAGTAGGAGCGCATATGAGATATGTGCGGGACCGAGAATAATACCAGTATGTGATACTGAATTCTATTCTCGCGATTTATATCATCAGTCGGTTATATGTGATATAGCCGGGTTACCGAATCAAGTGTTGATTCGATATATTGATACACTTTATATTAGTCGGTTATATGCGATATGACCGGATCGTTAAATTAAGTATTGATTTAATGATTTAATGTATAATTATATATTTGATATATTACTTTACATTAACTAGTATTGGTTCACTTAAGATTGATTTTCTCACTTGATGTGCATAAGTTGTATATGTGATATATTTTTGTGCACTAGATTGTATCATATTTGATGATACATGCAAACTTGGGTGTGTGTATGACTTACACCATGTTTAGTTAATGGTTTAGGGTTTTTTGTTTATTTTTGTGAAATAAAATGGTGGCTCTCATTGTCTTTACTTGAAGCTTTATAAAGCTTTCAAGAATCTTTGACAAAGTCCACCATTTTGGTTTGCATGACACTTTTACTAACCTAACCATTAACTTAAACTAGGGTTTAGTCTCTACAAAGGTTAAACTCACCCATGGTTGCAAGATGATAGACTTCACTTGAATTTTCTTTTGAGATAATTCATTTTCATTTCTTCTTCTTATTCTTCATGAAGTGAAGAAAGCATGCTAGAAAATTTCAAGTGTTGAAATCAAGTGAGAAATCCAAATCCAAAGTGAACCCACTTCCTATTTCTTCATCCTCTACCACTTGCCATGTTGTATAGGGTGTTTTCTTCACAAGGTTCATGACCAAGTGAAGGTAGAGCTTGAGTTTGAGTCGTCTCGACGTAGATCATCTTCGGCATCGAAGTCAACGACCTAGCCCGATAATTTCTCCGACGAAACCATCACTAGAGTCCGGGATTTCGATGATCGCAGCGGAGGGATGTCATCATGGAGCTAAAGAAGTGGAGGACCGGATCTACAAAGGTTGTACTCCCTTTCACTTACTAGTAAAGTTGTTTGCTAGCTTATAGTTTCGCCTATCCTCTAGTTAACGATCTCGGTTAGGGTTTCTCGGCACCTAGAAATTTTTGAATTTGGCATGGTTGATGCCTTGTGGAACCTCTTGAGAGTGCCTAGTAACCCTACACG
The DNA here is from genome assembly GCA_030015575.1 of Agapanthus africanus. Classification (NCBI taxonomy): domain Eukaryota; kingdom Viridiplantae; phylum Streptophyta; class Magnoliopsida; order Asparagales; family Amaryllidaceae; genus Agapanthus; species Agapanthus africanus. The sequence continues at coordinate 592,137,691 of CM057337.1, read as the reverse complement.
GTGGGCTCTATAATGTATGCGATGTTGTGTACCAGACCAGATGTAGCTTATGCACTGAGTGTGGTAAGACGGTATCAGTCAAACCCTGGGAAGAAGCACTGGATAGCGGTAAAGAACATTCTCAAGTACCTGAGAAGGACTAAGGATATGTTCTTGGTTTACGGCGGAAAAGACCTCCAGATCGAGGCCTTTGCTGACTCCAGCTTCCAGAGTGACAAGGATGACTCCAAATCCATGTCGGGATATCTCTTTACCGTCAATGGACGGGCGGTATGTGTAGGGTTCCTAGGCATACTATAGAGGTCTCACAAGGCATCAACCATGCCAATTTAAAATTTTATGGGTGCCGAGAAACCCTAATACGGATCGTCGGCTAGATTTCTAGGCGAAATACGAAACTAGTTAACATCTTAACTAAAGGAGAGAGGCTACAACCTTTGTAGATCCGGTTCTCCACTTCCTTAGCTCCACGTAGGCGTCCTCTCACTGTCCATCTCGAATCATGGACTCAATCGTCGGCTTCATCGGAGAAATGGACGGACTAGGTCGTCGGCTTCGTGCCGAAGAAGATCTACGTCGATGCATCACAAGTTCAAGCTCCAACTTCACCAAGTTGTGAAACTTGTGAAGAAAACACCCTATACTACTTGGCAAGAGGTAGAGGGTGAAGAAATAGGAGGTGGGTTCACTTTAGAATTGGATTTCTCACTTGTTTGCTCAAGTTACCATTGATGAAGTCAAGGTTTTTCTTGAAGAAGAAGAAGGAGAAGATGAAGAATATGATAAGTTTCTTATTTAAAAAAGAAACTAATATGAATACTTATCATATCCTAACCATAGTCAAGTGTAGAGAGTAAACTAGGGTTAGTTGGAATGGTTAGGGTTAAGGATGAGATAAGAATGGTGGACTTGTTCAAAGCTTCAAGATACAAACAAAATAAGCCACCATTCTCTTTTATTTTCCAAAATGAATAAATAAATAAATAAGTAAATAAACAAAACCCTAACCATTCATATAACCATGGTTTAATCTTTACACAAACCCAAGTGAGCAAGTATCATCAAACATGATACAAACAAGTGCACAAAAAAATATATCACATATATAATGTGCATCAAGTGAGAAAATCCTTTTAAAATGAACCAATACTATTTAATGCAAAGTAATATATCAAATATATAATTATACATCAAATCATTAAATCAACACTTGATTCAATGATCCGGTCATGTCGCACATAACCGACTAGTATACAATGCATCGACTTATCGAATCAATCTTTGATTCGATAACTAGGTTATATCTGTAAGTGCACGGCGGCGCCCCGGCCGTCAATCCGACGCCGGAAAGCGGAAGCGGTGAATAACTTAAATTTTGCGGACTTAGCAAACCGGCACCACCGCGCACTATAACCCGGATCGAACCATTAACTAGTCTAAGCTAACTAGACAAGATGGGTTAGAGATATACCGACGATCCAAGTCCTCCGGTCTTCTCGCCATCGTCCGGATCTCCTGCGGAAAAGTCCCGTCTCCTCCTCGTCGCCGGAAGTGCACCACGTTGCCTACATCGTTTACGGGCTCCCACCTCAATGCCGAGGCAACTCGGGCACGAAGCCGGCTACTCGACGTGCCCAAGGTTCGTTGTAGAATATGTAGTGAGCAAGTCTCATTTTTGGGGTTTGTGGAATTGCCATTGGTGAAGGAAAAGAGAGCTTGGAGAGAGGTGAGAAAAATGGAGCATACTCAAGAAGGAATGTATCATATTTTTCTCCACACATCCAAATGAAAATCAATCCCATTCCCTCTAAGGAATGGCCGCCCCCCCCTTCATGTGTGATTGGAGAGAGAGAGAGAGAGCAAGGTCAAGGGGTGGGTGGAAGCAATGATGCAAGAGGGCATCATGAAAGAATATGATCACAAGCAAAAACCACACACAACCACAACCATCATCAACAACCATGATGCTAACAAAGTCAAGCCATCATGAAGTATGAAGTCAAGCAAGTCAAAGGAGGGTGCTATCATGATACAACAAAATGCAAAGACCCCCTTCCACAAATGCCTATTTGCAACAATGCAAATAAGCCCTCCTCCACCAATCTTCGGCCAATGAACGGAACAATGGAAATCGGCCGAAACGGAAAGCAAACTGGCAACTCCAGAAAACTGGTCCCGTAATAAATCACAGGAAAACCCCGATACTGTGCATACACACCCGCATCTGTATTTCGACCGAAATACAAATGCAATGAGACAAAATCTACACTGTACTATACTAGGATCCGGCTTATACCAAAGCCGGCTAGTAATTTCCGTTCGATCCTGATCCGTGCAATACCGCACGTATCTGATCGAACCCTGCCATATATGCATACGGCCTATAGTACAGACTGTCCGATCCTGATCCGTGCAATACCGCACGTATCTGATCGGACCTTGCCATATCTCCATACGGCCTCTACAACCTTTCGCCCGAAAGCTGAGTAACTGAAATGTGGGGGACTCTAAAGACTCGTCAATACTATGGCTATGGATTTAACCACTAGCACGTCAGAGGTATAAGCCAATACGTAACGGGCCACCAGCAATTGACTAAAAGGGACGTCGATGAGCGAACTCATCCTGACACCCTACTGAGCCTGTCAGTGACAATATCCGTACAGTCCGGTCCGTTCGTCTATGAGTATCGCATGGCGGGCCTAGGGGGTTGGTAAAAGTCAGACCCCCAAAAGCGGTACAAGTCGTGTCGGAGTGTAGCCCAGAACACCCTGAGATACTACTGGAATACCTACCAGTAAATCTCCTTGCCTTGGCCAAGGACTTTGTGTAATGGCTCTCCTAGACACAGCACGACCTCACCCCCAATACCGGGAGAGACGAACCCCTGAAGATACGCTCACTGCCTCCATGTGGCTCGGGACTGTACCCAACTAAAACCTGTTTGCACGACTCCTTTGAGCCGTGGTAGGGTAGTAATCAAAGTACAGTGGGAACTCACACGAGACAAATGACGATCCCCAGGTCGATGAACTAACCTGCACACATGTCACCAGGGAACTGCCATCTGACGTCTGGTATATGACCAACTAGCATGTTCCCGGCGAGTCCTGTCCGGTGTACTCATAACCCAATGAGCACCTGTATACATCTTAGGTGATCCAACTGACACCAGTGGCTTGTGAGACCGGCCACCGCCCCTCGTCGGGGTCTCGACTGTAAACACTAGTCTACTAATGGAGTATCGATGCCCGGTCTCGAAACTCCCACGACTAGGGACCTTTTAAGGATATGCTTGTAGACCCCCAGCTCTCACTTATATGATCGCCCTCATACTGCTGGTGGTCAAGCAGGAATCCTAGGGGCTCTATCAACGTGTAATAGCGACGTGTCATGTCACCTAAAGCAGTACACGATGATAAAGGTAAACCAGATAGCATACTATCATCTCGAGTAAGACTGTCCTACCGGGATAGGTCCTCCCTCAATCATTGCAATCACGTACCTGTGATCCAATAATTGACTCTGAGGGCACTATCTCCAACAATCTCCCACTTGCACTCAAGGCTAATTATTGCGATGTCGCATACTCACAGCCCGTGTGATACCGAACACCCAACTCCTCTACTAGTCAGTCTCACAAAGCTCGTTTGCGAAACTATTGCGTTCGAGGAATAGCCTCAGTGAGTGGATCCGCTTAGTTGTCTCTTTCCATGTCTCTCTAAATCTCAAGTTCGCGGAGAAACCCATCTCCCGAAATGAGCAATACCTGTCTTAGAATGTGTCTGGATGTCTGATGGGACATAGCTCATAAATGAGCTCCAAATCCAAACTTCTTAGACTGTATCGTCAACTGAACTTAATCAGTATCCTGCGCCATGCCACCCTCAGTATTGCCTTGGACCACCTATCCAAAATACTGCCCCTCATCAGAAGGAAAACTATAGCTCTGACAACCTCCTTGTCGTCCATGTCACCTTGGAAGCCTGGAATGATAACTGTTTCCCGAATGAGGCTGTCGTTATCATATCCCTAGAACATCCACTTATGTTCTAAAACTGCTTCCGACTGTTTCTCCAGGATTGGATTAATGTCAACTTATTGCATCTAGTGCAAGAACAACATCTGGTGTGGTACTTGACATCTCACGATTGACTCAATTGCCTGAGCGAGTGATCTGCCAATCATGCCCACCCCTCTCCCACTTAGTCTGTAAGACACCTTTGGAGAGGGTGACTCCATTACCTGCAGGTACACTACCTTGCCAGGAGTCTACCATCCTAAATACTCTTAGAATGCAGTCAAGTACCCTGATTGGGAAACCACCCAAATCTAGATCTAAAACCATAGATCTAGTAACCAGTATGTCTGATATAAAATCCATTTCCTTTGTGGAGAAACAACTGTGTGACGACCAAAGTATGACCGATCGTAGTGTAGGAGTTTCCTTTCCTACTCTGTGTATATCATCCAAATACTAGGATATCACACCCTACTACCTTCTCAACAGATCAATCCCCTATTCTGATGAAGTCAAACCCATGACTGTCACGTCAGAAATAGATGATCTATCTCCGCTACATCTGCTTTAGTCTATAAATAGATATAAGCCTGATGTCCACCAATGCTTCCGCTGCTCCCACTGATTACGACAACCCTCTGGCAGAGTCATATAGACGTACACTTCTAAAACTGGTTTAGAACGACGCTATACTCATCCTCCCGCCGGGTCTCGTAACCTGGAACAACAACAATGGCAAGTGTGGGTAAACAAGAACTTCCCTGTCACCGTCCTTGAGGCTACCTGAGTACCTCTCGGGTGCCTGAAGTTACCCACTTTATCTGCGGAGTGGCCAATGGAATGTCAATCCAGATTGAATCTTTAGGTTCCTTATCAAATCTTCAGTAATCGTTTGTGGTTCTGGAATCACTTCCAGTTCTACCATACTCCCACTACTGTTTTCTGAAAAATCCATTTTTAATTTAAAACTGTGGCGAGTCAAGAACAATATTGCTATTGATCTTCCAGATGGTAGAAAATCAACCCGCGTCATAGCCTGGGTCAACCCACAAACAGCCATTACAGAAACGTGCCTTGAGTTGTCCAGTGTCTGGTTTTAATCATAAACCGGACAACTCCCCGTACCTTAACATCGTTAAGATATGAACTGTTCTATATCCAATATAGAAAACAGAGGCACTGATTTAATTGAACCAGATTCAAATCATGCAGCTGTCCCCAGCGCATGTCAACTAAATGGAAGGAGGCCGATCAGCGTTACTCAACTTAGGAATACTTCCAATTATGAGTAACCTGAAAGAAAAGCAAGATCTCTTTATCATTACTATCAACTGAATACCATACACAAGTATCTACATCTTCGATCTCTTTGAAGAATCCCGATACTTGCTATACCTGGTTCTCTACTCTATTCAAATACATATAACTTCTCCAAATTCGGACCTTGTGTTTCCACGAAACACCTGTCTAAAAATTAGAGGAGTCATAAGTAAACCGAATATAGTACGAGGACCATCCCCTCTGTCCAGATGGACCCTGGACAACATACAATACTCTGTATAAGTCACTTGAGTCTGATAACTCATTTACTGTGTGTCGTAGGTTGAAAACTGTACTTATGGTTAAGAAGAATTACACCGCTGTTTAATGCTCCTTACCTAACCATCCACTGATATAGGTAAATGTCGTAGACATAATTTCAGAAAGGTATATCTCACTCTATGAAAATAGACGTACAGATATATCAATTTGAAATTGGTGCATAACAGTGGATATTCAAAACCAAATATTTGCCGACCGGCAAACAGCCCAGGTGATTTCCTCAAATATCACCGATTACAACGAATCCCGATATAATGAGGATAATCACCCAATTCCCAACAACTTACTCCCACTCATCATCTGTAAAACCATACAGATGTGAGAATCGTACCTGGTAAATACATACCCTGGAGTAAGTATCTAATCGGGAAATCAGTTTTCCTTTAACATTACACAGTGAAACTGAAACATTGAAATGTTCCGATGGGGTATTCTGGTATTCCTAGTAATGCCTCTTCCAGATTCACGACTGTAACCGTATAGTTCTTTGCCACCTCTCCAAATCCCTTCATATGTCTTTAGTCTTTACCTTCTGCACACCCTTTTAGGCCAAATGGTTTTCTTCCTTCCCTACCGTTCGGCACCAGCCTATGGTTTGGAAGAAGACTATCCAATAAGCATAATGGGTGTACTGTCCGCATCCTAGGAACACTCGCAATGAGAGAGGGTGAAGATAAAAGACAACCGAATAAACCTTATTCCTATTTCTCCTGAACCAGAATCCATCCCCGAACTGGAACAAGTTCCATTCGAGTTCGTATATAACCATACGATGGAGTATCCAAATAAACTGTGGATCTTCGTAGTGATACGGAGTGTCCTGGAGAAATACAAAGGTGATGTGGGAGTGGTAATGAAATATTTGGTTTGGTCGTGAATATCTGTTGCAATTTACTTTGACCTCTTACTAATCCCTTGCTTTGTCTGAACTTAATACCTTCTGCACACCATCGTTATGCTAATTGGTTTTCTTCATTCCCTACCGGTCGGCACCAGCCTAAGGTTTGGAAGAAGACAATCCAATTTGCGTAATAGGTGTACTACCCCTAAACCAAGGAGTACTCGTAACCTGAGAGAGGGTAAAAGGAAAAGACAACTGAATAATCCTATCCGTTTTCTCCAGAACCGGAAACCATCCTCGAATAAATTCTTTCGAGTTCGTATCTAACCATACGATGGTTTTGTCCAATGGAAGTGGACGTTCGTAGTAATACGGGGTGTCCTGGAGAAAAAGGGTAAAAGTAGGAGTGGCAATGAGGTCTGCAACTCTGACAATCCAAAAGCCGGTGTTTAAGAAGGTTCGGTCAACTTGGTCACTGAGTCAAAGTCTTAGGGTCGGGTCAATGGTCGCTGCCAAAGAGAGAGAGAAAAGAAACACTCAGCGTGCACTCTAACCTAGATCAGAATGGTTACCAATTTATCTAATCTGGAATCCTCCCACTGTACCTCAAATTCTCCTCCAAACCTGAAAGAAGAATTAGTCGGGGTTACCCGAGGAGTAAACTAACCCATCAGTGGGAATCGGGATCCAACTCTCATCGCATGATAACGTGACGGAATCCGCTCACGCTATCACACTCCAGAAGGTATGCGCATATCTGGCAAGTCTCAGTTCTTTTGAAACTCCCGATGTGATTTCTGCCCCATGCTCTTATGACCTTGGCGAAGGTCAACAAATCATAAGTCACATGTCAAGTTCTACCCGTCATTATCCAGGTTAATTTGAATCCACCCGTACAAGCCCTTGACGAAGGTCAACAAGGCTATACGACTGTCCCAAACCAACGCATCTATCTATGCAGCAGAAAGGTAACAAGCAGCTACCATACACTATGCCTTGACGAAGGTCAACAAACATAGCATGAATACTGCGTGCTACCCGTCTGAAACGACGGAGGGCTACGAATGGTTTCTGGCGAAAACCTTTAACGTAATGAACTTGATATCGTTGAAGGAACGGATAGCTTTTTGAAAATATAGTGACGAAAACCGTTGCTAAAGAGGTCACTCCCGGTGAAGGGATCTCGGCTCTTTCCCCGTAGAATGGGGTGCAGGATATTCTAAATGAATACCACGGTGCAAAGCAAAAGTAATCGGCTATAGTGAAGTTAATGCCCTGACGCAAACTTATTGTCCAAGGGGTCACTCCCGGTGAAGGGATCTCGGCCCTTGCCTCGTCGACTGAGGAGCAGGATATTCTAATGAATACCACGATGCAAAACAAAAGTAAACGTCCTTGCAATAACAGCTTTTTGAAAAAGTGTTCCAACAACATCAGATTAGGTTTGTTTTTAACTTGCATTGATCCGAATCAATGCAGTCCCATCAATTGATCACACCAAAAAGAACGAAAATATACTGATGTACGTATATGCCATCCGCATTCGCCACTGGGTCCCGTCATTACCCGTTAGGTTAGCTAACTAACGACAGAGCGGGGACTGGACTAGCGCGGATGCAAAACATATACAACATCTACTAATATATATACCAATATATTATATTCGCTCAAGGCGTGAATAAAATGCAACATCACAGAAATGTACAGCATCACAGAAACAATACAGATATCTGGGATCCCCGGGTTTCACAGAGCCACTGCTGAAACCCGACGTTCCCCTGGTCGTGTGGATAGCCTGTGCAATGAAAACCTAGACCCCTACGGGCGCGGCAAGTCACCTGCCAAAACCTGAAGCGAGGCAGCCCCCTCCAGCACCGTGAATGGACCACCCAGCACTTCACGGAATCCGGCAACTTGGGCACCCCTCCTGGGTCAACCTGTACCCCCTACGAGTGCGGCGAATAGCCCGCCAATTCCAGACTGAAGCCCCTTCGTCTCAATGCCCTGAGATGCGGGCCCGTTGCCCTCTAGAACCCGGCTATCCGTGCACCCCTCCGCGGGGTAACCCTAGTACAGAAAGTAAAATATACATACAACGGGTACATCGACCGCAACCAGGTCGTGCCCCAAAAGAATAATACAAACAGGCAGTGACGGCAGTCCACATGTCGGACGCTCGCCCCGCAATATCAAATGTACATAATACAACAGCACAGTACTAGCATTGCATCCAGGCTATCCCCCACGACCGATCCGCAACAACACAGCAAATACATAGAACATCAACGTGAAAGTCACGTTCGCAAATCCGTCTAACCGGGCTATAGCAGTTAGACAGGATTTACCGATCGAGTGACATTCACGGTCGCAGATATAATGTAAATATTGTGAAAAATGTGTTTAAAATTTTCCGATTGATCAAACATTAACAAGTGGGCCCTCAACCAATACTGTAGCAGTCACAGAAAACCTGGGCCCAAATTTAATATCCCAGAACCCCTGAAATAAGCCCACAAGCCCACTGAAAAAATTTGACACTGTGAAGACTCCAGAGTGCGGCGGAAGCGCGGCCCAAGGGGGGGTTTGGCCGCGCTTCCGCGCTCAGGTAGTCGACTGAAGTTGTCGAATTTTCTCAGATGTCTTAGAATTTTGAGTACAACAATTTTATACAACCTGAAAAATTTTTGGAGACAGAAAAATTTCAACAGAAACTGTCGTGGGTGTATTGGGGTTTTCGGACATTTCGATCGATCGGAACAGAAAAACACATTACACAAAGCTAGACTAAGTTAATGGGGAGGCTCTGATACCACTGTAAGTGCACGGCGGCGCCCCGGCCGTCAATCCGATGCCGGAAAGCGGAAGCGGTGAATAACTTAAATTTTGCGGACTTAGCAAACCGGCACCACCGCGCACTATAACCCGGATCGAACCATTAACTAGTCTAAGCTAACTAGACAAGATGGGTTAGATATATACCGACGATCCAAGTCCTCCGGTCTTCTCGCCATCGTCCGGATCTCCTGCGGAAAAGTCCCGTCTCCTCCTCGTCGCCGGAAGTGCACCACGTTGCCTACATCGTTTACGGGCTCCCACCTCAATGCCGAGGCAACTCGGGCACGAAGCCGGCTACTCGACGTGCCCAAGGTTCGTTGTAGAATATGTAGTGAGCAAGTCTCATTTTTGGGGTTTGTGGAATTGCCATTGGTGAAGGAAAAGAGAGCTTGGAGAGAGGTGAGAAAAATGGAGCATACTCAAGAAGGAATGTATCATATTTTTCTCCACACATCCAAATGAAAATCAATCCCATTCCCTCCAAGGAATGGCCGCCCCCCCCCCTTCATGTGTGATTGGAGAGAGAGAGAGAGAGCAAGGTCAAGGGGTGGGTGGAAGCAATGATGCAAGAGGGCATCATGAAAGAATATGATCACAAGCAAAAACCACACACAACCACAACCATCATCAACAACCATGATGCTAACAAAGTCAAGCCATCATGAAGTATGAAGTCAAGCAAGTCAAAGGAGGGTGCTATCATGATACAACAAAATGCAAAGACCCCCTTCCACAAATGCCTATTTGCAACAATGCAAATAAGCCCTCCTCCACCAATCTTCGGCCAATGAACGGAACAATGGAAATCGGCCGAAACGGAAAGCAAACTGGCAACTCCAGAAAACTGGTCCCGTAATAAATCACAGGAAAACCCCGATACTGTGCATACACACCCGCATCTGTATTTCGACCGAAATACAAATGCAATGAGACAAAATCTACACTGTACTATACTAGGATCCGGCTTATACCAAAGCCGGCTAGTAATTTCCGTTCGATCCTGATCCGTGCAATACCGCACGTATCTGATCGAACCCTGCCATATATGCATACGGCCTATAGTACAGACTGTCCGATCCTGATCCGTGCAATACCGCACGTATCTGATCGGACCTTGCCATATCTCCATACGGCCTCTACAACCTTTCGCCCGAAAGCTGAGTAACTGAAATGTGGGGGACTCTAAAGACTCGTCAATACTATGGCTGTGGATATAACCACTAGCACGTCAGAGGTATAAGCCAATACGTAACGGGCCACCAGCAATTGACTAAAAGGGACGTCGATGAGCGAACTCATCCTGACACCCTACTGAGCCTGTCAGTGACAATATCCGTACAGTCCGGTCCGTTCGTCTATGAGTATCGCATGGCGGGCCTAGGGGGTTGGTAAAAGTCAGACCCCCAAAAGCGGTACAAGTCGTGTCGGAGTGTAGCCCAGAACACCCTGAGATACTACTGGAATACCTACCAGTAAATCTCCTTGCCTTGGCCAAGGACTTTGTGTAATGGCTCTCCTAGACACAGCACGACCTCACCCCCAATACCGGGAGAGACGAACCCCTGAAGATACGCTCACTGCCTCCATGTGGCTCGGGACTGTACCCAACTAAAACCTGTTTGCACGACTCCTTTGAGCCGTGGTAGGGTAGTAATCAAAGTACAGTGGGAACTCACACGAGACAAATGACGATCCCCAGGTCGATGAACTAACCTGCACACATGTCACCAGGGAACTGCCATCTGACGTCTGGTATATGACCAACTAGCATGTTCCCGGCGAGTCCTGTCCGGTGTACTCATAACCCAATGAGCACCTGTATACATCTTAGGTGATCCAACTGACACCAGTGGCTTGTGAGACCGGCCACCGCCCCTCGTCGGGGTCTCGACTGTAAACACTAGTCTACTAATGGAGTATCGATGCCCGGTCTCGAAACTCCCACGACTAGGGACCTTTTAAGGATATGCTTGTAGACCCCCAGCTCTCACTTATATGATCGCCCTCATACTGCTGGTGGTCAAGCAAGAATCCTAGGGGCTCTATCAACGTGTAATAGCGACGTGTCATGTCACCTAAAGCAGTACACGATGATAAAGGTAAACCAGATAGCATACTATCATCTCGAGTAAGACTGTCCTACCGGGATAGGTCCTCCCTCAATCATTGCAATCACGTACCTGTGATCCAATAATTGACTCTGAGGGCACTATCTCCAACAATATCGCATATAACCAATCGAAACATTCATCGCGAGAATGGAATACGGTATCACATACACGCATTATTCTCGGTCCTGCACATATCTCATATGCGCTCCTATTTCGTTTCGCTTGAGCCAGGAAACCTCTGTGTAGGACTCTAAAGACTCGTCAATACGCCGGTAGCAGATGATGATCATTTCAAGAACCCACAAGCCGCAAGCGGTCTGCTAAACGTAATGGCCATCCGGGTATTGAGCGATCAGAAGATCGACAGGCCAGCCGCTCACACTCCTGTGAATCCAACCAGTAACACTTACCGTACAGTCCGGTCTGTTCGTCTGATATGTCGCATATCAAGTCTAGGGGTGGTAAACGTCAGACCCCAATAACCGATAAGTCGTGTCGATGTGTGGCTCATAACGGGTCGAGAAAGTACTGGTAACACTTACCAGCAAATCTCTGATCAGCCCTGGCCAGGGACTTCCCTGTTACGGCCAATCGAGCACAGCGCAACATCAACCCCCAATACCGGGAGAGACGAAACCCCTCCTATCGCTCATTGCCTCCATGTGACTCGGGACTGTACCCAAAGACCACCGTTTTGCACGCCCTCATGGACGTGGTAGGGTGGAAATCAAAGCACAGTGGGAATCACACAAGACTCTATGACAATCTCGGATCTACAGACTAACCTGTACAAGTGTCACCTGAGAACTGCCATCTGACGTGAGGTATAATACCATCTGGGAGTTCTCGGCGAGTCTGTCCAGTGTACCCATTCTCCACTGAGCACCCGTACACCATCTCTGATGTCAAACACCAATGGATATGGGATCATCCATCGCCCATTTCATGGGTCGAGAAGCGTATACGCTAGTCTACTCTGGTATATCGATGCCCCGTCTCGATACACCCACGACTAGGGACCTTGAAGGATGTACTTATAGACTACCATGCCCCCGATAGTATGATCTGCATCATAGTCCAGGTAGTCAAGTACACATCCTAAGGGCTTTACCAACATGTAACTATAAGACAGTTTAAAGAGACTAGTGTACATGTTAAGATAAAGAGCAACCAGATAGCATACTATCATATCGAGCAAGAAAGTCATCTCTATATATGTCCAAGCACCCAATATAATATACATCATCTGTACAATACTGGCCTCTAGGGCATACATACAACTAATAATCTCCCACTTGCACTAGGGCCAGCTGCTGTAGTATCGCATTCCGAGCATCCCGAAGAGTCTCTCAAACTGTATCTGGGGAATGGCCTTCGTGAGTAGATCCGCCGTGTTGTCCTTCGTGTCAACCCTCCTGACCTTGATCTCCCGGCGATCAACTATCTCCCGGATCAGGTGATACCGCCTCAGAATATGCCTGGATCGCTGATGGGACCTGGGTTCCTTGGCCAAAGCCACCGCTCCATTGTTATCGCAATACAAAGGTATTGGATGCTCAATGGATGGAACCACTCCAAGTTCAGTAATGAACTTCTTGATCCAGACAGCCTCTTTGGCAGCATCGTTGGCAGCGATGTATTCAGCCTCCATCGTCGAGTCTGCCACGGTTTCCTGCTTGGAACTCTTCCAGCTAACCGCCCCTCCGTAAAGGGTAAAGACAAATCCCGACTGCGACTTAGAGTCGTCCTTATCACTCTGGAAGCTCGAATCGCTAAAGGACTCCACTTGGAGTTCTCCGTTACCATACACCAAGAGCATCTCTTTAGTCCTTCGCAAGTACTTGAGAATGCTCTTCACAGCTGTCCAGTGACTCTCTCCAGGATCAGCTTGATACCTGCTCACTACACTTAGTGAGTATGCTCCATCGGGTCTGGTACATAGCATCGCATACATGATAGAGCCTACAGCCGAAGCATAGGGTATCCCTTGCATGCGAGCTCTCTCCAAATCACTCTTGGGAGAAATCTCTTTGGAGAGAGTGACTCCAGAGATCGTGGGCAAGTTCCCACGCTTGGATTCTTCCATACTAAACCTCTTTAGTATGGTGTCAATGTACCTGGAATGGGACAATCCCAAAATCCTTTTGGATCTATCCCTATAGATCCTAATTCCCAATATGCAGGAGGCATCACCAAGATCTTTCATCGAGAATCTTTGTGATAAGAAGAGCTTGACCGATTGCAGCATAGGAATATCATTTCCTATCAAGAGTATGTCGTCCACGTATAATACGAGGAAGACAACCTTACTCTCTGCAACCTTCTTGTAAATACAAGGTTCATCTGGGTTTTTGACGAAATCAAACTCTTTGATAACGAGGTCAAAGCAGATGTTCCAACTCCGCGATGCTTGCTTTAATCCATAAATGGATTTAAGCAGCTTGCACACCTTTCCGCTGCTCCCACTGTCTATGAAGCCCTCTGGCTGAGTCATGTACACGCACTCTTCTAAATCACCATTTAGAAAAGGCGGTCTTAACATCCATTTGCCAGATTTCGTAGTCATGATATGCAGCGATGGCAAGCATGATCCGGATGGATTTAAGCATAGCCATTGGAGAAAAGGTTTCGTCATAGTCCACACCTGGTCTTTGACGAAAACCTTTTGCAACAAGTCTAGCTTTGAAAGTCTCCACTTTCCCATCTACACCAAGTTTCTTCTTGAAGATCCACTTGCTCCCAATGGGTTTTACCTTTTCAGGAGAAACTTCCAAAGTCCATACTTTGTTGGTGTACATGGATTCCATCTCGGACCGCATAGCATCCAGCCATTTCACTGAGTCCCTACTCGTGATGGCCTGCTCGAAGCTAGTTGGGTCATCATCCTCCATGATGCAATCCTCGCTCCCACCATCCATGAGAAAACCGTAGTATCTCTCAGGTTGGCGAGGAACCCTACTAGATCGGCGGAGAGGCTGAGGTTCATTGGGAGCTACTGAATCTTCTGGTTCCACTAAATCTTCAGTTACGGTTTGTGTATCTGGAACCTCTTCCAGCTCGACCACTTTGCCACTAATTTCTTTTTCAAGGAATTCCTTTTCTAAAAAGGTGGCATGTTGAGCAACAAACACTTTTTGTTCCTCACTGTGGTAGAAAAAATACCCATATGAATTCTTTGGACATCCTACAAACTTGCAGAGAACTGACCGTGCCTCGAGCTTGTCCGGATTTTGTCTTTTGACATAGGCTGGACAACCCCATATCTTAACTCGTTTAACATATGGCCTCGTCCCACTCCATATCTCATATGGTGTGGTAGGTACAGATTTAGATGGAACTTGATTCAATAGGTATGCTGCTGTCTCCAGCGCATATCCCCAGAAGGAAATAGGTAACTCAGCTGTGCTCATCATAGAGCGCACCATATCTAATAGGGTGCGGTTCCTCCGTTCTGATACACAGTTGTGCTGTGGTGTATATGGAGGAGTCAGCTGAGAGAGAATCCCATTCTCTTTTAAGAAGTCCAGGAATTCATTGCTTAAGTATTCACCTCCTCGATCAGATCGAAGGATTTTAATACTTTTTCCGGTTTGGTTCTCGACTTCTTGTTTATATTCTCTAAATTTCTCAAAAGCTTCTGATTTGTGTTTCATCAGGAACACATATCCGAATCTAGAGAGATCATCAGTGAATGTAATGAAGTACGAAGAACGATCCCTGGCATGTGTAAACATGGGACCGCATACATCACTATGTATCAGTCCCAAGAGTTCGGTAACTCTTTCTCCGTGTCCCGTAAACGGAGTTTTGGTCATCTTGCCTTTGAGACATGACTGGCAAGTGTCATAAGATGAAAATTCAAAAGGTTTCAAATATCCATCCTTATGCAACTTAGCCAGTCGTGTCACATTGATGTGACCCAGTCTACAATGCCACAAGTAGGATTCGTTCAGTTCTGAACTCTTCCTCTTGTGTGTGTTTGTTATGCTCAGAACTGTTGATTGATTCAGAACATAAATGCCATTGCACAACGTGCCTAATCCAACCAACTTTTGGTTACGGAAAATGTTCATAACATTGTCCTGTAATACAAAATTATATCCCTCTTTACTCAACAAAGAAACCGATATAATGTTGCATATCAGGTTCGGCATGTAATAGCATTCGTTCAGAACCAATGTATTACCAGTTGGTAATACAAGGTGATATTCCCCGACAGTCTTAGCTGCAACAATTGCACCATTTCCAACTCTCATGTCTTTATCACCTTCTCCAAGTTCTTTACCTTTCTTTAGCCCATGTAACTGATTACATATATGGGATCCTGACCCGGTATCTAATACCCAGGACGTAGAGAAAATGGAGAAACAGTTCTCTGTAACGAACACACCCGAAGAAAATGCATCAACATGTACTTTCTTCAATCGGGTGGCATGGGAATCCTGGTATTCCCCTATGTCCTGTTCATTCCTATAACTCTTATAAGAAAGAACGGAACCAACGTTCCCCAGCACAGTATAACATGCGGGTTCGGTCAATACATCCATATTATTATCTTTATTAGGGCATGACATGGTCGCTACCTGGAGAGAGAGAGAAGAAAACACTTTAGCGTATGCTCGTGCAAGATCAGATTGGTTATTATCTTATCTAATCAGGATGGCTCCCACTGTTTTTATCAAATCTTCCTTCAAACCCTAAAAGGAAAGACTAGCCGGGATTAATTACACACTACAAGTTCGTCGATCTTTCAGCCAGGCCAGTGTCGGTACTTTGAGGGAGGTCCCCCGTGCTTTCGCACGAACCTAATTAATGTAAACCTCGTTTTCCCAGAGGCGTAACCCCGTTGACACCTTTCTAGACACCTACTTGATTAGCTAATTGCAATGTGTAAAACTCTCCCAGGAGTAACTCTTACTCGCAGTGGGTATCGGGATCCAACTATCTCATAGAAGGTATGCAATCTCATTGCAAATTTCAACACTTGAAATTCCCGATAATATTTTGCCCCGAACGATCTATGACCTTGACAAGGTCAACAAACCATAGACCGCAAGTCAAGTTCAACCCGTCATTTCTTGATTGAATCAAACCCACCCGCACGACCCTTGACAAGGTCAACAAGGCCGTACGACTACCCTAACCCAATCTGCATCATATGCATAAGCAGATAAATACTGGTTAGCAACCGCACACTGCGCCTTGACAAGGTCAACAAACACAGCTCGAATACTAAACAGGACTTATCTGAAATGACGGAGGGCTACGACAGGTTTTTCTGAAAACCTATTGCGTAATGAACTTGATATCGTTGTAGAATCAAATGAAGTTTTGAAATGGAGTGATTTTGAGGCTTTTCTAGTTTTGCTAAAGGGGTCACTCCCGGTGAAGGGATCGTCGGCCATTTCCTCGTCGAATGAGGTGCGGGATATATCATATATATCACTGTGCAAAGCAGAAACTATAGAAGCAATCATAAACAGACCGAGTATGTAGCATCTGCCAGTTATTGCTAAAGGAGTCACTCCCGGTGAAGGGATCTCGGTCCTTTCCGCATCGAATAAGGTGCAGGATATATCACATATACCGCTATGCAAAGCAAGAACTGTAGCTACCTGTTTTGTTTTAAAATTTGATTCTACATCTTAGGTTTCTTTTCTTTCATTAATCACATTAATGAAGTCCCATCATTTAAATACCTAAACATCACAGATAAATACGACGTACACTTATGCCATCCGCATTCGCCTCGATGTCCCCTCGTGCACCGTTAGGTTAGGTAACTAACGACAGAGCAGGGCAGGGCTAGTGCGGGTGCAAAACATAAGTAACGTCTATATAATATATCATATATACTATATGCTGTATCTATCACAGAACATCACATGATCACATCACAGATATCGCAGCAGAAGAAACATATGAAACATTGATATACTAGGACGTCCGTGTTTTCATTACGAGCCAGTATAAAACACGGATTCCACGGTCGTGATGAATAGCCAATCCCACACCCTAGACCCCTACGAGAGCGGCAAGCAACCCTACCAATTCTAGGGTTAGGAGACCCGGACTCGACTCCTCGAGTTGGTCTCCCACTGGACCCCAGAACCCGGTTACTTGTGCTCCCCTCCTTGGGTCTATCCTAATGCGGAAAAGTAAATAATATACAAAAGGTGACAACTTCCGCTACCTGGAAGTGCCCCAAATAAAAGAATATTATATACAAGTTTTTACATGAATGAAAATGAAAAACACTCATCTCACATAAAAAACCCCGGCTATTCAATCATGACGATCCAATATAACATATCAAGCAACACATAACATCGCATGTCATCAACGTAAGTAAATATGCGCATCCCAATTGTCGTTGACATATAGCAACGAAACCGGCGATATCACATATTACACTTACGGTCACAGAAAAGAAAGTGTAAAACTACAGCAGTTGGAATCCGCAACCTCTTTAGACATCACATGCCTAATCAAATGAAATACTTAGACATCACAGGCCTAACAATTATAAACCCCGCATTTTAGTCTCATTATCGAAAACTCTTTTCAATATCAAGTGAAACTAAACCGCTAGATTTATAGCATTCATCCAGTTATCTCATAACTGTTTGTGAATTCCAATTATTGTATCCCATTCCGGATAATTAGAAAATGTTAAACTTTCCTATCGAACATTCCAACACCCAAGTTTTCCCGATACAGATCAACACATGAAACAAGTCTAAAAAACATTCAGTTCGTGCCTCAGTACCAACGGTCCAGCCGTAGAAGGATCAAGCCAACGCCTCACATGTGGCACGCCGTACTGCCCCAAAGCCGAAGGTTCAAAGGGCACTTCAAGACGGTCACATAATCGAGTTAAGGTTTGTTGTCTTCTAGAGGGACCATCGAGTTAATTGCACTACTCAGAACGTCCTTAAACCATAGAAAAATCCAACACTTGGAAATTTTCCGGCAGGGGAAAAGTTGGGTATTTATATCCGGTCGAACTCTTTAACATATTCAAAAATTATCCGGAAAGCCACATAGACAAAATCTGATACTCCGATCGAAACACCGAATCGCCAAAACAACCACAGAAAATTCAACTCTTGAGTAAATATTAAAAATTCCCATAAAACTCAGCACCAGAAAATAGGAATTACTGTGCAAAATTTATTGTGCATTGTGAACATACGGCGGCGGAACCGCGGCAGAAGGCATGCTTCTGCCGCGTTTCCGCGGCGGTTTAGACGTATCATGAGCTCGTTTTGCACCATAATTCTTATATCTTCCTGCTGATATTTTCAGGAATTTTTAATCTGGAAAAACCCCAATTTTTGAAAAATGTCCAGAGAGCATGAAATTTTAGGGTTTCGGGTTCGTTCGGGTTTCAAACTTCGTCTACGCATCGCCTAAGGCTCTAGCTAGGCTCTGATACCACTGTAGGGTTCCTAGGCACACTATAGAGGTCTCACAAGGTATCAACCATGCCAATTTAAAATTATATGGGTGCCGAGAAACCCTAATACGGATCGTCGGCTAGATTTCTAGGCGAAATACGAAACTAGTTAACATCTTAACTAAAGGAGAGAGGCTACAACCTTTGTAGATCCGGTTCTCCACTTTCTTAGCTCCACGTAGGCGTCCTCTCGCTGTCCATCTCGAATCATGGACTCAATCGTCAGCTTCATCGGAGAAATGGGCGGACTAGGTCGTCGCCTTCGTGCCGAAGAAGATCTACGTCGAGGCATCACAAGTTCAAGCTCCAACTTCACCAAGTTGTGAAACTTGTGAAGAACACACCCTATACTACTTGGCAAGAGGTAGAGGGTGAAGAAATAGGAGGTGGGTTCACTTTAGAATTGGATTTCTCACTTGTTTGCTCAAGTTACCATTGATGAAGTCAAGGTTTTTCTTGAAGAAGAAGAAGGAGAAGATGAAGAATATGATAAGTTTCTTATTTAAAAAAGAAACTAATATGAATACTTATCATATCCTAACCATAGTCAAGTGTAGAGAGTAAACTAGGGTTAGTTGGAATGGTTAGGGTTAAGGATGAGATAAGAATGGTGGACTTGTTCAAAGCTTCAAGATACAAACAAAATAAGCCACCATTCTCTTTTATTTTCCAAAATGAATAAATAAATAAATAAGTAAATAAACAAAACCCTAACCATTCATATAACCATGGTTTAATCTTTACACAAACCCAAGTGAGCAAGTATCATCAAACATGATACAAACAAGTGCACAAAAAAATATATCACATATACAATGTGCATCAAGTGAGAAAATCCTTTTAAAATGAACCAATACTAGTTAATGCAAAGTAATATATCAAATATATAATTATACATCAAATCATTAAATCAACACTTGATTCAATGATCCGGTCATGTCGCACATAACCGACTAGTATACAATGCATCGACTTATCGAATCAATCTTTGATTCGATAACTAGGTTATATCGCATATAACCAATCGAAACATTCTTCGCGAGAATGGAATACGGTATCACATACACGCATTATTCTCGGTCCTGCACATATCTCATATGCGCTCCTATTTCGTTTCGCTTGAGCCAGGAAACCTCTGTGTAGGACTCTAAAGACTCGTCAATACGCCGGTAGCAGATGATGATCATATCAAGCACCCACAAGCCGCAAGCGGTCTTCTAAACGTAACGGCCATCCGGGTATTGAGCGATCAGAAGATCGACGAGCCAGCCCGCTCACACTCCTGTGAATCCAACCAGTAACACTTACCGTACAGTCCGGTCTGTTCGTCTGATATGTCGCATATCAAGTCTAGGGGTGGTAAACGTCAGACCCCAATAACCGATAAGTCGTGTCGATGTGTGGCTCATAACGGGTCGAGAAAGTACTGGTAACACTTACCAGCAAATCTCTGATCAGCCCTGGCCAGGGACTTCCCTGTTACGGCCAATCGAGCACAGCGCAACATCAACCCCCAATACCGGGAGAGACGAAACCCCTCCTATCGCTCATTGCCTCCATGTGACTCGGGACTGTACCCAAAGACCACCGTTTTGCACGCCCTCATGGACATGGTAAGGTGGAGATCAAAGCACGGTGGGAATCACACAAGACTCTATGACGATCTCGGGTCTACAGACTAACCTGTACAAGTGTCACCTGAGAACTGCCATCTGACGTGAGGTATACTACCATCTGGGAGTTCTCGGCGAGTCCGTCCAGTGTACCCAGTCTCCACTGAGCACCCGTACACCATCTCTGATGTCAAACACCAATGGATATGGGATCATCCATCGCCCATCTCATGGGTCGAGAAGCGTATACGCTAGTCTACTCTGGTATATCGATGCCCCGTCTCGATACACCCACGACTAGGGACCTTGAAGGATGTACTTATAGACTACCATGCCCCCACTAGTATGATCTGCATCATAGTCCAGGTAGTCAAGTACACATCCTAAGGGCTTTACCAACATGTAACTATAAGACAGTTTAAAGAGACTAGTGTACATGTTAAGATAAAGAGCAACCAGATAGCATACTATCATATCGAGCAAGAAAGTCATCTCTATATATGTCCAAGCATCCAATATAATATACATCATCTGTACAATACTGGCCTCTACGGCATACATACAACTAACAGTATGTTAGAAGAGTTCCAAACAAGAAACCGTTGCTGACTCGACGATGGAAGCAGAGTATATCGCAGCTTCTGATGCCACAAAAGAAGCAGTCTGGATGAGGAAGTTCTTAACGGAACTTCAGGTGGTTCCATCCATTGTTGATCCAATACCTCTGTATTGTGACAACAATGGGGCTATAGCTTTAGCGAAGGAACCTAGGTCCCATCAGAAGTCCAGACACATCTTGAGGCGGTATCACCTGATCAGGGAGATCATGGATCGCCGGGAGATCGAGGTTCGGAGGTTTGCTACAAAGGATAGCACGGCAGATCCATTCACAAAGGCCATTCTTCAGACTCAGTTCGAGAGGCTATTCGAGATGATAGGTCTGCGATATGCCAGCACATGGCCTTAGTGCAAGTGGGAGATTGTTAGTATGATATGTCCTAGAGGCAATTATTGTATAGTACTAATTTGTTTATTACATTTTGGAGGCTTGGGATATATACACGGATTTATAACAGTCTTGCTCAATATGGTAGTACGCTACTTGGTTTGTGTCTATCTTAATATGTGTATGTGTTTCTTTTAACATATCACTAATACATATTGATAAAGCCCTTTGGATCTTTGCTTGACTACTAGCGTTGTGATGGCTATCACACTAGTGGGGGCTGGGTAGTCTACAAGCACATCCTTATACAGGTCTCTAGTCATAGGATTATTGAGACAGGGCATTGACACTCCAGAGTATACTAGTGCATACGCTTCTCGTCCCAGGAGGGGAGATGGTCCTACAGCCATCAGTACGTCGTACTGGAGGTAGCATACAGGTGCTCGTTAGGTTACGAGTACACTGAACAGGAATTGCCGGGAACTGTTGGTTGGTACTATACCTATCGTCAATTAGCAGTTCCCAGGTGACATGAGTACAGCTTAGTCCGTTGACTTGACACTGCTGCTTCGCCTCGAGTGTGTTCCCACTGTTCTTAGATTACAACCCTTCCACGGCTCTATTGATTCGTGCAAACAGGTAGTAGTTGGGTGCAGTCCTGAAGCACTTGGAGGCAGTGGCAGTTGGATAGGATTCGTCTCTCCCAGTATTGGGGGTTGATATCGCGCTGTGTTTGGAGAGCCATTACACAAAGTCCCTGGTCAGGGAAAGCGAGATTTACTGGTAGATACTCCAGTAGTTTCTCATGGTGTTTCGGACTACACTCCGGCACGAGTTATACCGCTATTAGGGGACTGACGTTTACTGCCCCTAGGCCAGATATGCGATACTCTTAGAAGAACAGACCGGACTGTACGGAGATTGTCACATTCAGTCTCAGTGGGAGTTCGGATGGGTTTTCTTCATCGGCCTTCTTATCGACATCTACCTGGGGACCGTTACGTACAGCTAGTACCACTTGTGGCCTATGGTTAAACCCACTGCCAGCGTAGTGTCGAGTCTTTAGAGTCCCACACAGAGGGTTATTCACCTTTGGACGAAACGAGGTAGAGGTCGTATGGTTTTATGACAGGGTTAGTTCACATACGCGCACTTGTGCGTGATTGGTGTTCGGGCAGTTGATACTAGCGGGCTTTGGTTTAAGCCAGATCCTAGTATTTGGTTTTGGGTTGGTTTAGTCTCATTGTATTCGTGTTCCTCGAAACACGGTTCCGGGTATGTATATACAGTTGACAGAGGCAGAGATGGAGACACCTCATTAGGGTTTTGACCATTGACTTGATTAAAACCATTATGAGGTGGAGGGAATTGATTAATAATTTTATTAGTGTTAATTGTGTTATGGTTAATTGGTTTGACCATTTGACCTAGTTGACAATTGTTGACTTAGATATTTTCTTAAGCATGCTTAGCATTTAATGTGACATGATAATGGTCAAATCAAATGAATCATCACAATTATCCTAATAATTCTTATTATTCTTTTTCCCTCATATGAGAGTTTCATCTCTTCATTATCTTTTGGACATTCTCTCTCATGGTTGCTCTCTCCTCTTCCTCTCCCAAAAGCTCTAGTGTTTCATGAGTTGAAAATCAAGAGCTTTTAAGACCAAACCACCAAAACACTTCTCTACTTACTCTAGGGTTCTTAGTTTAGCACACCAAGCACTCTAGTTACTTCATTATAGAGGTTGGAGCTCAAGGTAGAGGCCTTCAGGTGGATCTTCTACTTCATCAAAAAGCCGACGAGGAGGAGTTTTCCGTTTCACTCCAAGGAGCTTGCAAAGGGAAGAGAAGGACTTGGAACTCTAGGTATAACCATCTAACATAGTAGTTAGAACTTCTACTTTGTTTGTTAGCTAGTGTTTAGCAAAGATCATCATGGTTAGTCTATGCTACCTTGTGATAAAAATTTGATTTTTACCTATTCCGCCTCCCCGTAAGTACCGGGGTGGGTATCATAAACTTACAGTATACGTATACAATAATGGCCTCTAGGGCATATATATCCAACAATCTCCCACTTGCACTAAAGGCCAGTAATTAGCGTACCGAATATCCAACGTCTTCACTAAGGCCAGCTGCTGGCGTACCGCATACCCAACATCTCAAAAAGTCGCTCGAACTGCGCTTGAGGGAGGGCCTTTATAAATAGATCCGCCATATTTTCTTTTGTATCCACTCTCCGAACCTCAATCCCCTGGCGATCCATGTTCTCCCTGATCAGGTGATACCAGTTAAAAAGGGGTGTCTAGATTTCTGATGGGATCGTGGTTCCTTCGCTAAAGCTATAGCCCCATTTTCATCACAATACAGAGGTATTGGATCAACAATGGACGGAACTACCTGAAGTTCAGTAATGAACGTCGTCATCCCGACCGCTTTTTTTGCGGCATCGTTCGCAGCAATGTATTCAGCCTCCATCGTCGAGTCTGCGACGGTGTCCTATTTGGAGCTCTTCCAACACACCGCACTTCTGTTGAGGGTAAACACAAAACCCGAGACAGACTTGCTGTCATCCTTGTCACTCTGGAAGCTTGAATCGGTAAAGGACTCGACCTTCAGGTCTCCACTACCGAAAACCAAGAACATCTCCTTAGTCCTTCTCAGGTACTTGAGAATGTTCTTCACTGCTGTCCAGTGGTTCTCACCTGGGTTTGATTGATACCGGCTCACCACGCTAAGCACGTAAGCTACATCTGGTCTTGTACATAACATCGCATACATTATAGGTCCTACCGCCGAAGCGTAAGGTATAGTGCTCAAGCGAACCCTCTCCTCATCGTCTTGGGAGACATCTCTTTGGAGAGGGTGATTCCGTGCAATGCGAGTATGTTACCGTGCTTGGAATCTTCCATACTAAATCTCTTTAGTATGGTCTCTATTTACCTGGACTGCGAAAGTCCCAATAATCTCTTAGATCTATCTCTGTAGATCTTGATCCCCAGAATGTACAAGGCATCACCCAGGTCCTTCATGGAGAACTTTTGTGACAAGAACCGCTTGACCGATTGTAGCATAGGAATATCGTTTCCTATCAAAAGAACGTCGTCCACGTACAAGACTAGTGTTAGTTATGTATATTCCCTAGAGGCCATTGTTGTACATATGATGTATATTATGATGGATGCTTGGATATATACAGAGAGGACTTTCTTGCTCGTCATGATAGTATGCTATTTGGTTTCACTTTATCTTAACATGTTTACTTGTATTGGTTTACTGTCCTTCTCTCACATGTTGATAAAGCCCTTAGGATATGTACTCGACTACTGGGATTATGATGAGATCATACTAGTGGGGCCACGGTAGTCGATGAGTACATCCTATAAATGTTCCTAGTCGAGGGTATATCGAGACGGGGCATCGATACACCAGAGTAGACTAGCGTATACGCATCTTGACCCATATGATGGGCGATGGATGATCCCATATCCATCGGTGTTTGACATCAGAGATGGTGTACGGGTGCTCAGTGGAGACTGGGTACACTGGACGGACTCGCCGAGAACTCCCAGATGGTGATATACCACACGTCAGATGGCAGTTCTCCGGTGACACTAGTACAGAGTAGTCTGTAGACCCGAGATCGTCATAGAGTCTTGTGTGATTCCCACTGTGCTTTGATTTCCACCTTACCACGTCCAAGAGGGCGTGCAAAACGGTGGCTTTTAGGTACAGTCCTGAATCACATGGAGGCAATGAGCGATAGGAGGGGATTCGTCTCTCCCGGTATAGGGAGTTGATGTTGTGCTGTGTTCGATTGGATATAACTGGAAGTCCCTGGCCAGGGCTGATATAGAGATTTACTGGTAAGTGTTACCAGTAGTTTCTCGACCTGTTATGAGCCTCACATCGACACGACTTATCGGTTACTGGGGTCTGACGTATACCACCGCTAGACTTGATATGCGACATATCAGATGAACAGACCGGACTGTACGGGAGTGTTACTGATTGGATTCACAGGGGAACGGACAGGCTAGCTTGTTGATCTTCTGATCGCTCAATACCTGGGTGGCTGTTACGTTTAGCTGACCACTTGCAGCTTGTGCGTGTTTGATATGATCATCACCTGCTACCGGCGTATTGACGATTCTTTAGAGTCCTACAAAGAGGTTTCTTGGCTCAGGCAAAACGGAGTATCGGCACATATGTGATATGTGCAGGACCGAGGATAATGCGATATGAGATACCGTATTATATTCTCGCGATATTTAGATATGAACCGAGACATCGGATCAAATGGTGATTCGATGAATCGGTACATGATATATTAGTCGGTTATATTCGATATAGCAGGATCGTCGGATCATGTATTGATTCGATGATTTAATGTATAATGATATATATGATATATTGTATTATATTATCTAATATTGGCTCTCTTTATTATTTCATTTTCTCACCGGATTAATATATTGATATATATGCGATATATGTTAATTGTATTATTTTCTTTTCTTGCAAATATATAATATATATGTGATATATATTAATGTGACATGATATGATTTATTATGAAACATGTTTAGGGATGATAAAAAGAGATTAAGGTTTGATTAGGGTTAGCTCTTTCTAGATTATTCTAGAAGGGTTTCCTTTTGTCTTGGTTAAGATATTATGGTTGATACTTATCCTTGACTCACTCTTAACCTAACCAAACCCTAGCTCTAGTTTATTCTCTACAAAGGTTAAACCTATCATCCTTGACCATGGTTCCATATCAATCATATATTCTTATCTACTATTCATCACAAAAGGATTAATCTCATTATTCTTCATCTTCTTCTCTCTTGAGTTTGAGAGAGAGCTCACTTGTGATTTCTTTTGTGATGAATTCTTGTGAGAAAATGATATAAAAAGAAAGTATAAACACTACTCCATCATCCTCATCTAATCTAGCCCATTAGATTAGGGTGTTCACCTCATTAGAGTGAGAGAGCTTGAGCTATTGCAACTTCGACGTAGATCATCGGAGAAAAGGAATACGACAAGCTTTCATGGATCGTTCGAGTCGTGGAGCCTCTCTTGAGTCTGGGAGATCATGGATCGCGGCGAAGGGACTTCTACTCGAAGCTTGTGAAGCGAAGGAGCGGACTACAAAGGTTGTAATCCCTCATACTTAGTAGTAAAGATGTTATCTTGCATGTTAAACCCTAATAATCTAGCAAAGATCCCGGCTTTGGGTTGTTCGGCACATCTAAAATTTTATTCGGGCTTGTTTGATGCCTTATGAGCCTTCACAAGAGTGCCTAGTAACCCTACAGTGGTATCAGAGCCTAGATAGAGCATTAGGCGATGTGTTAACGAAGTTAAAACTCCGAACGAACCCGAATACGTCAAAATCAACCCCTCTCTGGATATTTTTTCAAATCTGTGATTTTTCCGAATTAAAAATACCTGAAAAATTCAGCAGTGAAATATACAAATTTTGGTAAAAAAACGAACACCTAATACTTCCAAACCGCCGCGGAACCGCGGCCGTACCATGCTTGGGCCGCGGATCCGCAGCCGTACAGGGGAGATTGGTATTTGTTTTTACACAGTAATTCATATTTCTGTGATTTATATTTTATGAGTATTTTTATTCTGACTCAAGTGTTGAGTATTTTGGGGTTTATTTTGTAATCGTAGATTCGATCGGAAAATTTAAATTCGTTATTATTTCCGGATATTTAGAATCTGTTAAAATGTTCGAACGGATATCATTAACTCAATTTTTCCCGGCACAAAAAACTTTCAAGTGTTGAATTTTTTATCGGGTGTAAATCTTTCGGAAAAATGTGCAAGTAACACTGTGGACCCTCTAGAAGACAACAAACCTTAACTCGATTATTTGACCGTCTTGAACTGCCTTTTGAACTTTCGGGTTTGGGGCAGTACGGCGTGCCACATGTGAGGCGTTGGCTTGACCTTTCTACGGCTGGATCACTGGTACTGTGATATATTCTTAGATTGTTTGAACTCCGCTCAAGTGTTGAGCACTTTAGGAAATTTTGGGTATTTGATTATCTGTTCGAAAAGTTTAATACTGTCTATTAATCTGGAATGTGATACAATATGTGGAATTCATAGAGTTAGACATGAAATGCGAAGTATGTGATATTTCGGATTTACGATGTCTAAAGTGATTGTGGATTCCAAATATTGTAGTTTTACAATTTCTTTTCTGTGACCATAAGTGTAGTATGTAGTTGTATTGCCGGTTTTCATTGCTATACGACAACGACGATCGGTGTATGCATACTTACTTACGTTGATGATATGTGATATTATGTGTTGCTGTGATATATTATATTGGATCGTCGTGTTCTGAATAGCCGGGGGTTTTATGTGAGATGAGGGTTTTTATTTTCATTCATTTAAAATTCATTTGTATGTAATATTCTTTTATTAGGGCACTTCCGGGATGAGGTTGATGTCACCCTTGTATATTATTTACTTTTCCGCATTAGGTAGACCTAAGGAGGGGAGCACAAGTAACCGGGTTCTAGGGTCCAGTGGGAGGTCATCTCGAGGAGTCGAGACCGGGTCTCCTAACCCTAGAATTGGCAGTGTTACTTGCCGCTCTCGTAGGGGTCTAGGGATGTGGCTTTGGCTATTCATCGCGACCGTGGAATCCGTGTTTTATACCGGCTCGTATTGAAAACACGGACGTCCTAGTATATCCAATATTTCATATATGTTCTTCTGCTGCAATGTTCTGTGATGATGAGATCATATTACTGCCTGAGACGAATGCTTATACTATATATATATATGCTGATATATAAATATTACTGCTTTCGTTTCTTCTGTGATGCTTAGGAAGAATAATCTGATGGGATTTTTTATTAATGAGATTAATAAAAAGAAAAGAAACATAAATGATGTTGTGGAATCAAAACTTTATAAAAAGGGGTAGCTACAGTTTTGCTTTGCATAGTGGTATATATGATATACCCTGCACCTTATTCGATGAGGAAAGAGCCGAGATACCTTCACCGGGAGTGACCTCTTTAGCGAAACTGGCAGATGCTACAAAACTCGGTTTGTTTTTTGATTGCTTTTAGAGTTTTGCTTTGCACAGTGATATATATGATATGTCCTGCACCTTATCCGATGAGGAAAGAGCCGAGATCCCTTCACTGGGATTGACCTCTTTAGCAAAACTAATGAAAGCCTCAAAAACACTCCATTTCAAAATTTCACCTGATTCTACGACGATATCAAGTTCATTACGCAATAGGTTTTCTGAAAAACCTGCGTAGCCCTCCGTCATTTCAGATAGAGACTAGTTAGTATTCGTGCTGCGTTTGTTGACCTTAGCCAAGGCGTGGTGTACGGTAGCTAATTAGTATTTATCTGCTAAAACATGAGATGTGATTGAGTTAGGGTAGTCGTGGGACTTTGTTGACCTTAGCCAAGGGTCGTACGGGTGGGTTTAATTCAATCAGGAAATGACGGGTTAAACATGACTAGCACTTATGATTTGTTGACCTTAGCCAAGGTCATAAGTTGCTAGGGATAAAAGCATTATCGGGAATTTCAAGTGTTGAAATTTGCAATGAGATTGCATACCTCCTATGAGATAGTTGGATCCCGATACCCACTGCGAGTAAGAGTTACTCCTGGGAGAGTTTTACACAGGACAATTAGCCGATCAAGTAGGTGTCTAGAAAAGTGTTAACGGGGTTACGCTTCTGGGAAAACGAGGTTTACTTTAATTAGGTCCGTGCGAAAGCACGGGGAACCTTCCTCAAGTACCGACACTGATCTGGCTGAAAGATTGACGAAATTGTAGGGTGTAATTAATCCCGGCTAATCTTACCTTTTAGGGTTTGAAGGTAGATTTGATAAAAACAGTGGGAGACATCCTGATTAGATAAGATAATAACCAATCTAATCTCGCAAGAGCATACGCTAAAGTGTTTTTCTTCTCTCTCTCTCCAGGTAGCGACCATGTCAGGCCATAATCAAGATAATAATATGGATGTATTGACTGAACCCGCTTATTATACTGAGCAGGGGAACGTTGGACCCGTTCTTTCTTATAAGAGTTATAAGACTGAACAGGAAACATGAGAATATCTGGATTCTCACGCCGCCCAAAAGAACATGCATGTTGATGCATCTTCTTCAGGTGTGTTAGTTATTGAGAACTGTTTCTCAGTTCACCCTACGTCCTGGGTATTAGATACCGGATCAGGATCCCACATATGTAAATTCTTACATGGGCTACGTAAAGGTAGAGAACTGGGAAAAGGTGATCATTCCGTTCAAGTAGGGAACGGTGCAAGTATTGCAGCCAAAGCAGTTGGCGAATATCACCTAGTATTGCCAAGTCGTAATACACTGATTCTAAATGAGTGCTATTATATACCGAACATGATGTGCAACATTATATCAGTTTCTTTATTAACTAAAGAAGGATATAATTTTGTAGTAAAGGATAATGTTATGAACATATTCCTAGATCAAAAGTTGATTGCATCAGGCTCGTTACATAATGGCATATTCATTCTAAATCAGAATACAGTCCTCAATATACAAAACACACACAAGAGGAAAAGTTCAGAAATGAACGAATCCTTCTTGTGGCAGTGTAGACTTAGTCATATCAATGCGACACGACTGGCTAAGTTACATAAGGATGGTTATTTGAATCCATTCGAATTATCATCTTATGATACTTGCCATTCATGTCTCAAAGGAAAAATGACCAAAGCTCCGTTTAGTGGACACGGAGAAAGAGTTGCCGAACTCTTAGTACTGGTACATAGTGATGTATGCGGTTCCATGTCTACGCATGCCAGGAACGGTTCTTCCTACTTCATTACATTCACTGACGATCTCTCAAGATTCGGATATGTGTTCCTGATGAAACACAAGTCTGAAGCTTTTGAGAAATTCAGAGAATATAAGCACGAAGTAGAGAATCAAACGGGCAAAAGTATTAAGATTCTTCGATCTGATCGAGGAGGTGAATACTTAAGCAATGAGTTCCTAGATTATCTAAAAGGGAATGGGATTCTCTCTCAGCTTACTCCTCCTTATACACCACAGCACAACGGTCTATCGGAGCGGAGGAATCGCATCCTATTAGATATGGTGCGCTCTATGATGAGTTCAGCTGAGCTACCTATTTCCTTCTTGGGGTATGCGCTGGAGGCAGCCATATACCTATTGAATAGAGTTCCAAAGAAATCTGTGCCTACCACTCCATATGAGATATGGAATGGGAAGAGACCATCTCTTAAAAGAGTTAAGATATGGGGTTGTCCGGCTTATGTTAAAAAGCAAAATCCGGACAAACTCGAGGCACGATCAGTTCTTTGTAAGTTTGTAGGATATCCAAGCAATTCGTATGGATATCTATTCTACCACAGCGAACAACAAAAGGTGTTTGTTGCTCAACATGCCACCTTTTTAGAAAAGGAATTTCTTACAAAAGAAATTAGTGGCGATGAGGTAGATCTGGAAGAGGTTCCAGCAACACAAACTACAACTAAAGATTTAGTGGAACCAGAGGATTCAGTAGTACCCGACGAACCCCAGCTTCTCCGCAGATCTAGCAGGGTTTCTCATCCGCCTGAGAGATACTACGGTTTTCTCATTGATGGTGGAAGCGAGGATTGCATCATGGAAGATGATGACCCAACTAGTTTCGAGCAGGCCATCACGAGTGGTGACTCTGTGAAATGGCTGGATGCAATGCGATCTGGGATGGAATCCATGTACACCAATAAAGTATGGACTTTAGAATGCGCCTGAAGGGGTAAAACCCATTGGAAGCAAAAGGATTTTTAAAAAGAAATTTGGTGTAGATGGAAAAGTTGAGACTTTCAAAGCTAGACTTGTAGCAAAAGGTTTTCGTCAACGACCAGGTGTGGATTATGACGAAACCTTTTCTCCAGTGGCTATGCTTAAGTCCATCCGGATCTTACTTGCCATTGCTGCATACCATGACTACGAAATCTGGCAAATGGATGTTAAGACCGCTTTTCTAAACGCTGATTTAGAAGAGTGCGTGTACATGACTCAGCCAGAGGGCTTCGTAGATAGTGGGAGCAGCGGAAAGGTGTGCAAGCTGCTTAAATCAATTTATGGGTTAAAGCAAGCATCGTGGAGTTGGAACATCTGTTTTGATGTTGTAGTCAAAGAGTTTGACTTCATCAAAAATATAGATGAACCTTGTATCTATAAGAAGGTAGCAGAGAATAAGGTTGTCTTCCTCGTATTGTACGTGGATGACATACTCTTGATAGGAAATGATATTCCTATGCTGCAATCAGTCAAGCTCTTCTTATCACAAAGATTCTCAATGAAAGATCTAGGTGATGCCTCCTGCATATTGGGGATTAGGATCTATAGAGATAGATCCAAAAGGATACTGGGATTGTCCCAATCCTGGTACATTGACACCATACTAAAGAGGTTTAGTATAGAAGAATCCACGCGTGGGAACCAACCCACGATCTCTGGAATTACTCTCTCAAAAGAGATGTCTCCCAAGACTGATTTGGAGAGAGCTCGCATGCAAGGGATACCCTATGCTTCGGCAGTAGGCTCTATCATGTATGCGATGCTATGTACCAGACCCGATGTAGCATACTCACTAAGTGTAGTGAGTCGGTATCAAGCAGATCCTGGAGAGAGTCACTGGACAGCTGTGAAGATCATTCTCAAGTACTTGCGAAGGACTAGAGACATGTTCTTGGTGTATGGTAACGGAGAACTCCGGGTGGAGTCCTTTACCGATTCCAGCTTCCAAAGTGATAAGGACGACTTTAAGTCGCACTCGGGATTTTTCTTTACCCTCAATGGAGGGGCGGTATGTTGGAAGAGTTCCAAACAGGATACCATTGCAGACTCGACGATGGAGGCTGAATACATCGCTGCCAACGATGCTGCCAAAGAGGCTGTCTGGATGAAGAAGTTCATTAGTGAACTTGGTGTGGTTCAATCCATTGAGCATCCAATACCTCTGTATTGCGATAACAATAGAGCTGTGGCTTTGGCCAAGGAACCCAGGTCCCATCAGAAGTCCAGACATATTCTGAGGCAGTATCACCTGATCAGGAAGATAGTTGATCGCCGGGAGATCAAGGTCTAGAGAGTAGATACGAAGGATAACACTGCGGATCTACTCACGAAGGCCATTCCCCAGATAAAGTTTGAGAGATTATTCGGGATGCTAGGTATGAGATCTACAGCAGCTGGCCTTAGTGCAAGTGGGAGATTGTTAGTTATGTATATGCCCTAGAGGCCATTGTTGTACATATGATATATATTATGATGGATACTTGGATATATACAGAGAGGACTTTCTTGCTCGTCATGATAGTATGCTATTTGGTTTCACTTTATCTTAATATGTTGACTTGTATTGGTTTACTGTCCTTCTCTCACATGTTGATAAAGCCCTTAGGATATGTACTTGACTACTGGGATTATGATGAGATCATACTAGTGGGGCCACGGTAGTCGATGAGTACATCCTATAAATATTCCTAGTCGAGGGTATATCGAGACGGGGCATCGATATACCAGAGTAGACTAGCGTATACGCATCTTGACCCATATAATAGGCGATGGATGATCCCATATCCATCGGTGTTTGACATCAGAGATGGTGTACGGGTGCTCAGTGGAGACTGGGTACACTGGACAGACACGCCGAGAACTCCCAGATGGTGATATACCACACGTCAGATGGCAATTCTCCGGTGACACTAGTACAGAGTAGTCTGTAGACCCGAGATCGTCATAGAGTCTTGTGTGATTCCCACTGTGCTTTGATTTCCACCTTACCACATCCAAGAGGGCATGCAAAATGGTGGCTTTTGGGTACAGTCCCGAATCACATGGAGGCAATGAGCGATAGGAGGGGATTCGTCTCTCCCGGTATAGGGAGTTGATGTTGTGCTGTGTTCGATTGGCTATAACTGGAAGTCCCTGGCCAGGGCTGATATAGAGATTTACTGGTAAGTGTTACCAGTAGTTTCTCGACCTGTTATAAGCCTCACATCGACATGACTTATCGGTTACTGGGGTCTGACATATACCACCCCTTGACTTGATATGCGATATATCAGACAAACAGACCGGACTGTACGGGAGTGTTACTGATTGGATTCACAGGAGAACAGACAGGCTGGCTTGTTGATCTTCTGATCGCTCAATACCTGGGTGGCTGTTACGTTTAGCTGACCGCTTGCAGCTTGTGGGTGTTTGATATGATCATCATCTGCTACCGGCGTATTGACGATTCTTTAGAGTCCTACACAGAGGTTTCTTGGCTCAGGCAAAACGGAGTAGCGGCACATATGTGATATGTGCAGGACCGAGGATAATGCGATATGAGATACCGTATTATATTCTCGCGATATTTAGATATGAACCGAGAAATCGGATCAAGTGTTGATTCGATGAATCGGTACATGATATATTAGTCGGTTATATTCGATATAGCCGGATCATCGGATCAAGTGTTGATTCGATGATTTAATGTATAATGATGTATTTGATATATTGTATTACATTATCTAATATTGGTTCGCTTTATTATTTGATTTTTTCACCAGATTAATACATTGATATATATGCGATATATGTTAATTGTATTATTTTCATTTGTTGCAAATATATAATATATATGTGATATATATTATTGTGACACGATATGATTTATTATGAAACATGTTTAGGGATGATAAAAAGAGATTAGGGTTTGATTAGGGTTAGCTCTTTCTTGATTATTCTAGAAGGGTTTCCTTTTGTCTTGGTTAAGATATTATGGTTGATACTTATCCTTGACTCACTCTTAACCTAACCAAACCCTAGCTCTAGTTTATTCTCTACAAAGGTTAAACCTATCATCCTTGACCATGGTTCCATATCAATCATATATTCTTATCTACTATTCATCACAAAAGGATTAATCTCATTATTCTTCATCTTCTTCTCTCTTGGGTTTGAGAGAGAGCTCACTTGTGATTTCTTTTGTGATGAATTCTTGTGAGAAAATGATATAAAAAGAAAGTATAAACACTACTCCATCATCCTCATCCAATCTAGCCCATTAGATTAGGGTGTTCACCTCATTAGAGTGAGAGAGCTTGAGCTATTGCAACTTCGACGTAGATCATCAAAGAAAAGGAATACGACAAGCTTTCATGGATCGTTCGAGTCGTGGAGCCTCTCTTGAGTCCGGGAGATCATGGATCGCGGTGAAGGGACTTCTACTCGGAGCTTGTGAAGCGAAGGAGCGGACTACAAAGGTTGTAATCCCTCACACATAGTAGGAAAGATGTTATCTTGCATGTTAAACCCTAATAATCTAGCAAAGATCCCGGCTTTGGGTTGTTCGGCACATCTAAAATTTTATTCAGGCATCTTTGATGCCTTATGAGCCTTCACAAGAGTGCCTAGTAACCCTACAACTAGGAATACGACAGTTCGTCCTACAATCTTCTTATAAATTCATGGCTCATCCTCGTTCTTGATGAAGTCAAATTCCTTGACTGTTTCATCAAAACAGAAGTTCCAGCTTCGCGATACCTGTTTTAATTCATAAATAGATTTGAGCAACTTGCACACCTTCCCGCTGCTCCTACTGTCTACAAAACCTTCTGGCTGATCCATATAAACGCACTCTTCCAAACTTCCATTTAGAAAAGCCGTTTTTACGTCCATCTGCCATATCTCATAGTCATGGAAGGAAGCAATGGCAAGTAGGATCCAAATGGATTTGAGCATAGCCATTGGAGAAAAGGTTTCGTCATAGTCCACTCCTGGTCTTTAACGAAAACCTTTTGCAACGAGTCTAGCCTTATAGGTTTCCACCTGCTCATCTAAACCAAATTTCTTTTTGTAGATCCATTTGCATCCAACGGGTTTTATCCCAGGTGGAGAAATATCCAAGGTCCACACTTTATTGGTGTACATGGACTCTATCTCGGATCGCATAGCATCCAGCCACTTATCAGAGTCCCTACTGATAATGGCCTGCCTGAAACTAGTAGGATCATCTTCTTCTAAGATGCAATCCTTTCGATCCCCGTCTATGAGAAAACCGTAGTATCTCTCGGGCGGATGAGAAATCCTACTAGATCTGCGGAGTGGCTGAGGTTCGTCCGGGTTTATTGAATCTATCGGTTCTACCAAATCTTCAGTTATAGTTTGTGTTTCTGGAACTTCATCTAGTTCTACCGCGCAACCACAAATATTTTTTGTAAGAAATTCTTTTTCCAAAAATGTGGCATTCCTAGAATCAATAATCCTTTGTTCCTCTACGTTGTAGAATAGATACCCATTAGAATACTTTGGGTATCCTACAAACTTACACAAAACTGACCGTGCCTCGTGTTTGTCTGGGTTCTGCTTTTTGACATAAGCAGGGCAACCCCAAATCTTAATACATTTAAGATACAAACTCTTACCACTCCATATTTCATACGGAGTTTTAGGCATGGATTTGGATGGAACTTGATTCAAAAGATATGCCGTTGTTTGAAGCGCATGTCCCAAGAATGAAAGAGGCAACTCAGCACTACTCATCATGGAGCGAACCATATCCAATAGGGTACGATTCTTCCGCTTCGATACACCGTTGTTCTGTAGTGTATACGGAGGAGTAAGCTGAGAGAGAAATCCATTCTCTTTTAGGTATTCTAGAAATTCCGTACTTAAGTACTCCCCTCCTCTATCAGATCGAAGGATCTTGATACTTTTTCCAGTCTGGTTCTCTACTTCGTTTCTGTATTCTTTGAATTTCTTAAAAGCTTTAGATTTGTGTTTCATAAGATACACATATCCGAACCTATAGAGATCATCAGTGAATGTGATGAAGTACGAGAACCTATCCCTTGCGTGTATAGACATCGTACAACATACATCACTGTGTATAAGTCCCAAGAGCTCTACTGCTCTTTCTCCATGTCCGGTGAACGGAGATTTGGTCATCTTTCCTTTGAGACAAGACTGATAAGTTTCATAAGATGAAAATTTGAACATATTCAAATATCCATCCTTATGCAAATTACTTAGTATTTTCTCTCCGATATGACCAAGTCTACAATGCTACAAAAAGGATTCGTTCGTATCTGAATTCTTTCTCTTGCGTATGTTTTGTACATTGAAAACTGTGTTTGATTTAGAACATAGATACCATTACACAATATACCTTCTGCAGCCAATACCTGATTAAGGTAAATGTTCATGATATTTCTTTCAAGAACAAACTTATATCCATCTTTATCAAGTAAAGAAACTGATATGATGTTGCAAACCATGGAAGGTACATAGTAGCAATTGTTCAAAATCATAGTATTGCCTTTTGGCAAACTAGGTGATATTCACCGACGGCAGCAGCATCGATTTGTGCTCCATTCCCTACTCTGAGAGATATATCACCAGGTCTAACTATCCTACTTTTTCTCAGTCCCAGCAATAAATTACAGATATGAGATCCTGATCCGGTATTTAGTACCCAGGAGGTAGGACTGACCGAAAAACAGTTCTAAATAACAAGAACACCTGAAGGAGACGCAATAGTATGCTTCCTTTTCTTTGGGGTCATCAAGGAATTCTTGCAATCCTCTTTCCTCTGCACATACTCATGACTGTTGTCATAAGTCAAACCCAAACTGAAGTTCCCCAGCCCCGAATAAGAATTCGGATCGGTCAACGATACATTTTATTATCTTGATTAGTGCATGAAATGGTTGCTACTTAGAGAGAGAGAGAAGATACACTTAGCGTGCGCTCTTGCAAGATTAGATTGGTTATTAATTTATCTAACAAGGATGGCCCCCACTGTTTCCTCGAATTCTCTATCAAACCTTTAAAAGGAGAACTAGTCAGGATTAATCGCACTTTACAATACTTTCTTAACTTTTCGGACAGGCTAGTGTCGGTACTTCGAGGGATGTTTTCCAACGCTTTCACGAAGTTCCTTAATTATATAACCTCTTTTCCCTGGAGGCGTAGCCCCGCTGACACCGTTCTAGACACCTACTTGGTTTATAACATTAATTGTATAGTGAAATAATCTCCCAAGAGTAATCCTACTCATCAGTAGGATCGGGATCCAACTATCATTATGTGATGACGTAGATAGAATCCACTCTAGTCACCACACTCTAGAAGGTATGCTGAACCTGCAAGTTTCCTGTATATTTGAAACTCTCGATGTGGTTTTTGCCCCTACAACACAATTGACCTTGACACAGTCAACAAATCAAAGAATCCTAGTCAAGTTCAACCCATCATTATCTTGATTGTATTAAACATACCCGCATAACCCATGACACAGTCAACAAGGTTATACGACTGTCCTAACCAATCGCATTATATGCTACAAATAAGCAGTACTCAGCTACCGTTCACTATGCCTTGACACAATTAACAAACGCAGCATGAATACTGATTGTTCACGTTTTTGCGTATTCTCAATTTTTAATTACCGCAATCAAGACGGTGTCGCTTGGTAGCTAGCCGGTTGAGTACGAGTCGATCCACAGGGAAATGGTGTTTTTTTCTTTAAGTCCTAACGAGTTAAGACCTATCTTTGGTAAGTTTTGTTTTAGGATCTAAGAATGAGAATAAATTGATTTAAAGGATTGCTAAGGTTAGGATTAGCTTAGTTCAAAATAGGGATCGTCTCACTTCTTTTAGTGCCCTAGTTAAGAATATAGGTGTTAGGGTAATAGTCAATAAAGGGGATTAGCACGACTAGGAAGAAACTTAGTTTCTTCCTTTTCGTCCTTATCCGTCCTTTCTTGGCTCTTAGCCCTAACCCCCGGTTAATTCAACCACAACCGGTATAACTAGGGAATCACCGCTATCATGTAGGATAGGGTACCGTATCGAGCGGAGTGTGGTTGAATTAAAGAGAGTCCTAATTAAAATTATATGGGCAAAGAACGGAGTGAGAGAGATTTCATTCTCTCAAACCTTCTCAATCCTAACCCTAACAAGTGAGGAATTACTCACTCATTAGGAAGGTGACAGTAAAATTCATTTTTATATTTTTTTATATTTGATTACCTAAATTGCAGATAAATAAAGAACAAATAAAAATTTGTAGATAATAAATTTCAAATAAGAAAAATGCAAGATAAAATGAAAACTTACTTTATTGATGACCTCTCAACAAGCATTACAATTAGAATTAAAATTTAAAACTAAGAATTAAAAAGAGGCATGCCTTCATTTGGCTTTCAACTCTCCTATTTATAGATAGGAAAAAATCCTAGGTTACATTCTGATCCATACACGGATTTACAAAACTACCCTAAGAAAGTTGGGTCAAAGCACCGACACCCACCGACACATGCGCCGACATGTGCATCATACGGCCGCGGAACAGCGGCAGAAAGCCCTGTTTGGCCGCGGCTTTGCTGCCATTTGGTGGGTTCTTGGTATCAATATTTCAGGGTTGCTTCATGTTGCTTTATCTTCTGTTTTCTTCACTTGGTTCCTCAGAATCTTTTCTATTTTCTTCCAGATTTCCAACAGTGCAGAATGATATAGACATTTGCCTTGAGCTTCACATTGAAGTCTTGAATCTTGTGCTGCCCTTGTACTTTGTGCATTGAACTGTCTAATGATTTTCATTTGTTCCTTTAACTGATAGGCGACATCATACGGATTCATCTATTGTTGGTTGTAGTCTCACATTTGTAGCGACTTTTCATGAATTTCGCTGTAACGATTTGAGAACCTGTAACCTGCAACTATTTAGCAGATATGGATCAAAAGCACCTATTTATATGTAATGTGATTAAAAATGGGCGATATAATAATACAAAATTCTGATATGAACAAATCCCCCCAAACTTATCTTTTGCTCGTCCCGAGCAAAGCCAATTTTATTCTCAAAAAATCCTAACCTCACTTTCGCAGGGAACGCGATTGCACTGAGCTCGTACAATAAGCCGTTAAATCTCTAGGTGTCCCTAGTAGGAGGAGTGTTGTCTCCTGAGGGTTTTCAGCGGATAATACCCACAAAATCCGATCAATTTGGCCTGTTGACTTTAATTCTTCAATTCAGTATTCTAGCAAGAAATTCTATTATCTTCAACTTAGAAATCATCAACCCGTATTTTTCATACTCACTTTTCATTTAACTTAAGATCGTATATGTTTCACAATTTATTAAGCTTTCAGCATCTTTTGAATTTTCCTTCTAAGGTGCAATCTCAACTCAAGAATTTTTATCATTTTTATTGAAGATATAAGGCCTATCTTTCATTCCTATCTCTCATCCAAACCCCCAATCATATACCCCTACGCATGTGTGTAATTTTTACCCCTACACTTGGAAATTCAATTCAAGCTATCAT
Organism: Agapanthus africanus; assembly: GCA_030015575.1. NCBI lineage: Eukaryota > Viridiplantae > Streptophyta > Magnoliopsida > Asparagales > Amaryllidaceae > Agapanthus > Agapanthus africanus. Next base: position 592,097,871 of record CM057337.1, on the reverse strand, counting down.
ACTCTTGTCCTTGTCCAATATATTTTTTTAGTTGGTGAATTTTAGATGAATTTGCTCACACATTCTTCATGCGACCGTTAATACTTTTTGAGGTACTAAATGACCGATTACAAAATGTACTTGCACATTTAGGTGTAATTCCTCGTCTTGTAATATCTAAGGCTTAGCAGTGACTCCCAAACCAGTTGGTCTAAAACACTAGATGATAAAGCACCCTCGCTATATTTTTTATTTATGCTGCCTTAAGCAATTACAAAACCAGTGTTCATTATTTCTTTATTCACCATTTATACTTTATTTTATTTTCCTTCATACTAAGAATTTTAGACAAGAGCATTTCAAGGTATCCTCTATTATCCCAAGTTTCAAGATAAGTGTGAGTGCAAGTTGTAGGGTATATTTTTTCAGAATTTAGACTTATGGTTCAGAAATATTTTTCAGACTTACACTTCAAATAAAAATTTCAATACTCTTCCCTTATTTTGACTTAGCTCAAGAACTGAACTCCAAATTTGCCTATTTCTAATTAAACGACGATGCCATATATTTTCTATAATTAAACTTTAAGAAAGGTTATTTTTAGGGTTTTTTATTTACTAAGTTTAGGATCTAGTTTTTCCTAACCTGTCAACCGCCATGTTGAACTTAAGTCAAATATGGCCAAAATTGAATTTTTCAATTTTTATAATTTTTTTAAATTTTTATAATTTATTTTTATATTTTTTATATATTTTTTTATGTTTTAAAATTTTTTCGTTTTTTTTAAAGATGCAATGCAGAATTAAATATGCAAAGAAAGAAAAAACAAATATATAACAAAATAAAAATGCAGATGCAATGCAAGGATAACTATTTACAATCCACCTCCAACCCTAAACTTATTAAAAGCAGTGTCCTCACTGCTCAAGGCCTCTCCGTCCTCTCGAACGTGGACGGGAACGTTCATCTCTTGCCAGCAGGGTGTTCATGCCCTGCTCCAAACTCGTTACTCACTGACCAAGATTGGTCACCATCCCTATCAATCTTTCTACCCCCTATTGGTTCTTCTCATTAAGCGCGCTTGCACAGCGGGGGTAAGCTCTTCATCGCTCGCGGTCGAGCTCGAGCTGGGTGTCTTGGCGGGCACGTCCTCGGCCGGCTCGGTGCGCGACCATACATCATGTAAACGTGTGTAGGACGTGGATATGCCCTAAAAAAGAGGTCTAATGGGGATCTCTCCATGCATATAAAATTCGAATTCCTCCACAGGGAGGAAATGGCGACACAGTTATGTCACCAACATAGGGCATGGATAGTTAGCAGCCCTCTTGCCCGCACCTATAGAGTGAAGTAATACAGTGCACATATCGTAGCTGGGGTTTCTAGTCATTAAAGTGTGCACTATATGAAGGGATGGTGTGAAAAATGTCGTATTGTGCGAACTACCAAAAATATTATTTTGTGCCCAACGGCACACAGTTAAGACATTCGCAAAGAGGGTTCTAGACTGGATGCCTTTTCATGGCTCCCTCGAACAATCATTACCCATCAAGGGTAGGTAGTCCTCGAATTGGAGGGGTTGGTCATGAATAGGTAGTCTAGGTATTAAGGTGACTTCATGGATGAAGTCCCTATCAATTATTATTTCCCTATCCCCCATATTAACCTAATATAGCCGTGTTGTGAGAGCCAACCATCCTCCATGCATTTGTAAAATCGGGTGACAAGATCCGGAAGCGCGAAGGCATTCGGATGGTTAAAAAGTAAAAAGTTCCACCCGCGCCTTCGGATGTCATCACCGAAGTAGCTACCATAGATCGTGTGTTCGAACATTTGGGAAAAGTACTTTTCAAATTGCAGGGTTGGTGCCATCACAGAGAGCAAGATACCAAAATATGAAATCGACAGAAAGGGAAAAAGGAGTGCAAAGCTTCTCTGAAAATTTCAGAGGGTGATGAAGCAGAGGCGCGGAGGATCAGCGGTTAGAAGGCTCCTTCGGCGGCGGAAGCGCGGCGGGATGGCGAGATCTCACTGCAGAACTTTGGCGGCGGCTAGGATTTTGAGGAAATGAGAAATTAGGGTTATGAAAATTCAGGGAGGGGTCGGGTTGTATTTATAGGGGGTATTTTGGTTATTTGCAAAAAGGACCTCTTAAAAAGTGGAATTTATTTGTTAAATTTTAAAAAAAATTTTATTCGTTAATTATTAAAACTGAAATTTTACAAAAATACCCCCCAAAATTGGAAAAAACAAATTTATATTTGTTTATATTTATATTTATATTTTGATTTTACAAGTGTGACATAACTCCAAACTTATTTGAAACAGTGTTTCCACTGTTTATGGCTGGAAAACCGAAATTTGGGTGTAGGCGGAGGAAGACCAGTCAATGTAAATCGGCTCCTGCAACAGCAGGAGCTCCTCCGAATGGTCCGCGGTGAGGAACGGTTTTAATCTATGTCCATTCACTTTAAATAGTGAACCGTCCTCCGGATTCTCTAAGTCGACGACACCGTGCGGATATACGGTGCGTACCAAGAATGAACCTTTCCATCGAGATCTGAGCTTGCCGGGATAGAAATGTAGCCAGGTGTCGTAAAGTAAAACCTATTGACCAGGTTTGAATGTTTTGCGCGCAAGGTGTTTATCGTGAAACACCTTCGTTCGGTTTTTGACGACAACCGCGTTCTCGTAAGCTTCATCCCGAAGCTCGTTTAATTCGTTTAACTGCAGCTTTCTCTGGCTGCCCGCATCTTCGATAGATAAATTCGGCTGATTTATCACCCAAAATGCACGATGCTCAATTTCAACTGGAAGGTGGAAAGCCTTTTCATAAACAAGCATATAAGGAGACATGCCAAGATCGGTCTTATAGGCAGTTCGAAATTCCCAAAAGGCATCAGTAAGTCTTAGAGACCAACCCTTACGGTTTTTGGAAATCGTCTTCTCTAATATCTGCTTAATTTGCCGATTTGAAATCTCGGCTTGCCCATATGTTTAGGGATGATAGGGCGTTGATAGCTTGTGATTAATGGAATATTTCCGCATTAAGGACTCGAAAGTCCTATTACAGAAATGAGTTCCATTGTCGCTAAGGATTGCTCGTGGGTGCCCAAACCGGGAGAAAATATTTTCTTTGAGGAATCTAACGACAACATTGTTGTCATTAGTCTGGTTGGGCACAGCCGCGACCCACTTAGAAACATAATCAACAGCGATGAGAATATACAAGTTCCAAAAGAATTGGGAAATGGCCCCATAAAATCAATCCCCTAAACATCAAAAATTTCAACAACCAATATTGGTTGCAGCGGCATTTCATTTCTCCTAGATATCCGGCCCAAGTGTTGGCACCGGAAGCATGTCTTGCAGTAATCATGTGCGTCTTTAAAAAGTTGTGGCCAGTAGAAGCCACACTGCAAGACCTTTTCGGCTGTCTTTTTAGGGCCAAAATGCCCGCCACACGCTTGATCGTGGCAGAATGACAACACGCTATTAAATTCATTGTCGGGGACACACCGACGAATAATTTGGTCGGGACAGTATTTGAATAGATAAGGTTCATCCCAGTAAAAATGTTTTACCTGGGATAGGAATCGAAATCTGTCCTGAGTCGACCATTCATTTGGTATAAGTCCGGTGGCCAAATAATTCACAATATCTGCGAACCAAGGTTCGCATAATACAGTCAAGAGCCGCTCATCTGGAAAAATGTCTTTTATAGGAAGTTGAAGCGTCGGCGAAGAAGGGAGGCATGAAAGATGGTCGGCGACTACGTTTTCACATCCTCTTTTGTCTTTGAAGACTTGATCAAACTCTTGGAGTAAGAGGATCCAACGTATCAGCCGAGATTTAGCGTCCTTCTTCGCAAAAAGATGGCGAAGAGCTGAGTGGTCAGTGTATACGATGACTGAAGAGCCGATTAAGTAGGGCCTGAACTTTTCTAATGCAAACACAACAGTTAAGAATTATTTCTCAGTTGTTGTGTAATTTAATTGGGCCCCGTTCAAGGTTCGGCTAGCGTAATAGATGACATGTGGCATCTTATCGATGTTCTGTCCAAGGACATCACCAATGGCAAAATCAGATGCATCACACATAATTTCAAATGGATGCATCCAGTCAAGAGACGAAAGAATGGGAGCAGAAGTAAGTGAGTTTTTCAATGACTCGAACGCCTTCATACAGCTCGAGTCGAAATCAAATGTGGTGTCCTTGGCCAACAAAAAAGTCAAGGGTCTAGTAATCTTGCTATAATCCTTGATAAACCATCTATAGAAACCGGCATGGCCAAGGAAGGCTCGAATGTCTCGGACGCATTTGGTAGGAGGGAGATTGGAGATGACTTCAATCTTCGCTTTACCTACCTCAATGCCATTTTGCGAGATGATATGTCCTAAGACAATACCTTCTCGTACCATGAAGTAGCACTTCTCCCAATTTAAAGTAAGGTTCTTATCCTTACACCGGGTAAGGACAGCGTCGAGATGTAGCAAACACTCATCAAAGGAGTCGCCGAAAATGGAGAAATCATCCATGAAGATCTCCAAGAATTTTTCCACCATGTCTGAAAAAATAACCATCATACACTGCTGGAAGGTAGCGGGTGCATTGCATACCCCAAAAGGCATGCGATGGTAAGCAAACGTACCGAAAGGACAACTGAATGTGGTCTTGTCTTGGTCCTTTTCGGCGATGGGAATTTGATTATAGCCGGAATAGCCATCCAAAAAGCAATAGTATTCATGCCCAGCTAATCGTTCTAGCATTTGGTCAATGAAAGGTAATGGAAAGTGGTCTTTCCGTGTCGCGGCATTGAGTTTTCTATAATCGATGCATACTCGCCACCCAGTTTGGGTGCGAGTAGGTATTAACTCATTCGCCTCATTAGTTATGACCGTTATGCCCGATTTCTTCGGGACAACATGAATGGGGCTAACCCACTGGCTATCAGAGATAGGGTAAATAATACCACTATCAAGACATTTTACGATCTCCTTTTTAACAGCCTCCTTCATGACTGGGTTGAGGCGTCTCTGTGGATCCCTGGCTGGCTTGGCATCATCCATCATATGAATATGATGTTCAACAATTAGGGGACTAATCCCCTTGATGTTCGCCATAGTCCAGCCAAAAGCTTGCTGATTGCTTTGTAAGACCGTCAAAAGGGCTTTCTCTTACTCTGGGGCTAGAGAAGCCGAGATGATAACAGGGAGGGTCTCATTCTCACCTAAGTAAGCGTATTTAAGGTGAGACGGCAACAGCTTTAGTTCGAGTGTTGGAGGTGAAACAATTGAAGGTAAAATCGGTGAAATTGTCTCAAACTCAAAGGATTCCAACAGAGCTTCAAAACGAGTGTAAGCAACCGAGTCAGATGGTTCAGCTAACTCATCGGAAAATTCAAAGGATTCAAACTCGGGTGGTGATTGGTCGAGATCGTTTGAGAAAGTGAAACATTCGTAGTCATTATCGGGCATGAAAGTAGTATCAGGTTCAAAGAGGAATGCACTAGTGGCGTTAAGATTGCTGTGATCGAATAAAAATTTCTCGAGCTCACAGTCCTCCTGGGTGATCTCTTGGATCGAGAAAGCATCAAGTATATTGGCATTAGGTTCGGAGGGCTGATTCCCCAACTTAAAAATGTTGAGTTCAATTGTCATGTTTCCAAAAGATAGGTTCATCGAACCATTGAGACAATTGATCACAACATTCGAAGTTGCAAGGAATGGTCGACCGAGTATCACCGGAATTTGATTTCGGGGGTCAGCTACAGGCTGTGTATCGAGCACAATAAAATCAACGGGGAATATGATGTCCCCAATATTTATTAGCATATACTCTAGCTCACCCCTAGGATGTGTGATAGATCGGTCAACCATTTGGAGAGTACAATGAGTGGGTTTCAGCTCTCCTATACCTAATTGTTCATATACCGAATAAGGAAGTTGGTTAACACTGGCATCAAGATCCAAAAGTGCGCGGTTGATGTTCTTATCCCCAATAGTTATTGAAATAATACGACAACCAGGGTCCTTTCATTTTTGAGGTAAAGGTTGGGTAAGAGCATCACTCACTGCACTAGCTAAGAAAACTTTCTTAGGTACCTGAGATTTCCTCTTCTCAGTGCATAAGTCCTTCAAGATTTTTGCTAAGAAGGGACTTGTTGGATTGCATCCAAGAGAGGAATATTAATGTTAATCTGCTTAAATAACTCCACAATCTTCTCCATTTGTGGATTTTGTTTACTGGATTTCAACCGGTTTGGAAATGGAACATTTTGAAAATTGATTGAGTCCAATGTTTGTTGAGAAGATTGTGTAGCAGGAACGGATCCCAGTGCTGGTGTTTTCGTGGAGTGAGATATGGGTCCGTTCGGATCAGCAGAAGAAGTAGAGCCTTGTGAAGAATGGAGAATGGGCTCTGAAGATGAATGAGAAGAAGAAGAAGCGGCGGCCGGGGTGTCATCATCAGTGCCAACATTGTTGTGCAATATCCTTCCAGATCTCAATGTAGTCATGGCACTCATATTATGGTTTTGTTGTTCAAGAGCAACATGTGCATTTTGTGGATGACCAGGATTTGGGAGTGGTTGAGATGGAAGCTTCCTTTTCTCTCGCTCGCTTAGAGCTGCATTCAGTTGTGCAATCTGGGCTTCAATGGTTTTGATGCTTTGCCCATGTGAAGCAGTGTGTTGCACCGAAGACTGAATGGAAGACTGGATGATGGCTGAGGATTGAGTTGATTGTTTTAAAAAAGCATCCAGATCTCGTTCTAACGAGGTAACCTTATCGTTATTTTGCGGAACAAAATTGTTTTGAGGAAAAGAATTGTTGGATGCAAAATTGTTCGTTTGATTTTGGTAAGGTTGGGGTCGGAAAGGTTGCTAATATTGAGTTTGTTGAGGAGCTTGTTGTTGAGGAGGCCTCTGGAAATTGTTGTTGCCTTGGAATTGTTGATTTTGATTCCAGGCGAAATTGGGGTGGTTCCTCCAACCAAGATTGTAAGTTGAAGAGTATGAATTATTTCTTTGTCTTTGCTGAAAGGCAGCATTGACTTGATCCTATCCTTGAGCAGGTGGGTTGTAAGGACACTCTTCGGTTAAATGGGATGGATCCGACAACAAGCGCATATAGTGCGAAGGGGCATAGCAGGGACAGGAGAAGGCGATGAGAATTTGCTCTCAATTGCTTCTAATTTTCGTGTAACTGCTGCTATTTCGGCCTTCATTGCAATTGACACATCAAGTTGATGAACGCCTGCCTTAGATAGACCGGAAGAAGTAGATGAAGTGGTCGGTCTAGTGCTTTCCCACTGAAGCGTTTGTTCAGCAAGATCGTCGAGAAATTGCAAAGCTTCCTCATCAGATTTGGATAAGAAGTGACATTGACAAATGGTTTCCAACAACTGCTTAGTTGCTGGGTTTAGTCTTTTGTATAAAGTTTGGTAAAGTTGCCATCTCTCAATACCGTGATGAGGGCACTGAGCAAGAAGGTCTTTGTATCGTTCGAAGCACTTCCAAAAAAGTTCGGAAGGAAGCTAGGAAAATTGGTTGATTTCATTTCGTATTCTCGCAGTCTTGTGATTTGTGTTAAAGTTTTTAAGAAATGCTTTAACAAACTCTTCCCAATTGTTTATGGAATGCGATGCAGTGCTATACAGCCACTTTTCAGCTAGGTCACACAAGGTGAAAGGAATGACTCGTAGCCTATAGCATCGTCGGACAGTTGGTTGGTTTTCATTATTGCACAAACATTCTGGAATTTGTTAATGAAGATATTGGCATCTTCGGATTCCAGCCCGTGAAATTTGGGCAACATATTCATAAAGTGGGGCTTAATTTTGAAATTATCCCCATTTGCCGGCTGAAGTGAAAGACAGGTAGGTAGTGCGGAGCGGGTCGGAAATGATCCTGGAGCGCAATTCGCTGCGGCGCTTCAACAGGAGGCGATTGCGGGTTATTCGCACCCAATTGAGGTGGAATCAGTCCTGAGGTAGGTAAAGGGTTGTTAGGATTTAATCCTGACAACTCTTTAGAAGATGATGAATGAGAAGATGAGGGTGAATGGACAGAATTCCGGTCAACGTTGGAGTTGGCCGGCAAAGGTAAGGATGAAAAAGGAGTGGAGGGAGTTTCGACTTCGGAGTCGATCGCGTAGTCGGTAGCGACTAACGAAACATGGACTAAACGCTAGTGTCCCGAGTCCAACCGGACATACACTAAACGAGCTTTAGTGTAGTCAAAATGGAGAATGTGAGGGAAAGAAAACGTCAATGGGGAAATGTGAATGAAAGATGGGTGAAAATGGGATTTTTGCGACAAAGGACAAGTTTTTATAAAGAAAATTTGTTTTGTGTTTTTATTTTTTATCTTTTATAAAGAGTCTTGCAAAAATTTGTACGGAACTACGACACACTTTCAAACAACCACAGTTTAAACATGCACAATCAAGCCTAAAGCTAGGGTATCCTAAGTCAACTAGACTACTCTTAACTGTTCCAAAGCGACAAGTTATGAGATATCCCTCAAATCTCCTCTTCACCGCCAATTGTGGCCAGGTAAGCACAAATGAAGAAAAGAGGGTTCCGCTCACGAATCACCGTGAGACGAGCTTTTTAAAGTTACCTTTCTCACTTGTCTATCCTAGACACCACAAAGTCAGGTTTAGATAAACGACTGAATGCCCACAATCTTCCTTTGTCCTAATGACCGCGACAGTCCTTAATTGGCTGAGTCTAGATATTTTTTAATTAGCTCAAGGGTTGATGCATATGCTTTTTGTGATTTCTGGAGTCTTAGGAAGGGTAATGAAATCCCCACCCAATCTTGATTGGTGTTATAGCCCCTTAGATTCCGTTTTAAACATGCAAAGCAGTAACACACAAAATCTAAAACACTTGCCAAAAAAATTTTTATTTTTTATTGCGGCGCAAAGAATCCTGCACAAAAATAATTTATTGGAGTAGGAGAAGAAGTTGCTGTGCAAAGAATACCTGCAGGAAAATTTTTTTAGTGGAGCTCAGGGGATAGGAGAGAAGAAATGGAATGCTTACAGAGAAATCTGGACAGCTGACGTCAGCAGTTGACCGCGGAACCACGGTCAAATGCCTGCTTATGCCGCGTTTCCGTGGCGGTTTAGTAGGTTTGGATCTTCAAAAATTTTCTCTGTGTTGTTTTAGTTCTCCTCTGTCTGTTCAGATTCTCTGTTTCTGGATTTGTCCACTGAGCTTGCTCCAGATCTGAATCAGTCCGTCTTCTTTTCCTACACAATTCGCACATAAACCAATCAAAAATAACAAGTTGATTTTTTTTAATGTTTTTATTTTTTTTATATAATTAACCCGAAATTTCAAAAAGAATTAAACTACCGTTTCCCCGGCAACGGCGTCATTTGATTGTTCACGTTTTTGCGTATTCTCAATTTTTAATTACCTCAATCAAGACGGTGTCGCTTGGTAGCTAGCCGGTTGAGTACGAGTCGATCCACAGGGAAATGGTGTTCTTTTCTTTAAGTTCTAACGAGTTAAGTCCTATCTTTGGTAGGTTTTGTTTTAGGATCTAAGAATGAGAATAAATTGATTTAAAGGCTTGCTAGGGTTAAGATTAGGTTAGTTCAAAATAGGGATCTTCTAACTTCTATTAGTGTCCTAGTTAAGAATATAGGTGTTAGGGTAATAGTCAACAAAGGGGATTAGCATGACTAGGAAGAAACTTGGTTTCTTCGTTTTCGTCCTTATCCGTCCTTTCTTGGCTCTTAGCCCTAACCTCCGATTAATTCAACCACAACCGGTCTAACTAGGGAATCACCGCTATCATGTAGGATAGGGTGCCGTAGCGAGCGGAGTGTGGTTGAATTAAAGAGAGTCCTAATTAAAATTATATGGTCAAAGAAAGGAGTGAGAGAGATTTTCTTCTCTCAAACCTTCCCAATCCTAACCCTAACAAGTAAGGAATTACTCACTTATTAGGAAGGTGACAATAAAATTCATTTTTATATATTTTTATATTTGATTACCTAAATTGCAGATAAATAAAGAACAAATAAAAAGTTGCAGATAATAAATTTCAAATAAGAAGAATGCAAGATAAAATGAAAACTTACTTTATTGTTGACCTCTCAATAAGTATTACAATTGGAATTAAAATTTAAAACTAAGAATTAAAAAGAGGCATGCCTTCATTTGGCTTTCAACTCTCCTATTTATAGATAGGAAAAAACCCTAGGTTACATTATGATCCTTACACGAATTTACAAAACTACCCTAAGAAAACCGGGTCAAAGCACCGACACCCACCGACACATGCACCGACACGTGCATCATACGGCCGCGGAATCGCGGCAGAAAGCCTTGTTTGGCCGCGGTTCCACGGCCATTTGGTTGGTTCTTGGTATCAATCTTTCAGGGTTGCTTCATGTTGCTTTTATCTTCTGTTTTCTTCACTTGGTTCCTCAGAATCTTTTCTATTTTCTTCCAAATTTCCAACCGTGCAGAATGATGTAGACTTTTTCCTTGAGCTTCGCATTGAAGTCTTGAATCTTGTGCTGCCCTTGTACTTTGTGCATTGAACTGTCTAATGATTTTCACTTGTTCCTTTAACTGGTAGACGGCATCATACAGATTCATCTATTGTTGGTCGTGTTCTCACATTTGTAGTGACTTTTCATGAATTTCACTGTAACGATCTGAGAACCTGTAACCTACAACTATTTAGCAGACATGCATCAAAAGCACCTATTTATATGTAATGTGATTAAGAATGGGCGATATAATAATGCAAAATTCTGATATGAACAAATACTAAGTATTACTTATAAGAAATGATGGAGGGCTACGGCTGAGATTTTGGCGAAAAATCCTGTAACGTAATGAACATGATATTGTTGAAGGAACCTAAGCAGTTTTGAAAAGGAGTGGTTTAGGCTCCGCTTTTGAAAACTTCTGGTTTTGGAAAAACCAAGTAATCTATAGTATAAACTTTTGCTCAAGAGGTCACTCCCCACGAAGGGATCTCGGCTCTTGCCTCCTGGAATGAGGTGCTGGATATTCATGACCGAATACCACTATGCAAAGCGAAAGAATATAACTATAGTTTTTCGAAATCTGTTCCAACAAATTCTTTTTAGGTTTCTTTTCTTGCATTAATCAAAATTAATGCAGTCTCATCAATCAACCTATCACACTAGAAAAGAACGAAAATACAATGTACGTATATGCCATCCGCATTCGCCACGGGGCCCCCTCATGCACCGTTAGGTTACTTAACTAACGGCAGAGCGGGGGCTGGACTAGCGCGGGTGCAAAATATATGCAACATCTACTAGTATATATATAAATATATATAACAATCGTCCCAGGCATGATAATAAGCAACATCATAGATCAACATCAAGTAACACAGAGTGGTGGATAAAATTGGAGCCTCGGTTTCATTTGAGCCGCAAATAATACCCGACGTTTCTGGTCGTGTGGATAGCCCGTGCAATCAAAACCTAGACCCCTAGGAGCGTGGCAAGTTACCCGCCAATCCCAGAAGTGAGGCAACCCCAATCAACAAAGTGAATAGGCCACCCAGCACTTCACCTGATCCGGTAACTTGAGCGCCCCTCCGTGGGTCATGCTACACCCCCAACGAGTGCGGCGAATAGCCTGCCAATTCTAGAGTGAAGCCCCCTCCGTCTCAACGCCATAAGATGCGGGCTTGTTGCCCTCTAGAACTCGGCTATTCGTGCACTCCACCGTGTGGTAATCCTAGTACAGAAAAGAAAAATAATATGTACAATGGTAACATCGAACTCATTGTGCCCCAATCAAATAATATACAACACGACAGAGACGACAGTCAACATGTCGGACGCTCGCCCCGCAATATGAATATACAAATGAATCTCAACTGTACTACTATCATTAGATCATCAAGCTATCCACCACGACAATTCAACCACAACCATAGCACAATCAAAAAACATCAACGTTAGTGTCATGTTCGCAAACTCGTCTAATAAAACATATAGCAGTTAGAGGAGTTATACCGCTCTAATGACATTCCCGGTCGCAGATAGAAAATGTATGTATTGAAAACATTAAACAGTGTTAACAATAGCGACTTCGAAATACTCCGTAATACCCGAATCACAAAGACAACATAATATCCAACCTGGGCAAAATCAAACATATCCTGAAACCATAAATCCAGGTGTTACAGAGCACTAAACAAAAAAGAGCATTTTCCATTATAGGAAAACTGGCCAGGCCGGTCAAAATCATGATCTTGCCGACCATGTTTGAGAATTATTGCCTCATTTTTCTCTGGTATTCTAGTTGTAGCATAAAGAGTACTCTGCAGTTGTTTAAAAAAATTTTAGAGACTCTGCAAAAATTAACAGAAACTTGGGTTTTGGGTTTCGTGTTTCGGAGTTATTTCGGTTTCGTTATTTTAACATCGTTTAAAACTGCTAGTATAGGTTTTATGGGCTGGCTCTGATACCATGTTGGGTTACACTAACGCCTTGGCCATCATCCGTAGACGTTTGCTGAACAAAAATTTTACAATGATATAAATCCGGCACTAGAATAACCCAAAACCGGAACCACCATAAACCTAACTAGCAATCTAAAGGGTTCAATCTACTATGATAGAAAGTTATTCCTAAAGAAAAAAGCCCTTCGGGTCTTAACTCCTCTCCTTTGGCTCCTTAAAGGATGTACGGATCACACTTGATCTACGGCTTCCTCGCATCAAAGATGATCCACCCGAGAGTGTCTACTTTGAGCTCCTACCTCTAAACCGAGGTTACTAGGTTACTTAGTATGCTAATCTAAATAGCCTAGATGATATAGAGAATGATGATGGATTGATTTGTCTCAAGAACCCTAGGTTTCTCAATACATGAGACTATTAGGGTTTGAGGTACAAGAAGCAAAGCTTGGAGGAGATGGGAGTGTAGAAGTGAGCATAGAATAATGAAGAATGGCTAAGTGTTGTGAACTAATAATGCAAACCAAAAATATCTTCCCAACACAAAATATCAAGCATACCCAAATAGTAAACCATGAGTCACCAAGTAGCCATGCTTCATTTAATGAAAAACAATACCTCATACCTCCACTTCATTAACCATTTAACCTAAATGGTTAAAACAATAATGAGGTGTCTTCTTCTAGAAGCATCTTGCACAATTACAAGAATACCCCTCACCGTATATACATACCCGTATCCGTATTCCGAAAAATACGAATACAAAGAGATAAAATTAATCCAAGAATATAATACTAGGATCCGGCATAATCCAAAGCCCGTTAGTATTATCCACCCGAACATCATATGTGCACAAGTACACGTATGTGATCGAACCTCTGCCATAAAACCAAACGACCTCTATATCATTTCGCCCGAAGCAGGGAAACCCTCTGTGTGGGACTCTAAAGACTCAACAGTACGCTGGCAGTGGGTTTAACCACAAGCACGTCAACGGTACTAGCTGTACGTAACGGCTACCCGGGTACCTGTCGTAAAGGAAAGACGACGAGCAAACTCGTCCTAACTCCTACTGAGCCTATCCGTGACAATCTCCGTACAGTCCGGTCTCTTCTTGTAAGAGTATCGCATACCGGGTCTAGGGGGCGGTAAAATGTCAGACCCTAATAACCCGATAATTCGTGCTGATGCGGCTCAGGACCAATCCGGGAAACTACTGATCAACCTATCAGTAAATCCTAACTGCCTTGGCCAAGGTCTTATGGTCCTGACCAATCGAACACAGTGCTATATCGACTCCCAATACCTGGAGAGACGAATCCCTGACAATCACTCACTGCCTCCATGTGGCTCGGGATTGCACCCAACCAAAACCTGTTTGCATGACTCAGTAGAGCCGTGGTAGGGTAGTGATCAAAGCACAGTGGGAACTTACACGATACAAATGATGATCCCAGGTCCAAAGACTAACCTATACACATGTCACATGAGAACCACTATTTGACGATATGTATAATACCATTTAGAGGTTTTCTGCGAGTCCGTCCAGTGTACTCACCCCCAGTGAGCACCCGTATACAATCTTAGGTGATCACACCAATGGTTGTGGGACCAACCACCATCCCTCGTCGGGGTTTAGAAACGTATATGCAAGTCTACTCTGGAGTATCGATGCCTGATCTCGATATTCTTGTGACTTGGGTCATTTAAGGATGTGCTTATAGACTACCCAGCTCCCACAAGTATGATCGCAATCATAACGCTGGTAGTCAAGAAAGATCTTACGGGCTTTATCAACATGTGGTCGATATATATAACATATGCACATGTTATGATAAAGTCAAACCATAATAGTATACTACTGTATTGAGTCTTTATCAATATATGCAAGCTGAATAAAACATCAATAGAAACAAATACACATATCCTAACAAAGACAACTCAAATAATATACTATAAAACCGAGCAAGATTGTCCTGTACATACATATCCCTAGCATCCACATGTATACATATACAAGAATGGCCTCTAGGGCATACATATCCAACAAATATATCAAATTATTAAATCAACACTTGATTTAATAATCCAGTTATATCACATATAACCGACTAATATCATTTATCTGTATATCACATTATCAAATCAACACTTGATTCAATAATCCGATTATATCACATATAACCTAACCGATATCAAATGTCGCCAGATTAGAATATGGTATCACGTACTCGTATTTAATTAAGCTCCCGCACATTTCAGCATATGTGCCCTACTTCGTTTCGCTTGAACTAGGAAACCTCTATTTAGGACTCTAAAAACTCATCAATACGCCAGCAGTAGGTAATGATCACATCAATTACCCACAAGCCGTCAGTGGTACTAGCTGGACGTAACGGCTACCTAGGTATTTAGCGATTAGAAGATCAACAAGCAAGCTTGTCCAAACTCGCATGAAGCCTATAAGTAACACTTACCGTATAGTCTGGTCTCTTCGTCTAATATGTTGCATATCGAGCTTAGGGGTGGAATCGTCAGACCCTAGTAACTTGATAAGTCATGCGGATGTTTGGCTCATAACGGTTCGAGAAACTACTGATAACACTTACCAGTAAATCTCATCATCCCTAGCCAGGGACTTACTGTAATAGCCTATCAAGCATAGCGCAACATCAACTCCCAATACCGGGAGAGATGAAACCCCTCCTATCGCTCACTGCCTCCATGTGACTCGGGACTGTACCCAAAATCCACCTGTTTGCACGACTCTTTTGAGCCGTGGTAGGGAGGAAATCAAAGCACAGTGGGAACCACACAAGACACCATGACGATCTCGGGTCTACAGACTAACCTTAACTAGTGTCACCAGAGAACTGCTATCTGACGATAGGTATAGTACCATGTAGGAGTTCTCGGCGAGTCCTGTTCGGTGTACCCATTCTCTAATGAGTTGTGTACAATCTTTGATGTCAAACACCAATGGTTATGGGATCAACCATCTCCCCTACATGGTCAAGAAATATACACACTAGTCTACTCTGGAATAACAATGCCCTGTATTGATACTCCCTTGACTAGGAATAGTTAAAGGATGTGCTTATGGACTACACAAGTCCCAGTAGTATGATCCACATCATAGTCCTGGTAGTCAAGCAAACATCCTAAGGGCTTTATCAACATGTATCAGAGATACATTATAGTAATATAAGTGTACATGTTAAGATAAAGAGCAACCAGATAGCATACTATCATGTCGAGCAAGAAAGTCCTCTATATATATGTCCAAGCATCCACTATATCATACAATAATGGTCTCTAGGGCATACATATTCCTAACAATCTCCCACTTGCACTAAGGCCAGTTGTTGTAGTATCTCATACCCAACATCCCAAAAAGTCTCTCAAACTGCGTCTGGGGGAGGGTCTTCGTGAGTTGATCCGCTGTGTTGTCCTTCGTATCAACTATCCTGACCTCGATCTCCCGGCGATCTACTATCTCCCGGATCAGGTGATACCGCCAAAGAATATGTCTGGTTCTCTGATGGAACTGGGGTTCTTTGGCCAAAGCCACAACTCCATTGTTATCACAATACAAAAGTATTGGATGCTCAATGGATGGAACCACACCAAGTTCAGCAATGAACTTCTTCATCCAGATAGCCTCTTTGGCAGCATCGTTGGCAGCCTCCATCGCTGAGTCTGCTACGGTATCTTACTTGGAACTCTTCCAACATACCGCCCCTCCATTGAGGGTGAAGACAAAACCCGAGATCGACTTACTGTCGTCCTTAGTATTCTGGAAGCTCGAATCGGTAAAGGACTCCAGCTGGAATTCACCGTTACCATACACCAAGAACATCTCTTTAGTCCTTCTCAAGTACTTAAGAATGTTCTTCACAGCTGTCCAGTGCTTTTCCCCGGGATCTGATTGATACCTACTCATTACACCTAGTGCATAAGCTACATCCGGTCTGGTACATAATATCGCATAAATGATAGACCCAACTATAGAAGCATAGGGTATCACTGTCATGCGAGCCCTCACCAAATCAGTCTTGGGAGTCATCTCTTTGGAAAGAGTGATTACTGAACAAGCGGGTAAATTACCACGCTTATAATCTTCCATACTAAACCTCTTTAGTATGGTGTCTATATACCTGGATTGGGACAATTCCAACTTCCTCTTAGATCTATCTATATAGATCTTTATTCCCAGGATGTAGGAGGCGTCACCTAGATCATTCATGGAGAACTTTTATGATAAGAAGAGCTTGACCGAGTGTAGCATAGGAACATCATTTCCTATCAAGAGTATGTCACCCACATACAATACGAGGAAGACAACCTTACTCTCTACAACCTTTTTGTATATACAAGGTTCATCTACGTTTTTGATGAAGTCAAACTCTTTGACTGCCACTTCAAATCAGATGTTTCAGCTCCGCGATCCCTGCTTTAATCCGTAGATTGATTTAAGCAGCTTGCACACCTTTCTGCTGCTCCCACTATCTATGAAGCCCTCTGGCTGTGTCATGTACACTCTCTCTTCTAAATCACCATTTAGAAAAGCGGTCTTGATGTCCATCTGCCAGATTTCATAGTCATGGAATGCAGCAATGGCAAGTAGGATTCTGATTGAATTAAGCATAGCGACTGGAGAAAATGTTTTATCATAATCGACACCTGATCGTTGACGAAAACCTTTAGCTATAAGTCTAGCTTTGAAGGTCCCAACCTTTCCATCTGCACTAATTTTCATCTTAAAGATCCACTAGCTCCCGATGGGTTTTACCCCTTCAGGAGAAACTTCCAAAGTCTATACTTTGTTGGTGTACATGGATTCCATCTCAGATTGCAAAGCATCCAGCCATTTCACAGAGTCCCCACTTGTGATGGCCTGCTCAAAACTAGTTAGGTCATCATCTTCCATGATGCAATCCTCGCTCCTACCATTTATGAGAAAACCGTATTATCTCTCAGGTGGATGAGGAACCCTACTAGATCTGTGGAGTGGCTGAGGTTCGTCGGGGACTATTGAATCCTCCGGTTCTACCAAATTGTCAGTTATAGTTTGTCTAGCTGGAACTTCTTCCAGTTCTACCTCATTACCACTAATTTCTTTCATAAGAAATTCCTTTCCTAAAATGATGGCATGTCGAGAAACAAGAACCTTTTGTTGTTCGATGTGGTCGAAGATATACCCTCGCGAATGTTGGGATATCCTACAAACTTGCACAGAACTGACCTTGCCTCGAGCTTGTCCGGATTTTGTGTTTTAACATAAGCCGGACAACCCCATATTTTAATAAAATTAAGACATGACTTCTTCCCTTTCCATATCTTATATAGAGTGGTAGGCACGGATTTGGTAGGAACCATATTCAATAGGTATGCGGCTGTCTCAAGCGCATAACTCCAAAAGGAAATAGGTAACTCAGCAGTATTCATCATAGAGCGCACCATATCTAATAGGGTGCGATTCCTCCGATACTCCATTGTGCTATGGTGTATACGGAGGAGTAAACTGAGAGAGAATCCCATTATCTTTTAAGTAGTCTCGGAATTCCGTGCTTAAGTATTCTTCTCCCCGATCAGATCGTAATATTTTTACCCATCTGGTTCTCTACTTCGTTCTTATATTCCTTGAATTTCTCAAAAGCTTCAGATTTGTGTTTCATCAGGAACACATGTCCGGATCTTTAGAGATCATCGGTGAATGTAATGAAGTACGAGGAACCATTCCTGGCATGTGCAGACATAAGACCACATACATCACTATGTATCAGTCCAAAGAGTTCAGTAGCTCTTTCTCCGTGTCCAGTAAACGGAGTTTTGGTCATCTTGCTTTTGAGACATGACTGGCAAGTTTCATAAGATGTAAATTCAAACAGATTTAAATATCTATCTTTATGTAACTTGGCTAGTCTTGTCGCATTGATATGACAAAGTCTACAATGCCACAAGAAGGATTCGTTCATTTCTGAACTTTTCCACTTGTGTTTGTTCTATATGTTTAGAACTGTAGTTTGATTTAGAACGTATATACCGTTACACAACGTACCAAACCCAATCAACACTTGATTTAGGAAAATGTTCATAAAATTATCCTCCAATACAAAATTATATCCTTCTTTATGTAATAAAGAAACTGATATAATATTGCACATCATTTTTGGTACGTAATAACAGTCGTTCAAAATCAATGTATTACCACTTGGTAATACAACGTGATATTCACCAACTGTTTTGGCTGCAACAATTGCTCCATTCCCTACTTTTAGAGACATATCACCATTTTTCAGTACTTTATCTCTTCTTAGCCTATGTAACAAATTACAGACATGGGATCCTGATCCGGTATCCAATACTCAGGACATAGAGCAAACTGAGAAACAATTCTCGGTAACGAACACACCCGAAGAAGATGCATCAACATGTTCTTTCTTCGTTCGGGTTGCGTGGGAATCCTGATATTCCGCTATTCCTTGCTCAGACTTAGGACAGTCATAAGATGGAGCGGAACCATCGTTCCTTAGCCTAGTATAATAAGTGGGTTCGGTCAATGCATCCATATTATTATCTTGATTAAGGCGTGTCATTGGTCGCTACCTGGAGAGAGAGAGAAGGAAACACTTTAGCGTGCGCTCTTGCAAGATTAGATTGATCATTATCTTATGGCTCCCACTATTTTTATCAATTCTTCCTTCAAACCCTAAAAGGTAAGATTAGCCGGGATTAATTTCACCCTACAAGTTCGCCAATCGGTCAGCCAGGCAGGTATTGGTACTCTGAAGGAGTCTCCCCATGCTTTCGCATCGAACTAATTAAATAACGTCGTTTCCGCAGGGGAATAACCCCATTAACACCTTTCTTAGACACCTACTGAATCAGCTAATTGTAAAGTGGAAAAATCTCCCAGGAGTAACTCTTACTCGTAGTGGGTATCAGGATCCAACTATCTCATAGAAGGTATGCAATCTCGTTGCAAATTTCAACACTTGAAATTCCCAATATTTGTTTTTACCCATAACAACCTATGACCTTGACGGAGGCCAACAAACCATTGGCCGCTAGTCAAGTTCAACCTATTCATTTCGTGATTGAATTAAACCCACCTGCACGACTCTTGACGGAGGCCAACAATGTCGTACGATTACCCTAATCCAATCGCATCATATGCAACAGATAAACATTAATCAGCTACCGTACACTATGCCTTGATGAAGGCCAACAAACGCAACATGAATACTAAAATTGTCAATATCTGAAATGACGGAGGGCTACGACTGGTTTTGAAGAAAACCTTTAGCGTAATGAACTTTATATCGTTGTAGAATCTAGTGTTTCGAAAAGGAGTGGTTTTTGTAGCATTTGCTAGTCTTGCTAAAGAGGTACACGTGTCAGTCTCGTAAAGTGGTAACAAGACATATGCAAATGTATGTATGAATGTAAATGCATCAATCAATGTGTGTCCAGCAACGACGCACTAAATCATAATAAAACCTGAGTACCCAGTATCGACACTCGAAAACATCATGATAATCGGGTCCATCTGTGATACAATATCCTCATATCTCGGGCGCCGCATCCTTAGGTCGGCCCTCAAATCCATCTCACGACTCCGGTCGGTATCCTCCGGATAACCGCCGGGTCCAAACTATCACCGGTCAGTAGTGCTCTCCTGTCGGGCTCAACGTCTCAATCTCTATACGGCCCTCTTGCCCCGGAGTACCACACCGAGTCCACCATGTACCCGCAGATGGTGTCGCCCTCGCTCCTCGTAGCGGGTAATCATATATCATATATGCTCCAGAACTGAGAAATCTAATGGTGGACGCCGCATATCATATCAAGGGAAAAACTACATTTTTCTTATAAAAGGAGCATAAGTTTTCGAATTCATATGCGGTTTCCCAAATCCAGAAATCTCATGAAAATTGGAATCTTATAATCATGGACTGACAGGGAGATAATGAATACCGGCATAAAGCCAAACTGCAGTGCATAACCAGAATGTATGTATACAAATGCATGTGGCATCTAAGTAAAAAATACGAAGTCTAAACTAGCATATGATATCACGAATGCAAAACAGTACTACTTAGCTACAGTTATCAAGGTATATGAATGAAGTAACGGTTACTAAAGTATACGTGACATGGCAATTACCGATGCTAATGTGTGTGAGCCGGCAAGCAAGTGTACGTGCAACATACGCATCATCGGTAATGGTGCAGGTGTCCTAGCAGACGAGATCATAACAGAAAGTAAATAGTAAAAGAACCAATAAGGTATATGGATCTGTATACGAGCCATATCGTTTATCATGTTTAAATAGCACGAATCGTTGTTTTTAGAAAAGTAGGGGCTACGGTGTTTAGGGAAAAGAGATGTCTTTTGAAAATCCGTAACGTCCCTTGGTTTATCCTTTGAAAATGCCTACGATTCGTTAGTTTTAAAAATAGGTATGACTCGAGCCTAATCTAACATCTATCTAAGCAACTAAAAGACTAAACTAAGAACCGAGTCGAAAGTGATAAGAAAGTCTATAGCATTTTCCGAGTCGATATATCTAGTAGTCGGCGATCCAGCCTCATATCATCACATACAGTATAATCCATCGTACGACATCATCGAGTCAAGAGTGCGGATCAATCATCATATATATCTCGTACGGTATAGTCCGTCGTACGGCATCCTCAAAATCGAGGGTCCGGGTCAAATATTATATATATCATATATATCATTGTTTGTACGATATCATTCGTCGTACAATATCAAAATCAAAGGTACGGATCTAAAGTCTCGTACAATCTATTATCTCATCAAATCACATGTTATTGCATGTTATATATATAACGCCCAACGATCCTTTAATATATCGTATCATAAATGATGTCTCATCTCAAATTTATATATATCAGAATCTCTTGACATCCAGTTCGATCGTATCGACTCAAAACCACATAACATATCATATCCTCATCATACACGTATATGTATAGTATATATATATATATATCACATACCCATATATATATATATATATCACAAACCCATATATATACATATATATATACATATATATATACACATATACATATACACACATATCATACCAAGTGTGTGTGTGCAACGAAATAAAACTAACGTCTAACGACTAAGGAATATATACTAAGGATAAACCTTCCGACAAGTACGCCTATTCTAACCTAGAGTCACCTAGAGCCCTATTTACTAAATATTCATCTCGCATTAACACACATATATATAGTATATATAGATATCCTATTCTACGGTTGCAGGGGTGCTATATGCCATGCACCCGACTTCCCCCGTAAATATACATCTACTCACCTTCGATCCTCGCTTGCTGAGGTCGACGACGCCTTGCTCTCCCTTGTCATCCCGAAGTCCAAGCGAAGGTACCTACAGTTTAAACACGTCGTATTGTAAACACGAATCGAATAAGAAAACCAAAGCGGCACACGAAATTCATATATGTTAGAACTTATGGTCCACGCATGCAAAAACAACCAAACAACTCTCGACATCGACGTACGAACATCAATCGACCGAGATAAAACACAAATACCAAAACTCAAGTCATTAAAAGTCGCAAACCGAAATGAGAAACTTAGAAAAACTCTTCCAAATTTTTCCTCAAGTGAAATCAGCCAATATTGCATATGTGGAGGGACTAAGTACTGGATAAAGGAACCACAGACTAATCACGAACCCAAACCCACATCTCTAGTCCGCAATTTATGGCCAAAAGCAATTTATTTGAGGCCAGGGTATCAAGTTAGGGTCTCGGGTCTCTAGGGTAGCTTTTAGGTCACCTGCACGACTCACTGTAATTGCTATATATTTTTCAGGTCCTTCGGGTCATAACAGATCCGTAAATATCATCACAAATTCCACAAATTTCGATATCGGCAAATTTCAAAGTTCAAGTCTTAGGGTTTCTATACTTGGTTTGGTCCAGGTTTTGACACTAGAGGGGTTGTAGGCATGTCTAAACCTCAATTACACCCTTACAACTCCAAATTTTCCTTAAACCTCATCTTGGAAAATTCTAACAACACTAAACCTCATTAGCTTAACTCTAAACTACTATAGGATATTAGAAACACTAAAAACTTAAGTAGAAGTGTAGGGATTACCTCATTTGGCAACTCAAGAAAATTCTTGGGTTTCCCAAAGTGCTCAAAATTTTCACTTGATTGATCCATCATGCTTGAAAAGAGGTTGTGGTTATTTTTTTGTAAAGGAGGGAGAGGTTTTGATTAAGTTTTAGGGGTGTTTTTGTGGTGGAAGAGGAGGTGGAGGATGAGGGGAATGAGATGAAGAATGGAGGTGAGGAAAAATGAAGAGATGAAGGAGGCTAAGAGAATAAAGTAGAAGCTTCTCACACACTCTCTCTCTCTCATGAGCCCATGCCTCATGGTCCCCTCTCTTTCAAAATATCTTCTCATTTCTTTTCTCTTCTTTTCTTTTATTTTTAAACAAAATCATTTAAATAAAAAGAGAAGAGCCATGGTTCAAAACAAAATATAACAAGTGTTTTGTTGCATGTAAAATACATAAACGAGATTAATGCATAATTAGTAAAATATTAATCAAATTTAGCATTAAACCTGTAAACAAATAATTGTATAATAATTTATAAAATATCAAAATCATATAAATTCTTTCAAAATCAATAATTCATATTAATTTTCCAAATATTTTCGAAACTATCGGTATATAATTACAGCATTTCATTAAAACTAATTCCTATACTTTAATAATATTCATGAAATTAATTATGTTAATTATTTAAATTCCTAAAAATAATATTTTATTTTCTGAAATGTTACAATCTTCCCCCCTTAAATAAATTCGGTCGCCGAATTTAAATTTAAACCCCCCAATAACTAAAGCATTTCCGTAAACAATCAAGTCGTCGGGGCTCCGAAATCATGAATACATAAGATATATCCTAACGCATCGTATGCGCGTGAAAATGAGTGCAAAACTCAAAATCAAAACTCCGTCAAGCGTCATGCAATCAACGGAGTTATGACGAAAATACAAGTGTCAAAATTCAATACGAAGGTCAAACATGATATAATTAAGACTATAACATATATATATATATATATATATATATACACTACGCATCGTGGTGAAATTATCAAAACAAATAAATAAAGGTACATGCTAAATCCTTTTCAAATCGCCGTGCGATGCACATATTACGGTACAAGCAGCGGACATTCATTTCTAAGAAAATAGCTATATATATCCTTTGTTTAACATATACGTCACACCTTTTGAAAATGATTCAAAAGGGTTTTCATCGTAAGTTTTCGTGTCATCATTGACACGTAGGAAAAATATTGAGACTATAGCTCCTTTTGAGATTCCCTTCGGTAAATATCGATGCATTCAAAAATACTCAGGTACTGTCATCAGACTAGTCCTGCCCGGTTACTACACTGTATAGTATATATCATGAAAACATGATATTCAAAAGAAATCAATCTCCAATAGACTATACAAAAAGGCCACGTGCGTCTAGTGCGCACGGAATTGAAATCGAATACAGGTGCCACAAATGTGCACAGAAACAAAACTAAGTGCAACGGGTGTGCCTGACAGCAATACCAGGTGCATCTAATGTGCATGAAGAATCTCGATTAAGTGCATCTGGTGTGCACAAAATCTCCTCAAGAGCGCCAAGTGCACGTAAGAATTTAAATCAGGTGCACAAGGTGCACAAAAACGCAAATCCAGTGCACTAGGGTGCACGAAAATGAATATCGAGTATTAAAATCGAAATCAACGGTATACGACATGCATCAAATCGAAATCAAGTATACAGCGGTATATAAACTCATAAACATGTGCGACTGCCTACACAAAACCATATCGAAATACTGAAACCGCGTGTAAACTACATCGAACGCATAACTCAAAATCATGTGCATACCATATGCATGAAATCAGATCAAATATCTCAGAATATGTAAAAATCAAAATTAAGTGCAATGGGTATGCACAGAAACCAACATTAGTACAACTAATATATGAAAATACGAATCGAGTGCAACTGTGGTGCACATAGAAAATATCAATCATAAAACAAATCGTCAAAATACAAAAATCCAAAACAATGGAAACGTGATATCCGAATCACCAAGTGGCAAATTATAAATAATTGTCGTCGATGTTCCCCTCCTTCAATTTCGAAAGGTGTCGGTGCATCCAAGGCTGGCAGAGCAAGAATATCTACTTGAGTCTTGCCCACAGTCCGGTGTCTTCTGCTTTTAGGTCCTCGTTTCTCTCTGCGGATTACCAGTTACATGACTCCTCGGCTTGACAGCCTGATTTGGAGTAGTGACGGAGAGAGTTCCGCTTTGGCTCTTCTCTGAAGATCTTCTGACCAATTAACATGGTCACTCGTAATGTATCTCGTCAATGACGGCACTTTCTGGCCCACTGAGTGTGCGCGATACAATCGATCCTGGTTTAAGTCTTTATAGTGGGGTATATCAGAAAGAACCTACCAAGGTCTCCTCCAATCTCATCTTTGCCGAACTGCCTGGAAGTTGGCACTCTTTACTTAATCCGTTTCTTGTTCCGGGACAGTTGCATTCTCATCACGTCTTTCCTCAAGCAATTTTGGCCGTATCGAGTGCCTCTGCGTGCATAGTAAATCTCTGGCGTCCATGGAGTGGAATGACAACTCGTGAAAATCTCGCACGAACTTTTTACATCGCTTCCCTTCAATATGGACCAATTCGGAATCATCTATTCGTAGCTGTATGGACTGCGCTCCAACTGGCTATAGTCATATCTATAGTCTCTTTCGAAGCTACGAACTCGGCTTCTCCAATACCCTGTAGAAGGCATCTGGTCAATTACGTCCTCGGGAACTCATCCAAATCATCGAAGTTATGCGCTTTTACTCGCCCTTTCTCGATCGACTCACAACACGTCTGTGTGAGGTCCTCTTCTAGCTGAAGCTAATCAATCTAATGATCTCTCATCGGAGCATCCAAACAAGCAAAATGTTCTAGTCACTTATCCAAGGGTGACTAGCGATCCTCTATCACATCTCTGTGTATAAACTCATGCTGCATTAGCTCCTGAAGTCTGGAGGCGATATCTTATCAAACTCAGCAACAGCTGACTCATCTGTCCACACGGTAGAAAATGCCTCAATCATCTGGAATAGAAAGTACGTCAATACTCTTCACAATCTGGCTGGTCTCTAGCAATGGCCCGATCATCTGGTGCAGATCTCGAACGTTCACGTCAATGAGAAAACATAGTAAAACAATATATCAACGCGTTCGTGTGTTACCGGAATACATCCTGGTCAGTCCTCTGTTAGTGATATATGCCCTAGAGGCCATTATTGTATCATAATAGTTTGTATACTACTTAATAGAAGCTTGGGATATACACGGATATAGTAACAATCTTGCTCGAAATGGTAGTATGCCACCTGGTTTGTTTCTACCTTAATATGTGCATGTATTTTTGCATATCACTTATACATATTGGTAGAGCCCTTAAGATTTTTGCTTGACTACCAGCGTTGTGATGGCAGTCACACTAGTGGGGGATGGGCAGTCTATAAGCACATCCTTATACAAGTCCCTAGTCATTGGATTATCGAGACGGGGTATCGATACTCCAGAGTAGACTAGTATATACGCTTCATCCCAGCAGGGGAGATGGTCTGTCCCACAACTATTAGTACGTCGTACTAGAGATAGTATGCAGGTGCTCATTGGGTTATGAGTACACTGGATAGGACTCATTGGGGATGCTGGGTTCCCTAGGCAGCCGCTGGGTTTCGGGAGGCATCGACCATGCCGTTTTCAAAAAATTGGTGTGCTAAAGAAACCTAACGCTAGAATCTAAACTAGAGAATTAGACGAACAAGAATGTAAACATCTTTACATCTAAGTGAACAAGGAATACATCATTTGTAGACCGGTCCTTCACTTCAATAGCTCCGTGTAGTAGTCCCTTCGCTCCAAGTAGTGATCTCCCGGACTCTAGTGAGGCTCCACAAGGTGAACGGAACAAGATTGCTTGAAGTCTTCGAGGCCGAAGATGATCTACGTCGAGGAGACACTAACACAAGCTAGCTCTTCAATAAGTGATGAACTTGGTGAAGAAACAACCCAATCTAAATGGCTAGTAGAGAAGAGGTTGATGAAGTAGGAATTTTTCTCACTTTAGAAATAATTTTCTCATTATACTTCTTCACCTCTCATGAAGCTAGAAAGCTTGAGGAAGGAGATGAAGAAAACTCTCACGGATGAAGCAAGTGAAGAATGAATCATGTGGTGAGAATAGCAACCATGGGTGAGTTAGTTCCATACACTAACTCATGTAGAGAATAAACCATGGGTAAACAATAATGGTTGGGTTAATAAATATCTTCAAGTAAAACAAAATTAGTGGACTTGGTCAATGGTTCCACAAGCTTCTACAAACATCAACGATGTGACAATTTCCAACTAATTTGATTTTCTTTAAATAAACAAAGCCCTCACATTATTATAAGCATGGTGTGAGTCTCATACACCCATGTAGCATGTGGCATCTAGCATGACACAAAAGATGTACATTAATAAATATCATATATATAACAAGTGTACACAAGTGAGAAAAAGAAATCTTAAGTAAGCTAATATTAGTTAATGTAAGATAATATATCAAATATATAATTATACATTAAATTATTAAATCAACACTTGATTTAATAATCCGGCTATATCACATACAACCGACTAATATAAAATGTATCAACTTGTCGAATCAACACTTGATTCGACAGCCCGGTTATATCACATATAACTGACCGATATCATATATCGCGAGAATAGAATACGGTATCACATACTCGTATTAATCTCGTTCCCGCACATATCACATATGTGCTCCTACATCGTTTCGCTTGAGCCAGGAAACCTCTATGTTGGATTCTAAAGACTCGTCAATACGCCGGCAGTAGGTGGTGATCATATCAGTCACCCATAAGCCGCAAGCGGTCTGCTAAACGTAACGGCCACCCGGGTATTGAACGATCAGAAGATCAACAAGAAAGTATGCTTATACTCCTGCGAATCCAATCAGTAACACTACCGTACAGTCCGGTCTCTTCATCAGATATGTCGCATATCACAGCCTGGGGGTGGTATAACGTCAGACCCCAATAGCCTGATAAGTCATTCCGATTTAAGGTCCATAACGGTTCGAGAAACTACTGATAACACTTACCAGTAAATCTCAGCAACCCTGGCT
Organism: Agapanthus africanus; assembly: GCA_030015575.1. Classification (NCBI taxonomy): domain Eukaryota; kingdom Viridiplantae; phylum Streptophyta; class Magnoliopsida; order Asparagales; family Amaryllidaceae; genus Agapanthus; species Agapanthus africanus. Next base: position 592,070,105 of record CM057337.1, on the reverse strand, counting down.
AGGGATTTCCTGTTATGGCCAATCGAGCATATCGCAACATCAACCCCCAATACCGGGAGAGATGAATCCCCTCCTATCGCTCATTGCCTCCATGCGACTCGGGACTGTACCCAGAAAACACCGTTTTGCATGATGTCTTGAACGTGGTAAGGTGGAAATCAAAGCACAGTGGGATTCACACAATACACCATGACGATCTCGGGTCTACAGACTAACCTGTACCAGTGTCACCAGAGAATTGCTATCTGACGATAGGTATAATACCATCTAGGAGTTCTCGGCGAATCCGTTCAGTATACCCAGTCTCCACTGAGCACCCGTATACCTTCTCTGATGTCAAACAACAATGGATATGGGATCATCCATCGCCCATCATATGGGTCAAGAAGCGCATACGCTATTCTACTCTGGAGTATCGATGCCCTGTCTCGATACTCCTACGACTAGGAACAATTGAAGGATGTACTTACCGACTACCTCTGACCCACTAGTATGATCAACATCATAATCTTGGTAGTCAAGTACTTATCCTAATGGCTTTATCAATATGTAATAGAGAGACAATAAGTGTATATGTTAAGATAAAGTGCAACCAGATAGCATACTATCATGTCGAGCAAGAAAGTCCTCCCTATATATGTCCAAGCATCCACTACAATATACATCACATTTACAGTAATGGCTTCTAGGGCATACATATAACTAACAATCTCCCACCTGCAATAAGGCCATTTGTTGCAGTATCTCATACTCAACGTCCTATAGAAGTCTATCTAGGGAAAGGTCTTTGTGAGTGGATCCGCCGTGTTATCCTTCGCTTCATCTCTCCTGACCTCGATCCCTTGGAGATCAACCATCTCCCTGATCAGGTGATACTATCCTCAGAATATGTCTGGAACCCTGATAGGACCTGTGTTCCTAGGCCAAATCCACAACACCATTGTTGTCACAATAACAGTTATTGGACGCTCAATGGTAGGAACCATATTCATCTTATGAACAAGAAATTCCCAGACAGCCACATTGGCGGCATCGTTGGTAGCAATGTATTCAGCCTTTATCGTCTAGTTTGCCACGGTATATACCTTGGAACTCTTCCAACATACCGTTCCTCTACTGAGGTAAAGACAAAGCCCGTGACTGAATTTCAGTCGTCCTTATCACTTTGGGAGCTGGAATTGGTAAAGGACTCCCACTGGAGTTCACCGTTACCAAAACCCTAAGAAAATTTCTTCGGTGCTTCTCAAGTACTTAAGAATGTCCTACACAGCTGCCCAGTGATTCTCCCAAGATCCGATTGATTCCTGATCACTACACTTAGTGAGTTAGCTACATCTAGTCTGGTACATAATATCGCATACATGATAGAGCATACTGCTGAAGCCTAGGGTATCCCTTGTATGCGAGCTCTCTCCAAATCAGTCTTGGAAGACATCCTTTTGGAGAGAGTGATTCCTGAGTAAGTGAACGAACCACCACGCTTAGAATCTTTCATACTAAACCTCTTTAGTACGGTGTTAATGTACCTGGATTTGGGACACTCCCAACATCCACTTAGATCTATCATCATAGATCATTATCCACGAGATGTAGTAGGTATCATCCAAATCTTCCATGGAGAATCCTCATGATAAGGGGAGATTGACCGAATGTAGCATAGGAAACCATTTCCTATCAAGAGCATGTCATCTACGTACAATACGTGGAAGAAAACCTTACTCTCTACAACCTTCTTGTATATACAAGGTTCATCTACCATTTTGATGAAGTTAAACTCTTTGACTGCCACATCAAAATAGATGTTCCAACTCCGCGATGCCTGCTATAATCCTGATGGACTTAAGCATAGCTTTGAAAGTCTCAACTTTTCCATTTACACTAAGAATCTTCTCAGGACCCACTTGCTCCCGATGGGTTTTACCCCTTCAGGTGCAACATTCAAAGTCATACTTTGTTGGTGTACATGGATTCCATCTATGATTGCATAGCATCCAGCCATATCATAGAGTCCCCACTCGTGATGGCCTGCCTGAACCTGGTTGGGTCATCATCTACCATGATGCAATCCTCGTTCCCACCGTCACCGAGGAAACTGTAGTATCTCTCACGTGGATGAGGAACCCTACCAGATTCGCGGAGATGCTGAGGTTCGTTAGAGAATATTGAATCCTTTGGTTTCACTAAATCATCAGCTATTAGTTTGTCTGGCTGGAACTCCTTCCAGTTCTACCTCATGTCCACAAATTTCTTCACAAGAAATTCCTTTTCTAAAAAGGTGGCATGCTGAGAAACAAAACACCTTTTTCTCCTCAGTGTGGTAGAAGATATACCCTCGCTAATGTTCGGGATATCCAACAAACTTATACAAAACTGACTTTACCTTGAGCTTGTCCGGATTTTGCTCTTCAACATAGGCCGGACAACCCTATATCTTAACTCCTTTAAGACCTGGTCTCTTCCCATTCCATATCTCATATGGAGTGGTAGGCATTGATTTGGTTGGAACCCCATTCAATAGGTATGCAGCCTCTCAAGTGCATAACTCCAAAAAGAAACAGGCAACTCAGCAGTACTCATCATAGAGCGCGCCATATCTTATAGGGCACGATACCTCCGTCCCAATACACCGTTGTGCTGTGTTATACTCGAAGGAGTAAGCTGAGAAAGAATCACATTCTCCTTTTAGAAACTCTAGGAACTCCATGCGCAAGTATTACCTTCTCCGATCACATCGAAGGACTTAATACTTTTACCCGTCTGGTTCTCAACTTCAAGCTTATATTCCTTGAATTTCTCAAAAGTTTCAGATTTGTGTTTCAACAGGAACATATGTTCGAATCTTGAGAGATGATTAGTGAATATAATGAAGTAAGAAGAACCAAGCCTGGCATTTGTAGACATAGGACCGTATACATCACCATGTATTAATCCCTAGAGTTCAGTAACTCTTTCTCTGTTTCCAGTAAACGGAGTATTGGTCATTTTACCTTTGTGAAAAGACTGGCAAGTATCATAAGATGAAAATTCGAACAGATTCTCATATTCATCCTTATGTAACTTAGCTGGTCGTGTCGCATTGATATGATCTAGTCTATAATGCCACAAGAAGGATTCGTTCATTTCTGAACTATTCCTCTTGTGTGTGTTCTATATACTTTGAACTGTGGTTTGATTTAGAACGTATATGCTATTATATAACGTGCCTGATCCAATCAACTCTTGATTCAGGAAAATATTCACAACATTATCCTCCAATACATAATTATATCTTTCTTTAACTTAATAAAGAATCTGATGTAATGATGTATATCAGGTTTGGTATGTAATAATATTTGTTCAGAATCAATGTATTTACCATTTGGTAATACAAGATGATATCTGCCAACTGATTTGACTGCAACAATTGCACCATTCTCTAACACTTAGAGACATATCACCCAATCCCAGTTCTCTACCTTTCTGTAGCCCATGTAATAGATTACATATGTGGGATCCTTATCCGGTATCTCATACCTAGGACGTAGAGGATACTGAGAAACAGTTCTTGGTAACGAACACACCCGAAGAATATGCATCAACATGCTTATTACTCGATTGGGTCGCGTAGAAATCCGGATATTCCCCTATTTCCTGCTCGGACTTATAACGGTTATAAGACAGAGCGGAACCAACATTCCCTAGCTCAGTATAATAAGCAGGTTCGGTCAATACATCCATATTATTATGTTGATTAAGGCGTGACATGGTCACTACCAGGAAAGAGAGAAGAAAACACTCAGCTTATGCTCTTGCAAGATCAGATTGGTTATTATTTTATCTAATCAGGATGACTCCCACTATTTTTATTAAATCTTCCTTCAAACCCTAAAAGGTAAGACTAGCCTGGATTAATTACACCCTACAAGTTCGCCAATCTTTCGGCCAGGCCAGTGTCGGTACTTTGAGGGAGGTTCCCCGTGCTTTCGCACGGACCTAATTAAAATAAACCTCGTTTTCACAGGGGCGTAACCCCGTTAAAACCTTTCTAGACACCTACTTTGATCGGCTAATTGTAATGTGCAAAACTTTCCCAGGAGTAACTTTTACTCGCAGTGGGTATCGGGATCCAACTATCTCATAGAAGGTATGCAATATCATTGCAAATTTCAACACTTGAAATTCCTGATAATATTTTGCCCCAAGCGATCTATGACCTTGACAAGGTCAACAAATCATAGACCGCAAGTCAAGTTCAACCCGTCATTTCCTGATTGAATTAAACCCACCCGCAAGACCCTTGACAAGGTCAACAAGGCCGCACGACTACCCTAATCCAATAGCATCATATGCTTTGCAGATAAGCACTAATCAGCTACCACACACTACGCCTTGACAAGGTCAACAAACGCAGCACGAATACAAAATACTACTTATCTGAAATGACGGAGGGCTACGACAGGTTTTTAAGAAAACCCTTTGTGTAATGAACTCGATATCGTTGTAGAATCGAGTGATTTTGAAAAGGAGTATTTTTTAGGCTTTTACTAGTTTTGCTAAAGAGGTCACTCCTGGTGAAGGGATCTCGACTCTTTCCTCATCGAATGAGGTGCTGGATATTTCACAAATACCACTATGCATAGCATGAACTAAAAAATCAATCAAAAGACAAAACCGAGTGGGTTGTAGCATCTGCCAGTTTCGCTAAAGTGGTCACTCCCGGTGATGGGATCTCAGCTCTTTCCTTATCGAATAAGGTGTGGGATATTCTACAAGGAACACCGCTATGCAAAGTAAGAACTAGAGCTACCAGTTTTTAAAACAAGATTCTGCAACATCTTTATGTTTCTTTTATTTCATTAATCTCATTAATGAAGTCCCATCATTTATGCTTCCTAAGCATCACAGAAGAAACGAAAGCAGCAATATTTATTATATATCATATATATAATATAAGCATTCATCTTAGAATATCAAGTGATCACATCACAAAATATCAGCAGCAGAAGAACACATATGAAATATTGGATATACTAGGAATTTCGTGTTTTAAATTAAGCCAGTAAAAAACACGGATTCCACGGTCGTGATGAATAGCCAAACCCACATCCATAGACCCCTACGAGAGTGGCAAGCAACCCTAACAATTCTAGAGTTAGGAGACCCGGTCTCGACTCCTCGAGATGGTCTCCTAAGGGACTCTAGAACCCGGTTAGTTGTGCTCCCCTCCTTGGGTCTATCCTAATGCAAAAAAGTAAATAATATACATTAATGGTGACATCATCTTCAACCCGGAAGTGCCCCAATAAAAGAATATTACATACAAGTTTTTACATGAATGAAAATGAAAAACTCTCATCTCATATAAAAAAAACCGTCTATTCAAAACACAACGATCCAATATAACATATCACATCAACACATAACATCACATGTCATCAACGTAAGTAAATATGCGTATTCCAATTGTCGTTGACATATAGCAACGAAACCGGCGATACACCACATATTACACTTACGGTCGCACCAAAGAAAGTGAAAAACTACAACAGTTGGAATCCGCAACCACCTTAGACATCATAAACCCAATGTATCACATACTTTGGATTTCATGCCTAACCCAATGAATTCCTTAGATATCGCATGCCTAACAATTATAAACCCCGCATTTTAGTCTCGATATTGAAAACACTTTCCAATAACCTGTCGGATAATTAAACAAGATTCCTGATAACCTGATCGAATGCTTGTCGGAAACTTTAGTAGACGGCAGCACCCCCGATGCCGTCGATGAAGTACACTAAGGCGGAACACTGCGGCCGCGAGCACCTGAAAGGATGCTTTTGGCGACGGGGTTCTCCTACAGTCACTTGGTCGGGGCTATGGGGCGTGGCTATCTAGTAAGGTTACCCGACGAGTATCCGCGTACACTACATAATTGCGACGAACTTTTAATCCACATCAAAATTCTGTGGCAACCGATCAAATGAGAATAAACTGCTAGATTTATAAAATTCAAACTAGTTATCTCATAACTAATTATGTGGATTCTAAATATTGTATCACAATCATAGATAGCTAGACGATGTTAAACTTTTCGATCAAATCAACAAACACCCAAAATTTCCCAAAGAGCTCAATACTTGAGCGAAGTTTAAAAAGTACCCAGAACATGCCACAGCACCTATGGACCAACCGTAGAAGGGTCAACCCTTGCCTCACCTATGGCGCCGCGGAACCACCACAAACCCTAAGGTTTGGTGGCGGTTCCGACGGTCACCGAGTCGAGTTAGGGTTTCTTTCTTTTAGAGGGTCCACAGAATCACCTGCATGATTTTCTGAAGATTTTAAACTTGGAAAAATAAAACTCTTGGAAAATTTCCAGCGAGGGAAAAATTTGGTTATTGATATCCGTTCGAACTTGTTAACGTCGTCCTAATAACCCGAATAGATGTTAGAATTACGACTACTAAGCGTTTCGAATTGCCTTTGCACAAAGATAACATCACATGCAAATTTAGCAAAAACAAGCAACACCTAAAATACCAAAACCCAGAGACTGGAACACCCAAGAAAATTCAACCCTGAACTAGCTTACAAAACCGAGCAGGCCGGTTTTTCCTCACATATGGCCGTCCATTTTTCGGCAAGGGGGGATCAAATTTTTATTGTGTTCTTGTTGTTGGAGATAGTGCCCTCAAAGTAAATTATTGGATCGCAGGTACGCGATTGCAATGATTGAGGTAGGACCTATACCGATATGACAGTCTTGCTCGAGATGATAGTTTGCTATCTGGTTTGTCTTTATCATCGTATACATGCTTTAGTTCACTATTGCATGATGATAGAGCCCATAGGATTCTTGCTTTACTACCAGCAGTATGATGGCGATCATATACGTGTGAGCTGGGGTCTGTAAGCACATCCTTAAAGTGTCCCTAGTCGTGGGAGTTTCGAGACAGGGCATCGATACTCCAGAGTAGACTAGTGTATACAGTCAAGACACCGACGAGGGGCGATGGCCGGTCTCACAAGCCATTGGTGTCAGTAGGATCACCTAAGATGTATACAGGTGCTCATTGGGTTATGAGTACACCGGACAGGACTCGCCGGGAACATGCTAGTTGGTATTATACATATCGTCAGATAACAGTTCCCTGGTGACATGTGTACAGGTTAGTTCATCGACCCAAGGTCATCATTTGTCTCATGTGAGTTCCCACTGTGCTTAGATTACTACCCTACCACGCTCAAAGGAGTTTTGCAAACAGGTTTTAGTTGGGTACAGTCCCGAGCCACATTGGAGGCAAGTGAGTGGATCGGCAAGGGATTCATCTCTCCCGGTATTGGGGGTGAGATCGCGCAGTGTCTAGGAAAGCCATTACACAAAGCCCTCGGCCGAGACAGGAGATTTACTGGTAGGTACTCCAGTAGTATCTCAGGGTGTTCTGGGCTACTGTCTGACACGACTTATACTGCTATTAGGGGTCTGACGTTACTAGCCCCCTAGGCAGATATGCGATACTCATAGACGAACGGACCGGACTGTATGTATATTGTCACGGTTAGGCTCAGTAGGGTTTATGAGATGAGTTCGCTCATCAGCTTCCCTTTCCAATCTATACATAGGCAAACCGTTACGTACAGCTAGTACCTCTGACGTGCTAGTCGTTATACCCAGTGCCAGTGTGTTGATGAGTCATTAGAGTCCCCCACAGACAATTTCCTAAGTTCGGGCAAAACGTTGTAGAGGCCGTATGGTTATATGGCAGGGTTCGAAAAAAGCACGTGTGTTTTCGTACGTGTCGTTTTTCAGACAGATAATACTGGCCGGCTTTGGTTTAAGCCGGATCCGAGTATTATACTGTGTAGATATAATATCTTTGTCTCAGATGCATTTGTATTCGTTCGTAATACAAATGCGGGTATGTTTATACCATTACGGGGTTATCCTGAAATTCGTTTCAGGATCACTTTTGGAAGTTGCCAGTTTTCAGTTTTCTATCAGCCGTATTTAACATTCGGTTAAATGCGGATTTATCTTTTCTTGATGTGGTGAATCAGTGTTCTAGAAGGTTCTAGAGAGGGTGACAAGGCTTGTGAGTCATTAGGTCATTAATGGTGCATTTAATGACATGATGACTAGGGTTTAAGGTTCCTTGTATGCATTGATTATGTTCATACTAAGTGTCATGGTGATTCATCATCTCATTTAATCTTGTGGTCACCTCCTAGCTCCTACACTCACCTCCCTCCTCTCCTATAAGTGGTCGGCCTCCCCCTTGGTGTATGATGAATGTTACTAGAAAAAGATTGATATTGTTTTGGACTCATGGAAATTAGATAAGCCTCATTTCTCATTTCACCCGATTCCAAAAGGCAACTTCATTAACCGTTCGTCCATAGCCTTGGACGTAACGAGACAAAGTTTTCTACTCATTCTCTACTTCATCTTGGTCGTCTCTTTTAGCAAACTTGACGATCGAGTTGCCTCGGTTCAAAGGCGGGAGCCCGTTTAAAGATCCGTCGACGTGGTGCCACCTGGACGAGATGACTGAAGATTCAGGAGATCGGACCAGCCGCAACAAGCGTGGGATCATGGTTGAAGACCGAAGGACTCGGATCGTTCGGTATAACCTTTCTACCCACTTTGTAGTTTTTTAGTTTAGCTTTAATGGCAGATCCGGGTTATAGTACGCGATAGCGCCAGTTGTAAAAAGTTTTTGTTCCGCATTTGGCGTCTGTTAGACGGCCGGGGCGCTACCGTGGACTTACAGTGGTATCAGAGCCTCACCATTAAGCTATACTAACTTGTGCTAACGTGTTTAAAACATCGATCGAACGAATTTCCGAAATCGCAATTTTCTGGCACACAGGTTTCTGTCGATTTTTAAAAGTCTCTAAAAATTATTTTACATATAGCAGAAAACTGTGCAGGGTTTTTTAAGCTTTGTGAAAAAATTTGGGCACGTGATCCCACAAAGCCACCGCGGATCCGCGGTCAAACCTAGGGTTTGACCGCGGAACCGTGGCGCTTTAGTGGGAACAGTGAACCAAATTTTTCCAGAGAGCTTATTTTTGGAAAATGTGGTTATTGATATAGTTCTTTTGGGCCCATATTTTGTTACTGTACAGCAGATGCACGTGGGGCCCACTTCGGGAAATTTGGTCGATCGAAATTTTAAATTTGTTAGTATGCAGTATTTACATTATATCTCCGATCGGGAATGTCATTTGATCGGTAAACCGCGTCTGATTGCTATAGTTCTTTTAGACGGGTTTGCGAACGTGACATTCGCGTTGATGTTCTGTATTGTGCTGTGATGTTGCGGATTTGTCGTGGTGGATAGCAGTGTGCAATGATAGTGCAGTTTGGATTTATTTGTACATTTGATATTGCGGGGCGAGCGTTCAACATGTGGACTGCCGTCACTGCCTCTTGTATAATATTCTTTTAGGGCACGACCGGGTTGAGCTCGATGTACCCGTTGTACATATTTTTATTTCTGTACTAGGTTTATCCCGCGAAGGAGTGCACGGATAGCCGGGTTCTGGATGGCAACGGGTCCGTATATTATGGCTTTGAGAGGCAAAGGGACCTCACTCTAGAATTGGCAGACTATTCGCCGCACTCGTAGGGGGTACAGGTTGACCCAAGGTGGGGTGCTCAATTTACTGGATTCCGTGAAGTACCGGGTGTTACATTCAGTATGCTGTGGGGACTACCTCGCTTCAGGTTTTGGCGGGTAACTTGCCACACCCGTAGGGGTCTAGGTTTCATTGCACAGGGTATCCACACGACCAGGGGAACGTCGGGTTTCAGCAGCGGCTCTGTTAAACACGGGGATCCCAGATTATCTGTATTGTTCTGTGATGCTTATTACTTTTCTGTAATGTTGCATATTATCACGCCTGGAGCGAATGCGGATGGCATATACGTACATTTTATTTTCGTTCTTTTCTGGTGTGATTGATTGATGGGACTGCATTGATTCTTATCAATGCAAGGATAAAACAAAGCTATATTTAATGTTGTTGGAACAAATTTTAAAAAGGTGTTATTGCAAAGATGTTTCCTTTTTGTTTTGCATAGCGGTATTCAATTAGAATATCCTGCACCTCATTCCACGAGGCAAGGGCCGAGATCCCTTCACCGGGAGTGACCCCTTGGGCAGAAGTTTACATCAGGGTAATAACTTCAATATAGTCGATTACAAGTTGCTTTACATCGCGGTATTCAGTTGGAATATCCTGCACCTCATTCCACGAGGAAAGAGCCGAGATCCCTTTACCGGGATTGACCTCTTTAGGAAAGCTTTTCGTCACTATATTTTAGAAAAAGCTACCAGGTTCCTTCAGCAAGATCAAATTCATTACGTTAAAGGTTTTTCGCCAAAAACCAGTCATAGCCCTCCGTCGTTTCTTATGGATGGTCGGTAGTATTCAAGCTATGTTTGTTGACCTTCGTCAAGGCATAGTGTTTGGTAGCTGCTGGGTATTCATTTGTTGCATAGATAGATGTGTTGGTTTGGGACAGTCGTATAGCCTTGTTGACCTTCGTCAAGGGCTTGTACGGGTAGGTTCAAATTAACCTGGACAATGACGGGTAGAACTTGACATGTGACTTATGATTTGTTGACCTTCGTCAAGGTCATAAGAGCATGGGACAAAAATCACATCGGGAGTTTCAAACATACAGCAAACTTGCCAGGCATGCGCATACCTTCTGGAGTGTGATAACTTGAGTGGATTCCATCAAGTTATCATGCGATGATAGTTGGATCCCGATTCTCACTGATGAGTTGGTTTACTCTTCGGGTGATCCCGACTAATTCTTCTTTCTGGTTTGGAGGAGAATATGAAATAACAGTGGGAGGTTTCCTGATTAGATAAATTGATAACCATTCTGATCTAGGTTAGAGTGCACGCAGAGTGTTTCTTTTCTCTCTCTCTCTTTGGCATCGACCTTTGACCGACCCTAGACTATGACTCAGTGACCAAGTTGACCGAACCTTCTTAAAATACTGGCCTTTGGATTGTCTATAGTTGCATAAGTCATTACCGCTCCTTCTTTTACGCTTTGTATTTCGCAGAACACCCCGTATTACTACAGACATCCACTTCCATTAGATAGATCCATCGTATGGTTATATACGAACTCGAAGGGACTTCTTCAAGGATGGATCCAGGTTCAGGAGAAATAGAATCGGTTTATTCAGTTGTCTTTTATTATCACCTTCTCTCAGGTTGCGAGGGCTCCTTAGTTTAGGAGAGTACACCTGTTACGCTTATTGGATAGTCTTATTCCAAACCATAGGCAGTGCCGAAAGGTATGGAATGAAGAAAACCAATTAGCCTAAGTAGGGTGTGCAGAAGGTAATATGTAAAGACAAAATAAAGGGATTAGAAAGAGGGCAAAGTAAATTGCGACTGTTATCATTCACGACCAAACCACGTACTTCATCGCCACTCCTATTTCACCTTTGCTTTTTTCCCTGTTCGGGAGAAATAGAATAAGGTATTATTCAGTTATCTTTAATCATCACCTTCTCACAAGTTGCGAGTACTCCTAGGATTAGGAGGGTACACCTGTTATGCTTACTGGATAGTCTTCTTCCAAAGCATAGGCTGGTGCCGAACGGTAGGGAAGGAAGAAAACCACTTAGCATAATGGGGTGTACAGAAGGAAATGAATAAAGACAAATAAAGGGATTTGGAGAGATGGCAAAGAAATATATGGTTACAGTCATGAATAGGATTATGGAAGAGGCATTACTAGGAATACCAAGATACCCCTACGAAAAATTTTCATGTTTAAGTTACTCTGTGTATTGTTAAAGGAAAACTGATTTCTCGATTAGATACTTACACCAGGGTATGTATTTACCAGGTTAAATTCTCATATCTGTATGGATTTTACAGATGATGAGTGGGAGTAAGTTATTGGGAATTTGGTGATTATCCTCATTATATCGGAATTCGTTGTAATTGGTGATATTTGAGAAAATCACCTGGATACAGTTTTCAACCTATGATGGACAGGTTTTGAGTTATTCAACTCAGAGGACTTATACAGAGTATTGTATGTTGTCCAGTTGTAGCGTTTTGAAAATCGTTTCGGCGAAATTTCGGAAAATCGGTAAAATAAGGGGGTTTTCTGTAAAAAGTCAAAATGCAAATATCTTATTATAAAAATTAAATATACATATTCTAGCTATGTAATTGCTAGTATTTGGTGTTTATTGAGCCACTGGTGAAATTTCAAATTTTCTGAAAAAAATTTATTTTACTATTATTTTAAGCCGTCACTAATACATTTAATTAGGGAAAATTACAAATTGGAATGAGTTGAAACAAATTTTGTGCATCATAAAACATTAAATAAAATTTTATCATGTGGTTTTTGAAATGAAATCGTTTGCCAAAACGGTTTAGAAAATATCGAAGAAAAAGCCTTTTTCCGGTGAATTTAGTGTTAACGGGAATCGGGGTAATACATTTATCTTTTTTCCTAACCCACACACGCACACCTCACCCTCTCTCCCTCTCTCCATGTGGCCGGCCCCACCATGACAACCCTCTCGCTCTCTCTCCAATCACCAAGGAAAGAAAAGAAAAGAAAGGGAAATGATAGAAAATTGTGAACTTTGACTTTTTCCACTTTCTCCACCTCACTCTCTCTCCTCCCTCACCCATTCCCCACCCCCAAGCTGGCCGAAACCTGCTCATTTTCAGTAGCCCTCCCCTCTCATTCCTCATCTCATCTCTTCTCAAAAAATTCACAAAAAAATTTCATGAAAAATCAACTAAAACTCAAAACCGAAATCCAACTCCTATCCATTATTTATTTGCCTATCTAGCATGGATTTTGGGAGCAAGAGAGCAATTTGGGAGGCTATGTGTGCTTGTGGGATCTTCAAATTGATTGGGTATAAATTCTAACCCTTTGTTTAATTGTTGTTAAATACTTTAAATCAAACATAATTAGTTAATGTTATGGGTTTAATTGAATAATTGGAAAATCTAGTAAGGGTTTGTGATTTGCAATTAGGGTTCTTATCATGTAATCATGGCTGTAAAGTGTAGATTATCATCTTAAGAAAATGAAAACTTAATCTTTTTGATAATATGTAAATTGTTAGATGTAAAATGTCCAAATTAAGCTCTTTTTTTTTTTTTTATCTAAACTAGGTTTTTAGAAATATTGAAAATGTGAAATTTAAAATCTAGTTAGGATTTTTATAAATTGATTATGATTTTAATATTGAGATTAACATGTTAATAGAATGCTAAAACTAATCTAGTTGCTAGTTTGCAATTTGTTAATTTAAATTTGTAATAATTATATATATTGCAAACTAGGTTTTTAAAATATATATATTTTGGTGAGATAAAATTTCAATTAGTTTTTCATGACATCATTAACATTATAATGAGTGGTTTAATAACTTAGGTTATGCAAAACTAAGCTTAATGGTTGAATTGTGAATTTTGCTTTAAAAGGTGTTAAAAATTGATATTTTTGCAAACTAGGATTTTGGAATTCATGCAAATTGATAAGAATAAATTACAGAAATGGTTTGTATGAATTAGTTATGATATTTAGTGGATATTGTGGCCGCTAGTTTTGTTTAAACATCGAGTTTTGTACTAAAACGGTTAATTTTGCTTGCTGGGTTTTCGGAAAAATAGCTTTTAAAGTGAGTTTGAGGTTTTTTATGAGTTTTAACCTATTTTATATTAAAATTAGTGTTCGTGAATGTGCAAATGAGTGTATTTGGGTTTTTCTCGATGGTTTGGCGTTTGTACGCCGACGTCGAGGGTTTTTAATTTGATTTGTGGAAGCAAACCATAGGTTTTGACCTATGTGGGATTCGTGAGTCGTTTTGGTCATGAGTCGGATTTTAATGTGATACGGTGCGTTATGATATGTAGGTACCCCATGTGGACTTCGAGACGACAAGCAAGCGCGTGGCGACGTCGGCACCGGCGAGCGAGGACCAGGTGAGTAGATTTGTATCTACGGGGAGAAGTCGGGTGGATGGCGTATAGCACCCCCACAGTCCGTGGTGGTTTATACGGATGCGTATACACACCAACAATTATTATATGTTATTTGGGATTAATAACGATGTTTAGGATGGATATTGGTGTGTTGGATTATTTTAGTGTTGCGAACCCTAGGGTAGTGTTGCACTACACATACACACATACATACTTGCATACATTTCTATTTATATGTGCTCATGGGATTCTTTATAGTTATGTGTTCACATGGGTATGGGACTATGTGTTCACATACGGATTTGAGGACGATACTTGGGATTGAGCTGAGTCGATGAGATTTGTTTAGTGGTTGTGATATCGATTTGTACGAGACTGTCGATCAGTAGTCAGGTCATGACTATATTGATGATTTTAGTATTGTACTAGACATAGGTCAGTACCCTGGACTATGATCTTGGATAAAGAGGATACCAGATGAATAGTGTGATGAATATGATATTAACCCGTACCCAGATTTGGGGATGCCGTACGACAGATTTACGTACGAGCTATATTTTGATGATTGATCCGCACTCTTGACTTGGGATGTCTGATTATAGATATGGTATCGGATATGATATTATTGAGGCGGGATCACCGACTAATATATATACAGGTATGTATATGTATCGACTCAAATGTTAGGCGGTTTCCTTACCTGTAGTCCAGCTTGTTAGCTTAGCCCTTTAGTTTAGTTTAGTTGTTAGATTAGATTCGATTCTTACCTATTTCAAAAACTAACGAATCGTAGGTATTTTAAAAGACAGCCCAAGGGATCCTACGGATATTTCAAAAGACATATCTTTTCATAAAAACACCGTAGACCCTATTTTCAAAACCCCATGATTCGTGGTATTTCAAAAGGCACCATTTGTAGGACTTATATTAGATTAATGCAGATTAGTTATAGTTGCGTCTAGTATTCAGCTCCCGCTCATTATTGTGGTTCTCTTCGCATCGCATGCTTATATTATGTTTCATACTCCATTATTGATATCATGCTGTTAGGACACCAGCACCATTACCGATGATGCGTATGTACCACGTACACTTACTTGCCGGCTCACACACATCTTCATCGGTAATTGCCATGTCACGTACACCTTAGAAAATATTCTTGCTTGACATAGCCTATTAGCTAATAGTTTAGACATTGTAGTTATTACCTGCTACTTCATGCATACTGTTATTCATTGTTATGCCGCATTCATGGATTCTCAGGCATATATTCACTATTTTATGTGTTATTGAGGTTTTGGATTCGGATTTCCATGAGATTTTCTGGATTTGGGGCGAAAACCGCAAAACTTATATAAGCTGATTTCTCTCTTTTTAAATAAAAAGTGCGGTTTTTCCCATGATGTATGAGTCGTTCACCATGAGTTTGCTGATGGATTTCGAGACCCGATTCGAGGAGACGGATGAACCGTTTCGGGTACATGGTGGACCCGGTAAGGTAACCCGGGGCAAGAAGCGCGTGATGATGACGATGTGAGCCCGGCAGAGGAGCACTACCTACCGGTGATTTTACCCGACGCGTCGGATATCCGGAGGATACCGTCGTGGTCTTGAGATGGATGGTAGGGGCCGGTCTGGACTGACGGCGCCCTGGATATTGTGATTGAGACATTGAGATTTCGAGATATTGAGGTACAGAGACTGTGATACAGAGATATCGAGATATTGGGATTACGTTTTGTGCCGATGCTAGGCACTATTTTATGCTGAATTCATTATGATACCTCATTTTAAAAATACAAAGGAAATCTCACTAAATTATGAAAACAGTTCTTCATTTACATGTATTCTGTTTCCATACATTCATACCTCATTCATATGATATATTGCTACCTGAGGCACTGACACGGGCATATGAGATTACACTCGGGTTAGATATTTACCCTAGCCTTGTTATAGGCTACGTGTTATTCATATATTTGAGGATATATTATGATCATTGACCTAGGTTGCGTTATTTATGCGATTTCTTTCCGTAGATGTTTTCTATTCACGAGTTGGCAAATCACCCCCGTTGTGCCCTAGTTTCTTGCAGGTTTGCCGTACAGGTTTCATTACGGCTTGCGGGCATAGTATCTTTCGGGTGATTTGCTAGTAGGTGGGTTTACTTGTATCGTACCCCCATTATATATCTTGTATATCATTATTCTGTTGTATCTAGAAGTTCCATCAACCAAACATGTATTTATTTTTGACATAGAGACCAGTGATGTTATTCTTTCGACCTTAGAGTCGCGCGCTATATTTCTGTGGTTTTCTTGTGGTTTTGAGTTTCCTTTTAAATTTTGATCCTCGCCCTTGGCGTTGTATATTATATTGCTTGTGTAGTTGTGACCGTCGATTGACGAAGAGCTAGCTCCCGCTTGGGGATGCCTTTTTATTGGTTTCGTATACTATTCATGTTGTATCCCGTTTGGGAGCCAGTATTTACAAAGGAGACTCTGCCGAAATTTTCAGGAAATACTTGATGTTTTTTTTAAAAACCGCATAATTCGGCTTATGCTATTAAAACTACTTGATTTTAAATTGGTTTTACTTCACTCTACTACTTTTCTTGGTTTGGATTTCTGGGATTTCGGCTTACTTAGATTACGAACGCCTCGAGACATTTCGTAGTTTAAGTGCCGGTCAAGTTCCGTACTTTTCGGGTCGTGACAAAGTTGGTATCAGAGCGTTAGGTTTTACCTTCGGAGCGTAGGATGACCCTTGGTTGATGGAATAGGTGACTAAAGTAGAGTGACGTACCGTAGGTATGTTCCGCGGCATATTTACGTTACGCTACTCCACTTAAGAAGCCTTAGGATGTACATTTCTTTGCTTAGTATTATATTCATTCCGATCTAGCCTCATCAGTACCAGTTATGGTTTTGCTGCCACGATTATGGCCAGGGAGAGCTACAGCTAGAGTTGTGGTCAGCACGAGCTCATCACGAACGAGGACTGACCAGGGCGAAATTCCGGCGACACACGATTGCGGAGATGTGTCTTTTTACTGTGTTTCCGCGCCACGAGCGTTTGGCGGATCGCCTTTATGAGGTTACTCGGATGTGCTGATCGAAACTAGAGGATTGAGCCAATGATAGAGGCAAGCCAGATTTTGATGACCGTTGGTGTATTGCTCACTCATGATAATTGAGGCACTGTTCAGCGTGCAGACGAGTTAGCCAGTTGTTGCTGCGAGCAACGGGATATTGCCCCAGACGCTGGAGCTAATGCAATATGAGTTGTACTAATAGATGATAGAAGGTCGCTAGTCACCCGATGATGAATGACTAGGACATGTGGTTGATTGATTCCAGCTAGAGACGACTTCACGCGGAGACGTTGGGAGTCGACAAAGACGATCGAATGTCAGAAACCTATTATTCCAAGTTTAAAGTAGTCGGAAAGACATGCAGGCAATTCTATGGTCCCTCTAGAACAATGAAACCCTAACTCGACTTAATGACCGTGTGAAAGCCTTTGAACCTACGGGTTTGCGGCAGTTCTACGGCGCCATTAGTGAGGCTTGGGTTTGCCCTTCTACGGCTGGACCACCGATGTTGTGGTATGTACTCGATACTATTAAACTGTGCCCAAGATATTGAGCTCTTGGGGGATTATGAGGTTTTGACGACTCGATCGGATGGCTCGACTTAATTTGGATGCTAGGTGGTGAGATGCATTCTTAGGAGACTCCTGATACGAGGATAGCCATTGGAGCTCAGTCCATGCAGCCGTGATGAGACGAGTCTGAAGCAGTCGACATTAGAGAAAGTGAAGTAAGAGGTTCGTACCAGATTTAGATGAGATGACGTTCCACTCCGCCGACATCAGAGATGTGATGCGCATGCCGAGGCAGAGTACTGGATATACCTTTCAGAAGGAGTCGCGATGGGTATGCAGCCGTTCCAGAGCAAGATGTAGATATAGGAAAGGACGATGACTTCCGGACAGTTGGCAGAGACGAGACATGGAAGAGACCGTGAGCAGGATTCCTTCCAGGACACTGCTGTAATGATACTTACACCCAGAATCAGATGTGTCACGTACTTTCAGAGAGCCAGAGGCCGACGCCAGTGATATGCTGTCTTACGAGTGGTCGCGATGATTGACCGAGAGATGACCAGAGAAGTTCCAGAACGGGATCATCCCCGTTAGCACACCTGACAGGCCGATGAGCCGATGGACTGAGAGATTGGTAATTCACAGTGAAGACCTTGACCCAGGAATGGTCATTGTTACGCACACCAGCAGGCCAGAGTTCATGATCATCGACGAGACGTCCCACTAGTGACCGCGACAGTTGGCCCAAGATTCTTAGAGGATGCGCTTGAGCGGTACTATTCCGCCATTATTGATTTCGATGTTTTGGGTGATTTATTCGCATGATTTGATTTTGATGATTGAGGATTTACGATCTTTGCACAATGTTGCACTTGATATCGTTTTCATGCCTTGGTTTCACATGTTTGTGATTTTACGGTTTTAGACATTTGAGTTGATTTTGTGCGTATGCACGCACACGATTTGGTTCCTGCACTCTGTATTGTTTATATATGCTTGCAGTGCAGTGATACGCCTTTGTGCACTTAGATGCATTGGACTTTGATTTCGATGGTGATGTTCGATATTTTTTTTGTGCACCTTGTGCACCTGATTTGATTTTGCGTATGTTCGGCACTTGATATTGGATTTCATGATTACGTGCACGATGGATGCACCTGATTTGGATTTTCACGCATGTTGGGCGCATGTTTTGAAGTGTGATTTTGGTGCACACCAGATGCACTAAATCGAGATTTTTCGTGCATGTCAGATGCACCTGATTTTGTTGTCAGGCACACATGTTGCCTACGACAGATGTTTAGTGCACACCCGATGCACTTAGATGTTGTTTCTGTGCATATGTATGGCACATATTTGGATTTTGATTTCCGTGCGCACAAGACGCACGTAGTATTCATACGCGTATTTTGGGATTGATTTTTCTTATAGAGCAGTACGTTTTTATGATATTGCTATGTGTTTTCGTATTGAGCAGGACTAGTCAGAGGACAGTACCTGAATATATTTTACATGTATAGTTTCGAGTTATATCATATTTGTTTTGCTTTGGATTTGGCATTGATGTCTTCCCCATGACTCCGATGATTGCGGGATGCTTGACGGAGTTTTGATTTGAGTTATATGCTCATTTTTCATGCGCATGCGCTACGCTACGATTTGTTTTATGTATTTACAATTTCGGAGCCCCGACGACTTGATGGTTTTGGTTTAGATGTTTTAGTATTTGGGGGGAGTTTTACTTTAAATTCGGGGACCGAATTTTTTTTAAGGGGGGAAGATTGTAGCGTTTTGAAAATCGTTTCGGTGAAATTTCGGAAAATCGGTAAAATAAGGGGGTTTTCTGTAAAAAGTCAAAATGCAAATATCTTACTATAAAAATTAAATATACATATTCTAGCTATGTAATTGCTAGTATTTGGTGTTTATTGTGCCACTGGTGAAATTTCAAATTTTCTGGAAAAAATTTATTTTATTATTATTTTAAGCCGTCACTAATACATTTAATTAGGGAAAATTACAAATTGGAATGAGTTGAAACAAATTTTGTGCATCATAAAACATTAAATAAAATTTTATCATGTGATTTTTGAAATGAAATCGTTTGCCAAAACGGTTTAGAAAATATCGAAGAAAAATACTTTTTCCGGTGAATTTAGTGTTAACGGGAATCGGGGTAATACATTTATCTTTTTCCCTAACCCACGCACCCACACCTCACCCTCTCTCCCTCTCCCCATGTGGCCGGCCCCACCATGACAGCCCTCTCTCTCT
The DNA here is from genome assembly GCA_030015575.1 of Agapanthus africanus. Taxonomy (NCBI): domain Eukaryota; kingdom Viridiplantae; phylum Streptophyta; class Magnoliopsida; order Asparagales; family Amaryllidaceae; genus Agapanthus; species Agapanthus africanus. The sequence continues at coordinate 592,050,245 of CM057337.1, read as the reverse complement.
CTCTCCAATCACCAAGGAAAGAAAAGAAAAGAAAGGAAAATGATAGAAAATTGTGGACTTTGAATTTTTCCACTTTCTCCACCTCACTCTCTCTCCTCCCTCACCCATTCCCCACCCCCATGCTGGCCGAAACCTGCTCATTTTCAGTAGCCCTCCCCTCTCATTCCTCATCTCATCTCTTCTCAAAAAATTCATAAAAAAATTTCATGAGAAATCAACTAAAACTCAAAACCGAAATCCAACTCCTACCCATTATTTATTTGCCTATCTAGCATGGATTTTGGGAGCAAGAGAGCAATTTGGGAGGCTATGTGTGCTTGTGGGATCTTCAAATTGATTGGGTATAAATTCTAACCCTTTGTTTAATTGTTGTTAAATACTTTAAATCAAACATAATTAGTTAATGTTATGGGTTTAATTGAATAATTGGAAAATCTAGTAAGGGTTTGTGATTTGTGTAAGGTTAGTATAGCACCCTATGAAGAGTTTTGAAGCATCACATGACCCAAAGTTTTAATTTTTAAGGTGCTAAACTAACATGCAAAGGATAGATCCTAGAAAATTAGGGTTTACTAAACATTAAGCTAACAAAAGTTAGGGTTTGAAGGCTACAACCTTTGTAGCTCCCGTTTTTGCTTCGCTCCTTAGGCTCTTTGGTGTTGAAACGAGGTCCTCTTGAACTCCCCTTGTGTCCACGATGATCCACCGCGGAGATCTCCGTCCAAGCTCGTTACTTTGTAAAATCGAAGTAAACACTCTAATCAAGTTGGCTAGACTTGAGTAGAATGGTGTTGTGGTTTTGGATCTCACTTCAAAAAACTTTCTTTTGTTGTATTTCACTCACTAGAAAAGAAGTAGAGAGGAGAAGATGAAGGAGGACGAAAATGGTGGCTATTTCTTTTGAAGAGATAAAATGATAACCATAAGGTTAAGCTTTCAAAAGAAAATAAATATCACTATATATATTTATTCCTTCTTGACTCCAACCATGATTAAATGATAGATGATTAATTTAACTTGGGTTTAGAATGATAAAGGAAAGGATAACCATGGTTTAGTGGTGGGTGAGAATGGTTAGGTTAAAAGAAGCATGTAGAAACTAGCATAATTATCCTTTCCTTTTCATTTTCTTTCTAAATCCATAATCAAATAATAATCCACTAAATAATCAATGGTGTGAGTCTTGCATTGCCACCATTTCCATATATAATCAACCATGATGGTTTGATGTATGTATGTGTACATGTATGCACATCTACATGTGCATGAAACTAGAAAAGAAGAAAGAAACATATGCATGCATGCATACATCCATCAAACCCTAGAAAAGTTTTAAGTGAGAAAACTAATGGTTAAATGATAAATCAACACTTGATTTATCAATCCGGTCATATCTCATATGACCCTACCAAAAGCAGTTCACCCGATCAATGTTCGGTATCATATACGCACATTTCAATCGGGTGCATGCGCATATCGCATATGCACACCACAACGTTTCGCCTGGACTGAGCAACTCCTTTGTGGGACTCTAAGACTCGTCAATACGCCGGAAGAGGGTAATGATCATATCAAGTGCCCTCAAGCCGCAAGCGGTCAGCTAAACGTAACGGCCACCCGGGTATTGAGCGATCAGAAGACAACAAGCGAACCTGCTACAACTCCCGTCGAGCCATCCGGCAACACTACCGTACAGTCCGGTCTCTTCATCAGATATGCTGCATATCGAGCCTAGGGATGGTGACGTCGACCCTAATAACTCAATAAGTCGTGTCGATGAATGGTCTATAACAGATCGAGAAACTACTGATAACACTTATCAGCAAATCTCAGCAGCCCTGGCCAGGGACTTGCTGTTATAACCAGTAGGGCACTGCACAGCATCAACTCCCAATACCGGGACAGACGAAACCCCTCCTATCGCTCATCGTCTTCGTATGTCTCGGGACTGTACCCAACGGCCATCTGTTTGCACGACTCAGTAGAGCCGTGGTAGGGTGGCAATCAAAGTGCAGTGGGAGAACACACAAGACTCCATGACGATCTCGGGTCTACAGACTAACATGTACCAGTGTCACCTGAGAACTGCTATCCGACGATAGATATAATTCCATATAGGAGTTCTCGGCGAGTCCGTCCAGTGTACCCAGTCACCACTGAGCACCCGTATATGATCTTGATGTCAAACATCGATGAATGTGGGAACATCCATCGCCCATCACATGGGTCTAGTATCATATACGCTAGTCTACTCAGGTATATCGATGCCCCGTCTCGATACACCTCCGACTAGGGACTTTCAGGATATGCTTATAGACTACAGATGTCCCACTAGTACGATCTCCATCATAATCAGAGTAGTCAAGCCGATATCCTCAGGGCTTTATCAGCATGTATGAATGAATAAAAGCATGATCAAATAAACATGTCAGATAAAGAATAACCAGATAGCATACTATCATGTCGAGCAAGAATGCAAACTGAATATATATACATGTATAAATACATCCACTATCACATAATGGCCTCTAGGGCATACATATATCCAACAATCTCCCACTTGCACTAAGGCCAGTTATTGGCGTATCTCATACCCAACATCTCAAAAAGTCGCTCATGCTGCGGCTGAGGGAGGGCCTTGGTGAATGGATCCGCGGCGTTGTTCTTTGTGTCAACTCTCTTAATCTCGATCTCGCGGCGATCTACAATCTCCCGGATCAAATGAAAGCGCCTCAGGATGTGTCTGGACCGCTGATGGGATCTGGGCTCCTTGGCTAACGCCATCGCCCCATTATTGTCACAATACAAAGGTATTGGATCAATAATGGTTGGAACTACTCCTAGCTCCGAGACGAACTTCTTCATCCAGACGGCTTCCTTGGCGGCATCATTTGCAGCAATGTACTCAGCTTCCATCATAGAGTCTGCAACGGTATCCTGTTTGGAACTCTTCCAACTTACCGCCCCTCCATTGAGGGTAAACACAAACCCTGAGATAGATTTGCTGTCATCCTTATCGCTCTGGAAGCTCGAATCGGTAAAGGCCTCCATTTGGAGATCTTTATTACCATACACCAAGAACAATTCTTTAGTCCTTCGCAAGTACTTAAGAATGTTCTTCACAGCTGTCCAGTGGTTCTCCCTTGGGTTGGATTGATACCTTCTTACAACACTAAGTGCATAAGCTACATCTGGGCGTGTACATAACATCGCATACATTATAGATCCTACTGCCGAAGCATAAGGTATAATGCTCATGCGAGCTCTCTCTTCATCGGTCTTTGGACAAGAATCCTTGGAGAGAGTGACTCCATGGCAAGCGGGTAAGGCACCCCGCTTGGAGTCTTCCATACTAAACCTCTTTAGGATGGTGTTGATGTACCTGGTTTGGGACAGTCCCAATAACTTTTTGGATCTATCCCTATAGATCCTTATGCCCAGGATGTATGTGGCATCACCCAGGTCCTTCATGGAGAACCTCAGTGATAAGAATGATTTGACCGACTGTAGCATAGGAATATCATTTCCTATCAGAAGAATGTCATCCACGTACAATACGAGGAATGTGACAGCTCTTCCTACAGCCTTCTTATAAACACAAGGTTCATCTGGATTTTTGATGAAATCAAACTCTTTGATAACATCATCGAAACAGATGTTCCAACTCCGAGATGCCTGCTTTAACCCATATATGGATTTAAGCAATCTACATGCTTTCTCGCTGCTCCCACTGTCAATGAAGCCCTCTGGCTGATCCATATAAACACATTCTTCTAAATCTCCATTTAGAAATGCTGTTTTAACGTCCTTCTGCCAGATTTCATAGTCGTAGTGAGCAGCAATAGCAAGTAGGATCCGAATAGATTTAAGCATGGCTACGGGCGAAAAGGTTTCGTCATAGTCCAAACCTGGTCTTTGACGAAAACCTTTCGCCACAAGTCTTGCCTTATAGGTCTCTACCTGCCCATCCACACCAATCTTTCTTTTAAAGATCCATTTGCACCCTACAGGTTTTACCCCGGGGGGTACAACGTCCAAAGTCCATACTTTGTTGGTGTACATAGACTCCATTCGGATCTCATGGCATCCAGCCACTTCACAGAGTCACCACTCATGATAGCTTGCTGAAAACTGGTAGGATCATCATCTTCCATGATACAGTCTTCTCTGTCACCATCAATGAGGAAACCGTAGTACCTCTCCGGCGGGCGAGAAGTCCTACCAGACCTACGGAGTGGTCGAGGTTCTTCAGTTTCTGTTGCAACAGCCGGTTCAACCAAATCGTCATTTGTAGTTTGTGTCTCCAGAACCTCTTCTAGATCTACCACCTTGCCATCATCTCTATCTGTGAAAAACTCTTTTTCCAAGAATGTGGCATACTGAGAAACAAACACTTTTTGTTCCTCTTTGTGGTAGAACAGATACCCATAAGAATTCTTTGGATATCCCACAAAGTTACACATGACTGACCGTGTCTCGAGTTTGTCCGGATTCTGCTTTTTAACATAGGCCGGGCAACCCCAAATCTTAATTCTTTTAAGAGATGGTCTCTTCCCATTCCATATCTCATATGGCGTGGTAGATACGGCTTTGGTTGGAACCCTGTTTAGCAGAAACGCTGCAGTCTCCAATGCATGCCCCCAAAACGAGACTGGTAACTCAGCGTCACTCATCATGGACCGGACCATATCCAATAGGGTCCTATTCCGTCGTTCTGACACACCGTTGTGCTGTGGTGTGTAAGGCGGAGTGAGCTGAGAGAGAATCCCATTCTCTTTTAGGAAGTTTGCAAATTCTATACTGAGATACTCTCCACCTCGATCTGATCGAAGCATCTTAATACTCAAGCCGGTTTGTTTTTCTACTTCTTGTTTATATTCAATGAATTTCTCGAAAGCTTCGGACTTGTGCTTTAATAAAAATACATGATCGAATCTTGAGAAATCATCGGTGAATGTAATGAAGTATGAAAAACCGTCTCTAGCCTGTGTAGACATAGGCCCACATACATCACTATGTATGAGGCCCAGGAGCTGAGTAGCTCTTTCTCCGTGTCCGGTAAACGGAGTTTTGGTCATTTTACCCTTGATACAAGACTGGCAAGTCGCATAAGATTTATATTCAAAAGGATTTAAATATCCATCTTTGTGTAACTTGTTTAGTCTTGTTTCGTTAATATGACCAAGTCTACAGTGCCAAAGAAAAGCTTCATTTAATTCTGAAAGTTTTATTTTATTAGTGTGTTGTATACTGAAAACTGTGTGTTGATTTAGGACATATATTCCGTTATTAAGTGTACCATACCCAACCAACATTTGATTTAGGTGAATGTTCATAACATTGTTCTGTAACACAAAATTATATCCTTCATTGTCCAACAAAGAAACGGATATTATATTACATAGCATATCAGGTACAAAATAACATGGATTCAAAATCAAAATACATCCAGATGGCAACCCCAAGTGATACTCTCCCACTGCGACTGTATGTACATTGGAACCATTTCCAACGCGGAGAGTATGGTCACCTGTCCTCAAAACCTTGCTATTTCTCAGCCCCTGCATAGAATTGCAAATGTGAGAACCTGAACCGGTATCCAATACCCAGGAAGCAAAGTTTATAGAAAAACAGTTTTCAGTCACAAACGCACCTGAAGCAGAAGCATCACCATGCTTCTTCTTGAGATTTAGGTACTCCGTGCAATTGCGCTTCCAATGTCCTGTCTTGTGGCAATGAAAACACTCGCCTTTCCCTGGGTCTCCAGCCGTGGACTTTCCCTTTCCCTTCACCTTTTTGACTCCGCCCTTAGGATTAGTGGGTTTCTTCTTTTTCTTTCCCTTGGCCTTAGCTTTTGGGCGAGAAGAAGAAGACTGTCCAATGGTCATAACGGGAGTCTTTGCTGACTTCATAGTGCTCTCTGTACTCCTTAACATATTAAGGAGTTCAGGGAGGTCCTTCTCCATGCCATGCATGTTGAAGTTCACTATGAACTGAGCAAAGGTGGAGGGGAGGGACTGCAGAATAATATCTATATATTGTTCATTGTCCATTGTCCATCCAAGGTCCTCAAGCTCTTCTATAAGAGCTATCATCTTCAACACATGGTCTCCTACTGGTGTGCCAGGGGCCATTCGCATGTGAAACAGTTTCCTTGATGCTTCGTATCGTAATACGCGGGACTGCTCCCCATACAACTCCTTTGTATGGAGCAGTATCCCGTGAATGTCCTTATCCTCGTGCTGCTTTTGATGTGTGTTGTCCATCGATGCAAGCGCGAGGCATTTTGCCGTGGCACAGTCAGCGCCCCATGTCTTGCGGACTTCTATGTCCGCAACTGAAGATTTTGGGCCTGGGACGGGCGGGGCTGAAGCCGTGAGGACATATGATACTTTATCATAAGTCAAGGCGATCTTCAGATTCCTTAGCCAGTCTTTATAGTTGGTCCCATTCAGTTTGTTTTTATCTAGTAGAAGCTTAAGTCCAGTCATTGGTATCTGCCATTAAGAGAGAGAAAAGAATACACTCAGCGAAAGCTCTTGCATAGATTAGATTGGTTTATTATCTTGTCTAATCGATGTTTCCCACTTCTTTTTATCAAGTTTTTCTTTCAAACCTTAAAAAGAAAAACTAGCCAGGATTAATTACAGTCTACAACTTCGCTAACCGTTCAGCCAGGCCAGTGTCGGTACTTTGAGGGAGGTTCCCCGTGCTTTCGCACGGACCTAATTAGAGTAAACCTCATTTTTCCAGAGGCAGAGCCCCGTTAACACCTTTCTAGACACCTAATGAGTTAGCTAATTGTAAACTGTAAAACTCTCCTAGGAGCAACTATTGCCCACAGTGGGATCGGGATCCAACCATCACATGGAAGGTATGCAATCTTATTGCAAATTTCAACACTTGAAATTCCCGATGTAATTTTTACCCCTAGCACTTATGACCTTAACTATGGTCAACAAATCATAAGTACCAGTCAAGTTCTACCCGTCATTTCTTGATCAATTAGACCCACCCATATGACCCTTAACTATGGTCAACAAAGTCGCATGAATGTCCTAATTAATCTGCATCATATGCATTGTAGGAAGACATCACTTAGCTACCGTACACTACGCCTTAACTAAAGTCAACAAACGTAGCACGAATACTAAGTACTCTACTTCCTAAAATGACGGAGGGTTGCGAATGATTTTTAAGAAAATCTTTAACGCTTTGAACTTGATATCGTTGTAGAATCAAACAGTTTTTCAAAAGGAGTGGCTTAAGCTCCGCAGTTTTGAAATGTAGCTTTTTCATAAATAGCCGAGTAGTTTTTAAATCCGATTCTACAACATCTTTTTAGGTTTATTTTCTTTACATTAATCACATTAATGTAATCCCATCATTTAAGTCCTAAAGCCAATCACAGAAAAGAAACGAAAATAACACGTACGCTTATGCCATCCGCATTCGCCGCAATGTTCCGTTATGCACCGTTAGGTTACTTAACTAACGGCATACCGGGACGGGACTAGCGCGGATGTAAAACATAAGCAACGTCTACTATATATCATATATAATAAGCCATTCATCTCAGATATCACAGAACACAGGCAGCAGAAATATAGATATAACGTGGGATATACTAGGACGTCCGTATTTAGTATTTAGCCAGAATAGAAAATACGGATTCCATAGTCGCGATGAATAGCCAAGCCCACACCCTGGACCCCTACGAGAGCAGCAAGTGACCCTACCAATCCTGGAGTTTAGGAGACCCGGTCTCGACTCCTCGAGATGGCCTCCCACTGAACCCCAGAACCCGGTCACCTGTGCTCCCCTCCTTGGGTCCATCCTAATGCGGAAAAGTAAATAATATACAACACTGGTGACACAACCGCAACCTGGAAGTGCCCCAAATAAAAGAATATTACATTACATTTGAATTTACATGAATGAAAATATAAAACTCTCATCTCACAAAAACCCCCGGCTATTCGATCGCGACAATCCTGCACATCATATCTCAGCAACACATAATATCACATATCATCAACGTAAGTAAGTATGCGTACCCCGATTGTCGTTGATGTATAGCAACGAAACCGGCGATATCAAACATACTACACTTATGGTCACAGAAAAGAAAGTGTAAAACTACAATATTTGGAATCCAGATTCCCTTTAGACATCATAAATGCGAAATATCACATATTTCGTATTTCATGCCTACACTATATGAATTCCACATATTGTATCACATTCCAGATAAACAGACAGTATTAAAGTTTTCGAACGAACTATCAAGCACCCAAGATTCACTAAAGCTCAACACTTGAGCAGGGTTCAAAAATCCAGAGTGTGACACAGTAGCGGCGGTCCAGCCGTAGAAGGGTCAAGCCAACGCCTCACATGTGGCACGCCGTACTGCCCCAAACCCTAGGGTTCAAAGGGCAGTTCGAGACGGTCACATAATCGAGTTAAGGTTTGTTGTCTTCTAGAGGGACCACCGCAAAAAGACTTGCACGCATCTCCAAACCATTTAAACCCCGTGAATATTGAGTAAATGATATTCGTTCAAACACTTCAATACTTTCTAGTTTACCCGGAAAAGAAAGCGAAATGAAAATTCCGATCGAAACCACGAGTCTAAAAACATCTCCAGAATTTTTCAACAGCAGATTCAGATTAAATATACTCAAAATATACTGTAACAGGTAAAGAAAATTACTGTGCTAAAAATTATCAAAGAGCCCCTTATATGGCCGCGGATGCGCGGCCTAAGATTGCTTACGCCGCGCTTCCGCGGCCCAAAGTACTGTTCATGGGGTCGTATTTTCCAGATTGTCTTATTTTTACCTGCTATATTTTTTGAGAATTTTTAATTCTGAAAAAGGTCAGTTTTTAAAAAATTTCCAGAGAGCACCTTTAAAAATCGTATTTTTGTTTCGATCGGACTTTTTACTTCGCAAAAAGGTCGCCTAATGTTCTAGGTTGGCTCTGATACCAATGTAAGGTCAGTATAGCACCCTATGAAGAGTTTTGAAGCATCACATGACCCAAAGTTTTAATTTTTAAGGTGCTAAACTAATATGCAAAGGATAGATCCTAGAAAATTAGGGTTTACTAAACATTAAGCTAACAAAAGTTAGGGTTTGAAGGCTACAACCTTTGTAGCTCCTGTTTTTGCTTCGCTCCTTAGGCTCTTTGGTGTTGAAACGAGGTCCTCTTGAACTCCCCTTGTGTCCACGATGATCCACCGCGGAGATCTCCGTCCAAGCTCGTTACTTTGTAAAATCGAAGTAAATACTCTAATCAAGTTGGCTAGACTTGAGTAGAATGGTGTTGTGGCTTTGGATCTCACTTCAAAAAACTTTCTTTTGTTGTATTTCACTCACTAGAAAAGAAGTAGAGAGGAGAAGATGAAGGAGGATGAAAATGGTGGCTATTTCTTTTCAAGAGATAAAATGATAACCATAAGGTTAAGCTTTCAAAAGAAAATAAATATCACTATATATATTTATTCCTTCTTGACTCCAACCATGATTAAATGATAGATGATTAATTTAACTTGGGTTTAGAATGATAAAGGAAAGGATAACCATGGTTTAGTGGTGGGTGAGAATGGTTAGGTTAAAAGAAGCATGTAGAAACTAGCATAATTATCCTTTCCTTTTCATTTTCTTTTTAAATCCATAATCAAATAATAATCCACTAAATAATCAATGGTGTGAGTCTTGCATTGCCACCATTTCCATATATAATCAACCATGATGGTTTGATGTATGTATGTGTACATGTATGCACATCTACATGTGCATGAAACTAGAAAAGAAGAAAGAAACATATGCATGCATGCATACATCCATCAAACCCTAGAAAAGTTTTAAGTGAGAAAACTAATGGTTAAATGATAAATCAACACTTGATTTATCAATCCGGTCATATCTCATATGACCCTACCAAAAGCAGTTCACCCGATCAATGTTCGGTATCATATACGCACATTTCAATCGGGTGCATGCGCATATCGCATATGCACACCACAACGTTTCGCCTGGACTGAGCAACTCCTTTGTGGGACTCTAAGACTCGTCAATACGCCGGCAGAGGGTAATGATCATATCAAGTGCCCTCAAGCCGCAAGCGGTCAGCTAAACGTAACGGCCACCCGGGTATTGAGCGATCAGAAGACAACAAGCGAACCTGCTACAACTCCCGTCGAGCCATCCGGCAACACTACCGTACAGTCCGGTCTCTTCGTCAGATATGCTGCATATCGAGCCTAGGGATGGTGACGTCGACCCTAATAACTCAATAAGTCGTGTCGATGAATGGTCTATAACAGATCGAGAAACTACTGATAACACTTATCAGCAAATCTCAGCAGCCCTGGCCAGGGACTTGCTGTTATAACCAGTCGGGCACTGCACAGCATCAACTCCAAATACCGGGAGAGACGAAACCCCTCCTATCGCTCATCGTCTTCGTATGTCTCGGGACTGTACCCAACGGCCACCTGTTTGCATGACTCAGTAGAGCCGTGGTAGGGTGGCAATCAAAGTGCAGTGGGAGAACACACAAGACTCCATGACGATCTCGGGTCTACAGACTAACCTGTACCAGTGTCACCTGAGAACTGCTATCCGACGATAGATATAATTCCATATAGGAGTTCTCGGCGAGTCCGTCCAGTATACCCAGTCACCACTGAGCACCCGTATATGATCTTGATGTCAAACATCGATGAATGTGGGAACATCCATCGCCCATCACATGGGTCTAGTATCATATACGCTAGTCTACTCAGGTATATCGATGCCCCGTCTCGATACACCTCCGACTAGGGACTTTCAGGATATGCTTATAGACTACAGTTGTCCCACTAGTACGATCTCCATCATAATCAGAGTAGTCAAGCCGATATCCTCAGGGCTTTATCAGCATGTATGAATGAATAAAATCATGATCAAATAAACATGTCAGATAAAGAATAACCAGATAGCATACTATCATGTCGAGCAAGAATGCAAACTGAATATATATACATGTATAAATACATCCACTATCACATAATGGCCTCTAGGGCATACATATATCCAACAATTTGCAATTAGAGTTCTTATCATGTAATCATGGCTGCAAAGTGTAGATTATCATCTTAAGGAAATGAAAACTTAATCTTTTTGATAATATGTAAATTGTTAGATGTAAAATGTCCAAATTAAGCTTCTTTTTTTTTTTTTTTATCTAAACTAGGTTTTTAGAAATATTGAAAATGTGAAATTTAAAATCTAGTTAGGATTTTTATAAATTGATTATGATTTTAATATGGAGATTAACATGTTAATAGAATGCTAAAACTAATCTAGTTGCTTGTTTGCAATTTGTTAATTTAAATTTGTAATAATTATATATATTGCAAACTAGGTTTTTAAAATATATATATTTTGGTGAGATAAAATTTCAATTAGTTTTTCATGACATCATTAACATTATAATGAGTGGTTTAATAACTTAGGTTATGCAAAACTAAGCTTAATGGTTGAATTGTGAATTTTGCTTTAAAAGGTGTTAAAAATTGATATTTTTGCAAACTAGGATTTTGGAATTCATGCAAATTGATAAGAATAAATTATAGAAATGGTTTGTATGAATTAGTTATGATATTTAGTGGATATTGTGGCCGCTAGTTTTGTTTAAACATCGGGTTTTGTACTAAAACGGTTAATTTTGCTTGCTAGGTTTTCGGAAAAATAGCTTTTAAAGTGAGTTTGAGGTTTTTGTGAGTTTTAACCTATTTTATATTAAAATTAGTGTTCGTGAATGTGCAAATGAGTGTATTTGGGTTTTTCTCGATGGTTTGGCGTTTGTACGCCGACGTCGAGGGTTTTTAATTTGATTTGTGGAAGCAAACCATAGGTTTTGACCTATGTGGGATTCGTGAGTCGTTTTGGTCATGAGTCGGATTTTAATGTGATATGGTGCGTTATGATATGTAGGTACTCCATGTGGACTTCGAGACGACAAGTAAGCGTGTGGCGACGTCGGCACCGGCGAGCGAGGACCAGGTGAGTAGATTTGTATCTACGGGGAGAAGTCGGGTGGATGGCGTATAGCACCCCCACAGTCCGTGGTGGTTTATACGGATGCGTATACACACCAACAATTATTATATGTTATTTGGGATTAATAACGATGTTTAGGATGGATATTGGTGTGTTGGATTATTTTAGTGTTGCGAACCCTAGGGTAGTGTTGCACTACACATACACACATACATACTTGCATATATTTCTATTTATATGTGCTCATGGGATTCTTTATAGTTATGTGTTCACATGGGTATGGGACTATGTGTTCACATACGGATTTGAGGACGATACTTGGGATTGAGCTGAGTCGATGAGATTTGTTTTGTGGTTGTGATATCGGTTTGTACGAGACTGTCGATCAGTAGTCAGATCATGACTATATTGATGATTTTAGTATTGTACTAGACATAGGTCAGTACCCTGGACTATGATCTTGGATAAAGAGGATACCAGATGAATAGTGTGATGAATATGATATTAACCCGTACCCAGATTTGGGGATGCCGTACGACGGATTTACGTATGAGCTATATTTTGATGATTGATCCGCACTCTTGACTTGGGATGTCTGATTATAGATATGGTATCGGATATGATATTATTGAGGCGGGATCACCGACTAATATATATACAGGTATGTATATGTATCGACTCAGATGTTAGGCGGTTTCCTTACCTGTAGTCCAGCTTGTTAGCTTAGCCCTTTAGTTTAGTTTAGTTGTTAGATTAGATTCGATTCTTACCTATTTCAAAAACTAACGAATCGTGGGTATTTTAGAAGACAGCCCAAGGGATCCTACGGATATTTCAAAAGACATATCTTTTCATAAAAACACCGTAGCCCCTATTTTCAAAACCCCATGATTCGTGGTATTTCAAAAGGCACCATTTGTAGGACTTATATTAGATTAATGCAGATTAGTTATAGTTGCGTCTAGTATTCAGCTCCCGCTCATTATTGTGGTTCACTTCGCATCGCATGCTTATATTATGTTTCATACTCCATTATTGATATCATGCTGTTAGGACACCAGCACCATTACCGATGATGCGTATGTACCACGTACACTTACTTGCCGGCTCACACACATCTTCATCGGTAATTGCCATGTCACGTACACCTTAGAAAATATTATTGCTTGACATAGCCTATTAGCTAATAGTTTAGACATTGTAGTTATTCCCTGCTACTTCATGCATACTGTTATTCATTGTTATGCCGCATTCATGGATTCTCAGGCATATATTCACTATTTTACGTGTTATTGAGGTTTCGGATTCGGATTTCCATGAGATTTTCTGGATTTGGGGCGAAAACCGCAAAACTTATATAAGCTGATTTCTCTCTTTTTAAATAAAAAGTGCGGTTTTTCCCATGATGTATGAGTCGTCCACCATGAGTTTGCTGATGGATTTCGAGACCCGATTCAAGGAGACGGATGAACCGTTTCGGGTACATGGTGGACCCGGTAAGGTACCCCGGGGCAAGAAGCGCGTGATGATGACGATGTGAGCCTGGCAAGGGAGCACAACCTACCGGTGATTTTACCCGACGCGTCGGATATCCGGAGTATACCGTCGTGGTCTTGAGATGTATGGTAGGGGCCGGTCTGGACTGACGGCGCCCTAGATATTGTGATCGAGACATTGAGATTTCGAGATATTGAGGTACAGAGACTGTGATACAGAGATATCGAGATATTGGGATTACGTTTTGTGCCGATGGTAGGCACTGTTTTATGCTGATTTCATTATGATACCTCATTTTAAAAATACAAAGGAAATCTCACTAAATTATGAAAACAGTTCTTCATTTACATGTATTCTGTTTCCATACATTCATACCTCATTCATATGATATATTGCTACCTGAGGCACTGACACGGGCACATGAGATTACACTCGGGTTAGATATTTATCCTAGCCTTGTTATAGGCTACGTGTTATTCATATATTTGAGGATATATTAAGATCATTGACCTAGGTTGCGTTATTTATGCGATTTCTTTCCGTAGATGTTTTTCTATTCACGAGTTGGCAACTCACCCCCGTTGTGCCCCAGTTTCTTGCAGTTTTGCTGTACAGGTTTCATTACGGCTTGCGGGCATAGTTTCCTTCGGGTGATTTGCTAGTAGGTGGGTTTACTTGTATCGTACCCCCATTATATATCTTGTATATCATTATTCTGTTGTATCTAGAAGTTCCATCAACCAAACATGTATTTATTTTTGAGATAGAGACCAGTGATGTTATTCTTTCGACCTTAGAGTCGCGCGTTATATTTCTGTGGTTTTCTTGTGGTTTTGAGTTTCCTTTTGAGTTTTGATCCTCGCCCTTGGCGTTGTATATTATATTGCTTGTGTGGTTGTGACCGTCGATTGACGAAGAGCTAGCACCCGCTTGGGGATGCCTTTTTATTGGTTTCGTATACTATTCATGTTGTATCCCGTTTGGGAGCCAGTATTTACAAAGGAGACTCTGCCGAAATTTTCAGGAAATACTTGATGTTTTTTTTAAAAACCGCATAATTCGGCTTATGCTATTAAAACTACTTGATTTTAAATTGGTTTTCCTTCACTCTACTACTTTTCTTGGTTTGGATTTCTGGGATTTCGGCTTACTTAGATTACGAACGCCTCGAGACGTTTCGTAGTTTAAGTGCCGGTCATGTTCCGTACTTTTCGGGTCGTGACACCAGTGTCCGTCGGGACAAAAGGGTAGGTCCTCGTACTATGTTCTGTTTACTTGCGACTTCTCTAGTTTTTAGATAAGTGTTTCGTAGAAATACAATGTCTATGTTTTGAGAAGTTGTGGGTATAAGAATAAAGTAGAGAACCAGATATCACAAGTATCGGGATTCTTCAAAGAGATCGAAGATGTAGATTCTTGTGATTGGTATTCGGATGATAGTAATGGTTTTGAGAAACTTGTTTCTCTTTCATGTTACTCATAATTGGATGGATTCTTAAGTTGAGTAATGTTAATTATCCTCTCTCCATTAAGTTGACATGCACTAGAGACAGCTGCATGATTTGAATCTGGTTCCAATTAAATTAGTGCCTCTATTTCTATATTGTATATAGAATGGTTCATATCTTAACGATGTTAAGATACGGGGAGTTGTCCAGCTTATGCTTAAAACCAGACACTGGATAACTCAAGACACGTTTCTGTAATGGCAGTTTGTGGGTTGACCCTGGCTTCGACGAGGGTTGACTTTTCTACCATCTGGAAGATCAATAGTTATATTGTTCTTGACTCGCCACAGTTTTAGTAAAAATGGATTTTTTCAGAAAACAGTAGTGGGAGTATGGTAGAACTGGAAGTGATTCCAGAACCGCAAACGATTATGAAAAATTTAATAGGACCTATATATTCAATCAGGTTTGACATTCCAATAGCCACTCCGCAGATATGGTGGGTAACCTCAGACACCCGAGAGGTACTCCGGTAGCCTCAAGGACGGTGACAGGAAGGTTCTTGTTTACCCAGACTTGACACTACTGTTGTTCCAGACTATGAGACCCGGCAAGAGGATAAGTATAACGTCGTTCTAAACATGCTTTAGAAGTGTACGTAGATATTATTCTACCAGAGGGTTGTCGTAGTCAGTGGGAGCAGCGGAAGTATAGTGGGAAAGTAGCTTATGTCTATTTATAGGCTTGAGCAGATATAGCGGAGATAAGATCATCTAATTTTGATGTGATAGTCATAGGTTTGACTTTATTAGAATAGGGGATGGATCTGTTAAGAAGGTAGTAGGGTGTGATGTCCTGGTATTTCGATGACATACACAGAGTAGGAAGTAAGATTCCTATACTGCGATCAGTTGTACTGTGGTCATCACACAGTTGTTTCTCCAGACAGGACATGGATATAATATCAGACATTCTGGTTTCTAGATCTATGGTTTTTAGATCTGGATTTGGGTAGTTTCCCAATGTGGGTACTTTGACAGTATTCTAATGGTATTTAGAATAGTTGACTCCTGGCATGGTGGTGTACCTGCAGGTGATGGAGTCACCCTCTTTAAAGGTGTCTTAGAGACTAAAGGAGAGAGGGATGTGCATGATTGGCAGATCACTTGCTTAGGCAATTGAGTCAATCATGAGATGTCAAGTACCACACTAGATGTAGTTTTTGCACTTGATGCGATAAGATTATATTAATCCAATCCTGTAGAAACATAAGGAAGCAGTTTTAAAACATGAGTGCATGTTCTATGGATTTGATGACGGCAGCCTCCTTAGGGAGACGGTTATCATTCCAGGCTTCAAAGGTGACATGGATGACAGAGTGATGGTCAGAGTTATAGTTTTCCCTCTGACGAGAGACAGTATTATGGACGGGTGGTCCAAGAGGATACTGTAGGAGGCATGGTGCTGGATACTGATTAGGTTCAGTTATCGATACAGTCTAAGAAGTTTGAATTTGGAGTTCATTTATGAACTAGGTTCCATCAGATATTCAGACATATTCTAAGACAGGTATTACTCGATTCGGGAGATGGCTTTCTCCACGAATTTAAGATTTAGAGAGATATAGAAAGAAACATTAGGGCGGATCTACTCACTAAGGCTATTTCTCGAACACAAGAGTTTTACAAACTAGCTTTGTGAAACTGATTAGTGGAGGAGTTGGATGTTCGGTATCACACGGGCTGTGAGTATGCGACATCGCAATAATTAGTCTTAAGTGCAAGTGGGAGATTGTTGGAGATAGTGCCTTCAAAGTCAATTATTGGATCGCAGGTACGTGATTGCAATGATTGAGGTAGGACCTATACCGATATGACAGTCTTGCTCGAGATGATAGTTTGCTATCTGGTTTGTCTTTATCATCGTATACATGCTTTAGTTCACTATTGCATGATGATAGAGCCCATAGGATTCTTGCTTGACTACCAGCAGTATGATGGCGATCATATACGTGGGAGCTGGGGTCTGTAAACACATCCTTAAAGTGTCCCTAGTCGTGGGAGTTTCGAGACAGGGCATCGATACTCTAGAGTAGACTAGTGTATACAGTCAAGACCCCGACGAGGGGCGATGGCCGGTCTCACAAGCCATTGGTGTCAGTAGGATCACCTAAGATGTATACAGGTGCTCATTGGCTTATGAGTACACCGGACAGGACTCGCCGGGAACATGCTAGTTGGTATTATACATATCGTCAGATAGCAGTTCCCTGGTGACATGTGAACAGGTTAGTTCATCAACCTGAGGTCGTCATTTGTCTCATGTGAGTTCCCACTGTGCTTAGATTACTACCCTACCATGCTCAAAGGAGTTGTGCAAACAGGTTTTAGTTGGGTACAGTCCCGAGCCACATTGAAGGCAAGTGAGCGGATCGGCAGGGGATTCATCTCTCCCGGTATTGGGGGTGAGATCGCGCAGTGTCTAGGAAAGCCATTACACAAATCCCTCGACCGAGGCAGGAGATTTACTGGTAGGTACTCCAGTAGTATCTCAGGGTGTTCTGGGCTACTCTCTGACACGACTTATACTGCTATTAGGGGTCTGACGTTACTAGCCCCTAGGCAGATATGCGATACTCATAGACGAACGGACCGGACTGTATGTATATTGTCACTGTTAGACTCAGTAGGGTTTATGAGATGAGTTCGCTCGTCAGCTTCCCTTCCAATCAATACATAGGCAAACCGTTACATACAGCTAGTACCTCTGACATGCTAGTGGTTATACCCAGTGCCAGTGTGTTGATGAGTCATTAGAGTCCCCCACAGACACTTTCCCAAGTTCGGGCGAAACGTTGTAGAGGCCGTATGATTATATGGCAGGGTTCGGAAAAAGCACGTGCGTTTTCCCACGTGTCGTTTTTCAGACAGATAATACTGGTCGGCTTTGGTTTAAGCCGGATCCGAGTATTATACTGTGTAGATATAATATCTTTGTCTCAGATCCATTTGTATTCGGTCGTAATACAAATGCGGGTATGTTTATACCATTACAGGGTTATCCTGAAATTCGTTTCAGGATCACTTTTGCAAGTTGCTAGTTTCCAGTTTTCTATCAGCCGTATTTAACATTTGGTTAAATGCGGATTTATCTTTTCTTGATGAGATGAATCAATATTCTAGAAGGTTCTAGAGAGGGTGACAAGGCTTGTGAGTCATTAGGTCATTAATGGTGCATTTAATGACATGATGACTAGGGTTTAAAATTTATTGTATGCATTGATTATGTTCATACTAGGTGTCATGGTGATTCATCTTCTCATTTAATCTTGTGGTCACCTCCTAGCTCCTACACTCACCTCCCTCCTCTCCTATAAGTGGCCGGCCTCCCCCTTGGTGTATGATGATGGTTACTAGAAAAGGATTGATATTGTTTTGAACTCATAGAAATTAGATAAGCCTCATTTATCATTTCACCCGATTCCAAAAGGCAACTTCATTAACCGTTCGTCCATAGCCTTGGATGTAACGAGACAAAGTATTATACTCATTCTCTACTTCATCTTGGTCGTCTCTTTTAGCAAACTTGACGATCGAGTTGCCTCAGTTTAGAGGCGGGAGCCCGTTTGAAGATCCGTCGACGTGGTGCCACCTGGACGAGAAGACTGGAGATTCAGGAGATTGGAGCAGCCGCAACAAGCGTGGGATGATGGTTGAAGACCGAAGGACTCGGATCGTTCGGTATAACCTTTCTACCCAATTTGTAGTTTGTTAGTTTAGCTTTAATGGCAGATCCGGGTTATAGTACGCGATAGCGCCAGTTGTAAAAAGTTTTTGTTCGGTATTTGGCGTCTGTTAGACGGACGGGGCGCTACTATGGACTTACACTTGTTACATCTCATGCAACATTCTGCAACTGCTTAAAAAAATTTTGACTCTGTGAAAATTTTGATAGAAACTGGTTTTATATTTCGAGTCTTTCGGAGTTGTTTCGGTTTCGTAATACTACAACATCATCTAATTCTGGCTCTAATACCACTGCTTGGTTTACCTAGGGCGCCACTGGGTTTCGGGAGGTATCGACCATGCCAATTTCAAAAAATTGGCGCGCTAAAGAACCCTAACGCTAGAATCTAAACTAGAGAATTAGACGAACAAGTATGTAAACATCTTTACATCTAAGTGAATAAGGAATACAACATTTGTAGACCGGTCCTTCACTTCAATAGCTCCGTGTAGTAGTCCCTTCTGTAACATTTCAGAAAATATAAAATATTATTTTAGGAATTTTAATATTAAAATAATATATTTCCCGAAAACTGCCCGATTTGCGAAATTGGGGTTTTCGAAAAAAGAGTATAAATATATACCAATAATTGTGAAATAATTGGAGATTAAAATTATTTATTCATTTAAAAATATATTTAAAGGATTTTGCATTTTTAAAATTTATTATATGCAGTTTGGATAAAAACCCGATTAGTGCACTGCTAATCGCGATTAGGACAAATCTGTGTTTCTACAGTTTTCCATGGTTAGTGCACCATGACATGTTACATGTTATTTCATTTGTGTTGTTTTATTGGGTTTATGTGTTTTTTTTGGTGAGAAAAGAAAAGAAATGGATTATTGGAGAGGGAGAAGGGACACAATGATGAGGGGTGAGCATGCTAGGAGAGAGAATGAGAGTGAGAAAGAGAGAGAGAGGGAGAGTGCTGCCCCATTCATTTTCCCCCACCATTTCTTTCATCTCCTTCATCTTCAATCTCCCTCTTCTACCCTCATGACCCATCTCAAAATACTCCCCAAAACCCTATACCCCTTTCACAAAAAATGATCATCCTCATCCTCATCGCATTGGACCAAGCAAAGTGGGATTTTGATGAATTTGAGAAGCTAGGGTATTTCTTGGGTTGCCCAAATGAGGTAAAATTCCCTTCACTTAGTTTAGTTTATTTTTTCCTAGCATTCTAGTATGGTTAGGAGTTGATTTAGTGTGATATGGTGAAGTTAGAAATCCCTAGAGAAGGGTTTGAGTGTTGTGTGAATTGGGTGATGCCCAGTGGCTGTTTACAGGACCCTAGAGGTCTATTCTTGACCTGGACCAGTGACCAAACCCTAAAATACGAACTTTAGATTCATCGATAATGTGTTTTTGTGGAATTAGTGATGTTTTATAGGAATCTGGGATGACTCGAAGCCTTTATAAAAGAAGTTCCCTTAACCATGAGACGTGCAGGCAACCATGAATCACCTTCTGAAACCTGAGTCCCCACCCATTCATCTTGGCCGCAAATTTAATGATTTAGGCCGCAATTTACGGCTTGGGTACAACCAAATTGATCCATGTTCGGTCCATGGCTCTATCTTCAGTAAATTAGACCCTCCATGTGTGCATAATTGGCTAATTTCACCTAGGGAAAAATCTGGGACCATTTTCTTGAGTTGCTGCATTGTTTTGCGACTTTGTTTTAATTTGAAATTTGGTATTTGATAATGTGTTCTGTCATCTGATGTTTTTACGTCAGCGACAGGGGTTGTTTAGTGGTTTTGCAGGTGTAGGCTATAGGTTCTAACTTATAAGCGATTCACATGCAGCTTTGGTTTTCATGTTCGATTCTTGATACTATATGACGCATTGGAAATTGTAGGTACCCCTATGTGGACTTCAAGATGATGAGGATGAGGGTGGCGACATCGGCTTCGGCAAGCAAGATCAAGGTGAGTGGATCTATATCCACGGGGGAAGTCGAGTGGATGGCGTATAGCACCCCCGCAAGTTTTTGATGGAAACCGATTCATAGTATATGGTTAAGGAAACTTTAATAGAAAACTATAGATAGAGTTAAAAGATAGTTAGAGAAACTATATTAGAAACTAAAGGATAGTTAGAAGTGATATGATACGGCTAATATGTGATGACGGAATTTGAGGATGATATTTGACGACATTGCCGTTTAGGGTACTATAGGACTAGATAGCCGACGTAATTGTGTCATCCGAACCATACCTATTTCCAAACCGAAGAATCGTTTGCATCTTTTAAATGTATACATTGAGGGACGTTACGAATTTTCAAACGATATGTTTTTCTTAAAAACACCGTAACCCCTACATTCAAAACTATGATTCACACCTTTTAAAAAACCGATTGTATGGTTCGGGTGTGTTTGTTAGAATAGATAAGTATGCTTTTAGTAAAGGTAGAATGTATATATAACATTTGATTCGATGTGAGATATAAATGTGATGAAAAAAATGCACGATGCGATATGATGACTTGGTGATATGTTGGTATACGGATGAGAGTCATTGAGATGATTGATACCTTGCCGGTCCCCTGATATGAGATTGTTATGGATGTTACCTGGGACATAGGTATATAGATATATATAAAATTTCGTGAATCATGTGTGATATATCGTACGAGACGTTAGGTCCGTACCCCTCATTGTCGCATAGTTTGATAGGATCCCTGATAGCTTAATGCCGCCGT
Source organism: Agapanthus africanus (assembly GCA_030015575.1). Classification (NCBI taxonomy): domain Eukaryota; kingdom Viridiplantae; phylum Streptophyta; class Magnoliopsida; order Asparagales; family Amaryllidaceae; genus Agapanthus; species Agapanthus africanus. Next base: position 592,028,755 of record CM057337.1, on the reverse strand, counting down.
ACGATGATTTTCCGTACGTGATGAGTTTGACTTGAAGTTGATCCATACCCTTGACTAGAGGATGCCGTATGATGCATTATACCGTACGTGATGTTGTGTGGCTAGATGCCAATTGATAGATTCACTGACTCGGTCATGCTAGATACGTATACCCGTCAGCATTTGCATATGATTTACTTTATGCTGCATTCATGTTATTCGCATTGCATTACTTATACCTGTGCTAGTACACCTGTACCATTATCGATGATGCGTATGTTACACTTACACAGATTTGCCAGCTCACACACTTCGTCATCGATAATTGCCATGTCACTACACGGTAGGATTGCTGCATCATGATATGACTCTTCGCATAATTTACTTGCATATATACCCACTTGTACATCCATATTGGCGCACATACATATTGTACACTCATACTTGCGTACATACATATTGTACACCTATATATTGCGTACATACATATTGTACATCCATACTTACGTACATGCACATATGCACCTTTATACGATGTTGTATTTGATTTTGGAGATTTGGGAGCCGCATGATATATTTAAAAACTAGATTTATTTAAAAGAACGGTTTTCCCCTGATATGTGCATATTAGTGTTCCATGTTGCATGATACACGGATATGCTTACATTCCTATCATATGCCGCATACATCATGCTTTATAATTTTACACATTGAGATATGCCGTTTTCATGAGATTTCTGGATTTGAGAACCGTGGTGATTTCAAAAGAAAATATGTATTGTTTTAAAACCCCGGCTTCTCTTGATAAGATATTTCAGTGCGTCCACCATGCGTTTTCTCGGTTCTGAGATGTGAGACATATGAAACCCGATTCGAGGAGGCGGATGATTCTGTTTTGCGGGTTCATGGTGGACCTGGGATGGTTCCCCGGGGCGAGAATGTTTTTCATGGAGTAGACGATGAGCCTAGCAGGGTGGCGAGTACCTATCGGTGATTGGTTGGACCTGACGGTTATCCGGAGGATACCGACCGGAGTCGAGAGATGGATATGGGCTGACACGTCTGCCGGAGCCCGTGGGCCGATCCCGCAGATGGAGCCCGAGATATATGAGGATTTACGTGTTGATGCTTGACACGGGTTTCATGCTGTTTTCGAGTGTCGAGTTTGGACACTCCAGTTCCATGATTTTGATGTTTCGCGAGGGACACACGTTAATTTATATCCTCATATTTTCATGCATACGCTTTTATGATATTTACATGCATGATATTGCTGTGTCAATGGTTGACACATGGACTAGATCCACATGCACACATACATTGATTATATGGTGGACGAGATCCACATGCACACATACATTGATCATATGGTTGGATGATATCCGCATATGTTGGATATAGTGCCCTCAGAGTCAATTATTGAATCGCAGGCACGCAATTGCAATAATTGAAGGAAGACCTATACCGGTAGGACAGTCTTACTCGAAAGCTTTGTATACTATCTGGTTTTTCTTTATCATCGTGTACAGTTCACTATTACACGTTGATAGAAAATAGTATACTACCTGTTTTATCTTTATCATCGTGTACTGGTTTAGGTGATGGTACAGATCACTATTGCACGTTGATAGAGCCCTTAGGATTCATGCTTGATGACCAGCAATATGATGGCGATCATATACGTGGGAGCTGGGGTCTATAAGCACATCCTTAAAGTGGTCCCTAGTCATGGGAGTTTCGAGACTGGGCGTCGATACTCCATTAGTAGACTAGTGTATACAGTCGAGACCCCGACGAGGGACGGTTGCCGGTCTCACAAGCTATTGGTGTTAGTTGGTTCACCTAAGATGTATACAGGTGCTCATTGGGTTATGAGTGTTGGATATGTATACCTTAAAGGCCATTATTGTATAGTACTAGTTTATATAATACATTTTGGAGGCTTGGGATATATATATATATATATATATATATATACGGGTTTACGACAGTCTTGCTCGATATAGTAGTATGCTACTTGGTTTGTTTCTATCTTAATATGTGTATATGTTTCTTCAAACATATCGCTAATATATATTGATGGAGCCCTTAGGATTTTTGCTTGACTACCGGCGTTGTGATGGCGATCACACTAGTAGGGGCAGGGTAGTCTATAAGCACATCCTTATTTTGGTCCCCAGTCATAGGATTATCGAGACGGGGCATCGATACTCCAGAGTAGACTGGTGCATACGCTTCTCATCCCAGCAGGGGAGATGGTCTGTCCCACAGCCATCAGTACGTCGTACTGGAGATAGTATGCAGGTGCTCGTTAGATTACGAGTACACAGGACAGGACTCGTCGGGAACTGTTGGTTGGTATTATACCTATCGTCAGTTAACAGTTCCCAGGTGACATGAGTACAGCTTAGTCCGTTGACTTGACACTGTCACTTCGCCTCAAGTGTGTTCCCACTGTTCTTAGATTACTACCCTACCACGGCTCTATTGAGTCGTGCAAACAGGTAGTAGTTGGGTGCAGTCCCGAAGCACTTGGAGGTAGTGACGGTTAGACAGGATTCGTCTCTCCCGGTATTGGGAGTTGATATCGCGCTGTGTCTAGGAGAGCCATTACACATAGTCGTCCCTGGCCAGGGCAAGCGAGATTTGCTGGTAGTGTTACCAGTAGTTTCTCAGGGTGTTCTGGGCTACACTCCGACACGACTTGTACCGCTATTATGGGTCTGACGTTTTCCACCCCCTTACGCCCGACATGCGATACTCTTAGACGGACAGACCGGACTGTCTGGAGATTGTCACATTCAGGCTCAGTAGGAGTTCGGATAGGTTCACCTCATCAGTCTTCTTATCGGCATCTACCTGGGGACCGTTACGTACAGCTAGTACCGCTTGCGGCCTATAGTTAAACCCACTGCCAGCGTAGTGTCGAGCCTTTAGAGTCCCACACAGAGGGTTACTCGCCTTTTGGCAAAACAGAGTAGAGGTCGCATGGTTTTGCGACGGGGTTCGTTCACATCCGCGCACTTGTGTACGTTTGGTGTCCGGGCCGTTATTACTAGCGGGCTTTGGTTTAAGCCAGATCCTAGTATTTGTTTTGGGATTGGTTTTGTCTCATGGTATTCGTGTTCCTCGGAACACGGATGCGGGTGTGTATGCACAGTTGACAGAGGCAGAGGATTCTCATTAGGGTTATTGACCGTTGACTTTTTCCAAACCCTAATGAGAATAAAAGATATGATTAATGATATTAATTAAGGATTATTGTGCTCTGGTTAGGTTGACCATTTGACTATGGTTGACAGTTTGACTTTGGTTGACCATTTGACTATGGTTGACATTTTGACTTTGGTTGACCATTTGACCCATGTTGACCTTTTGACCATCATCATTTCATTTGAAAGATGCTTCTTGATTCTTGCAAATTACATTTATTATGAAATGATAATGGTCATTCCAAACTAACCATCACACTTTCCTTAATTATTATTATTATTATTATTATTATTATTATCATATGAGAGCAAGGTTGAGGATTATCCTCTCATTCTATCATACTCTTTCTCTCTCTTGAAAAAGCTCTCCCTCTTCCTCTCTCAAAGCTTAAGTGTTCTATGTGTTGGAAATCTTAAGCTTTTGAGACTAAACCATCAAAGCATCACTCTACTCTTTCTAGGGTTCTTTGTCTAGCAAACCAAGCACCCTAGTTACCTCTTGGTTGAGGTAGGAGCTCAAGTTCGAGGCCCTCGGGTGGATCTATCTTCGGCAAAGAGAAGACGATGATGAGGAGCCGTGCAAGCCACTACAAGGAGCAAGCAAGATGGTGAACCATAACAAGAAGGGAAGGAGTTCAAGATATAGGTATAACCATTCTACATAGTAGCTAGAACTTGTAGTTTATGTGTTAGTTTTTGTTTAGCAAAGATCCATCATGGATGGTCCATGTCACCTTGTGAAAAAAATTGATTTTTACCTATTCCGCCTCCCCGAAAGAACCGGGGTGGGTAACGTCGACCTAACAGTGGTATCAGAGCCTAGCTAAACAACAATTAACTCTTAGCAAAGTGTTTAGAACTTCGATCCGGAAAAATTCTCAAAAACATGTCAAAAAACCATACTTTCTGCCGATTTTTAAAACTGCTCTAAAAATTATTCTACATATCTTAAAAATCAGTGCAGGCTTTTTTAGAAATAACCAGGAAAAACGAGCCGCTGACTCGGTCAAAGCGCCATAGAAGCGCGGCGAAACCAAGCGTTTCGCCGCGGTTCCGCGGCCGAGTTGACTCGGCCGCGACTCGGGTTTCCTGCAGTTTTCTCTGTTTGGTATTTTAGGATTTTTAAGATGTTTTGTTTCTGCCCAGATTTTCCAGAGAACAATGTTATGTTTGGGGGTAGTTACAAATTGGTATTTTGATCGAAGTTCTACATACTCTTGCTAAATGGTTATATCTGTAATGTGATATATGCACTGAACGTCGGCTAATCGCTATACGTCGATTAGTGGGGGTTGTGCATATCTGTGATCTGTAATTTTGTTGGATTGTGTATATGAACTTGTTGGATTGTCGCGGATGAATAGCCGGGGTTTTGTGAGATGAGAGTTTCTTTATCTTTCATTCGATGTAATATGTAAATTGATGTAATATTATTTTTATGGCCGCACATCCGGGATGAGGTTGTAGCCACCATTGTATATTATTTCTTTTACCGTTTTTTGCTCTTAGGATAGACCCAAGGTAGGGTGCACAAACTACCGGGTATGTTGAAGTGCTGAGTGGCCAACTCACGTTGTTGAGGGAGGCTGCTTCACTTCGGGTATTTGGCGGGTGGTTTGCCGCACCCGTAGGGGTCTAGGGTGGGGTTTGGCTATTCATCGCGACCGTGTAATCCGTCTTTCGTTGCAGGCTCGAACAAAACATGGATTCCTAGTATATCTAATGTGTTCATCTGTGATCTAGAATGGCTATCATTGCATCCGACGAATGAATATATCTATATATGATATCTAGTAGGCGTTGCTTATGTTTTGCATCCACGCTAGTCCAGCCCCCGCTCTGTCGTTAGTTAAGTAACCTAACAGATGATGACGGGGCCCCGTGGCGAATGCGGATGTCATAAACGTACGTCATATTGTTTTCTGCAATGGTAGGATTAATTGATGGGACGCATTATACTAATGCAAAGAAAAACAAACCTAAAAGACGTTGTTAGAACAATTTTCAAAAAGCTGTTATTGTAAGGACGTTCTCTTTTGTTTTGCACAGAGGTATTCGGTTATGAATGCCTAGCACCTCATTCGACGAGGCAAGGGCCGAGATCCCTTCATCGGGAGTGACCCCTTGGAAAAAAGTTTGCGTCAGGGTAATAACTTCACTATAGTCGATTATTCTTGCTTTGCATCGAGGTATTCAGTTTGGAATATCCTGCACCTCATTCGATGAGGAAAGAGCCGAGATCCCTTCACAGGGAGTGACCTCTTTAGCAAAAGTTTTCACCACTATATTTTTAAAGGGCAATCAGGTTCCTTCAACGATATCAAGTTCATTACGTTAACGGGTTTTTCGCCAAAAACCCAGCCGTAGCCCTCCGTCATTTCGGATTGGTATTATATAGTATTCGTGCTGCGTCTGTTGACCTAGTCAAGGCATAGTGAACGGTATCTAAGTGATATTTTTCTGTGCATTGCCTATGTGATTGGTTAGAACAGTCGTGCGGCCTTGTTGACCTAGTCAAGGACACGTACGGGTGGGTTTAATGCAATCAAGCTAATGACGGGTAGAACTTGACTAGCGGTTTATGATTTGTTGACTTAGCCAAGGTCATAAACCGTTAGGGGAAAAAACCACATCGGGAGTTTCTAAAGAAACTGAAACTTGCAGATTTAGCATACCTTCTGGAGTGTGGTGACTAGAGTGGATTCTATCTAGGTCATCGCACAATGATAGTTTGATCCCGATCCCATTGATGAGTTGGATTACTCTCGGGAGATTATTTCACTTAACAATCAATGCTATAAACCAAGTAGGTGTCTAGAACGGTGTTAGCGGGTCTACGCCTCCAGGGAAAAGAGGTTATTTAATTAAGGAACTTCGCGAAAGCGTTGGAAAACCTCCCTCGAAGTACCAATACTAGCCTGGCTGAAAGGTTAAGCAAGTATTGTGACGTGCGATTAATCCTGACTAGTTCTTCCTTTAGGGTTTGAAGAAGAATTTGAGGAAACAGTGGGAGCCATCCTGATTAGAATAAATTAATAAACCAATCTAATCTTCCAAGAGCGCACGCTGAGTGTTTCTTTTCTCTCTCTCCAGGTAGCAACCATTTCACGCCCTAATCAAGATAATAAAATGTATTGCTTGACCGATCCGAATTCTTATTCGGGGCTGGGGAACGTCGGTTCGGCTCTAACTTATGACAACAGTCACATGTATGAGCAAGGGAATGAGGATTGTATGGATTCCAAGGATACCTAGTTGAAGAAGAAGTATAGTTTTGCATCTACTTCAGGTGTTCTTGTAATTGAGAACTGCTTTACGGTCAGCCCTACCTCCTGGGTACTTGATACCGGATCAGGATCTCATATCTGTAATTTATTGCAGGGACTGAGAAAAAGTAGGAAAGTTGCACCTGGTGATATGTCGCTCAGGGTAGCGAACGGAGCACAAGTTAATGCTGCAGCCGTCGGTGAATATCACCTTGTGTTGCCAAATGGCAATACTATGATTTTGAACGATTGCTACGATGTACCTTCCATGGTTTGCAACATCATATCAGTTTCTTTATTCAATAAAGATGGATATAACTTTGTTCTTGATAGAAATATCATGAACATCTACCTTCATAAGGTACTGGTTGCAGAAGGTACACCGTGTAATGGTATCTACGTTCTAAATCAGAATACAGTTCTCAATATACAAAACACACGCAAGAGGAAGAGTTCATATACGAACGAATCCTACTTATGGAATTGTAGACTTGGTCATATCGGAGAGAAAAAACTAAGTAAGTTGCATAAAGATGGATTCTTGGATACGTTCGAGTTTTCATCTTATGAAACTTGTCAGTCTTGTCTCAAAGGAAAGATGACCAAATCTCCGTTCACCGGACAAGGAGAAAGAGCAACAGAGCTCTTGGGACTCATACACAGTGATGTATGTGGTCCGATGTCTATACATGTAAGGGGTTGGTTCTCGTACTTCATCACATTCACTGACGATCTCTCTAGATTCGGATATGTGTATCTGATGAAACACAAATCTGAAGCTTTTGAGAAATTCAAGGAATTCAGAAACGAAGTAGAGAACCAGACAGGCAAGAGTATCAAAATCCTCCGATCGGATAGGGGAGGGGAGTACTTAAGCACGGAATTACTAGATTACTTAAAAGAGAATGGTATACTCTCTCAGCTTACTCCTCCTTATACACCACAGCACAACGGTGTATCGGAGCGGAGGAATCGTACCCTATTGGATATGGTTCGCTCCATGATGAGTAGTGCCGAGTTGCCTCTTTCATTTTGGGGACATGCGCTTTTGACAGCGGCATATCTATTGAATGATGTTCCGTCTAAATCAGTGCCTAAGACTCCATTCGAGATATGGAATGGAAAAAGGCCATATCTTAAAAGATTTAAGATATGGGGTTGTCCGGCTTATGTTAAAACGTATAAACCAGATAGACTAGAGGCACGGTCAGTTTTATGTAAGTTTGTGGGATATCCAAAGAATGGTTATGGATGTCTGTTCTACCACACCGAGGAACAGAAGGTGTTTGTTGCTCAGCATGCCGTTTTCTTAGAAATGGAGTTTCTTGCAAAAGAAATTAGTAGGAGCACGGTAGAACTGGAAGAAATCTAGCGACCACAAATTGAAACTGAAGATTTGACAGAACCTCAGGATTCAATAACCCCAGACGAGCCTCAGCCACTCCGCAGATCTGGTAGGATTTCTCATCTGCCTGAGAGATACTACGGTTTTCTCATAGACGGGGATCGAGAGGATTGCATCTTGGAAGAAGATGACCCTACCAGTTTCAGGCAGGCCATTGTCAGTAGGGACTCTAATAAGTGGCTGGAAGCTATGCAATCCGAAATGGAGTCCATGTACACCAATAAAGTATGGACCATGGGTATTGCTCCACCTGGGGTAAAACCCGTTGGGTGCAAATGGATCTACAAAAGGAAACTTGGTGTAGATGGGCAGGTGGAAACCTATAAGGCTAGACTTGTTGCAAAAGGTTTTCGTCAAAGACCTGGTGTGGACTATGACGAAACTTTTTCTCCAGTGGCTATGCTTAAATCCATTCGGATCCTACTTGCCATTGCTGCCTTCCATGACTATGAAATCTGGCAGATGGATGTAAAAACGGCTTTTCTGAACGGTTGTTTGGAAGAGTGCGTTTACATGGATCAGCCAGAAGGTTTCGTAGCTAGTGGGAGCAGCGGGAAGGTGTGCAAGTTGCTTAAATCCATTTATGGATTAAAGCAGGCATCGCGGAGCAGGAACATCTGTTTTGATGAGGCAATCAAGGAATTTAATTTCATCAAGAACGAAGATGAACCTTATATCTATAAGAAGTTTGTAGGACGAACTGTCGTGTTCCTAGTCTTGTACGTGGACAACATTCTTTTGATAGGAAATGCCATTCCTATGCTACAATCGGTCAAGCTATTCTTATCACAACAGTTCTCCATGAAGGACCCGGGTGATGCCTCGTCCATTCTGTGGATCAAGATCTATAGAGATAGATCCAAGAGATTACTGGGACTTTCGCAGTCCAGATACATAGAGACCGTACTAAAGAGATTTAGTATGGAAGATTCCAAGCGCAGTAATATACCCGCATTGCATGGAATCACCCTCTCCAAGAAGATGTCTCCTAAGACTGATGAAGAGAGGGTTCGCATGAGCACTATACCCTACGCTTTGGCGGTAGGATCTATAATGTAGGTGATGCTATGTACAAGACCAGATGTAGCTTACGCACTGAGCGTGGTGAGTCGGTATCAGTCAGACCCAGGTGAGGACTACTGGACGGCAGTGAAGAACATTCTCAAGTACCTGAGAAGGACTAAGGAGATGTTCCTGGTTTACGGTAAAGGAGATCTCAGGGTCGAGTCCTTTACCGATTCAAGCTTCCAGAGTGATAAAGATAACAGCAAGTTTGTCTCGGGTTTTGTGTTTACCCTCAACGGAGGGGCGGTGTGTTGGAGAAGTTCCAAACAGGATACCGTCGCAGACTCGACGATGGAGGCTAAATACATTGCTGCAAGCGATGCCGCAAAAGAGGCAGTCAGGATGAAGAAGTTCATTAGTGAACTTCAGGTGGTTCCGTCCATTGTTGACCCAATACCTTTGTTTTGCGATAACAATGGGGTTATAGCTTTAGCGAAGGAACCAAGGTCCCATCAGAAGTCCAGACACATCTTAAGGCGGTATCACCTGATCAGGGAGATCATTGATCGCCAGGAGGTCGAGGTACGGAGAGTGGACACAAAAGACAACACGTCGGATCCATTCACAAAGGCCCTCCTTCAAACACAGTTCGAGCGACTTTTTCAGCTATTTGGTATGCGGTACGCCAGCAGCTGGCCTTAGTGCAGACGTTGGGTATCCGGTACACCAATTACTGGCCTTTAGTGCAAGTGGGAGATTGTTGGATATGTATGCCCTAGAGGCCATTATTGTATAGTAATAGTTTGTATAATACATTTTGGAGGCTTGGGATATATATATATATATATATATATATACGGGTTTACGACAGTCTTGCTCGATATAGTAGTATGCAACTTGGTTTGTTTTTATCTTAATATGTGTATATGTTTCTTCTAACATATCGCTAATACATATTGATGGAGCCCTTAGGATTTTTTCTTGACTACTGGCATTATGATGGCGATAACACTAGTGGGGGCTGGGTAGTCTATAAGCACATCCTTATTTTGGTCCTTAGTCATAGGATTTTCGAGACAGGGCATCGATACTCCAGAGTAGACTGGTGCATACGCTTCTCATCCCAGCAGGGGAGATGGTCTGTCCCACAGCCATCAGTACGTCGTACTAGAGATAGTATGCAGGTGCTCGTTAGGTTACGAGTACACTGGACAGGACTCGTCGGGAACTGTTAGTTGGTATTATATCTATCGTCAGTTAACAGTTCCCAGGTGACATGAGTACAGCTTAGTCCGTTGACTTGACACTGTCATTTCGCCTCAAGTGTGTTCCCACTATTCTTAGATTACTACCCTTCCACAGCTTTATTGAGTCGTGCAAACAGGTAGTAGTTGGGTGCAGTCCCGAAGCACTTGGAGGCAGTGACGGTATTGTTGGAGATAGTGCACTCATAGTCAATTATTGGATCGCAGGTACGTGATTGCAATGATTGCGGAGGACCTATACCGGTAGGACAGTCTTACTCGAGATGATAGTATGCTATCTGGTTTGCCTTTATCAGTCGTGTACATGTTCAGGTGACTGATTGCATGTTACACTTTGAGAGAGCCCTTAGGATCTTGCTTTACTACCAACAGTATGATGGCGATCATATACGTGAGAGTTGGGTAGTTTATATGCATATCCTTAATTGTGGTCCCTAGTCGTGGGAGTTTCGAGACAGGGCATCGATACTCCGGAGTAGACTAGTGTATACAATCGAGACCCCGACGAGGGGCGGTGGCCGGTCTCACAAGCCACTGGTGTCAGTTGGATCACCTAAGATGTATACAGGTGCTCATTGGGTTATGAGTACACCGGACAGGACTCGCCGGGAATCTGCTAGTTAGTACTATACTTATCGTCAGATAGCAGTTCCCTGGTGACATGTGTACAGGTTAGTTCATCGACCTGAGGTCGTCATTTGTCTCGTGTGAGTTCCCACTGTGCTTTGATTTCTACCCTACCACGGCTCAAAGGAGTCGTGCAAACAGGTAGCTTTTGGGTACAGTCCCGAGCCATATGGAGGCACGTGAGCGGATCGGCAGGGGATTCGTCTCTCCCGGTATTGGGGGCGAGGTCATGCTGTGTCTAGGAGAGCCATTACACAAAGTCCATGTCCATGGCAGGAGATTTACTGGTAGGTACTCCAGTAGTATCTCAGGGTGTTATTGGGCTACACTCCGACACGACTTATACTGCTATTGGGGGTCTGACGTTTCTAGCCCCCTAGGCGGATATGCGATACTCATTGACGAACGGACCGGACTGTATATACATTGTCACTGTTAGGCTCAGTAGGGTTTCCGGATGAGTTCGCTCATCGGCTCCCTTGAGTTCGCTCATCGGCTTCCCTTGAGGTCAGTTCATGGGCAGCCGTTACGCATAGCTAGTGCCGCTGACGGTTTATGGTTAAACCCACTGCCAGGGTACTGACGAGTCATTAGAGTCCCCCACAGACAGTTTCCCAAGTTCGGGCGAAACGTTGTAGAGGCCGTATGGTTTTATGGCAGGGTTCGGAAAATGCACGTGCGTTTACGCACGTGTTATTTTTCGGGCAGATGATACTGGTCGGCTTTGGTTTAAGCCGGATCCGAGTATTGTATTGAGTAGATATAATATCTTTGTCTCAGTTGCATTTGTATTCGGTCGTAATACAAATGCGGGTATATTTATACAGTTTCGGGGTTATCCTGAAATTCGTTTCAGGATCACTTTTGGAAGTTGCCAGTTTCCAGTTTTCTATCAGCCGTCTTTTAACATTCGGTTAAAGACGGATTTATCTTTTCTTCAGTTGAGGTGAGTCAGTGTTCTAGAAGCATCTAGAAGAGGTGACTAGGATTAATTGGTGTTGAGTTTTCATTGGATGCATTTAATGGTTCATTAATGCATGATGACTAGGTTTATGACTCATGCTTTAACATTAAAGCATTTTGTTTTGGTTAAGATCTTTTCTGCATGATATGCTTCATGTTATGGTCACCACTTGCTCCTACCATCACCTCCCTCTTGCATAAATTGTGGCCGGCCCCCCCTTGAGTGAGAGAGAGAGAGATTAATTTCATTCTTGAGAGAAAAGACTATGGTTTAGGGTGCATGGAAATTTCATTGCCCATTTCATTTCCATCACCCGATAAAATGGCAACTTCATTAACCGATCGTCCACGGACTTGGACGAAGTGAGACAAAGTCATCTACTCATTCTCTACATCATTCTTGGTCGTCTCTTTTAGCAAACTTGACGACCGAGTTGCCTCAAGTCAGAGGCGGGAGCCCGTTTAAAGAATCAGTGATGTGGTGCCACCTGGACGAGCAGATCGGAGATCGAAGAGATCTGAGCAGCCGCAACGGAGCGTGGGATGATGGTTGAAGAACGAAGGACTCGGATCGTTCGGTATAACCTTTCTACACTCTTTACAGTTTGTTAGTTTAGCAATAATAGAAGATCCGGGTTAAAGTATACGATAGCGCCAGTTAAAAAGTTTTTGTTCCGCATTTGGCGTCTGTAGACGGCCGGGGCGCTACCGTACACTTACAGTGGTATCAGAGCCTCACCATTTTGCTATACTAACTTGTGCTAACGCGTTTAAAACATCGATCGAACCGGAAATCAAAAATCACAATTTTTCATCTTGACAGTTTCTGTTGATTTTAAACGGTGTCCTAAAAATATTTCACACATCTCAGAAAACTGTGCAGGTTTTTTTAAGGCACACGACAAAATTTGAGCAAGTGATTCCACTATATAGCCGCGGAAGCGCGGCCAAACCTATGGTTTGGCCGCGGATCCGCGGCCATCCTAATGAATCACTGCATCAAATTTTCTCAGTGTCTTCTCTGGTGGAATTTTGGGTTTTTGGTACATATCTTTTAGGCCCAGGTTTTGTTACTGTTCTACAGATTTGCGTGGGGCCCACTTTATGATATTTTGTCGATCGAAATTTAAACATGTTAGTTTACAGTGCTTACATTATATCTCCGACCGGGAATGCCATTTGATCGGTAAACCGCGTCTGATTGCTATAGTTCTTTTAGACGGGTTTGCGAACGTGACATTCGCGTTGATGTTCTGTGTTGTGCTGTGATGTTGCGGATTTGTCGTGGTGGATAGCAGTGTGCAATGATAGTACAGTTTGAGTTTATTTGTACATTTGATATTTCGGGGCGAGCGTCCAACATGTGGACTGCCGTCACTGCCTGTTGTATAATATTCTTTTGGGGCACGACCAGGTTGCGGTCGATGTACCTGTTGTACTATTTTTTTATTACTGTACTAGGTTTTACCCCGCGACGGAGTGCACGGATAGACGGCTTCTGGAGGGCAACAGGTCCGCATCTCATGGCTTTGAGAGGCAGAGGGGCTCCACTCTAAAATTGGCAGACTATTCGCCGCACTCGTAGGGGGTACAGGTTGACCCAAGGAGGGGTGCTCAAGCTACCGGATTCCGTGAAGTGCCGGGTGTTCCATTCACTATGCTGTGGAGGACTACCTCGCTTCAGGTTTTGGCGGGTAACTTGCCGCACCCGTAGGGGTCTAGGTTTCATTGCACAGGCTATCCACACGACAGGGGAACGTCGGGTTTCAGCAGCGGCTCTGTGAAACCCGGGGATCCCAGATAGCTGTATTGTTCTGTGATGCTTATTACTTTTCTATAATGTTGCATATTATCACGCCTGGAGCGATTATTGTATATTGGTTTATATACTATTAGATGTTGTATATGTTTTACACCCGCGCTAGTCCAGTCCCCGCTCTGTCGTTAGTTAAGTAACCTAACGGGTGATGACGGGACCCAGTGACGAATGCGGATGGCATATACGTACATTTTATTTTCGTTCTTTTCTAGTGTGATTGATTGATGGGACTGCGTTGATTCTGATCAATGCAAAAAGATAAACAAACCTGTTTACAGTTGTTGGAACAATTTAAAAAGTGTTATTGCAAAGACGTTTCCTTTTGTTTTGCATAGCGGTATTCAGTGGAATATCCTGCACCTCATTCGACGGGGCAAGGGCCGATATCCCTTCACCGGGACTGACCCCTTGGGCAGAAGTTTGCGTCAGGGTAATAACTTCACTATAGTCGATTACAAGTTGCTTTGCATAGCGGTATTCAGTGGAATATCCTGCACCTCATTCCACGAGGAAAGAGCCGAGATCCCTTCATCGGGAATGACCTCTTTAGCAAAAGGTTTTCGCCACTATATTTTAAAAAAGCTATCAGGTTCCTTCAGCGATATCAAGTTCACTACGTTAAAGGTTTTTCGCCAAAAACCAGCCGTAGCCCTTCGTCACTTCTTTTGAGTATTCAGTAGTATTCAAGCTATGTATTTTAGCCAAAGTTAAGGCATAGTGTTTGGTAGCTGCTGGGTATTCAATTGTTGCATAGATAGATGAGTTAGTTTGGGACAGTCGTTCTGCCGATTGGACAAAGTCAGGGGCATGTGCGGGTGGGTTCAAATTGACAAGATAGTGATGGGTAGAACTTGGCATGTGACTTATGACATTTTGACCAAAGCCAAGGTTATAAGAGCATGGGGCAAAAATCAGATCGGGAGTTTCTAAAGAAACTGAAACTTGCCAAGTATGCGCATACCTTCTGGAGTATGAGTAACGTGGATGCATTCCATCACGTTATCATGCGATGAGAGTTGGATCCCGATTCCCACTGATGAGTTGGTTTACTCTTCGGGTGATCCCGATTGATTCTTCTTTCAGGTTTGGAGGAGAATTTGACAGGACAGTGGGAGGTTTCCGGATTAGATAAAGTTATGACCATTCTGATCTAGGTTAGAGTGCACGCAGAGTGTTTCTTTTCTCTCTCTCTCTTTGGCAACGACCTTTGACCGACCCTAGACTATGACTCAGTGACCAAGTTGACCAAACATTCTTAAAATACTGGCTTTTGGATTGTCTATGTTGCATAAGTCATTGCCACTCCTTCTTTTACCCTTTGCATTTCTCAGAACACCCGTATTACTACGGATATCCACTTCCATTGGATAGATCCATCGTATGGTTATATACGAACTCGAAGGGACTTCTTCGAGGATGGATCCAGGTTCAGGAGAAATAGAATTGGTTTATTTAGTTGTCTTTTATTATCACCTTCTCTCAGGTTGCGAGGGTTCCTTGGTTTAGGAGAGTACACCTATTACGCTTATTGGATAGTCTTATTCCAAACCATAGGCAGGTGCCGAAAGGTAGGGAATGAAGAAAACCAATTAGCCTAAGTAGGGTGTGCAGAAGGCAATAACTAAAGACAAAATAAAGGGATTAGAAAGAGGGCAAAGTAAATTGCGACCGATATCATTCACGACCAAAACCGCGTACTTCATCGCCACACCTATTTCACTTTTAAAGGAATAAGGTATTATTCAGTTGTCTTTTATCATCACCTTCTCTCAAGATACGAGTACTCCTTGGTTTAGGAGGGTACACCTATTATGCTTACTGGATAGTCTTCTTCCAAACCATAGGCTGGTGCCGAACGGTAGGGAAGGAAGAAAACCATTTAGCCTAACGATGGTGTACAGAAGGTAACGACTAAAGACAAATAAAGGGATTTGGAGAGATGGCAATAAAATATACGGTTGAAGTCATGAATTGGATTATGGAAGAGGCATTGCTATGAATACCAGGATACCCCTACGAAACATTTTCATGTTTCAGTGCATTGTTAAAGAAAACCTGTTTTCCCGATTAGACACTTACTCCAAGGGTATGTATTTACCAGGTTTCATTCTCATATCTGTATGGTTTTACAGATGATGAGTGGGAGTAAGTTATTGGGAATTAGGTGATTATCCTCATTATATCGGAATTCGTTGTAATTGGTAATATTTGAGGAAATCGCCAGGGTGAAGTTTTCAACCTACGACGCACAGGTTTTGAATTGTTTAACTAAGCGGACTTATACAGAGTATTGTATGTTGTCCAAGTGTCCATCAGGACAAAGGGGTAGGTCCTCGTACTATGTTCTGTTTACTTATAACTTCTCCAGTATTTAGACAAGTGTTTCGTAGAAATACAAGGTCTAAGTTTTGAGAAGTTGTGGGTATAAGAATAAAGTAGAGAACCAGGTATCACAAGTATCGGGATTCTTCAAAGAGATCGAAGATGTAGATTCTTGTGATTGGTATTCAAATGATAGTGATGATTTTGAGAAACGTGTTTCTCTTTCAGGTTACTCATAATTGGATGGATTCCTAAGTTGAGTAATGCTGATTAGCCTCTTTCCATTAAGTTGATATGCACTGGAGACAGCTGCATGATTTGAATCAGGTTCCAATTAAATAAGTTGCAAAGTTTCTATATTGGATATAGAGTAGTTCGTACCTTAAAAGATGTTAAGGTACGGGGAGTTGTCCAGCTTATACTTAAAACCAGACTCTGGATAACTCAGGGCACGTTTCTGTAATGGCTGTTTGTGGGTTGACCCTGGCTATGACGAGGGTTGATATTCTACCATTTGGAAGATCAATAGTGATATTGTTCTTGACTCGCCACAGTTTTAGTAAAATGGATCTTTTTCAGAAAACAGTAGTGGGAGTATGGTAGAACTGGAAGTGATTCCAGAACCGCAAACGATTACGGAAAATTTAATAGGACCTATATATTCAATCAGGTTTGACATTCCAATAGCCACTCCGCAGATATGGTGGGTAACCTCAGACACCCGAGAGGTACTTCGGTAGGCTCAAGGACGGTGACAGGGAGGTTCTTATCTACCCAGACTTGACACTACTGTTGTTCCAGGTTATGAGACCCGGTAGGAGGGTTGTCGTATTCAGTGGGAGCAGCGGAAGCATGGTGGGCAAGTAGCTTATGTCTATTTATAGACTAGAGCAGTTATAGCGGAGATAGATCATCTAGTTTTGATATGACAGTCATGGGTTTGACTTCAATCAGAATAGGGGATGGATCTGTTAAGAAGGTAGTAGGGTGTGATGTCATGGTATTTGGATGACATACACAAAGTAGGAAGTAAAATTCCTATACTACGATCGGTTGTACTGTGGTCGTCACACAGTTGTTTCTCCAGACAGGATATGGATATAATATTTGACATTCTGGTTTCTAGATCTATGGTTTTAGATCTGGATTTGGGTAGTTTCCCAATGTGAGTACTTTGACAGATATTCTAATGGTTTTTAGAATAGTTGACTCCTAGCATGGTGGTGTACCTGCAGGTGATGGAGTCACCTTCTCTAAAGGTGTCGTATAGACTAAAGGGGAGAGGGAAGTGCATGATTGGCAGATCACTTGCTTAGGCAATTGAGTCAATCATGAGATGTCAAGTACCACACCAGATGTTGTTTTTGCACTAGATGCGATAAGTTTGTATTAATCCAATCCTGGAGAGACATAAGGAAGCAGTTTTAGAACATAAGTGGATGTTCTACGGATTTGATGACGGCAGCCTCCTTCGGGAGATGATTATCATTCCAGGCTTCAAAGGTGACATGGATGACAGAGTGATTGTCAGAGTTATAGTTTTCCCTCTGACGAAGAGGGACAGTATTATGGACAGTTGGTCCAAGAAGATACTGTGGGTGGCATGGTGCCGGATACTGATTAGGTTCAGTGATCGATACAGTCTAAGAAGTTTGGATTTGGAGTTCATTTATGAACTAGGTCCCATCAGATTTCCAGACATATTCTAAGACAGGTATTACTCGATTCGGGAGATGGCTTTCTCCGCGAACTTGAGATTTAGAGAGACATAGAAAGAAACATCTAGGCGGATCCACTCACTGAGGCTATTTCTCGAACACAATAGTTTTACAAACGGGCTTTGTGAAACTGATTAGTAGAGGAGTTGGATGTTCGGTTTCACACGGGCTGTGAGTAGTCGACATCGCAATAATTAGCCTTGAGTGCAAGTGGGAGATTGTTGGAGATAGTGCCCTCATAGTCAATTATTGGATCGCAGGTACGTGATTGCAATGATTGCGGAGGACCTATACCGGTAGGACAGTCTTACTCGAGATGATAGTATGCTATCTGGTTTGCCTTTATCAGTCATGTACATGTTCAGGTGACTGATTGCATGTTACACTTTGATAGAGCCCTTAGGATCTTTCTTTACTACCAACAGTATGATGGCGATCATATACGTGAGAGTTGGGTAGTTTATATGCATATCCTTAATTGTGGTCCCTAGTCGTGGGAGTTTCGAGACAGGGCATCGATACTCCGGAGTAGACTAGTGTATACAGTCGAGACCCCGACGAGGGGCGGTGGCCGGTCTCACAAGCCACTGGTGTCAGTTGGATCACCTAAGATGTATACAGGTGCTCATTGGGTTATGAGTACATCGGACAGGACTCGCCGGGAATCTGCTAGTTAGTACTATACCTATCGTCAGATATTATTTCCCTGGTGACATGTGTACAGGTTAGTTCATCGACCTGAGGTCGTCATTTGTCTCGTGTGAGTTCCCACTGTGCTTTGATTTCTACCCTACCACGGCTCAAAGGAGTCGTGCAAACAGGTAGCTTTTGGGTACAGTCCCGAGCCATATGGAGGCACGTGAGCGGATCGGCAGGGGATTCGTCTCTCCCGGTATTAGGGGCGAGGTCGTGCTGTGTCTAGGAGAGCCATTACACAAAGTCCATGGCCATGGCAGGAGATTTACTGGTAGGTACTCCAGTAGTATCTCAGGGTGTTATTGGGCTACACTCCGACACGACTTATACTGCTATTGGGGGTCTGACGTTTCTAGCCGCCTAGGCGGATATGCGATACTCATTGACGAACGGACCGGAATGTATATACATTGTCACTGTTAGGCTCAGTAGGGTTTCCGGATGAGTTCGCTCATCGGTCTCCCTTGAGTTCGCTCATCGGCTTCCCTTGAGGTCAGTCCATGGGCAGCCGTTACGCATAGCTAGTGCCGCTGACGGTTTGTGGTTAAACCCACTGCCAGGGTACTGACGAGTCATTAGAGTCCCCCACAGACAGTTTCCCAAGTTCGGGCGAAACGTTATAGAGGCCGTATGGTTTTATGGCAGGGTTCGGAAAATGCACGTGCGTTTACGCACGTGTTATTTTTCGGGCAGATGATACTGGTCGGCTTTGGTTTAAGCCGGATCCGAGTATTGTATTGAGTAGATATAATATCTTTGTCTCAGTTGCATTTGTATTCGGTCGTAATACAAATGCGGGTATATTTATACAGTTTCGGGGTTATCCTGAAATTCGTTTCAGGATCACTTTTGGAAGTTGCCAGTTTCCAGTTTTCTATCAGCCGTCTTTTAACATTCGGTTAAAGACGGATTTATCTTTTCTTCAGTTGAGGTGAGTCAGTGTTCTAGAAGCATCTAGAAGAGGTGACTAGGATTAATTGGTGTTGAGTTTTCATTGGATGCATTTAATGGTTCATTAATGCATGATGACTAGGTTTATGACTCATGCTTTAACATTAAAGCATTTTGTTTTGGTTAAGATCTTTTCTTCATGATATGCTTCATGTTATGGTCACCACTTGCTCCTACCATCACCTCCCTCTTGCATAAATTGTGGCCATAGACGAACGGACCGGACTGTACGGATATTGTCACCGACAGGCTCAGTAGGGAGTCAGGCTGAGTTCGCTCACAGACGTCCCTTTTGGTCAATACCTGGTAGCCCGTTATGTATTGGCTTATACCTCTAACGTGCTAGTGGTTAAATCCACAACCAAGGTGTTGACGAGTCTTTAGAGTCCCCCACATTCTGTTACTCAGCTTTCGGGCGAAAGGTTGTAGAGGCGTATGGAGATATGGCAGGGTCCGATCAGATACGTGCGGTATTGCACGGATCTGGATCGGACAGTTTGTACTATAGGCCGTATGGTTATATGGCAGGGTTCGATCAGATACGTGCGGCATTGCACGGATCAGGATCGAACAGAGTTTACTAGCCGGTTTTGGTATAAGCCGGATCCTAGTATAGTACAGTGTAGATTTTGTCTCATTGCATTTGTATTTCGGTCGGAATACAAATGCGGGTGTGTATGCACAGTATCGGGGTTTTCCTGTAATTTATTACGGGACCAGTTTTCTGGAGTTGCCAGTTTGCTTTTCGTTTCGGCCGATTTCCTTTGTATCGTTCATTGGCCGAAGTTTGGTGGAGGAGGGCTTATTTGCATTGTTGCAAATAAGTATTTGTGGAGGGGGTCTTTGCTTATTGGTTGGATCATGATGGTTGCTCCATTGACCTTGACTTCTTCATGATGGCTTGACCATTTGGAGTCATCATGGTTGCTTTGGAGTGTTTGTTTTTGTTTGTGATGATATTGTTTTGATCATCACTCATTATTCTTCCTTGCATGATAGCTCACCCACTCCCTTGTCTTTCATTTGACTTCACTCCATTCCCACCTACCACCAAGAGAGGATGGCCGGCCACTAGTAAGGGAGTGGGGTTTTTCTTTTGGGGTGTGAGAAAAATGTCACTCTCATTCTTTGCATGATACATTTTTCCTCACCTCTCTCCAAGTCATTTTTCCACCACCACAAAAGGCAATCTCCATGAACCCCAAATGAGATTTCTTCACTACACATTCTACAGCGAATCTTGGGCACGTCGACTAGCCAGCTTCGTGCCCGAGTTGCCTCGGCATTGAGGTGGGAGCCCGTAAAAGAAGTAGGCGATGTGGTGCACTTCCGGCGACGTTGTGAAGACCGGAGCTTCCGCAGGAGATCGGGACGATGACGAGAAGACCGGAGGACTTGGATCATCGGTATATCTCTATTCCCTTTCTTGTAGATAGCTAGGACTAATTAATGGTTCGATCCGGGTATTAGTGCGCGGCGGTTTGCCAGTTCAAGTAAAATTTAAGTTTATCACCGCTTCCGCATTTGGCCGTCGGATTGACGGCCGGGGCGCCGCCGTGCACTTACAGTGGTATCAGAGCCTCGCCATTAACTTAGTCTAGCTTGGTTTAATGTGTTTTGCATTTCCGATCGACCAAAATTCCAAAATCTACATTTTTGCTAGCGACAGTTTTCTGTTGAAATTTTTTGGTCTCGAAAATTTTTTCAGGTTGTATAAAAGTACTGTGCTGGAAGACCTAAGACTACTGTAGAAATTCGAGACACTGATCTCTTCAGGGGAGCGCGGAACCGCGGCAAAACCCTACTTGTTGCCGCGGTTCCGCCGCAGTATTGATGGATCAGTGTGTACAATTTTTCCAGTAGGCTTTATGGGTGAAAATTGGGGTTTTGGAATATTAATATTGGGCCCAGAATTTCCTGATCTGCTACAGTAATACTTAGGGGCCCACTTGTTAAAATTTGATCGATCGGATATTTTAAACACATTATTTCACAGTATTTACATTATATCTGCGACCGTGAATGTCACTTGATCGGTAAATCCGGTCTAACTGCTATAGCCCGGTTAGACGGATTTGCGAACGTGACTTTCACGTTGATGTTCTGTTTTTGCTGTGATGTTGCGGATCGGTCGTGGGGGATAGCCTGGATGCAATGCTAGTACAGTTGTGGTTGTATTATGTACATTTGATATTGCGGGGCGAGCGTCCGACATGTTGACTGCCGTCACTGCCTGATTGTATTAATTTTTTTGGGGCACGGCCAGGTTGCGGTCGATGTACCCGTTGTATGTATATTTTACTTTCTGTACTAGGATTACCCCGCGGAGGGGTGCACGGATAGCCGGATTCTAGAGGGCAACAAGCCCGCATCTCATGGCATTGAGACGGAGGGGGCTTCACTCTAGGATTGGCGGGATATTCGCCGCACTCGTAGGGGGTACAGGTTGACCCAGGAGGGGTGCCCAAGTTACCGGATTCCGTGAAGTGCTGGGTGGTCCATTCACGTTGCTGAAGGGGGCTGCCTCGCTTCAGGTTTTGGAAGGTGACTTGCCGCGCCCGTAGGGGTCTAGGATTTCATTGCACAGGCTATCCACACGACCAGGGGAACGTCGGGTTTCAGCGGCTCTGTGAAACCCGGGGATCCCAGATATCTGTATTGTTTCTGTGATGCTGTACATTTCTGTGATGTTGCATTTTATCACGCCTTGAGCGAATATAATATATTGGTATATATATTAGTAGATGTTGTATATGTTTTGCATTCGCGCTAGTCCAGTCCCCGCTCTGTCGTTAGTTAGCTAACCTAACGGGTAATGACGGTACCCAGTGGCGAATGCGGATGGCATATACGTACATCAGTATATTTTCGTTCTTTTTGGTGTGATCAATTGATGGGACTGCGTTGATTCGGATCAATGCAAGTTAAAAACAAACCTAATCTGATGTTGTTGGAACACTTTTCAAAAAGATGTTATTGCAAGGACGTTCACTTTTGTTTTGCACCGTGGTATTCAGTTGGAATATCTTGCTCCTCAGTCGACGAGGCAAGGGCCGAGATCCCTTCACCGGGAGTGACCCCTTGGACAGAAGTTTGCGTCAGGGCATTAACTTCACTATAGCCGATTACTTTTGCTTTGCACCGTGGTATTCAGTTAGAATATCCTGCACCCCATTCTACGGGGAAAGAGCCGAGATCCCTTCACCGGGAGTGACCTCTTTAGCAAAGGTTTTCGTCACTATATTTTTAAAAGCTATCAGTTCCTTCAACGATATCAAGTTCTTTACGTTAAAGGTTTTCGCCAGAAACCATTCGTAGCCCTCCGTCATTTCAGAAGAGTAGCACGTAGTATTCATGCTATGTTTGTTGACCTTCGTCAAGGCATAGTGTATGGTAGCTGCTTGTTACCTTTCTGCTGCATAGATAGATGCGTTGGTTTGGGACAGTCGTATAGCCTTGTTGACCTTCGTCAAGGGCTTGTACGGGTGGATTCAAATTAACCTGGACAATGACAGGTGGAACTTGACATGTGACTTATGATTTGTTGACCTTCGCCAAGGTCATAAGAGCATGGGGCAGAAATCACATCGGGAGTTTCAAAAGAACTGAAACTTGCCAGATATGCGCATACCATCTGGAGTATGATGATGTGAGCGGATTCCGTCACGTTATCATGCGATGATAGTTGGATCCCGATTCCCACTGATGAGTTAGTTTACTCCTCGGGTGTTCCCGACTAATTCTTCTTTTAGGTTTGGAGGAGAATTTGAGGTACAGTGGGAGGTTTCTAGATTAGATAAATTGGTAACCATTCTGATCTAGGTTAGAGTGCACGCTGAGTGTTTCTTTTCTCTCTCTCTTTGGCAGCGACCATTGACCTGACCCTAAGACTATAACTCAGTGACCAAGTTGACCGAACCTTCTTAAACACCGGCTTTTGGATTGTCAGAGTTGCAAACCTCATTGCCACTCCTACTTTTACCCTTTTCTCCAGGACACCCCGTTTTACCACGAACGTCCACTTCCATTGGACAAAACCATCGTATGGTTAGATACGAACTCGAAAGAATTTATTCGAGGATGGTTTCCGGTTCTGGAGAAAACGGATAGGATTATTCAGTTGTCTTTTCCTTTTACCTTCTCTCAGGTTGCGAGTACTCCTTGGTTTAGGAGATAGTACACCTATTACGCAAATTGGATAGTCTTCTTCCAAACCTTAGGCTGGTGCCGACCGGTAGGGAATGAAGAAAACCAATTAGCCTAACGATGGTGTACAGAAGGTATTAAGTTCAGACAAAGCAAGGGATTAGTAAGAGGGCAAAGTAAATTGCAACTGATATTCACGACCAAACCAGGTATTTCGTTACCACTCCCACGTCACCTTTGTATTTCTCCAGGACACTCCGTATCACTACGAAGATCCACAGTTTATTGGATACTCCATCGTATGGTTATATACGAACTCGAAGGGAACTTGTTCCAGTTCGGGGATGGATTCTGGTTCAGGAGAAATAGGAATAAGGTTTATTCGGTTGTCTTTTATCTTCACCCTCTCTCATTGCGAGTGTTCCTAGGATTGGGACAGTACACCCATTATGCTTATTGGATAGTCTTCTTCCAAACCATAGGCTGGTGCCGAACGGTAGGGAAGGAAGAAAACCATTTGGCCTAAAGGGGTGTGCAGAAGGTAAAGACTAAAGACATATGAAGGGATTTGGAGAGGTGGCAAAGAACTATACGGTTACAGTTGTGAATATGGAAGAGGCATTACTAGGAATACCAGGATACCCCATCGAAACATTTCAATGTTTCAGTCTCACTGTGTACTGTTAAAAGAAAACTGATTTCCCGATTAAATACTTACTCCAGGGTATGTATTTACCAGGTTTGATTCTCACATCTGTATGGTTTTACAGATGATGAGTGGGAGTAAGTTATTGGGAATTGGGTGATCATCCTCATTATATCGGGATTCGTTGTAATCAGTGATATTTGAGGAAGTCACCTGGGTAGTTTGCCGGTCGGCAAATATTTGGTTTTGAATATCCGCTGTTATGCACCGATTTCAAACCGATATATCTGTACGTCTATTTTCATAGAGTGAGATATACCTTTTTGAAATTATGTCTGTGACATTTACCTATATCAGTGGATGGTTAGGTAAGGAGCATTAAACAGCGGTGTAATTCTTCTTAACCATAAGTACAGTTTTTAACCTACGACACACAGTGAATGAGTTATCAGACTCAAGGGACTTATACAGAGTATTGTATGTTGTCCAGGGTCCATCAGGACAAAGGGATTGGTCCTCGTACTATATTCGGTTTACTTATGACTTCTCTAGTTTTTTGACAGGTGTTTCGTGGAAACACAGCGTCCGAATTTTGAGAAGTTATAGGTATTTGAATAGAGTAGAGAACCAGGTGTAGCAAGTATCGGGATTCTTCAAAGCGATCGAAGATGTAGACACTTGTGTATGGTATTCAGTTGATAGTAGTGATTAAGAGAACTTGCTTCTCTTTCAGGTTACTCGTAATTGGAAGTACTACTAAGTTGAGTAACGCTGATCGGCCTCTTTCCATTAAGTTGACATGCACTAGAGACAGCTGCATGATTTGAATCTGGTTCAGCTAAATCAGTGCCTCTGGTTCTATATTGGATATAGAACAGTTCATATCTTAACGATGTTAAGGTATGGGGAGTTGTCCGGTTTATGATTAAAACCAGACACTGGACAACTCAAGGCACGTTTCTGTAATGGCTGTTTGTGGGTTGACCCAGGCTATGACGAGGGTTGACTTTCTACCATCTGGAAGATCAATAGTGATATTGTTCTTGACTCGCCACAGTTTTATTTAAAAATGGATTTTTTCAGAAAATAGTAGTGGGAGTATGGTAGAACTGGAAGTGATTACAGAACCACAAACGATTACTGAAGATTTGATAAGGAACCTAAAGATTCAATCTGGATTGACATTCCATTGGCCACTCTGCAGATAAGGTGGGTAACTTCAGGCACCCGAGAGGTACTCCGGTAGGCTCAAGGACGATGACAGGGAGTTTCTTGTTTACCCACACTTGCCATTGCTGTTGTTCCAGGTTGCGAGACTCGGCGGGAGGATGAGTATAGCGTCGTTCTAAACTAGTTTTAGAAGTGTACGTTTATATGACTCTTCCAGAGGGTTGTCGTAGTCAGTGGGAGCAGCGGAAGCATTGGTGGACAGGTGGCTTATGTCTATTTATAGACTAAAGCAGATATAGCGGAGATAGATCATCTATTTCTGATGTGACAGTCATAAGTTTGACTTCATCAGAATAGGGGATGGATATGTTGAGAAGGTAGTAGGGTGTGATATCCTGGTATTTGGATGACATACACAAAGTAGGAAAGGAAACTCCTATACTACGATCGGTTATACTTTGGTCGTCACACAGTGTTTTCTCCACAAAGGAAATGGATTTTATATTAGACATTCTGGTTACTAGATCTATGGTTTTAGATCTAGATTTGGGTGGTTTCCCAATCTGGGTACTTAGACAGCATTCTAAGGGTATTTGGAATGGACGACTCCATGCACGGTAGTGTACCTGCAGAAGATGGAGTCACCCTCTCTAAAGGTGTCTTATAGACTAAAGCGGAGAGGGATGCGCATGATTGACAGATCACTTGCTCAGGCAATTGAGTCAATCGTGAGATGTCAAGTACCACACCAGATGTTGTTCTTGCACTAGATGCAATAAGTTGACATTGATCCAATCCTGGAGAAACAGTCGGAAGCAGTTTTAGAACATAAGTGGATGTTCTAGGGATATGATGACGACAGCCTCATTCCGGAGACAGTTATCATTCCAGGCTTCCAAGGTGACCTGGACAACAAGGAGGTTGTCAGAGTTATAGTTTTTCCTTCTGATGAGGGGCAGTATTTTGGACAGGTGGTCCAAGGCAATACTGAGGGAGGCATGGAGCAGGATACTGATTAAGTTCAGTTGACGATACAGTCTAAGAAGTTTGGATTTGGAGTTCATTTATGATTTGGAGTTCATTTATGAGCTAGGTCCCATCAGACATCCAGACATTCTAAGACAGGTATTACTCATTTCGGGAGATGGCTTTCTCCGCGAACTTGAGATATAGAGAGACATAGAAAGAAACAACTAGGCGGATCCACTCACTGAGGCTATTTCTCGAACGCAATAGTTTCGCAAACGAGCTTTGTGAGACTGACTAGTAGAGGAGTTGGGTGTTCGGTATCACACGGGCTGTGAGTATGCGACATCGCAATAATTAGCCTTGAGTACAAGTGGGAGATTGTTGGAGATAGTGCCCTCAGAGTCAATTATTAGGTCATAGGTACGTGATTGCAATGATTGATGGAGGACCTATCCCGGTAAGACAGTCTTACTCGAGATGATAGTATGCTATATGGTTTACCTTTATCATCGTGTACTGCTTTAAGTGACCTGACAAGTCGCTATTACACGTTGGTAGAGCCCCTAGGATTCTTGCTTGACCACCAGCAGTATGAGGGCGATCATATAAGTGGGAGCTGGGGGTCTATAAGCATATCCTTAAAAGGTCCCTAGTCGTGCGAGTTTCGAGACAGGGCATCGATACTCCAGAGTAGACTAGTGTATACAGTCGAGACCCCGACGAGGGGCGGTGGCCGGTCTCACAAGCCATTGGTGTCAGTTGGATCACCTAAGATGTATACAGGTGCTCATTGGGTTATGAGTACACCGGACAGGACTCGCCGGGAACATGCTAGTTGGTCATATACCAGACGTCAGATGGCAGTTCCTAGGTGACATGTGTACAGGTTAGTTCATCGACCTGGGGATCGTCATTTGTCTTGTGTGAGTTCCCACTGTACTTTGATTACTACCCTACCACGGCTCAAAGGAGTCGTGCAAACAGGTTTTAGTTGGGTACAGTCCCGAGCCACATGGAGGCAGTGAGCGTATCTTCAGGGGTTCGTCTCTCCCGGTATTGGGGGTAAGGTCGCGCTGTGTCTAGGAGAGCCATTACACGAAGCCCTCGGCCGAGGCAAGGAGATTTACTGGTAGGTATTCCAGTAGTATCTCAGGGTGTTCTGGGCTACACTCCGACACGACTTGTACCGCTTTTGGGGGTCTGACTTTTACCAACCTCCTAGGCCCGCCATGCGATACTCATAGAAGAACGGACCGGACTGTACGGATATTGTCACTGACAGGCTCAGTAGGGAGTCAGGCTGAGTTCGCTCACAGACGTCCCTTTTGGTCAATACCTGGTAGCCCGTTATGTATTGGCTTATACCTCTAACGTGCTAGTGGTTAAATCCACAACCAAGGTGTTGACGAGTCTTTAGAGTCCCCCACATTCTGTTACTCAGCTTTCGGGCGAAAGGTTGTAGAGGCCGTATGGAGATATGGCAGGGTCCGATCAGATACGTGCGGTATTGCACGGATCTGGATCGGACAGTTTGTACTATAGGCCGTATGGTTATATAGCAGGGTTCGATCAGATACGTGCGGCATTGCACGGATCAGGATCGAACAGAGTTTACTAGCCGGTTTTGGTATAAGCCGGATCCTAGTATAGTACAGTGTAGATTTTGTCTCATTGCATTTGTATTTCGGTCGGAATACAAATGCGGGTGTGTATGCACAGTATCGGGGTTTTCCTGTAATTTATTACGGGACCAGTTTTCTGGAGTTGCCAGTTTGCTTTTCGTTTCGGCCGATTTCCTTTGTATCGTTCATTGGCCGAAGTTTGGTGGAGGAGGGCTTATTTGCATTGTTGCAAATAAGTATTTGTGGAGGGGGTCTTTGCTTATTGGTTGGATCATGATGGTTGCTCCATTGACCTTGACTTCTTCATGATGGCTTGACCATTTGGAGTCATCATGGTTGCTTTGGAGTGTTTGTTTTTGTTTGTGATGATATTGTTTTGATCATCACTCATTATTCTTCCTTGCATGATAGCTCACCCACTCCCTTGTCTTTCATTTGACTTCACTCCATTCCCACCTACCACCAAGAGAGGATGGCCGGCCACTAGTAAGGGAGTGGGGTTTTTCTTTTGGGGTGTGAGAAAAATGTCACTCTTATTCTTTGCATGATACATTTTTCCTCACCTCTCTCCAAGTCATTTTTCCACCACCACAAAAGGCAATCTCCATGAACCCCAAATGAGACTTCTTCACTACACATTCTACAGCGAATCTTGGGCACGTCGACTAGCCAGCTTCGTGCCCGAGTTGCCTCGGCATTGAGGTGGGAGCCCGTAAAAGAAGTAGGCGATGTGGTGCACTTCCGGCGACGTTGTGAAGACCGGAGCTTCCGCAGGAGATCGGGACGATGACGAGAAGACCGGAGGACTTGGATCGTCGGTATATCTCTATTTCCTTTCTTGTAGATAGCTAGGACTAATTAATGGTTCGATCCGGGTATTAGTGCGCGGCGGTTTGCCAGTTCAAGTAAAATTTAAGTTTATCACCGCTTCCGCATTTGGCCGTCGGATTGACGGCCGGGGCGCCGCCGTGCACTTACAGGCCCCCCCTTGAGTGAGAGAGAGAGAGATTAATTTCATTCTTGAGAGAAAAGACTATGGTTTAGGGTGCATGGAAATTTCATTGCCCATTTCATTTCCATCACCCGATAAAATGGCAACTTCATTAACCGATAGTCCACGGACTTGGACGAAGTGAGACAAAGTCATCTACTCATTCTCTACATCATTCTTGGTCGTCTCTTTTAGCAAACTTGACGACCGAGTTGCCTCAAGTCAGAGGCGGGAGCCCGTTTAAAGAATCAGTGATGTGGTGCCACCTGGACGAGCAGATCGGAGATCGAAGAGATCTGAGCAGCCGCAACGGAGCGTGGGATGATGGTTGAAGAACGAAGGACTCGGATCGTTCGGTATAACCTTTCTACACTCTTTACAGTTTGTTAGTTTAGCAATAATGGAAGATCCGGGTTAAAGTATACGATAGCGCCAGTTAAAAAGTTTTTGTTCCGCATTTGGCGTCTGTAGACGGCCGGGGCGCTACCGTACACTTACAGGTTAGACAGGATTCAACTCTCCCGGTATTGGGAGTTGATATCGCGCTGTGTCTAGGAGAGCCATTACATATAGTCGTCCCTGGCCAGGGCAAGCGAGATTTCCTGTTAGTGTTACCAGTAGTTTCTCAGGGTGTTATGGGCTACACTCCGACACGACTTGTACCGCTATTAGTGGTCTGACGTTTGCCACCCCCTAGACCTGACATGCGATACTCTTAGACAAACATACCAGACTGTACGGAGATTATCACATTCAGGCTCAGTAGGAGTTCGGATGGGTTCACTTCATCAGTCTTCTTATCGGCATCTACCTGGGGACCGTTACGTACAGCTAGTACCGCTTGCGGCCTGTGGTTAAACCTACTGCCAGCATAGTTTCGAGCCTTTAGAGTCCCACACAGAGGGTTACTCTCCTTTGGGCAAAACAGAGTAGAGGTCGCATGATTTTGCGACGGGGTTCGTTCACATACGCGCACTTGTGCACGTTTGGTGTCCGGGCAGTTATTACTAGCGGGCTTTTGATTACGCCAGATCCTAGTATTTGTTTTGGGATTGGTTTTGTCTCATGGTATTCGGGTTTCTCGAAACACGGATGCTGGTGTGTATGCACAGTTGACAAAGGCAGAGGATTCTCATTAGTGTTATTGACCGTTGACTTTTTCCAAACCCTAATGAGAATAAGAGATATGATTAATGATATTAATTAAGAATTATTGTGCTATGGTTAGGTTGACCATCTGACTATGGTTGACAGTTTGACTTCGGTTGACCATTTGACTATGGTTGACATTTTGACTTTTGTTGACCATTTGACCCATATTGACCTTTTGACCATCATCATTTCATTTGCAAGATGCTTCTTGATTCTTGCAAATTGCATTTATTATGAATTGATAATGGTCATTCCTAACTAACCATCACACTTTCCTTAATTATTATTATTATTATTATTATTCTCATATAAGAGCACCTCTCATTCTATCATACTCTTTCTCTCTCTTGAAAAAGCTCTCCCTCTTCCTCTCTCGAAGCTTAAGTGTTCCATGTGTTGGAAATCATAAGCTTATGAGACTAAACCATCAAAGCATCACTCTACTCTTTCTATGGTTCTTTGTCTAGCAAACCAAGCACTCTAGTTACCTCTTGGTTGAGGTAGGAGCTCAAGTTCGAGGCCCTCGGGTGGATCTATCTTCGGCAAAGAGAAGACGACGATGAGGAGCCGTGCAAGCCACTACAAGGAGCAAGCAAGAAGGTGAACCACAACAAGAAGGGAAGGAGTTCAAGATCTAGGTATAACTATTCTACATAGTAGCTAGAACTTGTAGTTTATGTGTTAGTTTTTGTTTAGCAAAGATCCATCATGGATGGTCCATGTCACCTTGTGAGAAAATTTTGATTTTTACCTATTCCGCCTCCCTGAAAGAACCAGGGTGGGTAACGTGGACCTAACAATGAGTACACCGGACAGGACTCGCCGGGAACATGCTAGTTGGTATTATACTTAACGTCAGATAGCAGTTCCCTGGTGACATGTGTACAGGTTAGTTCATCGACCTGAGATCGTCATTTGTCTCGTGTGAGTTCCTACTGTACTTTGATTACTACCCTACCACGGCTCAAAGGAGTCGTGCAAACAGGTTTTAGTTGGGTACAGTCCCGAGCCACATGGAGGCAAGTGAGTGTATCGGCAGGGGTTTCGTCTCTCCCGGTATTGGGGGTGAGATCACGCTGTGTCTAGGAGAGCCATTACACGAATCCCTCGGCCGAGGCAGGAGATTTACTGGTAGGTATTCCAGTAGTATCTCAGGGTGTTCTGGCCTACACTCCGACACGACTTGTACCGCTTTTGGGGGTCTGACTTTTACCAGCCCCATAGGCCCGACATGCGATACTCATAGATGAACGGACCGGACTGTACGGATATTATCACTGACAGGCTCGGTAGGGTGTCAGGATGAGTTCGCTCATCGACCTCCTTTTTGGTCCGTACCTGGTAGCCCGTTACGTACAGCTAGTACCTTTGACATGCTAGTTGTTAAATCCACAGCCAAAGTATTGACGAGTCTTTAGAGTCCCCCACAGACAGTTTCTCAAGTTTCGGGCGAAACGTTGTAGAGGTCGTATGATATATCGCAGGGTTCGATCATATACGTGTGGTATTGCACGGATCATGATCGGACGGATCATACTAGTGGGCTTTGGTTTAAGCCGGATCCTAGTATTAGATTTATTGGATTACTTTAGTCTCATCGCATTCGCATTCAGTCGGAATGCGGATGCAGGTATGTTTAAGTCCACGTTACCTCTCCCGGTTCTTTCGGGCTTGCGGAAATGGTGAAAAACGATTTTTCATGGAAAGGGTAACATGGACTAGAAACCGGATCTTTGCTAAACAACACACAAGCGACTAACTACGAGCTTTACCTACTCGATTAGAGGGTTATACCTAGTCTTGAACTCCTTCTCTTCTTCTTCTTATGGTGGTCGGTTGGTTCTCTCCTCGTCCCCTTCTCTTGTCGAAGATGGATCCACCTGAGGGTCTCTACCTTGAGCTTCTTCCTCAAACTTGTGGTAACTAAAGTATTAGGCTTGCTAGACCTTCAACCTTAGGATGAGTAGAGAGTGGCTCTGGTGTTTTATCTCAAAGGAAATGGTTCTCAACTCATGAGAAGGATTTTCCTTGAGCTAGAGAAAGAGGAAGAGCAAAGGATGAGAGAGAAGATGCAAGTGAGAATGATATTATTTTACAACCATGCTTTCATATTTTAGAGAAATGATAATAATAATAATAATAATTAACAATTTGTGATGGTGAGTTGATGAATGACCATTATCATTTCATTCATTAAATGCTTTTGCAAAGAATAAGAAGCATCTTTGAAAACAAATGATGATGGTCAACAAGTCCACTTTGGTCAACCGGTCAACAAAAGTCAACAAGTCAACAAAAGTCAAGAATTCAACTCAACCATGGCACAATAATTGTTAACTAATATAATTAATCATATTTCCTATTCTCATTAGGGTTTGGAAAATGCCAACGGTCGATAACCCTAATGAGAACCCTCTGCCTCTGCCTTAGTCAACTGTGCATACACACCCACATCCGTGTTCGAAGGAATACGAATGCAACGAGATAAAACTAACCCCAAAACATATACTAGGATCTGGCTTAAACCAAAGCCCGCTAGTAATAACTGTCCGGACACCAAACGTGCACAAGTGTGCGGATGTGAGCGAACCCTGTCGCAAAACCATGCGACCTCTACTCTGTTTTACCCAAAGGCGAATAACCCTCTGTGTGGGACTCTAAAGACTCGACACTATGCTGGCAGTGGGTTTAACCATAGACCGCAAGCAGTACTAGTTGTACGTAACGGTCCCCAGGTAGATGCCGTTAAGAAGACTGATGAGGTGAACCCATCCGAACTCCTACTGAGCCTGTATGTGACAATCTCCGTACAGTCTAGTCTATTCGTCTGAGAGTATCGCATGGCGGGCCTAAGGGGGCGGTAAACGTCAGTCCCCTAATAGCGGTACAAGTCGTGTCGGAGTGTAGCCCAGAACACCCTGAGATAATACTGGAAACGCTACCAGTATATCTCGCTTGCCCTGGCCAGGGACATTGTGTAATGGCTCTCCTAGACATAGCGCGATATCAACCCCAAATACCGGGAGAGACGAATCCTGTCTAACCGTCTCTCCTCCAAGTGCTTCGGGACTGCACCCAACTACTACCTGTTTGCACGACTCCTTTGAGCCGTGGTAGGGTAGTAATCAAAGTACAGTGGGAACATACTCGAGGCAAAGTGACAGTGTCAAGTCAGCTGACTAAGCTTTTCTCATGTCACCTGGGAACTGATAACTGACGATAAGTATAATACCAACCAACAGTTCCCGACGAGTCCTGTCCAGTGTACTCGTAACCTAACGAGCACCCGCATACTATCTCAAGTATGACGTACTGACGGCTGTGGGATAGACCATCTCCCCTGGTGGGATGAGAAGCGTATACGCTAGTCTACTCCGGAGTATCGAAGCCCCGTCTCGATAATCCTACGACTAGGGACCTGTATAAGGATGTGCTTGTAGATTACCCAGCCCTCACTAGTGTAACTGCCATCACAACGCTGGTAATCAAGCAAAGATCCTAAGGGCTCCACTAATGTGTATAGGAGATACGCTAAAAGAAACACATGTACACATTAAAGTAGAAACAAACCAAGTAGCATACTACCATTTCGAGCAAGATTGTCTATACAACTGTGAATATCCTAAGCTTCCATCAAGTAATATAAAACTAGTATGATACAGTAATGGTCTCTAGGACATATACACTAACAATCTCCTACTTGCACTAAGGCCATGTACTGGCGTATCGAAGACCAATCATCTCGATCAGCCGCTCGAACTGAGTCTGGGGTAAGGCCTTCGTGAGTGGATCTGCAGTGTTATCTTTTGAAGCAACCCTCCGAACCTTGATCTCCTGGCGATCCCCGATCTCCCTGATCAGGTGATACCGCCTTAAGATGTGCCTGGACTTATGATGGGACCTGGCTTCCTTTGCTAAAGCTATAGCACCGTTGTTGTCACAATACAAAGGTATTGGATCAACAATGGATGGAACCACCTGAAGTTCTTTCAAGAACTTCCTCATCCAGACGGCTTCTTTTGCGGCATCAGCAGCAGCGATATATTCCTCTTCCATCGTCGAGTCAGCAACGGTTTCCTGTTTGGAACTCTTCCAACTCACCGCCCCTCCATTGAGGGTAAAGACATAACCCGACATGGACTTGGAATCATCCTTGTCACTCTGGAAGCCGAAGTCAGCAAATGCCTCGATCTGGAGGTCTTTTCCGCCATACACCAAGAACATCTCCTTAGTCCTTCTCAGGTACTCGAGAATGTTCTTTACCGCTATCCAGTGCTTCTCCCCAGGGTTTGACTGTTACCGGCTTACCACACTCAGTGCATAAGCTACATCTGATCTGGTACACAACATCGCATACACTATAGAGCCTACCACAGAAGCGTAGGGTATAATAGACATGCGATCCCTTTCCAAATCAGTCTTGGGAGACATCTCTTTAGAGAGGGTGATCCCGTGACAAGCCGGTAGATTACCGCGCTTGGAATCTTCCATACTGAATCTTTTCAGTATGGTGTCGATGTACCTGGACTGTGAAAGTCCTAATATTCTCTTGGATCTATCACGATGGATCCGGATCCCCAGAATGTAAGAGGCATCACCCAGGTCTTTCATGGAGAACCTGTGTGACAAGAACCCTTTGACAGATTGTAGCATAGGAATGTCATTTCCTATCAAGAGAATGTCATCCACGTATAAAATGAGGAATACGACAGTTCGTGCTACAAATTTACTATAGATGCATGGTTAATCTGGATTTTTGATAAAGCCAAAATCTTTGACCGTCTCATCAGAACAGATGTTACAACTCCGCGATGCTTGCTTTAGTCCATAAATGGACTTAAGCAACATGCACACCTTTCCGTTGCCCCCACTCTGAATGAAACCCTCTGGCTGGTCCATATAGACACACTCCTCTAAATTTCCATTTAGAAAAGCGATCTTTACGTCCATCTGCCAAATCTCATAATCGTGGAAGGCAGCAATGGCAACAAGGATCCGAATGGATTTAAGCATAGCCACTGGAGAAAAAGTTTCGCCATAGTCCAAACCAGGTCTTTGACAAAAACCCTTTGCAACAAGTCTAGCCTTATAGGTCTCAACCATTCCATCTACACCAATCTTCCTCTTGAAGATCCACTTGCATCCTACGGGTTTTACCCCATATGGAGCAACGTCCAAAGTCCATACTTTGTTGGTGTACATGGACTCCATTTTGGTCCGCATTGCATCCAGCCATTTTACCGAGTCAACGCTCTAAATGGCCTGCTGGAAGCTAGTCGGTTCATCATTATCAATGATGCAATCCTCTCTATCCCCGTCTATGAGAAAACCATAGTATCTCTCGGGAGGATGAGACTGCCTACTACTCCTGCGGAGCGGCGTAGGAATGTCCTGTTCTTTCGAACCCTCTAGTTCTACTAAGCTTTCAGTAATAGCTCGTGATTCTGGAATTTCTTCCAGCTCTATTGCGCTCCCACTTATTTGATTTTCCAAAAATTCAGTTTCCAAGAAGTGGGCATGACGAGAAACAAAAACCTTTTGTTCCTCTTCACAATAGAAGAAATATCCCTTGGAGTTCTTTGGATATCCCACAAACTTACACTGTACTGAGCGTGCCTCCAGTTTGTCCGCATGCTGCTTTTTGACAAAAGCTGGACATACCCAAGTCTTAATGTACTTAAGATAGGGTTTCTTCCCACACCACATCTGATATGGTGTGGTAGGCACCGTCTTAGTTGGAACTCGGTTCAAAAGGTATGCAGCTGATTCTAGCGCATATCCCCAGAATGATCGCGGCAACTCAGCGTTACTCATCATGGAACGTACCATATCCAATAGGGTTCGGTTCTATCTCTCCGATACACCGTTATGTTGCGGAGTGTATGGAGGAGTAAGCTGAGAGAGAATTCCATTCTCTTTTAAGTAATCCAGGAACTCGGCACTTAAGTATTCACCACCTCGATCAGATCTCAGTGTCTTGATACTTTTGCATGTTTGTTTTTCTACTTCATTCTTGTATTCCTGGAACTTTTCAAAGGCTTCAGATTTATGTTTCATTAAGAAGACATATCCGTACCTTGAAAAATCATCCGTAAAAGTAATGAAGTAAGAATAACCGCTTCGCGCATGTGTAGACATTGGACCGCACACGTCGCTGTGTACGAGCCCCAAGAGCTCGCTCGCTCTTACTCCGTGTCCAGTGAACGGAGTCTTTGTCATCTTTCCTTTGAGACAGGATTGACAAGTTGCATATGATTGATATTTGAACAGATGAAAATATCCTTCTGTATGTAACTTCGTCAACCTTCTCTCATTGATGTGACCCAGTCTACAATGCCATAAGAAAGCATGGTTGATTTCTGGAGACTTTCTTTTGTATATATTCTGGACATTGAAAATCTGTGGTTGGTTTAATACGTATATACCATTGCTTAATGTACCTGACCCAATCAGAACTTGATTAAGGTGAATGTTAATAACATTACTTACAAATGCAAATTCATAACCTTCTTTAGACATTAAAGATACAGATATGATATTACAAGTTGTATTGGGTACAAAATAACAATCACGCAAAACCAAAACATGTCCATCTGACATTCCCAAGTGATAGTCCCCCACGGACTCAGCATCCATGCTAGCTCCGTTTGCAACTCTGAGGGTCATATCACCTGCCTTCAAAACCCTACGCTTTCTCAGTGCCAGCAAAGAATTACAGATATGAGATCCTGATCCGGTATCCAATACCCAGGAAGTAGAGTTTATTGATAGACAGTTTTCAATAACATACACACCTAAAGCCGAAGCTGCAACTTGCTTCAGGTCCTGGTTTCTGGCCTTCCAAGCCCTGCAATCCTTTTTCCCGTGTCCACTCTTGTGACAGTAAAAGCACTCCTCCTTTCCCATAAGCTTTCCCGCTACCTTTGTTGCTTTTGCCTTTCCCTTCGTTTCCACTTTACTAACACCGCCCTTTGGTTTGGTGGGGGTTTTTCTTCTTCTTTCCCTTGGCTTTCGCCTTGGACTTAGAAGAGGATGGTCCTCCAACAAACAAAGTGGATGTTTCCCTACCTTTCTGTATGGTGCCCTCTGCACTCCTCAGCATGTTGAGGAGTTCCGAAAGTTCAACTTCTTTTTCTTGCAAGTTGAAGTTCAGGATAAACTGGGCGTAAATGGAAGGAAGGGACTGGAGAATCAAGTCAGTATAGAGCTCGTTCTCTAACGTGGTCCCAAGGTCCGCGAGCTCCTCAATGAAGCCAATCATCTTAAGCACGTGTTCCGCTACCGATGATCCGACGGCCAATCTCGCCGAAAACAGCTTTTTCGAGACTTCGTATCTGGCGATACGGGATTGCTCTCCATACAGTTCTTTTGTATGGAGAAATATGGATTCAAGGTCCATATTCTCGTGCCTCATCTGATGTTCATTGTCCATAGAGACAAGTATGAGGCACTTGGCCTTCGCGCAGTCGATCTCCCAGGTCTTACAGATTTCCTTATCCGCGATGCTGGTTTTGGGACCTGGGACAGGGGTAGCTTTGGTGGTAAGGAGATGTAGGGTTCCTAGGCACACTAATGAGGTCTCACAAGTGATCAAACATGCCCAATTCAAATTTTTCATGTGCCTACAAACCCTAATACGGATCGTTAACTAGATGTATAGGCGATGCGATGCATGTAAACAACTTTAACTAAAAGGAAAGGGGCTACAACCTTTGTAGATCCGATCCTCTACCTCCATAGCTCCGTGATGAAGTCCCCTCACTGCGATCATCGGATCCCGGGCTCTAGCGTCGGCTTCATCGGAGAAATGGGCGGGCTAGGTCGTCGACTTCGATGCCGAAGATGATCTACGTCGCGGCAACACAAGATCAAGCTCCAACTTTACCAAGCCATGAAACTTGTGAAGAAAACACCCTATACTACTTTGCAAGTGGTAGAGGATGAAGAAATAGATAGTGGGTTCACTTTAGAATTGGATTTCTCACTCTTTTTCTCATGTTGCCATTGATGGAGGCAAGGTTTCTTCTTTGTTGAAGAAGAAGAAGAAGAAAGAATATGATAAGTTATTTTCAAATAGAAAATAATATGATACTTATCATATTTACAACCATGGTTAAGTTTAGAGAATTAACTAGGGTTTAGTTGAATGGTTAGGGTTAAGACATGAAGACAAAATGGTCACTTAGTCAAAGCTTCATGAAGCTTCAACAACAAAACAAACTAAGCCACCATTTCATTTTTGCCCAAAATGAATTAATGAATAAATAAATAAATGAATAAGTAAGTAAATCAAAACCCTACCCATTAACATAACCATGGTTTAATTCTTTACACAATCCCAAGTTTGCATGTATCATCAAACATGATACAAACAAGTGCACAAAAGTATATCACATATACAACTTGTGTATTTCAAGTGAGAAAATCCAATTAAAGTGAACCAATACTAGTTAATGCAAAGTAATATATCAAATATATAATTATGCATTAAATCATTAAATCAATACTTGATTTAACGATCCGGTCATATCGCATATAACCGACTACTATCTAATGTATCGACTTATCGAATCAATCTTCGATTCGATAACTAGGTTATATCGCATACAACCAATCGATACATTCATCGCGATAATAGAATACGGTATCACATACACGCATTATTCTCGGTCCCACACATATCTCATATGCGCTCCTATTTCGTTTCGCTTGAGCCAGGAAACCTCTCTGTAGGACTCTAAAGACTCGTCAATACGCCGGCAGCAGATGATGATCATATCAAACACCCACAAGCCGCAAGCAGTCTGCTAAACGTAATGGCCACCGGGGTATTGAGCGATCAGAAGATCGACGAGCAAGCCCGCTCACACTCCTGCGAATCCAACCAATAACACTTACCATACAGTCCGGTCTGTTCGTCTGATATATCGCATATCTCGCCTACGGGTGGTAAACGTCAGACTCCAGTAGCTTGATAAGTCATGCCGACGTGAGGTCCATAACAATCGTGAAACTACTGATAAATCTTACCAGTATATCACTGCAACCCTGGCCAGGGATTTCCTGTTATGGCCAGTCGTGCATAGCGCAACATCAACCCCCAATACCGGGAGAGACTTATCCCCTCCTATCGCTCATTGCCTCCATGTGAATCGGGGCTGTACCCAAAAACCACCTGTTTGCATGACTCAGTAGATCCGTGGTAGGGTGGAAATCAAAGCACGGTGGGAGACAAACAAGACTCTATGACGATCTCGGGTTAACAGACTAAGCTGTACCAGTGTCACCAGAGAACTGCCATCTGACGTGAGGTATAATACCATCTGGGAGTTCTCGGCGAGTCCGTTCAGTGTACCCAGTCTCCACTGAGCACCCGCATACCATCTCTGATGTCAAACACCAATGGATATGGGATCATCCATCGCCCATCACATGGGTCGAGAAGATATACGCTAGTCTGCTCTGGAATATCGATGTCCCGTCTCGATATTCCCACGACTAGGAACATTGAAGGATGTACTCATGGACTACCCAGGCCCCACTAGTATGATCTGCATCATAGTCCTGGAAGTCGAGTACACATCCTAAGGGCTTTATCAACATGTAATAGAGAGACAGAAAGTATACATGTTAAGATAAAGAGCAACCAGATAGTGTACTATCATGTCGAGCAAGAAAGTCCTACCTATATATGTCCCAGCATCCACTACAATATACATCCAATGTACAGTAATGGCCTCTAGGGCATACATATAACTAACAATCTCCCACTTGCACTAGGGCCATCTGTAGCAGTGGTTGCAGTATCACATACTCAACCATCCCATATAAGTCTCTCTCTGGGAAAAAGCCTTTGTGAGTGGATCCGCCGTGTTATCCTCTGAGTCTACTCTCCTAACCTCGATCACCCTGGAGATCAACTATCTCCATGATCAGGTGATGCTGCCTCAGAATATGTCCGGGTCACTGATGGGACCAGGGTTCCTGGGCCAAAGCCACACTTTCATTGTCATACAATGATAGGAACCTAGTTCATCTTATGAACCAATATACACCCAAACTTCCTCTTTGGTAGTATTTTTAATAGCGATATTACCAGCCTTTATCGTCTAGTTTGCCACGGTATCTAGCTTGGAACTCTTCCAACATACCGTCCCTCTACTGAGGATAAAGACAATGCCTGCGGCTGACATTCAGTTGTCCTTATCAGCCTGGAACCTTTCCAGTGATTCTCCCCAGGATCGATTGATACCATCTCACTATAACTAGTGAGAATCCTAACATCCATCTAGATCTATCTCATAGATCCAAAACCCAGGATTTAGGAGGTATCACTTTGATCCTATTGGAGAATCCTTGTGATAAGCGGAGATTGACCGAGCGTAGTATAGGAAACCCCTTTCCTATCAAGAGTATGTTGTCCATGTACAATACGAGGATGACCACCTTACTCTCTACTACCTTTTTGTACATACAAGGTTCATCTACCATTTTGATGAAGTCAAACTCTTTGACTACCACATCAAAACAGACATTCCAACTCCGCGATGCCTGCTTTATCATGTAAAGCAACTTGCATACGTTTCCGCTGCTCCCACTGTTTACGAAGCCCTCTGGCTGTGTTCTTATAAACGTTCTCTTCTAAATCACTATTTAGAAAAGTAGTCATGGCAGCCAACCACCAGATATCGTAGTCATGGTATGTAGCAATGGCAAGTAGGATCTGGATGTACTTGAGCATAGTCCCTAGAAAAGATTTCATCATTATCCACACCTGGTTGATAACTAAAACCTTTAACAAGTCTAGCTTTGAAAGTCTCAACTTTTCCATCTACACCAAGTAATCTTCTCAAGATATACTTGCTCCTGATGGGGATTTAACCCTTCAGATATAGCAGCTAAAGTCCATACTTTGCTGGTGTACATGGATTCCATCTCAGATCGCTAAGCATCCAGCCATTCTTACAGAGTCCCTACTCTTGATGACCTGCTCGAATCTAGTTGGGTCATCATCTCATGATGCAGTCCTCGCTCCCACTGTCATCGAGAAACCGAAGTATCTCTCAGGTAGGTGAGGAACCGTACCAGATCGGCGGAGAGGCTTGAGGTTCGTTGGGGACTATAGAATCCTTTGGTCCAGTCAAATCAGCTGCAGTTTTGTATAGCTGGAACCTTTCCAGTTCTGCAGAACCGACCTTGCCTCGATTTTGTCTGGATTTTGCTTTTGACATAGGCCGGACAATCCCAAATCTTAACTTATTTAAGAGATAGGCTCTTCCCATACCATATCTTATATGGAGTGGTAGGCACTGATTTGAATCGAACCCTATTCAATAGGTATGCAACTTCTCAAGCGCATAACTCCCAAAAGGAAATAGGAAACTCAGTAGTACTCATCATAGAGCACACCATATCTAATACGGTGCGATTGCTCCGCCCTGATACACCGTTGTGTTGTGGTGTATTCAGAGGAGTAATACGGAGAGAGAATCTCATTCTCCTTTAGAATAGTCCAGGAACTCTATGCGCAAGTATTCTCCTCCTTGATCTCATCATAGGACATAATACTTATACCCGTATTGGTTCCCTACTTCTAACATATATTCTGTGAATATCTCAAAAGCTTCGGGCCTATGTTTCAACAGGAACATATGTCTGAATCTTCAGAGATCATCAGAGAACGTAATGAAGTACAAAGAACCTGTCCTGGCATGTGTAGACAGGAGACCTTACATACATCATCATGTATCAGTCCCAAGAGTTTACTAACTCTTTCTCTGTTTCCAATAAACAGAGCTATGGTCATCTTATCTTTGTGACATGACTGGCAAGT
Organism: Agapanthus africanus; assembly: GCA_030015575.1. Taxonomy (NCBI): domain Eukaryota; kingdom Viridiplantae; phylum Streptophyta; class Magnoliopsida; order Asparagales; family Amaryllidaceae; genus Agapanthus; species Agapanthus africanus. The sequence goes on along the minus strand of CM057337.1, from coordinate 591,986,998 downwards.
TTCACAAGATATAAATTCAAACTGATTTAAATATGCATCTAAAATGTAACTTCAGCCAGTCGGGTCGCATTGATATGGCCTAGTCTACAATGGCTCAAGAAGGATCCGTTCATTTCTGAACTCTTCCTCTTGTGTGTGTTCTGTATACTAGGAACTGTAGTTTGATTTAGAACATCAATGCTTTTAGATAACGTGCCTGAACCGATCAACTTTTGATATTGGAAATGTTCAAAACATTATCCATCAATACACAATTTTATCATTACTTTAATAAATAAAGAGATTGATATGATTTTGTATATCAGGTTCGGTATCTAATAGCATTTGTTCAGAATCAATGTATTGGTAATACAGGGTGACAGTAACCAACAGATTTGGCTGGAACCCTTGCCCCGTTTTCTGTCTCATGAAACTTATCACCCGTTCTCAGTTTTCTACCCTTTTGTAGCCCTATGTAACAGATTACATATCTGGGATCCTGATCCAGTATCAAATACCCAGGATGCAGAGGATACTGAGAAACAGTTATTTGTAATGAACACACCCGAAGGAGATGCATCTCATGCATTTTCTTCGTTTGGGCGGCATGGGAATTCTGGTATTTCCCTATTTCCTGCTCTGTCATATAACAATTATAAGTTGGAGCGGGACCAACGTTCCCCAGCTCAGTATAACAAGCGGGTTCGGTCAATACATCCATATTATTATCTTGATTAAGGCGTGATATGGTCGCTACCTGGAGAGAGAGAGAAGAAAACACTCTGCGTGCGCTCTTGCAAGATTAGATTGGTTATTTATTTTATCTAATCAGGATGGCTCCCACTGTTTTTATCAAATCTTCCTTCAAACCCTAAAAGGAAAGATTAGCCGTGATTAATTACACTCTACAAGTTCGCCAATCTTTTAGCCAGGCCAGTGTCGGTACTTTGAGGGAGGTTCCCCGTGCTTTCGCACGGACCTAATTACAGTAAACCTCGTTTTCCCAGAGGCGTAACCCCGTTGACACCTTTCTAGACACCTACTTGATCGGCTAATTGTAAAGTGCAAAACTCTCCCAGGAGTAACAATTACTCACAGTGGGTATCGGGATCCAACTATCACATAGAAGGTATGCAATCTCATTACAAATTTCAACACTTGAAACTCCCGATAATGATTTTTACCCCTAGCACCTATGACCTTAACTATGGTCAACAAATCATAAGTACTAGTCAAGTTCTACCCGTCATTTCGTGATTAATTAGACCCACCCACATGACCCTTAACTAAGGTCAACAAAGTCACGCGACTGTCCTAACTAATCGCATCATATGCGGTGTAGGAAGACATCACTTAGCTACCGTACACTGTGCCTTAACTAAGGTCAACAAACACAGCACGAATACTAAGTACTCTACTTCCTAAAATGACGGAGGGTTGCGAATGGTTTTTATGAAAACGTTTAACGCTTTGAACTTGATCTCGTTGCAGAATCAAATGGTTTTTAAATGGAATTTTTTTGAGGATTTTCTAGTTTTGCTAAAGGGGTCACTCCCGGTAAAGGGATCGTCGGCCCTTTCCTCGTCGAATGAGGTGCGGGATATATCATATATATCACTGTGCAAAGCAGAAACTATAGAAGCAATCAAAATACAAACCGAGAGTGTAGCATCTGCCAGTTATCGCTAAAGGAGTCACTCCCGGTGAAGGGATCTCAGTCCTTTCCTCATCGAATAAGGTGCAGGATGTTCTACAATGAAAACCGCGATGCAAAGCAAGAACTGTAGCTACCTGTTTTTATTTTGAAATTCGATTCCACAACATCAATTAGGTTTATTTTCTTTCATTAATCTCATTAATGAATATCCCATCATTTAAGTCTACCTAAACATCACAGATAAATATAACGTACGCTTATGCCATCCGCATTCGCCTCGATGTCCCGTCTGCACCGTTAGGTTAGGTAACTAACGCCAGAGCGAGGCAGGGCTAGCGCGGGTGTAAAACATAAGCAACGTCTATATAATATATCATATATACTATATATAATATCTATCTGAACAAATCACATGATCACATCACAGATAACGCAACAGAAAATATCATATGAAATATTGGATATACTAGGACGTCCGTGTTTTCAATACGAGCCAGTATAAAACACGGATTCCACGGTCGTGATGAGTAGCCAATCCCACATCCCTAGACCCATACGAGAGGGGCAAGCAACCCTACCAATTCTAGGGTTATGAGACACGGACTCGACTCCTCGAGATGGCCTCCCACTGGACCCCAGAACCCGATTACTTGTGCTCCCCTCCTTGGGTCTATCCTAGTGCGGAAAAGTAAATAATATACAAAAGGTGACATCTTCCGCAACCTGGAAGTGCCCCAATATAATAATATTACATACAAGTTTTTACATGAATGAAAATGAAAAAACACTCATCTCACATAAAAAACCCCGGCTATTCAAACACGACGATCCAATATAACATATCCAGCAACACATAACATCACATGTCATCAACATAAGTAAATATGGGCATCCCAATTATCGTTGATATATAGCAACGCAACCGACGATATCACATATTACACTTACGGTCACAGAAAAGAAAGTGTAAAACTACAACAGTTGGAATCCGCATCGTCTTTAGACATCGCATGCCTAATCAAATGAAATACTTAGACATCGCATGCCTAACAATTATAAACCACGAATTTTAGTCTCATTATCGAAAACTCTTTTCAATATCAAGTCGGGCAATTCAATAAGATTCCCGACATTTTGATCGAATGCTCTTCGCAAACTTTAGCAGGCGGCCGCACCACCGACGCCGACGACGAAGTGCACCAAGGCGGAACACCGCTGCCGCGAGCACCCGAACGGATGCTTTCGGCGACGGGGTTCTCCTACAGTCACTTGGTCGGGGCTATGGGGTGAGGCTGTCTATTAAGTTTACCCGGGGAGTATCCGCGTACGCTACGTGATTGCGACGGACTTTTGATCACATCAAAATTCCGTGGAAACCGATCAAGTGAGACTAAACCGCTATGTTTGTAACATTCATTCAGTTATCTCATAACTACTTGTGGATTCCAAATATTGTATCACATTCCGGATAAATAGAAAATGTTAAACTTTCCGATCGAATAATCGAACACCCAAGTTTTCCCGAAACAGCTCAACACATGAAATAAGTTTAAAAACATTCACTTCGTGCCTCAGTACCAACGGTCCAGCCGTAGAAGGGTCAAGCCAACGCCTCACATGTGGCACGCCGTACTGCCCCAAACCCTAAGGTTCAAAGGGCAGTTCAAGACGGTCACATAATCGAGTTAAGGTTTGTTGTCTTCTAGAGGGACCATCGCGTTACTTGCACTACTTAGAACGTCATTAAACTATGAAAAAATCCAATAATTGGAAATTTCCCGGCAGGGGAAAAAGTAGGAATTTATATCTGGTCGAACTTTTTAACATATTCTGAAATTACCCGGAAAAACACATAGACAAAGTTTGATAATCCGATCAAATTTACGAACTCCCAATACAACCCAGAAAACTCAACTCTTGAGTGATATTTAAAAAATCCCAGAAAAACCAGAACAAAAATATAGGAATTACTGTGCAAAAATTATGGGGCAATGTGACCATACGGCCGCGGAACCGCCGCAGATGCCATGCATCTGCCGCTGTTCCGCGGCGGTTTAGATGATTCAGGAGCTCCGTTTTGCACCATAATTATTAGAACTTCCTGCAGAATTTTTTAAGAATTTTTAATCTGGAAAAAACCCAGTTTTCAAAAAATGTCCAGAGAGGGTTGAATTCTAGGGTTTCGGGGTTTGATCGGGTTTCTAGCTTCGTCTACGCATCGCCTAAGGCTCTAGCTAGGCTCTGATACCACTGTAGGGTTCCTAGGAACACTAATGAGGTCTCATAAGTGATCAAACATGCCCAATTCAAATTTTTCATGTGCCTACAAACCCTAATACGGATCGTTAACTAGATGTATAGGCGATGCGATGCAAGTAAACAACTTTAACTAAAAGGAAAGGGGCTACAACCTTTGTAGATCCGATCCTCCACCTCCATAGCTCCGTGATGAAGTCCCCTCGCTGCGATCATCGGATCCCGGGCTCTAGCGTCGGCTTCATTGGAAAAATGGGCGGGCTAGGTCGTCGACTTCGATGCCGAACATGATCTACGTCGAGGCAACACAAGATCAAGCTCCAACTTCACCAAGCCATGAAAATTGTGAAGAAAACACCCTATACTACTTGGCAAGTGGTAGAGGATGAAGAAATAGGAAGTAGGTTCACTTTAGAATTGGATTTCTCACTCTTTTTCTCATGTTTCCATTGATGGAGGCAAGGTTTCTTCTTTGTTGAAGAAGAAGAAGAAGAAAGAATATGATAAGTTATTTTCAAATAGAAAATAATATGATACTTATCATATTTACAACCATGGTTAAGTATAGAGAATTAACTAGGGTTTAGTTGAATGGTTAGGGTTAGGACATGAAGACAAAATGGTCACTTAGTCAAAGCTTCATGAAGCTTCGACAACAAAACAAACTAAGCTACCATTTCATTTTTGCCCAAAATGAATTAATGAATAAATAAATAAATGAATAAGTAAGTAAATCAAAACCCTGACCATTAACACAACCATGGTTTAATTCTTTACACAAACCCAAGTTTGGATGTATCATCAAACATGATACAAACAAGTGCACAAAAGTATATCACATATACAACTTATGTATTTCAAGTGAGAAAATCCATTTAAAGTGAACCAATACTAGTTAATGCAAAGTAATATATCAAATATATAATTATGCATTAAATCATTAAATCAATACTTGATTTAACGATCCGGTCATATCGCATATAACCGACTAGTATCCAATGTATCGACTTATCGAATCAATCTTCGATTCGATAACTAGGTTATATCGCATACAACCAATCGATACATTCATCGCGAGAATAGAATACGGTATCACATACACGCATTATTCTCGCTCCCGCACATATCTCATATGCGCTCCTATTTCGTTTCGCTTGAGCCAGGAAACCTCTGTGTAGGACTCTAAAGACTCGTCAATACGCCGACAGATCACATACACGCATTATTCTCGGTCCCGCACATATCTCATATGCGCTCCTATTTCGTTCCGCTTGAGCCAGGAAACCTCTGTGTAGGACTCTAAAGACTCGTCAATACGCCGACAGCAGGTGATGATCATATCAAACACCCACAAGCCGCAAGCGGTCTGCTAAACATAACGGCCACCCGGGTATTGAGCGATCAGAAGATCGACGAGCAAGCCCGCTCACACTCCTGCGAATCCAACCAGTAACACTTACCGTACAGTCCGGTCTGTTCGTCTGATATGTCGGATATCTCGCCTAGGGGTGGTAAACGTCAGACCCCAGTAGCTTGATAAGTCATGCCGACGTGAGGTCCATAACAATCGTGAAACTACTGATAACTCTTACCAGTATATCACTGCAACCCTGGCCAAGGATTTCCTGTTATGGCCAGTCGTGCATAGCGCAACATCAACCCCCAATACCGGGAGAGACGAATCCCCTCCTATCGCTCATTGCCTCCATGTGAATCGGAACTGTACCTAAAAACCACCTGTTTGCACGACTCAGTAGAGCCGTGGTAGGGTGGAAATTAAAGCACAGTGGGAGACACACAAGACTCTATGACGATCTCGGGTCAACAGAGTAAGCTGTACCAGTGTCACCAGAGAACTGCCATCTGACGTGAGGTATAATACCATCTGGGAGTTCTCGGCGAGTCCGTTCAGTGTACCCAGTCTCCACTGAGCTCCCGCAGACCATCTCTGATGTCAAACACCAATGGATATGGATCATCCATCGCCCATCACATGGGTCGAGAAGATATACGCTAGTCCACTCTGGAATATCGATGCCCCGTCTCGATATTCCCACGCCTAGGAACATTGAAGGATGTACTCATGGACTACCCATGCCCCACTAGTATGATCTGCATCATAGTCTTGGAAGTCGAGTACACATCCTAAGGGCTTTATCAACATGTAACAGAGAGACAGAAAGTATACATGTTAAGATAAAGAGCAACCAGATAGCGTACTATCATGTCGAGCAAGAAAGTCCTACCTATATATGTCCCAGCATCCACTACAATATGCATCCAATGTACAGTAATGGCCTCTAGGGCATACATATAACTAACAGGAGATACCCCAACTTGTCATAAGTGATTGCCATTTTGACATTCCTGAGCCAATCCTTATAGTTTGGCCCTGTCAGTATGTTTTTATCTAGTAGTAACTTAAGTCCGGTCATGATACTTGGTCGCTGCAATTAGGAAAGAGAGACGAAACACTTTTAGCATGATGCTCTTGCAAGTTTAGAGTGGTTTTTAGTTTGCCTAAACTGGATGGCTCCCACTGTCTCTCGAATCCCTCCTCAAACCAAAAAAGAAGAATTAGTTGGGATCAATCTCACCGTACAATACTTGCTTAACCGTTTAGCCAGGCCAGTGTTGGTACTTCAAGGGAGGTTTTCCAACGCTTTCGCAAAGTTCCTTAATTAAATAACCTCTTTTCCCTGTGGGTGTAGCCCCGCTAACACCTTTTTAGACACATACTTGGTTTATAGCATTGATCGTTAAGTGAGAAAGTTCCGGAGGAGTAGCATATAGTCACAGTAGGATCGGGATCCAAATATCATCGTGTGACAAAACTGAAGGAATCCTACCAGAAACAACACACTCCAAACGGTATGCAGCGCTAGCAAGTTTCAGTTTCTTTAGAAACCCCCGATGTGGATTTTTGCCCCATGCTCTTATGACCTTGACTTTGGCCAACAAATCATAAGTCACATGTCAAGTTCTACCCGTCATTCTCCAGGTTAAATTGAACCCACCCTTACCTACCCTTGACTTTGGCCAACAAGGCAGTACGACTGTCCCAAACCAATGCATCTATCTATACTGCATATGAATATCCAATAGCTACCAATCATTGTGCCTTGACTTTGGCTAACAAACACAACTTGAATACTATTGAATATCCATATGAAATGACGGAGGGCTACGAATGGTTTTGGCGAAACCGTGAACGTAGTGAACTTGATATAATCGATAGAACGAGATAGCTTTTAAAAGGAGTGGCTTAAGCTCTGCGTTTAAAAGTTGTTTTTGAAAAGAACCGAGTGGTTTTAAAAGTGTTCCAACGACTTTACTTGGTTTATTTTCTTGCATTAATTTAATGCGTCCCATCAATTAACCCTACCATTGTAGAAAACAACGAAAATATGACGTACGCTTATGCCATCCGCATTCGCCACGGGGTCCCGTCAACACCCGTTAGGTTACATAACTAACGACAGAGCGGGGGCTGGACTACCGCGGATGCAAAACATAAGCAACGCCTAAATAGATATCATATATAGATATTAACATTCGTCGGATGCAATGATAGCCATTCCAGATCACAGATGAAAACATTGGATATACTAGGAATCCGCATTTCGTTCGAGCCTGTAATGAAAAACGGGTTACACGGTCGCGATGAATGGCCAAACCCCAACCTAGACCCCTACGGGTGCGGTAAACTACCCGCCAAGTACCCGAAGCGAAGCAACCTACCTCAACAACGTGAGTAGGCCACTCGGCACTTCGAGGTACCCGGTAGTTTGTGCACCCCACCTTCGGTCTATCCTAGGAGCAAAAACAGTAAAAAGAAATTATACAATGGCAGCTACAACCTCATCCCGGATGTGCGGCCATACAAATAATTTTACATCAATATACATGGTACATGAATTGAAAGATAAAGAAAACTCCCATCTCACAACCCCCCGGCTATTCATCCGTGACAATCCAACGAATTCATATACACAAACCATCAACATTACAGATCACAGATATGTATAACCCCCACTAATCGACGTATAGCGATTAGCAGACGTTTAATACATATATCACATCACAGATATAACCCGTTAGCCAAAGTCTAGAGAAGATCGATCAAAATACGGATTTGTAACCACCCCAAAAATAAATTTGTTCTCTGGAAAATCTGGGCAGAAACAAACCATCCTAAAAATCCCAAAACACCAATATAGGAACACTGCAGGAGAAACGACCCACGACCGAGTCAACTCGGCCCCGGATCCGCGGCAAAAGCATGCTCTTGCCGCGGTTCCGAGGTGAGTTGGTCGACTCGCTGGATCATTTTTCTTGGGTGTTCTTTAAAAACCCTGAGCCGATTTTTAGTACATGATTTATTATTTTTTAAACAGAAATAAAAATCGGCAGAAAGTTGATATTTTTGACGTGTTTTGCGGTTTTTTTTTGTCCGGTCGATATTCTAGATACTTTTCTAACATGCTAGTGTGTGTTTAGCTAGGCTCTGATACCACTGTAAGTCCACGTTACCTCTCCCGGTTCTTTCGGGCTTGCGGAAATGGTGAAAAACGATTTTTCATGGAAAGGGTAACATGGACTAGAAACCGGATCTTTGCTAAACAACACTCTAGAACTAACTACGAGCTTTACCTACTCGGTTAGAGGGTTATACCTAGTCTTGAACTCCTTCTCTTCTTCTCCTTGTGGTGGTCGGATGGTTCTTTCCTCGTCGCCTTCTCTTGTCGAAGATGGATCCACCTGAGGGTCTCTACCTTGAGCTTCTTCCTCGAACTTGAGGTAACTAAAGTATTAGGCTTGCTAGACCTTCAACCTTAGGATGAGTAGAGAGTGGATTTGGTGTTTTATCTCAAAGGAAATGGTTCTCAACTCATGAGAAGGATTTTCCATAAGCTAGAGGAAGAGGAAGAGCAAAGGATGAGAGAGAAGATGCAAGTGAGAATGAAACCATTTTACAACCATGCTCTCATATTTAAGAAAAATGATAATAATAATAATAATTAACAGTTTGTGATGGTGAGTTGATGAATGACCATTATCATTTCATTCATTAAATACTTTTGCAAAGAATAAGAAGCATCTTTGAAAACAAATGATGATGGTCAACAAGTCCACTTTGGTCAACCGGTCAACAAAAGTCAACAAGTCAACAAAAGTCAAGAATTCAACTCAACCATGGCACAATAATTGTTAACTAATATTATTAATCATATTTCCTATTCTCATTAGGGTTTGGAAAAAGTCAACGGTCGATAACCCTAATGATAACCCTCTGCCTCTGCCTCAGTCAACTGTGCATACACACCCGCATCCGTGTTCGAAAGAACACGAATGCAATGAGATAAAACTAACCCCAAAATATATACTAGGATCTGGCTTAAACCAAAGCCCGCTAGTAATAACTGTCCGGACACCAAACGTGCATAAGTGCGCGGATGTGAACGAACCCTGTCACAAAACCATACGACCTCTACTCTATTTTGCCTAAAGGCAAATAACCCTCTGTGTGGGACTCTAAAGACTCGACACTACGCTGGCAGTGGGTTTAACCACAGACTGCAAGCGGCACTAGCTGTACGTAACGGTCCCCAGGTAGATGCCGATAAGAAGACTGATGAGGTGAACCCATCCGAACTCCTACTGAGCCTGTATGTGACAATTTCCGTACAGTCCGGTCTGTTCGTCTGAGAGTATCGCATGGCGGGCCTAAGGGGCGGTAAACGTCAGTCCCCTAATAGCGGTACAAGTCGTGTTGGAATGTAGCCCAGAACACCCTGAGATAACACTGGAAACGCTACCAGTATATCTCGCTTGCCCTGGCCAGGGATTTTGTGTAATGGCTCTCCTAGACACAGCGCGATATCAACCCCTAATACCCGGAGAGACGAATCCTGTCTAACCGTCACCGCCTCCAAGTGCTTCGGGACTGCACCCAACTACTACCTGTTTGCACGACTTCTTTGAGCCGTGGTAGGGTAGTAATCAAAGTACAGTAGGAACACACTCGAGGCGAAGTGACAGTGTCAAGTCAGCGGACTAAGCTGTACTCATGTCACCTGGGAACTGATAACTGACGATAGGTATAATACCAACCAACAGTTCTCGACGAGTCCTGTCCAGTGTACTCGTAACCTAACGAGCACCCGCTTACTATCTCAAGTACGACGTACTGACGGCTGTGGGACAGACCACCTCCCCTGCTGAGATGAGAAGCGTATACGCTAGTCTACTCCGGAGTATCGATGCCACGTCTCGATAATCCTACGACTAGGGACCTGTATAAGGATGTGCTTGTAGATTACCCAGCCCCCACTAGTGTGACTGCCATCGTAACGCTGGTAATCAAGCAAAGATCCTAAGGGCTGCACTAATGTGTATAGGCGATATGCTATAAGAAACACATATACACATTAAAGTAGAAACACACCAAGTAGCATACTACCATTTCGAGCAAGATTGTCTATACAACTGTGAATATCCCAAGCTTCCATCAAGTAATATAAAAACTAGTATGATACAGTAATGGCCTCTAGGGCATATACACTAACAGTATGTATATACAGGTGAGGGGTATCCTTGTGATCCGTCACGAATTTACTTTAGATGTTGCCGTAACTTTTTATTGTTGTAAACATTTGGGTTAATGTTTACTTTGGTGAAAATAGTGAGCTAGAATTCATCATGACATGCATTAAATGTGACAAGGACACATTGGTGACTCATGGTCTCTTTTAGTGTGTAAATGTCACATTATGAGATTGATTTGTGTTAATATGATAAGAGGAGAGAGAGAGGGGCTGCCATGAGAGGTTAGCTCTCATATTATTCTTCTCACTCTCTCACTCCTATTATGATAGCAACACAAGAAAAGAAAAGCCTTCTTTTCTTCTTCTTCTTCCTCTAGCTTATTGTCTTCATCAATGGCAACACCTTCAACCTCCATCCAAAGCAATGGATGCAAGAGACAAAGTGATCACAAAAATTTTCTGCAACACCTTGGACACGTCGGCTGGCACACTTCGTGCCCGAGTTGCTTCGGATGAAGCGGAAGCCCGTAAAAATACTCGTTGATGTGGTGCCTTTTCCGACAAAGAGATCAAGACCGGAGATGCCGCGAGGAGCTTGGGATGGTGGCCAAAGACCGAAGGACACGCATCGATCGGTATAGCTTTCCAACCCTCTCTCTAGATTGCTAGTTGTAGGTTAATGGTTCGATCCGGGTTTTAAGCATACGATAGCGCCGGTTTTCAAGTTAAGAAAAATTTTTGTTTCAGCATTTTGGCCTCGGAAAGACGGCCCGGGCGCTACCGTAGTCTTACATGGTATCAGAGCCATGCCATTAACCTTTACTAGCTTGCTCTAGCGTGTTTAGAACTTCGATCGGACGAAATTTCAAAAAAACCGCGTTTCCAATTGTTCAGTTTCTGTCGAATTTGTTTTGTGCTTTAAAAAATTTTTTGGGTATGTCAGAAAATCAGGCAGGGTTTTTTCAGAGAACTGAGAAAATTTGGTGGGCTGATTTCACTGTAGCGCGGCGGATCAGCGGCCGTAACCACGTTTTGGCCGTGTATCCGCCGCCGTACTATAGCCACAGTGCCCGAAATTTTCTGACGCGGTCTCTGACTTGGAAATGTGGCGTCGGGTATTTTTATTTTGTGCTTGGGGCCCACTTCGGGAAATTTTGTCGATCGAAAATTTAAATATGTTAGTTCACATTATTTACATTATATCTACGACCGTGAATGTCATTTGATCGGTAAATCCTATCTAATTGCTATAGCCCTTTTAGACGGATTTACGAACGTGACATTCACATTGATGTTCTGTATTGTGCTGTGATGTTGCGGATTTGTCGTGGTGGATAGCCTGGATGCAATGGTAGTACAGTTTGGTTGTATTTGTACATTTGATATTGCGGGGCGAGCGTCCGACATGTGGACTGCCGTCACTGTCTGTTTGTATATCATTCTTTTAGGGCATGACCGGGCTGAGGTCGATGTACCCGTTGTATATTTTACTTTCTCTACTAGGATTACCCCGCGGTGGGGTGCACGGATAGCCGGGTTCTAGAGGGAAACGGGCCCACATCTCATGGCTTTGAGACGGAGGGGGCTTCACTCTAGAATTGGCGGGCTATTCGCCGCACTCGTAGGAGGTATAGGTTGACCCAAGGAGGGGTGCTCAAGTTACCGGATTCCGTAAAGTGCTGGGTGGTCCATTCACTTTGTTGAAGGGGGCTGCCTCGCTTCAGGTTTTGGCGGGTAACTTACCGTGCCCGTAGGGGTCTAGGATTTCATTGCACAGGCTATCCACACGACCAGGGGAACGTAGGGTTTCAGTAGCGACTTTATGAAACCCGGGGATCCCAGATTATCTGTATTATTTTGTGATATTTATTACATTTCTGTGATGTTGCATTTTATCACGCCATGAGCGAATATTATATATTGATATATATACTAGTAGATGTTGTATATGTTTTACACCCGCGCTAGTCCAGTCCCCGCTCTGTCGTTAGTTAAGTAACCTAACAGGTGATGACGGGACCCAGTGGCGAATGCGGATGGCATATACGTACATCGTATTTTCGTTCTTTTGTGGTGTGATTAATTGATGGGACTGCATTGATTCGGATCAATGCAAGCTAAACAAACCTATTCTGATGTTGTTGGAACATTTTTCAAAAAGATGTTATTGCAAAGATGTTCTCTTTTGTTTTGCACAGTGGTATTCGGTTATAAATATTCAGCACCTCAGTCAACGAGGCAAGGGCCGAGATCCTTTCACCGGGAGTGACCCCTTGGACAGAATTTTGCGTCAGGGTAATAACTTCACTATAGTCGATTACTTTTTGCTTTGCATCATGGTATTCAGTTGGAATATTCTGCAACTCATTCTACGGGGAAAGAGCCGAGATCCCTTCACCGGGAGTGACCTCATTAGCAAAGGTTTTCGCCACTATATTTTTATAAAAAAACTATGCGATTCCTTCAACGATATCAAGTTCATTACGTTAAAAGGTTTTTCGCCAAAAACCAGTCGTAGCCCTCCGTCGTTTCTTACAGGTATTACTTAGTATTCATGCTGTGTATGTTGACCTCTGTCAAGGCGCAGTGCTTGGTAGCTGGGTAATGATTATTTGTTGCATAAATAGGATTATTTAGGACAGTCGCACGGTCATTTTGACCTCTGTCAAGGGCATATGCGGGTGGGTCTAAGTTAATCAAGGACAATGACGGGTTGAACTTGACTTGCGACTTATGATATGTTTGTTAGTTGTGTGTATGCCCTAGAGGCCAGTATTGTACAAATGATGTATATTATATTGGATGCTTGGACAAATATAGAGAGGACTTTCTTGCTCGATATGATAGTATGCTATCTGGTTGCTCTTTATCTTAACATGTATACTTGTCTCTTGATACTGTCTTATGGTAACATGTTAGTAAAGCCCTTAGGATGTGTACTTGACTACCTGGACTATGATGCAGATCATACTAGTGGGGCCATGGTAGTCCATAAGTACATCCTTTAATGTTCCTAGTCGTGGGTGTATCGAGACAGGGCATCGATATACCAGAGTAGACTAGCGTATACGCTTCTTGACCCATGAGATGGGCGATGGATGATCCCATATCCATTGGTGTTTGATATCAGAGATGGTATACGGGTGCTCAGTGGAGACTGGGTACACTGGACGAACTCGCCGAGAATTCCCAGATGGTATTATACCTCACGTCAGATGGCAGTTCTCTGGTGACACTTGTGCAGGTTAGTCTGTAGACCCGAGATCGTCATAGAGTCTTAGGTGATTCCCAATGTGTTTTGATTTCCACCTTACCACGTCCATGAGGGCGTGCAAAACGGTGGTTTTTGGGTACAGTCCCGAGTCACATGGAGGCAATGAGCGATAGGAAGGGTTTCGTCTCTCCTGGTATTAGGGGTTGATGTTGCGCTGTGCTCGATTGGCCGTAACAGGGAAGTCCCTGGCCAGGGCTGATTTAGAGATTTACTGGTAAGTGTTACCAGTAGTTTCTCGACCCATTATGAGCCTCACATCGGCATGACTTATCGGTTATTGGGGTCTGACGATTACCACCCCTAGACTTGATATGCGACATATCAGACGAGGAGACCGGACTGTACGGAAAGTGTTACCGGCAGGCTTCTACAGGAGTTAGAGCGGGCTTGCTTGCTGATCTTCTGATCGCTCAATACCCGGGTAGCCGTTACGTCTAGCTAGTATCGCTGACGGCTTGTGAGTGTTTGATGTGATCATCACCTACTGCCGGCATATTGACGAGTCTTTAGAGTCCTACATAGAGGTTTTACTGGTACAGGTAAAATGAAATAGGAGCACGTATGTGATATATGCGGGACCGAGAATAATGCGTGTATGTGATACCATATTCTATTCTCGCGACTTTTTGTATCGGTCGGTTTTATATATGATATAGCCGGGTTATCGAATCAAGTGTTAATTCGATAAGTCGATACATTGGATGTTAGTCGGTTATATGTGATATGACCGGATTATTAAGTCAAGTGTTGATTTAATAATTTATTGTATAATTGTATATTTGATATACTAGTTTAAATTAACTAACACTTGTTCACTTTAGGTTTTTTTCTCACATGTACACAACTTTAATATATATGTGATATATATTAAAATGTGTTTTCTTTTTGTATCATGGTTGATGATACAGCATTCATGGGTGTATGAGACTTACACCATGCTATTTGTTATGTTGGGATTAATATATTTAAAGTAATTACAAAATTATTGGAAAATTAGAAAATGCATGAAGCTTGTGGAAGCTTGTGGATGCATTGACTAAAGTCCACTAAATTTGTATTTACTTTGGATTTTTAACCTAACCATCACACTTAGCTATGGTAATGTCTCTACATGAGTTAGTATATGATACTCACTCATCATGGTTAGCTCTCTCACTTGATCATTATCCTCATCTCTTTCTTTTGTTCATCTTGTTCTTCTTTGTTCAAAAGAAAAACTTGCTAGGGTTTGATCCAAAGTGAGAAAGATTGTTAGAAATAAAATTCGAAAGAGAACCCAATTCCTATTTCTCCATCATCTACTAGACTAGCACTTTAATTTAGGGTGTTTGCTTCACTAATTCTCTAGTTAGTGAAGTAGTAGCTTGAGACATTATACGCTCGACGTAGATCATCTTCGGCCTCGAAGACTTCAAGTAAGGACGCATCTTTCGCCTCGTGAAGCCATGCAAGGGCCCGAGAAAACCATGATCGCAGCGATGGGACTACGACAAGGAGCTTTAGAAGTGAAGGACCGATCTACAAAGGTTGTATTTCGTATTCCCTTAGTAGTAAATATCCTTTACTAGCATGTGAAACCCTAATTTTCTAGCAACGATCTTGTTTAGGGTTATTCGGCGCGGCTAAAATTTTAAACGGGCATGGTTGATGCATTGTAGAACCTTATTAGAGTGCCTAGTAACCCTACAGTAGTATCAGAGCCTAGCTAGAGCATTAGGCGATGTGTTAACGAAGTTAAAACCCCGATCGAACCCGGAAACGTCAAGATAACCCCCTCTCTGTACATTTTTTTAAAACTGGGTTTTTTCTGAATTAAAAATACCTAAAAAATATCAGCAGGGAATTCTAAGGGTTACCATGAAAAACGAGCCCATAAATCCTACATGTGGCCGTGGAACCACGGCACTAAGCCACCTTTCGCGGCGGTTCCGTGGCAGAAAAGGAGTATTGGGGACGGTTCTTTATGCAGTAATATCCACTACCATTCCTGCATCTTTCTGGGTATTTTTATTATGACTCAAGTGTTGAGTATTTTGGGGTTTATTTTGTAATCGTCGATTCGATCGGAGAATTTAATTTTGTTTTGTTATTCCGGATAATTTAGAAAGTATTAAAATGTTCGAACGGATATCATTAACTCAATTTTTCCCGGCACGAAAAACATTCAAGTGTTGAATTTTTCTCGGGTTTAAATCTTTTGGAAAAACGTGCAAGTAATGCGATGGACCCTCTAGAAGACAACAAACCTTAACTCGATTATGTGACCATCTTGAACTGCCTTTTGAACCTTAGCGTTTGGGGCAGTACTACGTGCCACATGTGAGGCGTTGGCTTGACCCTTCTACGGCTGGACCGTTGCTACTGTGACTTATTCTGGAATTTTTGAACTCCGCTCAAGTGTTGAGCTGTTAAGGAAATCTTGGGTATTTGATTATTCGATCGGAAAGTTTAATACTGTCTATTTATCTGGAATGTGATACAATATGTGGAATTCATACAGTTAGGCATGAAATGCGAAGTATGTGATATTTCGGATTTACGATGTTTAAAGAGATCGTGGATTCCAAATGTTGTAGTTTTACACTTTCTTTTCTGGGACCGTAAGTGTAATATGTGATATCGCCGGTTTTGTTGCTATATGTCAACGACAATTGGGATGCCCATATTTACTTACGTTGATGACATGTGATGTTATGTGTTGCTGGATATGTTATATTGGATCGTCGCGTTCTGAATAGCCGGGAGGTTTTATGTGAGATGAGAGTTTTTATTTTCATTCATGTAAAATTAAATGTATGTAATATTCTTTTGTTGGGGCAATTCCGGTATGAGGTCGATGTCACCATTTGTATATTATTTACTTTTCCGCACTAGGATAGACCTAAGGAAGAGAGCACAAGTAACCGGGTTCTGGAGTCCAGTGGGAGACCAACTCGAGGAGTCGAGTCCGGGTCTCCTAACTCTAGAATTGGAAGGGTTGCTTGCCGCTCTCGTAGGGGTCTAGGGGTGTGGGTTTGGCTATTCATCGCGACCGTGGAATCCGTTTTTTATAGAGGCTCAAAATAAAACACGGAAGTCCTAGTATATCCAATGTTTCGTATGTTTCTTCTGCTGCGATATCTGTGATGTGATCATGTGATGTGATGTGATAAATACTATATATAGTATATATGATATATTATATAGACGTTACTTATTTTTTACACCCGCGCTAGCCCTGCTCCGCTCTACCGTTAGTTACTTAACCTAACGGTGCACGAGCGGACATCGAGGCGAATGCGGATGGTATAAGTGTACGTTGTATTTATCTGTGATGTTTAGGTAACTTAAATGATGGGACTTCATTAATATGATTAATGAAAGAAAAGAAACCAAAAAGATGTTGTAGAATCAAATTTTTAAAAAAGGGTAGCTACAGTTTTTGCTTTGCATAGCGATATATATGATATATCCCGCACCTTATTCGATGAGGAAAGAGCTGAGATCCCTTCACCGGGAGTGACCTCTTTAGCAAAACTGGAAGATGCTACAACACTCGGTTTGTCTTTTGATTACTTTTGGAGTTTTTGCTTTGCATAGAGATATATATGATATATCCTGCACCTTATTCCATAAGGAAAGAGCCGAGATCCATTCACCGGGAGTGACCTCTTTAGCAAAACTAATAAAAGCCTAAAAAACACTCCATTTCAAAATTCACTCGATTCTACAACGATATCAAGTTCATTACGCAATAGGTTTTCAGAAAAACCTGTCGTAGCCCTCCGTCATTTCAGATAAGTCCTACTTAGTATCCGTGCTACGTTTGTTGGCCTGCGTCAAGGCGTAATGTGCGGTAGCTGACTAGTATTTATCTGTTTATGCATATGATGCAGATTGGATTAGGGTAGTCGTACGACTTTGTTGGCCTGCGTCAAGGGTCGTGCGGGTGGGTTTAATTCAATCAAGAAATGACGGGTTGAACTTGACTAGCGCACTATGGTTTGTTGGCCTGCGTCAAGGTCATGGGACGCTAGGGGCAAAATATTATCGGGAATTTCAAGTGTTGAAATTTGTAATGAGATTGCATACCTTCTATGAGATAGTTGGGTCCCGATACCCACTGCGAGAAATTGTTAGTCCCGGGAGAGTTTTACACAGGACAATTAGCCGATCAAGTAGGTGTCTAGAAAGGTGTCAACGGGGTTACGCCTCTGGGAAAACGAGCTTTACTTTAATTAGGTACGTGCGAAAGCACGGGAAACCTCCCTCAAAGTACCGACACTGGCCTGGCTGAAAGATTGGCGAAGTTGTAGGGTGTAATTAATCCCGGCTAGTCTTTCCTTTTAGGGTTTGAAGGAAGATTTGATAAAAACAGTGGGAGCGATCCTGATTAGATAAAATAATAACCAATCTGATCTTGTAAGAGCATACGCTAAAGTGTTTTCTTCTCTCTCTCTCCAGGTAGCGACCATATCATGCTTTAATAAAGATAATAATATGGATGTATTGACCGAACCTGCATGTTATACTGTGCCGGGGAACGTTGGTTCTGTTCTTTCTTATAAGAGTTATAGGACTGAACAGGGTATAGGGGAATACCAGGATTCCCATGCCACCCGAATGAAGAAAGTATATGTTGATGCATTTTCTTCGGGTGTGTTCGTTACAGAGAACTGTTTCTCCATTTTCTCTACGTCCTGGGTATTAGATACCGGGTCAGGATCCCATATATGTAATCAATTACATTGGCTTAGGAAAGGTAGAGAACTTGGAGAAGGTGATAAATACATAATGGTTGGAAATGGTGCAATTGTTGCAGCTAAAACCGTCGGGGAATATCACCTTGTATTGCCAACTGGTAATACATTGATTCTGAACGAATGCTATTTCATGCCAAACCTGATATGCAACATTATATTGGTTTCTTTGTTGAGTAAAAAGGGATATAATTTTGTATTACAGGATAATGTTATGAACGTTTTCCTTAACCAAAATTTGGTTGAATCAGGCACGTTGTGCAATGGCATTTATGTTTTAAATCAATCAACAGTTCTGAGCATAACAAACACACACAAGAGGAAGAGTTCAGAACTGAACGAATCCTTCTTGTGGCATTGTAGACGGGGTCACATCAATGCGACATGACTAGCTAAGTTGCATAAGGATGGATATTTAAATCCATTTGAATTTTCATCTTATGATACTTGCCAGTCATGTCTCAAAGGAAAGCTGACCAAAGCTCCGTTTACGGGACACAGAGAGAGAGTTACGGAACTCTTGGGACTGGTACATAGTGATGTATGCGGTCCCATGTCTACACATGCCAGGAATGGTTCTGCGTACTTCATTACATTCACTGACGACCTATCTAGATTCGGATATGTGTTCCTGATGAAACACAAATCAGAAGCTTTTGAGAAATTTAGAGAATATAAACAAGAAGTCGAGAACCAAACCGGAAAAAGTATTAAAATCCTTCGATCTGATCGAGGAGGAGAATACTTGAGCAATGAATTCCTGGACTTCCTAAAAGAGAATGGGATTCTCTCTCAGCTACTCCTCCATATACACCACAGCACAACGGAGTAAGTCCACGTTGCACACCCCGGTGCTTGCGGGGAGGCGGAAAACGGAATAAAAATCGGATTTTTACTACTCTAGGCAACATGGACTAGACAAAGTCGGGATCTTTACTAAACAAAACTAACTAAAAATTAACAAGAAATTAGCTACAAGGAAGAATGGTTATACCTAGGGCTTTATGTCCTTCTCTCCTTGCTCCTTGGAGTGTAAGAAAGAGATCGCCTTGTCGCCTTCTCGAGTCGAAGAAGGATCCACCCGAAAGCCTCAACCTTTGGCTTCAACTTCAAGCTAGAAGCAACTAAGTTGCTAGAAGTGCTAATCCTAGAACCCTAGATGAGAGTAGAGATTATCTAGAAGAGGTTTTCTCTCAAGCTCAAGTGTTTCTCAACACATGAGAGGGGAGAGCTTGAGGAAGAGGAAGAGCAAGAGGGAGAAAGTATATGATAGAATGAGAGAATAATAAACTATTCTCACATATATGTCTGAATTATAAAAATAGATAATTAGCTAGATAATTGTCATGGATAATCAAGACTTGACCATTATCATTTCACATTAAATGAAAATTGCAAGGATCAAAGAACATCTTTTATATAGAATGATGATGGTCAACATGTCAACTAAGGTCAACAAGTCAAGTATGGTCAAAATGTCAACAACCCTAACCATGCACAATTATATATAGCTAATATCAATTAATTTTAATACACACATAAGCATTAGGGTTAATAAAATGACAATGGTCATTAACCCTAATCAAAGTCCTCTTTCTCTGTCTCAATCAACTGTGCATACGCACCCGCATTCGTGATCCGAGGAACACGAATACAAAGAGATAAAACCAATCCCAAATCATATACTAGAATCTGGCTTAAACCAAAGCACGCTAGTATAAGCTGTCCGTACAGCAAACGTGCACAAGTGCGTAGATGTGAACGAACCCTGTCGCAAAACCATGTGACCTCTACTCATTTTGCCTAAAGGCGAATAGCTCTCTGTGTGGGACTCTAAAGACTCGACACTACGCTGGCAGTGGGTTTAACCACAGACCGCAAGCGGCACTAGCTGTACGTAACGGTCTCCAGGTAGATGCCGATAAGAAGACTGACGAGGTGACCCCATCTGAACTCCTACTGAGCCTGTATGTGACAGTCTCTGTACAGTCCGGTCTGTTCGTCTGATACATCGCATGGCGGGCCTAGGGGGGCGGTGAACGTCAGTCCCCTAAAAGCGGTACAAGTCGTGTCGGAGTGAAGCCCAGAACACCCTGAGATAACACTGGAAACCTACCAGTATATCTCGCTTGCCCTGGCCAGGGACTACTTGTGTAATGGCTCTCCTGGACACAGCGCGATGTCAACCCCCAATACCGGGAGAGACGAATCCTGTCTAACTGTCACTGCCTCCAAGTGCTTCGGGACTGCACCCAAAAACTACATGTTTGCACGACTCCTTTGAGCCGTGGTAGGGTCGTAATCAAAGTGCAGTGGGAACACACTCGAGGCGAAGTGACAGTGTCAAGTCAGCGGACTAAGCTGTACTCATGTCACCTGGGAACTGATAACTGACGATAGGTATAATACCAACCAACAGTTCCCGACGAGTCCTGTCCAGTGTACTCGTAACCTAACGAGCACCCGCATACTATCTCAAGTACGACGTACTGACGGCTGTGGGACAGACCGTCACGCTGGGATGAGAAGCGAATACGCTAGTCTACTCCCGAGTATCGATGCCCTGTCTCGATAGTCCAACGACCAGGGACCTGTATAAGGATGTGCTTATGGATTACCCAGCCCCCACGAGTGTGAGCGCCATCACAACGCTGGTAATCAAGCAAAGAACCTAAGGGCTCTACTAATATGTATATAAACGATATGCTAAAAGAAACACATGCACATATTGAAGTAGAGACAAACCAAGTAGCATACTACCATTTCGAGCAAGAATGTATATACAACTGTGAATATCCCAAGCTTCCATCAAGTAATATACAAACTAGTATGATACAGTAATGGCCTCTAGGGCATATACACTAACAATCTCCCACTTGCACTAAGGCCATGTACTGGCGTATCGAAGACCTATCATCTCGATCAGCCGCTCGAACTGAGTCTAGGGCAAGGCCTTGGTGAATGGATCTGCAGTGTTATCTTCTGAAGCAACCCTCCGAACCTTGATCTCCTGGCGATCCACGATCTTCCTGATCAGGTGATACCGCCTCAAGATGTGTCTGGATTTCTGATGGGACCTGGGTTCCTTCGCTAAAGCTATAGCCCCGTTGTTGTCGCAATACAGAGGTATTGGGTCAACAATGGACGGAACCACCTGAAGTTCTTTCAAGAACTTCCTTATCCTGACAGCTTCTTTTGCGGCATCAGATGCAGCGATGTATTCCGCTTCCATAGTCGAGTCAGCAACGGTTTCCTGTTTGGAGCTCTTCCAACACACTGCCCCTCCATTGAGGGTAAAGACAAAACCCGACATGGACTTAGAATCATCCTTGTCACTCTGGAAGCTGGAGTTAGCAAAGGCCTCAATCTGGAGGTCTTTTCCGCCATACACCAAGAACATCTCCTTAGTCCTTCTCAGGTACTTGAGAATGTTCTTTACCGCTATCCAATGTTTCTCCCCAGGGTTTGACTGATACCTGCTTACCACACTCAGTGCATAAGCCACATCTGGTCTGGTACACAACATCGCATACATTATAGATCCTACCACAGAAGCGTATGGTATAATAAACATGCGATCCCTCTCCAAATCAGTCTTGGGAGACATCTCTTTGGAGAGGGTGATCCCGTGACAAGACGGTAGATTACCGCGCTTGGAATCTTCCATACTGAATCTCTTCAGTATGGTGTCGATGTACCTGGACTGTGAAAGTCCTAATATCCTCTTGGATCTGTCACGGTAGATCCGGATACCTAGAATGTATGAGGCATCACCCAGGTCTTTCATGGAGAACCTGTGTGACAAGAACCCCTTGACAGATTGTAGCATAGGAATGTCATTTCCTATTAAGAGAATGTCATCCACGTATAAAACGAGGAATACTACAGTTATCGCTACAAATCTACAATAGATGCATGGTTCATCTGGATTTTTGATAAAGCCAAATTCCTTGACCGTCTCATCAAAACAGATGTTCCAACTCCGCGATGCCTGCTTTAGTCCATAAATGGACTTAAGCAACTTGCACACCTTTCCGCTGCTCCCACTCTGAATGAAACCCTCTGGCTGGTCCATATAGACACACTCCTCTAAATGTCCATTTAGAAAAGCGGTCTTTACGTCCATCTACCAAATTTCATAATCATGGAAGGCAGCAATGGCAAGAAGGATCCGAATGGATTTCAGCATAGTTACCGGAGAAAAGGTTTCGTCATAGTCCAAACCAGGTCGCTGACGAAAACCCTTTGCAACCAGTCTAGCTTTATAGGTCTCAACCTGTCCATCTACACCAATCTTCCTTTTGAAGATCCACTTGCATCCTACGGGTTTTACCCCATCTGGAGCAATGTCCAACGTCCATAATTTGTTGGTGTATATGGACTCCATTTCGGTCCGCATTGCATCCAGCCATTTTACCGAGTCGACGCTCTGAATGGCTTGCTGGAAGCTAGTAGGCTTATCACAATCTATGATGCAATCCTCTCTATCCCCGTCAATGAGAAAACCGTAGTATCTCTCGGGCGGATGAGACTGCCTACTACTCCTGCGGAGTGGCGTGGGAATGTCCTGATCTTTCGAACCCTCTGGTTCTACTAAGCTTTCAGTAATAGCTTGTGGTTCTGGAATTTCTTCCAGTTCTATTGCGCTCCCACTTATTTCTTTTTCTAAGAACTGATGTTCCAGAAAATGGGCATTACGAGAAACAAGGACTTTTTGTTCCTCTGCGTAATAGAAAAGATACCCCCTGGTGTTCTTTGGGTATCCCACAAACTTGCACAGTACTGAGCGTGCCTCTGGTTTGTCCGTATGCTGCTTTTTGACATAAGCTGGACATCCCCAAATCTTCAGGTATTGAAGATAGGGTTTCTTCCCACTCCATAACTCATATGGTGTGGTAGGAACTCGGTTCAAAAGGTATGCAGCTGATTCTAGCGCATGTCCCCAGAACGATCGCGGCAACTCAGCGTTACTCATCATGGACCGTACCATATCCAATAGGGTTCGGTTCCGTCTCTCCGATACACCGTTATGTTGCGGAGTGTATGGAAGAGTAAGCTGAGAGAGAATTCCATTCTCTTTTAAGTAATCCAGGAACTCGGCACTCAAGTATTCTCCACCTCGATCAGATCTTAGTGTCTTGATACTTTTGCCTGTTTGTTTTTCTACTTCATTCTTGTATTCCTGGAATTTCTCAAAAGGTTCGGATTTATGCTTCATTAAGAAGACATGCCCGAACCTTGAAAAATCATCCGTAAAGGTAATGAAGTAAGAATAACCGCTTCGTGCATGTGTAGACATTGGACCGCACACGTCACTGTGTACGAGTCCCAAGAGCTCGCTCGCTCTTACTCCGTGTCCAGTGAACGGAGTCTTTGTCATCTTTCCTTTGAGACAGGATTGACAAGTTGCATACGATTGATATTCGAACGGATCTAAATATCCTTCTGTATGTAACTTAGTCAATCTTCTCTCATTAATGTGACCCAGTCTACAATGCCATAAGAAAGTTTTATTGATTTCTGGAGACTTTCTTTTGTGTGTATTCTGGACATTGAAAATCTGTGGTTGGTTTAACACGTATATACCGTTGTTCAATGTACCTGACCCAATCAAAGCTTGATTAAGGTGAATGTTCACTACATTACTTACAAATGCAAATTCATAACCTTCTTTAGATAATAAAGATACAGAAATGATATTACAGGTTGCATTTGGTACATAATAACAACTACGCAAAACCAAAAAGTGTCCATCCGACAATCCCAGGTGATAGTCCCCCACGGCCTCAGCATCCATGCTAGCACCGTTTGCAACTCTGAGGGTCATGTCACCTGCCTTCAAAACTCTACGCTTTCTCAACACCTGCAAAGAATTACAGATATGAGATCCTGATCCGGTATCCAATACCCAGGAAGTAGAGTTTATTGATAGACAGTTTCCAATAACATACACACCTGAAGATGAAGCCGCAACTCGCTTCAGATCCTGGGTTTTGGCCTTCCAAGCTTTGCAATCCTGTTTCCAGTGACCACTTTTGTGACAGTAGAAGCATTCTTCCTTCCCCACCAGCTTTCCCGCTACCTTTGTTGCCTTTCCTTTTCCCTTCGTATCCACTTTACTGACACCGCCTCTTGGTTTGGCGGGGGCTTTTTTCATCTTACCCTTGTCTTTCGCCCTGGATCTAGAAGAGGAAGATCCTCCTACAAACAAAGTGGATGTCTCCCTACCTTTCTGTAGGGTGCCCTCAGCACTCCTCAACATGTTCAGAAGTTCGGAAAGTTCAACCTCCTTTCCTTGCATGTTGAGGTTAAGGATAAATTGAGCGTAAGTGGAAGGAAGGGACTGGAGAATCAAATCAGTGTAGAGTTCATTCTCCAACGTGGTCCCAAGGTCCGCGAGCTCCTCTATGTAGCCAATCATCTTAAGCATGTGTTCCGCTACCGATGATCCGACGGCCAATCTTGCCGAAAATAGCTTTTTCAACACTTCGTATCTTGCGATACGAGACTGCTCTCCATACAGTTCTTTTGTATGGAGAAATATGGACTCTAGGTCCATATTCTCATGCCTCCTCTGATGTTCGTTGTCTATCGAGGCAAGCACGAGGCATTTGGCCTTCGCGCAATCAATCTACCATGTCTTACGGATTTCCTTATCCACGACGCTGGAGGTGGGACCTGGGACAGGGGAGCTTTGGTGGTAAGGATATACCCCAACTTGTCGTAAGTGATTGCCATCTTGACATTCCTGAGCCAATTTTTGTAGTTTGGCCCTGTCAGTATGTTTTTATCTAGTAACAACTTAAGTCCGGTCATGTTGAATGGTCGCTGCAATTAGGAGAGAGAAAAGAAACACTTTAGCATGATGCTCTTGCAAGTTTAGAGTGGTTTTAAGTTTGTCTAAACTGGATGGCTCCCACTGTCTCTCGAATCCCTTCTCAAACCGTAAAGAAAGGATTAGTCGGGATCAATCTCACCGTACAATACTTGCTTAACCGTTCAGCCAGGCCAGTGTCGGTACTTCGAGGGAGGTTTTCCAACGCTTTCGCGAAGTTCCTTAATTAAGTAACCTCTTTTCCTTGTGGGCGTAGCCCCGCTAACACCTTTCTAGACACCTACTAGGTTTATAGCATTGATCGTTAAGTGAGAGTTTTGCCGAGGAGTAGCATATACTCACAGTAGGATCAGGATCCAAATATCATCGCGTGATAAAACCGAAGGAATCGTACCAGAATCATCACACTCCAAATGGTATGCAGTGCTAGCAAGTTTCAGTGCTTATGAAACTCCCGATGTGGATTTTTTCCCCATGCTCTTATGACCTTGGCGTGAGGTCAAAATGTCATAAGTCACATGTTAAGTTCTTCCCATCATTATCCCGGTTAATTTGAACCCACCCGTACCTACCCTTGACGTAGGCCAAAATGGCAGTACGACTGTCTCAAACCAACGCATTCTATCTATGCAACAGATAAATATCCGGCAGCTACCAATCACTATGCCTTGGCGTGAGGTCAAAATACATAGCTTGAATACTACTGAACATTTAACTGAAATGATGGAGGGCTACGAATGGTTTTGGCGAAACCGTGAACGTAATGAACTTGATATAATCGATGGAACGAGATAGCTTTCAAGAGGAGTGGTTCAAGCTCCGCGTTTAAAAGTTTAGTTTTGAAATGAACCGAGTGGTTTTCAAAGTGTTCCAATCGACTTTTACTTGGTTTATTTTCTTGCATTAGTTCTTTTAATGCGTCCCATCATTTAATCCTACCATTGCAGAAAACAACCAAAATATGACGTACGCTTAAGCCATTCGCATTCCCCACGGGGCCCCATCATCACTCGTTAGGTTACTTAACTAACGACAGAGCGGGGGCTGGGCTAGCGCGGCTGTAAAACATAAGCAACGCCTAAATAGTTGTAATATATAGATATATAGCAATGATAGACATTACAGATCACAGATGAATACATTGGATATACTAGGAATCCGCAATCCGTTCGAGCCTGCAACGAAAAGCGGATTACACGGTCGCAGTGAATAGCCAAAAGCCCACCCAAGACCCCTACGGGTGCGGCAAACTACCCGCCAAGTACCCGAAGCGAAGCAACCTCCCTCAACACCGTGAGTAGGCCACTCGGCACTTCGAGATACCCGGTAGTTTGTGCACCCCCTCCATGGGTCTATCCTAGGAGCAAAAACAGTAAAAAGAATTATACAATGACGGCTACAACTCCGACCCGGTTGTGCGGCCAAACAAATAATATTACATCAATTTACATATTACATGAATGAAAGAAAAAGAAACACTCATCTCACATCCACCCCGGCTATTCACCCACGACAATCCAACGTATTCATATACACATACCATCAACAAACATAGATCACAGATATGTATAACCCCCACTAATCGACGTATAGCGATTAGCAGACGTTCAATACATATAAACATCACAGATATAACCCTTTAGTCAAAGTGTAGTGAAGTTCGATCAAAAAATACGGATTTATAGGCCCCCAAAAACAAATTTCTTTTCTGGAAAACCTGGGCACAAATAAACCATCTTAAAAATCACAAAACGAAACCAGAGGAACACTGCACCAAACTCGGTCCAGAATCGAGTCAAAACGGCCGCGGTTCCGCGGCAATAGGCATGCTTTTGCCGCGGAACCGCGGCGTTTTGAGCGATTCACTGGATCGTTTTTGGTGTCTTTCTTCACAAAACCCTGAGATGATTTTTGACGTAAGATTTATTTTATTTTGAGCAGAAAAAATTTCAACAGAAACTTAGGGTTTTGTATGTTTTGGTTTTGCGATTTTTTCCGATCAAACTTCCATACACTTTTACTACCTAGCTACTTTATGTTTAGTTAGGCTCTGATACCACTGTAAGTCCACGTTGCACACCCCGGTGCTTGCGGGGAGGCGGAAAACGGAATAAAAATCGGATTTTTACTACTCTAGGCAACATGGACTAGACAAAGTCGTGATCTTTACTAAACAAAACTAACTAAAAGCTAACTAGAAATTAGCTACAAGGAAGAATGGTTATACCTAGGGCTTTTTGTCCTTCTCTCCTTGCTCCTTGGAGTGTAAGAAAGAGATCGCCTTGTCGCCTTCTCGAGTCGAAGAAGGATCCACCCGAAAGCCTCAACCTTTGACTTCAACTTCAAGCTAGAAGAAACTAAGGTGCTAGAAGTGCTAATCCTAGAACACTAGATGAGAGTAGAGATTATCTAGAAGAGGTTTTCTCTCAAGCTCAAGTGTTTCTCAACACATGAGAGGGGAGAGCTTGAGGAAGAGGAAGAGCAAGAGAGAGAAAGTATATGATAGAATGAGAGAAAAATAAGCCATTCTCACATATATGTATGAATTATAAAAATAGATAATTAGCTAGATAATTGTCATGGTTAATCAAGACTTGACCATTATCATTTCATATTAAATGAAAATTGCAAGGATCAAAGAACATCTTTTATATGGAATGATGATGGTCAACATGTCAACTAAGGTCAACAAGTCAAGTATGGTCAAAATGTCAACAACCCTAACCATGCACAATTATATATAGCTAATATCAATTAATTATAATACACACATAAGCATTAGGGTTAATAAAATGACAATGGTCATTAACCCTAATCAAAGTCCTCTTCCTCTGTCTCAATCAACTGTGCATACGCACCCGCATTCGTAATCCGAGGAACACGAATACAAAGAGATAAAACCAATCCCAAATCATATACTAGGATCTGGCTTAAACCATAGCCCGCTAGTATAAGTTGTCCGGACAGCAAAGGTGCACAAGTGCGCGGATGTGAACGAACCCTGTCGCAAAACCATGCGACCTCTATTCATTTTGCCTAAAGGCGAATAGCTCTCTGTGTGGGACTCTAAAGACTCGACACTACGCTGGCAGTGGGTTTAACCACAGACCGCAAGCGGCACTAGCTGTACGTAACGGTCCCCAGGTAGATGCCGATAAGAAGACTGACGAGGTGACCCCATCTGAATTCCTACTGAGCCTGTATATGACAGTCTCCGTACAGTCCGGTCTGTTCGTCTGATACACCGCATTATGGGCCTACGGGGGTGGTGAACGTCAGTCCCCTAATAGCGGTACAAGTCGTGTCGGAGTGAAGCCCAGAACACCCTGAGATAACACTGGAAACCTACCAGTATATCTCGCTTGCCCTGGCCAGGGACTACTTATGTAATGGCTCTCCTGGACACAGCGCGATGTCAACCCCCAATACCGGGAGAGATGAATCCTGTCTAACTGTCACTGCCTCCAAGTGCTTCGGGACTGCACCCAAAAACTACCTGTTTGCACGACTCCTTTGAGCCGTGGTAGGGTAGTAATCAAAGTGCAGTAGGAACACACTCGAGACAAAGTGACAGTGTCAAGTCAGCGGACTAAGCTGTACTCATGTCACCTGGGAACTGATAACTGACGATAGGTATAATACCAACCAACAGTTCTCGACGAGTCCTGTCCAGTGTACTCGTAACCTAACGAGCACCCGCATACTATCTCAAGTACGACGTACTGACGGCTGTGGGACAGACCGTCTCCCACGCTAGGATGAGAAGCACATACGCTAGTCTACTCCGGAGTATCGATGCCCTGTCTCGATAGTCCAACGACCAGGGACCTGTATAAGGATGTGCTTATGGATTACCCAGCCCCCACGAGTGTAAGCGCCATCACAACGCTGGTAATCAAGCAAAGAACCTAAGGGCTCTACTAATATGTATATAAGCGATATGCTAAAAGAAACACATGCACATATTGAAGTAGAGACAAACCAAGTAGCATACTACCATTTCGAGCAAGATTGTATATACAACTGTGAATATCCCAAGCTTCCATCAAGTAATATACAAACTAGTATGATACAGTAATGGCCTCTAGGGCATATACACTAACAAACGGTGTATCGGAACGGAGGAACCGCACCCTATTGATATGGTGCGCTCTATGATGAGCACAGCTGAGTTACCTATTTTCTTCTGGGGGTATGCACTAGAAACAGCTGCTGATCTATTGAATATAGTTCCCACCAAAACTGTGCCAACCACTCCATATGAGATATGGAAAGGAAAGAAACCATGTCTTAATTATGTTAAGATATGGGGTTGTCCGGCATATGTAAAAACACAAAATCCGGACAAACTTGCGGCAAGGTCCATTCTGTGTAAGTTTATTGGATATCCCAAACATTTGCGCGGGTAAATCTTCTACCACACCGAGGAACAAAAGGTGTTTGTTTCTCGGCATGCCACCTTTTTAGAAAAGGAATTTCTTGAAAAAGAGATTAGTGGCAAGGAGGAAGAACTGGAAGAGGTTCCAACAATACAGACTACGACAGAAGATTTGGTTGAACTGGAGGATTCGGTAGTTCCCAACGAACCTCAGCCTCTCCGCCGATCTAGTAGGGTTTCTCACCCACCTGAGAGATACTACGGTTTTCTCATGGATGGTGGGAGCGAGGATTGCATCATGGTGGATGATGACCCAACTAGCTTCGAGTGGGGACTCAGTGAAATGGCTGGATGCAATGCGGTCCGAGGTGGAATCCATATACACCAACAAAGTATGGACTTTGGAACATGCTCCTGAAGGGGTAAAACCCATTGGGAGCAAGTGGATCTTCAAGAAAAAACTTGGTGTAGATGGGAAAGTGGAGACATTCAAAGCTAGACTTGTTGCAAAGGGTTTTTGTCAAAGACCAGGTGTGGACTATGACGAAACCTTTTCTCGAGTGGCTATGCTTAAATCCATCCGGATCATGCTTGCCATC
Organism: Agapanthus africanus; assembly: GCA_030015575.1. NCBI lineage: Eukaryota > Viridiplantae > Streptophyta > Magnoliopsida > Asparagales > Amaryllidaceae > Agapanthus > Agapanthus africanus. The sequence goes on along the minus strand of CM057337.1, from coordinate 591,956,733 downwards.
GCTGCATATCATGACTACGAAACGGTGATTTAGAAGAGTGCATGTACATGACTCAGCCAGAGGGCTTCGTAGATAGTGGGAGCAGCAGGAAGGTGTGCAAGCTGCTTAAATCCATTTATGGATTAAAGCAAGCATCGCGGAGTTGGAACATCTGCTTTGACGTCGTTATCAAAGAGTTTGATTTCGTCAAAAATGTAGATGAACCTTGTATCTACAAGAAGGTGGCAGAGAGTAAGGTTGTCTTCCTCGTATTGTACGTGGACGACATACTCTTGATAGGAAATGACATTCCTATGCTGCAATCGGTCAAGCTCTTCTTATCACAAAGATTCTCAATGAAAGATCTTGGTGATGCCTCCTGCATATTGGGAATTATGATCTATAGAGATAGATCTAAAAGGATATTGGGATTGTCCCAATCCAGGTACATTGACACCATACTAAAGAGGTTTAGTATGGAAGAATCCAAGTGTGGGAACTTACCCACGATCTCTGGAGTCACTCTCTACAAAGAGATGTCTCCCAAAACTGATTTGGAGAGAGCTCGCATGCAAGGGATACCTTATGCTTCGGCTGTAGGCTTTATCATGTACGCGATGCTATGTACCAGACCCGATGTAGCATACTCACTAAGTGTAGTGAGTAGGTATCAAGCTGATCCTGGAGAGAGAGTCACTGGACAGCTGTGAAGAGCATTCTCAAGTACTTGCGAAGGACTAAATAGATGCTCTTGGTGTATGGTAACGGAGAACTCCAAGTGGAGTCCTTTACCGATTCGAGCTTCCAGAATGATAGAGAAGACTCTAAGTCACACTCGGGATTTGTCTTTACCCTTTACGGAGGGGCGGTTAGCTGGAAGAGTTCCAAGCAGGAAACCGTGGCAGACTCGACAATGGAGGTTGAATACATCGCTGCCAACGATGCTGCGAAAGAGGCTGTCTGGATCAAGAAGTTCATTATTGAACTTGGAGTGGTTCCATCCATTGAGCATCCAATACCTTTGTATTGTGATAATAATGGAGCGGTGGCTTTGGCCAAGGAATCCAGGTCCCATCAGCGATCCAGGCATATTCTGAGGCGGTATCACCTGATCCGGGAGATAGTTGATCGCCGGGAGATCGAGGTCAGGAGGGTTGACACGAAGAACAACACTGCGGATCCACTCATGAAGGCCATTCCCCAGATACAGTTTGAGAGACTCTTCGGGATGCTAGGTATGCGATACTATAGCAGTTGGCCCTAGTGCAAGTGGGAGATTGTTAGTTGTATGTATGCCCTAGAGGCCAGTATTGTACAGATTATGTATATAATATTGGATGCTTGGATATATATAGAGAGGACTTTCTTGCTCGATATGATAGTATGCTATCTGGTTGCTCTTTATCTTAACATGTATACTTGTCTCTTGATACTGTCTTATGGTTACATGTTGGTAAAGCCCTTAGGATGTGTACTTGACTACCTGGAATATGATGCAGATCATACTGGTGGGGCCATGGTAGTCCATAAGTACATTCTTTAATGTTCCTAGTCGTGGGTGTATCGAGACAGGGCATCGATATACCAGAGTAGACTAGCGTATACGCTTCTCGACCCATAAGATGGGCGATGGATGATCCCATATCCATTGGTGTTTGACATCAGAGATGGTATACGGGTGCTCAGTGGAGACTGGGTACACTGGACGGACTCGCCGAGAACTCCCAGATGGTATTATACCTCACGTCAGATGGCAGTTCTCTGGTGACACTTGTGCAGGTTAGTCTGTAGACCCGAGATCGTCATAGAGTCTTGTGTGATTTCCAATGTATTTTGATTTCCACCTTACCACGTCCATGAGGGCGTGCAAAACGGTGGTTTTTGGGTACAGTCCCGAGTCGCGTGGAGGCAATGAGCGATAGGAGGGGTTTCGTCTCTCCCGGTATTGGGGGTTGATGTTGCGCTGTGCTCGATTGGCCGTAACAGGGAAGTCCCTGGCCAGGGCTGATTTAGAGATTTACTGGTAAGTGTTACCAGTAGTTTCTCGACCCGTTATGAGCCTCACATCGGCACGACTTATCGGTTATTGGGGTCTGACGATTACCACCCCTAGACTTGATATGCGACATATCAGACGAGGAGACCGGACTGTACGGGAAGTGTTACCGGCAGGCTTCTACAGGAGTTAGAGCGGGCTTGCTAGTTGATCTTCTGATCGCTCAATACCCGGGTAGCCGTTACGTCTAGCTAGTACCGCTGACGGCTTGTGGGTGTTTGATGTGATCATCACCTACTGCCGGCGTATTGACGAGTCTTTAGAGTCCTACATAGAGGTTTTACTGGCTCAGGCAAAATGAAATAGGAGCACGTATGTGATATGTGCGGGACCGAGAATAATGCGTGTATGTGATACCGTATTCTATTCTCGCGACTTTTTGTATCGGTCGGTTTTATATATTGTCACGCCCCGCTTCCCAGAGTACGCAAGATTGGGCACGTGACATAGCCAACCATGCTACCTGTGGGTAGGAAGTATCCATCCACAGTCACATTACGGTTGTAAGGATATCAAGAACAAGATAAAACTAATCTAATACATGTCCAAAATCCATAATAACAAGAGTCAATAAACAATAACTGCGGAAGCTAATGATCCAATACAATGAATAAACAGTACGTCCCATAATGCGGGCTCACATCTGGAAATGAAAAGAAATAAATAAACTAAATCCTAAGGACTCACTGTTCAGCCTGCTGGCTGAAGTACTCCTGCTCGGTCGTCGACAGTGGAACGGAATCTGGGCCATGCAAAACCCAGACGTCAGCGCGTCATGATATCAAGTATATAGCATAAACATGGTAATGAGCAATGCAAGTATAAACATGAATAAGCAGTAATAAGAAATAACAAGCAGGGTAATGTGCAGTGGTGACTAAACTATCCTATTAGGTTTTCTACTCTATAGTCTTTGAAACCAATTGATGAATCGTCGATGTAACTCAATAGTATCCCGTGCGTGCCCGGGACCACGGTCAAGATCCTCGGGGCTGAATCCGAGACGTGCCGCTAAGCAGTAAAAGGTAGTAGGATGGGCGAGTGATGTCAGCATCAACACTCCGGGGCTGGCCAAGCCCGTAAGACTGATCAGAACATGTATCGAACTGTTGAGTTACAAGTCGGTTTCACATTTGATTTCCCCATACCCCCAAGCTATGTATGTCAGGTCAGGTATTCAGTAGTCAAGGACTAATGCCAACAGAAAATCCGGTAAAAGTAGGTCCGTCTGGATAGACAGCAGGGATGGTCAGGTTTGTTGGCATTAGGCATGAGATCAGGTAACAGGTAAAGCCATGGTACATCAGGTCAACCAGGTAATGTATAAAGGTGTCATGTCATGTCAAGAGTGTACGGTACCATGTCATGTCAAGTAGGAAGTGTAACAGGTCATGTCAGGAAGCACAAGATGTCATGTGGGTGCTCATAATCAAACTAACATAAACATGTGTATAAATAAACAAGCATGAGTACTATCAGAACAATAACTGGAACATGTAATATGATATGCCAATAGATATAACTTCAAGGATATGGATGCACAGTTATCGATTAGGGTTACATTTATAGTTCCAATATTAATTAGGATACAATTTATTAAACATGGAGTGTTAATATCACATTATTATGTAGTGATGTGATCTATGGATGCAATTATATGTATCTTAAATGCGATGGATGCAAACGGGTATCCGAAAAGTTATAAAACTATAAAATGGTAATGTGGGATGTACAACTAACAATATGTGATATAATAATATTAATATGGATAGCATATTCAAAGTGATTAGTAACTATAAAAGATGTATTGATTAACCATGCACAAGAAGGTTCCGTTCAGAAATTTAGCGTCACCCTAATTTGTAAAATAGCTTAAAAATAACAAATGTTCTCCAAAAGAGACGTATCTTATACCAAAACAAAGATAATTCAATAAGGTTTTCAGTTTTATAAGTATAAGCATCTCAGGTTATCCCTACAAAAAGTTATGAATATTCAAAGTTGAAAGTTTGCTGCTGGAATTTCCCTGGACAGCAGTTTAGAGACGTGTTCATTTGCATTTTACGTTAATTAAACAATTTATTTTGCAAGTAAATATTTCATAGAGTTATAGTATTCTGAATTATCTTCGTAACGAACTAAAGAACGTATCCTAATGATTTTTCTATGATTTATAATGAATTTTATAAGATAAGGTGTACAGTAAATTTCAGATTTGTCATATCCGATTTTTCAACGACATTTCATATGTAAACTATAAGATTTTCAAATGTATAATATTATAAAATGAAGATTATAAAAGTATATAGCATGTAGCAAGATTAACTTGCCTCGATGGGTCGCGAATCGGGAAAACGGAACGTTAACCGTCGGCGGGGAAAACTCGCGACGGCGCACGGTTCACGGAATGAACCCAAACGACGAACAAAGGAACCACACGGGTCGGGGTATCTCGCTGGAACGTCGAGAAACGTCACCGGCACGACGGAATTCCGGTAACAAAAGAACAGTTAAAAGAAATGAGAAACGAGACATGAAGCAAGAAGAGAAAAATGATAAAGAGAAGTACGCGAGAATATATAAGGGGTAGAGAGAGAGAGAGAAAGTGGAGAGAGAGAGAAGAAGGAGAGAGAGAAAGTGGGGACCACGGGGTTAAAGGGGAGGTTGCGATTGGCTGAGAGAATAAATTGAGAAGGATATAAAAGATTGTAAAAAATATTATATGGTTAACTTAAAGATTTAAAAGATAGGTAATGAACAGTAAGATATCAGATTAGTTAGAAAAATATATGCGAAGGTTTTAATAATATTAAAAATTTGGGATTTTGGCGCCAAATGAAACATTTCCAAATTGCGCCCGGGTTGGGTCCAAAAATTCGAAATTCAAATAATAGGATTTTAAGCGGGTTCCAAATTTTAAAATGAAATGTTTTATGATTAAAAAGCATACTCTCAAAACGGACACACGTGCGTGCACGTAGCCATCCAAACTTGCCCGTTTTACTGAACGGGACGAGAACACAATGCACGGACGCTACCACGAGGCTAGGGGTGTCAAGTAGGCCAAGATGAATATTTTCAATTTTATTTTAGATGCTAAAATTTGTTATATGTAGAAATGACTTTGCCGGGTAAATTTTACAGTAAGCAACAAACAAGCAAATTAAATGAAATGAGTACCACATTAAGCTCAAACAGTAACTGAAAATAGTAGCATTGGGCTCGGGTGTTACATTATACCCAACTGCAAAAAGAATTTCGTCCTCGAAATTCCAAGAATACAAAGATTGATAACTACAAGAAAAGGTGAGGAAACTTCTGCCGGATTTCATCTTCTCGTTCCCAAGTGGATTCTCCATGCGATCGATTACCCCAAGAAACTAGCACAAGAGGGGTAACCTTGTTCTTAAGAACCTTTTCTCTTCGATCCTTGATTTCAACTGGTCGCTCTTCAAAAGTTAGGTCCTCCCGTACGGTCAACTCCGAATGATCCAAGACATGAGTCTCATCACGAACATACCTCCGTAGTTGAGACACATGAAACACATCGTGAACTCCTGCTAATGACTGTGGTAACGCCAAACGGTACGATACCTCTCCAACACGCTCCAATATCTCAAAGGGTCCAACGAATCGAGGACTAAGTTTTCCCCGACTTCCAAAGCGAATCACCCCTCTAGTCGGTGATATCTTCAGGAATACCAAATCACCCACGGCGAACTCTAGAGGTCTTCTTGACGTGTCGGCCCAACTTTTCTGTCTGTCTTGAGCTGCCTTCATATGCTTTCTGATTGTATTCACCTTCTCAACTGTCTGTACCACCAAATCTGGCCCTAGTAACCTTCGTTCACCCACATCATCCCAACAAACAGGCGAACGGCATTTACGACCATACAACGCTTCAAACGGAGCCATCTGAATAGTCGCTTGGAAGCTATTGTTGTACGAAAACTCCACCAGGTGTAGATGATCTTCCCAAGAACCTTTGAAGTCCAACATGCAAGCCCTCAACATATCTTCAAGGGTCTGGATCGTTCTCTCTGATTGTCCATCAGTTTGAGGATGATAAGCTGTGCTGAGCTTCAATCGAGTCCCCAAACTTTCTTGTAAACTCCTCCAAAAGTGCGACAAGAACCGAGTGTCCCGATCGGACACGATGCTTACCGGCACTCCATGCAATCTGACAATCTCCTGCATGTACCGCTCTGCCAAAGTCTCTATTGATTGACCAACCCGAAAAGGAATAAAGTGAGCTGCCTTGGTCAACCGATCAACAATCACCCTTACTGCATTGTTGCCTTTTGGACTCCGCGGTAAAGCCGTCACGAAATCCATGGTTATATGTTCCCACTTCCACTGAGGAATCGGAAATGGTTGCAATAAACCAGCAACCATTTGGTGTTCAGCCTTGACTTGCTGACATACCAAGCACTTAGCCACGAAGCGAGCAATCTCCCGTTTCATGCCTTCCCACCAGAAATGCTGTCGAATATCTTGGTACATCTTTGTCCCTCCTGGATGTACAGAGTAAACTGAATTGTGTGCCTCCTTCATAAGCTCTTCACGCACATCCCCTTTTGGCACACACACACGGCTACCATACCTCAACGAACCATCTTCGTGGATCAATAAATCTGTTCGTAGTCCGGCTTCAACCTGCTCTCGAAACTTTTATAGTCTAGGATCCTGCGATTGCGCCACTTTAATCTTCTCAACTAAGGACGACTGTACTTGCAACTGCATCAACTGTCCTGTAGCATGTGGTAGCACAACCTCCAAGTCAAATCTCCGAAAATCCGCAATGATCTCCCTTTGTGCGGTCAATACCTGAATTGCTGGTAACCGACTTAGCGCATCTGGCACGACGTTAACTTTTCCCGGATGGTACTTAAGATCAAGGTCATAGTCGGCCATCAGCTCCAACCATCTGCGTTGCCTCATGTTCAACTCCTTCTGAGTGAACACATACTTCAAGCTCTTATGATCTGTAAAAACTTCGACTCTTACGCCCAAAAGGTAGTGTCTCCAAATCTTCAAAGCGAAAATCACAGCCGCAAGCTCCAAGTCATGAGTTGGATAATTCTTCTCATGGGTCTTCAGTTGTCTTGATGCGTATGCTACGACCTTCCCATGCTGCATCAAAACACATCCCAATTCTTTCCCAGATGCGTCGCTGTGAAACATCAGTCCTCCGGAATTGTCTGGTACGGTCAGGATAGGGGCGGTTATCAACTTCTGCTTCAACGTCTCAAAGCCAACGCACACTTATCCGTCCATACAAAAGGTACCTCCTTACGCATAAGCTTGGTCAGCGGTTCTGCCAAACGAGCAAAGTTCTCTACAAATCTCCTGTAGTATCCGGCTAATCCAAGGAAACTTCTTATCTCAGCTACATTCCTTGGAATAGGCCAATCTCGAACTGCTGCAATCTTTTCGGGATGGACGGCGATTCCATCACCCGACACGACATGTCCCAGAAATTTCACTTCTTCCAGCCAGAATTCGCACTACTCATCTTCGCATAAAGCTTCTCCTGTCTCAACATCTGCAGGACCTAATGATATCCGGATCGCAAATCCAGTTTCGAGAATACTCTCGCGCCACTAAACTGCTCAAAAGTCCTCCAATGCGAGGGATCGGGTACTTGTTCTTAATAGTCGCCCGGTTCAATTCTCGATAATCAATGCACATCCTTCTCGTGCCATCCTTCTTCTTTACTAAGAGAACTGGAGCTCCCAAGGCGAGTTGCTGCTTCGAATCCAACCCTTCTCAAGTAATTCACCAACTTGCTTCTTAACTCCTTCCAATTCCACTGGTGCCATTGGATAGTAAGCTTTAGACACTGGCGCTGCACCAGGACTAAGGTCAATCGTGAACTCCACGTCTCGTTTCGGCGGTAAGCCCGATATATCTTCAAACACGTCCATAGAATCACGAACAACAGCCGGCTCTTTACTTTCATCACTTCCATTGATGCAAGAACACTGTTCGTCGGCCTAGCCCTAAACTCGACCGGCCCGACAGAACTGCTTCCTTACCGCAACTGCTGTCTGCATCGTTGGCCGCGAAAGGTCCAGCGAGACTACTGAGTCTCGTCCACTCCGCTGCATGCACGTCCACGGTTGCTCCATTCTGCCTTAGTCCGATAAATTTCTCCTCCATTTCCTCCCGTGCAGTCCGCGGGAAGAACTTTTCCAAGAAACTTTTAGAGAAATCCGCCCAACTGATTGGCTTGGACAAGCGGGTCTCCTCCACCAACCACCACTCTCGGGCGTAATCCACCAGCTGAATGCGCACCACATCAACTCTCTTGTCGTCTGGGATCTGTGCCGCAATCAGTAAATTCTCCGTGTCTACTAGCCACTGCTCGGCTGGCAACGGCTCCTCCAGAAAAGTGAAAATAGACGGATCCAAAAGTCTGAAATCTGCTACGGTCCTTACTCGGTCAACTGGTCTAGTTCCAACATCGTTTACAGACTGCTGAACGATCTGCAAACCTTCCTGAAACAAGTCCGCTTGCTGCTGGATCAGCTCGGTCTGTTTCTTTGATTTCCAGTATTCCTCTTATCTCTCCAAGCATGGCGGCTTCGTTCACACGCCTCCGGTACGTCTTCAACTTCTTACCTGTCATAATCCTGAACTCAAAGCACCCAACATTAGCATGATGATAGATTCTGAATGTGGATCAAGGCTAGAACTCCAAGATACTTAAATAGAGTACCGCATTGTAGCTATGCCGCGGTATCATAGCCGCAATTACTTAACTCCACCCAAGTCGCCTAAGTCCTAGAGATAACAAGAAGTTAGGTTTTCGAATTGACAATGCAAAGTAAGTTTGCATGTCGACATGATCCGGAAGAAGGATTCAAGGAGGGTAAAACGGTCAAGGTGGCTGGACATGTTTCCTAATCACGGGTATTCTGATTCGTGTATCGGGTGCAATACCCAACTACAAAGAATCAACCCAATTAACCTATGCTCTGATACCAAAAAACCATGTCACGCCCCGCTTCCCAGAGTACGCAAGATTAGGCACGTGACATAGCCAACCATGCTACCTGTGGGTAGGAAGTATCCATCCACAGTCACATTACGGTTGTAAGGATATCAAGAACAAGATAAAACTAATCTAATACATGTCCAAAATCCATAATAACAAGAGTCAATAAACAATAACTGCGGAAGCTAATGATCCAATACAATGAATAAACAGTACGTCCCATAATGCGGGCTCACATCTGGAAATGAAAAGAAATAAATAAACTAAATCCTAAGGACTCACTGTTCAGCCTGCTGGCTGAAGTACTCCTGCTCGGTCGTCGACAGTGGAACGGAATCTGGGCCATGCAAAACCCAGACGTCAGCGCGTCATGATATCAAGTATATAGCATAAACATGGTAATGAGCAATGCAAGTATAAACATGAATAAGCAGTAATAAGAAATAACAAGCAGGGTAATGTGCAGTGGTGACTAAACTATCCTATTAGGTTTTCTACTCTATAGTCTTTGAAACCAATTGATGAATCGTCGATGTAACTCAATAGTATCCCGTGCGTGCCCGGGACCACGGTCAAGATCCTCGGGGCTGAATCCGAGACGTGCCGCTAAGCAGTAAAAGGTAGTAGGATGGGCGAGTGATGTCAGCATCAACACTCCGGGGCTGGCCAAGCCCGTAAGACTGATCAGAACATGTATCGAACTGTTGAGTTACAAGTCGGTTTCACATTTGATTTCCCCATACCCCCAAGCTATGTATGTCAGGTCAGGTATTCAGTAGTCAAGGACTAATGCCAACAGAAAATTCGGTAAAAGTAGGTCCGTCTGGATAGACAGCAGGGATGGTCAGGTTTGTTGGCATTAGGCATGAGATCAGGTAACAGGTAAAGCCATGGTACATCAGGTCAACCAGGTAATGTATAAAGGTGTCATGTCATGTCAAGAGTGTACGGTACCATGTCATGTCAAGTAGGAAGTGTAACAGGTCATGTCAGGAAGCACAAGATGTCATGTGGGTGCTCATAATCAAACTAACATAAACATGTGTATAAATAAACAAGCATGAGTACTATCAGAACAATAACTGGAACATGTAATATGATATGCCAATAGATATAACTTCAAGGATATGGATGCACAGTTATCGATTAGGGTTACATTTATAGTTCCAATATTAATTAGGATACAATTTATTAAACATGGAGTGTTAATATCACATTATTATGTAGTGATGTGATCTATGGATGCAATTATATGTATCTTAAATGCGATGGATGCAAACGGGTATCCGAAAAGTTATAAAACTATAAAATGGTAATGTGGGATGTACAACTAACAATATGTGATATAATAATATTAATATGGATAGCATATTCAAAGTGATTAGTAACTATAAAAGATGTATTGATTAACCATGCACAAGAAGGTTCCGTTCAGAAATTTAGCGTCACCCTAATTTGTAAAATAGCTTAAAAATAACAAATGTTCTCCAAAAGAGACGTATCTTATACCAAAACAAAGATAATTCAATAAGGTTTCCAGTTTTATAAGTATAAGCATCTCAGGTTATCCCTACAAAAAGTTATGAATATTCAAAGTTGAAAGTTTGCTGCTGGAATTTCCCTGGACAGCAGTTTAGAGACGTGTTCATTTGCATTTTACGTTAATTAAACAATTTATTTTGCAAGTAAATATTTCATAGAGTTATAGTATTCTGAATTATCTTCGTAACGAACTAAAGAACGTATCCTAATGATTTTTCTATGATTTATAATGAATTTTATAAGATAAGGTGTACAGTAAATTTCAGATTTGTCATATCCGATTTTTCAACGACATTTCATATGTAAACTATAAGATTTTCAAATGTATAATATTATAAAATGAAGATTATAAAAGTATATAGCATGTAGCAAGATTAACTTGCCTCGATGGGTCGCGAATCGGGAAAACGGAACGTTAACCGTCGGCGGGGAAAACTCGCGACGGCGCACGGTTCACGGAATGAACCCAAACGACGAACAAAGGAACCACACGGGTCGGGGTATCTCGCTGGAACGTCGAGAAACGTCACCGGCACGACGGAATTCCGGTAACAAAAGAACAGTTAAAAGAAATGAGAAACGAGACATGAAGCAAGAAGAGAAAAATGATAAAGAGAAGTACGAGAGAATATATAAGGGGTAGAGAGAGAGAGAGAAAGTGGAGAGAGAGAGAAGAAGGAGAGAGAGAAAGTGGGGACCACGGGGTTAAAGGGGAGGTTGCGATTGGCTGAGAGAATAAATTGAGAAGGATATAAAAGATTGTAAAAAATATTATATGGTTAACTTAAAGATTTAAAAGATAGGTAATGAACAGTAAGATATCAGATTAGTTAGAAAAATATATGCGAAGGTTTTAATAATATTAAAAATTTGGGATTTTGGCGCCAAATGAAACATTTCCAAATTGCGCCCGGGTTGGGTCCAAAAATTCGAAATTCAAATAATAGGATTTTAAGCGGGTTCCAAATTTTAAAATGAAATGTTTTATGATTAAAAAGCATACTCTCAAAACGGACACACGTGCGTGCACGTAGCCATCCAAACTTGCCCGTTTTACTGAACGGGACGAGAACACAATGCACGGACGCTACCACGAGGCTAGGGGTGTCAAGTAGGCCAAGATGAATATTTTCAATTTTATTTTAGATGCTAAAATTTGTTATATGTAGAAATGACTTTGCCGGGTAAATTTTACAGTAAGCAACAAACAAGCAAATTAAATGAAATGAGTACCACATTAAGCTCAAACAGTAACTGAAAATAGTAGCATTGGGCTCGGGTGTTACATATATGATATAGCCGGGTTATCGAATCAAGTGTTGATTCGATAAGTCGATACATTGGATGTTAGTCAGTTATATGTGATATGACCGGATTATTAAGTCAAGTGTTGATTTAATAATTTATTGTATAATTGTATATTTGATATACTAGTTTACATTAACTAACACTTGTTCACTTTATGTAACGTTTTGAAAATCGTTTCGGTGAAATTTCGAAAAATCGGTAAAATAAGGGGGTTTTCTGTAAAAAGTCAAAATACAAATATCTTATTATAAAAATTAAATATACATATTCTAGCTATGTAATTGCTATTATTTGGTGTTTATTGAGCCGCTGGTGAAATTTCAAATTTTCTGAAAAAAATATTATTTTATTTTTAGTTTAAGCCGTCACTAATACATTTAATTAGGGAAAATTACAAATCGGAATGAGTTGAAACAAATTTTTTGCATCATAAAACATTAAATAAAATTTTATCATGTGGTTTTTGGAACGAAATCATTTGCCAAAACGGTTTAGAAATTATTGAAGAAAAAAGGCTTTTTTTAGCGTAAATGGATGTTTGGGGTATTGTATTTATCATTTTTCATCACCCCACACCCATACCCACACCCACACACCCCCACTTACTCCTCCCCATGGCTAAATTCAGCACCCACCATAATTTTTCCCCACTTGATTTCAAAGGAAAAGAAATGAAAGAAAAGAAAAGAAAATGGGTGAATTAGGTGGACTTTTGACCTTACCTTGAGCTTGACTTTCCTCCCTTGCATTTTCTCTACCTCCCTCTCTCTCCTCACTCCCATTTCTGGCCTCCCAACAGCAGCAGCCCCCCCTCAAATCCCACTATTTCTTCATCAAAAAAAATCCACAAATCACTTCAAAATCCATGCAAATTCAAATCTAAATCCAAATCCGACTCCTACCCATTTTAGCTTAGCCCGTATAGCATGTATCCTTGTGAAAAGAGAGCATTTTGGAGGGCCATGGATGCTTGTGGATCTTCATATGTTTTTGGGTATAATTCTAAACTTTTTGTTGCTTAATTTGTTACTAATTTCTTAAGCTAATTTACTTAAGTGTTAATTTGGTTATGTGAGTTTAATTGCAAGTTTTGGAATTCAAGTTGTGAATTTGATTGCAAGTTAGGGTTTTATAAAATTGGTGTATGGTTGTGTGTTATATTTAGGCTTTGTTGTCATGATAATACAAGGTTAGTAGCTAGTGTGAATGGTTAGTTTTAAAATTGTGTTAATTTGCTAAATTGCTTACTAGGTTTTTGAAATTTGTTAAATTCTTGGGATTAAAAATGTGTTTAGGGTTTTCATGACTTCATTAACTTTATTAAGTGTGGTTTAATGCTTTAGATCATGCAAATCTAAGCTAGATTGTAGTTTGTACATTTTTGCTTTGAAATTGTTAAAAAGGGTATTTTTGTAAACTAGAATATTAGGATTTTTGGAATTTAATGAGATTAAATTCCGGAAATTGTTTATACGACTTATTTAAGATATTTAATAAATATATTGGCCGCTACATTCATTTAAACATCGTGTTTTGTTCAAAAACGGCGAATTGTGCTTGCTAGATTTTCGGAAAAATGACTTTTTAAGTGAAATTGGCGTTTTTGTGAGTTTTAACCTAGTTTATATTAAAATTAGTGTTCGTGAATGTGCAAATGAGTGTGATTGGATTTTTCTCGATGGTTTGACGTTTGTACATCGACATCGAGGGTTGGTTTGACTATTCTTGCATGCGTAGGCGATAGGTTTAGACCTATGCATGATACGCGTGCCAATTTGATTTTCGTATGCCGTTTCGATCTCGAATTTAGTTTTAATACGATATGGTACGTTATGACATGTAGGTACCCCCATGTGGACTTCGAGACGACAAGCAGGCGCGTGGCGACGTCGGCACCGGCTAGCGAGGACCAGGTGAGTAGATTTATATCTACGGGGAGAAGTCGGGTGGATGGCGTATAGCACCCCCGCAGTCCGTGGTGGTGTATACGGATGCGTATACACACCAACAATTATTATATGTTATTTGGGATTAATAACCATGCTTAGGATGGATATTGGTGTGTTGGATTATTTTAGCGTTGCGAACCCTAGGGTAGTGTTGCACTACACATACACACACACATACACACATACATACTTGCATACATTCCTATTAATATGTGCTCATGGGATTCTTTATAGTTATGTGTTCACATGGGTATGGGACTATGTGTTCATATACGGATTGAGGATGATACTTGGGATTGAGCTGAGTCGATGAGATTTGATTTGAGGCCGTGAGATCGGTGATATAGCAGGGTTCGTATTTGAGATACGACATGACGTTGTAGCGGGTCCTTGACGTAGTGTTTCACGCACGTCCATGCATACGTAGGCGGTATCAATATGGTACTAGACGTAGATCAGTACCCCGATCTCGATATTTGATAAAGAGGATACCAGGTGAATAGTATGATGAATGTGATATTGACCCGTACCCAGATTTAGGAGGCCGTACGACGGATTTACATACGAGCTATATTGATGATTGATCCGCACTCTTGACTTGGGATGCCTGATTATAGATATGGTATTAGCTATGATATTATTGAGGCGGGATCACCGACTATACATATACAGGTAGGTATATGTATCGACTCAGATGTTAGGCGGTTTCCTTACCTGTAGTTCAGCTTGTTAGTTCAGCCGTATAGTTTAGTGTAGTTGTTAGATTAGATTAGACTTCTTACCTATTTCAAAAACTAACGAATCGTGGGTATTTTAAAAGACAGCCCAAGGGATCCTACGGATATTTCAAAAGACGTATCTTTTCATAAAAACACCGTAGCCCCTATTTTCAAAAACCCCATGATTCGTGTTATTTCAAAAGGCACCATTTGTAGGACTTATATTAGATTAATACTGATTAGTTATCGTTGTGTCTAGTATTCTGCTCCCACACATTATTGCTGTTCGCTCTGCCCCGCATACTTATTTTGCTGCATACTCCATTATTGATATCATGCTGTTAGGACACCAGCACCATTACCGATGATGCGTATGTACCACATACACTTACTTGCCGGCTCACACACATCTTCATCGGTAATTGCCATGTCACGTACACTTAGAAAATACTATTGCTTGACTTAGGTTGTTAGTTAGTAGTTGATACGATATTAGTGTACCTGCCTTATATGCCAGTTTAGACATTGTAGTTATTACTTGTCACTTCATGCATACTGTTATTCCATTGTTCATGCCTAGTTATTAATCACACATTGCAACTTGGTTATTGCTACCATATACATTCATTATCATTGACATATGCACTTGTGATGATTTCTTGAGATTTATGATATTTCTGGATTTCGGGGGAAAGCCGCAAAATTTCTAAACTTATTATATTTTTAAAATATGTAAATTGCGGTTTTCTAGTGATGTAAGTGTCGTCCACCATGAGTTTGCTGTGGTTTTCGAGATCCGTGTCGAGGAGTGGAGGAACCGTCACGGGTACATGGTGGGCCCGGTATGGTACCCCGGGGCAAGAGGAATGTGGTGTTGACGTTGAGCCTGGCTGGGGAGCACTACCTACCAGTGATATTACCCGACGCGTCGGATATCCGGAGGATACCGTCGTGGTCTTGAGATGGATGGTAGGGGCCGGTCTGGACTGACGGCGCCCTAGATATTGAGATTGAGACATTGATATTTCGAGACAGTGAGATTTATGTTTTGTGTCGATGCTAGACACTGTTGATACTGATTTCATTATGATACCTCAGTTTAAAAACCAGAAGGAAATCTCACTAATTTATGAAAACAGTTTCTTCATTTACATGTATTCTGTTTTCATGCATTCATACCTCATTCATATGATATATTGCTACCTGAGGCACTGACACGGGCACATGAGATTACACTCGGTTAGATATTACCCTAGCCATTGTTATAGGCTGCATGTTATACATATTTTTGAGGATATATTATGATCATTGACCTAGGATTGCGTTATTTATGCGATTTCTGTGCGTAGATGTTTTTCTATTCATGAGTTGGCAACTCACCCCCGTTGTGCCCCAGTTTCTTGCAGGTTTGCCGTACAGGTTTCATTACGGCTTTGCGGGCATAGTTTCATTCGGGTGATTTACTAGTAGGTGGGTTTACTTGTATCATACCCCCATTATATATCTTGTATATCATTATTCTGTTGTATCTAGAATCTCCATCAACCAAACATGTATTTTTGAGATAGAGACCAGTGTTGTTTATTCTTTCGACCTTAGAGTCGCTCGTTATATTTCTGGTGGTTTTGAGTTTCCTTTTGAGTTTTGATCCTCGCCGTTGGCGTTGTATATTATATTGCTTGTGTGGTTGGGACCGTCGATTGACGAAGAGCTAGCTCCCGTTTGGGGATGCCTTTTTCTTAATTTCGTATACTATTCATGTTGTATCCCGTTTGGGGGCCAGTATTTACAAAGGAGACTCTGCCGAAATTTTCAATAAATTTTTGATGTTTTTAAAAACCGCATAATTCGGCTTATGCTATTGAAACTACTTGCTTTAATTTGGTTTTTCCTGCACTCTACTTCTTTTCTTGGTTTGGATTTCTGGGTTTTCGGTTTACTTAGATTACGTACGCCTCGAGACGTTCGTAGTTTAAGTGCCGGTCATGTTCCGTACTTTCGGGTCGTGACAAAGTTGGTATCAGAGCGTTAGGTTTTACCTTCGGAGAGTAGGATGACCCTTGGTTGATGGAATAGGTGACTAAAGTAGAGTGACGTACCGTTGGTATGTTCCGCGGCATATTTACGACACGCCACTCCACTTAAGGAGCCTTAGGATGTACATTTCCTTGTTCAGTATTATATTCCTTCCTGATCTAGCCTCATCGGTACCAGTTTGGTTTTGCTACTACGGTTACGGGCAGGGAGAGCTACGGCTAGAGTTGCGGTCAGCACAAGCTCGTCACGAACGAGGACTGACCAGGGCGAAATTCCGGCGACACACGATTGCAGAGATGTATCTTTTTACTGTGTTTCCGTGCCACGAGTGTTTGGCGGATCGCCTTTATGAGGTTACTCGGAGGCGCTGATCGACACTAGGGAATTGAGCCAATGATAGAGGCCAGCCAGATTTTGATGACCGTTGGTGTGTTGCTTACTCCTGATGATTGAGGCACTGTTCAGCATGCAGACGAGCAAGCCAGTGGTTGCTGCGAGCGACGAGATATCGCCCCATATGTTGGAGCTATTGCGGGGCGAGTTGTACGAATAGATGATAGAAGGTCGCTAGTCACCCGATGATGAATGACTAGGACAGGTGGTTCGTTCGCCTACCCCGATGCGAGGTCATCAGATAGATTGATTCCAGCTAGAGACGACTTCACGCAGAGACGTGAGGGTCGACAGAGACGATCGAATGTCGGAAAACCTATTATTCCAAGTTTAAAGTATTCAGAAAGACATGCTGGCAATTCTATGGTCCCTCTAGAAGAATGAAATCCTAACTCGACATAATGACCGTGTGAAAGCCTTTGAACCTTCGGGTTTGCGGCAGTTCCACGGCGCCATTAGTGAGGCTTGGGTTTGCCCTTCTACGGCTGGACCACCGATGCTGTGGTATATATATTCGATACTATTAAACTGTGCCCAAGATGTTGAGCTCTTCGGGGATTATGAGGTTTCGACGAATCGATCGAACGGTTCGACTTCAATCGGATGCTAGGTGGTGAGATGCATTCTTGGGAGACTCCAGATACGAGGATAGCCGTTGGAGCTCAGTCCATGCAGCCACGACGAGACGAGCCCGAAGCGGTCGACATTAGAGAAAATGGAGTAAGAGGTTCGTATAAGATCCAGATATGATGACGTTCCCCTCCGCCGACATCAGAGATGCGATGCACATGCCGAGGCAGAGTACTGGATATACCTTCCAGAAGGAGTCGCGATGAGTATGCAGTCGTTCCAGAGCAAGATGCAGATATAGGAAAGGACGATGACTTCCGGACAGTTGGCAGAGACGAGACATGGAATAGAGCGTGAGCAGGATTCCTTCCAGGACACTGCTGCAATGATACTTGCACCCAGGATCAGATGTGTCACGTACATTCAGAGAGCCAGAGGCCGACGCCAGTGATATGCTGTCTTACGAGTGGTCACGATGATTGACCAAGAGATGACCAGAGAAGTGCCAGAAAGGAATCGTCCCCGTTAGCACACCTGACAGGGCTGATGAGCCGATGGACCGAAAGATTGGTAATTCACAGTGAAGATCTTGACCCAGGAGTGGTCATGGTTACGCACACCAGCAGGACAGAGTTCATGATCATCGACGAGACGTCCCACTAGTGACCGTGACAGTTGGCCGAGATTCTTAGAGGATGCACTTGAGCGGTACTATTCCGCCATTATTGATTACGATGTTTTGGGTGATTTATTCGTATGATTTGATTTTGATGATTGAGAATTTACGACCTTTGCACAGTGTTGCACTTGAGATCGTTTTCGTGCTTTAGTTTCACATGTTTGTGATATTACGGTTTTAAACAGTTGAGTTGGTTTTGTGCGTATGCATGCACACGATTTCGTTCCTGCACTCGGTATAGTTTATATATGCTTGCAGTGCAGTGATACGCCTTTTGTGCACTTAGATGCACTGGACTTCGATTTCGATTATGATACTCGATATTTGTTTTGTGCATTTTGTGCACCTGATTGATTTTGCGCACGTTCGGCGCTTAATATTGGATTTCATGATTTCGTACACGATGGATGCACCTGATTTGGATTTTCGCGCATGTTGGGCGCATGTTTTGAAGGGTGATTTTGGTGCACACCAGAGGCACTAAATCGAAATTTTTCGTGCATGTCAGATGCACCTGATTTTGCTGTCAGGCACACATGTTGCCTACGACAGATGTTTCGTGCACACCCGATGCACTTAGATGTTGTTTCTGTGCGCATGTATGGCACATTCATGGATTTTGATTTCCGTGCGCACCAGACGCACGTAGTATTCATGTGCATATTTTGGGATTGATTTCTTATAGAGTAGTACGTTTTTATGATATTGCTATGTGTTTTCGTACTGAGCAGGACTAGTCAGAGGACAGTACCTGAATATATTTTGCATGCATTGATAGTTATTGAAGGGATTTCCAAAAAGCGAGCTATAGCCTCAGTATTTACCTACGTGTCTGATATGACACGAAATGTTTAAAACAAGGAGACCCTTCTAAATTGTTTCCAAAACGGCGGAACGTACATTTCAAACAAAGGTATATATGTATATAGTTATTTTCTTATCATAGACGTCCGCCACTGTGCAATGTTATACGCGTTGCACAGCGACTTAAAGAGATTTGGCATGCATTTCCTTCAGATACTTACAGATATAGATTCGATATTTACATGTATAGTTTCGAGTTATATCATATTGGTTTTGATTTGGATTTGGCATTGATGTCTTCTCCATGACTCCGATGATTGCGGGATGCTTTACGGAGTTTTGATTTGAGTTATATACTCATTTTTCAAGCGCATGCGCTGCGCTACGATTTGTCTTATGTATTTACAATTTCGGAGCCCCGATGACTATATGGTTTTTCTTAAATGTTTTAGTATTTGGGGGAGTTTGAATTTAAATTCGGGGACCGAATTTCTTTAAGGGGGGAAGATTGTAACGTTTTGAAAATCGTTTCGGTGAAATTTCGAAAAATCGGTAAAATAAGGGGGTTTTCTGTAAAAAGTCAAAATACAAATATCTTATTATAAAAATTAAATATACATATTCTAGCTATGTAATTGCTATTATTTGGTGTTTATTGAGCCGCTGGTGAAATTTCAAATTTTCTGAAAAAAATATTATTTTATTTTTATTTTAAGCCGTCACTAATACATTTAATTAGGGAAAATTACAAATCGGAATGAGTTGAAACAAATTTTTTGCATCATAAAACATTAAATAAAATTTTATCATGTGGTTTTTGGAACGAAATCATTTGCCAAAACGGTTTAGAAATTATTGAAGAAAAAAGGCTTTTTTTAGCGTAAATGGATGTTTGGGGTATTGTATTTATCATTTTTCATCACCCCACACCCGTACCCACACCCACACACCCCCACTTACTCCTCCCCATGGCTGAATTCAGCACCCACCATAATTTTTCCCCACTTGATTTCAAAGGAATAGAAATAAAAGAAAAGAAAAGAAAATGGGTGAATTAGGTGGACTTTTGACCTTACCTTGACCTTGACTTTCCTCCCTTGCATTTTCTCTACCTCCCTCTCTCTCCTCACTCCCATTTCTGGCCTCCCAACAGCAGCAGCCCCCCCCTCAAATCCCACTCTTTCTTCATAAAAAAAAATCCACAAATCACTTCAAAATCCATGCAAATTCAAATCTAAATCCAAATCCGACTCCTACCCATTTTAGCTTAGCCCGTATAGCATGTATCATTGTGAAAAGAGAGCATTTTGGAGGGCCATGGATGCTTGTGGATCTTCATATGTTTTTGGGTATAATTCTAAACTTTTTGTTGCTTAATTTGTTACTAATTTCTTAAGCTAATTTACTTAAGTGTTAATTTGGTTATGTGAGTTTAATTGCAAGTTTTGGAATTCAAGTTGTGAATTTGATTGCAAGTTAGGGTTTTATAAAATTGGTGTATGGTTGTGTGTTATATTTAGGCTTTGTTGTCATGATAATACAAGGTTAGTAGCTAGTGTGAATGGTTAGTTTTAAAATTGTGTTAATTTGCTAAATTGCTTACTAGGTTTTTGAAATTTGTTAAATTCTTGGGATTAAAAATGTGTTTAGGGTTTTCATGACTTCATTAACTTTATTAAGTGTGGTTTAATGCTTTAGATCATGCAAATCTAAGCTAGATTGTAGTTTGTACATTTTTGCTTTGAAATTGTTAAAAAGGGTATTTTTGTAAACTAGAATATTAGGATTTTTGGAATTTAATGAGATTAAATTCCGGAAATTGTTTATACGACTTATTTAAGATATTTAATAAATATATTGGCCGCTACATTCATTTAAACATCGTGTTTTGTTCAAAAACGGCGAATTGTGCTTGCTAGATTTTCGGAAAAATGACTTTTTAAGTGAAATTGGCGTTTTTGTGAGTTTTAACCTAGTTTATATTAAAATTAGTGTTCGTGAATGTGCAAATGAGTGTGATTGGATTTTTCTCGATGGTTTGACGTTTGTACATCGACATCGAGGGTTGGTTTGACTATTCTTGCATGTGTAGGCGATAGGTTTAGACCTATGCGTGATACGCGTGCCGATTTGATTTTCGTATGCCGTTTCGATCTCGAATTTAGTTTTAATACGATATGGTGCGTTATGATATGTAGGTACCCCCATGTGGACTTCGAGACGACAAGCAGGCGCGTGGCGACGTCGGCACCGGCTAGCGAGGACCAGGTGAGTAGATTTATATCTACGGGGAGAAGTCGGGTGGATGGCGTATAGCACCCCCGCAGTCCGTGGTGGTGTATACGGATGCGTATACACACCAACAATTATTATATGTTATTTGGGATTAATAACGATGCTTAGGATGGATATTGGTGTGTTGGATTATTTTAGCGTTGCGAACCCTAGGGTAGTGTTGCACTACACATACACACACACATACACACATACATACTTGCATACATTCCTATTGATATGTGCTCATGGGATTCTTTATAGTTATGTGTTCACATGGGTATAGGACTATGTGTTCACATACGGATTGAGGATGATACTTGGGATTGAGCTGAGTCGATGAGATTTGATTTGAGGCCGTGAGATCGGTGATATAGCAGGGTTCGTATTTGAGATACGACATGACGTTGTAGCGGGTCCTTGACGTAGTGTTTCACGCACGTCCATGCATACGTAGGCGGTATCAATATGGTACTAGACGTAGATCAGTACCCCGATCTCGATATTTGATAAAGAGGATACCGGGTGAATAGTATAATGAATGTGATATTGACCCGTACCCAGATTTAGGAGGCCGTACGACGGATTTACATACGAGCTATATTGATGATTGATCCGCACTCTTGACTTGGGATGCCTGATTATAGATATGGTATCAGCTATGATATTATTGAGGCGGGATCACCGACTATACATATACAGGTAGGTATATGTATCGACTCAGATGTTAGGCGGTTTCCTTACTTGTAGTTCAGCTTGTTAGTTCAGCCGTATCGTTTAGTGTAGTTGTTAGATTAGATTAGACTTCTTACCTATTTCAAAAACTAACGAATCGTGGGTATTTTAAAAGACAGCCCAAGGGATCCTACGGATATTTCAAAAGACGTATCTTTTCATAAAAACACCGTAGCCCCTATTTTCAAAAACCCCATGATTCGTGTTATTTCAAAAGGCACCATTTGTAGGACTTATATTAGATTAATACTGATTAGTTATCGTTGTGTCTAGTATTCTGCTCCCGCACATTATTGCTGTTCGCTCTGCCCCGCATACTTATTTTGCTGCATACTCCATTATTGATATCATGCTGTTAGGACACCAGCACCATTACCGATGATGCGTATGTACCACATACACTTACTTGCCGGCTCACACACATCTTCATCGGTAATTTCCATGTCACATACACTTAGAAAATACTATTGCTTGACTTAGGTTGTTAGTTAGTAGTTGATACGATATTAGTGTACCTGCCTTATATGCCAGTTTAGACATTGTAGTTATTACTTGTCACTTCATGCATACTGTTATTCCATTGTTCATGCCTAGTTATTAATCACACATTGCAACTTGGTTATTGATACCATATACATTCATTATCATTGGCATATGCACTTGTGATGATTTCTTGAGATTTATGATATTTCTGGATTTCGGGGGAAAGCCGCAAAATTTCTAAACTTATTATATTTTTAAAATATGTAAATTGCGGTTTTCTAGTGATGTAAGTGTCGTCCACCATGAGTTTGCTGTGGTTTTCGAGATCCGTGTCGAGGAGTGGAGGAACCGTCACGGGTACATGGTGGGCCCGGTATGGTACCCCGGGGCAAGAGGAATGTGGTGTTGACGTTGAGCCTGGCTGGGGAACACTACCTACCGGTGATATTACCCGACGCGTCGGATATCCGGAGGATACCGTCGTGGTCTTGAGATGGATGGTAGGGGCCGGTCTGGACTGACGGCGCCCTAGATATTGAGATTGAGACATTGATATTTCGAGACAGTGAGATTTATGTTTTGTGTCGATGCTAGACACTGTTGATACTGATTTCATTATGATACCTCAGTTTAAAAACCAGAAGGAAATCTCACTAATTTATGAAAACAGTTTCTTCATTTACATGTATTCTGTTTTCATGCATTCATACCTCATTCATATGATATATTGCTACCTGAGGCACTGACACGGGCACATGAGATTACACTCGGTTAGATATTACCCTAGCCATTGTTATAGGCTGCATGTTATACATATTTTTGAGGATATATTATGATCATTGACCTAGGATTGCGTTATTTATGCGATTTCTGTGCGTAGATGTTTTTCTATTCATGAGTTGGCAACTCACCCCCGTTGTGCCCCGGTTTCTTGCAGGTTTGCCGTACAGGTTTCATTACGGCTTTGCGGGCATAGTTTCATTCGGGTGATTTACTAGTAGGTGGGTTTACTTGTATCATACCCCCATTATATATCTTGTATATCATTATTCTGTTGTATCTAGAATCTCCATCAACCAAACATGTATTTTTGAGATAGAGACCAGTGTTGTTTATTCTTTCGACCTTAGAGTCGCTCGTTATATTTCTGGTGGTTTTGAGTTTCCTTTTGAGTTTTGATCCTCGCCGTTGGCGTTGTATATTATATTGCTTGTGTGGTTGGGACCGTCGATTGACGAAGAGCTAGCTCCCGCTTGGGGATGCCTTTTTCTTAATTTCGTATACTATTCATGTTGTATCCCGTTTGGGGGCCAGTATTTACAAAGGAGACTCTGCCGAAATTTTCAGTAAATTTTTGATGTTTTTAAAAACTGCATAATTCGGCTTATGCTATTGAAACTACTTGCTTTAATTTGGTTTTTCCTGCACTCTACTTCTTTTCTTGGTTTGGATTTCTGGGCTTTCGGTTTACTTAGATTACGTACGCCTCGAGACTTTCGTAGTTTAAGTGCCGGTCATGTTCCGTACTTTCGGGTCGTGACACTTTAGGTTTTTTTCTCACATGTACACAACTTTAATATATATGTGATATATATTAAAATGTGTTTTCTTTTTGTATCATGGTTGATGATACAACATTCATGGGTGTCTGAGACTTACACCATGCTATTTGTTATGTTGGGATTAATATATTTAAAGTAATTACAAAATTAGTGGAAAATTAGAAAATGCATGAAGCTTGTGGAAACTTGTGGATGCATTGACTAAAGTCCACTAAATTTGTATTTACTTTGGATTGTTAACCTAACCATCACACTTAGCTATGGTAATGTCTCTACATGAGTTAGTATATGATACTCGCTCACCATGGTTAGCTCTCGCACTTGATCATTATCCTCATCTCTTTCTTTTGTTCATCTTCTTCTTCTTTGTTCAAAAGAAAAGCTTGCTAGGGTTTGATCCAAAGTGAGAAAGATTGTGAGAAATAAAATTCTAAAGAGAACTCACTTCCTATTTCTCTATCCTCTACTAGACTAGCACTTTAGTTTAGGGTGTTTGCTTCACTAATTCTCTATTTAGTGAAGTAGTATCTTGAGTCGTTATTCCCTCGACGTAGATCATCTTCGGCCTCGAAGACTTCAAGCAAGGACGCATCTTTCACCTCGTGAAGACATGCAAGTGCCCGGGAATACCATGATCGCAGCGAAGGGACTACGACAAGGAGCTTTAGAAGTGAAGGACCGATCTACAAAGGTTGTATTGCGTATTCCCTTAGTAGTAAATGTCCTTTACTAGCATGTGAAACCCTAATTTTCTAGCAACGATCTTGTTTAGGTTTATTCGGCACGGCTAAAATTTTAAACGGGCATGGTTGATGCATTGTAGAATCTTATTAGAGTGCCTAGTAACCCTACAATGTTGACCTCTATCAAGGTCATAAGCCGCTTGGGGTAAAAACACACATCGGGAGTTTCTAAAGAAACTGAAACTTGCCAGGCATGCACATACCTTCTGGAGTGTGATAACGTGAGTGGATTCCATCACGTTATCATGCGGTGATAGTTGGATCCCGATTCCCACTGATGAGTTGGTTTACACCTCGGGTGATCCCGACTAATTCTTCTTTCAGGTTTGGAGGAGAATTTGATGTTAAAGTGGGAGGTTTCCTGATTAAATAAAGTGATAACCATTCTGATCTAGGTTAGAGTGCACGATGAGTGTTTCTTTTCTCTCTCTCTTTGGCAGCGACCATGACCCGACCCTTGACTATGACTCAGTAACCAACTTAACCGAACCTTCTTAAAACACCGGCTTTTGGATTGTCTGAGTTGCATACCTCATTGCCACTCCTACTTTTACCCCTTTCTCCAGAATACCCCGTATTACTACGAACATCCATTTCCATTGGATAAAACCCTCGTATGGTTATATACGAACTTGAAGGAATTTATTTGAGGATGGTTTCCGGTTCTGGAGAAAACGAATAGGACTATTCAGTTGTCTTTTCCTTTTACCTTCTCTCAGGTTGCGAGTGCTCCTTGGATTAGGACAGTACACCTATTACGCTTATTAGGTAGTCTTCTTCCAAACCATAGGCTGGTGCCGAACGGTGGGGAATGAAGAAAACCAATTAGCCTAACGATGGTGTACAGAAGGTATTAAGTAAAGACAAATAAAGGGATTAGTAAGAAGGCAAAGTAAATTGCGACTGCTGTTCACGACCAAACCAAGTATTTCATCGCCACTCCTACATCACCTTTGTATTTCTCCATTACACTCCGTATCACTATGAAGATCCACAGTTTATTGGATACTCCATCGTATGGTTATATACGAACTCGAAGGAACTTGTTCCAGTTCGGGGATGGATTCTAGTCCAGGAGAAATAGGAATAAGATTTATTCAGTTGTCTTTTATCTTCACCTTCTTTCAGGTTACGAGTACTCCTAGGATTAGGAGAGTACACCCATTATGCTTATTGGATAGTCTTCTTCCAAACCATCGGCTGGTACCGAACGGTAGGGAAGAAAGAAAACCATTTGGCCTAAAGGGGTGTACAGAAGGTAATGACTAAAGACAAATAAAGGGATTTGGAGAGATGGCGAAGAAATATACGGTTATAGTTGTGAATCTGATAATGGAAGAGGCATTACTAGGAATACCCGGATACCCCTTCGAAACATTTACATGCTTCAGTTTCACTGTGCATTGTTAATAGAAAACTGATTTCCCAATTAGACACTTGCTCCAGGGTATGTATTTACCAGGTTTGATTCTCACATCTGTATAGTTTTACAGATGATGAGTGGGAGTAAGTTATTGGGAATTGGGTGATCATCCTCATTATATCGGGATTCGTTGTAATTGGTGATATTTGAGAAAATCACCTGGGTTGTTTACTAGACGACAAATATTTGGTTTTGAATATCCGTTGTAATGCACCAATTTCAAATTGATATATCTGTACGTTTATTTTTATAAAGTGAGATATAACTTTTTGAAATTATGTCTATGATATTTACCTATATCAGTGGACGGTTGGGTAAGGAGCGTTAAACAGCGGTGTAATTCTTCTTAACCATAAGTACAGTTTTCAACCTACGACACACAGGGAATGAGTTATTAGACTCAAGGGACTTATACAGAGTATTGTATGTTGTCCAGTGTCCATTTGGACAGAGGGGTTGGAACTCGTACTATATTCTTTTTACTTGTGACTTCTCTAGTTCTTAGACATGTGTTTCGTAGAAACACAAGGTCATAGTTTTGAGAAGTTATAGGTATAAGAGTAAAGTAGAGAACCAGGCGATGCAAGTATCAGGATTCTTCAAGGTGATCGAAGATGTAGATACTTGTGTATGGTATTCAGTTAATAGTAATGATTAAGAGAACTTGCTTCTCTTTCAGGTTACTCATAATTGGAAACACTCCTAAGTTGAGTAATGATGATCGGCCTCTCTCCATTTAGTTGGCATGCACTCGAGACAGCTGTATGATTTGAATCTGGTTCCAATTAAATCAGTGCCTCTGTTTCTATATTGGATATAGAACAGTTCATATCTTAACGATGTTAAGGTACGGGGAGTTGTCCAGCTCATGCATAAAACCAGACTCTGGATAACTCAAGGCACGTTTCTATAATAGTTGTTTGTGGGTTGACCCGGGCTATGAAGAGGTTCGACTTTTCTACCATCTGGAAGATCAATAGCGATAATGTTCTTAACTCGCCACAGTTTTAATAAAAATGGATTTTTTCCAGAAAACAGTAGTGGGAGTATGGTAGAACTGGAGGTGATTCCAGAACCGCAAACGATTACTGAAAATTTGATAAGAACCTACAAATTCAATATGGATTGACATTCCATTGACCACTCCGCACATATGGTGGTTAACCTCAGGCACCCGAGAGGTACTTCGGTAGCCTCAAGGACAGTGACAGGGAGGTTCTTGTTTACCCAGACTTGCCCTTGCTGTTGTTCCAGACTGTGAGACCCGGCAGAAGGATGAGTATAGCGTCGTTCTAAACTTGCTTTAGAAGTGTACGTGTATATAACTCTACCAAATGGTTGTCGTAGTCAGTGGGAGCAGCGGAAGCATAGTGGACAAGTGGCTTATGTCTATTTATAGACTAAAGCAGATATAGCGGAGATAGATCATCTATTTCTGATGTGACAGTCATAGGTTTGACTTCATCAGAATAGGGGATGGATCTGTTAAGAAGGTAGTAGGGTGTGATGTCCTGGTATTTGGAAGACATACACAAAGTAGAAAGTGAAATTCCTATACTACGATCGGTTATACTTTGGTTGTCACAAAGTGGTTTCTCCACATTGGACGTGGATATTATATCAGATATTCTGGTTACTAGATCTATGGTTTTAGATCTAGATTTAGGTAGTTTCCCAATCTGGGTACTTAGACAGCATTCTAAAGGTGTTTTATAATGGACGACTCCTGGCACGGTAGTGTACCTGCAGGTGATGGAGTCATCCTCTCTAAAGGTGTCTTACAGACTAAAGGGGAGAGGGATGTGCATGATTGGTAGATCACGTGCTTAGGCAATTGAGTCAATCATGAGATGTCAAGTACCACACTAGATGTTGTTTTTGCACTAGATGCAATAAGTTGATGTTGATCCAATCCTGGAGAACCATTTAGAAGCAGTTTTAGAACATAAGTTGATGTTCTAGGGATATGATAACGACAGCCTTCTTCGGGAGATGGTTATCATTCCAGGCTTCCAAGGTGACCTGAATGACAGAGTGACTGTCAGAGTTATAGTTTTCCCTCTGACGAAGGGCAGTATTTTGGACAGGTGGTCCAAGCGGATACTGAGGGAGGTATGGCACAGGATACTGATTAAGTTCAGTTGACGATACAGTCTAAGAAGTTTAGATTTGGAGTTCATTCATGAACTAGGTCCCATCAGATATCCAGACATATTCTAAGACAGGTATTGCTCATTTTCGGGAGATGGCTTTCTCCGCGAACTTAAGATAAAGAGCGACATAGAATGAAACATCAGGGCGGATCTACTCACTGAGGCTATTCCTCGAACGCAATAGTTTCGCAAACGGGCTTTGTGAGACTGTTTAGTAGAGGAGTTGGGTGTTCGGTATCACACGGGCTGTGAGTACGCGACGTCGCAATAATTAGCCTTGAGTGCAAGTGGGAGATTGTTGGATATAGTGCCCTCAGAGTCAATTATTGAATCGCAGGCACGTGATTGCAATGATTGAGGGAGGAACTATACTGGTAGGACAGTCTTACTTGAAAGCTTTGTATACTATCCCGTTTGTCTTTATCATCGTGTGCAGTTCACTATTACACGTTGATAGAAAATAGTATACTACGTGGTTTATCTTTATCATCATGTACTGCTTTAGGTGATGGTACAGATCACTATTGCACATTGATAGAGCTCTTAGGATTCATGCTTGATGACCAGCAGTATGATGGCGATCATATACGTGGAGCTGGGGTCTATAAGCACATCCTTAAAGTGGTCCCTAGTCGTGGGAGTTTCGAGACTGGGCATCGATACTCCATTAGTAAACTAGTGTATACAGTCGAGACCCTGACGAGGGGCGGTGGCCGGTCTCACAAGCCATTGGTGTCAGTTGGTTCACCTAAGATGTATACAGATGCTCATTGGGTTATGAGTACACCAGACAGGACTCGCCGGGAACATGCTAGTTGGTATTATACCTGACGTCGGATAGCAGTTCCCTGGTGACATGTATACAGGTTAGTTCATCGATCTGAGATCGTCATTTGTCTCGTGTGAGTTCCCACTTTACATTGATTACTACCCTACCACGGCTCAAAGGAGTCGTGCAAACAGGTTTTAGTTGGGTACAGTCCCAAGCCACATGGAGGCAAGTGAGTGTATCGGCAGGGGTTTCGTCTCTCCCGGTATTGGGGGTGAGATCGCGCTGTGTCTAGGAGAGCCATTACACGAAGCCCTCGGCCGAGGCAGGAGATTTACTGGTAGGTATTCCAGTAGTATCTCAGGGTGTTCTGGGTTACACTTCGACACGACTTGTACCGCTTTTGGGGGTCTGACTTTTACCAGCTCCCTAGGCCCGACATGCGATACTCATAGACGAACGGACTGGACTGTACGGATATTGTCACTGACAGGCTCAGTAGGGTGTCAGGATGAGTTCGCTAATCGACCCCCCTTTTGGTCAGTACCTGGTAGCCCGTTACGTACAGCTAGTACCTCTGACGTTCTAGTAGTTAAATCCACAGCCAAAATATTGACGAGTCTTTAGAGTCCCCCACAGACAGTTTCTCAAGTTTCGGGCGAAACGTTGTAGAGGCCGTATGATATATGGCAGGGTTCGATCATATACGTGCGGTATTGCACAGATCATGATCGGACGGATCATACTAGTGGGCTTTGGTTTAAGTCGGATCCTAGTATTAGATTTGTTGGATTACTTTAGTCTCATCGCATTCGCATTCATTCGGAATGCGGATGCATGCATGTATGTACAGGTGAGGGGTATCCTTGTGATCCGTCACGAGTTTACTTTATATGTTGCCGTATCTTTCTATTGTTGTAAACATTTGGGTTAATGTTTACTTTGGTGAAAATAGTGAGCTATAATTCATCATGACATGCATTAAATGTGACATGGACACTTTGGTGACTCATGGTCTCTTTTAGTGTGTAAATGTCACATTATGAGATTGATTTGTGTTGATATGATAAATGGAGAGAGAGAGGGGCTACCATTAGAGGTTAGCTCTCATATTATTCTTCTCACTCTCTCACTCCTATTATGATAGCAACATAAGAAAAGAAAAGCCTTCTCTTCTTCTTCTTCTTCTTCCTCTAGCTCATTGTCTTCATCAATGGCAACACCTTCAACCTCCATCCAAAGCAATGGATGCAAGAGACAAAGTGATCACAAACATTCTCTACAATACCTTGGACACGTCGGCTAGCACATTTCGTGCCCGAGTTGCTTCGGATGAAGCGGGAGCCCGTAAAAAGACTCGTAGATGTGGTGCCCTTTCCGACAAGGAGATCAAGACCGGAGATGCCGCGAGGAGCTTGGGATGGTGGCCAAAGACCGAAGGACACGGATCGATCGGTATAGCTTTCCAACCATCTCTCTAGATTGCTAGTTGTAGGTTAATGGTTCGATCTGGGTTTTAAGCATACGATAGCGCCGGTTTTCAAGTTAAGAAAAATTTTCGTTTCCGCATTTTGGCCTCGAAAAGACGGCCGGGGCGCTACCGTAGTCTTACAGCATACACATAGGTGTTGATTATATTGTTGGCGCATATGATGACCCGGTCACACTAGATATCCTAGTATTACCTTTATGATATAGTTGACCTATGAGTCGTTGTTTATTCGATTTCTACTTGTAGATGTTTTTCTACTTACGAGTTGGCAACTTACCCCTATTGTGCCACAGTTCTTGCAGGTTGACCGTATGGATCAGTAACGGCTTTGCTGGCACACAGTTGCATTCGGGTGTTTGGCATTGGTAGGTGGGACATTTGTATCGTACCAACTCTTGTATCTATATTTCATATTGTATCTAGTTAACTACATCAAATCAAACTAGTATTTGTATAAGTAGTGAGACTTAGAAAGGCTTGTAGTGCGAGACTTGAGCGATGGGTTTTATGTTCGCTTTTGGGGATTTATGTCTTGCTTTACTTTATCTTTTGTGGTGATCTTCGCCGTTAGGCGTCGTATTCTTATATATACTGTCTTGCGTGGTTGTGATCCGTCGGTTGGCGAAGAGCTAGCTCCCGCTTTGGGATGCCTTTATATTATCTTGTATATGTGGTTTTAGATCAAAAAACTACAAAGGAGGTGTTGCCCAAATTTTTAAAAGACGAAACATGTTTTCAAACTAGTAAATTTCACTTGCATTATTCATGTCCCTTTTCATGCATTTAAGAAAAGTTGATTTCATTATACCTTTATTTCAAAACTTCACCTCTTTTATTTTCTTAAAAAGGTTTAGATTTCTGGGTTTCAGCTAACTTGAATTCCGTTACGCCTTTAGACGTTGCGAGATTCAAGTGCTGGTCACGAGCTACTATTTCGGGTCGTGACAAAGTTGGTATCAAAGTGCTAGGTTTAATATTGGTTCGAGTCTATGTTTGACTATGCGGAGTCTAGGGCGGGTATGTATTTCGGAACCTAGGCTTGACCTTACGGAACGTAGACTTGAACGAGGGGTATTAGACCCGAACTTTCGTTTTATAGGCTGACCCTGATTGATGGAGTAGGTAGCTTGAGTAGAGTGACGTACCGTACGTTTGTTCCGCGGCATAATTACGATACGATACTCCACTTATGAAACCTTAGGATGTACATATTTTGAGATCTATGATTCGCTTCGTACCCATGATTATACATCCATTTGAGATCCTTGATTCTATTCGTTTCCATGATCATATCCTCATTGATGCTGTTCCTTCTTATGATCATGTATCCATTCTGGATCTGTCATTTCCTTTCATGTCGTTGATCTGCTTTCTTCGACACTCGATTGAGGTTCTTGTCACCATGGTTTGAGCATAGATTGTGCTGCTGCTAATGATGCGGTCAGGGTGAGCTTGTCTGGTACGAGGACTGACCATCGTGTTTTCTGGTGACACGGGAACGTCTCGAGTTAGTATTTATGTTGTGACCTCTCGGAGTAGGCGAGTGTTTGGTTTTGCACCGGACGATCGGCCCATCGATTGAGGCTGCCAGTTGTGAGAGGACTGTTGATGTACATCATACCTCCGAGATTGTGATGTCGTCTACCATGCAGATAGATGACCCAGCTGTTGCTGAGATTGATGAGATGTCGCTTCCAGGCTTACGAGCTGAGATCACTGGAGCTTCCAGGCAGAGATGCGACAGATGATAGATAGCCTATCCTGAGTTGAGAGATGAAGGTGATTCGTCAGATTAATGCACCGACGCTGGCCCAGTTAAGTTGAAGATTTTCAGTGTGGAGAGTCTTACTCAGATCTAGAGCAGACCGATCCAGAGATGACCGTTGATGTATCGTCTTTCCTGGAGGATTGAGGCATTGTTTAGCATGCAGGCGAAGAGTATTCACATATTGTATAGGCGAAGTTAAAAAGTTCGAACGAATGTCAGAAAACCCATTTTTCCAAGTTTAAAGTGTTCAGAGGAACATGCAAGTAATTCTGTGGGCCCTCTAGAAGAATGAAACCCTAACTCGACATGATGACCATAGAACCGCTTTTGAACCTTAGGGTTTGCGGCAGTTTAGCGGTGACATCAGTGAGGCTTGGGTTTGCCCTTCTGTGGCTGGTCCAGAGGTACTGTGGTATGTACCAGATATTATTAAAATGTGCTCAGGTGTTGAGCTTTCGGGAAATTATGGGACCTTGATGACTCGATCGAAAAGTTGGACGTCGTCCGGATATCATGTGATAAGAGATCAGTAAGCTGACCAGTTTCAGATAGAGGACCTCACCCAGATGCGTTGTGAGTTGATCGAGGACGGACGAGTATTGAGTATTCCTCCGACGGTTGGGACGAGTTCCTGAGGACGTGTTCGGCCAGATATCTTCTACAGAGTGATGAAGATACCGAGTTCGTGACTTCGTGTCCGTGTGAGAGACTGTGGATTGACCATGGACGAGAACCGTTGCAGTGCGCAGATAGAATGGCGTAACGTCAAGGTGGACGATGATAAATACGAGCGGAACCAGAGTTTCGTGCGAGATGCGGACGAGTTGTTGTTACTCCCCGTCGAGATTAGAGATCTGCTATGCATACAGAGGCGTTGGGATGCGGCTAATTCCCGAGGAAATGTTGTGCTGAGAACGCAGATGTCCAGAAAAATGAGAAAATACTATGTAAGAGTACCAGCCTCTGTACAGTTCGGCATAGACGAGATCGGAAGAGACCTTGAGCAGGATTCCTTCCTGGACACTGCTGCAATGAGATTTCACCTAGGATCAGTTGTGTCACATGTATTCAGATAGCAAAAGGCCGACTCCAGTAACGTACTGCTTGATGAGTGGTCATACCAATTGGCCGAGAGATGACCAAAGAAGTGCCAGAGCGGAATCGTTCCCGTTAGCACACCTGACCGGGCCGATAAAATGCTTTTATGGGACCCTTACGGCCCATAAAATTGAAAAGCCTTAGGTGATAGGGATCTAAACCTGTCTCCTAAGCCACCAATTTCCAAATCCTTCCGGGGCAAATGATGAGTTGCTCTTGGCATTATTCCAGTGCAGCAATGCAGATGCCAAACAAAAAAAAATTCCCAAATCCTTCCGGGGCAAATGATAAGTTGCTCTTGGCATTATTCCAGTGCAGCAATGCAGATGCCAAACAAAAACCAATTCCCAAATCCTTCTGGGGCAAATGATGAGTTGCTCCTGGCATTATTCCAGTGCAGCAATGCAGATGCAAAACAAAAACCAATTCCTAAATCCTTTCGGGGCAAATGATGAGTTGCTCCTGGCATTATTCCAGTGCAGCAATGCAGATGCCAAACACAAAAACCAATTCCCAAATCCTCTCAAAGACAGATGATGATTCACTCCTGGTACCATATTCCAGTGTAGCGATGCTGATATCAACTCAAATCAAACAAATCAAACCAACCAATTCCAACAACGACACTTCGCCTCGGGGAAACGTCAAGCAGACACTCCGTGCCGGGGGCACGTCGACTACAGACACTCTGTCTCGGGGAAACGTCAACCAGCGACACTCTGCATCGGGGAAACATCCAACACAGACACTCCGCATCAGGGAAACCTCTAAAACAGACACTCCGTGCCGGGGGTTCGTCGACTACAGACACTCCGTCTTGGGGAAACATCAACCAGCGACACTCTGCATCGGGGAAACGTCCAACACAGACACTCCGCATCAGGGAAACGTCCAACAACGACACTCCGTAATGGGGAAACGTCAAGCAGACACTCCGTCTCGGGGATACATCAACCAGTCGATACTCCGTCTCGAGGAAACGTCAAGCAGACGCTCCGTGCCGGGGGCACGTCGACTACAGACACTCCGTCTGGGGGAAACGTCAACCAGCGACACTCTGCATCGGGGAAACGTCCAACACAGACACTCCGCATCAGGGAAACGTCCAACCACGACACTCCATAATGGGGAAACGTCAAGAAGACACTCCGTCTCAGGGATACGTTAACCAGTCGATACTCGGCCTTGGGGAAACGTCAGGCAGACACTCCATGCCGGGGGCACGTCGACTACAGACACTCCGTCTCGGGGAAACGTCAACCAGCGACACTCTGCATCGGGGAAACGTCCAACACAGACACTCCGCATCAGGGAAACGTCCAACCACGATACTCCGTAATGGGGAAATGTCAAGCAGACACTCCGTCTCGGGGACACGTCAACCAGCGACACTGTGCATCGGGGAAACGTCCAACACAGACACTCCGCATCAGGGAAACGTCCAACAACAACACTCCGTAATGGGGAAACATCAAGCAGACACTCCGTCTCAGGGATACGTCAACCAGTCGATACTCCACCTCGGGGAAACATCAAGCAGACACTCCGTGGCGGGGACACGTCGACTACAGACACTCCATCTCGGGGAAACGTCAACCAGCGACACTCTGCATCGGGGAAACGTTCAACACAGACACTCCGCATCAGGGAAACGTCCAACAACGACACTCTGTAATGGGGAAACGTCAAGCAGACACTCCGTCTCGGGGATACATCAACCAGTCGATACTCCGCCTTGGGGAAACGTCAAGCAGACACTCCGTGCCGGGGGTACGTCGACTACAGACACTCCGTCTCGGGGAAACGTCAACCAGCGACACTCTGCATCGGGGAAACATCCAACACAGACACTCTGCATCAGGGAAACGTCCAACCACGGCACTCCGTAATGGGGAAATATCAAGCAGACACTCCGTCTCGGGGACACGTCAACCAGCGACACTCTACATCGTGGAAACGTCCAACACAGACACTCCGCATTAGGGAAACATCCAACAACGACACTCCATAACGGGGAAACGTCAAGCAGACATTCCGCGCCGGGGACACGTCAACCAACAGACACTCCGCCTCGGGGAAACGTCGACCAGCGACTCTCCTTGTCGGGGACACGTCTACCAAATCACTCTGGGCCACAGAAACGTCTACCAAAGACACTCCATCTCGGAGACGCGTCAAGCATCGACCGTCCATGTCGTAAAAAGGGCAGTGCATCCCAAAAATTGGGAACCAAAGCAAGTCGCCTCCACGCGAAAGAAGATCCATCAATTTCATGCACACGACTCACACATGTGGAGTACATTTATTGATGGGGGGCACTTTGTTGAAGTCAAAATTTGCACCCCGGTTGACCGAGTCAAAGTCATGGTCAACCTCAAGCCAGGTAGGCCCAAGCCCAAGCAAGTGGGCCAATGCCCAGGTCGAGCCCGAACACGAAGCGTCCGGCCTTCCTCCATACCAAAATAAAAAATCATGTAACAAATAATTTTTATGTAATTTTTGTGCATGAGTGTATGCAAAATAGGCATAAAGCCAATTTTTTGTAAGCCCATGGCTTATGTGCAAAAAGAAATGGCACATGAGCCATGGGATGGCCAAAATGCTATTTGTGTAAAGCCCAAGGGGCTATATGTAAAGTGTATAGCCAATAAAGGCAAAGATAATGAAAATATCTAAGAACTTTTTTTCTCTCTCCAAAGAAAAATCTAGATCTGTGATTTTCTCCTTCCTCAAGGTTCTAAACCTTCCTCTTTTTTTTTAATTAAATCAAGAGTTTTACTCTTCCTTTTCCAAAACTAAATAGTTTTTCACCACAAAACCCATAAAGGGGAACTCAGATCTGCCATCAGATCTTAGAAAGTAGAGATTTTTAGAATCTCATATTTATTGATCTTCAAGATCCGGCCTACAAAGGAAGAAGAAGGAGACCCATCTCCAAAAACCCCACTTTGGGGAAGAACTAGGGATTAAGGGGAGAAGCCCTTCATCAGGCTTAAAACATCTTAGGAGTTTAACTCCTCATATATATATATATATATATATATATATATATATTCATCAGCCTCAAAACATCTTACGAGTTTAACTCCTCATATATATATATATATATATATATATATACATATACAGAATAATAATTGCTCCTTTCTGGGAGTACAACTCCCATTGTAGGGACCAAGTATCTTTTACTGCTCGAGCGCCCATGTGCTGACACGTGGTGCGCTACCGCTCTTGCGCCCGCGCTCTTGCGCCCATAGCGCTAGCGCTCGAGCGCCCACGTGCTAACACGTGGCGCGCTAGCGCTAGCGCGTTTGCCTCAGAGCGCTAGCGCCCACGTGTTGACACGTGGCGTGCTAGCGCTTTTGCGATCAGAGCGCTAGCGCTCTTCCGCGCAGAGCCCTAGCGCTCGAGCGCCCACGTGCTGACACATGGCGCGCTAGCGCTCAGTGCGCTCAGAGCGCTAGCACCCTAAGCGCTAGCGCCCTAGCGCCCACGTGCTGACACGTGGCGCGCTAGCGCTCAGTGCGCTAGCGCCCGAGCGCCCACGTGCTGACACGTGGTGCGTTAGCGCTCAAAGCGCAAGCGCTGGCGGTTGCCCCACACATCCTTTAGATGCCTTCCCCCCCCTTTTTTTTTATATATATACATACATATATACATATGTATACATATGTACACACACACATACTCCGTGACACTGTCCCTGTTAGAAAAAAATTTCTAACGGGGCGCTGCCCCGTACCCCGCAAGGGGGCTGCTAGCCCTTTTGACCCCCAGCCTTTTATCCGGATAGCGGGACCCCCGTAAAACTCTGCGTGGCTCCCGATATATCCAAAACCCCTCCAAAGCACAACACTGCACATTGAGTTCGCATGATCAGTTTAACCCGTCAATCAGAGGTTCCTTCGCCCAAAGGCGAGCGGTAATTAACGGCAGCTTAGTCCGCGGCTGCCAGAGATTCGGATCCCCACAATCAATAAATCCTGGCCTACCCTAGGCAGGGGGAATCTGTAGTACGCCTGACAAGCGCGCACGTATTCCCATCTCAATGGGCTGACGAAAAACACCCTACACCATGTAGATGGGCGATGGATGATCCCATATCCATTGGTGTTTGACATCAGAGATAGTATACGGGTGCTCAGTGGAGACTAGGTAAACTGAACGGACACGCCGAGAACTCCCAGATGGTATTATAGCTCACGTCAGATGGCAGTTCTCTGGTGACACTGGTACAGGTTAGTCTGTAGACCCGAGATCGTTATAGAGTCTTGTGTGATTCATAATGTGCTTTGATTTCCACCTTACCACATTCAAGAGAACATGCAAAATGATGGATTTTGGGTACAGTCCCGAATTACATGGAGGCAATGAGCGATAAAAGGGGTTTCGTCTCTCCCGGTATTGGGAGTTGATGTTGCGCTGTGCTCGATTGGCTATAACAGGAAGTCCCTGGCCAGGGCTGCTTCAGATATATACTGGTAAGTGTTATCAGTAGTTTCTCAACCCGTTATGAGCCTTATATCGACACGACTTATCGAGTTACTGGGGTCTGACGTTTACCACCCCTAGACGAGATATGTGACATATCAGACGAAGAGACCGGACTGTACGGTAGTGTTACTGATTGGATTCGCAGGAGTGTGAGCAGGCTTGCTTGTTGATCTTTTGATCGCTCAATAGCCGGGTGGCCGTTACGTTTAGCAGACCGCTTGCGTCTTGTGGGTCTTTGATATGATCATCATCTACTGCCGGCGTATTGACGAGTCTTTAGAGTCCTACACAGATGTTTCCTGGCTCAAGCGAAACGGAGTAGGATCACATATGTGATATGTGCGGGACCGAGATTAATACGATATGAGATACCCTATTCCATTCTCACGTCATGTGACATCGGTTGGTTATATGTGATATAGCCGGGTTACCGGATCAAGTGTTGATTCGATAAGTTATTACATTTTATATTAGTCGGTTATATGTGATATAGCCGGATTATTAAATCAAGAGTTGATTTAATAATTTAATGTATAATTATATATTTGATATATTACATTACATTAACTAATACAATGCTCACTTATGATTACTTTTTCTCATTTTGTGCACATTGAATATATGTGATATAATTTTGTGTACATGTTTTGTGTCATGTTTGATGATACATGCAACTTGGGTGTGTATATGACTTACACCATTCTTGGTTTAATCCTAGGGTTTTTAATGGATTAAGTAATTCAAAACTAAAGTCTTTTTTCATGGCAAGAAGCTTTTGGAAGCTTGGATTTGCATTGACTAAAGTCTTCAAGTTTTGTTTTGCCTTAAGATATTTATAAACCCAACCAATTAAACCTACCATGGTTAACTCTCTACAAAGATTAATATATGATATTAACTCACCATGGTTTCCATTCTCACTTAGATAATTATTCATGAGAGATATTTCTTCATCTTCTTCTTCTTCCTCAAAACTTACTAGCTTCAATGGAGATGTGAGAAAATGAGTGAGAAAATGAAATCTAAAGTGAGTCCACTTCCTACTTCATCATCCTTTACTACTTGCCATTTAGTATAGGGTGTTTGCTTCACTAATTCCATAGTTAGTGAAGAGATAGCTTGGGTTAGTGTCTCCTCGACATAGATCATCTTCGGCCTCGAAGACTTCGAAGCAAGCATGTTCGTTTCTTCATGGGAGCCTCCTTAGAGTCCGGAGTTCACGATCGCAGCGAAAGGACTACTACACGGAGCTATTAAAGTGAAGGACCGGTCTACAAAGGTTGTATTCCTTTCTCACTTTTCATATGTGAAGTTGTTTGCATTACTTTCCGTCGATTTCTAGTAAACGATTCATAGTTTAGAATTAGCTAGAACGACGAATCTTTGAATTTGGCATGGACGATGCCTCCCGAAACCTTGCTGTCGTCCTAGGTAATCCTGTAGTTGTATCAGAGCCATGCTAGAAATTTATACGGATTTTGTTAAGATTACGAAACCGAAATACTGCAAAACTTGCAATGCCTAAACCTGCTCTCTGTCGTTTTTAAATATTTGTCAAAATTTTTTTTAAACAAGTACAGATTGTTATATGGGATGTATCATGAACACTAACAAAATTTGAGGCATTTTGGTGATTTTTTGGCCGAGCACCACCTACCCCATCTCGGCCAAATTCCGAGCTCACCCCCTAATTTTTTGCTTGTGTTCCAGTGACTGGGTTTTGGTGTTTCAGGTGTTGTTTATTTTTGCTAATTTTACATGGGATGTAATCTTACACTATAAGCAATTCGGAGTGTTTCGTATTCGTAGTTTTAACATTGTTTCGGGTTTTCATATATTGTCTAGCCGAAGTTAGAAAGTTCAATCGAATGTCAAAAACCCATTTTTCCAAGTTTAACGTATTCGAAAAAACATGCAAGTGATTTTGTCGACCCTCTAGAAGAATGAAACCTTAACTCGATTATGTGGCCGTCAGAACCGTCAATGAACCCTAGGGTTTGTGGTAGTTCACCGTTGTCACATGTGAGGCGTTGGTTTGACCCTTCTACGGCTGGTTTATAGGTACCGTGGCATCTTCTGGGTATTATTGAACTGTGCTCAAGTGTTGAGCTGTCGGGAAATTGTGGGACTTTGATGAATTGATCGAAAAGTTTAACGTCGTCCGGATATTATGTGATGGGATACAATATTTGGAATCCATAAGTAGTTATGAGATAACTAATTTGAATGTTATAAATCTAGCAATTTAGTTTCATTTGATCGATTGCCATGGGATTTTGATGTGATCAAAAGTCCGTCGCAATCACGTAGCGTACGCGGATACTCGCCGGGTAAACTTAATAGATAGCCATGCCTCATAGCCCCGACCAATTGGCTGCAGGAGAACCCCGTCGCCAAAAGCATCCGTTCGGGTGCTCACGGCAGCTGTGTTCCGCCTTAGTGCACTTCGTCGACGGCATCGGGGGTGCGGCCGTCTACTAAAGTTTCCGACGAGCATTCGATCAGGATGTCGGGAATCTTGTTAAATTGCCCGACTAAATATTGAAAAGTGTTTTCGAGATCGAGATTAAAATGCGGGGTTTATAATTGTTAGGCATGCGATGTCTAAGGAATTCATTTGGTTAGGCATGTGATGTCTAAGGCGGTTGCGGATTCGAACTGTTGTAGTTTT
The DNA here is from genome assembly GCA_030015575.1 of Agapanthus africanus. Taxonomy (NCBI): domain Eukaryota; kingdom Viridiplantae; phylum Streptophyta; class Magnoliopsida; order Asparagales; family Amaryllidaceae; genus Agapanthus; species Agapanthus africanus. The sequence continues at coordinate 591,916,032 of CM057337.1, read as the reverse complement.
TCACTTTCTTTTCTGCGACCGTAAGTGTAATATGTGGTGTATCGCCAGTTTCGTTGCTATACGTCAACGACAATTAGGATACGCATATTTACGTACGTTGATGACAGGTGATGTTATGTGTTGCTGGGATATGTTATATTGGATCGTCGTGATTGAATAGCCGGGGGTTTTATATGAGATGAGAGTTTTTATTTTCATTCATGTAAAATTCATTGTATGTAATATTCTTTTATTGGGGCACATCCGGGTTGAGTATGATGTCACCATTGTATATTATTTATTTTTCCGCATTAGGATAGACCCAAGGCGGGGAGCATAAGTAACCGGGTTCTAGGGTCCAGTGGGAGACCATCTCAAGGAGTCGAGACCGGGTCTCCTAACTCTAGAATTGGTAGGGTTGCTTGGCGCTCTCCTAGGGGTCTAGGGGTGTGGGTTTGGCTATTCATCACGACCGTGGAATCCGTGTTTTATACAGGCTTAATTTAAAATACGGAAATCCTAGAATATCCAATATTTCATATGTTGTTTTCTGCTGCGATATCTGTGATGTGATCATTTGATATATTGATGAGATAAATATAGGATATAGTATATGTGATATATTATATAGACGTTGCTTATGTTTTACACCCGCGCTAGCACTGCCCCGCTCTGCCGTTAGTTACCTAACCTAACGGTGCACGAGGGGACATCGAGACGAATGCGGATGGCATAAGCGTACGTTGTATTTATCTGTGATGTTAGGTAACTTAAATGATGGGACTTCATTAATGAGATTAATGAAATAAAAGAAACCTAAAGATGTTGTGGAATCGAATTTTCAAAAACAGGTAGCTCTAGTTGTTGCTTTACATAGTGGTTTTCCTTATAGAACATCCAGCACCTTATTCGATAAGGAAAGAGCTGAGATCCCTTCACCGCGAGTGACCTCTGTAGAAATAACTGGCAGATGCTACAACCCTCGATTTCGTCTTTTGATTGCTTTTCCAGTTCTTTCTTTGCATAGTGGTATTTTTGAAATATCCTACACCTTATTCGATAAGGAAAGAGCCAACGATCCCTTCACCGGGAGTGACCACTTTAGCAAAACTAACAAAAGCCTAAAAAACACTCCATTTTAAATCATTTGATTCTACAACGATATCAAGTTCATTACGCAAAAGGTTTTCTTAAAAACCTGTCGTAGCCCTCCGTCATTTCAGATAAGTACTTCATAGTATTCGTGCTACGTACGTTGGCTTTCGACAAGGCGTAGTGTGCGGTAGCTATTTATGCTTATCTTCATAAGCATATTATGCGATTGAGTTAGGGTAGTGAAGCAACTTTGTTGGCTTTCGTTAAGGGTCGTGCGGGTGGGTTTAATTCAATCGGAAAATGTACGGGTTAAACTTGACTAGCAGCCTATGGTTTGTTGGCTTTCGTCAAGGTAATGGGATGATAGGGGTAAAATATTATTGAGAATTTCAAGTGTTGAAATTTGCAATGAGATTGCATACCTTCTATGAGATAGTTGGATCCCGATACCCACTGAGAGTAAGAGTTACTCCAGGGAGAGTTTTACACATTAAAAATAGCCGATCAAGTAGGTGTCTAGAAAGGTGTCAACGGGGTTACGCCCCTGGGAAAACGAGGTTTATTTTAATTAGGTCCGTGCGAAAGCACGGGGACCTCCCTCAAAGTACTGGCACTGGCCTGGCTGAAAAATTGGCAAACTTGTAGGGTGTAATTAATCCCGGCTAGTCTTTCCTTTTAGGGTTTGAAGGAAGATTTGACTAAAACATTGGGAGCCATCCTGATTAGATATATTAATAACCAATCTAATCTTGCAAGAGCATACGCTGAGTGTTTTCTTCTCTCTCTCTCTCCAGGTAACGACCATGTCACGCCTTAATCAAGATAATAATACGGATGTATTGACCGAACCCGCTTATTATACTGAGCTTAGGAACGTTAGTCCCGCTCCGACTTATAACTGTTATAAGACCGAGCAGGAAATAGGGGATTACCAGGATTCCCGTGCTGCCCATACGAAGAAAGTGCATGCTGATGCATCATCTTCGGGTGAGTTCATTACCGAGAGCTGTTTCTCAGTATCCTTTACGTCCTGGGTATGAGATATCGGAACAGGATCCGTTACATGGGCTACAGATAGGTAGAAAACTGAGAATAGGTGATAAGTTTCAAGAGTTGGAAAAGGTGTAAATGTTGCAGCCAAGTATGTTGGCTGTTATCATCCTGTATTACCAAATACATTGATTCTGAACGAATGTTATTAGATACCGAACCTGATATACAACATCATATCAGTCTCTTTATTTAGTAAAGAAGGATTTAATTTTGTACTGTTGGACAATGTTTTGAACAATTCCTTTATCAAGAGTTGATCGGTTCAGGAACGTTATCTAAAAGCATATACGTTCTAAATCAAACAACAGTTCTTAACGTACGAAACACACACAAGAGGAAGAGTTCAGAAATGAACAAATCCTTCTTGAGGCATTGTAGACAAGGTCATATCAATGCGACCCGACTAGGTAAGTTACATAAAGATGCATATTTAAATTAGTTTGAATTTACATCTTGTGAAACTTGCCAGTCACGTCACAAAGATAAGGATGACCATAGCTCCGTTTATTGGAAACAGAGAAAAAGTTAGTGAACTCTTGGGATTGATACATGATGATGTATGTAGGTCCTCTGTCTACACATGCCAGGACCGGTTCTTTATATTTCATTACATTCACTGATGATCTCTCAAGATTCGGATATATGTTCCAGTTGAAACACAAGTCTGAACCTTTTGAGAAATTCATAGAATATAAGTTAGAAGTAGAGAACCAAAACGGGTATAAGTATTATGTCCTTTGATATGATCAGGGAGGAGAATACTTGAGCACGGAATTCCTGGACTATTCTAAAGGAGAATGAAATTCTCTCTTAGCATTACTCCTCCGTATACACCACAACACGTTGGTATATCGGGGCGGAGCAATCACACCCTATGTGATATGGTGTGCTCTATGATGAGTACTACCAAGTTGCCTATTTCCTTTTGGGGGTTATGCACTTAAGATGTTGCATACCTATTGAATAGGGTTCCAGTCAAATCAGATGCCTACCACTCCATATGTGATATGGTATGGAAAGAGCCAATCTCTTAAGGATGTTAAGATTTGGGGTTGTCCGGCCTATGTCAAAAGAAAAATCTAGACAAGCTCGAGGCAAGATCAGTTCTGTGGAAGTTTGTTGGATATCCCAAGCATTCGCAAGGGAATATCTTCTACCAAATTGAGCAACAAAAGGTGTTTTGTTTCTCAGCATGCCACCTTTTGGAAAGGGAATTTCTTATGAAGAAATTAGTGGTCATGATTTAAAACTGGAAGGAGTTCCAACTATACAAACTACAGCTGATGATTTTGGTAGAACTGGAGGATTCAATAATTCCTAACGAACCTTAACCTCTCCGCCGATCTAGTAGGGTTTCTCATCCACCAGAGAGATACTTCGGTCTTCTCTATGATAGTTGGAGCGAGGATTGCATCATAAGATGATGACCCAACTAGTTTCGAGCATGCCATCAGGAGTGGGGACTTTGTGAGAATGGTTGGATGCTAAGCAATCTGAGATGGAATCCATATACACCAGCAAAGTATGGACTTTGGTTGCTTTATCTGATGGGTTAAATCCCCATAAGAAGCAAGTATACCTTGAGAAGATTACTTGGTGTAAATGGAATAGTTGAGACTTTCAAAAGCTAGGCTTGTTGTAAAAGGTTTTCAACATTGACCAGGTGTGGATAATGATGAAACCTTTTCAAGTGCCTATGCTTAAGTCCATCCAGATCCTACTTGCCATTGCTACATACCATGACTACGATTTCTGACGGTTGGGTGTCATGACTGCTTTTGTAAATAGTGATTTAGAAGAGAGCGTCTATAAGTACACAGCCAAAGGGCTTCGTAGACAGTGGGAGCAGCGAAAACGTGTGCAAGTTGCTTTATGAGTTAAAACAGGCATCGCGGAGTTGGAACGTCTGTTTTGATGTGGTTGTCAAAGAGTTTAACTTCATCAAAATGGTAGATGAATCTTGTATATACAAAAAGGTAGTAGGGAGTATGGCGATGATCCTCGTATTGTACGTGGATGACATACTCTTGATAGGAAAGGAGTTTCCTATGCTACGCTCGGTCAATCTCCTCTTATCATAAGGATTCTCCATATAGGATCAAGGTGATACCTCATAAATCCTGGGTTTTGGATCTATGAGATAGATCTAAGTGGTTGTTAGGATTCTCACTAGGTGTAGTGAGATGGTATCAATCGATCCTGGGGAGAATCACAGGATTGCTTCCAGGGTGGTAAGGTTGGCTGAATGTCAGTCACGGGCATTATCTTTTACCCTCAATGGAGGGACGGTATGTTGGAAGAGTTCCAAGCTAGATACCGTAACAAACTAGACGATAAAGGCTAGATACATTGCTACCAAGGATGCTACCAAAGAGGCAGTCTGGATATATATAAATTCATGAGATGAACTTCGTTCCTACCATTGTGTGACAATGGAGTTGTGGCTTTGGTCTAGGAACCCCCATCCTATCAGTGATCCAGATATATTCTCAGGCAGTATCGCCTGATCATGGAGATGGATGATCCCCTGGGAGATCGAGGTTACGAGAGTAGACATAGAGGACAACAACACGGATCCACTCACAAAGGCCTATTTCCCAGTAGAGACTTTTATGGGATGGTTGAGTATGTGATACTACAACCACTGCTGATTGTTGAGTATGAGATACTACAACAGATGGCCCTAGTGCAAGTGGGAGATTGTTAGTGATATGTATGCCCTAGAGGCCATTACTGTACATACGATGTATATTGTAGTCGATGCTTCGACATATATATGGAGGACTTTCTTGCTCGACATGATAGTATGCTATCTGGTTGCTCTTTATCTTAACGTGTACACTGATTGTCTCTATGTTACATGTTGATAAAGCCCTTAGGATCAGTACTTGACTACCAGGATTATGATGCAGATCATACTAGTGGGGACAGTGTAGTCGCTAAGTACATCCTTCAAATGTTCCTAGTCGTGGGTGTATCGAGACAGGGCATCGATATAACAAAGTAAACTAGCGTATAGCTTCTCGACCCATGTAGATGGGCGATGGATGATCCCATATCCATTGGTGTTTGACATCCGAGATAGTATACGGGTGCTCAGTGGAGAGTGCGTACACCGAACGGACTCGCCGAGAACTCCCAGATGGTATTATACCTCACGTCAGATGGCAGCTCTCTCGTGACACTGGTACAGGTTAGTCTGTAGACCCGAGATCGTCATAGAGTCTTGTATGATTCCCAATGTTCATTGATTTCGACCTTACCACGTTCAAGAGAACGTGCAAAACGGTGGCTTTTGGGTACAGTCCCGAACCACATGGAGGCAACGAGCGATAGGAGGGGTTTCGTCTCTCCCAGTATTGGGAGTTGATGTTGCGCTGTGCTCGATTGGCTATAACAGGAAGTCCCTGGCTAGGGATGCTTCAGAGATATACTGGTAAATGTTATCAGTAGTTTCTCGACCCGTTATGAGCCTTATATCGACATGACTTATCAAGTTACTGGGATCTGACGTTTACCACTCATAGACGAGATATGCAACATATCGGACGAAGAGACCGGACTGTACGATAGTGTTACTAATTGGATTCGCAGGAGTATGAGCAGGCTTGCTTGTCGATCTTCTGATTGCTTAATACCCGGGTGGCCGCTACGTTTAGCAGACCGCTTGCGGCTTGAGGGTGTTTGATATGATCATCATCTACTGTCGGCGTATTGACGAGTCTTTAGAGTCCTACATAGAGGTTTCCTGGCTCAAGCGAAACGGAGTAGTAGCATATATGTGATATGTGCGGGACCGAGATTAATACGATATGAGATACCGTATTCCATTCTCGCGTCATGTGACATCGGTTGGTTATATGTGATATAGCCGGGTTATCGGATCAAGTGTTGATTCGATAAGTTGTTACATTTGATATTAGTCGGTTATATGTGATATGGCCGGATTATTAAATCAAGAGTTGATTTAATAATTTAATGTATAATTATATATTTGATATATTACATTACATTAACTAATAAAAAGCTCACTTATGATTTCTTTTTCTCATTTTGTGCACATTGAATATATGTGATATATTATTGTGTACATGTTTTGTGTCATGTTTGATGATACATACAACTTGGGTGTGTGTTTGACTTACACCATGCTTGGTTTAATCCTAGGGTTTTTAATGGATTAAGTAATTCAAAACTAAAGTCTTTTGTCATGGCAAGAAGCTTTTGGAAGCTTGGATTTGCATTGACTAAAGTCTTCAAGTTTTGTTTTGCCTTAAGATATTTATAAACCCAACCAATTAAACCTACCATGGTTAACTCTCTACAAAGATTAATATATGATATTAACTCACCATGGTTGCCATTCTCACTTGGATAATTATTCATGGGAGATATTTCTTCATCTTCTTCTTCTTCCTCAAAACTTACTAGCTTCAATGAAGATGTGAGAAAATTAGTAAGAAAATGAAATATAAAGTGAGCCCACTTCCTACTTCATCATCCTCTACTACTTGCCATTTAGTATAGGGTGTTTGCTTCACTAATTCCATAGTTAGTGAAGAGATAGCTTGGGTTAGTGTCTCCTCGACATAGATCATCTTCGGCCTCGAAGACTTCGAAGCAAGCATGTTCGTTTCTTCATGGGAGCCTCTCTAGAGTCCGGAGTTCACGATCGCAGCGAAGGGACTACTACACGGAGCTATTGAAGTGAAGGACCGGTCTACAAAGCTTGTATTCCTTGCTCACTTTTCTTATGTGAAGTTGTCTGCATTACTTTCCGTTGATTTCTAGTAAACGATTCATAGTTTAGGGTTAGCTAGAACGGCGAATTTTTGAATTTGGCATGGACGATGCCTCTCGAAACCTTGCTGTCGTCCTAGGTAACCCTGCAAAACCCACTGCCAGCGTGGTGTCGAGTCTTTAGAGTCCCACACAGAGGATTTCCCTGCATCGGGCAAAAGATGCAGAGGTCGTATGGTTTTACGACTTGGTTCGATCACGTACGTGTAATTGTGCACGGATAATGATTCGGACTGATAATACTAGTGGGGTTTGGTTTAAGCCGGATCCTAGTATTATACCGATGGATTATTTTCGTCTCTTTTGTATTCGTATTTTTTGGAATACGGATACGGGTCTGTATATATGGATGATGGGCATTTTTTTAATTTGTTCAAAGATGCTTCTAGAAGAAGACACCTTATATTATATATTAAACATTTTAGGTTAAATTTTTAATGCATTAAGAGGTGGAGGAAATGAGGTGGATTTTTGCATAATTTGGAGCATGGCTCTTAGTGACACATGGAGGGTTTTCAAGCCATGACTCACTAAGTTGATATATGAACCATACTTGATTATTCATGATGTTTTTTTTCTATGGAAAATAATGGATGGTTCGGATTTACACAAGAGAGTTCATTGTGTTTGCTATGCAAACACTTCACTAGCTTTTCCTCAAGTTGATCTTCTTCTACCTCTAGCCTTTCATGTCTCATGTGTTGGGAAACCTAAGGCTATGAGAGACATACCAATCCATCTATACTCTCTACATCACCTAGGTTATCTAGTGTAGCGAACTAGGTGCCCTACATTCCTCGGATTTGAGGTTGGAGCCCGGACTATAGACTCTCGGGTGGATCATCTTCGACTCGAGGAGGCCGACGAGGAAGCGACAATCCGTTACGATCGTTGGAGCTTGTGACGAGGAGGAGGACAGCGACAAGAAGACCCGAAGGACTTGAAATCATGAGGTATACCATTCTATTCATGTAATTTACCTCATAGTAATTTGCTAGTTAGGGTTTAGTATCGATCCTGGAGTTCGAGTCAGTGTTACGAAGCCTGTAAAATTCGTTTTTTACATATTCCGCCTCCCCGCGAACTCGTGGGGTGCGTAACATCGACTTACATCCTCGTCCCTGATGAGCTCGTGCTGGCCACAATTCTAGCCGCGGCTCTCTCTGCTCGTGTATCCATGGTAACAGAAACCACAATCTGATATCGATGATAATAGATCATAGGAACGAATAGAAATACAATGCATAAGAAATATACATCCTAAGGCTGCTTAAGCAAAGTAGCATATCATAAGTATGCTGCGGAACATACACACGGTACGTCACTATACTTAAGTCACCTACTCCATCAACTAAGGTGAACCTACATGACGAAAGTTCAGGTCTAATACCCCCTCGGTCAAGTCTAAGTTCTGTAAGGTCATGCCTAGGTTCCGAATATATATACGCCATAGACTCCGCATAGTCAAACCTAGACTCGAACCAAGGTTAAACCTAACGCTCTGATACCAATTTTGTCACGACCCGGAAAAGGTACGCGACTGGCACTTGAATCATGTGAAGTCTATAGGACCCCACCTAATTCAAGTAAGCCAAAAGCACAGAAATCTAAACCTTTTAAGGGAAAATATTGGAAGTGGAGTTTTGAAATAATGGTATAATGAAATCAAGTTCTTCTTTTACAAGTATAAGTAATAACATATAAAAATGAAATGTTTATATGTGTCTTGAAAACATTTTTTGACGTTTGAAATTTCGGCAGCACCTACTTTGTAATTTTTAACCCGAAAACAATACAAACATAATAATAATAGACATCCCCAAGCGGGAGCTAGCTCTTCGCCAAATGGCGGAAACAACCACGCAAAGATATAAATATACGACGCCCTGATGCGAAGATCAAACACAGAAAGAAAGGAAATCAAAAACATCATCAAGAAACCAGAATAAAGCATAATACATGAGCGTGACTCTGGCCGAAAGAATATACAACAAAGATCTCTAAGTCTATGAATATACATAGTCTGGTTGATGGAGCTTTTAACTAGATAAACTGAATTTAAAATATACAAGTAAAATGGTGGTCACGATGCAAATGTATCCCACCTATCAGTGCAATCACCCTGAACAAGGTACTGTGCCAGCAAGCTGCAACGGAACCCGTGCGGTCAAACTTGCAAGAAAACTGTGGCACAACGTGGGTGAGTTGCCAACTCGTGAGTAGAAGACATCACCGAGTAGAAACCGAATGTATGACTATCTCCTAAGTCATACAATATAATAATATATATATACATAAACTAATAACTAGGGTAACAGTATAGGCATAAGTATAAACCAAGGTACACATGTCAGTGTCGTAAAGTGGTAACAAGACATATGTCAATGTATGTATGAATGTAAATGCATCAATCAATGTGTGTCCAGCAATGGCACACTAAATCATGATAAAACCTGAGTGCCTAGTATCGAAACTCGAAAACATCATGATAATCGTGTCCATTTATGATACAGTATCCTCATATCTCGGGCGCCGTATCCTCAGGTCGGCCATCAAATCCATCTCACGACTCCGGTCGGTATCCTCCGGATAACCGCTGGGTCCAAACTATCACCGGTCGGCAGTGCTCTCCTGTCGGGATCAACATCTCAATCTTTATATGACCCTCTTGCCCCGGGGTACGGCACCGTGTCTACCATATACCCGCAGACGGTGTCGCCCAAGCTCCTCGTGGCGGGTAATCATATATCATTATGCTCCAGAACCGAGAAATCTCATGGTGGACGCCACACATCATCAAGGGAAAAACCGCATTTTCTTTTAAAAGGAGCATAAGTTTTCGAATTCACATGCGGTTTTCCAAATCCAGAAATCTCATGAAAATCAGAATCTCATAATCATGGACTATTAAGGAGATAATGAATACCGGCATAAAGCCAAACTGCAGTGCATAACCCGAATGTATGTATACAAATGCATGTGTCATCTAAGTAAGAAATATGAAGTCTAAACTAGAATATGATATCACTAATGCAAAACAGTACTACTTTGCAATAGTTATCAGGGTATATGAATGAAGTAACGGTTACTAAAGTGTACATGACATGGCAATTACCGATGCTGATGTGTGTGAGCTGGCAAGCAAGTGTATGTGCAACATACGAATCATCGGTAAAGGTGCAGGTGTCCTGGCAGACGAGATCATAACAGAAAGTAAACAGTAAAAGCAATAATAAGGTATATAGATCTATATACGAGCCATACCGTTTATCGTGTTTAAATAGCACGGATCGTTAGTTTTAGAAAAGTAGGGGTACAGTGTTTTGGGAAAAGGGATGTCTTTTGAAAATCCGTAGCCTATCTCGGATTATTCTTTGAAAGTGCCTACGATTCGTTAGTTTTGAAAATAGGTGTTACTCAAGCCTAATCTAACATCTATCTAAGCAACTAAAAGACTAAACTAAGAACCGATTCGAAAGTGATAAGAAAGTCTATAGCATTTTCCAAGTCGATATATCTAGTAGTCGGCGATCCAGCCTCATATCATCACGTACAGTATAATCCATCGTACGGCATCATCGAGTCAAGAGTGTGGATCAATCATCATATATATATCTCGTACGGTGTAGTCTGTCGTACGACATCCTCAAAATCGAGGGTAGGGTCAAATATCATATATATCATAGTTCGTACGGTATCATTCGTCCTACAATATCAAAATCAAAGGTACGGATCTAAAGGCTCGTACAATCTATTATCTCATCAAATCACATATTATCATATGTTATGTATATAACGCCCAACAATCCTTTAATATATCGCATCATAAACGATGTCTCATCTCAAATTTATATATATCAGAATCTCTTGACATTCAGTTCGATCGTATCGACTCAAAACCACATAGCATATCATATCCTCATCATACACGTATATGTATAGTATATATATATATATATATATATATATCACATACCCATATATATATATAAACATATACATATACACGCATATCATACCAAGTGTGTGTGTGCAACGAAATAAAACTAACGGCTCATGACTAAGGAATATAGACTAAGGATAAACCTTCCTACAAGTACGCCCATTCTAATCTAGAGTCACCTAGAGCCCTACATGATAAATATTCATCTCGCATTAATACACATATATATAGATATCCTATTCTACGGTTGCGAGGATGCTATACGCCATCCACCCGACTTCCCCCGTAAATATACATCTACTCACCTTCGATCCTCGCTTGTTGAAGTCGACGACGCCTTGGTCTCCCTTATCGTCTCGAAGTCCACGCGAAGGTACCTACAGTTTAAACACGGTGTATCGTAAACACGAATCGAATACGAAAACCAAAGCGACACACGAAACACACATAGGTTAGAACCTATGGTCCATGCATGCAAAAACAACCAAACAACTCTCGACATCGACCTACGAACGTCAATCGACCGAGATAAGACACAAATACCAAAACTCAAGTCATTAAAAGTCGCAAACCGAAATCAGAAACTTAGAAAAACACTTCCAGATTTTGCCTCAGCTGAAATTAGCTAATATTGCATATGTAGAGGGTCTAATTATTGGATAAAGGAACCACAGACCAAGCACGAACCTAAACCTACATCCCCAGGCCGCAATTTGCGGCCAAAAGCAATTTATTTGCAGCCAAGGTATCAAGTTACGGTCTCGGGTCTCTAGGGTAGCTTCTAGGTCACATGCACGACTCACTGTAATCACTATATATTTTTTTAGGTCCTCCGGGTCATAGCAGATCCTTAAATATCATCACAAATTCCACAAATTCCGATATTGGAAAATTTCAAAGTTCAAGTCTTGGGGTTTTTATACTTGGTTTGGTCCAGGTTTTGACACTAGAGGGGTTGTAGTCATGTCTAAACCTCAATTACACCCTTACAACTCCAAATCTTCCCTAAACCTCATCTTGGAAAATTCTAATATCACTAAACCTCATTAGCCTAACTCTAAACTACTATAGGATATTAGAAACACTAAAAACTTAACTAGAAGTGTAGGGATTACCTTATTTCGCAACTCAAGAAAATTCTTGGGTTGCCTAAAGTGCTCAAAATCATCGCTTGATTGATCCATCATGCTTGAAAAAAGGTTGTGGTCATTTTTTTGTGAAGGAGGGGGGGTTTTGATTAAGTTTGGGGGGTGTTTTTGTGGTGGAAGAGGAGGTGGAGGATGAGGAGAATGAGATGAAGAATGAAGGTGAGGAAAAATGAAGAGATGAAGGAGGCTAGGAGAACAAAGTAGAAGCTTCTCACCCTCTCTCTCTCTCTCACCCTCTCTCTCATGAGCCCATGCCTCATGGTCCCCTCTCTCTCAAAATATCTTCTCATTTCTTTTCTCTTCTTTTCTTTTATTTTAAAACAAAATCATTTAAATGAAAAGAGAAGAGCCATGATTCAAAACAAAAATATAACAAGTGTTTTGCAACATGTTTTGTTGCATATGAAATACAAAAACGAGATTAATGCATATTAGTAAAATATTAATCAAGTTTAGCATTAAACTTGTATACAAATAATTGTATAATAATTTATAAAATATACAAATCACATAAATTCTTTCAAAATCAATAATTCATATTAATTTTCCAAATATTTTCCAAACTATCGGTATATAATTATACCATTTCATTAAAACTAATTCCCATACTTTAATAATATTCATGAAATTCATTATTTTAACTATTTAAATTTCCAAAAATAATATTTTATTTTCTGAAATGTTACAAGATGGCCGCACCCCCGATACCGTCGACGAAGTGCACTTAGGCGGAACACCGTGGCCGCGAGCACCCGAGTGGATGCTTTTAGCAACGGGGTTCTCCTAAAGTCATTTGGTCAGGGCTATGGGGTGTGACTATCAAGTAATGTTATCCGTCGAGTATTCGTGTACTATACGCGATTGCGACAGAGTTTTGATTCGAATCAAAACTCCGTGGCAATCGGCCAATAAAAACTAAAATGCTAGATTTATAAAACACTAATTAGTTTTCTCAAAACTAATTATTGTGGATTCCAAATATTGTATCACATATAAACTGTAAAATTTCAGAAAAATAAAATATTATTTTTGGGAATTTTTATAATTTAATAATAAAATATTGAATATTTTAATAGGGCGGTATTATTAAATAGCGATAAATTGGGAAAAATTTGGAAAATTTTGGAAATTACTAAAAAAAGAGGGCGTTTTATTAGATTCATGCAATTATGAGAATTTATGATTTATTTGACACTATTTTAGTGCTAATCGCGATTAAAAATCACTAATCGGACTTTAAGCGTGTTTTGTGCACATATCATTTTCAAACTTGTGTTACGTTTTCCTATATGGCTTTATCATCATTTTTCATTCTTTGCTTTGGGTTCACTATTGAGGAGAAAGGGAAAATAGAATAGAAAAGAAAAGAAATGGAATATGAGTAAAGAATAGAGGTATGGGCATGAGAGAGTGTGAGAGTGGTTACCCTTGACCTTGGACTTTCCTCCTTCATTCTTTCACCCTCATCATCTCTCCCCTCAACTCCCTTGCTGCTGCTCCCCTACTCTCTCTCTTCATCAAACCCTCACAAACACCTCATTTCCCTTATCAAAACTCTATCTCCATTTCATTAAAAAGATGCACAAGCCCTCAAGCAACACACTAGACCAAGAAAGCTTGCATTTTGGACACTTGGGGCAACTCAAGAATTTTCTTGAGTGGGCAAATGAGGTATTTTCTGAGCCATTAGTCTAGTATTTCTATTGCTTTTGCCTCCATGTTAAATTAGAACCGATTTGGTGTCGATTAGTGAGACTTGGGAAATTTTAGTAAGGGTTTATAGAATTCTGGAGTTGTGATGTGTAATTGAGCTCAGTAGAGGCCACACAAACCTCCTAGTGCAGGAATTCTGACCCAAATCAGAGACTAGAACCCCAGAATATGGATTTAGAAACCCGATATCGGAAGAAGTGTGGATTCTGTGAATGTTTTATGAAATCTGCTAACACCCGGAGCCTCTGAAAATTTTATTGCAAACACAGGGAGACATGCAGGCACCAAGGAACCATCACCCAAAACCCTAGCCCCTACCCCCTCTTTCAGGATGCAAATTAATTCCTTCTGGACGCAAATTGCGAGCAGGATGGAAATGCTTCGTTTTTGTTTCAGGGCCTTATCTCCAGTAAATTTGACCCTTGGCATGTGGAAAATTGGCTGATTTGACCTAGGGTAGAATCTGGGACCATTTACAATAGTTGCTGTTCTGATTCGAGGTTTCGTTTCTCGTATTTTGAATTCTGGATTTGTGTATTTATGTTTTACCTCGATCACTTGACGTTTGTACGACGATATCGAGGGTTGTTGATGGTGTTGGAAGCGTAGTCCATAGGTTCTAACCTATAGGCCTTAGCGTGTCGTTTTGGGTTTTCCGATGTGATTTTCATGTGCTTTTGCGATTGTGTTATTTTTTTAGGTACCTTCACGAGGGTTTCACACAATGAAGAAGATGAAGGCGACATCGACACCGACACACAAGATGCAATGTAAGTAGATTATACCTACAGGGGAAGTCCGGTGGATGGCGTATAGCACCCCCGCAGTTCGTTGTGATGTATACGAATACGTATATACACATATATTTTATATGTCGATTTGAGTTTATCGATGATAAAGATGGATTCTAGGTATTCTTGGATTGATTTAAGTGTTAGTTGCGAGACCCTAGAGTAGAGGTTGCACCCACACACACGCACACACATACTAGCATACATTCTTTCTTTTACCTGTGCGTATATGGGGATGTGTATATTTACACATGGGTATGGGACTATGTGTTCATATACTGGATTTGAGGATAGTACTTGGGATATGAGATGAGTCGATAAGATTGGATTTGAGGCCGTGAGATCGGTGCTATGACAGGGTTCGTATTTGAGATACGACATGATGTTTTAGCGGGTCCTTTGACGTAGTGTTTTATACACGTGCATGCATATACTTAGATGGTATCAGTATTGTACTATACGTAGGTCATTATCCCGGATCATGATATTTGATAAAGATGATACCAGATGAATAGTGTGATAGATGTGACTTTGACCCATACCCAGATTTGGGATGCCGTACGACGGAATTATGTACGAGCTATATATTGATGATAGATCCGCACTCTTGACTTGAGAAAGTCATATTATAGATATTGTATCGACTGTTATACTTTTGAGGCAGGATCACCGACTGCTATATATATATATATGTATCGACTCAGATGTTAGGCGGTTTCCTTACCTTTTGTTTAGCCTGTTAGCTCAGCCCTATAGTTAGTGTAGTTGTTAGACTAGATTCGATTCTTACCTATTTCAAAACTAATGAATCGTGGGTATTTTAAAAGACAGGCTAAGAGATTCTACGAATATTTCAAAGGACGCAACTTTTCTTAAAAACACCATAGCCCTTATTTTCAAAACACCACGATTCGTATTATTTCAAAAGGAACTACTGTATGACTTATAATTATGTTAAATGCAGATTAGTTATCATTGTGTTTATCATTCAGCTCCCGCTCATTATTGCTGTTCAATCCGCATCGCATACTTATATTGTGAATTCATATACCATTATTGATATCATGCTGTTAGGACACCAGCACCATTACCGATGATGCGTATGTTCCACGTACGCTTCCTTGCCGGCTCACACACATCATCATCGGTAATTGCCATGTCACGTACACTTTAGAGAATACTATTTCATTGACATAACTTGATAACTGATAGTCGCAATTTGTTATAGCTCCCATATGCTTGTTTAAATATTACATTCATTGCATAATATTATGTGCATTCATATATTCATCGGTTATGCAGTATTATCGAGATTTATGTCGGTATTTTCTGTTTATTGGTATCATGATTTTGATGATTTCGGATTTACATGAGATTTCTGGATTTGGGGGAAAACCGCAAGAATATATGTATACTTCTTTCTCTTTTTAAAATGAAAAGCGCGGTTTTCCCATGATGTATGAGTCGTCCACCATGAGTTTTCATGATTGCTGATGGATTTCGAGACCCGATTCGAGGAGCTGGATGAACCATCTCGGGTACATGGTGGGCCCGGTATGGTACCCCGAGGCAAGAAGTTCGAGTTGTATTCGATGAGCCTGGCAGAGGAGCACTACCTACCGGTGATATTATTGGACTCGTCGGCTATCCGTAGGATACCGGCCGGAGTCATGAGATGGTTATAGGCGATCCGTTCTGCGGAGCCTGAGATATTGATATTTGAGATTTGAGACACTAAAGCATTGAGATTTGATGATACAGGTTAGTCCAGACAGCCGGAACCTGAGATATTGAGATATTGTGATTTATGTTTTGTGTCGATGCTTGACACGGATTTTTCTGTTGATTTCATTGATGATACTCATTTTATATACATACAGAAATCCCATTAAAATAAAGAAAACAGTTGTCTCACTCATTGCATTACATTACATTCATACCTCATACATATGATACATTGCTACCTGAGGCACTGATACGAGCACTGGGATTACACT
This sequence comes from Agapanthus africanus, assembly GCA_030015575.1. Classification (NCBI taxonomy): domain Eukaryota; kingdom Viridiplantae; phylum Streptophyta; class Magnoliopsida; order Asparagales; family Amaryllidaceae; genus Agapanthus; species Agapanthus africanus. The sequence goes on along the minus strand of CM057337.1, from coordinate 591,899,513 downwards.
TATATTTAGATGTTTACCCTTGCCACCTTTTTATGCTTCAGACTTTATCATTTGAGGATATTATTCATCGTATGACTTAGGATTGCGTCATACATGCGATTTCTACTCATAGATGTTTTCTACTCATGAGTTGGCAACTCACGCCCGTTGTGCCACAGTTCCTTGCAGGTTTGCCGTATAGGTTTCGTTGCGGCTTTGCTGGCACACTGTTCCTTCCGGATGATTGCTTTGGTAGGTGGGTTCTTTGCATCAGGACCACTATTGTTTATTTATTATTTCAGTTGTATCTAGAAACTCCATCAACCAGATTGTATATTTGATAGAGATAGAAGACCAGACTTGTTATTATTTCGACCTTAGAGTCGCGCGTTGTATTATTATGGTTTTCATGCTGATTTTGGGTTTTCTTTTGAGTTTTGATCCTTGCCCTTCGGCGTTGTATATTATATTGCTTGCGTGGTTTTGACCGTCGATTGGCGAAGAGCTAGCTCCCACTTGGGGATGCCTTTTTTTGTATTTCGTTTACTATTCTTGTTGTATCCCGTTTGGGGCCAGTATTTACAAAGGAGACTCTACCGAAATTTTCAGAAAATACTTGAGATTTTAAAAATACATACTTCGGCCTATGTTGTTAAAACTACTTGCTTTAAAATGGTTTTTCCTTCACTCTACTGCTTCTTTGGTTTTGATTTCTGGGTTTTGGCTTACTTAGATTACGTACGCCTCGAGACGTTTCGTAATTGAAGTACCGGTCATGTTCCATACTTTTCGGGTCGTGACAAAGTTGGTATCAGAGCATTAGGTTTTACCTCCTGAGTGTAGGATGACCCTTGGTTGATGGAGTTGATAGCTTGAGTAGAGTGACGTACCGTACGTATGTTCCGCGGCATATTTACGATACGATACTCCACTTAAGAAGCCTTAGGATGTACATTTTTTTGCACAACATTATATTTTTCCTATGATCTAGCCTCATCTGTACCAGTTTATGGTTTTGTTATCACGGTTGTACGGGCATGGAGAGCTACGGCTAGAGTTGCGATCAGCACGAGTTCGTCACGGACGAGGACTGACCAGGACGTGATTCCAGAGATATACGATTGCATAAAGGCGCCATTTTATTGTGTTTTCGCGCCACGATCGTCTGCTGATGGATCGCTTTTATGAGATTTCTCGGGCGTGTAGAATTTTCCCTCGAGGATTGAGTCACTGATAGAGGCCAGCAAGAATGTGATGACCGTCCATGCATAGATTATTTGATTATTGAGGCACTGTTCAGCATGCGGAAGAATGAGCCAGTTGTTGCTGCGAAGGATGAGATATCACCCCAGATGCTTGGAGCTATTGCAGCACGAGTTGTACTTAGAGATATGATAGAAGGTCGCTAGTCACCCGAGGATGAATGACTAGGACATGTGGTACGTTCGCTTACCCCGATGCGAGGTCATCAGATAGATTGAGTCGAGCTAGAGACGACTTCACGCAAGTATGTTGAGAGTCGATTGAGGCGATCGAATGTCAGAAACCCATATTCCAAGTTTAAAGTATTCGGAAAGACATGCAAGCAATTGTATGGACCCTCTAGAAGAATGAAACCCTAACTCGACATAATGACCGTGTGAAAGCCTTTGAACCTTAGGGTTTGCGGCGGTTCTGCGGTGCCATTAGTGAGGCTTGGGTTTGCCCTTCTACGGCTGGCCCACCGATGCTGTGGTATGTACTCGATACTATTAAACTGTACCCAAGATGTTAAGCTCATGCGGGATTATGAGGTTTTGACGAATCGATCGAATGGTTCGACTTCATTCGGATGCTATGTGATGAGATGCAGTTCTTGGGAGACTCCAGATACGAGTATAGCCATTAGAGCACTATCCATGCAGCCACGATGAGACGAGTCCGAAGCAGTCGACAGTAGAGAAAGGTAGAGTAAGAGGTTTGTATGAGAACTTGATGAGATGACGTTTCACTCCGCCGACATCAGAGATGTGATACGCATGCAGAAGCGTTGTACATGAATATATCTTCCAGGAGGACTCGCAATGAGTATGCAGCCGTTCCAGAACCAGATACAGATTTAGTAAGAGATGATAACTTCCGAGCAGTTCGGCAGAAACGAGATTGGGACAGACCCTAACAAGATCTTTCTGGAATTACTAAACGAGAAGACCTGGACCCAGGAGTGGTCATATGACGCACACCCAGTAGGCCAGAGTTCGGCATCGTCGACGAGACATGTTATGAGTAACCAGGATAATTGGCCAGAGATCTTTAGAGGATGTGCCAGAGCGGACTACTTCCATTATCATTTCTATATCAGACCATTGAGCCGAGGAGCTATGTACTTAGCAATCTGCAGTGAGAGACAAGAGCCTAAGGTCACCAGACGACGGGCTATGATCGGGAGGCAAGTAGATATCTGCTCCGCTAAACATTGGATGCACCGACACCTTCTCGACTTTGAAGGAGGAACTATCGACGACAGTATTTATGATTTGTGATTTGGTGATTCGATTATCACGTATCCGTCACCTTGGATTTCGGTATTTTGGGCGATCTATTCGTATGATTGATTTTGATGATTGAGTTTCATGATATTTGTTTTTGTGCACCATGGTTGCACCTACTAAGTATTCACGATTGTGCACAGTTATTTCACTTGATATCGTTTTTGTGCCTTGGCTGCACATGCTCATGACTTTATGGATTTCATACAGTTGGGTTGATTTTGTGCATATGGCATGCACCTGATTTGATTTTTGCACTCGGTATAGTTCATATATGCTTGCAGTGCTGTGATATGTATTTTGTGCACTCCAGTTGCACAGGACTTCGATTTGATGTTGTTGGAGGTATTGATTTTGATTTCATGCCTAGGGCATGCATATGATTTGACTTATGCGTTCGGCATAGTTTTCATGCACTTTTAGTATTTTGATTTGCTTTTGTGCACATTGATGCACAGGGTTATGAGGTTATATACCACGGTATACCTGATTTGGTTTCGGATTGGGATGTGTTGTATGGCGTTGACTTCAATTGTGATATTCGATATAGTTTTCGTGCACCTTGTGCACTGGATTTGGATTCTTGCACATACTTGGGTGCTTGATGCCATTTTGATGCACACCAGATGCACTAAATCGAGATTCTTCGTGCATATCAGATGCACCTGATTTTGCTGTCAGGTACCCACGTTGCCCTTGACAGGTGTTTTCGTGCACACCCGTTGCACTCAGATTTTGTTTCCGTGCACATGTATGGCACATTCATGGATTTCGATTTCCGTGCGCACCAGACGCACATGGCATTCATGTGTATATTGGGATTGATTTCTTATGGAGCAGTACGTTATTATGATATTTACTATTGCTTTCGTACTAAACAGGACTAGTCCGAGGACAGTACCTGAGTATATTTTGCATGCATTGATAGCTATTGAAGGGAATTCCAAAAAGAGAGCTATTGTCTCAGTATCTACCTACGTGTCTGAGATGACACGAAACGTTTAAAACAAGGGAACCCTTCTAAATTGTTTTCAAAACGGCGGTACGTGCATGTAAACAAAGGATATATATATAGAATTATTTTCTTACTAAGGACGTCCGCCACTGTGCAGTGTTATACGCATCGCACATCGACTTAAAACGGTTTGGCATGCATTTCCTTCAGGTGTTTATATGTATAGTGTTCATGTACATCATATTGGTTTTCGTATCGAATTTAGACATTGATGTCTTCCCCATAACTCCGATGATTGCAAGATACTTGACGGAGTTTTGATTTTGAGTTATCTGCTCATTGTTCATGCGCATGCATTGCGCTATTATGTGTTTTATGTATTGATGATTTCGGGACCCCGACGACTTGGACTTTTTACTGAAATGCTTTAGTATTTGAGGGGTTTAAATTTAAATTCGGAGACCGAATTTCTTTAAGGGGGGAAGATTGTAATATTTCAAAAAAATAAAATATTATTTTTTGGAATTTTTATAATTTAATAATAAAATATTGAATATTTTAATAGGACGGTATTATTAAATACCGATAAATTAGGAAAAAATGGAAAATTTTGGAAATTACTAAAAAAGAGGGCGTTTTATGAGATTCATGCAATTATGAGAATTTATGATTTATTTGACACTATTTTAGTGCAAATCGCGATTAAAAATCGCTAATCGGACTTTAAGCGTGTTTTGTGCACATATCATTTTCACACTTGTGTTACGTTTTCCTACATGGCTTTATCATCATTTTTTATTCTTTGCTTTGGGTTCACTATTGAGGAGAGAGGGAAAATAGAATAGAAAAGAAAAGAAATGGAATATGATTAAAGAATAGAGGTATGGGCATGAGAGAGAGTGAGAGGGGTTACCCTTGACATTGGACTTTCCTCCTTCATTCCTTCACCCTCATCATCTCTCCCCTCAACTCCCTTGCTGCTGTTGCTGCTGCTGCTCTCCTCCTCTCCCTCTTCATCAAACCCTCACAAACACCTCATTTCCCTCATCAAAACCCTATCTCCATTTCATTAAAAAGATGCACAAGCCCTCAAGAAACACACTAGACCAAGAAAGCTTGCATTTTGGACAGTTGGGGCAACTCAAGAATTTTCTTGAGTTGCCAAATGTGGTATTTTATGAGCCATTAGTCTAGTATTTCCATTGCTTTTGCCTCCATGTTAAATTAGAACCGATTTGGTGTCGATTAGTAAGACTTGGGAAATTTTAGTTAGGGTTTATAGAATTCTTGAGTTGTGATGTGTAATTGAGCTCAGTAGAGGCCACACAAACCCCCTAGTGCCGGAATTATGACCTAAACCGGAGACTAGAACCCCGAAATACGGATTTAGAAACCCGATATCGGAAGAAGTGTGGATTCCGTGAATGTTTTATGAAATCTGCTAACACCCGGAGCCTCTGAAAATTTTATTGCAAACACAGGGAGACATGCAGGCACCAAGGAACCATAACCCAAAACCCTAGCCCCTACCCCCTCTTTCAGGCCGCAAATTAATTCCTTCTGGCCGCAAATTGCGGCCAGAGCAGGTTGGAAATGCTTCGTTTTTGTTTCAGGGCCTTATCTCCAGTAAATTTGACCCTTGGCATGTGCAAAATTGGCTGATTTGACCTAGGGTAGAATCTGGGACCATTTACAATAGTTGCTGTTTTGATTTGAGGTTTCGTTTCTCGTATTTTGAATTCTGGATTTGCGTATTTATGTTTTACCTCGATCGCTTGACGTTTGTACGACGATATCGAGGGTTGTTGATGGTGTTGGAAGCGTAGTCCATAGGTTCTAACCTCTAGGCCTTAGCGTGTTGTTTTGGGTTTTCCGATGTGATTTTCATGTGCTTTTGCGATTGTGTTATTTTTGTAGGTACCTTCACGAGGGTTTCATACAATGAAGAAGATGAAGGCGACATCGACACCGACACACAAGAAGCAATGTGAGTAGATTATACCTACGGGGGAAGTCGGGTGGATGGCCTATAGCACACCCGCTGTTCGTTGTGATGTATACGAATACATATACACACATAAATTTTATATGTGGATTTGAGTTTATCGATGATAAAGATGGATTCTAGGTATTCTTGGATTGATTTAAGTGTTAGTTGCGAGACCCTAGAGTATTGGTTGCACCCACACACACGCACACACATACTTGCATACATTCTTTCTTTTACCTGTGCGTATATGGGGATGTGTATATTTACGCATGGGTATGGGACTATGTGTTCATTTACTGGATTTGAGGATAGTACTTGGGATAAGAGATGAGTCGATAAGATTGGATTTGAGGCCGTGAGATCGATGATATGGCAGGGTTCTTATTTGAGATACGACATGATGTTTTAACGGGTCCTTTGACGTAGTGTTTCATACACGCTCATGTATATGCTTAGATGGTATCAGTATTGTACTAGACGTGGGTCATTATCCCGGATCATGATATTTGATAAAGATGATACCAGATGAATAGTGTGAATGATGTGACTTTGACCCGTACCCAGATTTGGGATGTCGTACGACGGATTTACGTACGAGCTATATATTGATGATAGATCCACACTCTTGACTTGAGGATGTCATATTATAGATATTGTATCGATTGTTATACTGTTGAGGCGGGATCACCGACTGCTATATATATATATATGTATCGACTCAGATGTTAGGCGGTTTCCTTACCTTTTGTTTAGCCTGTTAGCTCAGCCCTTTAGTTAGTGTAGTTTTTAGACTAGATTCGATTCCTACCTATTTCAAAACTAACGAATCGTGGGTATTTTAAAAGACATGCCAAGGGATTCTACGAATATTTCAAAGGACGCATCTTTTCTTAAAAACACCGTGGCCCTTATTTTCAAAACACCACGATTCGTATTATTTCAAAAGGCACTACTGTATGACTTATAATTATGTTAAATGCAGATTAGTTATCATTGTGTTTATCATTCAGCTCCCGCACATTATTGCTGTTCGCTCCGCATCGCATACTTATATTGTGATTTCATATACCATTATTGATATCATGCTGTTAGGACACCAGCACCATTACCGATGATGCGTATATTCTATGTACACTTCCTTGCCGGCTCACACACATCATCATCGGTAATTTCCATGTCACGTACACTTTAGAGAATACTATTTCATTGACATAACTTGATAACTGATAGTCGCAATTTGTTATAGCTCCCATATGCTAGTTTAAATATTACAATCATTGCATAATATTAGGTGCATTCATATATTCATCGGTTATGCATTTTTATCGAGATTTATGCCGGTATTTACTGTTTATTGGTATCATGATTTTGATGATTTCGGATTTACATGAGATTTCTGGATTTGGGGGAAAACCGCAAGAATATATATAAACTTCTTTCTCTTTTTAAAATGAAAAGCGCGGTTTTCCCATGATGTATGAGTCATCCACCATGAGTTTTCATGATTGCTGATGGATTTCGAAACCCGATTCGAGGAGTTGGATGAACCGTCTCGGGTACATCCAGGGCAAGAAGTTCGAGTTGTATTCGATGAGCCTGGCAGGGGAGCACTACCTACCAGTGATATTATTGGACTCGTCCGCTATCCGGAGGATACCGGCTGGAGTCATGAGATGGTTATAGGCAATCCGTTCTGCGGAGCCTGAGATATTGATATTTGAGATTTGAGACACTGAGGCACTGAGATTTGATGATACAGGTTAGTCCGGGCAGCCGGAACCTGAGATATTGAGATATTGGGATTTATGTTTTGTGTCGATGCTTGACACGGATTTATCTATTGATTTCATTGAGGATACTCGTTTTATATAGATACAGAAATCCCATTAAAATAAAGAAAACAGTTTTCTCACTCATTGCATTACATTACATTCATCCTCATACATATGATACATTGCTACCTGAGGCACTGACACGAGCACTGGGATTACACTTATGTTTAGATGTTTACCCTTGCCACCTTTTTATGCTTCAGACTTTATCATTTGAGGATATTATTCATCGTATGACTTAGGATTGCGTCATACATGCGATTTCTACTCGTAGATGTTTTCTACTCACGAGTTGGCAACTCACCCCCGTTGTGCCACAGTTCCTTGCAGGTTTGCTGTATAGGTTTCGTTGCGGCTTTGCTGGCACACTGTTCCTTCCGGATGATTGCTTTGGTAGGTGGGTTCTTTGCATCAGGACCACCATTGTTTATTTATTATTTCAGTTGTATCTAGAAACTTCATCAACCAGATTATATATTTGATAGAGATAGAAAACCAGACTTGTTATTATTTCGACCTTAGAGTCGTTATGGTTTTCATGCAGATTTTGGGTTTTCTTTTGAGTTTTGATCCTCGCCCTTCGGCGTTGTATATTATATTGCTTGCGTGGTTATGACCGTCGATTGACGAAGAGCTAGCTCCCCCTTGGGGATGTCTTTTTTGTATTTCGTATACTATTCATGTTGTATCATGATTGGGGCCAGTATTTACAAAGGAGACTCTGCCGAAATTTTCAGAAAATACTTGAGATTTTAAAAGTACATACTTCGGCCTCTGTTGTTAAAACTACTTGCTTTAAAATGGTTTTTCCTTCACTCTACTGCTTCTTTGGTTTTGATTTCTGGATTTTGGCTTACTTAGATTACGTACGCCTCGAGACGTTTCGTAATTTAAGTGCCGGTCATGTTCCGTACTTTTCGGGTCGTGACATAAACTTAAACCCGAAACGATGTTAAATTGCGATTTCGAAACACTCCGAATTTCCTTAGCAGAAAGATAACATCACATGCAATCTTGGAAAAATCAAACATAACCTGAAACCCTAAACCCAAGATTTCAGAACGCCAAAGAAAATAGAACACCAAATTCCAAGTGGGGGCCGGCCAGGCCGGTTTAAAAGGGAATGTCGCCAGCCAAAAAGTTTCATTTTGTGCTCGATTTTCTCTGGTATTCTAGTTACATCACATGTAACATTCTGCACTTGTTTAAAAAAATTTCAGAAGCCTTTTAAAAATTTACAGAAACTTGGGTTTCGGATTCCAGTTTTCGGAGTTATTTCGGTTTCTTAACTCAAACACATCGTATAATTCTATAGTTTGGCTCTGATACCATGAAAGTGTTTCCTAGCACCACCACAAGGTTTATACCGGCATCAAGCATGCAATTTAAATTTTTTTTGGGTGCTAAGCTTCACTAACCGAGAATCTAACTAGAGTATTAGGGTTTAACATATGATAAAATAATATCTATGCTAAGAGCAAGAGACTACATCCTTTGTAGACCAATTGCTTCTCTTCTAAAGCTCCGAGTAGTAGTCCCTATGACTCCTCTTGGCTCCACTTAAAGAAATGCATGAACTTGCTTCGCGATCTTCGTGTCAAAGATGATCCATCTTGAAGCTTCTCTAGTTCAATCTACCTCTTCACTAATCTACTATAAGTGAAGGGAACACCTTAATCTAGATTAGGATGAGGAAGTAGGTGTTATGGCTCACTTAGAATTCTCACAATCCCTACGATTCACAACTTATGTGAGTGTTAGGACTTGGAGGAGGAAGAAGAAGATAAAATGAAGAGAGTTAAGAAAATGAGCTAGCTTGCAAGTGAGTAATGAAGAATGGCTCACATCTCATCTTCACTCATTGAAACATGAATATTTTCACATAGAAAATATGCACCATGCTTCAATAGTGAAGCCAAACTAATATAATATTATATGAACCATGCCTAAAATATCTCCTTATTTTCCACCTCATTTATCCATTTTCACAAAATAGACAAACCAAATATATATATATATATATATATCACACATATATATATATATATATATATCACACACACACACATATAAATATTATTATATATTATGAGAATATAAACTTTAAGTGAGCTTAATATTAGTTAATATATAATTATATCAAATATAAATATATATCAAATTATTAAATCAACACTTGATTTAATAATCCGGTTATATGTGACTAATATCATTTATCTGTATATCACATTATCAAATCAACACTTGATACAATAATACTGTTATATCACATATAACCTAACCGATATCAAATGTCGCCAGATTAGAATACGGTATCACTCCTTGTATTTAATTAGGCTCCAGCACATATCAGCATATATGCCCTACTTCGTTTCGCTTGAACTAGGAAAGCTCTGTGTGGGACACTAAAGACTCGTCAATACGCCAGCAGTAGGTAATGATCACATAAATTACCCACAAGCTGTTAGCGGTACTAGCAGGACGTAACGGCTACCCAGGTATTGAGCGATCAGAAGATCAACAAGCAAGCTTGTCCAAACTCCCATGAAGCCTATAAGTAACACTTACCGTACAGTCCGGTCTCTTCGTCTGATATGTCGCATATCGAGTCCAGGAGTGGAATCGTCTGACCCCAGTAACTTGATAAGTCATGTGGATGTGTGGCTCATAACGGTTTGAGAAACTACTGATAACATTTACCAGTAAATGTCATCATCCCTGGCCAGGGAGTTACTGTTATAGCCAATCGAGCATAGCGCAACATCAACTCCCAATACCGGGAGAGACGAAACTCCTCCTATCGCTCACTACCTTCATGTGACTCTGTACTGTACCCAAAATCCACCTGTTTGCATGACTCCTTTGATCCGTGGTAGGGAGGAAATCAAAGTACAGTGGGAAGCACACAAGACACTATGACGATCTCGGGTCTACAGACTAACCTGTACCAGTGTCACCAGAGAACTGCTATCTGACGATAGGTATAGTACCATCTAGGAGTTCTCGACGAGTCCTATTCTGCGTACCCATTCTCTAATGAGCACCTTTGTACATTCTTTGATGTCAAAGACCAATGGTTATGAGATCAACCATCGCCTCCTACAGGATCAAGAAACGTACACACTAGTCTACTCTGAAATATCGATACCTTGTCTTGATACTCCCTCGACTAGGAAAAGTTAAAGGATGTGCTTGTGGACTACACAAGTCCTAGTAGTATGATCCGAATCATAGTCCTAGTAGTCAAGCAAACTTCGTAAGGGCTTTATCAACATGTATCAGAGAGACAGTATAATAATACAAGTGTACTTGTTAAGATAAAGAGCAACCATATAGCATACTATCATATCGAGCAAGAAAGTCCTCTATATATATGTCCAAGCATCCACTATATCATACAATAATAGCCTCTAAGGCATACATATTCCTAACAGAAACCTTTTATGTCCACCTGTCTTGGGGGAAAAAGGGAATCTTATTTTATAAATCTCAGCTTAATGAATGTGTTGAGAGGAGACTTTCTTACTTTGAACAAGATGCTCAAGTAGAAGTCAAAGTCCTGATAGATATGTCACTCAAAACCCTGCAACTTTGTAGGACGGTAGGGGTACCTTTAAGGCAATACCTGGAAGCCTTTCACACCTTTGATGCCTTATGGTATCCACGACAAACCCGAGAATACGTAAAAGGCTCGAAACCTAAAGATACACGAGTCTTGGGATATTTTTCATATGCTTCCAAACGTCCTCATTTTGAATATCATAAGCATGTTCTTCACTGCTGCGTGATATCTACACAGCAAGAACAAATAGAACAAGATATTGCAAACACTTCACATGAAAATATGGAATTGCAAGACTTAGATCTAACACAATTACAGTCAGCCCCTCATGAATTTGAAGAGGGAGGATATGCTACTGTTGATGATTTAATAAAAGTAAACTTGGGAACTGACAAAGATCATAGGCCTACCTTTATTAGTGCTCAAATTAATCAAGAAGAGCAATTTAAAATGATAGAGTTTCTTAAAGTATATATTGATTGATTTACTTGTGAAAGTGTTTATTACCATCACCACTGGGTTTTACTAGCATCAAGCATGCCATTTTTAAAATTTTTGGGGTGCTAATTAACACTAACCTAGAATCTAAACTATATGATTAGGGTTTTAGCTTAATATAAAGAGAAATATACTAAGAGAAAGAGGCTATAACCTTTGTAGACCGTGTCCTTCTCTTCTCAAGCTCCGTGAAGTAGTCCACGCGACTCCATTAGGCTCCACTTGAAATTGGATCGAGCTTCCTTTGTGATCTTCGTGCTGAAGATGATCAACCCGAAGCTCCGCTAATCCAAGCTACCTCTTCACTAAACTCTTTAGTGAAGGAAATACACTACACTTAATTGCTAATAAAGTGTAGGATGGTGAATTAGGGATTTTGTTTGCTCAGTAGGGTTCTCACATGCTCATGGTTTCACAATTCATGTGAGGGATTGAGCTTGGAGGAGGTGAGGAAGAAGATGAAGAGAGCTAGAGAGGAGAACTTATCATCTGAGCTCAAGTGAGGAAATGGACAAGTGTTTTGAAAAATATGAAGAATGGCTCATCAAAATACCTCACACATTGAAGCATCCAAAATTTCCGAATAAATAATTGGAACCATGCTTCAATAGCGAGTAAAGACCAATATAATAATCATCAAAGCCATACTTCACCACTCCGCAAAAAGCCTCCCCATTTTCCACCTCTTTTTCTATTTTCGAAAAATAGAAAATCAACCATGCTTCATATAATATATATATATATATATCACATATATATTAATGTATATATAAAGATAAGCAAATAATTAGTGAGCAATTATATCAAATATAAATATATATCATATTATTAAATCAACACTTGATTTAATAATCCGGTTATATCATATATAACCGACTAATATCATTTATCTGTATATCACATTATCAAATCAACACTTACTTCAATAATCCGGTTATATCATATATAACCTAACTGATATCAAATAACTTCCAGATTAGAATACGGTATCACATACTCGTATTTAATCAGGCCCCCGCACATATGAGCGTATCTGCCCTACTCCGTTTCGCCTGAACTAGGAAACTTCTGTGTGGGACTCTAAAAACTCATCAATACGTCAGCAGTAGGTAATGATCACATCAGTTACCCACAAGCTGTCAGCGGTACTAGCTGGATGTAACGGCTACCCAGGTATTGAGCGAATAGAAGATCAACAAGCAAGCTTGTCCAAACTCCCATGAAGCCTATAAGTAACACTTACCGTACAGTCCGGTCTCTTCGTCTGATATGTCGCATATCGAGTCTGGGGTGGAATCGTCAGACCCCAATAACTTGATAAGTCATGCCGATTTGTGGCCTATAACGGTACGAGAAACTATGGATAACTCTTACCAGTAAATCTCATCAACATCCTTGGCCAGGGACTTCCTGTTATAGCTAATCGAGCATAGTGTAACATCAACTCCCTATACCGGGTGAGACGAAACCCCTTATATCGCTCATTGCCTCCATGTGACTCGGGACTGTACCTAAAATCCACCTATTTGCATGACTCCTTTGAGCCGTGGTAGGGAGGAAATCAAAGCACAGTTGGAACAACACAAGACACTATGATGATCTCGGGTCTACAGACTAACCTGTACCAGTGTCACCAGTGAAATGCTATCTGACGATAGGTATAGTACCATATAGGAGTTCTCGGCGAGTCATGTTCGGTGTACCCATTCTCTAATGAGCACCTGTATACAATCTTTGATGTCAAACACCAATGGATATGGGATCAACTATGGCCCCCTACAGGGTCAAGAAACGTACACACTGGTCTTTTAGAATATTGATGTAACGTTTTTGAAATCATTAGATGAATTTTTCCGTTTTAGGGTAAAATAGTCGGTATTTTCTGTTTTAACCGATTTTGATCAAACTTCCGTATAAACTTGCCGGCACCTAGTTTAGCTAAAATAAAACTAGTGCGCGAGCTTTGGGGTTCAATGGGAAGTTTTGGTTCACATAGAATTTTTCCCTAATTAAAATATTATTTTAATGTGTTAATTATTGTTTCATGTGTGTGTATTATTTTTTGGCCAAAATTCCATTTATCATTCATCCTTGTTCTTGGCCGAATTCTTTTAATGGGGGGGTCAATTTGGATGGGTGAGTCATGGTTGCTAAGTTTCTAGAATTGATGGTGAGGTGTTTTGTGACTCATCCTTTTCATTAAAGCTTCTTGTCTTTATTAAGATATTTGATTTCTATCTTTGGTGTAGATATTTGTTCATATGGTCACCTACACTTTCTTGTGCTCACCTCCACCAATTTGGCCGAGAGCAATCTTTGACAGCCCCCACATTGGCCGAACCCCATTTTTGGTGTGCACAAAATGTTCATTTCAAATTCATAGCTAAATTCGCATCACAACTCCAAATTCAATTCATACCCATTCTTTTTCCTTAAGCCTAAACAAGCATGGATCTTCATGAAAGATTTCATTTTGGAGGATCAAATTTGGTGTTAGTCACTAATTGGTGTTCTTAAAGAGGTATGAAAATCCTAACTCTAATCCTTATTTGTTGTGTTTAATCATTAAGCTTGCTTATTTAGTGTTTATTATTGCTTAAAAATTCATTTTTTGATAATTCATGATAATTAGTATAAATTGCAAGTTAGAATTTTGTATGGTTAAAGTGGTTAATCTTGAAGCTTAGACTTGAAAAAGTTAAGCAAAATTATAAGAATGATAATTGTTATTTTTCCTAATTGTCTTTTAGCTTAATCGCAGACTAGGTTTTTCTAAATCATTTTTTGGTTAAGATTAAAATTATGGATATGGTTTGGATAACTTAGTTATGCTAATTGGCGATGTTTGCGATCGCAAAAATTGCTAAATTTCTAGACTTGTGCTAAATTGAGATAAAATGATATAACTGATTACTAGTTTTTCGATAAAATTTTACGTGGGTTTTAAATGAAAATGGAGATGACGTAAATATTAATACCTACGATATTTTTTGTGTTTGTAAATGCGTATTGGTATTATTGGGTTTTTAATGTGGCGGTTTTCATGTATAGCGACCCCATTGAGGGTTTCGGCTATATTTACGGTATTTGGATTCTTGGTTTTGAGTTTTGGATGTTGTACATGGTCGTTGGATGTTTGTACGTCAACGACAAGTGTAGTTGATTGTTTTGCATGTGTAGGCTATAGGTTCTAACCTATGAGTGCACCGCGTACCGTTTTGGATTTCGGAATTTGATGTTAATAGCGTTGCGAATTCGTATTGATTGTAGGTAGCTTCGCGTGGATTCCGAGACGACGAAGCCCATCGATACGGCTAAGCGAGGAGTTTAGTAGGTGAGTAGATTTATATCTACGGGGGAAGTCGGGTGGATGGCGTATAGCACCCCCGCAACCATTGATATGGATTATCGTTTGATTATTATATTTTGATAATGATATGCGACGGACATGATTGTAGGATTTGCAAACGATAATATGTTTGAAGTTGATGCTAATGAACAATTGACTTAGGAGAAAATGAAATGATAAGTGAATCATGATAAGTACGGTTTTAAAGAGAACAAGTGTGATGTTCAGTTAATATGATGCGAGAAATTAATGTGATGAACGAGTATACGATGTGATATGATGACTTAGTGTGATATGTCATTATATGGATTCGAGTCGATACGTGATTGTTGATACCTTTGTAAGTCCCCTGATACGAGATTGACATGGATGTGACCTGAGAAATAGGTATATATTTTTTTTATGGATAATTGATTGATGATATTTTCCGATTGTGTGATATGGAAAATTATGTAGAAATCACAACCAAAAATATTTGACCGCAATCAATAACGGTATCGAATGTAGCGCGTTAGTAAGTGCGGATCGTCCACAGGGAAAGTGTAATCGTTCGTGTTTCGAATTAGATGAATTGAAACTTTAAAGAATAGAAAACAAGCAATTCATGATTTGTAATTGAAGTGCAAGAATTAGAAAATCAAGATCTAATAATAAGAAAACGATAGAATCAAGAATTGTGAGTTTGTTGATTTTCCAAACCAAATATCAAGAATCGAAATGAGGCTCGTAGGAATCGATCGGATCCATAGATGTGATGTAATCTAGCGATGACGTATTCATATCCTTCGATGAATTGATACTAGATCGATGATGATCGACGAGAATTAGGGATTTCTAGTGAAACTAGAGTTTCATCTTTTATCCCTTGTTCCTTCGTCGATATCATTCACATTCTAGCTTCTAGTAAATTCAAGAATCGATCGTGGATCCCTAATTTCGAGCGATCACAATCAAGAAAGCATAGCAACGAAACTAGGTCGTCGATTCTTCAATTTGTTAGGGTTTACAAAACTCGTAGAACTTAAGAATCGTATTAAGATTTGTTACATCATCATTCTATTGATCGTCTCGACTCCTTTACGAGCGGAGTTTTACTTAAACATCACAACAAGAACCACAATTACAAATTGAGATCGAATCATGATGCAAGAATTTAAAGAAAGCAAGATTAAAGAATTTCATCTTTTATTTATATCAACAATTCCGTTACAAATCGCTCAAGAACTACAAGAGGAAGAACTCGATCGTCGATTTGGCTTCGCTCGTCTCCTTGAGTCGCGGATCGGCTTGGATTACTTGCTCGATTGAAGATCGGCTCCGCTCCTAAAAGGTTGAAGGCTTCTTGCTTGATTTGGTACTCGGGATCTTGAATTTGGATTGGAATTAGGGTTAGAGTTTCGCACAAGTCGTGTCACTCAACTTGTGGATGGAAATTGGGGAAGATGAAGAACTAATGAACAACTTTTGAACCCTAGATCTAGGCTCCTTTTTATAGACTTTCAAAACCTTAGATCTAGGATTTCAAATTTGAATTTTCCCTCCAAAAGTTTGTTAAAGAAAGCCTTCTAGATGAAGTTTGTTAAGCCGAGCCTTCTAGATGAGCCACGTGGAGAATCGGGAGTCTTCTGGAAGCTTGTACCATTACAAATAGCCACGTGTAGAAAATTGAGCTACTGAAGCCATCAAGCCGCCGCGGAAGCGCGGCACAAGCGGGCTCCCACCGCGGATCCGCGGCGCTTGTGAAGCCTTAGGGCTTGGGTCTTCTGGTAGTTGTTTGGGATGACTTGTGGGCCTTTATCTGATACGTTGAATTTTATTTGGCCCTCTAAATTGCTACCAGATCTCAAAACTTGGAGTTGGTGTATTTTTGATCAGCGCTTTTCCTAATTTTAGCTTTGTTCCTGCAATTTCCTGCACAGACTCCGAAACAAGTGTTGCGCAATACAGGGATGATGCGATGTCATGATAAACACACAATTTCCCTAGAAATGTCGGTTTTAGAGTATAACACATGCAATCTGGTATTTTAGGGATGTTTTGCTAATATGTGCAATATGAATACCGAACACTTCTAGATGAGTGCAAATGATAGGGAAATTGCCGTGTTAAAAATACAGTATTTTCGACTGATCAAATTCCCCCAAACTTATTTTCGGTCGTCTCGAGCGAATTGTTTTATTAAAAAGAGAAGGAGAAAATAAAGAAAGAGAAAAACTAACTAGCACACTTTCGTAGGCAACACGATTGCACTGAGCACGTGCAATAAGCCTTTAAACCTCTAGGTTTCCCTAGTAGGAGGAGTGTTGTCTCCTGAGGGTTTTCAGCGGATTGCACCCACAAAATCCAATAATAAAAGGAAGATCATGAATATTACATTTAAAGAAAAGAATTGGAAAAAAAAGCTTTGAAAATTAGGGTTTCCAACTAAGCTAACTTTTCAGTTGTCATGAGCCCTATCTTAATAGTCATGAAAAGATGTCAGAAATCACGTCCTCCCTCAATAAAACATCGTCTTATTCTTCATTCCTACCTTTCTTCCAAACATCGATCATATAACCCTACGTGTGTGTAAAGAACATTCCTACACCCGGAGAATTCAATTCAAGCTATCATACTCTTGTCCATCTGCCTCAGTACTTTTTAATTAATGAATATTTAGATTTGCTCACACATTTTCATGCGACCGTTAATACTTCTTGAGGTACTAACCGACCGATTACTCATGTGCTTGCTTATTTGGTGTATTTTACTCGTCTTGCACCACCTAAGACTTAGCAGTGACTCCCAGACCAGTTGGCCTTAGGGCACTAGGTGAAGAGGCACCCTCGCTATATTTTTTTTATTGCTTCCTTGGCGATAACAAAATCAGTGTTCATTTTTCTCACCATTTTATATTTTCTTCATTTTTTTTATTTCCTTCATACTTTGGCTTTTAGACAAGAGCATTTCAAGGTATCCTCTACTATCCCGGGTTTCAAGACGTGTGTAAGTGCGAATAGCAGGGTATCAACGTTCAAAATGTTTGGCTTCCAGAATAGGAACTATTTTTCAGACTTATTTTTATCCTCAGATTAGTGACTTCCTTCATCTTACTAACCCTTGGGACAATGGCTCATAACTACTTATTACTAGTTCGTATAAGAAAACTTCTAATTTTCTTGGTTTTCTTAAATTTTTCTAATCTCATGGATGTAATTTTTCACTATCTAATCTTTTATTATCTTATTTATGTACAAATTTTATTTTTTTTTGAATTTTTAAAATTTTTTATAGGTTTTCAAAATGTTTTGTGCTTATGCAAAGTATGATGCAAATGATGCGAAAATAAGCACAAACCTCCCCCAAACTTGTTTTCAACGGTGTCCTCACTGTTGCCATCAGCTAAATCTCGAAAAACCTGTAAGCTTGGGAGGAATTTATTAGTGGGGGCAAAATATTTAAGTGAAGATCCTCCCCCAAACTTATTTTTGGCTCATCATTTTGTAAAAATTTTCTTTTCAAGAGCCAGAAAATATAACCCCCCAAACTTGAGTTATGCAATGTTAATCTTTGAAAATCACATGAGGGGGTCAAGAATCATTGGTCGATGCCAAGCTTTGCAAAGACCGAACGTTAACACCAACCATTCAAAAATTTTATCAATGCAGTGCTCTTGTTGGTGGAAGAAAAAGTGGGGAAAGGGTAAGGGGTAGAAAAGAATGTTTGTGCGTCTCATTTTGCAGAGACGATGCAGTGTATGTGATGAATTGCTCGCATTCTTTTTACAGTTCAGAAGAAAGGGTGGAGGTTCAATTTCATTGATTGGGAGATGATTCATCTCAACACCCGTGTCATTCAAAAATGCGAGTTCATCAGCGAAGATCTCCTCAAAAGTTCCATCAATACCCCGATGAATAATGTCATCACAAAGTGCGGGATGATCTTCAGACTCCAGAAACGGTTCATAATTGGTGTTAGTTGTTGACCAGGACATCTCGGTGGAAGAATCCATATGTGTATGATACATAGTTGGGTCAAACAATAACGTATGAAAAGAGTCTAGATCGGTATCAGGAGGATCATCAAATTCGCTGCTGTCGACATCCATTAAGTCGACAGAACAGACCTGAGCAGTAGGTTCGGAGGGTACACTTCCCAACTTGTAAATGTTCAGTTCAATTGACCTATTCCCGAAGGATAGGGTCATAGAACCATTACGATAGTTGATGATAGCATTGGAAGTGGCCAAAAAGGGGCGACCTAAAATCACCGGAATTTGATTCCGTGGGTTCGCTATTGGCCGTGTATCAATTACAATAAAGTCCACAGGGAATATAAATTCCCCGATTTTTATTAACACATCCTCCAGTTCACCCCTAGGTTTGGTGATTAATCGGTCAGCCATCTGGAGAGTTATGCTCGAGGGCTTTAACACTCCTATACCTAGTTGCTCATAGACTGAATATGGAAGCAAGTTAACACTAGCGCCAAGGTCTAGTAGAGCACGGTTAATGTGTTTTTCCCCAATAGAAATAGAAATAGTAGGACAGCCAGGGTCCTTACGTTTTCTCGGTACTTGTTAGGGGAAAGCTGTGTCTACTGTCTTTGCCATGAAAATCTTCTAGGGCACTTGAGTCTTCCTCTTCCTAGTGCACAAGTTCTTAAGGGTTTTTGCATAGGACGGAACTTGTTGGATGGCATCTAGGAGAGGGATGTTGATATTAACTTGCTTAAACATGTCCATAATCTTCTCCATGTGTGGACTCGATTTGTTAGCCTTTAACCGATTAGGATAAGGTGCTTTAGCAATAAGCGCTGGGTCCATCATAGGAGAAGGAAGTGTGGGTGGAAATGATCTAATAATAGGAGTGGGGATCATTTTCGGTGTACTAGAAGAGATGGGCTGAGGTGGCGAGCCTTGTGGGAAACGAAGAATAGGCTCACAAGAAGGTGGTAGGGTAGAAGAACTGGGGTCAGAATTAGAAGTAGAAGTGGAAGGAAAGGTCTCAGCCGGGGTGTCATGGATAGATCGTTCAGTGTCATCAATCTCTTCCCCAACGTGATTGTCAAGCACTCTTCCAGATCTCAACGTGATTGCATTCATATGATGTGAATAGCCAGGATTGGGCAAAGGTTGAGCTGGAAGTTTCCCTTTCTCTCTTGCACTCATTTCGGCTTTTAATCGTGCAATTTCTGCTTCCATCGATTTAATACTCTCGCTTTGGGACGCAGAGTTTTTCTCAATTTTATCGACTGAAGACTTCATTTCAGCCGAAACTTGCAGGATATTTATTAAGACCAAATTCATGTATTGTGCAAATGAAGAGGATTCATCAGTCCCGGTCAACTGTAAAGGACTAGACAGTGCAGGTGTGTTGACCGGATATTGGAAGGGGTGCTGACTCAATTGTGGTGGTTGCTGTTGTGGTGGAGGGACCCTTTGGAAATTATTTTGGTTTGGAACCGTGTTTTGAGATTGTGAATGGTTCCAAGCAAAGTTAGGGTGATTCCTCCAATTCTAATTATATGTGGAAGAAGATGGATCGTTTCTAGGTCTTTGAAATGCGGCATTGGTATGCTCATGACCTTGAAATGGACATTCTTCCGTCAAGTGAGAAGGATCAGAACAACATCCACATACAGTTTTGGAGAGTGACATTTGATTTAGGGCGGCGGCTAAAAATTTGTTTTCCATATTGTCAAATTTCTTGTGTAAAGCTGAAATTTCAGCTCTAATTCCTATGAAAATATCATTGCCATCCCTAGACGATTGACTCACACCCTCCCACTGTAAAGATTTTTCAGTGAAATCTTCTAGAAATTTCCAGGCTTCCTCATCATCTTTGGTCATGAAGTTGCCTTGACACATTAATTCAAGGATCTGTCTTGTGTTAGGATTAATGCCCTCATAAATGATTCGGCACAGATCCCATCTTGGGATTCCGTGATGTGAACATTGGACTAACAGATCCTTGAAGCGTTCAAGACATTTTGAAAATGTTTCATTTGGAAGCTGGGTGAATTGATATATTTTGCTACGGACTCGAGCTGTCTTTTGATGTGGGTAGAATTTCTTAAGGAATGCATTGACGAATTCTTCCTAGTTTGAAATGGAATGTGCGGTTGTGTTATACAGCCACTTCTCGGCTGTATCGCACAAGGTAAATGGGAGAAGACGTAGACGCATAGCATCCATAGAACGCTGTGAGGTACCCATCATTGCGCATACATTTTCAAATTTGGTGATAAAGGCATATGCGTCTTCAGTCTCGAGACCGTGAAATTTTGGTAGAAGGTTGATGTATTGGGATTTTATTTGAAAATCGTCCCCGTTGGCTGGTGGAATGGAAAGACAGGTGGAAAGGGGACCTCGTGTAGGATAGCACCTCTCTTGGAAAGAGATGCGAGGTGGATTCTGCGCACCAACGGACGGCGGCAGAGTACTGGTAAAGAAGTTCGATGGAGAATCGTCCATCAAATTGGGTGTAGTGGTGGGTAAAGAAAAGGTAAATGTAGAAATACCGACTTTTGGGTCGATCGGGAAGCGCGGACTAACGGGCACTAGAATCCCGTGTCCAGCCTATCTTGCACTATAAAGGGTTTGTACAAGTTGCAGCGTGACTTATAATTAGGGGAATGAATGAATGTGATTGGTGTTTGTTTTGAAAAATGATACGGATTTTTTTTTATAAAAATGATGCGATCACAACAAATGCAACAAGCAAAACCCTAATTCTATTGGTCGCCTAGGTCAAAGCTCTAGACCGCTCCTAACTGCCAAAAGGCAAGTCGCGGAATAAATCCTCCACGGCCTCTTTGTTTCTCCTGTGGCCAGGTAAGTGCTAGGTAAGTGGGAGGTTCTCCACTACGTAAGTAGTAAGCCTAATTAAGTAACCACTAGCCTTCGACACACTTGCCTTAGACACCACAAAAGAAACGCGGATAAATAATAGATTACCTACGGCCTTCTCTTGTCATAAGTGAGCGTGACGGTCCTTAGAGTCATCTCTAGATTTCTTTTAATTAATGAGGGTAAATGCGGATGCAAGTTTGTGATTTTTGGGGCTTAAGAAGGGTAATGAACTCCCCACCTAATCTGGATTTGGTCGTGCCCCTTAAATTCCGTATTAATATGCAAACAACCAAAAATCAAAACACACACAATTTATTTTGCTTTTTGCGGCGCTGCGATTTATTTGCAAAGAAACCTGCAGCAAATTGTTATTTGGAGCAGATTTAAGAAGGAGATAAGAAAGATTGAGATCACCTGAGAATTTTTTGCACAGAGAGGAAGCAAGCCCACCGCAGATCCGCGGCAAATGCACGCTAATGCCGCGGAAACGCGGTCTAATGAGAGGATCCCTGCACAAAATTATAGGAGACTGCTTCTATTGCTCCCCTTAGCTCTCTGGAATATTCAGAAAAAATTTTCCACAGCTCCAATGATTCCAGATTTCCACGCAACAAATCACAACACCTCGTATTAGTGTTTGTGCGAATTTTGATCCAAAAATTTGGATGGAATAAACTTTTCAACTCAAATTTCAAAATACGAACAATTAGCGCACAATTCCCCGGCAACGGCACCATTTGATTGATGATATTTTCCGATTATGTGATATGGAAAATTATGTAGAAATCACAACCAAAAATATTTGACCGCAATCAATAACGGTGTCGAATGTAGCGCGTTAGTAAGTGCGGATCGTCCATAGGGAAAGTGTAATCGTTCGTGTTTCGAATTAGATGAATTGAAACTTTAAAGAAAAGAAAACAAGCAATTCATGATTTGTAATTGAAGTTCAAGAATTAGAAAATCTAGATCTAATAACAAGAAAACGATAGAATCAAGAATTGTGAGTTTGTTGATTTTCCAAACCAAATATCAAGAATCGAAATGAGGCTCGTAGGAATCGATCGGATCCATAGATGTGATGTAATCTAGCGTTGACGTATTCTTATCCTTCGATGAATTGATACTAGATCGATGATGATCGACGAGAATTAGGGATTTCTAATGAAACTAGAGTTTCATCATTTATCCCTTGTTCCTTCGTCGATATCATTCACATTCTTGCCTCTAGTAAATTCAAGAATCGATCGTGGATCCCTAATTTCGAGCGATCACAATCAAGAAAGTATCGCAACGAAACTAGGTCGTCGATTCTTCAATTTGCTAGGGTTTACAAAACTCGTAAGACTTAAGAATCGTATTAAGATTTGTTACATCATCATTCTATTGATCGTCTCGACTCCTTTACGAGCGGAGTTTTACTCAAACATCACAATAAGAACCACAATTACAAATTGAGATCGAATCATGATGCAAGAATTTAAAGAAAGCAAGATTAAAGAATTTCACCTTTTATTTATATCAACAATTCCGTTACAAATCGCTCAAGAACTACAAGAGGAAGAACTCGATCGTCGATTTGGCTTCGCTCGTCTCCTTGAGTCACGGATCGGCTTGGATCACTTGCTCGATTGAAGATCGGCTCCACTCCTAAAAGGTTGAAGGCTTGTTGCTTGATTTGGTACTCGGGATCTTGAATTTGGATTGAAATTAGGGTTAGGGTTTCGCACAAGTCGTGTCACTCAACTTGTGGATGGAAATTGGGGAAGATGAAGAACTAATGAACAACTTTTGAACCCTAGATCTAGGGTCCTTTTTATAGACTTTCAAAACCCTAGATCTAGGATTTCAAATTTGAATTTTCCCTCCAAAAGTTTGTTAAAGAGAGCCTTCTAGATGAAGTTTGTTAGGCCGAGCCTTCTAGATGAGCCACGTGGAGAATCGGGAGTCTTCTGGAAGCTTGTACCGTTACAAATAGCCACGTGTAGAAAATTGAGCCACTGAAGCCGTCAAGCCGCCGCGGAACCGCGGCACAAGCGGGCTCCCACCGCGGATCCGCGGCGCTTGTGAAGCCTTGGGGCTTGGGTCTTCTGGTAGTTGTTTGGGATGACTTGTGGGCCTTTATCTGATATGTTGAATTTTATTTGGCCCTCTAGATTGCTACCAGATCTCAAAACTTGGAGTTGGTGTATTTTTGATCAGCTCTTTTTCCCAATTTTGGCTTTGTTCCTGCAATTTCCTGCACAGACTCCGAAACAAGTGTTGCGCAATACAGGGATGATGCGATGTCATGATAAACACACAATTTCCCTAGAAATGTCGGTTTTAGAGTATAACACATGCAATCTGGTATTTTAGGGATGTTTTGCTAATATGTGCAATATGAATACCAAACACTTCTAGATGAGTGCAAATGATAGGGAAATTGCCGTGTTAAAAATGCAGTATT
This sequence comes from Agapanthus africanus, assembly GCA_030015575.1. Lineage (NCBI taxonomy): Eukaryota > Viridiplantae > Streptophyta > Magnoliopsida > Asparagales > Amaryllidaceae > Agapanthus > Agapanthus africanus. The sequence goes on along the minus strand of CM057337.1, from coordinate 591,875,539 downwards.
TTCGACTGATCAATAATGATTGCATAATGAGCGATATGCTTTACGAGACTTAGATCCGTACCCCAATGTTGTATAGGTCGATAGAATCCCTATTTGTTAATGCCGATGTACGTTAGATCACCGTACGCGATGACTTTTATCTGTTGATTTATCTATACCCTTGATTAGAGGATGCCGTACGATGGATTGTACCGTACGTGATGTTGTGAGGATGGATGTCGATTGATAGATTCACCGACTCGGTCTTGTTGATATGTACACCCCATAGCATTTGATTCATTATATGCATTATGCTGCATTCATGCTATTCTCATTACATTTCTTATACCTGTGCTAGTACACTACACCATTATCGATGATGCGTATGTTACACTTACACAGATTGCCGGCGCACACACTTCTTCATCGATAATTGTTATGTCACTTACACAATAGAATTGCTATATTATGCTATGATATACTGCCATGTTCATATCACTATGCTAGGTTGCATGATATATTGACATGTACACCCACATACTTTGCTACAGCTACATGAACATCATGTATACATACTGACATATACCCCCATATATCTTGCTATAGCTACATATACCCGTAAGTGGTATTGCATTGACATGTGATATTGAGACGTTGACTATTGCGCCATTGCACTTATGAAATGCATCATACATACTTGATTACATGCAGATACTTATACCTTGCTACAGTTACATTTACACTTCATATGATGTTGCACTTGTTTTCGGAGGATTTGGGAACCGCAAGATATATTTTTAAAGTTGGATTCATTTAAAAGAGCGGTTTTCCCTTTATACGCTCATATTGATATTTTATGCTGCATATATCATTTTTATATGGATTTTACGAATTGAGATATGGATTTCATGTGATTTATGGATTTGACAACGGTGGGGGTATTTTCAAGAAACTATGTATTGTTCGAAAACCCGGTTTCTCCTGATATGATATTTTGATGCGTCCACCATGAGATTTCTCGGTTCTGAGATTTGTGACATATACCCGATGCGAGGAGTGAGTGGGCCGTATGCGGGTACATGGTGGAGCCCGGTACGGTTCCCCTCGGCAAGATGTTCGTGGTACAGACGTTGAGCCTGGAAGGTGGGCAAGTACCTACCGGTGATATTTGGACTCGGCGGTTATCGTGGGAATACCGACCGGAGTGATGTACGGACATGACGTCAGGACCAGTCGTGGTGACAGCGCCTGAGTTATGAGGATTTATGTGTCGATTCTAGACACGGGTATTCATGATGTTTCGGGTGTCGGTGATAGACTCCCAGATTTCCATGATTGTGATGTGGCATTGATGGACAAACATTCTTTAATATCCTCATATTTACCTGTATATGCTTTTATGATATTTACATGCAGGAGTTATGGTGTCAGTGGTTGACACGTGGACGAGATCCACTGCATACATGCATTGATTTTATTGTTGGACGAGATCCACCTGCATACATGCATTGATTCATTGTTGGGTGATATACACTTGCTGTTAGGCATTTATATTGTGTTAGCACATATGCAGATACGGTCACCCTAAATATCATAGTATTACTTTTACGATATAGTTGACCTAGAAATCGTTGTTTATTTCGATTTCTACTTGTTGATGTTTTCTACTCACGAGTTGGCAACTCACCCCCGTTGTGCCACAGTTCTTGCAGGTTGTCCGCTTGGATTAGTAGCGGCATCACTGGCACACAGCTTGCTTTCGGGTGATTTGTTTTGGTAGGCGGTACATGTTGTATCGTGCCCCTCTCCTACTTGTTATTCATATTGTATCTAGTCACTCCATCAAATCAGAAACTAGTAATTATATATGTTGCAGACTTAGAAGACTTGTAGTTGCGATACTTAAGCGATGGGTTTTTATGTTCGCTTTTGGGGTTGATATTTTGCTTTACTTTATTTCTTATTGTTGATCTTCGCCGTTGGGCGTCGTATACTTATTATTTATACTTGTGGTGGTGTTTCCGCCGTTGGGCATGTTTTGCTCCCGTTTGGGATGCTTTCATTATATTCTTTGTTGTACCTGTTTTCAGGGCTAGTTTTTACAAAGGAGGTGTTGCCGAAATTTTTATGAAAACCAAGGAAAAGAGTTAAGTGAAGTTTTATGGATTTTTACTTAAGTTTCTAAATGTTGTAAATGTTTTCTTTACTTGCTTCTATTGTAAGGTTTAGATTTCTGGGTTTCAGCTTACTTAAGTTACGTTACGGCTGTAGATATTGCGTAATTTAAGTGCCGGTCACGGGCTAATATTTTTGGGTCGTGACAAAGTTGGTATCAGAGCGCTAGGTTTAACCTTGGTTCGAGTTTAGGTTTGACTATGTGGAGTCTAGGACGTATATATTTTGGAACTTAGGCTTGACCTTACGGAACTTAGACTTGAACAAGGGGGTGTTAGACTCGAACTTTCATTTCATAGGCTGACCCTGATTGATGGAGTAGGTAGCTTGAGTAGAGTGATGTACCGTACGCATGTTCTGCGGCATATTTACGATACGATAGTCCACTTAAGTGACCTTAGGATGTACATATCTTGAGACTGGTGATTCTCTTCGTTCCTTTGATTATACATCCATTGAGATACTTGATTTTATTCGCTTCCATGATCATACACTCACTGATTCCGTTCCTCCATATGATCATATATTCCTTCTGGATCTATTGTTTCATTTCATCACTTGATCTTTTTCCGTCGATACTTGATTAAGGTTCCTGTCACCATGGTTTGAGCGCAGATTGAGCTGTTGCTGGTGATGCGGTCAGGGCGAGCTCGTCGTGGACGAGGACTGACCATCGTGTTCTGGTGACATGGGAACATATCGATGTAGTGCTGTATTGTTGTGACCCCTCGTGTGAGATGAGTGTGCGGTTGTGTACCGGATGATCGGGCCTTTGTTAGAGGCTGCCTGTTGGGAGAGGACTGTTGATGTACAGCGTACCCCAGAGATTGTGTTGTCATCTACCGTGCAGACAGATGACCCAGCCATTGCTGAGATTGATGTGAGGCCGCTTCCAAAGCTTTCGAGCTGAGATCGCTGGAGCTTTCAGGCAGAGAGGCGACAGGTGATAGCTAGTCTATCTTGAGTTGTGAGAAGAAAGTGATTCGTCTGATTGATACGCCGACGCAGGCCCAGTTGAGTTGAAGATTGCCAGTGTGGAGAGTCTTACTCAGGTCCAGAGTAGACTGACCCAGAGATGACCGTTGATATTGTAGGGTTCCTAGGCACACTATAGAGGTCTCACAAGGCATCAACCGTGCCAATTTCAAATTTTATGGATGCCGAGAAACCCTAATACGGATCGTCGACTAGAATTCTAGGCGAAACATTAAACTAGTTAACGACTTTAACTAAAGGAGAGAGGCTACAACCTTTGTAGATCTGTTTCTCCACATCCTTAGCTCCACGTAGGTGTCCTCTCGCTGTCCATCTCGAATCCCAAACTCAATCGTCGGCTTCATCGGAGAAATGGGCGAACTAGGTCGTCGGCTTCGTGCCGAAGATGATCTACGTCGAGGCATCACAAGTTCAAGCTCCAACTTCACCAAGTTGTGAAACTTGTGAAGAAAACACCCAAAACCACTTGGCAAGAGGTAGAGGATGAAGAAATAGGAGGTTGGTTCACTTTAGAATTGGATTTCTCACTCTTTAGCTCAAGGTGCCATTAATGGTGTCAAGCTTTTTCTTTGATGAAGAAGAAGAAGATCAAGCTAGAATATGATAAGTCTTGTTAAAAGAATAATAAAATGAATACTTATCATCTTCTAACCTTGGTTAAGTGTAGAGAATAGACCATAGTTATTTTGGAATGGTTAGGGTTAAGCATGAAGACAAAATAGTCACATTAGTCAAACCTTCTTGAAGCTTCAACAAGCTTCATGTTAGAATGAAACCATTTTGTTTTCTTTTATTTATTTATCAAGAAAGAATAGATAAATAAATAAGTAAATAAATCAAAACCCTAACTATTATCATAACCATGGTTTAAGTCTTAACACAAAACCAATTTACATGCATCATCAAACATGACACATTGTAGTGCACAAAAGTATATCACATATACAACTTGTGAACTACAAGCGAGAAAATCCTTTTAAAGTGAACCAATACTAGCTAATGCAAAGTAATATATCAAATATATAATTATACATTAAATCATTAAATCAACACTTGATTTAATGATCCGGTCATATCGCATATAACCGACTAGTATCCTATGTATCGTCGAATCAATCCTTGATTCGATATCTAGGTTATATCGTATATAACCAATCGATATATTCATCGCGAGAATTGAATACGGCATCACATACACGCATTATTCTCGGTCCTGCACATATCTTATATGCGCTCCTATTTCGTTTCGCTTGAGCCAGGAAACCTCTATGTAGGACTCTAAAGACTCGTCAATATGCCGGTAGCAGATGATGATCATATCAAACATCCACAAGCCGCAAGCGGTCTGCTAAACGTAACGGCCATCCGGGTATTGAGCGATCAGAAGATCGACGAGCTAGCCCGCTCACACTCCTGTGAATCCAACCAGTAACACTTACCGTACAGTCCGGTCTGTTCGTCTGATATGTCGCATATCAAGTCTAGGGGTGGTAAACGTCAGACCCCAATAACTGATAAGTCGTGCCGATGTGAGGCTCATAATGGGTCGAGAAACTACTGGTAACACTTACCAGCAAATCTCTGATCAGCCCTGGCCAGGGACTTCCCTGTTACGGCCAATCCAGCACAGCGCAACATCAACCCCCAATACCGGGAGAGACGAAACCCCTCCTATCGCTCATTGCCTCCATGTGACTCGGGACTGTACCCAAAGACCACCGTTTTGCACGCCCTCATGGACGTGGTAAGGTGGAGATCAAAGCACAGTGGGAATCACACAAGACTCTATGACGATCTCGGGTCTACAGACTAACCTGCACAAGTGTCACCTGAGAACTGCCATCTGACGTGAGGTATAATACCATCTGGGAGTTCTCGGCGAGTCCGTCCAGTGTACCCAGTCTCCACTGAGCACCCGTATACCATCTCTGATGTCAAACACCAATGGATATGGGATCATCCATCGCCCATCTCATGGGTCGAGAAGCGTATACGCTAGTCTACTCTGGTATATCGATGCCCCGTCTCGATACACCCACGACTAGGGACCTTGAAGGATGTACTTATGGATTACCATGTCCCCACTAGTATTATCTGCATCATAGTCCAGGTAGTCAAGTACACATCCTAAGGGCTTTACCAACATGTAACTATAAGACAGATTAAAGAGACTAGTATACATGTTAAGATAAAGAGTAACCAGATAGCATACTATCATATCGAGCAAGAAAGTCATCTCTATATATGTCCAAGCATCCAATATAATATACATCATCTGTACAATACTGGCCTCTAGGGCATACATACAACTAACAATCTCCCACTTGCAGTAGGGCCAGCTGCTGTAGTATCGCATACCGAACATCCCGAAGAGTCTCTCAAACTGTATCTGGGGAATGGCCTTTGTGAGTGGATCCGCCGTGTTGTTCTTCGTGTCAACCCTCCTGACCTCGATCTCCCGGCGATCAACTATCTCCCGGATCAGGTGATACCGCCTCAGAATATGCCTGGATCGCTGATGGGACCTGGGTTCCTTAGCAAAAGCCACCGCTCAATTGTTATCGCAATACAAAGGTATTAGATGCTCAATGGATGGAACCACTCCAAGTTCAGTAATGAACTTCTTGATCCAGACAGCCTCTTTGGCAGCATCGTTGGCAGCGATGTATTCAGCCTCCATCGTCGAGTCTGCCACGGTTTCCTGCTTGGAACTCTTCCAGCTAACCGCCCCTCCGTAAAGGGTAAAGACAAATCCCGACTGCGACTTAGAGTCGTCCTTATCACTCTGGAAGCTCGAATCGGTAAAGGACTCCACTTGGAGTTCTCCATTACCATACACCAAGAGCATCTCTTTAGTCCTTCGTAAGTACTTGAGAATGCTCTTTACAGCTGTCCAGTGACTCTCTCCAGGATCAGCTTGATACCTGCTCACTACACTTAGTGAGTATGCTACATCGGGTCTGGTACATAGCATCGCATATATGATAGAGCCTACAGCCGAAGCATAGGGTATCCCTTGCATGCGAGCTCTCTCCAAATCAGTCTTGGGAGAAATCTCTTTGGAGAGAGTGACTCCAGAGATCGTGGGCAAGTTCCCACGCTTGGATTCTTTCATACTAAACCTCTTTAGTATGGTGTCAATGTACCTGGATTGGGACAATCCCAATATCTGTTTGGATCTATCTCTATAGATCCTAATCCCCAATATGCAGGAGGCATCACCAAGATCTTTCATCGAGAATCTTTTTGATAAGAAGAGCTTGACCGATTGCAGCATAGGAATATCATTTCCTATCAAGAGTATGTCGTCCACGTACAATACGAGGAAGACAACCTTACTCTCTGCATCCTTTTTGTAAATACAAGGTTCATCTGGGTTTTTGACGAAATCAAACTCTTTGATAACGACGTCAAAGCAGATGTTCCAACTCCGCGATGCTTGCTTTAATCCATAAATGGATTTAAGCAGCTTGCACACCTTCCCGCTGCTCCCACTGTCTACGAAGCCCTCTGGCTGAGTCATGTACACGCACTCTTCTAAATCACCATTTAGAAAGGCGGTCTTAATATCCATTTGCCAGATTTCGTAGTCGTGATATGCAGCGATGGCAAGCATGATCCGGATGGATTTAAGCATAGCCACTGGAGAAAAGGTTTCGTCATAGTCCACACCTGGTCTTTGACGAAAACCTTTTGCAACAAGTCTAGCTTTGAAAGTCTCCACTTTCCCATCTACACCAAGTTTCTTCTTAAAGATCCATTTGCTCCCAATGGGTTTTACCCCTTCAGGAGCAACATCCAAAGTCCATACTTTGTTGGTGTATATGGATTCCATCTCGGACCGCATAGCATCCAGCCATTTCACCGAGTCACTACTCGTGATGGCCTGCTCGAATCTAGTTGGGTCATCATCATCCATGATGCAATCCTCGCTCCCACCATCCATGAGAAAACCGTAGTATCTCTCAGGTGGGCGAGGAACCCGACTAGATCGGCGGAGAGGCTGAGGATCGTCGGGAGCTACTGAATCCTCTGGTTCCACTAAATCTTCTGTTGTGTTTTGTTCAGCTGGAACCTCTTCCAGTTCTACCTCAGAGCCACTAATCTCTTTTTCAAGAAATTCCTTTTCTAAAAAGGTGGCATGTCGAGAAACAAACACCTTTTGTTCCTCGGTGTGGTAGAAGATATACCCTCGCGAATGTTTGGGATATCCAATAAACTTACACAGAATGGACCTTGCCGCGAGTTTGTCCGGATTTTGCGTTTTTACATATGCCGGACAACCCCATATCTTAACATAATTAAGACATGGTCTCTTTCCTTTCCATATCTCAAATGGAGTGGTTGGCACGGTTTTGGTGGGAACCATATTCAATAGGTCTGCAGCTGTTTCCAGTGCATATCCCCAGAAGGAAATAGGTAACTCAGTTGTGCTCATCATAGAGCGCACCATATCCAATAGGGTGCGGTTCCTCCGTTCTGATATACCGTTGTGCTGTGGTGTATATGGAGGAGTCAGCTGAGAGAGAATCCCATTCCCTTTTAGGAAGTCCAGGAATGCATTGCTTAAGTATTCTCCTCCTCGATCAGATCGAAGGATTTTAATACTTTTTCCGGTTTGGTTCTCGACTTCTTGTTTATATTCTCTAAATTTCTCAAAAGCTTCTGATTTGTGTTTCATCAGGAACACATATCCGAATCTAGAGAGATCGTCAGTGAATGTAATGAAGTACGAAGAACCATCCCTGGCATGTGTAGACATGGGACCGCATACATCACTATGTATCAGTCTCAAGAGTTCGGTAACTCTTTCTCCGTGTCCCGTAAACGGAGTTTTGGTCATCTTGCCTTTGAGACATGACTGGCAAGTGTCATAAGATGAAAATTCAAACGGATTTAAATATCCATCTTTATGCAACTTAGCTAGTCGTGTCGTATTGATGTGACCCAGTCTACAATGCCATAAGAAGGATTCGTTCAGTTCTGAACTCTTCCTCTTGTGTGTGTTTGTTATGCTCAGAACTGTTGATTGATTTAGAACATAAATGCCATTGCACAACGTGCCTGATCCAACCAACTTTTGGTTACGGAAAATGTTCATAACATTGTCCTGTAATACAAAATTATATCCCTCTTTACTCAACAAAGAAACCGATATAATGTTGCATATCAGGTTCGGCATGTAATAGCATTCGTTCAGAACCAATATATTACCAGTTGGTAATACAAGGTGATATTCCCCGACAGTCTTAGCTGCAACAATTGCACAATTTCCAACTCTAATGTCTTTATCACCTTCTCTAAGTTCTCTACCTTTTCTAAGCCCATGTAACTGATTACATAAATGGGATCCTGACCCGGTATCTAATACCCAGGACGTAGAGCAAATGGAGAAACAGTTCTCTGTAACGAACACACCCGAAGAAAATGCATCAACATGTACTTTCTTCAATCGGGTGGCATGGGAATCCTGGTATTCCCCTATATCCTGTTCAGTCCTATAACTCTTATAAGAAAGAACGGAACCAACGTTCCCCAGCACAGTATAACATGCGGGTTCGGTCAATACATCTATATTATTATCTTTATTAGGGCATGAAATGGTCGCTACCTGGAGAGAGAGAGAGAAGAAACCACTTTAGCATATGCTCGTGCAAGATCAGATTGGTTATTATCTTATCTAATCAGGATGGCTCCCACTGGTTTTTATCAAATCTTCCTTCAAACCCTAAAAGGAAAGACTAGCCGGGATTAATTACATACTACAAGTTCGCCAATCTTTCAGCCAGGCCAGTGTCGGTACTTTGAGGGAGGTCCCCCGTGCTTTCGCACGAACCTAATTAATGTAAACCTCATTTTCCCAGAGGCGTAACCTCGTTAACACCTTTCTAGACACCTACTTGATCGGCTAATTGTAATGTGTAAAACTCTCCCAGGAGTAACTCTTACTCGCAGTGGGTATCGGGATCCAACTATCTCATAGAAGGTATGCAATCTCATTGCAAATTTCAACACTTGAAATTCCCGATAATATTTTGCCCCTAGCGTCCTATGATCTTGACGCAGGCCAACAAACCATAGTGCGCTAGTCAAGTTCAACCCGTCATTTCCTGATTGAATTAAACCCACCCGTATGACCCTTGACGCAGGCCAACAAAGTCGCAAGACTACCCTAATCCAATCTGCATCATATGCATAAGCAGATAAATACTAGTTAGCTACCTCACACTACGCCTTGACGCAGGCCAACAAACATAGCACGAATACTAACTACTACTCATCTGAAATGACGGAGGGCTACGACAGGTTTTTCTGAAAACCTATTGTGTAATGAACTTGATATCGTTGTAGAATTGAATGAATTTTAAAATGGAGTGTTTTTGAGGCTTTTCTGGTTTTGCTAAAGGAGTCACTCCCGGCGAAGGGATCATCGGTCCTTTCCTCGTCGAATGAGGTGCGGGATATATCATATATATCACTGTGCAAAGCAAAAACTCTTAAAAGCAATCAAAAGACAAACCGAGTGTTGTAGCATCTGCCAGTTTTTGCTAAAGGAGTCACTCCCGGTGAAGGGATCTCGGTCCTTTCCTCATCGAATAAGGTGCAGGGTATATCATATATACCGCTATGCAAAGCAAGAACTGTAGCTACCTGTTTTATTTAAAATTTGATTCTACAACATCTTAGGTTTCTTTTCTTTCATTAATCACATTAATGAAGTCCCATCATTTAAGTACCTAAACATCACAGATAAATACGACGTACACTTATGCCATCCGCATTCGCCTCGATGTCCCCTCGTGCACCGTTAGGTTAGGTAACTAACGACAGAGCAGGGCAGGGCTAGCACGGGTGTAAAACATAAGTAACGCCTATATAATATATCATATATACTATATAAAGTATCTATCATAGAACATCACATGATCACATCACAGATATCGCAGCAGAAGAAACATATGAAACATTGGATATACTAGGACGTCCGTGTTTTCAATACGAGCCAGTATAAAACACGGATTCCACGGTCGTGATGAATAGCCAATCCCACACCCCTAGACCCCTATGAGAATGGCAAGCAACCCTACCAATTCTAGGGTTAGGAGACCCGGACTCGACTCCTCGAGATGGTCTCCCACTGGACCCTAGAACCCGGTTACTTGTGCTCCCCTCCTTGGGTCTATCCTAGTGCGGAAAAGTAAATAATATACATCAACGGTGACATCTTCCGCTACCTGGAAGTGTCCCAATAAAAGAATATTACATACAAGTTTTTACATGAATGAAAATGAAAAACCCTCATCTCACATAAAAAACCCCGGCTATTCAAACACGACAATCCAATATAACATATCCAGCAACACATAACATCACATGTCATCAACGTAGGTAAATATGCGCATCCCAATTGTCGTTGACATATAGCAACGAAACCGGCGATATCACATATTACACTTACGGTCACAGAAAAGAAAGTATAAAACTACAACAGTTGGAATTTGCAACCATTTTAGACATCGCATGCCTAATCAAATGAAACACTTAGACATCACATGCCTAACAATTATAAACCCCGCATTTTAGTCTCATTATCGAAAACTCTTTTCAATATCAAGTCGGGCAATTCAATAGGATTCCCGACATTCTGATCGAATGCTCGTCGCAAACTTTAGTAGGCGGCCGCACCCCCGACGCCGTCGACGAAGTGCACCAAGGCGGAACACCGCTGCTGCGAGCAACCGAACGGATGCTTTCGGCGACGGGGTTCTCCTACAGTCACTTGGTCGGGGCTATGGGGTGAGGCTGTCTATTAAGTTTACCCGGCGAGTATCCGCATACGCTACGTGATTGCGACGGACTTTTGATCTCATCAAAATTCCGTGGCAACTGATCAAGTGAGACTAAACTGCTATGTTTATAACATTCATTCCGTTATCTCATAACTACTTGTGAATTTCAATTATTGTATCACATTCCGGATAAATAGAAAACGCTAAACTTTTCGATCGAACAATCGAACACCCAAGTTTTCCCGATACAGCTCAACACATGAAATAAGTCTAACAGCATTCAGTTCGTGCCTCAGTACCAACGGTCCAGCCGTAGAAGGGTCAAGCCAACGCCTCACATGTGGCACGCCGTACTGTCCCAAACCCGAAGGTTCAAAGGGCAGTTCAAGACGGTCACATAATCGAGTTAAGGTTTGTTGTCTTCTAGAGGGTCCATCGCGTTACTTGCACTACTTAGAACGTCGTTAAACTACGGAAAAATCCAACACTTGGAAATTTCCCGACAGGGGAAAAATTGGGTATTTATATCCGGTCGAACTTTTTAACATATTCTAAAATTTATCCGGAAAGCCACATAGACAAAATCTGATACTCCGATCGAAACACCGAATCCCCAAAACAACCCCAGAAAATTCAACTCTTGAATAAAAAATTAAAAATTCCCAGGAAAACCAGCACTGTAAAGTAGGAGTTACTGTGCAAAATTCAATGCAAGAAGGGATTAAAGGGCCGCGGAACCGCCGCATTAGCTTGCTAATGCCGCGGTTCCGCCGCGCTTTGGTGGACTTGGGAGTACGGGCTTCACAGTAATTCTTAGAATATCCTGCTGATTTTTCTGCATATTTTTAATACTCAAAAAACCCAGTTTTTAGAAAAAGTCCAGAGAGCATGAAATTTTAGGGTTTCGGGTTCGTTCGGGTTTCAAACTTCGTCTACGCATCGCATAAGGCTCTAGCTAGGCTTTGATACCACTGTAGGGTTCCTAGGCACACTATAGAGGTCTCACAAGGCATCAATCGTGCCAATTTCAAATTTTATGGGTGCCGAGAAACCCTAATACGGATCGTCGACTAGAATTATAGGCGAAACATTAAACTAGTTAACGACTTTAACTAAAGGAGAGAGGCTACAACCTTTGTAGATCCGTTTCTCCACTTCCTTAGCTCCACGTAGGCGTCCTCTCGCTGTCCATCTCGAATCCCGAACTCAATCGTCGGCTTCATCGGAGAAATGGGCGAACTAGGTCGTCGGCTTCGTGCCGAAGATGATCTACGTCGAGGCATCACAAGTTCAAGCTCCAACTTCACCAAGTTGTGAAACTTGTGAAGAAAACACCCAAAACCACTTGGCAAGAGGTAGAGGATGAAGAAATAGGAGGTGGGCTCACTTTAGAATTGGATTTCTCACTCTTTAGCTCAAGGTGCCATTAATGGTGTCAAGCTTTTTCTTTGAAGAAGAAGAAGAAGATCAAGTTAGAATATGATAAGTCTTGTTAAAAGAATAATAAAATGAATACTTATCATCTTCTAACCTTGGTTAAGTGTAGAGAATAGACCATAGTTATTTTGGAATGGTTAGGGTTAAGCATGAAGACAAAATGGTCACATTAGTCAAACCTTCTTGAAGCTTCAACAAGCTTCATGTTAGAATGAAACCATTTTGTTTTCTTTTATTTATTTATCAAGAAAGAATAGATAAATAAATAAGTAAATAAATCAAAACCCTAACTATTATCATAACCATGGTTTAAGTCTTAACACAAAACCAATTTACATGCATCATCAAACATGACACATTGTAGTGCACAAAAGTTTATCACACATAAAACTTGTGAACTACAAGCGAGAAAATCCTTTTAAAGTGAACCAATACTAGCTAATGCAAAGTAATATATCAAATATATAATTATACATTAAATCATTAAATCAACACTTGATTTAACGATCCGGTCATATCGCATATAACCGACTAGTATCCTATGTATCGTCGAATCAATCCTTGATTCGATATCTAGGTTATATCGTATATAACCAATCGATACATTCATCGCGAGAATTGAATATGGAATCACATACACGCATTATTCTCGGTCCTGCACATATCTCATATGCGCTCCTATTTCGTTTCGCTTGAGCCAGGAAACCTCTGTGTAGGACTCTAAAGACTCGTCAATACGCCGGTAGCAGATAATGATCATATCAAACATCCACAAGCCGCAAGCGGTCTGCTAAACGTAACGGCCATCCGGGTGTTGAGCGATCAGAAGATCGATGAGCTAGCCCGCTCACACTCCTGTGAATCCAACCAGTAACACTTACCGTACAGTCCGGTCTGTTCGTCTGATATGTCGCATATCAAGTCTAGGGGTGGTAAACGTCAGACCCCAATAACCGATAAGTCATGCCGATGTGAGGCTCATAACAGGTCGAGAAACTACTGGTAACACTTACCAGCAAATCTCTGATCAGCCCTGGCCAGGGACTTTCCTGTTACGGCCAATCGAGCACAGCGCAACATCAACCCCAAATACCGGGAGAGACGAAACCCCTCCTATCGCTCATTGCCTCCATGTGACTCGGGACTGTACCCAAAGACCACCGTTTTGCACGCCCTCATGGACGTTGTAAGGTGGAGATCAAAGCACAGTGGGAATCACACAAGACTCTATGACGATCTCGGGTCTACAGACTAACCTGCACAAGTGTCACCTGAGAACTGCCATCTGACGTGAGGTATAATACCATCTAGGAGTTCTCGGTGAGTCCGTCCAGTGTACCCAGTCTCTATTGAGCACCCGTATACCATCTCTGATGTCAAACACCAATGGATATGGGATCATCCATCGCCCATCTCATGGGTCGAGAAGCGTATACGCTAGTCTACTCTGGTATATCGATGCCCCGTCTCGATACACCCATGACTAGGGACCTTGAAGGATGTACTTATGGATTACCATGTCCCCACTAGTATGATCTGCATCATAGTCCAGGTAGTCAAGTACACATCCTAAGGGCTTTACCAACATGTAACTATAAGACAGATTAAAGAGACTAGTATACATGTTAAGATAAAGAGTAACCAGATAGCATACTATCATATCAAGCAAGAAAGTCATCTCTATATATGTCCAAGCATCCAATATAATATACATCATCTGTACAATACTGGCCTCTAGGACATACATACAACTAACAGATATATCGTCTATCCTTGAGGATTGGGGGCATTGTTTAGCATACGGACGAAGGGTGTTCACATGTCGTCTGGGCGGAGTTGAAAGGTTCGAACGAATGTCAGAAAACCCATTTTTCCAAGTTTAAAGTATTCGGAAGGACATGCAAGTGCATCTGTGGACCCTTTAGAAGAATGAAACCCTAACTCGATGTGATGACCATGAAACCGCTTTTGATCCATAGGGTTTGCGCCAGTTTAATGGTGCCATCAGTGAGGCTTGGGTCTGCCCTTCTACGGTCGGTCCATAGGTACTGTAAGTCCACGTTGCGACCCCCGGTTCTTACGGGGAGGCGGAAACGGTATAAAATCAAAATTTAACGCAAGAGGCAACATGGACTAAGCTAGGTCGGGATCTTTACCTAAACTAAAACTAGCATACTAAGCTAAAGATATTTAGCTACTCGGATGAAGATGGTTATACCTAAACTTGAACTCCTTCTCTTCAAGCTCCGATGGTGGTTCGATGGCTCCTTCTCGTTGTCTCCGTACGCCGAAGATAGATCCACTTGAAAGCTCCAACCTTTAGCTCCTTCTTCGTTCTTTGAAGAAACTAGTTCACTTGGTTTGCTAAACCTAGTGAACTAGAATGAGTAGAGATGATTTAGAATGGGATTTTATCTATGGTTCTTGATTCTCAACTCATGAGACAAGAGAACCATAGATCAAGAGAGGGAGCAAGAGGTTGAGGGTGAGAGCAAGAGGAGAGCTCAAGAACAAGAGAGAGAATGAGCAAGAAAGAATGAGCAACTCTTTTGACTTTCACCCTCTCATAATCCAAAGTGATCATAACTCATCATATCAAAAAAGTCTTATGTGATGGTTAGAAGCAACCATAACCTTATCATGTCATGCACTCATTTTACTCAAATGAGCAAGCAAGAAAAAGTCTTTGGCATGAAATGATAACCATGGTTATCATGATGGTCAACTAGTCAAGCCTAGTCAACCGGTCAACAAGTCAACAAAAGTCAACAAGTCACCAAAGTCAACAAGTCAACAACCATATCACCATAATACTTAATTAATATAATAGTTAATCACATATCATATTCTCATTAGGGTTGAGCATAAAGTCAAAAAGTCAACGGTCAACTGTCAACAACCCTAATGAGAATCCGCTGCCTCTGCCTCCCTGTCAACTGTGCATACACACCCGCATCCGCGTTCCGAGGAACACGAATGCAAACTGGATAAATCCAATCCCATAAGGTACACTAGGATCTGGCTTAAACCAAAGCCCGCTAGTGTAAACTGTCCGGACACTGTACGTGCACGAGTGCACGGATGTGACCGAACCCTGTCGCAAAACCATGCGACCTGTCGCAATACCATGCGACCTCTACTCTTTTGCCTAAAGGCGAAAAGCTTTCTGTGTGGGACTCTAAAGACTCGACACTACGCTGGCAGTGGGTTTAACCACAGACCGCAAGCGGCACTAGCTGTGCGTAACGGTCCCCAGGTAATGCAGACAAGAAGACCGACGAGGCGAAACCCATCTGAACTCCTACTGAGCCTGAGTGTGACATTCTCCGTACAGTCCGGTCTGTTCGTCTGATACATCGCATGGCGGGCCTAGGGGGCGGTAAACGTCAGTCCCCCAATAGCGGTACAAGTCGTGCCAGAGCGAAGCCCAAAACACCCTGAGATAACACTGGAAACCTACCAGTATATCTCGTTTGCCCTGGCCAGGGACTACTCGTGTAATGGCTCTCCTAGACACAGCGCGATGTCAACCCCCAATACCGGGAGAGACGAATCCTGTCTAACCGTCACTGCCTCCAAGTGCTTCGGGACTGCACCCAACCACCACCTGTTTGCACGACTCCTTTGAGCCGTGGTAGGGTAGTGATCAAAGTACAGTGGGAACACACCCGAGGCGAAGTGACAGTGTCAAGTCAGCGGACTAAGCTGTACTCATGTCACCTGGGAACTGATAACTGACGATAGGTATAATACCAACTAGTCAGTTCCCGACGAGTCCTATCCAGTGTACCCGTAACCTAACGAGCACCCGCATACTATCTCAAGTACGACGTACTGACAGCTGTGGGACAGACCGTCTCCCACACTGGGATGAGAAGCGCATGCGCTGGTCTACTCCGGAGTATCGATGCCCTGTCTCGATAGTCCTGCGACCAGGGACCTGCATAAGGATGTGCTTATAGATTACCCAGCCCCACTAGTGTGACGGCCATCACATCGCTGGTAATCAAGCAAAGATCCTAAGGGCTCTACTAATGTGTATAGGCGATATACAAAAATAAACACGTGTACACATTGAAGTAGAAACAAACCAAGTAGCATACTACTATTTTGAGCAAGATTGAATATACAAGGTGAATATCCCAAGCATCCATTACGTAATATACAAACCAGTATGATACAGTAATGGCCTCTAGGGCATATACACTAACAATCTCCCACTTGCACTAAGGCCATGTACTGGCGTATCGAAGACCTATCATCTCGATCAGCCGCTCGAACTGAGTCTGGGGCAGGGCCTTGGTGAATGGATCAGCAGTGTTATCTTCTGAAGCGACTCTCCGAACCTCGATCTCCTGGCGATCTATGATATCCCTGATCAGGTGATACCGCCTTAAGATGTGCCTGGATCTCTGATGGGACCTGGGTTCCTTCGCTAAAGCTATAGCCCCGTTGTTGTCGCAATACAGAGGTATTGGATCAACAATGGACGGAACCACCTGAAGTTCTTTCAAGAACTTCCTCATCCAGACAGCTTCTTTTGCGGCATCAGATGCAGCGATGTATTCCGCTTCCATCGTCGAGTCTGCAACGGTTTCCTGTTTGGAACTCTTCCAACACACCGCCCCTCCATTGAGGGTAAAGACAAAACCCGACATGGACTTGGAATCATCCTTGTCACTCTGGAAGCTGGAGTCAGCAAAGGCCTCGATCTGGAGGTCTTTTCCGCCATACACCAAGAACATCTCCTTAGTCCTTCTCAGGTACTTGAGAATGTTCTTTACCGCTATCCAGTGTTTCTCTCCAGGGTTAGACTGATACCGGCTTACTACACTCAGTGCATAAGCTACATCCGGTCTGGTACACAACATCGCATACATTATAGAGCCTACCGCAGAAGCGTAGGGTATAATAGACATGCGATCCCTCTCCAAATCAGTCTTGGGAGACATCTCTTTAGAGAGGGTGATCCCGTGACAAGCCGGTAGGTTACCGCACTTGGAATCTTCCATACTGAATCTCTTCAGTATGGTGTCGATGTACCTGGACTGAGAAAGTCCTAATATCTTCTTGGATCTGTCACGGTAGATCCGGATACCCAGAATGTATGAGGCATCACCCAGGTCTTTCATGGAGAACCTGTGTGACAAGAACCCCTTGACAGATTGTAGCATAGGAATGTCATTTCCTATTAAGAGAATGTCATCCACGTATAAAACGAGGAATACTACAGTTCTCGCTACAAATCTACTATAGATGCATGGTTCATCTGGATTTTTGATAAAGCCAAATTCCTTGACCGTCTCATCAAAGCAGATGTTCCAACTCCGCGACGCCTGTTTTAGTCCATAGATGGACTTAAGCAACTTGCACACCTTTCCGCTGCTCCCACTCTGAATGAAACCTTCCGGCTGGTCCATATAGACACACTCCTCTAAATTTCCATTTAGAAAAGCTGTCTTTATGTCCATTTGCCAGATCTCATAATCGTGGAAGGCAGCAATGGCAAGAAGGATCCGAATGGATTTCAGCATGGCTACTGGAGAAAAGGTTTCGTCGTAGTCCAAGCCAGGTCTTTGACGAAAACCCTTTGCTACCAGCCTAGCTTTATAGGTCTCAACCTGTCCATCTACACCAATCTTCCTTTTGAAGATCCACTTGCATCCTACGGGTTTTACCCCGTCTGGAGCAATGTCCAACGTCCATACCTTGTTGGTGTACATGGACTCCATTTCGGTCCGCATTGCATCCAGCCATTTCACTGAGTCAACGCTCTGAACGGCCTACTGGAAGCTAGTAGGCTCATCATAATCTATGATGCAATCCTCTCTATCCCCGTCTATGAGAAAACCGCAGTATCTCTCGGGCGGATGAGACTGCCTACTACTCCTGCGGAGCGGCGTAGGAATGTCCTGTTCTGTTGAACCCTCTGGTTCCACTAACCTTTCAGTAATAGTCTGTGGTTCTGGAATTTCTTCCAGTTCTACTGCGCTCCCACTTATCTCCTTTTCCAAGAACTGGTGTTCTAGAAAGTGGGCATTACGAGAAACAAGGACTTTTTGTTCCTCTGCGTAGTAGAAAAGATACCCCCTGGTGTTCTTTGGGTATCCCACAAAATTGCACAGTACTGAGCGTGCCTCGAGTTTGTCCGCATGCTGCTTTTTGACAAAAGCTGGACATCCCCAGATCTTCAGATATTGAAGATAGGGTTTCTTCCCACTCCACATTTCATATGGGGTGGTAGGCACAGTTTTAGTCGGAACTCGGTTCAAAAGGTATGCAGCTGATTCTAGCGCATACCCCCAGAATGATCGCGGTAACTCAGCGTTACTCATCATGGACCGCACCATATCCAATAGGGTGCGGTTCCGTCTCTCCGATACACCGTTATGTTGCGGGGTGTATGGAGGAGTAAGCTGAGAGAGAATTCCGTTCTCTTTTAAATAGTCCAGGAACTCGGCACTTA
The DNA here is from genome assembly GCA_030015575.1 of Agapanthus africanus. Classification (NCBI taxonomy): domain Eukaryota; kingdom Viridiplantae; phylum Streptophyta; class Magnoliopsida; order Asparagales; family Amaryllidaceae; genus Agapanthus; species Agapanthus africanus. The sequence continues at coordinate 591,856,696 of CM057337.1, read as the reverse complement.
AGTATTCTCCACCTCGATCCGATCTTAGAATCTTAATACTTTTGCCGGTCTGTTTCTCTACTTCATTCTTATACTCCTGGAATTTTCCGAAGGCCTCGGACTTATGTTTCATTAAGAAGACATAACCGTACCTTGAGAAGTCATCCGTAAAAGTAATGAAGTAAGAATGTCCGCTTCGGGCATGTGTAGACATTGGACCGCACACGTCACTGTGTACGAGTCCCAAGAGCTCGCTCGCTCTTACTCCTTGTCCAGTAAACGGAGTCTTTGTCATCTTTCCCTTGAGACAAGATTGACAAGTGGCATATGATTGATATTCGAACGCATTCAAATATCCTTCTGTATGTAACTTAGTCAACCTTCTCTCATTGATGTGACCCAATCTACAATGCCATAAGAAAGTCTGATTTATTTCCGGAGACTTTCTTTTGTGTGTATTCTGGACGTTGAAAATCTGTGGTTGGTTTAACACGTATATACCATTACTCAATGTACCTGACCCAATCAAAACTTGATTAAGGTGAATGTTTACAACATTACTTACAAACGCAAATTCATAACCTTCTTTAGAAACTAAAGATACAGAAATGATATTACAAGTTGCGTTGGGTACAAAAAAGCAATTACGCAAAACCAAAACATGTCCATCTGACATTCCCAGGTGATAGTCCCCCATGGCTTTAGCATCCATGCTAGCTCCGTTCGCAACTTTGAGGGTCATGTCACCTGCCTTCAAAACCCTACGGTTTCTCAACGCCTGCAAAGAATTACAGATATGAGATCCTGATCCGGTATCCAATACCCAGGAAGTAGAGTTTATTGAAAGACAGTTTTCAATAACATACACACCTGAAGCTAAAGCTGCAACCTGCTTCAATTCCTGTGTTCTGGCCTTCCAGGCCCTGCAATCATTCTTCCAGTGTCCTTTCTTATGGCAATAGAAGCATTCTTCCTTATCCACAAGCTTCCCCGCTATCTTTGTTGCTTTACCTTTTCCCTTCGTATCCACTTTACTAACACCGCCCCTTGGTTTGGCGGGGGCCTTCTTCTTCTTTCCCTTGGCTTTCGCCTTGGACCTAGAAGAAGATGATCCTCCTACAAACAAAGTGGATGTATCCCTACCTTTCTGTAGGGTGCCTTCTGCGCTCCTCAGCATGTTGAGGAGCTCTGAAAGTTCAACCTCTTTTTCTTGTAGGTTGAAGTTCAGTATGAACTGGGCGTAAGTGGAAGGAAGGGACTGGAGAACTATATCCGTATATAGCTCACTCTCCAATGTGATCCCTAGGTCAGCGAGCTCCTCAATGAAGCCGATCATCTTTAGCACGTGCTCGGCTACTGATGATCCGACGGCCATTCTTGTCGAAAATAACTTTTTTGACGCTTCGTATCTTGCGATACGTGATTGCTCTCCATACAGTTCTTTTGTATGGAGCAATATGGACTCCATGTCCATATTCTCATGCCTCCTCTGATGTTCGTTGTCCATCGAGGCAAGCAGGAGGCACTTGGCCTTCGCGCTATCAATCTCCCAAGTCTTGCGGATTTCCTTATCCGCGACACTGGAAGTTGGACCAGGGACAGGGGGAGCTTTGGTGGTAAGAAGATACCCCAGCTTGTCATAAGTGATTGCTATCTTGACATTCCTGAGCCAATCTTTGTAGTTTGGCCCTGTCAGTTTGTTTTTATCTAGGAGTAACTTAAGTCCAGTCATGTTGATTGGTCGCTGCAATTAGGAGAGAGAAGAAGAAACACTCAGCATGATGCTCTTGCAAGTTTAGAGTGGTTTTTAATTTGTCTAAACAGGATGGCTCCCACTGTTTCTCGAATCCCTCCTCAAACCATAAAGGAAGAATTAGTCAGGATCAATCCCACCGTACAATACTTGCTTAACCGTTCAGCCAGGCCGGTGTCGGTACTTCGAGGGAGGTTTTCCAACGCTTTCGCGAAGTTCCTTAATTAAAGAACCTCTTTTTCCTGGGGGCGTAGCCCCGCTAACACCTTTCTAGGCACCTACTAGGTTTATAGCATTGATCGTTAAGTGAGAAATTTCCCGAGGAGTAGCATATACTCACAGTAGGATCGGGATCCAAATATCATCGCGTGACGAAACTGAAGGAATCCTACCAGAATCATCACACTCCAAATGGTATGCAAATCTAGCAAGTTTCAGTACTTATGAAACTCCCGATGTGGATTTTTACCCCATGCTCTTATGACCTTGGCGTGAGGTCAAAATGTCATAAGTCACATGTCAAGTTCGTCCCATCATTATCCAGGTTAATTTGAACCCACCCGTACATACCCTTGACGTAGGCCAAAATGGCAGTACGACTGTCTCAAACCAACGCATTCTATCTATGCAACAGATAAATATCCGGCAGCTACCAATCACTATGCCTTGGCGTGAGGTCAAAATACATAGCTTGAATACTACCGAATATTTAACTGAAATGATGGAGGGCTACGGATGGTTTTGGCAAAACCGTGAACGTAGTGAACTTGATTTGGTCGATGGAACGAGATAGCTTTTAAATGGAGTGGCTCAAACTCCGTATTTTAAAAGTTTGTTTTGAAAAGAACCGAGTGGTTTTTCGAAAGTGTTCCAACGACTTTAACTTGGTTTATTATCTTGCATTAGTTCTTTTAATGCGTGATATTCTTGCATTAGTTCTTTTAATGCGTCCCATCATTTAATCCTACCATTGCAGAAAACAACCAAAATATGACGTACGCTTATGCCATTCGCATTCGCCACGGGGCCCCGTCATTACCCGTTAGGTTACTTAACTAACGACAGAGCGGGGGCTGGGCTAGCGCGTCTGTAAAACATAAGCAATGCCTAAATAATATCATATATAGATATACTGCAATGATAAACATTTCAGATCACAGATAAATACATTGGATATACTAGCAATCTGTAATTTGTACGAGCCTGTAACAAAAACAGATAACACGGTCGCGGTGAATAGCCAAAACCCCACCCAAGACCCCTACGGGGCGGCAAACTACCCGCCAAGTACCCGAAGCATAGCAACCTCCCTCATCTCCATGAGTAGGCCACTCGACACTTCGGCATACCCGGTAGTTTGTGCACCCCTCCATGGGTCTATCCTAGGAGCAAAAACAGTAAAAAGAAATTATACAATGACGGCTACAACCCCGACCCGGTTGTGCGGCCATACAAATAATTATTACATCAATTTACAAATTTACATTAATTGCAAGAAAAGAAAACTCTCGTCTCACAACCCCCTGCTATTCACCCGCGACAATCCAACATATTTATATACACATTTCAGCACATTACAGATCATGTATAACCCCGACCAATCGACTTATAGCGATTAGCCGACGTTCAATACATGCAAACATCACAGATATAACCATCATAGTCAAAGTGCAGTGAAGTTCGGAAAAAATACGGAATTATAGGACCCCAAAAGGAAATTTCTTTTCTGGAAAATCTGGGCACATATAATATATTTCAAAAATCCCAAAACCAACACAGACACACACTGCACGAAAAACGATGCACAGAAGACGACAAAGAGCGGCGCTTCCGCGGCGGATGCCTAGCTCGCGCGGCGTAAGGGCGGCGGTTTGGACGAATTACTGTATCATTTTTCTTGGGTGTTCACACAAAACCCTGAGCCGAATTTACAAGTGTAAAGTTTTTCATTTTGAGCCAAAAAAATTTCAACAGAAACTCAGTTTTTGTAAAAGTTTGGTTTTTGGATTTTTCCGGTTCCGAACTTCGTTACACTTCACTACCAAGCTAGTTTAAGTTTAGTTAGGCTCTGATACCACAGTAAGTCCACGTTGCGACCCCCGGTTCTTACGGGGAGGCGGAAACGGTATAAAATCAAAATTTTAACGCAAGAGGCAACATGGACTAAGCTAGGTCGGGATCTTTACCTAAACTAAAACTAGCATACTAAGCTAAAGATATTTAGCTACTCGGATGAAGATGGTTATACCTAAACTTGAACTCCTTCTCTTCAAGCTCCGATGGTGGTTCGATGGCTCCTTCTCGTTGTCTCCGTACGCCGAAGATAGATCCACTTGAAAGCTCCAACCTTTAGCTCCTTCTTCGTTCTTTGAAGAAACTAGTTCACTTGGTTTGCTAAACCTAGTGAACTAGAATGAGTAGAGATGATTTAGAATGGGATATTATCTATGGTTCTTGATTCTCAACTCATGAGACAAGAGAACCATAGATCAAGAGAGGGAGCAAGAGGTTGAGGGTGAGAGCAAGAGGAGAGCTCAAGAACAAGAGAGAGAATGAGCAAGAAAGAATGAGCAACTCTTTTGACTTTCACCCTCTCATAATCCAAAGTGATCATAACTCATCATATCAAAAAAGTCTTATGTGATGGTTAGAAGCAACCATAACCTTATCATGTCATGCACTCATTTTACTCAAATGAGCAAGCAAGAAAAAGTCTTTGGCATGAAATGATAACCATGGTTATCATGATGGTCAACTAGTCAAGCCTAGTCAACCGGTCAACAAGTCAACAAAAGTCAACAAGTCACCAAAGTCAACAAGTCAACAACCATATCACCATAATACTTAATTAATATAATAGTTAATCACATATCATATTCTCATTAGGGTTGAGCATAAAGTCAAAAAGTCAACGGTCAACTGTCAACAACCCTAATGAGAATCCGCTGCCTCTGCCTCCCTGTCAACTGTGCATACACACCCGCATCCGCGTTCCGAGGAACACGAATGCAAACTGGATAAATCCAATCCCATAAGGTACACTAGGATCTGGCTTAAACCAAAGCCTGCTAGTGTAAACTGTCCGGACACTGTACGTGCACGAGTGCACGGATGTGACCGAACCCTGTCGCAAAACCATGCGACCTGTCGCAATACCATGCGACCTCTACTCTTTTGCCTAAAGGCGAAAAGCTTTCTGTGTGGGACTCTAAAGACTCGACACTACGCTGGCAGTGGGTTTAACCACAGACCGCAAGCGGCACTAGCTGTGCGTAACGGTCCCCAGGTAATGCAGACAAGAAGACCGACGAGGCGAAACCCATCTGAACTCCTACTGAGCCTGAGTGTGACATTCTCCGTACAGTCCGGTCTGTTCGTCTGATACATCGCATGGCGGGCCTAGGGGGCGGTAAACGTCAGTCCCCCAATAGCGGTACAAGTCGTGCCGGAGCGAAGCCCAAAACACCCTGAGATAACACTGGAAACCTACCAGTATATCTCGTTTGCCCTGGCCAGGGACTACTCGTGTAATGGCTCTCCTAGACACAGCGCGATGTCAACCCCCAATACCGGGAGAGACGAATCCTGTCTAACCGTCACTGCCTCCAAGTGCTTCGGGACTGCACCCAACCACCACCTGTTTGCACGACTCCTTTGAGCCGTGGTAGGGTAGTGATCAAAGTATAGTGGGAACACACCCGAGGCGAAGTGACAGTGTCAAGTCAGCGGACTAAGCTGTACTCATGTCACCTGGGAACTGATAACTGACGATAGGTATAATACCAACTAGTCAGTTCCCGACGAGTCCTGTCCAGTGTACCCGTAACCTAACGAGCACCCATATACTATCTCAAGTACGACGTACTGACGGCTGTGGGACAGACCGTCTCCCACACTGGGATGAGAAGCGCATGCGCTGGTCTACTCCGGAGTATCGATGCCCTGTCTCGATAGTCCTGCGACCAGGGACCTGCATAAGGATGTGCTTATAGATTACCCAGCCCCACTAGTGTGACGGCCATCACATCGCTGGTAATCAAGCAAAGATCCTAAGGGCTCTACTAATGTGTATAGGCGATATACAAAAATAAACACGTGTACACATTGAAGTAGAAACAAACCAAGTAGCATACTACTATTTTGAGCAAGATTGTATATACAAGGTGAATATCCCAAGCATCCATTAAGTAATATACAAACCAGTATGATACAGTAATGGCCTCTAGGGCATATACACTAACAGGTACTATGGCATATACCGAATATTATTAAACCGTGCTCAGGTGTTGAGTTCTCGGAAAATTTTGGGACTTTTGATGACTCGATTGAAAAGTTTAACGCCGTCCAGATATCCTGTGATAGGAGATCAGCAACAAGACCAGTTTCGGATAGAGGACCTCACCCAGGTGTGTTGTGAGTTGATCGAGAACGGATGAGTATTGAGTATTCCTACGATTGTTAGGACAGGTTCCCTAGGACGTGTTCAGCTAGATATCTTCGATAGAGTGATGAAGATACCGTGTTCGTACTTCGAGTCCGTGTGAGAGACTTCGGATTGACTGTAGCCGAGAACATTTGCGGTACGCAGTTAGCATGATGCGACGTCAAGTGGACGATAATGAAGACGAGTGGAGCAAGTGGTTCGTACGAGACGTTAACGATCTGTTGTTACTCCCCGTTAAGATTAGAGATCGGATATGTGTACAGAGGCGTTGAGATACAGCCAGTTTCCGAGGAAAAGTTGTGCTGAGAACGCAGATGTCCAGAGAACGAGAAAGATTATGTAAGAGTACCAGCCTCCGTATAGTTCGGCGTAGGCGAGATCGAAAGAGACCTTGAGCCGGTTCCTTCCATGACAATACTGCAATAAGATTTGCACCGAGGATCAGATGTGTTGCGTATATTCTGAGGACCCAGAGACAGAGGATGCTAGACCGTGGGCAGGAGGCGAGCAGATATTCTTTCTCTGCCATTTTGGGCGCACCGACTTTTTCTTCGACATTGTGGGAGGTGTACCTCAATATCATTTGTTGCGATTTGCGTTGTGATCCGAGTATCACGCTTATATCGCTTGGATTTTGTGTTTCATGATATTTTGTGCACCGTGGCTGCACCTACTGGGTATTTACATTTTGTGCGTAGTTGTTGCACTGGATATACGTTTTACACACTGTTGTATTGGTTCGTGATTTGTGCATATCTATTTGCACTTGATATTGATTTTGTGCCTTAGCTGCACATGTTTATGATTTCGTGGATTTCATACAGTTGATTTGATATGTGCGTGTGGTACGCACTCGATTTGATTTTAGCACTCGGTATAGCTTATTTGTGCTTGCAGTGCATTGATACGTGTTTTGTCCACGCAGTTGCACACTTTTATGATTTTTATACACCTTGGTACGTTCGTGTGGTTTTCATATGCATTTGAGTTATTGATGATATTTCGTCCATGGGATGCATAGGATTTGATATTTCGTGCACTGGATGCACAGGATTGGTATTTCGTGCATTGGTTGCACTCGATTTTTGCCTTTGAGCATTCATTTTACCGGATTTGTGTTTTCGTGCGCGTGCATACTTGATGTTCATTTTCGTGCATGCTACTGCACTTGATGCTTATTACAAACCTGACGCGCTTGGGTCGGATTTTGCGCATATTAGGCGCTTGATTTAGATTTTTATTCATGCATATGGGATGCACATGATTCAGATTGTATTTGTGCATGACGGATGCACTTGAGTTGGATTTTCGCGCATGTTGAGCACAAGATATGAGATGTTATTTGTGCACACTAGATGCACTCGATTGGGATTTTCGTTCGTGCATGACAGTTGCACTGGTTAAGATTTTCGTGCACTATAGATGCACTAGATATTATTGTCGTGCACACCTGTTGCACTGGACAGATGCTTTTGTGCACACCCGTTGCACTTAGATTTGCTTTCGTGCATATTGGCACTTGTATTTGGGTTTGATTTCCGTGCGCCCTAGATGTACGGAATTGTTGGATACGCCTTATGAGGCTGATTTTGCTTTTGAGCACATTGTTTTCATGATGAGGCCCTATACTTTGTAGTACCCTAACAGGACTGATCCGAGGACGGTACCTGTGTACTTTTGCATGCATAAAAAGTTTACCAAGAGGTTTCAAAAAGGAGCTATAGTCTCTCTATTTCTTACGTGTCTGCGTGTGACACGAAAGTTTACAAATAAAGCCTTTGGGGATATTTCAAAAAGGGGGGACGCATATTTTGGCAAAACATATATGCTAGTATATTATTACTTTAACAATGAGCATCTGCCACTTGTGTCGTGAGTTACGCATTACACGACAATTCAGAAAAGATTATGCATATGATTTATTCGGTTTTTGGAGATTTTTTTTCAAACAGGATGCGTATTATATATGTATTATGGTATTTGATTAGTGCATATGGTATTTCGGTAGTGGATTTAAGATTTGTATCTCCTTTGTGACTCCGATGATATGCGTGCAAGTCCGTTGATTTGCATGACGCTTGATCGAGATCGGTTTTGAGTTTAGTACTCATTTTTCCGGCGCGCAGGATGCGCTGTGGTTTTCTGTTTCTTCCGTTATTTCGTAGCCCCGTTGATTTAGCTGTTTATTTCAATGTTTTAGCATTTGGGGGTTTAAATTTAAATTTAAATTCGGGAACCGAATTTCTTTAAGGGGGAAGATTGTAACGTTTCTGAAATTATTATATGAATTTTTCCGTTTTAGGGTAAAATAGTCGGTATTTTCCGTTTTAACCGATTTTGATCAAACTTCCGTATAAACTTGTCGGCACCTAGTTTAGCTAAAATAAAGCTAGTGCGCGAGCTTTGGGTGTCAATGGGAAGTTTTGGTTCACATAGAATTTTTCCCTAATTAAAATATTATTTTAATGTGTTAATTATTGCTTCTTGTGAGTGTATTATTTTTTGGCCAAAATTCCATTTATCATTCATCTTTGTTCTTGGACGAATTCATTTAATGGGGGGATTCATTTGGATGGGTGAGTCATGGTTGCTATGTTTCTAGAATTGATGGTGAGGTGTTTTTTGACTCATCCTTTTCATTAAAGCTTCTTGTCTTTGTTAAGATATTTGATTTCTATCTTTGGTATAGATATTTGTTCATATGGTCACCTACACTTTCTTGTGCTCACCTCCACCAATTTGGCCGAGAGCAATCTTTGGCAGCCCCCACATTGGCCGAACCCCATTTTTAGTGTGCACAAAATGTTCATTTCAAATTCATAGCTAAATTCACTTCACAACTCTAAATTCAATTCATACCCATTCTTTTTCCTTAAGCCTAAACAAGCATGGATCTTCATGAAAGGTTTCATTTTGGAGGATCAAATTTGGTGTTAGTCACTAAATGGTGTTCTTAAGGAGGTATAAAAATCCTAAACCTGATCCTTATTTGTTTTGTTTAATCAATAAGATTGCTTATTTAGTGTTTATTATTGCTTAAAAATTCATGTTTTGCTAATTCATGATAATTAGTATAAATTGCAAGTTAGGATTTTGTATGGTTAAAGTGGTTAATCTTGAAGCTTAGACTTGGAAAAGTTAAGCAAAATTGTGAGAACGATAATTGTTATTTTTCCTAATTGTCTTTTAGCTTAATCGCAAACTAGGTTTTTCTAAATCATTTTTTTTGGTTAAGATTAAAATTATGGATATGGTTTGGATAACTTAGTTATGCTAATTGGCGATATTTGCGATCGCAAGAATTGCTAAATTTCTAGACTTGTGCTAAATTGAGATAAAATAATATAATTGCTTACTAGCTTTTCGGTAAAATTTGACGTGGGTTTTAAATGAAAATGGAGATGACGTAAATATTAATACCTACGATATTTATTGTGTTTGTAAATGCGTATTGGTATTATTGGGTTTTTAATGTTGCAGTTTTCATGTATAGTGACCCTATTTAGGGTTTCGGCTATGTTTACGGTATTTGGATTCATGGTTTTGAGTTTTGGATGTTGTACTTGGTCGTTGGATGTTTGTACGTCAACGACAAGTGTAGTTGATTGTTTTGCATGTGTAGGCTATAGGTTCTAACCTTTGAGCGCACCGCGTGCCGTTTTGGATTTCGGAATTTGATGTTAATAGCGTTGCGAGTTCGTATTGATTGTAGATACCTTCGCGTGGATTCCGAGATGACGAAGCGCATCGACTACGGCTAAGTGAGGTGTTTAGCAGGTGAGTAGATTTATATCTACGGGGGAAGTCGGGTGGATGGCGTATAGCACCCCCACAACCATTGATATGGATTATCGTTTGATTATTATATCTTGATAATGATATGCGACGGACATGATTGTAGGATTTGCAAACGATAATATGTTTGAAGTTGATGCTAATGAACAATTGACTTAGGAGAAAATGAAATGATAAGTAAATCATGATAAGTACGATTTTAAAGAGAACAAGTGTGATGTTCAGTTAATGTGATGCGAGATATTAATGTGATGAACGAGTATACGATGTGATATGATGACTTAGTGTGATATGTCATTATATGGATTCGAGTCGATACGTGATTGTTGATACCTTTGTAGGTCCCCTGATACGAGATTGACATGGATGTAACCTGAGAGATGGGTATATATTTTTTATGGATAATGATTGCATAATGAGCGATATGTCGTACGAGACTTAGATCCGTACCCCGATGTTGTATAGGTCGATAGAATCCCTATTTGTTAATGCCGCTGTACGTTACATTACCGTACGCGATGACTTTTATCTGTTGATTTATCCATACCCTTGATTAGAGGATGCCGTACGATGGATTGTACCATACGTGATGTTGTGAGGCTGGATGTCGATTGATAGATTCACCGACTCGGTCTTGTTGATATGTACACCCCATAACATTTGATTCATTATATGCATTCATTCTATTCTCATTGCATTTCTTATACCTGTGCTAGTACACTACACCATTATCGATGCTGTGTATGTTACACTTACACTGATTGCCGGCGCACACACTTCTTCATCGATAATTTCTATGTCACTTACAGAGTAGAATTGCTATATCATGCTATGATATACTGCCATGTTCATATCAATATGCTAGGTTGCATGATATATTGACATGTACACCCACATACTTTGCTACAGCTACATGAACATCATGCATACGTACTGACATGTACCCCCGCATATCTTGCTATAGCTACATATACCCCTAAGTGGTATTACATTGACATATGATATTGAGACGTTCACTATTGGGCCATTGCACTTATGAAATGCATCATACATACTTGATTACATGTAGATGCTTATACCTTGCTACAGTTACATGTACACTTCATATGATGCTGCACTTGTTTTCAGAGGATTTGGGAACCGCAAGATATATTTTTAAAGCTGGATTCATTTAAAAGAGCGGTTTTCCCTTTATATGCTCATATTGATGTTTTATGTTGCATATATCACTTTTATATGGTTTTTACGCATTGAGATATGGATTTCATGTGATTTGAGAACCGTGGGGGTATTTTCAAGAAACTATGTATTGTTTGAAAACCCGGTTTCTCTTGATATGATATTTTGATGCGTCCACCATGAGATTTCTCGGTTCTGAGATTTATGACATATACTCGATGCGAGGAGTGAATGGGCCGTGTGCGGGTACATGGTGGAGCCCGGTATGGTTCCCCTCGGCAAGATGTTCGTGGTACAGACGATGAGCCTGGAAGGTTGGCAAGTACCTACCGGTGATTGTATTTGGACTCGGCGGTTATCGTGGGGATACCGACCGGAGTGATTTACGGACATGACGTCAGGATAAGTCGTGGTGACAGCGCTTGAGTTATGAGGATTTATGTGTCGATGGTAGACACGGGTAGATGTTTCGGGTGTCGGTGATAGACACCCAGGTTTCCATGATTGTGATATGGCATTGATGGAGAAATGTTTTTTGATATCCTCATATTTACCTGCATATGCTTTTATGATATTTACATGCTGGAGTTGTGGTGTAAGTGGTTGACACGTGGACGAGATCCACTGCATACATGCATTGATTTTATTGTTGGACGAGATCCACCTACATAAATGCATTGATTCATTGTTGTGTGATATACACTTGCTGTTAGGCATTTATATTGTGTTGGCACATATGCAGATACGGTCACCCTAGATATCATAGTATTACCTTTATAATATAGTTGACCTAAGAATCGTTGTTTTTTTCGATTTCTACCTATTGATGTTTTCTACTCACGAGTTGCCAACTCACCCCCGTTGTGCCACAGTTCTTGCAGGTTGTCCGCTTGGATCAGTAGCGGTATCGCTGGCACACAGCTTGCTTTCGGGTGATTTGTTTTGGTAGGTGGTACATGTTGGATCGTGCCCCTCTCGTACTTGTTATTCATATTGTATCTAGTCACACCATCAAATCAGAAACTAGTAATTGTATATGTTGCAGACTTAGAAGACTTGTAATTGCGAGACTTGAGCGATGAGTTTTTATGTTCGCTTTTGCGGTTGATGTCTTGCTTTACTTTATTTCTTATTGTGGATTTTCGCCGTTGGGCGTCGTATACTTATTATTTATACTTGCGGTGTTGTTTCCGCCGTTGGGCGTGTTTTGCTCCCGTTTGGGATGCTTTTCATTATATTCTTTGTTGTACCCATTTTCGGGGCTAGTTTTTACAAAGGAGGTGCTGCCGAAATTTTTATGAAAACCAAGGAAAAGAGTTAAGTGAAGTTTTAAGGATTTTTACTTAAGTTTCTAAATGTTGTAAATGTTTTCTTTACTTGCTTCTATTGTAAGGTTTAGATTTCTGGGTTTCGGCTTACTTAGGTTACGTTGCGCCTGTAGACGTTGCGTAATTTAAGTGCCGGTTACGAGCTAATATTTTTGGGTCGTGACAATTGATGCCTTGCCTCGATACTCTCTCGACTAGGAACTGTTAAAGGATGTACTTGTAGATTAGACAAGTCCCAGTAGTATGATCTGCATCATAGTCCTGGTAGTCAAGCAAACATCCTAAGGGCTTTATCAACATGTATCAAAAAGACAGTTTAATAATACAAGTGTACATGTTAAGATAAAGAGCAACCAGATAGCATACTGTCTTGTCGAGAAAGAAAGTCCTCTATATATATGTCCAAGCATCCACTATATCATACAATAATGGGCCTCTAGAGCATAGATATTCCTAACAATCTCCCACTTGCACTAAGGTCAGTTGTTGTAGTATCTCATACCCAACATCCCAAAATGTCTCTCAAACTGTGTCTGGGAGAAGGCCTTTATGAATGGATCTGCTGTGTTATCCTTCGTGTTAATTCTCCTGACCTCGATCTCCCGGTGATTTACTATCTCCCTTATCAGGTGATATCGCCTAAGAATATGTCTAGATCTCTGATGGGACCGGGGTTCCTTGGCCAAAGCCACTGCTCCATTGTTATCACAATACACAGGTATTGGATGCTCAATAGTTGGAACCACACCAAGTTTAGCTATGAACTTCTTCATCCAAACAGCCTCTTTGGTAGCATCGTTGGCAGCGATGTATTCAGCCTCCAACGTCGAGTCAGCTATGGTATCTTGCTTGGAACTTTTCCAACATACCGCCCCTCCATTGAGGGTGAAGACAAAACCTGAAACCGACTTACTGTCGTCCTTATCACTCTGGAAGATCGAATCGGTAAAGGACTCCATCTGGAGTTCACCATTACCATACACCAAGAATATTTCTTTAGTCTTTCTCAAGTACTTAAGAATGTTCTTTATAGCTTCTAGTGCTTTTCCCCAGGATCTGATTGATACTTACTCACTACACATAGTGAGTAAGCTACATCCGGTCTGGTACATAACATTGCATACATGATAGACCCGACTGCCGAAGCATAGGGTATCCCTTTCATGCGAGCTCTCTCCAAATCAGTTTTGGGAGACATCTCTTAGGAGAGAGTGATTCCTGAACAAGCGGGTAAATTATCACACTTAGAATCTTCCATACTAAACCTCTTTAGTATGGTGTCTATGTACCTGGATTGGGACAGTCCCAACATCCGTCTAGATCTATCTCTATAGATCTTTATCCCAAGGATATAATAGGTATCACCTAGATCTTTTATGGAGAACTTTTGTGATATGAAGAGCTTGACCGAGTGTAGCATAGGAATATTGTTTCCTATCAAGAGTATGTCATCCATGTACTCGAGGAAGACAATCTTACTCTCTAATACCTTCTTATATATACATGGTTCATCTACATTTTTGATGAAGTCAAACTCTTTGATAGCTTCATCAAAACAGATGTTTCAGCTCCACGATGCCTGCTTTAATCCATAGATAGATTTAAGCAGCTTGCACACCTTTCCGCTGCTCGCACTGTCTACGAAGCCCTCTGGCTATGTCATGTACACGCTCTCTTCTAAATAACCATTTAGAAAAGCGGTCTTGATGTCCATCTGCCAGATTTCGTAGTCATGATATGCATCAATGGCAAGTAGGATCCTGATGGACTTAAGCATAACGACTGGAGAAAATGTTTCATCATAGTCGACACCTGGTCGTTGACGAAAAACCTTTTCCTACAAGTCTAGCTTTGAAAGTCTCAACTTTTCCATCTACACCAAGTTTCTTCTTAAAGATTCACTTGCTCCCGATGGGTTTTTACCCCTTCAGAAGCAACTTCCAAAGTCCATACTTTGTTGGTGTACATGGAATCCATCTCAGATCGCATAGCATTCAGCCATTTCATAGAGTCTCCACTTGTGATGGCCTACTCGAAACTAGTTGGGTCATCATCTTCCATGATGCAATCCTCGCTCCCACCGTCTATGAGAATACCGTAGTATCTCTCAGGTGGATGAGAAACCCTACTAGATCTGCGGAGTGGCTGAGGTTCGTCGGGGACTATTGAATCCTCCGGTTCTACCAAATCGTTAGTTATAGTTTGTGTTGCTGGAACATCTTCCAGTTATACCTCATTACCACTAATTTTTTCACAACAAATTTCTTTTCTAAAAAGGTGGCATGTTGAGAAACAAACACTTTTTTTTCCTCAGTGTGGTAGAAGATATACCCTCGCGAATGTTTGCGATATCCTACAAACTTGCACAGAACTGACCTTGCCTTGAGCTTGTCCGGATTTTTCTTTTTAACATAGGCCGGACAACCCCATATCTTAACTCGTTTAAGAGATGGTCTCTACCCATTCCATATCTCATATGGAGTGGTAGCTACGGATTTGGTCGGAACCCTATTCAATAGACATGCAGCTGTCTCAAGTGCATAACCCCAAAAGGAAATAGGCAACTCAACATTACTCATCATAGAGCGCACCATATCTAATAGGGTGTGATTCCTCCGCTCCAAAACTCTATTGTGCTATGGTGTATACGGAGGAGTAAGCTGAGAGAGAATCACATTCTCTTTTAAATATTCTCGGAACTCCGTGCTTAAGTATTCTCTTCCTCGATCAGATCGAAGGATTAATACTTTTACCCGTCTGGTTCTCTACTTCACACTTATATTCTTTGAATTTCTCAAAAGATTCAGACTTGTGTTTCAACAAGAACACATGTCCGAATCTTGAGAGTGTTAGTGTATATGCCCTAGGGGCCATTATTGTATCATACTAGATTGTATATTACTTAATGGAAGCTTGGGATATTCACAGTTATACAGTCTTGCTAAAAATGGTAGTATGCTACTTGGTTTGTATCTACTTTAATATGTGTATATGTCTCTTGTAACGTATCACTTATACATATTAGTAGAGCCCATAGGATCTTTGCTTGATTACCAGCGTCGTGATGGCTATCACACTAGTGGGGGCTGGGTAGTCTATAAGCAACATCCTATACAGGTCCCTGGTCGATGGATTATCGAGATAGGGCATCGATATTCCGGAGTAGACTAAGTGTATACGCTTCTCATCCCAGTTGGGGAAATGGTCTGTCCCACAGCCATCAGTACGCCGTACTGGAGATAGTATACAGGTGCTCGTTAGGTTACGGGTACACCGGACAGGACTCGCCGAGGAACTGATTGGTTGGTATTATACCCATCGTCAGTTGTCAGTTCCCAGGTGACATGAGTACAGCATAGTCCGCAGACTTGACACTGCTGCTTCGCCTCGAGTGTGTCGCACTGTTCTTAGATTGCTACCCTACCACGGCTCAAAGGAGTCGTGCAAACAGGTAGCAGTTGGGTGCAGTCCCGAGCACTTGGAGGCAGTGGCGGTTAGATAGGATTCGTCTCTCCCGGTATTGGGAGATGATATCGCGATGTGTCAGAGAGCCATTACACAATGTCCCTGGCCAGGGCAAACGAGATATACTGGTAGATTCCAGTAGCTTCTCAAGGTGTAATGGGCTTCGCTCCAACACGACTTATACAGCTATTAGGGGACTGACGCTTGCCGCCCCCTAGGCTTGATATGCGATAGTCTTAGACGAACAGACCGGACTGTACGAAGATTGTCACATCAGGCTCAGTAGGAGTTCGGATGGGTTTCCTCATCGGCCTTCTTATCGACAACTACCTGGGGACCGTTACGTACAGCTAGTACCGCTTGCGGTCTGTGGTTAAACCCACTGCCAGCGTAGTAGTCGAGTCTCTAGAGTCCCACACAGAGAGTTTCCTATTCCAGGCGAAACGATATAGAGGTCGTATGGTTTTACGACAAAGGGTTCAGACGCGTATGTGTGTTTACACACTTACGTCGTTTGGACAGTTTTTACCAGTCGGCTTTGGTTTAAGCCAGTTACTGGTATCCGGTTATTGGATTTTTACAGTCTAAAGTTTTTCCGTATTTTTACGGATCGGAGGGGCGTTCTCGTAATTGTGCGAGAAGCATCTAGAAGATGGTGACTAAGGAGGTTTAGGTGTCATATACATTGAATGGGTTATATGAGTCATGAGGGTGATTCATTCATCTCATTAATGCATATTAAATGCTTAATGACTCATGCTAATGAATCACCACTTGATATTTGTGAAGCATGATTATTCATCACTCTTTATTCTTTTCTTCATAAAAGAAGATGCTTCATATCTATTATTATACTCATAAGCTTTATTCAATTATCATCTACACATTCTCTCTCCTCAAGCTCTCTCTCTTCAAACCCTAATCCTCACCTCTCATGTGTTGAGAACTAGGATTAGCTAGACTAAACAATCCATAACCCTCACTCTATCTCATCTATCTTCTTTGATTAGCAATCCAAGAAGGTTAGTTGCCTCAAGTTTAGAGGCTAAGCTTGGAGTTTTGCTCTCGGGTGGATCGTCTACTACAAAGAGAAGGCCGAGGAGGACGAGGAGATCGTAAAGACAAAGGACTTGGTTCGATAGGTATAATCCCTAAGCATAGTAGTTTAGAACAACTATATGTTTGGTTAGTTATCGTTTAGCTTCGATTCAAGCGGTTAGTCGATGTTTGTTCACTAAACAAGTTCGTTTTTGAAAATTCCGCCTCCCCACAAGTATTGGGGTGTTGAACATCGACTTACAGTTGTATCAGAGCCTCGCTAAACAATAAATAACTTTTTTGTAAATTTGTATGAATTTCGAACGGAAAAAACGAAACCGGAAAAGCCCGAAAAATCATGTTTCTGTCGATTTATAAATGAAGTCCAAAAATTTTTCAGGGATGTTCAGAAAGCTTAAAATGATAGTAGTAGAACACACAAAAAATTTGGTGCCCTGAATCGCCTACGGAGCCGCGGATCCGCGGCGCATAGCACTGTTACCGCCGCGGATCCGCCGCCGTTTTGACGATTCAGGGAGCCATTTTTCTTGTGGTGGTTCTCTGTGATAATTGGGATTCTCTGGTAATTTTTAATTTTGCTCAGGTTTCAAGTTTACAGAGCAGTATTGGAGCAAGATTAAAAATGTTTAATCGATCGAAATTATACAGTATTTGCATGTTGGATTATATCTGTGATTGTATAATGTGTTCGTAAACCTCCCCTAACTGCTAGTATGTCGGTTGGCAGGGGGTTGCACATTTCTGTAATGGTTTTATCTGTTTGTGCATATGAACTGTATTGGACTGTTGTGGTGTATAGCCGGGGTTATGCAATGGGTTATTATTTAATTCATTTGTTGTAAATGTAATTTGTTGTAATATTATTTTTTGCGGGGCACATCAAGGTTGCGGTTGTAGCCACCGTTGTATTATTTCATTTTACTGTTTATGCTCCTAGGACTGACCCAAGGTGGGGTACACAAACTGCCGGGCGGGTAGTTTGCCGTACCCGTAGGGGTCGAGGGTGGGGTAATGGCTATTCATCACAACTGTGTTATCCGTCTTTTCTTGCAGGCTCAAAAGAAATACGGATTGCTTGCAAATCCAATTAAGTTCATCTGTGTTCTGGAATGAATATCATTGCGTCAGACGAATGTAAAATATCTATATATATGATAGCTAATTAGACGTCACTTATGTTTTACACCCGCGCTAGCCCAGCCCCCGCTCTGTCGTTAGTTAAGTAACCTAACGGGTGATGACGGGACCCCGTGGCGAATGCGGATGGCATAAGAGGACGTTGTATTTTCGTTGTTTTCTGCAATGATAGGTTAATGATGGGACGCATTATTATGCAAAGAAAATAAACCAAAGTTGGATCGTTGGAACAAATTTAAAAGAGAAAAGAGCTTATTTTAAAAGATCAGAATTTTTAATTGCGGAGCTTTAACCACTCCTTTTAAAAAGTATCAGGTTCCTTCGATTATATCAAGTTCACTACGTTCACGGTTTTGCCAAAACCATTCGTAACCCTCCGTCATTTCATATAGATAGTCAATAGTATTCAAGCTGTGTTTGTTGACTAAAGTCAAGGCACAGTGTTTGGTAGCTGTTGGATATTTATATGCAGCATAGATAGATGCGTTGGTTTGGGACAGTCGTATTACCTTGTTGACTAAAGTCAAGGGTATGTACGGGTGGGTTCAAATTAACCTGGACAATGACGGGCAGAACTTGACATGTGACTTATGATTTGTTGACTAAAGTCAAGGTCATAAGAGCATGGGGCAAAAATCCACATCGGGAATTTCTAAAGAAACTGAAATTTGCAGAGAGAGCATACCATTTTGGAGTTTGATGAATGTTGGTAGGATTCCTTCAACATTATCATACGATGATATTTTGGATCCCGATCCTACTGTGAGTACATGCTACTTATCAGGAGATTCGTCACTTAACGATCAATGCTATAAACCAAGTAGGTGCCAAGAAAGGTGTCAGCGGGGTTACGCCCCCAGAGAAAAGAGGTTATTTAATTAAGGAACTTCGCGAAAGCGTTGGAAAACCTCCCTCGAAGTATCGACACTAGCCTAGCTGAACGGTTAAGCAAGTATTGTACGGTGAGAATTTTCCTGGCTAATTCTTCTTTTATGGTTTGAGGAAGGATTCGAGAAACAGTGGGAGCCATCCTGTTTAGATAAACTTAAAACCAATCTAAACTTGCAACAGCATCATGCTAAAATGTTTTCTTATCTCTCTCTTAATTGCAGCGACCTTGTGACCACACATAGGCCACATCTAGATAATAATTTGACTGAATCTGACTTATATGACTGGCAAAAATCTGTCCAGATGTCCATTGCCTATGACAAGCTGGACCACCCTATTGAGGGACATTCCTATTGCTATGGGATTGAACATTGGCAGAATGATTGCAGGGCTTTAGAAGCCAGTAACCAGAATGAGAAGCATGTTGTGGCTTCAGCCTCAAGTGTGTTTGTTATTGAGAACTGTATGTCAGTTAACCCTACTTCCTGGGTATTGGATACCGGGTCAGGAACTCACATCTGTAATTCATTACAGACTCTGAGAAACCGTAGGGTTATCGGGATAGGTGATATGACCCTTACGGTTGCTAACGGAATGAGCATGAACGCTGAATCCGTAGGGGAATATCGTCTTGGACTGACAACTGGGCAGATATTGATTCTGCATAACTGTTTTTATGTACCAGGTACGAGTTGTAATATCATATCTGTACCCTTACTTTCTAAGGAAGGATATGATTTTGCTTTTACAAGAGATGTGGTTCATATCCACCTAAATCAAGATTTGATTGGGTCAGGTACATTAGAAAACGGAATATACGTATTAAATCAAGCTCAGGTTTTCAGTGTCCAGAACACACTTAAAAGAAAGTATCCGGAAACAAATCAGGCTTTCTTATGGCATTGTAGACTAGGTCACATCAATGAGAGAAGGTTGACTAAGTTACATAGAGAAGGATATTTGAATCCATTCGAATATCAATCTTATGCTACTTGTGAATCTTGTCTCATAGGAAAGATGACAAAGACTCCGTTTACTGGATACGGAGTAAGAGCAGGCGAGCTTTTGGGACTCGTACACAGTGACGTGTGCGGTCCAATGTCTACACATGCGCGAGGTGGTTATTCCTATTTCATTACTTTTACGGATGATTTCTCTAGGTATGGATATATCTTCTTAATGAAGCATAAATCCGAGGCCTTTGAGAAATTCCAAGAATACAAGAATGAAGTAGAAAAACAAACCGGCAAAAGTATCAAGACACTGAGATCTGATCGAGGTGGTGAATACTTAAGTGCCGAGTTCCTAGGTTACTTAAAAGAGAATGGAATTCTCTCTCAGCTTACTCCTCCATACACACCACAACATAACGGTGTATCAGAGAGACGGAACCGAACCCTATTGGATATGGTACGTTCCATGATGAGTAACGCTGAGTTGCCACGATCATTCTGGGGATATGCACTAGAATCAGCTGCATATCTTTTAAACCGAGTTCCAACCAAGACTGTGCCTACCACACCATATCAGATGTGGAGTGGGAAGAAACCCTGTCTTAAGTATCTTAAGACATGGGGATGTCCAGCTTTTGTAAAGAAGCAGCATGCGGACAAGCTCGAGGCACGCTCAGTACAGTGTAAGTTTGTGGGATATCCAAAGAACTCCATGGGATATTGTTTCTATTACGCAGATGAACAAAAGGTCTTTGTTTCTCAACATGCCCGCTTCTTAGAAACTGAGTTTTTAGAAAATCAGAAGAGTGGGAGCGCAATAGAACTGGAAGAAATTCCAGAACCACAAGCTATTACTGAAACCTTGGTAGAACGAGAAGGTTCACGAGAACAGGACATCCCGACGCCACTCCGCAGGAGTAGTAGGTCGTCTCATCCGCCTGAGAGATACTACGGTTTTCTCATAGATGGGGATAGAGAGGATTGTGTCATTGATGAAGATGACCCTACTAGCTTCCAGCAAGCCATTCAGAGCAGCGACTCGGTAAAATGGCTGGATGTAATGCGGACCGAAATGGAGTCCATGTACACCAACAAAGTATGGACTTTGGACATTGCTCCAGATGGGGTAAAACCCGTAGGATGCAAATGGATCTTCAAAAAGAAGATTGGTGTAGATAGACAGGTTGAAACCTATAAGGCTAGACTTGTTGCAAAGGGTTTCCGTCAAAGACCTGGTTTGGACTACGACGAAACCTTTTCTCCAGTGGCTATGCTTAAATCTATTCGGGTCCTTCTTGCTATTGCTGCCTTCCACGATTATGAAATCTGGTAGATGGTCATAAAGACGGCCTTTCTAAATGGTAATTTGGAAGAAAGCGTCTATATGGATCAGCCAGAAGGATTCATTCAGAGTGGGAGCAGCGGTAAAGTATGCAAGCTGCTTAAGTCCATTTATGGACTAAAGCAGGCATCGCGGAGTTGGAACATCTGTTTTGATGATGCTGTCAAAGAATTTGACTTTATCAAAAATCCAGATGAACCATGCATATACAGTAAGATTGTAGGGAGATCTGTAGTATTCCTCGTCTTGTACGTGGACGACATTCTCCTAATAGGAAATGATATTCCTATGTTACAGTCAGTCAAAAGATTCTTGTCACATAAATTCTCCATGAAAGACTTGGGTGATGCCACCTACATTCTGGGGATCCGGATCTGTCGTGATAGATCAAAGAGGATATTGGGACTTTCACAGTCCAGGTACATAGACACCATAGTGAAGAGATTCAGTATGGATGATTCTAAGCGCAGTAACCTACCGGCTTGTCATGGAATCACCCTCTCCAAAGAGATGTCTCCCAAGACTGATTTGGAAAGGGATCGCATGTCGATTATACCCTACGCTTCTGCGGTAGGCTCTATAATGCATGCGATGTTATGTACCAGACCAGATGTAGCATACGCATTGAGCGTTGTAAGCCGGTATCAGGCAAACCCAGGGGAGAAGCACTGGATAGCAGTAAAGAACATTCTCAAGTACCTGAGGAGGACTAAGGAGATGTTCTTGGTGTATGGCGGAAAAGACCTTTAGATGGAGGCCTTTGCCGACTCCGGCTTCCAGAGTGACAAAGATGACTCCAAGTCCATGTCGGGTTATGTCTTTACCCTCAATGGAGGGGCGGTCTGTTGGAAGAGTTCCAAACAGGAGACCATTGCTGACTCAATGATGGAAGCAGAGTACATAGCTGCTTGTGATGCCGCAAAAGAAGCAGTCTGGATGAAGAAGTTCCTCACAGAACTTCAGGTGGTTCCTACCAGTGTTGATCCAATACCTCTGTATTGTGACAACAACGGCGCTATAGCTTTAGCGAAGGAACCCAGGTCCCATCAGAAGTCCAGACACATCTTAAGGCGGTATCACCTGATCAGGGAGATCATAGATCGCCGGGAGATCGAGGTGAAGAGAGTAAAGATGGAGGATAACATTGCTGATCCATTCACAAAGGCCATTCCTCAGACGCAGTTCGAGAGGCTATTCGAGATGATTGGTCTATGATATGCCAGCTCATGGCCCTAGTGCAAGTGAGAGATTGTTAGTGTATATGCCCTAGGGGCCATTATTGTATCATACTAGATTGTATATTACTTAATGGAAGCTTGGGATATTCACAGTTATACAGTCTTGCTAAAAATGGTAGTATGCTACTTGGTTTGTATCTACTTTAATATGTGTATATGTCTCTTGTAACGTATCACTTATACATATTAGTAGAGCCCATAGGATCTTTGCTTGATTACCAGCGTCGTGATGGCTATCACACTAGTGGGGGCTGGGTAGTCTATAAGCAACATCCTATACAGGTCCCTGGTCGATGGATTATCGAGATAGGGCATCGATATTCCGGAGTAGACTAAGTGTATACGCTTCTCATCCCAGTTGGGGAAATGGTCTGTCCCACAGCCATCAGTACGCCGTACTGGAGATAGTATACAGGTGCTCGTTAGGTTACGGGTACACCGGACAGGACTCGCCGAGGAACTGATTGGTTGGTATTATACCCATCGTCAGTTGTCAGTTCCCAGGTGACATGAGTACAGCATAGTCCGCAGACTTGACACTGCTGCTTCACCTCGAGTGTGTCCCACTGTTCTTAGATTGCTACCCTACCACGGCTCAAAGGAGTCGTGCAAACAGGTAGCAGTTGGGTGCAGTCCCGAGCACTTGGAGGCAATGGCGGTTAGATAGGATTCGTCTCTCCCGGTATTGGGAGATGATATCGCGATGTGTCAGAGAGCCATTACACAAAGTCCCTGGCCAGGGCAAACGAGATATACTGGTAGATTCCAGTAGCTTCTCAAGGTGTAATGGGCTTCGCTCCAACACGACTTATACAGCTATTAGGGGACTGACGCTTGCCGCCCCCTAGGCTTGATATGCGATAGTCTTAGACGAACAGACCGGACTGTACGAAGATTGTCACATCAGGCTCAGTAGGAGTTCGGATGGGTTTCCTCATCGGCCTTCTTATCGACAACTACCTGGGGACCGTTACGTACAGCTAGTGCCGCTTGCGGTCTGTGGTTAAACCCACTGCCAGCGTAGTAGTCGAGTCTCTAGAGTCCCACACAGAGAGTTTCCTATTCCAGGCGAAACGATATAGAGGTCGTATGGTTTTACGACAAAGGGTTCGGACGCGTATGTGTGTTTACACACTTACGTCGTTTGGACAGTTTTTACCAGTCGGCTTTGGTTTAAGCCAGTTATTGGTATCCGGTTATTGGATTTTTACAGTCTAAAGTTTTTCCGTATTTTTACTGATCGGAGGGGCGTTCTTGTAATTGTGCGAGAAGCTTCTAGAAGATGGTGACTAAGGAGGTTTAGGTGTCATATACATTGAATGGGTTATATGAGTCATGAGGGTGATTCATTCATCTCATTAATGCATATTAAATGCTTAATGACTCATGCTAATGAATCACCACTTGATATTTGTGAAGCATGATTATTCATCACTCTTTATTCATTTCTTCATAAAAGAAAATGCTTCATATCTATTATGATACTCATAAGCTTTATTCAATTATCATCTACACATTCTCTCTCCTCAAGCTCTCTCTCTTCAAACCCTAATTCTCACCTCTCATGTGTTGAGAACTAGGATTAGCTAGACTAAACAATCCATAACCCTCACTCTATCTCATCTATCTTCTTTGATTAGCAATCCAAGAAGGTTAGTTGCCTCAAGTTTAGAGGCTAAGCTTGGAGTTTTGCTCTCGGGTGGATCGTCTACTACAAAGAGAAGGCCGAGGAGGACGAGGAGATCGTAAGGACGAGGAGATCGTAAAGACGAAGGACTTGGTTCGATAGGTATAATCCCTAAGCATAGTAGTTTAGAACAACTATATGTTTGGTTAGTTATCGTTTAGCTTCGATTCAAGCGGTTAGTCGATGTTTGTTCACTAAACAAGTTCGTTTTTGAAAATTCCGCCTCCCCACAAGTATTGGGGTGTTGAACATCGACTTACAGAGAGATCATCGGTGAATGTAATAAAGTACGAGGAACCATTCCTGGCATGTGTAGACATAGGACCGCATACATCACTATGTATCAGTCCCAAGAGTTCAGTAGCTCTTTCTCCGTGTCTAGTAAACAGAGTTTTGGTTATCTTGCCTTTGAGACATGACTGACAAGTTTCATAAGATAAAAATTCGAACGGATTCAAATATCCATCCTTATGCAACTTAGCCAGTCTTGTCGTATTGATATGACCTAGTCTATAATGCCACAAGAAAGTTTTGTTTATTTCTGAACTGTTCATCTTGTGTGTGTTCTGTATACTTAGAACGGTTTTATGATTTAGAACGTATATACCATTATACAACGTACCATACCCAATCAACATTTGATTTAGAAAAAGAATTCACAATATTTTTGGTACGAAATAACAGTTACTCAGAATCATTGTGTTACCACTTGGTAATACAAGGTGATATTCGCCAACTGCTTTGGCTGCAACAATTGCACCATTCCCTTCTCTGAGAGACATACCTTTTCCAAGTTCTCTCCCTCTACTTAACCCTTGTAAAAAAATTACATACGTAGGATCTTGATCCGGTATCCAATACCCAGGACGTATAGCAAACTGAGAAACAGTTGGTAATGAACACACCCGATTAAGATGCATCAGCATCCTCCTTCTTCGTTTTGGATGGCGTGGGAATCCGGGTATTTTACTATTCCTTGCTTAGACATATGACAGTCATAAGATAGAGCGGAACCAAGCGCAGTATAATAAGTGGGTTCGGTCAATACATCCATATTATTATCTTGATTAAGGCGTGTCATTGGTGGCTACCATGAGAGAGAGAAGGATAATCGCATTTGCGTGCGCTCTTTGCAAGATTAGATTCGTTATTATCTTATCTAATCAGGATGTCTCCCACTGTTTTTATCAAATCTTCTTTCAAACCCTAAAAGGTAAGATTAGCCGGGATTAAATACACCCTACAAGTTCGCCAATCGTTCGGCCAGGCAGGTATTGGTGCTCCGAAGGATTCTCCCTATGCTTTCGCATGGAACTAATTAAATAGCCTCGTTTTGGCAGGGGCATAACTCCGTTAAAACCTTTCTTAGACACCTACTTGATTAGCTAATTGTAAAGTGGAAAACTCTCTCAGGAGTAACTCTTACTTGCAGTGGGTATCGGGATCCAACTATCATATAGAAGATATGCAATCTCATTGCAAATTCCAAATATTTGTTTTGACCCCAAGCAATTTATAACCTTGACAAGGTCAACAAACTATAAACCGCAAGTCAAGTTCACTCCGTTCATTTCGTGATTTAATTAAACCTACCCGCACGACCTTTGACAAGGTTAACAAGGCCGTACGACTACCCTAATCCAATCATATCATATGCGGCAGATAAGCATTAATCAACTACCGCACACTACGCCTTGACAAGATCAGCAAACGCAGCACGAATACTAAACATCACTTATCTGAAATGACGGAGGGCTACGACTGGCTTTGAAGAATACCTTCAACGTAATGGACTTGATATCGTTGTAGAATCTAGTGATTTGAAAAGGAGTGTTTTTTGTAGCTTTTGCTAGTTTCTCTAAAGAGGTCACTCCCGATGAAGGGATCTGGATCTCGGCTCTTTCCTCATCGAATGAGGTGCTGGATATTCATCAAGGAATACCACAATGAAAAGAAAGAACTAGAGAAGCTATAAAAATAAAACCGAGTGGGTTGTAGCATTTGCTAGTTTTGCTAAAGAGGTCACTCCTGGTGAAGGGATCTCGGCTCCTTCCTCATCGAATGAGGTGCTGGATATTCATCAAGGAATACCACTATGCAAAGCAAGAACTAGAGCTACCTTTTTTAAAACTTCGATTCTACAACATCTTTAAATTTCTTTTCTTTTCATTAATCTCATTAATGAAGTCCCATCATTTATGCTTCCCTAAACATCACAGAAAAGAAACAAAAATAGAACGTACGCTTATGCCATCCCCATTCGCCACGGGGCCCCGTCATACACCGTTAGGTTACTTAACTAACGGCAGAGCGAGGGCTGGACTAGCGTGGGTGGAAAATATAAGCAACATTTATTATATATATAGCATCTATCTCATGCAGTTATATGATCACATCACAGAACCAAGCAGCAGAAGTCAACATATGAAATATTGGATATACTAGGAGGTCCGTGTTTTAAATTAAGCCAATAATGAAAAACATAGATTCCACGGTCATGATGAATAACCAAACCCACATCCCTTAACCCCTACGAGAGCGGCAAGCAACCCTACCAATTCTAAAGTTAGGAGACCCGGTCTCGACTCCTCGAGATGGTCTCCCACTGGACTCTAGAACCCGATTACTTGTGCTCCCCGCCTTGGGTCTATCCTAATGTGGAAAAGTAAATAATATACATAAATGGTGACATCATCCTCAACTCGGAAGTGTCCCAATAAAAGAATATTACATATAAATTTTACATGAATGAAAATTGAAAAACTTTCATCTCACGCAAAAACCCCGGCTATTCATTCAAGACGATCCAATATAATATATCACAGCAACACATAACATCATATGTCCTCAACGTAAGTAAATATGCGTATCCCGAATGTCGTTGACATATAGAAACGAGATTTGGGATACCCAACATATTACACTTACGGTCGCATAAAAGAAATGAAAAACTACAATAATTAGAATCCGCATTTCCTTAGACATCATAAACCCGGAATATCTCATATTCCGAATTTCATGCCTAACCAATAAACCTTGCATTTTAGTCTCAATTCGAAAACACTTTTCAATAACTTAGTCGGTTAATTCAATAAGATTCCCGACTACTCGATCGAATACTCGTCGAGAACTTTAGTAGATGGCCGCAGCCCCGATGTCGTCGACCAAGTGCACTTAGGCAGAACACCGTGGCCGCAAGCACCCGAGTGGATGCTTTTGGCAACGAGGTTCTCCTAAAGTCACTTGGTTGGGGCTATGGGACGTGGCTACCTAGTAAAGTTATCTGGCGAGTATTCGCGTACGATACGTGATTGCGACGGAGTTTCGATCCGAATCGAAACTTCGTGGCAATCGATCAATAGAGACTAAAATGCTAGATTTACAAACACTAACTAGTTTTCACAAAACTAATTAAATATGGATTCCAAAAATTGTATCACATATTAAACTTAAACCCGAAACAACGTTAAAACATGACTAAGAAACACTCCGAATAGCCCTAATAGAAAAGTTAACGTCACATGCAAACTGGGCTAAAAAAACATGACCTGAAACCCCAAACCATAGCATACAGAACACAAAAAAAATTCGATACCAAAAATAGAACAGGGTGCCGGTATTATTAGAGATCTCACCGAGTGATTTTTGGAGTTTTGGTTTCAAATTTCTCTGGTGTTCTAGTTACATCACATGTAACATTCTTCACTTGTTTAAAAAATTTTCAGAGATCATTTAAAATTCACCAGAAAGTTGGTTTTCGGGTTTCCGGTTTCGGAGTTGTTTCGGCTTCGTAATTCAACTAACATCGTATAATCTTCTAGCTTTGGCTCTGATACCATGAAAGTGTTTATTACCACCACCATTGGGTTTTACTAGTATCAAGCATGCCATTTTTAAAATATTTGGGGTGCTAATTAACACTAACCTAGAATCTAAACTAGATTATTAAGGTTTTAGCTTGATATAAAGAAAACTATACTAACAGAAAAAGGCTACAACCTTTGTAGACCGTGTCCTTCTCTTCTCAAGCTCCGTGTAGTAGTCCACGCGATTTTATTGGGCTCCACTTGAAGTTGGATCGAGCTTCCTTTACGATCTTTGTGCCGAAGATGATACACCCGAAGCTCCGCTAATCCAAGCTACCTCTTCACTAAACTCTTTAGTGAAGGAAACACACTACACTTAATTGCTAATCAAGTGTAGGATGGTGAAATAGGGGTTTTGTTTGCTCACTAGGGTTCTCACAAGCTCAAGATTTCACAACTCATGTGAGGGATTGAGCTTGGAGGAGGCGAGAAAGAAGATGGAGAGAGCTAGAGAGGAGAACTCATCATATGAGCTCAAGTGAGGAAATGAACAAGTGTTGTGAAAAATATGAAGAATGGCTTATCAAAATACCTCACACATTGAAGCATCAAAAATTTCCAAACAAACAATTGGAACCATGCTTTAATAGCGAGTCAAGACCAATATAATAATCATCAAAGCCATGCTTCACCACTCCGCAAAAAGCCTCCCCATTTTCCACCTCTTTTTCTATTTTCTAAAAATAGAAAATCAACCATGCTACATATAATATATATATATCACATATATTTTAATATATATATATAAAGATAAGAAAATAATTAGTGAGCAATTATATCAAATATAAATATATATCATATTATTAAATCAACACTTGATTTAATAATCCGGTTATATCACATATAACGGACTAATATCATTTATATGTATATCACATTATCAAATCATCACTTAATTCACTAATCCGGTTATATCACATATAACTTAACTGATATCAAATAACTGCCAGATTAGAATACGGTATCACATACTAGTATTTAATCAGGCCCCCGCACATATCAGCTTATGTGCCCTTCTCTGTGTGGCCTGAACTATGAAACTTCTGTGTGGGACTCTAAAGACTCGTCAATACGCCATCAGTAGGTAATGATCACATCAGTTACCCACAAGCCGTCAGCGGTACTAGCTGGACGTAACGGCTGCCCAGGTATTGAGCGAATAGAAGATCAACAGACAAGCTTGTCCAAACTCCCATGAAGCCTATAAGTAACACTTACCGTACAGTCCGGTCTCTTCGTCTGATATGTCGCATATCGAGTCTGGGGGTGGAATCGTCAGACCCCAATAACTTGATAAGTCTTGCCAATGTGTGGCCTATAACGGTACGAGAAACTACTGATAACTCTTACCAGTAAATCTCATCAACAGCCCTGGCCAGGGACTTTCTGTTATTGCCAATCGAGCATAGCGCAACATCAACTCCCTATACCGAGAGAGACGAAATCCCTCCTATCACTTATTGCCTCCATTTGACTCGGGACTGTACTAAAAATCCACCTGTTTGCATGACTCCTTTAAGCCGTGGTAGGGAGAAAATCTAAGCACTGTGGGAACTACACAAGACTCTATGACGATCTCGGGTCTACAGACTAACCTGTACCAGTATCACCAGAGAACTGCTATCTGACGATAGGTATAGTACCATCTAGGAGTTCTCGGCGAGTCCTGTTCGGTGTACCCATTCTCTAATAAGCACCTGTGTAGAATCTTTGATGTCAAACACCAATGGATATGGGATCAACCATGGCCCTCTATAGGGTCAAGAAACGTACACACTAGTCTACTCTAGAATATCGATGCCCTGTCTCGATACTCCCTCGACTAGGAACTGTTAAAGGATGTGCTTGTAGACTACACAAGTCCCAGTAGTATGATCTGCATCATAACCCTGGTAGTTAAGCAAACATCATAAGGGCTTTATCAACATGTATCAGAGAGACGGTATAATAATACAATTGTACATGTTAAGATAAAGAGCAACCAGATAGCATACTATCATGTCGAGCAAGAAAGTCTTTGATATATATGTCCAAGCATCCACTATATTATACAATAATGACCTCTAGGGCATACATATTCCTAATAGCTTGGACTTATTCTGAAATGCCAGGTTTGGACCCGGAGATCACGGTCCAAAAACTCACGATTGAACAAAACAAGAAGCCGGTGAAACAACTTCAGTGCAATATGAGAATTGAAGTTAAGAACGCCGTTACAAAAGAGATCAAGAAGCACCGTCAATAAAGCTTGCCCCAAAGATGACTTCCCGTCAATAAGAAAAATAGAGATATTAGAGTTTGAATTGACTTTACTGACGTCAATAAAGCTTGCTCCAAAGATGACTTCCCTCTGCCAACCACAGAGTTGCTGATCGATAATATCTCTACATATGAGATATTCTTAATTATGGATGGCTATTCTGGTAATAACCAAATAAAGGTGCACCCAGAGAACGAGAAGCATACTACCTGCAAGACTCCGATAGGAATCTACTGCTATAAAATTATGCTTTTTGGCCTCCAGAATGATGGAGTCACATATCAGAGGGCGGTGACTAGAATTTTTGATGAACTTTTACATGATGTTTGCGAATGTTATGTAGATGATCTCGTTGTAAAAATTTCTAATAAAAGTGATCATTTAAATCATTTATCTGTTGTTTTTTATCGCATTCGCAAATTTAAATTAAAAATGAATCTTACTAAATGTGCTTTTGGCGTGTCTTCCGGCAAGTTTTTAGGTTTCATTATCAGATACAAGGGCTTAAAGATAGATCCAGTTAAGATAAAAGCGATTATGGATATGCCTCCCCTTCGAACTTTTAAAGAGTTATGCTCTTTTCAAAGGAAATTATCTTACATCCGAAAATTCATTGCTAATATTTCTAGAAAATGTAGGCCCTTCTCTGAATTAGCTAAAAAGAGCGCACAATTTATTTAGGATAACGAGTGTTAGGATGTTTTTGAATAAATTAAAGCTTACCTTATACATCCACCAGTTTTAGCTGCACCAATTCAGGATCGTTCCTTTATCCTCTGTACAACGGCATTAGAGGGATCCCCAGGCGCAATGCCTGCTCAGGCAAATGATGTCGTGCAGGAAAATACGCTATATTACCTGTGCAGGAGCTGAAGTAAATTACTCTCTTATTGAAAAACACTGCCTATCTTTAGTCTTTGTTGTGGCTAATCTTAGACACTACTTATTATCAATTGAAATTCGGTTAGTATCAAAAACCGATTCTATAAAATATTTAATGAGGTTACCAATGTTGGTTGAACAACTCAACAAATTGGCGTTAATATTACTCCAATTTAACATTCAATATGTGCCTCAAAAAGCTATTAAAGGTCCAGCTCTCGCTGACTTTTTAGCTGCACACCCAGTACCTGACAATTCACCCATGATATGTGAATTGTTAGAGGAAGTCATTCTTCTTATAGAAGAAGATTAACCATATTGGGAATTGTACTTTGACAGTGCGTCGTCACTTGTGCTCGGAGTACAAGGTGGAATTCCTAAAATCAAAGTAGGACTTGGTCTAGTGTTCATTACCCCTGCCGGGGGCATCATTAGGCAAGCTTTCGCGATGACCGAACCTAAAATGAATAATGAGGCTGAATATGAAGCCCGTATTCTTGTTTTGAAGCTTGCCATCCAAATGGGGATACGAAATCTACATATGAATAGATATTCTCATCTAATAGTAAGACAAGTTCTAGGAACCTTCAAGATATACAAACCAACATTAATCAAGTATTGCAAGAAAGATAAAAGACTACTATTGCAGACACCTATATTCAAGTTAGAAAATTTACCAAGGTCGTAAAATGGGAAAGCTGATGCGCTAGCAAAGCTACTTAAGGAATTTGCTATCCCCGACCTAAATGAAGTTCATATCATTATGCGAAACCGCCTAACTGCATGTCCGGTGCCTTTTCATGATAAAGAGGTGCTTGAGCAAGCTTTACACATTCAAGAAGCCGAAGAAACTACAGAGAAGTCAGATTGGCGACAACCATTCCTAGATTGTATTGTAATTGTCACTGATAGGTTTTGTTAGGTTTGGATGAGTTTGCTTGTCCATATACTTTTTGACTTATACCTGGGTAGTCGTTACGTACAGCTAGTTCCGCTGACGAGCTTATGGGTTAACCCATTAGGGGATTGATCTGAAAATGTTTCAGATTCAATCAAATGTAATCCAATAACCTACTGCCAACGTATTGCCAAGTCTTTAGAGTCCCACACAGAAAGTCACCACGCTCAGGAGAAACGATATAGACGTGCGTATGTGATACGTGCGGTAGTTCGATTAAACACGTGTATGTGACACGCGTATATTATTTGGATGCCCGATAATACTAGCCGGTTTATTTTGAGCCGGATTATAAAGTAAAGTGTTGACTTAATAAGCATATATGATATGGATACTAATATTATACTCTCTCTCTCTCTCTCTTTAGTATTTAGTATATGTATATGATACATATACTTATCTTAGTCATCTAGTGACAAAGGAGGCATGGGAAAATGGGGACCACTTGATGTGGATATAATCTCTACTCTTTTCTTCACATATATGTTAGAGATGAGAAGAAAAGTGTAGAGCCATCTATTTGTCTCCACTCCTTTCTCTTTTATATGATAAAAGAGAGGAAATAAAGAGATAGACTTGATTTTTATCCATCCTCATATTATTCAAGAGAGAGTAAAAAAGAGAGTGAGTATCTTCTACATCTTCTTACTCTTTCATTTTAGAAAATTGTGGAAGCAAGTTACTTCACAAAGAAGAGTTATTTGGTGAAGTTGAACCTTGAGTTGGGGTTCTTTCGAACTGGATCATTTTCGGCAAGGTGGTCGTAGATCAAGCTCGATCCCTACACCTCGGATCATAGCTATGGTCTTCCACTTATGTGTGGACACACGTCAATGGCTGTCGTCCTTTTTAAAACCATAGTTTAGCTCTCTTGATCTTTTTCAATTGCTAATATTTGGATGATCTTGGTTGCAGTCTATAGTGATATTGTTAGAAATTTTTGTTTTATATTCCTCCGCGGTCCGCAAGTGTTGCGACCCTAGCGCCCTAGACCTATAATATCTATGTCCGAGATGACTATAAATTAACACCCATATCCGATATAATACTAAACTAACAAGTTAGGATGATAGGTTGAGTGTATTTTAAAGAAATACTCAGAGGAATTGGCCTAATTAAATAGTGGCTAATTTGTATAAACTTTGTTGACCTATGAATCTCTTTATGTTTTGATTATTTTACAAAACTATATTTCAAATATATTATATGTTACTAAAAATGTCAGATGAGTCAAAGTTTTACACAACTAGAGTTATTTAAGTATAAGGATACTCAATATTACAACTGAAATATCAATAAAAGAATCAACAAATATCAGCAAGACTTAGAAGAACTCAATGCACATTTAAAGGCTATAATGGAAAAGTCGCATACCAGAGATATTCAATACTTTTTTTACTTTATTTGAGTCTATAGGTAAGTCGATCTCAAACAGTTAGAATCGAGTTTTCTATCCTACTTCAATTCAATTCACAAAAACCAAAATTTCATTTCCAAATTTCATTTTCAAAACAAAGGCATATTTCTAAAATGTCAGAAAAATAGACATCCCTGGGACGTCTATCATTTTCAATTTTTCAAATTTTAAATTTTGGAGAGATTTTTGAAATTCCAACGGCTAAAAACGGCC
Source organism: Agapanthus africanus (assembly GCA_030015575.1). NCBI lineage: Eukaryota > Viridiplantae > Streptophyta > Magnoliopsida > Asparagales > Amaryllidaceae > Agapanthus > Agapanthus africanus. The sequence continues at coordinate 591,822,850 of CM057337.1, read as the reverse complement.
AGTAACTGTCCTATCTTTTTGTGGCAGTTGTAATAACTGTCCCAACCGCCCATTTTCATATTTCTATTAATAGAACTCATTTTTCTCAAGTTTCTCACCAATTCTTTCTTTAACATTTTTATTATCAAGTGTTGGTGAAAACTCTTTCGCTTTTTGCACTTAAGTTCTTCACTACTCTTTTTAGAGAGAAGAGATCTTTCTAGTGCCCTTAAACTTTTCTATTCTTTTAGAAAAGAAATATCTCTAAAGCTTTCGAATAATCCATTGTTTTTAAAACTTGGTTAATCTTGAAAAACTTCGTCGATTTGTTTTTAAAATTTTGTTAGTCTTCAAAATAAAATCCCTCATCTCCTTGAATCGAAAATTTGATTTATCTTTTGAGATCGTTACGATTGATGAAGTTGGTTTGTAAAGAATTGTAAAAAGTTTACTTTGTACGACTTAGTGAAGAAAGGTCTAAGATCTTCACATTGTAAAGAATACGGACTTACGCCTTGGAAAAAGTCTAGGTGTCACCACATGCAAGTGTAAAAGGTTTCGAACTTAAGCCTTTGGCAAAAAGTCTAGATGTTCATCGCTTGTAAGTGTAAAGATTCTAAGATCTAAGCCTGATAAAAGATCTGGGTTTCTCCACCCATAAGGATTCACTGGACAGTGTTTGAATCTTGAGCAGGAGTTCTCAGGTAGGGATTAGCTATAGGGTTGGTGAACTTCGATAACAATCTTCTGTGTCCATTTATTTTTCTATGATTCTGTATTGTCTCTGTGATTATGTGTTATGATATTATTTGAATCTTAGACTCTGATTTTATATTCCGCTGCATAGTTTTTAAATTGTTACAAATCACTCTGAGTTTGCCATAAAACCTTATTCACCCCCTCTAAGACGGCTTTCAATTGGTATAAAAGCAGGTTACTCTGTTTGTAAGATTAACCTCTTGAGTTTCTGATCTTATGGCAAACCATATGGAAGGACAATCTACTAATCCTACTCCTCTTTTCAATGATACTAACTACCAATTTTGGAAAACCAAGATTAGAGTATTTTTCCAGTATATAGATCTAGAAATCTTAGAAATCACAGAAAAACCCTTTGTCATCCCTACCATGAATCCTTTATCCGATACCAACAAGAGATCGATGACATTAAATATCAAGGCAATGAATGCACTTCATTGTTCTTTGAATTCAGAAGAATTCAATAGAATCTCTATGTGTCAAATGACAAACGAGATTTAGAACACTCTCCACACTGCCCATGAAAGAACCATTCAAGTCAGAGAGAGTGAAATCAACCGTTTCATGCAAGAGTATAAGATATTCCAAATGAGAGATGATGAAACTATCGGCTCTATGTATTCTAGATTCAACAATATCATTACAGAACTCTTCAACCTAGGAAATAAATTCGATAAGAAACAAAAGTGTTATAAGTTGCTGAGATCCCTAACGATCTCATGGCCACCCAAGATTAGTACCATCGAAGAAGCAAATAACATGACAACGTTGAAAGTTGACTCCCTAATAGGAATGTTAAATACATAAGAAATGCAACTAGGTGATCTAAAACAAAAGCAAGAGATGGACACTCAAAGGGAAAAAATCACGCTAAAAGCATTTACCAGTAAGTCTAAGCCTAAGCCTTAGGCCTAAGAAAACATCCAGTGATGAGGAAAGCAACGATGAAGAAATGTCCGATATTGCAAGACACTTCAGGAAGTATCTGAATTCAAGAAATTTATATTCGAAGAAAGGTACGTTTAATTTAAATAAATTTTTTAATTCTAATAAATTTTTTCATTGTTTTCAATGCAATAAGGAAGGCTATGTCAAGTCAGAGTATCTTACACTCAATAAAAATAAGTGGAAGTCTAAGAAGGAATCAGAAAAACGTTCGTTTCAAGCTATTTGGGACGATACGGATTCCAGCGAGTTAGAAACCGAAGAAGTCGCAAACGTGTGCTTCATGGCATAAGAAGATGAGGTAATTAATAATGACCTTAATTTAGATTTCTGTCATTTTCTTAAAGATAAGTATAATAATATTAATACTAAGTATAAAATATTAAAGTCAAACCTATCCAATAAAAATAATTTAAATCTATCTACAGAAAATAAAATAAAATAAATTAAATTAGAAAATAAGAATTTAAATGCAAAACTAAAATCCATAACTCTAGCAAATGATAAGTTAACTGAAACTAATAATACATTAAACTTTGAAATTTTTAATTTAAAAAGAAAAGTAAATTTAAAAGATGAAATGATCCAAAAATTCACTAAAACTTTTTGGTGAGTTGTGCTCACTCTACATCGAACTAGATAGGCGAAATACACAAAAATTAAATTTCTAAACAAGCACAATCAATTTAACCCAAGTGATCAAACCATAACCCTAAACTAGCAAGTTACAAGATATCTATCTACTATGAGAGAAGGTTATACCGATAGACACGTGTCCTTCGGGTCTTCACACCACTTCTTAAGCACTTAAGGTGTCCTTGATCAACCTTGTTGGCTGGCCTCCTCGGTCCTAGATGATCCACCTGAAGATCTTCGATTCAAGCTTCTACCTCTAAAAAGAAGTAAATTAAGAAAACTAGTTTGCTTCGATGATGTGGATTGGCTTAGTAGTAATTTTCTATTTCAAATCCATTTGCTTTTCTACACATGAGAGTGATAAGGGATGAGCAAAAGAGTGAGCTTAAGAAGATGAAAAGAGAAAGGAGAGTGAAGAAAATGATCGAGTCTTGAATGAAGAATGGCTAAGGTTTTTCTTATGAAGTATTTTTCCTTTTTTAAAACCACAACCATACTCTAATAGTGTATGCAATAAATACCAAAGGCATGGTTCATACCATCTCACCCTCTCCACCTCATTTTCTATTTTCACCAAAATAGAAAAATGCATGATGAGGTGTCATCTTCTAGAAAGTATTTTGTATAATAGAAAATACTTTCTACCGTATATACATATCCGTATTCGTACCAAAATATGAATACCTATGAGATAGAATAATACCACTAAAATAATACTAGCCTTAAATCAATATCCGATTTGATGAACCGATTTAATCCTAAGCCTGCCAGTATTATCAACCGACCGATCAAAAACCTGGATAACACTATCGAAATATGTATATATAAATTATTAAATCAATACATGATTTAATAATCCGGCTTAATCTTAAGCCGTCTAGTGTTATCATTCGATCGGAACCCTGCACGATCGAAAACCTGGATGACACTAGAATATACATATCAAAATATGTATATGTATATTATTAAATCAATAACTGATTTAATAATCCGGCTCAAACCTAAGACGGCTAGTGTTATCATTCGATCAGAACCCTGCACGTATAAACATACGACCACCACATCGTTTTGCCCGAACCAAAGAAATCTTCTGTGTGGGACTCTAAAGACTTGACAGTACGTTGGCAGTGGGTTTAACCATAAGCACGTCAGCGGCAGTAGCTGTACGTAACGGCTACCCAGGTACCTTTCGAAAAGAAGGCTGACGAGCAAGCTCATCCGGACCCCTACTGAGTCTATCCATGACAATCTCTGTACAGTTCGGTCTTTTCGTCTAAGAGTATCGCATACCGGGTTTAGGGGATGGTAAACGTCAGACCCCTACTGACCCGATAAGTTATGTTGATTTGGCTCAGGACCAATCCGAGAAACTACTGGTCTAATCATCAGTAAATCTCAACTGCCTTGGCCAAGGTTTTATGATTCTAGCCAACCGAACACAGTGCGATATCGACTCCCAATACCGAGAGAGAAAAATCCCTGACAATCACTCACTGCCTTCATGTGGTTCGGGATTGTACCTAACCAAAACCTGTTTGCACGACTCAGTAGAGCCGTGGTAGGGTAGTGATCAAAGCATAGTGGGAACTCACACGAGACAAATGATGATCTTAGGTCCAAAGACTAACCTGTACTCTTGTCACCTGAGAACTGCTATCTGACGATAGGTATAATACCATCTAGAGGTTCTCGGCGAGTCCGTCCAGTGTACTCATCCCTAGTAAGCACCTGTATACAATCTTAGGTGATCACACCAATGGCTATGGGACCAACCACCGCCCCTCGTCGAGGTCTAGAAACATATACACAAGTATACTCTGGAATATCGATGCCCGGTCTCGATATTCCAATGACTTGGGACTTTTAAGGATATGCTTATGGACTACCCAGCTCCCACTAGTATGATTCCCATCATAACGCTGGTAGTCAAGCAAAATCCTACGAGCTTTATCAACATGTATTTGCCATATGTGATATCGATTATAACATATGCACATGTTAAGATAAAATCAAACCAAATTAGTATACTACTATATTGAGCCTTTATCAATATGTGTAAACAATATAAAGTAGCAAGAGAAAGAAATACACGTATTAAGATAAAGATAACTCAGATAATATACTATATACAATTGAGCAAGATTGTTCTGTACATACATATAGCATCCTATATAATACATGCCTCTAGGGCATACATATCCAACAATCTCCCACTTGCACTGAGGCATGTAGTTGGCGTACCGAATACCCAACGTCTGCTCTAGGGCCGGTTGTTGGCATATCGCATACCCAACATCTCAAAAAGTCACTCGAATTGCGCTTGAGGGAGGGCCTTGGTAAATGGATCCGCCGCGTTGTCTTTCATATCTACTTTCCGGACCTCGATCTCCCGGCGATCTACGATCTCCCTGATCAGGTGATACCGCCTCAAGATTTGTCTGGATTTCTGATGGGACCGTGGTTTCTTCTCTAAAGCTATAGCCCCATTGTTATCACAATACAAAGGTATTGGATTAACAATAGATGGAACCACCTCAAGTTCAGTAATGAACTTCTTCATCCAGACCGCTTCTTTTGCGGCATCGTTCGCAGCAACGTATTCAGCCTCCATCGTCGAGTCTGCGATGGTGTCTTGTTTGGAGCTCTTCCAACACACCGCCCCTCTGTTGAGGGTAAACACAAAACTCGAGACAGACTTGCGGACATCCTTATCACTTTGGAAGCTTGAATCGGTAAAGGACTTGACCTGAAGGTCTCTATTACCGTATATCAAGAACATCTCATTAGTCCTTCTTAGGTACTTAAGAATGTTCTTCACGGCTGTTGATTGTTAGCGATTCTGCGTGTTCAAGTTTTAGTTAAATACCGCAATCAAGACGGTTTCGCTCGTAGCTAGCCGGTTGAGTACGGGTCGTCCGCAGGGAGATGTGAATCTTTTTCTATGTGCTTTAACGAGTTAAGTCCAGTTTTTCAGATTTTGTTGTGATTAGTTAAGCGGTAAAATGATATGTAAAGAGAGCTTGTTAGGGTTAGGATTAGGTTAGTTTGAGTTAGGAGTCTCCACATCTTTCGTTGCCCCTCTTAATATCGGTGTTACGGTAATCGGCAACAACGGGGATTAGCACGACTAGGAAGGAACTTGCGAGTATAAGCTAGGCTTTCCAACGCATAAGTTCTTCCTTTTGGTGCTTGTCCGTCCGTTCTTGGCTCTTAGCCATAACCTCCGGTTAATTCAACCACAACCGGTCTCACTACGGAATCACCGCTATCATGTAGGATAGGGTGCCGTAAGGAGCGGATTGTGGTTCAATTAACGGGAGTTGAATTAAGCTGTTGGGCAAGGAAAGAGTGAGAGAGATTTCCTTCTCTCAAACTTCCCTTATCCTACCCTAACAAGTATGAAACTACTCACACATCATGTTACGGAAAAATAAAATAAAACAAAAGAGGAAGATAGAAAGAAAGAGATTAGAAGATAACAACTAGCTATTTGCGACCTCACCTTGGCGAGGATCGAGCGTAAGCATCATAGTCGTTTTAAGGATAAAGAAAAAAAGGGAGAAGAAAGAAACAACACGAAATAACAACAACTAGTTAACAAATGAAAATTACAACAATTATAGAAAGAACAAGATAAGCATGAAAATAAAATGAGCTTCTTTATTCACCATTCTTCACTCACAAAGCTCACTACAAGTTTTAATGGAGAAGAGATGAGAAGAAGAAGAACATGTATTCTAAAACCTAGAAAAAGAATACAAGATTATGGACCATTTCCTTCTCAAAGTTCTGGGCTATTTATAGGCTGAAAAATGAAAACCTAGGGCAACCACCAGAACAAAAATGAAAAGACAATTCTACCCCCGAAAACTCTGCACATGCGGCGCCTATATGGCCGCGGAACCGCGGCCTAGACCCCCCTTTGGCCGCGGTTCCGCGGCCGTATGAAGGAGTTGGGCTGTCTGCTTTTTTTGGGCTTCCCTGGTTTTTCTTGTACTTTATTCTGGCATATGATTTTTCTCAGATTTTCTTCACGATTTTTCCAGAATTTCTGTTGAGCAAAAGGTGATTTGATGTGTATCTTTTTGTCCTGATTTCCTCGAGCTCCGCGTAGATTTCTTGGATCTTGTGCTGCCATTGAGCCTTGTGCATGAAAACGACATTGATTTGACATTTCGTCTCTTAAACTGGTATCTGGCAATATACGGATGAAGAGCGGAGACCGTGTTTTCTCAATGGTTGGCAGGAACCCGGATTTTGTCGTGTTTTCCATGAATTTCACCGTATTAGAACCGAGAACATGTATCCTGCAATTGACTAGCAAACACGGCTCAAGAGTATCTACCGATATGCAATGTGACAAAAATTGGGCGGTATGAAAATGCAAAAATCTGATATGAACAAATACCCCCAAACTTATAATTTGCTCGTCCCGAGCAAAGCCAATTTATTCACAAAAAATTTCCTAACCTCACTTTCGCAGGGAACGCGATTGCACTGAGCATGTGCAACAAGCCGTTAAACCTCTAGGTGTCCCTAGTAGGAGGAGTGTTGTCTCCTTAGGGTTTTCAGCGGATACTACCCACAAAATCCGGTCAAGCTAGATTTGTAAAATAACTAAGATTCAAACCCCTAAAGTTTTGTTTCAGAAAATAACAATTCTTTGATCTTAAGCCTAGACTATCGAACCTTTATTTTTCACACCTCGCTTCTTATTTAACTACAGATTTTATATGTCTTTACGTGCAGTGCAAATAGTGTCGTTAAGTTCCCGAAAGGTCGAATAAAGTCATCATGTCGCACAATAAAGCCCAGATAACAATTTTAAAAGGATCACATAAGTTTTATAAAGAGTTATGAATTTTTCAAGTTTCGTTTTCCAGTAAGGTTTCAACTTCAGAATTTCTATCTTCCTTAACAGGAAACTAAGTCGTATTTTTCACTCCACCTTTTTCTTGTTTTCATTTCATACACACCTCTGTGAACGTGCAATAGTCTTTATCATAGAATAAAACCTTCATATCTCCGTTAATTTTTTTTATAAAAGCCTGTCTTTAATCAAGATTATTCTCACACAAAGAACCGTTAGGAATTTTAACTCGGAGAGAACACTTGCTTGACTTTGTTTTAATCTGGACTTTCTAGGCTTCTTAGCGAGTTTTGGGCCAATGCACCCAAACCAGTTGGTTTTAGGGCATTAGGTGTAGAAACACCCCAGCGGACTTAATTACTCAAGTTACCTAGGTCCAAAAACAAAAGACAGTTTGGCGTGAAAATCAGATAATTTAATACGAACGGAGATATAACCGGCAGTTCAATTATTTTTTTGGATAAAAGACGTGTTTAGTGGGTTCGGTGTGTAATCATTCCAATCAAGTTTCAGATGGGTTATTTTTCAGACTTAGTTCCAATTACGGCATCAATAACATTCCTTCATATTCGCTTTACTTCATAAACTATTCTTGACATTACTTATTTCAGAACAAACCTATTTGATCCTCAGAAAATCATCTATCTGTTTAAAAGTTTTTAAACATAACAGACATGTCATCTAATTCCCAAAAACTCACGACATGTGTAGTGTGATGTAAAGACGTATATCAGCTATAGTTAACTTCAAAGGAGAGTTATCTTTCAGGTTTTCAGAATCTAAACATAAGATTTAGTTATTCCTATTTTTTCAAACAAAAACCGTCGAAATGTTGAATCAGAGTTCTTCCACAAGCTAACTTGACAAAAAAGTTTTTATATTTTTTAGAAAATTTTCAGATTTTTATGGATTTTATGGATTTTAATATGCAGATGCAAAATATACACATGAATGCGAAGGTAAGAAATGCGTACCGAGCGTACCCCCAAACTTAAACTGGACAGTGTCCTCACTGTCGTTGCATGAAGAGATCATTTGAGGGGTCAAAACTGTCGGTTAGCGATACACAATTTTTTTTTGTTTTTAAAGAAAAAGAAAAAGAATATACACAAATATATACAAAATGGTTTGTACATACCCCCAAACTTATTTGGAACAGTGTCCACTGTTCTTGGCTGGATAACCGAAGTTTGGAGGTAGACAGAGGAAGATCATTCAGGGTAAACCGGCTCCTGTAAGAACAGGAGCTCCTCTGTTGGTTCGGCGCTAAGGTACGGTTTGCATCGGTGTCCGTTCACTTTGAAAATGAACCGTCCTTTGGATTTTCCAAATCCACAGAGCCCTGCGGATACACATTCCGCACAAAATACGGTCCTTTCCAGCAAGATCTGAGCTTTCCAGGATGGAAGTGAAGTCGGGTGTCGTAAAGCAGTACCTGCTGACCAGGTACGAAGGTTTTGCGCAAAAGGTGTTTATCGTGAAACACCTTCGGTCGGTTCTTAACGACAACCGCGTTATCGTAAGCCTCATCCCTAAGCTCGCTCAGTTCGTTCAACTGCAGCTTCCGATGGCTGCCCGCATCCTCGAGAGACAGATTCAGCTCCTTTATCGCCCAAAATGCGCGATGCTCTATTTCGACAGGTAGGTGGCAGGCTTTTCCGTACACAAGCCGATAGGGAGACATGCCAAGGTCGGTCTTATAAGCGGTTCGAAAGGCCCAAAGGGCATCAGTGAGTTTCAGCGACCAATCCTTACGGTTCTTGGAAACCGTCTTCTCCAGTATCTGCTTGATTTGCCGATTTGAAACTTCGGCCTGCCCGCAGGTTTGGGGGTGATAGGGCGTAGAGAGCTTATGATTAATGGAGTATTTCCGCATCAAGGCTTCGAAAGTTTTGTTGCAGAAATGACTTCCATTGTCGCTAATGATCGCTCGAGGGTGCCCAAACCGGGAGAAAATGTTTTCTTTAAGGAACCTAACGACAACCTTGTTGTCGTTAGTCCGGCTGGGCTCAGCCTCGACCCATTTAGAGACGTAATCAACAGCGAGAAGGATGTACAAGTTCCCAAAAGAGCTGGGAAACGGTCCCATGAAATCTATCCCCCAAACATCGAAAATCTCCACAACCAAGATTGGTTGGAGCGGCATCTCGTTCCTCCGGGATATCCGGCCCATGTGTTGGCACCGGGAGCAAGTCTTGCAATAGTCATGAGCGTCTTTGAAAAGTTGTGGCCAGTAGAAACCACATTGCAAGATCTTCTCGGCTGTCTTTCTGGGGCCAAAATGCCCGCCACACGCTTGATCGTGGCAAAATGACAGCACACTCTTGAATTCCTCATCAGGGACACACCGACGAATAATCTGGTCGGGACAATACTTGAACAGATAGGGTTCGTCCCAGTAAAAGTGTTTTACTTGGGATAAGAAGCGAAGTCTGTCCTGACATGACCATTCGGTCGGTAGTAATCCCGTGGCCAAATAGTTCACAATATCTGCGAACCAGGGTTCGCAAGATACTGTCAAGAGCTGTTCATCCGGGAAAACGTCATTGATCGGAATTGGAAGCGAAGGCGAAGAAGGAAGTCGTGAGAGATGGTGGGCAACCACGTTTTCACAGCCTCGTTTGTCCTTAATGACAAGGTCAAACTCTTGAAGCAAGAGGATCCAACGGATTAACCGAGATTTTGCATCTTTCTTCGCAAAAAGATGGCGCAGAGCAGAATGGTCTGTGTAGACAATGACTGGAGAGCCGATGAGGTAAGGCCTGAACTTTTCTAAAGCAAATACAACAGCCAAGAATTCCTTCTCAGTTGTTGTATAATTGAGTTGGGCGTCGTTCAGGGTTCGGCTCGCATAATAGATTACGTGCGGCATCTTGTTGATGTGTTATCCAAGGACAGTACCAATGGCAAAGTCGGATGCATCACACATAATCTCGAATGGGTGCGTCCAGTCAGGTGAAGAAAGAACAGGAGCAGAAGTGAGTGAGCGTTTCAATGACTCAAATGCAGTCATACAGCTCGAGTTGAAGTCGAATGGCGTGTCCTTGGCCAGCAAAAGAGTCAAGGGCCTAGCAATCTTGCTAAAGTCCTTGATGAACCGTCTATAGAAACCGGCATGGCCAAGGAAGGCTCGGATATCTCTGACGCATCGGGGAGGAGGCAGATTGGAAATGACCTCAATCTTTGCTTTGTCAACCTCTATGCCATTTTGCGAGATGATATGTCCTAAGACAATACCTTCGCGCACCATGAAGTGGCATTTCTCCCAGTTCAAAGTGAGATTCTTGTCCTTACATCGGGTAAGGACAGCGTCAAGATGCAGCAAACACTCGTTGAAGGAATCGCCGAAGATGGAGAAGTCATCCATGAAAATCTCCAGAAATTTTTCCACCATGTCTGAGAAAATTCCCATCATACACCGCTGAAAGGTAGCGGGCGCATTGCATAACCCAAAGGGCATGCGACGATATGCAAACGTGCCGAAAGGACAAGTGAATGTGGTCTTGTCCTGGTCTTTTTCGGCGATGGGAATTTGATTATAGCCGGAGTAGCCATCAAGAAAGCAGTAGTACTCATGTCCGGCCAATCGTTCAAGCATCTGGTCAATGAAAGGTAGCGGAAAGTGGTCTTTCCGCGTTGCGGCGTTGAGTTTTCTGTAATCAATGCATACTCGCCACCCAGTTTGGGTGCGAGTAGGGATTAACTCGTTCGCCTCGTTGGTTATGACCGTGATGCCCGACTTCTTGGGGACAACATGAATGGGGCTAACCCACTGGCTATCAGAGATAGGGTAAATGATACCACTATCTAGACATTTTACGATCTCCTTCTTCACAGCCTCCTTCAAGACTGGATTGAGTCGTCTTTGTGGATCCCGGGCTGGTTTGGCATCATCCATCAGATGAATGTGATACTCAACGATCAGGGGACTAATCCCTTTGATGTCCGCCATGGACCAGCCAAAAGCTTGCCTGTTGCTGTGCAAGACCGCGAGAAGGGCTTTCTCTTGCTCGGGAGCTAGAGAAGCCGAGATGATGACAGGGAGGGTCTCGTTCTCACCTAAGTAAGCGTACTTAAGGTGAGACGGCAAAGGCTTGAGTTCGAGCGTTGAAGGTGAAACGATGGAAGGCAAGATTGGTGCAAAGGTCTCGAACTCAAAGGACTCCAGCAAAGGTTCAAAACGAGTGTAGGCAACCGAGTTGGATGGTTCAGGTAACTCATCCGGAAAGTCGAAGGATTCAAACTCGAGTTGTGCGCAGCTAAGATCGTTTGAAAACGTGAAACACTCGTAGTCGTTGTCGGGCGCAGAAACAGCAGCAGGTTCGAAGAGAAACGCACTAGTGGCGTCAAGATTATCGTGATCAAACAGAAACTCCTCGAATTCACACTCTTCTGGGGTGATCTCCTGGATCGAGCAGACGTCCAGTATATGAGCATTAGGCTCGGCGGGCTGATACCCCAACCTAAAAATGTTGAGTTCAATCGTCATATTTCCAAAAGAGAGGTTCATCGAACCATTGCGACAATTGATCACGGCATTTGAGGTTGCGAGAAATGGGCGACCGAGTATCACCGGAATTTGATTCCGGGGGTTAGCTACAGGCTGTGTATCTAATACAATGAAGTCAACGGGGAATATGAAGTCCCCGACTTTTATTAACACATCCTCTAGCTCACCCCTAGGATGAGTGATCGATCGGTCGCCATTTGGAGAGTGCAGTGCGTGGGTTTCAGCTCTCCGACGCCTAATTGCTCGTATACTGAATACGGAAGCAAGTTAACACTGGCACCAAGATCTAATAGTGCGCGGTTGATGTTCTTATCCCCAATGGTAATTGAAATCGTAGGACAGCCAGGGTCCTTCCGTTTTTGTGGTAAAGATTGGGTAAGAGCATCACTCACAGCACTAGCCAAGAAAACTTTCTTTGGTACCTGAGACTTCCTCTTTTTCGTGCACAAGTCCTTTAAGATTTTCGCGTAAGACGGGACTTGTTGGACAGCATCTAAAAGAGGAATGTTAATGTTAACTTGCTTAAATAACTCCAGAATCTTCTCCATTTTTGGATTTTGTTTGTTAGACCTCAACCGGTTTGGAAATGGAACATTTTGAAAATTGGTTGAGTCTAATGCTGGAGGAGGAGATTGTGGAGTCGGAATGGATCCCAGAACAGGTGTTTTCGTGGAGTGAGAAGTGGGTCCATTCGGAGCAGAAGAAGAGGAAGGTGAGCCTTGTGAAGAACGGAGAATAGGCTCAGAAGACGAAGAAGAAGAAGAAGAAGAAGAAGCGGCCGGGGTGTCATCGTTGATTCGTTTACCAATGTTGTTTTGCAGCATCCTTCCCGATCTTAGTGTGGTCACGGCACTCACATTATGGTTCTGTTGTTCAAGAGCAACATGTGCATTATGTGGGTGACCGGGATTTGGGAGTGGCTGGGACGGAAGCTTCCCCTTCTCTCGCTCGCTTAAGGCCGCGTTCAGCTGTGCAATCTGGGCCTCGATGGTCTTGATGCTTTGCCCGTGTGCGGCAGTGTGTTGCACTAAGGACTGAATGGAAGACTGGATATTGGCAGTGGATTGGGTCGATTGTTTAACGAACGCCTCCAGACTTCGTTCGAGCGAGGAAACCTTATCGTTGTTTGACGGAACAAAGTTGTTTGGTGGAAAAGAATTGTTGGGTGCAAAGTTGTTCGTCTGATTTTGGAAAGGTTGGGGTTGGAAAGGCTGCTGATATTGATGTTGAGTTTGTTGTTGCGCTTGTTGTTGCGGTGGAGGGGCCCTTTGGAAATTGTTGCCTTGGAATTGATTCTGATTCTGATTCCAGGCGAAATTGGGATGGTTCCTCCAACCGGGATTGTAGGTGGAAGAGTATGGATCATTCCTCGGTCTTTGCTGAAATGCAGCATTGACCTGATCCTGTCCTTGCGAGGGTGGATTGTAAGGACACTCTTCGGTCAAGTGAGAAGGATCGGAACAACAAGCGCAGATGGTACGAAGGGGGAGAACAGGGGCAGGAGCAGGAGCAGAAAATTTGCTCTCTATCGCTTCAAGCTTTCTTGTTATTGCAGCCATTTCAGCTTTCATCGCAATAGAGACATCAAGTTAGTGGATTCCTACCCTAGACTGACCGGTAGAAGTGGAGGTAGAAGAAGAAGAAGTCGGTCTGGTGCTCTCTCATTGTAGCGTTTGCTCCGCAAGGTCGTCAAAGAATTGCCACGCTTCCTCGTCAGATTTGGATAGGAAGTGGCCCTGACAGACGGTTTCCAACAACTGCTTCGTTGCTGGGTTCAGGCCCTCGTATAAGGTTTGGCAGAGTTGCCATTTCTCTATACCGTGGTGGGTGTTGGAGATAGTGCCCTCAGAGTCAATTATTAGGTCACAGGTACGTGATTGTAATGATTGAGGGAGGACCTATCCCGGTAGGACAGTCTTACTCGAGATGATAGTATGCTATCTGGTTTACCTTTATCATCGTGTACTGCTTTAGGTGACCTGACACGTCGCTATTACACGTTGATAGAGCCCCTAGGATTCATGCTTGACCACCAGCAGTATGAGGGCGATCATATAAGTGGGAGCTGGGGGTCTACAAGCATATCCTTAAAAGGTCCCTAGTTGTGGGAGTTTCGAGACCGGGCATCGATACTCCATTAGTAGACTAGTGTATACAGTCGAGACCCCGACGAGGGGCGGTGGCCGGTCTCACAAGCCACTGGTGTCAGTTGGATCACCTAAGATGTATACAGGTGCTCATTGGGTTATGAGTACACCGGACAGGACTCGCCGGGAACATGCTAGTTGGTCATATACCAGACGTCAGATGGCAGTTCCCTGGTGACATGTGTGCAGGTTAGTTCATCGACCTGGGGATCGTCATTTGTCTCGTGTGAGTTCCCACTGTACTTTGATTACTACCCTACCACGGCTCAAAGGAGTCGTGCAAACAGGTTTTAGTTGGGTACAGTCCCGAGCCACATGGAGGCAGTGAGCGTATCTTCAGGGGTTCGTCTCTCCCGGTATTGGGGGTGAGGTCGTGCTGTGTCTAGGAGAGCCATTACACAAAGTCCTTGGCTAAGGCAAGGAGATTTACTGGTAGGTATTCCAGTAGTATCTCAGGGTGTTCTGGGCTACACTCCGACACGACTTGTACCGCTTTTGGGGGTCTGACTTTTACCAACCCCTTAGGCCCGCCATGCGATGCTCATAGACGAACGGACCGGACTGCACGGATATTGTCACTGACAGGCTCAGTTGGGTGTCGGGGTGAGCTTCCTCATCGACGTCCCATTTGGTCAGTACCTGGTAGCCCGTCACGTATTGGCTTATACCTCTGACGTGCTAGTGGTTAAATCCACAACCAAGGTGTTGACGAGTCTTTAGAGTCCCCCACATTCAGTTACTCAGCTTTCGGGCGAAAGGTTGTAGAGGCCGTATGGAGATATGGCAAGGTCTGATCAGATACGTGCGGCATTGCACGGATCAGGATCGGACAGTTTGTACTATAGGCCGTATGGTTATATGGCAGGGTTCGATCAGATACGTGCGGTATTGCACGGATCAGGATCGAACAGATTTTACTAGCCGGCTTTGGTATAAGCCGGATCTTAGTATAGTACAGTGTAGACTTTGTCTCATTGCATCTGTATTTCGGTCGAAATACAGATGCGGGTGTGTATGCACAGTATCAGGGTTTTTCCTGTAATTTATTACGGGAACAGTTTTCTGGAGTTGCCAGTTTGCTTTCCGTTTCGGCCGATTTTCATTGTTCCGTTCATTGGCCGAAGTTTGGTGGAGGAGGGCTTATTTGCATAGTTGCAAATAAGTGTTTGTGGAGGGGATCTTTGCATATTGTTTTATCATGACATCTTTTCATTGACCTTGACCTCTTCTTGTCATGATGGCATGACTTTTGGCTCATCATGGTTGTTGATGATGAGGTTGGTGGTTGGTGGTGGAGTATGGGTTTTGTTTTGGTATCATTGTTTTTCATGATAACCATTCCTCTCTCTCTCTTGCATGATTCATATGGTTACCTCCCCCTTGACTTTTCCCTCTCTCTTTTTTCCTACAAGGGCCGGCCACTTTAGGGTGGGGATTGATTGATTTTGGTGTGGCAATTTTTGGTTCTCTTCATGCTCCAAAAATCACACAAGAAGACTCTCCAAAATTCCTATCTCATTCCTCCACCATTTGGCAACTCCTTCAACCCCATTAGAGACAATAGCCTACTACATATTCTACAGCGAACCTTGGGCACGTCGAGTAGCCGGCTTCGTGCCCGAGTTGCCTCGGCATAGAGGTGGGAGCCCGTAAACAAAGTAGGCGATGTGGTGCACTTCCGGCGACGAGGAGGAGACGGGACTTTTCCGCAGGAGATCGGGACCATGACGAGAAGACCGGAGGACTTGGATCGTCGGTATATCTCTATTCCCCTTCTTGTAGTTAGCTTGGACTAGTTAATGGTTCGATCCGGGTTATCATGCGCGGTGGTGCCGGTTTGCTAAGTCCGCAAAATTTAAGTTATTCACCGCTTCCGCATTTGGCCGTCGGATCGACGGCCGGGGCGCCGCCGTGCACTTACAGTGGTATCAGAGCCTCGCCATTAACTTAGTCTAACTTTATGTAATGTGTTTGCATTTCCGATCGATCAAAAAGTTCCAAAACTGCATTTTAGTTCGCATCAGTTTCTGTTGAAAATTTTTGGTCTCGAAAATTTTTTCAGGTTATAAAATATTGATGTACTGGAAAATCTAAGAGTTCTGTAAAAATTTGACGAAGTAACTCCACAGTTGGAGCGCGGGACCGCCGCGAAAACCACCTTTGTGCGGCCCTTCCGCCGTGCACTATTCACATCACTTCACCATTTTTTTACAGAGGCCTTCTGGGCTTAAAATATGGGCTTTGGAATATTAAAGTTGGGCCAATTGTTTCTGTGAGTGCTACAGTTTTCTTTGGGGCCCACTTGTTAATTGTTTGATCAATCGGAAATTTTTTAAACACATTTTTCACAGTATTTACATTATATCTGCGACCGTGAATGTCACTCGATCGGTAAATCCGGTCTAACTGCTATAGCCCGGTTAGACGGATTTGCGAACGTGACTTTCACGTTGATGTTCTATGTATTTGCTGTGATGTTGCGGATCGGTCGTGGGGGATAGCCTGGATGCAATGCTAGTACAGTTTTGTTGTATTATGTACATTTGATATTGCGGGGCGAGCGTCCGACATGTGGACTGCCGTCACTGCCTGATTGTATTATTATTTTGGGGCACGACCTGGTTGCGGTCGATGTACCCGTTGTATGTATATTTTACTTTCTGTACTAGGATTGCCCCGCGGAGGGGTGCACGGATAGCCGGGTTCTAGAGGGCAACAAGCCCGCATCTCATGGCATTGAGACGGAGGGGGCTTCACTCTGGGATTGGCGGGCTATTCGCCGCACTCGTAGGGGGTACAGGTTGACCCAGGAAGGGTGCCCAAGTTACCGGATTCCGTGAAGTGCTGGGTGGTCCATTCACGGTGCTGAAGGGGGCTGCCTCGCTTCAGGTTTTGGCGGGTGACTTGCCGCGCCCGTAGGGGTCTAGGATTTCATTGCACAGGCTATCCACACGACCAGGGGAACGTCGGGTTTCAGCAGTGGCTCTGTGAAACCCGGGGATCCCAGATATCTGTATTGTTTCTGTGATGCTGTTCATTCTCTGTGATGTTGCATTTTATTCACGCCTTGAGCGAATATAATATATTGGTATATATATTAGTAGATGTTGTATATGTTTTGCATCCGCGCTAGTCCTGTCCCCGCTCTGTCGTTAGTTAGCTAACCTAACGGGTAATGACGGGACCCAGTGGCGAATGCGGATGGCATATACGTACATCAGTATATTTTCGTTCTTTTTGGTGTGATCAATTGATGGGATTGCGTTGATTCGGATCAATGCAAGTTAAAAACAAACCTAATCTGATGTTGTTGGAACACTTTTCAAAAAGCTGTTATTGCAAGGACGTTCACTTTTGTTTTGCATCGTGGTATTCATTTAGAATATCCTGCTCCTCAGTCGACGAGGCAAGGGCCGAGATTCCTTCACCGGGAGTGACCCCTTGGACAAAAAGTTTGCGTCAGGGCATTAACTTCACTATAGCCGATTACTTTTGCTTTGCACCGTGGTATTCAGTTGGAATATCCTGCACCCCATTCTACGGGGAAAGAGCCGAGATCCCTTCACCGGGAGTGACCTCTTTAGCGAAGGTTTTCGTCACTATATTTTCAAAAAGCTATCCGTTCCTTCAACGATATCAAGTTCATTACGTTAAAGGTTTTCGCCAGAAACCATTCGTAGCCCTCCGTCGTTTCAGACGGGTAGCACGTAGTATTCATGCTATGTTTGTTGACCTTCGTCAAGGCATAGTGTATGGTAGCTGCTTGTTACCTTTCTGCTGCATAGATAGATGCGTTGGTTTGGGACAGTCGTATAGCCTTGTTGACCTTCGTCAAGGGCTTGTACGGGTGGATTCAAATTAACCTGGATAATGACGGGTAGAACTTGACATGTGACTTATGATTTGTTGACCTTCGCCAAGGTCATAAGAGCATGGGGCAGAAATCACATCGGGAGTTTCAAAAGAACTGAAACTTGCCAGATATGCGCATACCTTCTGGAGTGTGATGACGTGAGCGGATTCCGTCACGTTATCATGCGATGATAGTTGGATCCCGATTCCCACTGATGAGTTAGTTTACTCCTCGGGTAACCCCGACTAATTCTTCTTTCAGGTTTGGAGGAGAATTTGAGGTACAGTGGGAGGATTCCAGATTAGATAAATTGGTAACCATTCTGATCTAGGTTAGAGTGCACGCTGAGTGTTTCTTTTCTCTCTCTCTTTGGCAGCGACCATTGACCCGACCCTAAGACTTTGACTCAGTGACCAAGTTGACCGAACCTTCTTAAACACCGGCTTTTGGATTGTCAGAGTTGCAAACCTCATTGCCACTCCTACTTTTACCCTTTTCTCCAGGACACCCCGTTTTACTACGAACGTCCACTTCCATTGGACAAAACCATCGTATGGTTAGATACGAACTCGAAAGAATTTATTCGAGGATGGTTTCCGGTTCTGGAGAAAACGGATAGGATTATTCAGTTGTCTTTTCCTTTTACCCTCTCTCAGGTTACGAGTACTCCTTGGTTTAGGGGTAGTACACCTATTACGCAAATTGGATTGTCTTCTTCCAAACCTTAGGCTGGTGCCGACCGGTAGGGAATGAAGAAAACCAATTAGCATAACGATGGTGTGCAGAAGGTATTAAGTTCAGACAAAGCAAGGGATTAATAAGAGGGCAAAGTAAATTGCAACAGATATTCACGACCAAACCAAATATTTCGTTACCACTCCCACATCACCTTTGTATTTCTCCAGGACACTCCGTATCACTACGAAGATCCACAGTTTATTTGGATACTCCATCGTATGGTTATATACGAACTCGAATGGAACTGGTTCCAGTTCGGGGATGGATTCTGGTTCAGGAGAAATAGGAATAAGGGTTATTCAGGTGTCTTTTATCTTCACCTTCTCTCGCATTGCGAGTGTTCCTAGGATCGGGACAGTACACCCATTATGCTTATTGGATAGTCTTCTTCCAAACCATAGGCTGGTGCCGAACGGTAGGGAAGGAAGAAAACCATTTGGCCTAAAGGGGTGTACAGAAGGTAAAGACTAAAGACATATGAAGGGATTTGGAGAGGTGGCAAAGAATTATACGGTTACAGTCGTGAATCTGGAAGAGGCATTACTAGGAATACCAGGATACCCCATCGAAACATTTCAATGTTTCAGTTTCACTGTGTAATGTTAAAGGAAAACTGATTTCCCGATTAGACACTTACTCCAGGGTATGTATTTACCAGGTACGATTCTCACATCTGTATGGTTTTACAGATGATGAGTGGGAGTAGGTTATTGGGAATTGGGTGATCATCCTCATTGTATCGGGATTCGTTGTAATCGGTGATATTTGAGGAAATCACCTGGGCTGTTTACCGGTCGGCAAATATTTGGTTTTGAATATCCGCTGTTATGCACCAATTTCAAAATGATATATCTGTACGTCTATTTTCATAGAGTGAGATATACCTTTCTGAAATTATGTCTACGACATTTACCTATATCAGTGGATGGTTAGGTAAGGAGCATTAAACAGCGGTGTAATTCTTCTTAACCATAAGTACAGTTTTCAACCTACGACACACAGTGAAAGAGTTATCAGACTCAAGGGACTTATACAGAGTATTGTATGTTGTCCAGTGTCCATTAGGACAGAGGGGTTGGTCCTCATACTATATTCTGTTTACTTTTAACTTCTCTAGTTCTTAGACATGTGTTTCGTGGAAACACAGGGTCCGAATTTGGAGAAGTTATAGGTATTTGAATAGAGTAGAGAACCAGGTATAGCAAGTATCGGGATTCTTCAAAGAGATCGAAGATGTAGATACTTGTGTATGGTATTCAGTTGATAGTAATGATAAAGAGATCTTGCTTCTCTTTCAGGTTGCTCATAATTGGAAGTATTCCTAAGTTGAGTAACGCTGATCGGCCTCCTTCCATTTAGTTGACATGCACTGGAGACAGCTGCATGATTTGAATCTGGTTCAACTAAATTAGTGCCTCTGTTTCTATATTGGATATAGAACAGTTCATATCTTAACGATGTTAAGGTACGGGGAGTTGTCCGGTTTATGCTTAAAACCAGACACTGGACAACTCAAGGCACGTTTCTGTAATGGCTGTTTGTGGGTTGACCCAGGCTATGACGCGGGTTGATTTTCTACCATCTGGATGAACAATAGCAATATTGTTCTAGACTCGCCACAGTTTTAATAAAAATGGATTTTTTCAGGAAAACAGTAGTGGGAGTATGGTAGAACTGGAAGTGATTCCAGAACCACAAACGATTACTGAAGATTTGATAAGGAACCTAAAGATTCAATCTGGATTGACATTCCATTGGCCACTCCGCAGATAAGGTGGGTAACTTCAGGCACCCGAGAGGCACTACGGTAGCCTCAAGGACGGTGACAGGGAAGTTCTTGTTTACCCACAATTGCCATTGCTGTTGTTCCAGGTTACGAGACCCGGCGGGAGGATGAGTATAGCGTCGTTCTAAACCAGTTTTAGAAGTGTACGTCTATATGACTCTGCCAGAGGGTTGTCGTAGTCAGTGGGAGCAGCGGAAGCATTGGTGGACAGGTTGCTTATGTCTGTTTATAGACTAGAGCAGATGTAGCGGAGATAGATCATCTATTTCTGACGTGACAGTCATGGGTTTGACTTCATCAGAATAGGGGATGGATCTGTTGAGAAGGTAGTAGGGTGTGATATCCTGGTATTTGGATAATATACTCAGAGTAGGAAAAGAAACTCCTACACTACGATCGATTATACTTTGGTCGTCACACAGTTGTTTCTCCACAAAGGAAATGGATTTTATATCAGACATACTGGTTACTAGATCTATGGTCTTAGATCTAGATTTGGGTGGTTTCCCAATCAGGGTACTTGACAGCGTTCTAAGAGTATTTAGGATGGATGACTCCTGGCATGGTAGTGTACCTGCAGGTAATGGAGTCACCCTCTCCAAAGGTGTCTTACAGACTAAAGGGGAGAGGGATGTGCATGATTGGCAGATCACTTGCTCAGGCAATTGAGTCAATCATGAGATATCAAGTACCACACCAGATGTTGTTCTTGCACTAGATGCAATAAGTTGACATTAATCCAATCCTGGAGAAACAGTCGGAAGCAGTTTTAGAACATAAGTGGATGTTCTAGGGATATGATAACGACAGCCTCATTCAGGAGACAGTTATCATTCCAGGCTTTCAAGGTGACATGGACGACAAGGAGGTTGTCAGAGTTATAGTTTTCCTTCTGATGAGGGGCAGTATTTTGGACAGGTGGTCCAAGGCAATACTGAGGGAGGCATGGCGCGCAGGATACTGATTAAGTTCAGTTGACGATACAGTCTAAGAAATTTGGATTTGGAGTTCATTTATGAGCTATGTCCCATCAGACATCCAAACACATTCTAAGACAGGTATTGCTCTTTTCGGGAGATGGTTTTCTCCGCGAACTTGAGATGTAGAGAGACATAGAAAGACACAACTAAGCGGATCCACTCACTGAGGCTATTCCTCGAACGCAATAGTTCCGCAAACGAGCTTTGTGAGACTGACTAGTAGAGGAGTTGGATGTTCGGTATCACACGGGCTGTGAGTATGCGACGTCGCAATAATTAGCCTTGAGTGCAAGTGGGAGATTGTTGGAGATAGTGCCCTCAGAGTCAATTATTAGGTCACAGGTACGTGATTGTAATGATTGAGGGAGGACCTATCCCGGTAGGACAGTCTTACTCGAGATGATAGTATGCTATCTGGTTTACCTTTATCATCGTGTACTGCTTTAGGTGACCTGACACGTCGCTATTACACGTTGATAGAGCCCCTAGGATTCATGCTTGACCACCAGCAGTATGAGGGCGATCATATAAGTGGGAGCTGGGGGTCTACAAGCATATCCTTAAAAGGTCCCTAGTCGTGGGAGTTTCGAGACCGGGCATCGATACTCCATTAGTAGACTAGTGTATACAGTCGAGACCCCGACGAGGGGCGGTGGCCGGTCTCACAAGCCACTGGTGTCAGTTGGATCACCTAAGATGTATACAGGTGCTCATTGGGTTATGAGTACACCGGACAGGACTCGCCGGGAACATGCTAGTTGGTCATATACCAGACGTCAGATGGCAGTTCCCTGGTGACATGTGTGCAGGTTAGTTCATCGACCTGGAGATCGTCATTTGTCTCGTGTGAGTTCCCACTGTACTTTGATTACTACCCTACCACGGCTCAAAGGAGTCGTGCAAACAGGTTTTAGTTGGGTACAGCCCCGAGCCACATGGAGGCAGTGAGCGTATCTTCAGGGGTTCGTCTCTCCCGGTATTGGGGGTGAGGTCGTGCTGTGTCTAGGAGAGCCATTACACAAAGTCCTTGGCTAAGGCAAGGAGATTTACTGGTAGGTATTCCAGTAGTATCTCAGGGTGTTCTGGGCTACACTCCGACACGACTTGTACCGCTTTTGGGGGTCTGACTTTTACCAACCCCCTAGGCCCGCCATGCGATGCTCATAGACGAACGGACCGGACTGCACGGATATTGTCACTGACAGGCTCAGTTGGGTGTCGGGGTGAGCTTCCTCATCGACGTCCCATTTGGTCAGTACCTGGTAGCCCGTCACGTATTGGCTTATACCTCTGACGTGCTAGTGGTTAAATCCACAACCAAGGTGTTGACGAGTCTTTAGAGTCCCCCACATTCAGTTACTCAGCTTTCGGGCGAAAGGTTGTAGAGGCCGTATGGAGATATGGCAAGGTCTGATCAGATACGTGCGGCATTGCACGGATCAGGATCGGACAGTTTGTACTATAGGCCGTATGGTTATATGGCAGGGTTCGATCAGATACGTGCGGTATTGTACGGATCAGGATCGAACAGATTTTACTAGCCGGCTTTGGTATAAGCCGGATCTTAGTATAGTACAGTGTAGACTTTGTCTCATTGCATCTGTATTTCGGTCGAAATACAGATGCGGGTGTGTATGCACAGTATCAGGGTTTTTCCTGTAATTTATTACGGGAACAGTTTTCTGGAGTTGCTAGTTTGCTTTCCGTTTCGGCCGATTTTCATTGTTCCGTTCATTGGCCGAAGTTTGGTGGAGGAGGGCTTATTTGCATAGTTGCAAATAAGTGTTTGTGGAGGGGATCTTTGCATATTGTTTTATCATGACATCTTTTCATTGACCTTGACCTCTTCTTGTCATGATGGCATGACTTTTGGCTCATCATGGTTGTTGATGATGAGGTTGGTGGTTGGTGGTGGAGTATGGGTTTTGTTTTGGTATCATTGTTTTTCATGATAACCATTCCTCTCTCTCTCTTGCATGATTCATATGGTTACCTCCCCCTTGACTTTTCCCTCTCTCTTTTTTCCTACAAGGGCCGGCCACTTTAGGGTGGGGATTGATTGATTTTGGTGTGGCAATTTTTGGTTCTCTTCATGCTCCAAAAATCACACAAGAAGACTCTCCAAAATTCCTATCTCATTCCTCCACCATTTGGCAACTCCTTCAACCCCATTAGAGACAATAGCCTACTACATATTCTACAGCGAACCTTGGGCACGTCGAGTAGCCGGCTTCGTGCCCGAGTTGCCTCGGCATAGAGGTGGGAGCCCGTAAACAAAGTAGGCGATGTGGTGCACTTCCGGCGACGAGGAGGAGACGGGACTTTTCCGCAGGAGATCGGGACCATGACGAGAAGACCGGAGGACTTGGATCGTCGGTATATCTCTATTCCCCTTCTTGTAGTTAGCTTGGACTAGTTAATGGTTCGATCCGGGTTATAATGCGCGGTGGTGCCGGTTTGCTAAGTCCGCAAAATTTAAGTTATTCACCGCTTCCGCATTTGGCCGTCGGATCGACGGCCGGGGCGCCGCCGTGCACTTACAGTGGGGACACTGAACAAGTAGGTCTTTGTATCGGTCAAAGCACTTCCAGAAGGGTTCAGAAGGAAGCTGAGAGAATTGGTTGATTTCATTTCGAATCCTTGCGGTTTTATGATTCGGATAAAATTTCTTTAGAAACGCTTTAACAAACTCGTCCCAGCTGGTGATTGAGTGGGAAGCGGTGCTATACAGCCATTTTTCAGCAAGATCGCATAAAGTGAACGGAATGACCCGTAGACGTATAGCATCGTCCGACAGCTGGGTGGTTTTCATCATGGCACAGACGTTTTGAAATTTGTTGATGAAGATATAGGCATATTCAGATTCAAGCCCATGAAAACGTGGAAGCATGTTAATGAAGTGGGGCTTAATTTCAAAGTTGTCCCCATTAGCCGGAGGAAGAGAAAGGCAGGTGGGAAGTGCAGAACGGGTGGGATAGAAACGATCCTGGAGCGCGATTCGCTGCGGCGCTACAACAGGCGGTGGTGGTGTGATATTGGTCTCCGTAGGAGGTGGAGCCAATCCAGGGGTGGTCAAAGAGATGTTCGGATTAAATCCTGACATCGCGGAAGAAGAGGTTGGTGAAGGTGAAGGTGAAGATGTATGAACAGAATTCCGGTCAACGCCGGAGTTGGCCGGCAAAGGAAGGGGTGAAAGAGGAGTGGACGGAGTATCGACTTCGGAGTCGATCGCGTAGTCGGTAGCGACTAACCTAACGCGGACTAGACGGGCGCTAGTGTCCCGAGTCCAAGCGGACATACACTAAACGAGTTTAGTATAGTCAAAGCGGAGAAGGTGAGGGTAAGAAAACGTCAATGGAGAAAGGTGATGGGTGGTGGGTGAAAAATGGATTTGGCGACAAAGGGCAAGTTTTTATAAAAGTTTTTGATTTTTTTCTTTTTTTTTTGTTTTGTTTTTAGAAAGAGATTTACAGAAGTATGTACGGATATACGGCTTAAGTAATCACAAACAAGATATGCACAATCACACCTAGATCTAGGGTAACCTAGGTCTTCTAGACCTGCTCCTGAACTTGATTGTCGAAGTTAAACAGTGTCGAGAAACGGGCTTAAAAATACACTGATCACGAGGCCAGGTAAGTGCAGAGATAAGGGGAGGTTGTCCAACGCTTTCGCGAAGTTCCTTAATTAAATAACCCTTTCTGTTTTGGCGGTTGCGCCGTTAACACTTTCCTAGACACCCCGTAAACAATATACCGTTAAGCGAGGTCCTAAACACGGTTTATCTTCTCCTAATGAGCGCGAAGTCCTTAGGGCTGAAGTCTAGTATTTTTTAATTTACAATGGACAATGCATATGCTTTTGTGATTTTTGGGGTCCTGGGAAGGGTGATGAAATCCCCACCCAATCTGGATTGGTTTCAAGCCCCTTAAATCCGTATTAAAGAATGCAAAGCGGTAACAAATCAACTGCAAACAAATTTTATTTGCGGCGCAAAGAATCCTGCACAAGAACAGTTTATTGGAAGGGGGAGAAGAGTTTGCGCAAAGAAATCTGCAGAAAACACAATTTATTGGAGTCCAGAGGAGTGGGAGAGAGGAGAGAGACTTACAGAGAGAATTTGGCAGCCCAAAGGCACCAAGTGGCCGCGGATCCGCGGCCTAAGCCCTATTTTGCCGCGGTTCTGCGGTAGGAACAGGGACTTGGGCTTCTGGGTTTTTGGTGTGAGCTCCTGTGTTTGTCCTCTGCTTGTATGGATCTTCTGAATTTTTATTTGCTCACTGTACCTGCTCCAGATCTTGACAGTAGACCGTTTGTTCCGTTTTGATCCGTCGCGGTGTAGCCGCGAAATGTGGGTCTATCTTCCCACGTCTTTGGCACTGTACTTGAACTCCGTATTATCCGACGTCTTTGGCCACCAAACTCGAACTTCGTATTTTCCTGCACACTTGCACAAAAGCTAATCAAAAACAACAAGATGGTTTTTTACAATGTATATTTTTTTGTTTTGTTTTTCGGTTATATTCACAAGTTAACCCGAAATTACACAAGGAAATAAACTACCGTCTCCCCGGCAACGGCGCCATTTGATTGTTAGCGATTCTGCGTGTTCAAGTTTTAGTTAAATACCGCAATCAAGACGGTTTCGCTCGTAGCTAGCCGGTTGAGTACGGGTCGTCCGCAGGGAGATGGGAATCTTTTTCTATGTGCTTTAACGAGTTAAGTCCAGTTTTTCAGATTTTGTTGTGATTAGTTAAGCGGTAAAATGATATGTAAAGAGAGCTTGTTAGGGTTAGGATTAGGTTAGTTTAAGTTAGGAGTCTCCACATCTTTGTTTGCCCCTCTTAATATCGGTGTTACGGTAATCGGCAACAATGGGGATTAGCACGACTAGGAAGGAACTTGCGAGTATAAGCTAGGCTTTCCAACGCATAAGTTCTTCCTTTTGGTGCTTGTCCGTCCGTTCTTGGCTCTTAGCCATAACCTCCGGTTAATTCAACCACAACCGGTCTCACTACGGAATCACCGCTATCATGTAGGATAGGGTGCCGTAAGGAGCGGATTGTGGTTCAATTAACGGGAGTTGAATTAAGCTGTTGGGCAAGGAAAGAGTGAGAGAGATTTCCTTCTCTCAAACTTCCCTTATCCTACCCTAACAAGTATGAAACTACTCACACATCATGTTACGGAAAAACAAAACAAAACAAAAGAGGAAGATAGAAAGAAAGAGATTAGAAGATAACAACTAGCTATTTGCGACCTCACCTTGGCGAGGATCGAGCGTAAGCATCATAGTCGTTTTAAGGATAAAGAAAAAAAGAGAGAAGAAAGAAACAACACGAAATAACAACAACTAGTTAACAAATGAAAATCACAACAATTATAGAAAGAACAAGATAAGCATGAAAATAAAATGAACTTCTTTATTCACCATTCTTCACTCACAAAGCTCACTACAAGTTTTAATGGAGAAGAGATGAGCAGAAGAAGAACATGTATTCTAAAACCTAGAAAAAGAATACAAGATTATGGACCCTTTCCTTCTCAAAGTTCCAGGCTATTTATAGGCTGAAAAATGAAAACCTAGGGCAACCACCAGAACAAAAATGAAAAGAAAATTCTACCCCCAAAAACTCTGCACATGTGGCGCCTATATGACCGCGGAACCGCGGCCTAGACCCCCCTTTGGCCGCGGTTCCGCGGTCGTATGAAGGAGTTGGGCTGTCTGCTTTTTTTGGGCTTCCCTGGTTTTTCTTGTACTTTATTCTGGCATATGATTTTTCTCAGATTTTCTTCACGATTTTTCCAGAATTTCTGTTGAGCAAAAGGTGATTTGATGTGTATCTTTTTGTCATGATTTCCTCGAGCTCCGCGTAGATTTCTTGGATCTTGTGCTGCCATTGAGCCTTGTGCATGAAAACGACATTGATTTGACATTTCGTCTCTTAAACTGGTATCTGGCAACATACGGATAAAGAGCGGAGACCGTGTTTTCTCAGTGGTTGGCAGGAACCCGGATTTTGTCGTGTTTTCCATGAATTTCACCGTTTTAGAACCGAGAACCTGTATCCTGCAATTGACTAGCAAACACGGCTCAAGAGTATCTACCGATATGCAATGTGACAAAAATTGGGCGGTATGAAAATGCAAAAATCTGATATGAACAGCTGTCCAATGATTCTCACCCGGGTTCGACTGATACCGGCTCACCACGCTAAGTGTGTATGCTACATCTGGCCTGGTACACATCATCGCATACATTATAGATCCTACCGTCGAAATGTATGGTATAGTGCTCATACGAACCCTCTCCTCATTAGTGTTGGGGGACATCTCTTTGGAGAGGGTGATTCCATACAATGCGGGTATATTACCGCGCTTGGAATCTTCCATACTAAATCTCTTTAGTATGGTCTTTATGTACCTAGACTGTGAAAGTCCCAGCAGTCTCTTGGATCTATCTCTGTAGATCTTAATCCCCAGAATGTGGGAGGCATCACCCAGGTCCTTCTTGGAGAACTTTTGTGATAAGAACAACTTGACCGATTGCAGTATAGGAATTTCATTTCCTATCAACAGAATGTCATCCACGTACAGGACGAGGAAGATAACTGTTCTCCCTACAATCTTCTTGTAGATACAAGGCTCATCCTCATTTTTGATGAAGTCAGATTCCTTGACTCTCTCATCAAAACAGATGTCCCAGCTCCGCGACGCTTGCTTCAATGCATAAATGGATTTAAGCAACTTGTACACATTCCTGCTGCTCCCACTGTTTATGAATCCTTCCGGCTGATCCATATAAACGCACTCTTCTAAACTTCCATTTAGAAAAGTCATTTTAACGTCCATCTGCCAGATATCATAGTCATGGTAGGCAGCAATGGCAACTAGGATCCGAATGGATTTCAACATATCCACTGGAGAAAAAGTTTCAACATAGTCTACTTGTTCATATAAGAAAACTGCATTTTATTACCGCTCATTCATTATCTATTTGTTGTATTTATCGGTACTATTAACCAGTGTCTGGCTCAGTAATACAGATTACAGGTATCCGTGATAAAATACTGGAAATACATTCAAAATCACGGATATATTATTTGAGAGCCAACACTGCAACCAGAACCGCAAACCGACCGATACTTCATGAGTTTCCTTTTGCAACAAGTTTGTGTATACACTTTTTTATCTAAATGGTCCAACACATACAAGTGTGTACACAAGACTTTTTTAGTATGGAACTAGAGGGGGGCTGCCCAAAGCTAGAGCAAGTGGGCATGAGAAGTGATGTGCATTAATGTGCATTGAATGCAAAAGATTGTGTGTTGACTTTAAGATCCAAGTTTCCCTCCAAGCACTCGGTGCAAACCAAATTCAAATAGACAAATCAAACTGGACCAAAGTGATGTGGGGGAGCACACAAACCAACACACCAAGAATGAGCCTAGGGGCTCGGATTTGGGCCGAGATCATACCCCTTGTGGCCGGCCAAAAAGTGAACAGTGGGCCCCAGTTTTGTACATCGCATCCCTTGCTGCCATCTCATCTCATTTTTATTGTTTGTTTAATTTTCTTTGGAGCCTATAAATACAGACCAGAGGCCAAAGGGGAAGGATACTTTTTTTCTCTAGTTTTGTGTTAGAACTCTTGTAATTTGTAATTTGTTTCTCTTTGAACTCTTGACCTCTTGCCCCTTTGTCTTGACCTTGCAACTTCTCATTTGAACTTGCAAGCTTAAGGCTTAGGTTCTTCACTTCAGGAAGACTTGTAACTTGTTTGAAATTCAATAAAAAGTTCTCATTTCATATGTCTTGTTCTATTTTACATATTTGAACTTGTGAAATTCTTGCTTTACTTTGATCTTGCAACCTCTTTGTAAGTCCACGTTGCTCACCCCAGTTCTTACGGGGAGGCGGAAACGGTGAAAAACAATTTTTAGCGCAAAGGCAACATGGACTAAAAGAAGGATCTTTGCTAAACTACATGTAGGGTTCCTAGGCACCCTAATGAGGTCTCACAAGGCATCAACCATGCCAATTTCAAAAGTTACGGTGCCGAGAAACCCTAGTGTACGGATCGTTGGCTAGAATTCTAGGCGAAAAGTAAACTAGTTAACACTTAACTAAGAGATACGGAAATACAACCTTTGTAGATCCGGTTCTCCACCTCCATAGCTCCGCAATGAAGTCTCCTCGCTGTCCATAACAAGTCCCGGGCTCTAGCGTCGGCTTCATCGGAGAATGGACGGGCTAGGTCATCGATGTCCATGCCGAAGATGATTTACGTCGAGGCATCGCTAAATCAAGCTCCGGCTTCACCAAGTCAAGAAACTTGTGAAGAAAACACACTCTACTACTTGGCAAGAGGTAGAGGATGAAGAAATAGGAAGTGGGTTCAATTTAGAATTGGATTTCTCACTCATATTCATCAATCACCATTGATGAAGTGGAGGTTTTCTTCAACTTGAAGAAGAAGAAGAAGATGCTAATTGTTATGATAAGTTAATTTAAAATAGAAAATAAAATCCAAACTTATCATAATGTTAACTATGGTAATGTGTAGAGAATCAATCATGGTTAAAGGAATGGTTAGGGTCAAGCTAGAGACAAAATGGTCACTTAGTCAAAGTGTTCATGAAGCTTCATGAAAACAACAAATGAAAGCCACCATTTCATTTCATTTTCTTTTATTCATTTATCAAAAATAAATGGATAATTAAATAAGATAAATGAATAACAAATAATAAACCCTAACCATTTGATTAACCAAGGTTTAATACTTTACACTTAACCAAAAAGCATGTATCATCAAACATGATACAAGCAAGTGCACAAAATCATATCACATATATAATGCGCACATCCGAGCGAGAAAATCCATTTAAAGTGAACCGATACTAGTTGATGCAAAGTAATATATCAAATATATAATTATGCATTAAATCATTAAATCAACACTTGATTTAACGATCCGGTCATATCACATATAACCGACTAATATTCAATGTATCGGCTTATCGAATCAATCCTTGATTCGATAACTAGGTTATATCACATACAACCATTCGACACATTCATCGCGAGAATAGAATACGGTATCACATACTCGAATCATTCTCGGTCCCGCACATATCTCATATGCGCTCCTATTTCGTTTCGCTTGAGCCAGGAAACCTCTGTGTAGGACTCTAAAGACTCGTCAATACGCCGGCAGCAGGCGATGATCATATCAAACACCCACAAGCCGCAAGCGGTCTGCTAAACGTAACGGCCACCCGGGTATTGAGCGATCTGAAGATCGACTAGCAAGCCCGCTCACACTCCAGTGAATCCAACCAGTAACACTACCGTACAGTCCGGTCTGATCGTCTGATATGTCGCATATCTCGCCTAGGGGTGGTAAACGTCAGACCCCAATAGCTCGATAAGTCATGTCGATATGAGGTCTATAACACTTCGAGAAACTACGGGTAACACTTACCAGTAAATCTCAGCAACCCTGGCCAGAGATTTCCTGTTATAGCCAATCGAACACAGCGCAACATCAACCCCCTATACCGGGAGAGACGAATCCCCTCCTATCGCTCATTGCCTCCATGTGACTCGGGACTGTACCCAAAAACCACCGTTTTGCACGCCCTCTTGGACGTGGTAAGATGGAAATCAAAGCACAGTGGGAACCACACAAGACTCTATGACGATCTCGGGTCAACAGACTACTCTGTACCAGTGTCACCAGAGAACTGCCATCTGACGTGAGGTATAATACCATCTGGGAGTTCTCGGCGAGTCCGTCCAGTGTACCCAGTCTCTACTGAGCACCCGTATATCATCTCTGATGTCAAACACCAATGGATATGGGATCATCCATCGCCCATCTGTATGGGTCGAGAAGGTACACGCTAGTCTACTCTGGTATATTGATGCCCTGTCTCGATACACCCACGACTAGGGACTTTGAAGGATGTACTTATGGACTACCATGTCCCCACTAGTATGATCCGCATCATAGTCCAGGTAGTCAAGCACACATCCTAAGGGCTTTACCAACATGTAACAGAGAGACAATCAGTATACACGTTAAGGTAAAGTTCAACCAGATAGCATACTATCATGTCGAGCAAGAAAGTCCTCCCTATATATGTCCCAGCATCCACTACAATACACATCCTATGTACAGTAATGGCCTCTAGGGCATACATATAACTAACAATCTCCCACTTGCACTAGGGCCATCTGTAGCAGTGGTTGTAGTATCTCATACTCAACCATCCCATAAAAATCTCTCTCTGGGAACAGGCCTTTGTGAGTGGATCCGCTGTGTTGTCCTCTGAATCTACTCTCCTAACCTCGATCACCCTGGAGATCAACTATCTCCATGATCAGGCGATGCTGCCTTAGAATAAGTCTGGATCACTGATGGGACCGGCGTTCCTCGGCATGAGCCACAACTCCATTGTCTCACAATGGTAGGAACGTAGTTCATCTCATGAACTAATATACACCCAAACATCCTCTTTGGTAGTATCTTAAGTAGCGATGTATCCTGCCTTTATCGTCTAGTATATCACGGTATCTAGCTTGGAACTCTTCCAACATACCGTCCCTTTACTGAGGGTAAAGACAATGCCTGGGACTGACATTCAGTCGTCTTTATCACCCTGGAACCCTTCCAGTGATTCTCCCCAGGATCAACTGATACCATCTCACTACAGCTAGTGAGTATCCTAACATCCATTTAGATCTATCTCATAGATCCAAAACTCAGGATTTATCAGGTATCATCATGATCCTATGTGGAGAATCATTGTGATAAGCGGAGATCGATCGAGCGTAGCATAGGAAACTCCTTCCCTATCAAGAGGATGTCTTCCACGTACTCTACGAGGATCGTCACCATACTCCCTACTACCTTTTTGTTTATACAAGGTTCATCTACCATTTTGATGATGTCCAACTGTTTGACTATTACATCAAAACAGACGTTCCAACTCCGCGATACCTGCTTTATCATATAAAACATCTTGCACACGTTTCCGCTGCTCCCACTGTCTACGAGGCCCTCTGGCTGTGTACTTATAGACGCACTCTTCTAAAACA
Source organism: Agapanthus africanus (assembly GCA_030015575.1). Taxonomy (NCBI): domain Eukaryota; kingdom Viridiplantae; phylum Streptophyta; class Magnoliopsida; order Asparagales; family Amaryllidaceae; genus Agapanthus; species Agapanthus africanus. The sequence goes on along the minus strand of CM057337.1, from coordinate 591,790,545 downwards.
TCATTTAGAAAAACAGTCATGGCACCCAACCGCCAGATATCGTAGTTATGGTATGTAGCCGTGGCAAGTAGGATCTGGATGGACTTAAGCATTGCTACTGGAAAAGGTTTCATCATTATCCACGCCTGGTCGATGACGAAAACCTTTAACAATTCTAGCTTTGAAAGTCTCAACTTTTCCATGTACACCAAGTAATCTTCTCAAGATATACTTGCTCCTGATGGGGATTTAACCCTTCAGATATAGCAACTAAAGTCCATACTTCGTTGGTGTATAAGGATTCCATCTCAGATCGATAAACATCCAGCCATTCTTACAGAGTCTCACTCCTGATGGCCAGCTCGAAACTAGTTGGGTCATCATCTCATGATGTAATCCTCGCTCCCACTGTCATAGAGAAACCGAAGTATCTCTCAGGTGGGTGAGGAACCCTACTAGATCGGCGGAGAGGCTGAGGTTCGTTGGAATCTACTGAATCCTTTGGTTCTATCAAATCATGTGCTGTAGTTTGTATAGCTGGAACATTTCCAGTTCTACATTACAGACCTTGCCTCGAGCTTGTCCGGATTTTGCTTTTAGACATAGGCCGGTCAACCCCAAATCTTAACTAACTTAAGATATGGGCTCTTCCCTTTCCATATCATATATGAAGTGGTAGGCAACTGATTTGATTCGAATCCTATTCAATAGGTATGCAGCTTCATAAGTGCATAACTCCCAAAAGGAAATAGGTAACTCAGCAGTACTCATCATAGAGCACACCATATCAAATAGGGTGTATCTGCTCCGCCCCGATATACCATCGTGCTATGGTGTATACGGAGGAGTAATGCTGAGAGAGAATCTCATTCTCCTTTAGAATAGTCCAGGAATTCCGTACTCAAGTATTCTCCTCCCTGATCACATCAAAGGACATAATACTTTTACCCGTATTTTGGTTCTCTACTTCTAACTTATATTCTGTGAATATCTCAAAAGGTTCGGACTTGTGTTTCAGCAGGAACATAGGTCTGAATCTTGAGAGATTATCAGAGAATGTAACGAAGTACAAAGAGCCAGTCTTGGCATGTGTAGACAGGGGACCTTACATACATCAACATGTATCAATCACAATAGTTCACTAACTCTTTCTCTGTTTCCAGTAAACGGAGCTATGGTCATCTTATCTTTGTGACATGACTGGCGAGTTTCACAAGATGTAAATTCAAACTGATTTAAATATGCATCTACATATAACTTCAGCTAGTCGGGTCGCATTGATATGACCTAGTCTACAATGCCTCAAGAAGAATTCGTTCATTTCTGAACTCTTCCTCTTGTGTGTGTTCTGTATACTAAAGAACTGTAGTTTGATTTAGAACATCAATGCTTTTAGATAACGTGCCTGAACCGATCAACTTTTGATATAGGAAATGTTCAAAACATTATCCAACAATACAAAATTATATCGTTTCTTTACTAATAAAGAGACAGATATGATTTTGTATATCAGGTTCGGTATCTAATAACATTCGTTCAGAATCAATCTATTCTGGTAATACAGGGTGACAGTGACCAACAGACTTGGCTGCAACACTTGCCCCGTTTTCTGCCTCATGAAACTTATCACCCGTTCTCAGTCCTCTACCTTTTTGTAGCCCTATGTAACAGATTACATATCTGGGATCCTGATCTGGTATCACATACCCAGGACGTAAAGGATACTGAGAAACAGTTCTCTGTAATGAACACACCCGAAGATGATGCATCAGCATGCACTCTCTTCGTTTGGGCGGCATGGGAAATCTGGTATTCCCCAATTTCCTGCTCTGTCTTATAACAATTATAAGTTGGAGCGGGACCAACGTTCCCCAGCTAAGTATAACAAGCAGGTTCGGTCAATAATCCGTATTATTATCTTGATTAAGGCGTGATATGGTCGCTACCTGGAGAGAGAGAGAAGAAAACACTCAGCGTGCGCTCTGTCAAGAATAGATTGGTTATTATTTTATCTAATCAGGATGGCTCCCACTGCTTTTTATCAAATCTTCCTTCAAACCCTAAAACGAAAGACTAGCCGGGATTAATTACACATTACAAGTTCGCCAATCTTTCAGCCAGGCCAGTGTCGGTACTTTGAGGGAGGTCCCCCGTGCTTTCGCACGAACCTAATTACTGTAAACCTCGTTTTCCCAGAGGCGTAACCCCGTTGACACCTTTCTAGACACCTACTTGATCGGCTAATTGTAATGTATAAAAAACTCCCAGGAGTAACTCTTACTCGCAGCGGGTATCGGGATCCAACTATCTCATAGAAGGTATGCAATCTCATTGCAAATTTCAACACTTGAAATTCCCGATAATATTTTGCCCCGAACGATCTATGACCTTGACAAGGTCAACAAACCATAGACCGCAAGTCAAGTTCAACCCGTCATTTCTTGATTGAATCAAACCCACCCGCACGACCCTTGACAAGGTCAACAAGGCCGCACGACTACCCTAACCCAATCTGCATCATATGCATAAGCAGATAAATACTGGTTAGCTACCGCACACTGCGCCTTGACAAGGTCAACAAACGCAGCACGAATACTAAACAGGATTTATCTGAAATGACGGAGGGCTACGACAGGTTTTTCTGAAAACCTATTGCGTAATGAACTTGATATCGTTGTAGAATCAAATGATTTTAAAATGGAGTGCTTTTGAGGCTTTTCTAGTTTTGCTAAAGGAGTCACTCCCGGTGAAGGGATCGTCGGTCCTTTCCTCGTCGAATGAGGTGCGGGATATATCACATATATCACTGTGCAAAGCAAAAATACTTAAAAGCAATCAAAAGACAAACCGAGTGTGTAGCATCTGCCAGTTATTGCTAAAGGAGTCACTCCCGGTGAAGGGATCTCGGTCCTTTCCTTATCGAATAAGGTGCAGGATATATCATATATACCGCTGTGCAAAGCAAGAACTGTAGCTACCTGTTTTATTTTGAAATTCAATTCTACAACATCTTAGGTTTCTTTTATTTCATTAATCATATTAATGAAGTCCCATCATTTAAGTACCTAAACATCACAGATAAATACGACGTACACTTATGCCATCCGCATTCGCCTCGATTTCCCCTCGTGCACCGTTAGGTTAGGTAACTAACGGCAAAGCAGGGCAGGGATAGCGCGGGTGTAAAACATAAGTAACATCTATATAATATATCATATATACTATATAAAGTATCTATCAAAGAACATCACATGATCACATCACAGATATCGCAGCAGAAGAAACATATGAAACATTGGATATACTAGGACGTCTGTGTTTTCAATACGAGCCAGTATAAAACACGGATTCCACGGTCGTGATGAATAGCCAAACCCACACCCCTAGACTCCTACGAGAGCGGCAAGCAACCCTACCAATTCTGGAGTTAGGAGACCCGGACTCGACTCCTCGAGTTGGTCTCCCACTGGACTCCAGAACCCGGTTACTTGTGCTCCCCTCCTTGGGTCTATCCTAGTGCGGAAAAGTAAATAATATACAAACGGTGACATCTTCCGCGACCTGGAAGTGCCCCAATAAAAGAATATTACATACAAGTTTTTACATGAATGAAAAAGAAAAACACTCATCTCACATAAAAACCCCCGGCTATTCAAACACGACGATCCAATATAACATATCCAGCAACACATAACATCACATGTCATCAACGTAAGTAAATATGCGCATCCCAATTGTCGTTGACATATAGCAACGAAACCGGCGATATCACATATTACACTTACGGTCACAGAAAAGAAAGTGTAAAACTACAACAGTTGGAATCCGCAACCACCTCAGACATCGCATGCCTGAACAAATGAATTCCTTAGACATCGCATGCCTAACAATTATAAACCCCGCATTTTAGTCTCAAAATCGAAAACACTTTTCAATATCAAGTCGGGTAATTCAACAAGATTCCCGACATCATGATCGAATGCTCGTCGCAAACTTTAGTAGGTGGCCGCACCCCCGACGCCGTCGACGAAGTGCACCAAGGCGGAACACCGCTGCCGCGAGCACCCGAACGGATGCTTTCGGCGACGGGGTTCTCCTACAGTCACTTGGTCGGGGCAATGGGGCAAGGCCGTCTATTAAGTTTACCCGGCGAGTATCCGCGTACGCTACGTGATTGCGACGGACTTTTGATCACATCAAAATTCCGTGGCAACCGATCAGTTGAGACTAAAGTGCTGTGTTTATAACATTCATTCAGTTATCTCATAACTATTATTGTGAATTCCAATTATTGTATCCCATTCCAGATAAATAGAAAATGTTAAATGTTTCGATCGAACAGTCAAACACCCAAGTTTTCCCAATACAGATCAACACATGAAATAAGTCTAACAACATTCAGTTCGTGCCTCAGTACCAACGGTCCAGCCGTAGAAGGGTCAAGCCAACGCCTCACATGTGGCACGCCGTACTGCCCCAAACCCGAAGGTTCAAAAGGCAGTTCAAGACGGTCACATAATCGAGTTAAGGTTTGTTGTCTTCTAGAGGGTCCATCGAGTTACTTGCACTACTTAGAACGTCGTTAAACTACGGAAAAATCCAACACTTGGAAATTTCCCAACAGGGGAAAAATTGGGTATTTATATCCGGTCGAACTTTTCAACATATTCTAAAATTTACCCGGAAAGCCACACAGACAAAATTTGATAATCCGATCGAATATACGAATCCCCAAAATAACCCCAGAAAATTCAACTCTTGAATTAATTATTAAAAATTCCCAGGAAAACCAGAACCACAAAATAGGAGTTACTGTGCAAATAAAATGGGGCAATGAGACCATTAGGCCGCGGAACCGCCGCACGAGCCATGCTCGTGCCGCGGATCCGCGGCTGTTCAATGGAATTGGCTCATCAAACTTCACCGTAACTCTTAGATATCACTGCTGGTTTTTCTGAATATTTTTAATCTGGAAAAAACCACGTTTTTAGAAAAAGGACAGAGAGCATGGAAATTTTGGGTTTTCGGTTCGTTCGGACTTCAAATTCCGTCTAGACTTCGCCTAAGGCTCTAGCTAGGCTCTGATACCACTGTAGGGTTCCTAGGCACCCTAATGAGGTATCACAAGGCATCAACCATGCCAATTTCAAAAGTTACGGTGCCGAGAAACCCTAGTATACGGATCGTTGGCTAGAATTCTAGGCGAAAAGTAAACTAGTTAACACTTAACTAAGAGATACGGAAATACAACCTTTGTAGATCCGGTTCTCCACCTCCATAGCTCCGCAATGAAGTCTCCTCGCTGTCCATACAAAGTCCCGGGCTCTAGCGTCGGCTTCATCGGAGAATGGACGGGCTAGGTCATCGATGTCCATGCCGAAAATGATCTACGTCGAGGCATCGCTAAATCAAGCTCCGGCTTCACCAAGTCAAGAAACTTGTGAAGAAAACACACTCTACTACTTGGCAAGAGGTAGAGGATGAAGAAATAGGAAGTGGGTTCAATTTAGAATTGGATTTCTCACTCATATTCATCAATCACCATTGATGAAGTGGAGGTTTTCTTCAACTTGAAGAAGAAGAAGAAGATGCTAATTGTTATGATAAGTTAATTTAAAATAGAAAATAAAATCCAAACTTATCATAATGTTAACTATGGTAATGTGTAGAGAATCAATCATGGTTAAAGGAATGGTTAGGGTCAAGCTAGAGACAAAATGGTCACTTAGTCAAAGTGTTCATGAAGCTTCATAAAAACAACAAATGAAAGCCACCATTTCATTTCATTTTCTTTTATTCATTTATCAAAAATAAATGGATAATTAAATAAGATAAATGAATAACAAATAATAAACCCTAACCATTTGATTAACCAAGGTTTAATACTTTACACTTAACCAAAAAGCATGTATCATCAAACATGATACAAGCAAGTGCACAAAATCATATCACATATATAATGCGCACATCCGAGCGAGAAAATCCATTTAAAGTGAACCGATACTAGTTGATGCAAAGTAATATATCAAATATATAATTATGCATTAAATCATTAAATCAACACTTGATTTAACGATCCGGTCATATCACATATAACCGACTAATATTCAATGTATCGGCTTATCGAATCAATCCTTGATTCGATAACTAGGTTATATCGCATACAACCATTCGACATATTCATCGCGAGAATAGAATAAGGTATCACATACTCGAATCATTCTCGGTCCCGCACATATCTCATATGCGCTCCTATTTCGTTTCGCTTGAGCCAGGAAACCTCTTTGTAGGACTCTAAAGACTCGTCAATACGCCGGCAGCAGGCGATGATCATATCAAACACCCACAAGCCGCAAGCGGTCTGCTAAACGTAACGGCCACCCGGGTATTGAGCGATCTGAAGATCGACGAGCAAGCCCGCTCACACTCCAGTGAATCCAACCAGTAACACTACCGTACAGTCCGGTCTGATCGTCTGATATGTTGCATATCTCGCCTAGGGGTGGTAAACGTCAGACCCCAATAGCTCGATAAGTCGTGTCGATATGAGGTCTATAACACTTCGAGAAATTACTGGTAACACTTACCAGTAAATCTCAGCAACCCTGGCCAGGGATTTCCTGTTATAGCCAATCGAACACAGCGCAACATCAACCCCCTATACCGGGAGAGACGAATCCCCTCCTATCGCTCATTGCCTCCATGTGACTCGGGACTGTACCCAAAAACCACCATTTTGCACGCCCTCTTGGACGTGGTAAGATGGAAATCAAAGCACAGTGGGAACCACACAAGACTCTATGACGATCTCGGGTCAACAGACTACTCTGTACCAATGTCACCAGAGAACTGCCATCTGACGTGAGGTATAATACCATCTGGGAGTTCTCGGCGAGTCCGTCCAGTGTACCCAGTCTCTACTGAGCACCCGTATATCATCTCTGATGTCAAACACCAATGGATATGGGATCATCCATCGCCCATCTGTATGGGTCGAGAAGGTACACGCTAGTCTACTCTGGTATATCGATGCCCTGTCTCGATACACCCACGACTAGGGACTTTGAAGGATGTACTTATGGACTACCATGTCCCCACTAGTATGATCCGCATCATAGTCCAGGTAGTCAAGCACACATCCTAAGGGCTTTACCAACAAGTAACAGAGAGACAATTAGTATACACGTTAAGGTAAAGTTCAACCAGATAGCATACTATCATGTCGAGCAAGAAAGTCCTCCCTATATATGTCCCAGCATCCACTACAATACACATCCTATGTACAGTAATGGCCTCTAGGGCATACATATAACTAACACTACAAACTAGCAAACTACTAGAGGTGTTATCTACTATGCCATAGAGATTATACCTCACGATACCGGCCCTTCAGGTCTTCATTCCGCTATCTTGATCGTCCATCCACGCTCCGAGGATCGATCCGGATCTTGGTCACCTCCACGGCCTTCTTGAGTCGAAGACGATCCACCTGAGAGTTGTACTCCGAGCTCCACCTCGAGCCGAGGCAACTAGGGCAACAAGATCGCTAGGCTTGATGTCCTAGGTTGTGTAGAAGTAGTAGATGGATGTGTTTTTCTATTTGGATCCTTTTTCTCTCAACACATGAGATCAAAGGAAGAATCAAGAGGAGGAAGAAGAAGGAACAACCATGGAGCTTTTTCTTTTCTTCTCACAAGAGAAAGAATGAGAAATGAATTATGAGCAAGAGAAAATGAACCATGGTTGCAATAATACACAAATATCATCATTACTAATACTTTCATGATAAAGTTGATGGCAACAATTGACTTGACCATTTTCATATCCAAAAAATAAAAAGAAAACCAATGAAAACTCTAGACATCTCATGAAGGTCCAAGTCAACTTTGGTCAAATGGTCAACAAAGTCAAGTATGGTCAAATGGTCAAAGCAATTAGCCATCACATAATTATCACTAAAAAAGATTAGTAAATAATATCCCCGGCTCATAATGGTTTTGACCGAACGAACTGCCAAAACCCTAATGAGTCCGCCTCATTATGGTTTCGACCGAATCAACTGTCAAAACCCTAATGAGGCACCTCCTTCCTCTTCGCTCCTCACAACTGTGCATACACACCCGCATCCGCATTCCGTAGAGCGCGAATGCACAGAAGACAAAACAAATCCATCCGTGCAATACTAGGATCCGGCTTAAACCAAAGCCCACTAGTATTGCCTGCCCGAATAGCATACGCACACAAGTGTACGTAAGTGATCGTAGCCTTGCCGTAAAACCATACGGCCTATACACCTTTCGCTCAGTGCAGGGAAACTCTCTATGTGGGACTCTAAAGACTCGACACTACGCTGGCAGTGGGTTTAACCACAGACCGCAAGCGGCACTAGCTGTACGTAACGGTCCCCGGGTAGATGTCAATAAGAAGGCCGATGAGGGAAACCCATCCGAACTCCTACTGAGCCTGAATGTGAAAATCTCCGTACAGTCCGGTCTGTTCGTCTAAGAATATCGCATGGCGGGCCTAGGGGGTGGCGAACCTCAGTCCCCTAATAGCGGTACAAGTCGTGTCGGAGTGTAGCCCAGAACACCCTGAGATAACACTGGAAACCTGCCAGTATATCTCGCTTGCCCTGGCCATGGACGACTATGTGTAATGGCTCTCCTAGACACAGCGCGATATCAATACCGGGAGAGATGAATCCTATCTAACCGTCACTGCCTCCAAGTGCTTCGGGACTGCACCTAACTACTACCTGTTTGCACGACTCCTTTGAGCCGTGGTAGGGTAGTAATCAAAGAACAGTTGGAACACACTCGAGGCGAAGTGACAGTGTCAAGTCAACGGACGAAGTTGCACTCATGTCACCTGGGAACTGATAACTAACGATAGGTATAATACTAACCAGTAGTTCCCGACGAGTCCTGTCCAGTGTACTCGTAACCTAACGAGCACCCGCATACTATCTCCAGTACGACGTACTGATGGCTGTGGGACAGACCATCTCCCCTGCTGGGATGAGAAGCGCATACGCTAGTCTACTCCGGAGTATCGATGCCCTGTCTCGATAATCCTACGACTAGGGACCTGTATAAGGATGTGCTTATAGATTACCCAGCCCCCACAAGTGCGATTGCCATCACAACGCTGGTAATCAAGCAAATATCCTAAGGGCTCAACTAATATGTATAAGCAATATGCTAAAAGAAACACAGGCACATATTGAAGTAGAAACAAGCCAAGTAGCATACTACCATTTTGAGCAAGATTATCTATACAACTGTGAATATCCCAAGCTTCCATTAAGTAATATACAAACTAGTATGATACAGTAATGGCCTTTAGGGCATATACACTAACAATCTCCCACTTGCACTAGGGCCATGTACTGGCGTATCGATGACCTATCATCTCGATCAGCCGCTCGAACTGAGTCTGGGGTATGGCCTTCGTGAATGGATCTGCAGTGTTATTCTCCGAATTTACTCTCTTCACCTCGATCTCCCGGCGATCTGCGATCTCCCTGATCAGGTGGTACCGCCTCAAAATGTGCCTGGACTTCTGATGGGACCTGGTCGCTAAATCTATAGCTCCGTTGTTGTCACAATACAGCGGTATTGGATCAACAATGGTAGGAACCACCTGAAGCTCCGCGAGGAACTTCTTCATCCAGACAGCTTCCTTTGCGGCTTCGCAAGCAGCTATATACGCCGCTTCCATAGTTGAGTCGGCAACGGTTTCCTGCTTGGAACTCTTCCAGCAAACCGCCCCTCCATTGAGGGTAAAGACATAACCCGACATGGACTTGGAGTCATCCTTGTCACTCTGGAAGCTGGCGTCAGCAAAGGCTGATCTGGAGGTCTTTTCCGACATACACCAAGAACATCTCCTTAGTCCTTCTCAGGTACTTGAGAATGTTCTTTACTGCTATCCAGTGTTTCTCCCCTGGGTCCGACTGATACCGGCTTACAATGCTCAATGCGTATGCTACATCTGGTCTGGTACATAACATCGCATACATTATAGAGCCTACCGCAGATGCGTAGGGTATAGATGACATGCGAGCCCTTTCCAAATCAGTCTTGGGAGCCATCTCTTTGGAGAGAGTGTTTCCGTGACAAGCCGGTAGATTACTGCGCTTGGAATCTTCCATACTGAATCGTTTCAGTATGGTGTCGATGTACCTAGACTGTGAAAGTCCCAACATCCTCTTAGATCTATCACGATAGATCTGGATCCCCAGAATGTAGTTGGCATCGCCCAGGTCCTTCATGGAGAACCTCTGTGATAAGAATCATTTGACTGACTATAGCATAGGAATATCATTTCCTATTAGGAGAATGTCATCCACGTACAAGACGAGGAATACCACAGTGTTAGTTAGATGTATGCCCTAGAGGCCATTACTGTACATTGGATGTATATTGTAGTGAATGCTGTGACATATATAGGTAGGACTTTCTTGCTCGATATGATAGTATGCTATCTGGTTGCTCTTTATCTTAACATGTATACTCTATGTCTCTCTGATTACATGTTGATAAAGCCCTTAGGATGTGTACTCGACTTCCAGGATTATGATGAAGATCATACTAGTGGGGCCTGGGTAGTCAATGAGTACATCCTTCATTGTTCCTAGTCGTGGGAATATCGAGACGGGGCATCGATATTCCAGAGTAGACTAGCTTATATCTTCTCGACCCATGTGATGGGCGATGAATGATCCCATATCCATTGGTGTTTGACATCAGAGATGGTATGCGGGTGCTCAGTGGAGACTGGGTACACTGAATGGACTCGCCGAGAACTCCCAGATGGTATTATACCTCACGTCAGATGGCAGTTCACAGGTGACACTGGTGCAGCTTAGTCTGTTGACCCGAGATCGTCATAGAGTCTTGTGTGTCTCCCACTGTGCTTTGATTTCCACCCTACCACGGCTCTACTGAGTCGTGCAAACAGGTGGTTTTTGGGTACAGTCCCGATTCACATGGAGGCAATGAGCGATAGGAGGGGATTCGTCTCTCCCGGTATTGGGGGTTGATGTTGCGCAATGCACGACTGGCCATAACAGGAAATCCCTGGCCATGGTTGCTGTGATATACTGGTAAGAGTTATCAGTAGTTTCACGAAAGTTATGGACCCTACGTCGGCATGACTTATCAAGCTATTGGGGTCTGACGTTTACCACCCCTAGGCGAGTTATGCAACATATCAGACGAACAGACCGGACTGTACGGTAAGTGTTACTGGTTAGATTCACAGGAGTTTGAACGGGCTTGCTATTCGATCTTCTGATCGCTCAATACCCGGGTGGCCGTTACGTTTAGCAGACCGCTTGCGGCTTGTGGATGCTTGATATGATCATTATCTGCTGCCGGCGTATTGACGAGTCTTTAGAGTCCTACACAGAGGTTTCCTGGCTCAAGCGAAACGAAATAGGAGCGCATATGAGATACGTGCGGGACCGAGAATAATGCATGTATGTGATACCGTATTCCATTCTCGCGATGAATGTATCGAATGGTTATATGCGATATAACCTAGATATCGAATCAAGAATTGATTCGATAAGCCGATACACAGGATACTAGTCGGTAATATACGATATGACCGGATCGTTAAATCAAGTATTGATTTAATGATTTAATGCATAATTATACATTTGATATATTACTTTGCATTAACTAGTATTGGTTCACTTTAAATGGATTTTCTCACTTGAATTGTGCAAGTTGTATATGTGATATACATTTGTGCACATGATTGTATCATGTTTGATGATACATGCTTACTTGGTTAAGTGTAAAGAATTAAACCATGGTTAAACTAATGATTAGGGTTTTGTTTTTTCATTTACTTATTTATCTATTTATTTATCTTTTTCATTTTGGAAAGGAGAATGACAAATGGTGGATTTTCTTTGTTTGCTAGTTGAAGGTTCTTGAAGCTTTGAACTAGTCCACCATTCTTGTCTTATATTTAACCCTAACCATTCAAGTTAACCATGGCACATTCTCTACAATTAACCAAGGGTTAATATATGATAAGTATTGATTTATTTATCTAATTATTCAACACTTAATATATCTTCTTCTTCTTCATCATCTTCATCTTCCATGAAGAAATGCTTGCTACATCAATGGCAAGTGATGAAAACAAGTGAGAAATCCAATTCTAAAGTGAACCCACTTCCTATTTCTTCATCCTCTACCTCTTGCCAAGTAGTATAGGGTGTTTTCTTCACAAGTTTCATGACTTGGTGAAGTCGGAGTTTGATCTTGTGATGCCTCGACGTAGATCATCTTCGGCATCGAAGCCGACGATCAAGCCCGCCCATTTCTTCGATGAAGCCGATGCTAGAGTTCGGGATCCGACTTAGACAGTGGAGGGATATCGTCGCGGAGCTTAGTAAGTGGTGGACCGGATCTACAAAGGTTGTAGCCCCTTTCCTCTTAGATAAATTCGTTTACATGTATCGCATCGCCTATATATCTAGTTAACGATCCGTATTAGGGTTTCTCGGCACTTGTAAAATTTGAATTAGCCATGTGTGATGCCTTGTGAGACCTCTTGAGAGTTCCTAGGAACCTTATAGTGGTATCAGAGACTAGCTAGAGCCTTAGGCGATGCGTAGACGGAGTTAGAAGTCCGATCGACCCGAAACCCCGACTTTAAACGGCTCTCTGGACATTTTTGAAAATCGTGGTTTTTTCAGAATTAAAAATATGCAGAAAACTCAGTAGAATATTCTAAGAATTACTGTGTAAGACGGGACCCATGAGTCGATATAAGAGCGGCGGAACTGCGGCAATAGCATGCCTAATGCGGCGGTTCCGCGGCAAAATTGTCCAATCATTCAATGATATTTTCACAGTAATTCCTAGTTTTTAGTGCTGGTTTTTCTGGGAATTTTTAATTTGAATTCAAGAGTTGAATTTTCTGGGTTGTATTGGGGATTCGGAGATTCGATCGGACTGTCTAATTTTGTCTGTGTGTTTTTCCGGATAATTTTTGAATATGTTAAAAAGTTCGACCGGATATAAATACCCACTTTTTCCCTTGCCGGGAAATTTCTAATTGTTGGACTTTTCCGTAGTTTAACGACGTTCTAAGTAGTGCAAGTAACGCGATGGACCCTCTAGAAGACAACAAACCTTAACTCGATTATGTGACCGTCTTGAACTGCCCTTTGAACCTTAAGGTTTGGGGCAGTACGGCGTGCCACATGTGAGGCGTTGGCATGACCCTTCTACGGCTGGACCGTTGGTACTGAGGCACGAACTGAATGTTTTTAGACTTATTTCATGTGTTGAGCTGTATCGGGAAAACTTGGGTGTAACGTTTTGAAAATCGTTTCGGTGAAATTTCGAAAAAAATCGGTAAAATAAGGGGTTTTCTGTAAAAAGTCAAAATACAAATATCTTATTATAAAAATTAAATATACATATTCTAGCTATGTAATTGCTATTATTTGGTGTTTATTGAGCCGCTGGTGAAATTTCAAATTTTCTAAAAAAATATTATTTTATTATTATTTTAAGCCGTCACTAATACATTTAATTAAGGAAAATTACAAATTGGAATGAGTTGAAACAAATTTTGTGCATCATAAAACATTAAATAAAATTTTATCATGTGAATTTTTGGAACGAAATCATTTGCCAAAACGGTTTAGAAATTATTGAAGAAAAAAGGCTTTTTTTTTGCGTAAATGGATGCTTGGGGTATTGTATTTATCATTTTCCATCACCCCACACCCATACCCACACCCACACACCCCCATTTATTTCCTCTCATGGCTGAATTCAGCAGCCCCATCAATTTTCCCCACTTGAAGATTTGAAAAGAAAAGAATAAAGAGAGAAGAAGTTAATTGAAGTATGGGCTTTGACTTTTGTGTTGACTTTGAACTTTCTTCACTTGCTTTTCCCCACCTCACTCTCACTCCTCTCCTCATGATGCAGCCGAGCCTCCCTCTTGCTGTCCTCCCCTTTTTCTCATCTCATTTCACTCAAAACCCTTCAAAAAAATCTCCAAAATTCCATCTAAAATCAAGCTAAAACTCAAATCCAATTCTTACCCATTTTTCCTTTACCTATTCTAGTATGGATCATGGTGAAAGAAGCAAGTTTGTGAGGCTAGGTTGCATGTTTGATTCAAGTTTTGTGAGGTATAAATATTTGTCTCATGGTTTGATTTTTGATTAGTTACTTAATTGTTGCTATAATACTTCCTTATTATCTAATTAGATGCTTAATTAGGTTTTAATTTGAAAGCTTGGGAATTCTAGAATAGGGTTAATTGCTAGTTAGGGTTTTATGTTATGAGATTATGCTTGTGTGATGTTTTAACATATTAATGGTTGCTAAATCAAAGTAAGTTGCTAGGTTGCATTTTTGTTAAATTAAATTGCGACGATTACGCTAATTTGCTAACTAGGTTTTGAAAACTATGATTATAATTAAGAGAAAAATCTAAATATACTTTTCATGACTTCTTTAACATTATTAAGTGTAGTTTAATACTTTAGTTCATGAAAATCCAAGCTAGATTGTGGTTTGTGCATTTTTTGCTACAAAATTGTTAAAATTTAGGTATTTTGTAAACTAGAATTTTAGGGTTTTTGGAAATTAACGAGATTAAATTATGGGAATTGTTTTTATGACTTAATTAAGATGGTTAGTGAGCCTTATGGCCATTAGTTTTGTTAAAACATCATGTTTTGTACAAAAACGGCGAATTGTGCTTGCTAGATTTTCGGAAAAATGACTTTTTAAGTGAAATTGGGGTTTTTGCGAATTTTAAGCTATTTTATATTATAATTAGTGCTTGTAACTGTACAAATGAGTGTGTTTGGGGTTTTTCTCGATGTTTTGACGTTTGTACATCGACATCGAGGGTTGGTTTGGCTATTCTTGCATGTGTAGGCGATAGGTTTTGACCTATGCATGATACGCGTGCCGATTTAGTTTTCGTATGCCGTTTCGATTTTGAATTGGGTTTTTATGCGATACGATACGTTGTGATATGTAGGTACCCCATGTGGACTTCGAGACGACAAGCAAGCGCGTGGCGACGTCGGCACCGGCGAGCGAGGACCAGGTGAGTAGATTTATATCTACGGGGAGAAGTCGGGTGGATGGCGTATAGCACCCCCGCAGTCCGTGGTGGTGTATACGGATGCGTATACACACCAACATTTTTTATATGTCATTTGGGATTAATAACGTTGCTTAGGATGGATATTAGTGCGTTGGATTACCTTAGTGTTGCGAACCCTAGGGTAGTGTTGCACTACACATACACACATACATACTTGCATACATTCTTTCTTTTATATGTGCGTATATGGGAATATATATTTATGTGTTCACATAGGTATGGGACTATGTGTTCATATACTAGATTTGAGAATAGTATTTGGAAATTGAGATGAGTCTATGAGATTGGGCTTGAGGCCAGGAGATCGGTGATGTGATTTGGTTCGTATTGAGATACGACATGATGTTTTAGCGGGTCTTTTGGCGTAGTGATTCTTACACCGGCATGCATACTTAGGCGGTATCAGTATGGTACTAGACGTAGATCAGTACCCCGATCATGATATTTGATAAAGAGGATACCCGGTGAATAGTATGATGAATGTGATATTGACCCGTACCCAGATTGGGATGCCGTACGACGGATTTACGTACGAGCTATATTGATGATTGATCCGCACTCTTGACTTGGGATGTCTGATTATAGATATTGTATCGGATATGATATTATTGAGGCGGGATCACCGACTATACATATACAGGTAGGTATATGTATCGACTCAGATGATAGGCGGTTTCCTTACCTGTAGTTCAGCTTGTTAGTTCAGCTGTATAGTTTAGTGTAGTTGTTAGATTAGATTAGACTCCTACCTATTTCAAAAACTAATGAATCGTGGGTATTTTAAAAGACAGCCCAAGGGATCCTATGGATATTTCAAAAGACTTATCTTTTCATAAAAACACCGTATCCCCTATTTTCAAAACCCCATGATTTGTGTTATTTCAAAAGGCACCATTTGTAGGACTTATATTAGATTATTACAGATTAGTTATCGTTGTGTCTAGTATTCAGCTCCCGCATATTATTGTTGTTCGCTCTGCCTCGCATACTTATTTTGCTGCATATTCCATTATTGATATCATGCTGTTAGGACACCAGCACCATTACCGATGATGCGTATGTACCACGTACACCTACTTGCCGGCTCACACACATCTTCATCGGTAATTGCCATGTCACATACACTTTAGAGAATATATTTGCTTGACTTAGCTTGTTAGTTAGTAGTTGATATGATATTAGTGCACCTGCCTTACATGCCTAGTTTATTAATCATACATTGCAACTTGCTTATTGATACCATATGCATTCATTATCATTGACATATGCACTTGTGATGATTTCTTGAGATTTATGATATTTCTGGATTTTGGGGAAAGCCGCAAAATTTACAACTTATGATCTTTTAAAATATAAAATGTTGCGGTTTTCTAGTGATGTAAAGTGTCGTCCACCATGAGTTTGCTGTGGTTTTCGAGATCCGTGTCGAGGAGTGGAGGAACCGTCACGGGTACATGGTGGGCCCGGTATGGTACCCCGGGGCAAGATGAATGTGGTGTTGACGTTGAGCCTGGCAGGGGACAGATTACCTACCGGTGATATTACCCGACGCGTCGGATATCCGGAGGATACCGTCGTGGTCTTGAGATGGATGGTAGGGGCCGGTCTGGACTGACGGCGCCCTAGATATTGAGATTGAGACATTGATATTTCGAGACAGTGGGATTTATATTTTGTGTCGATGCTAGACACTGTTGATACTGATTTCATTTATGATACCTCAGTTTAAAAATACGAAGGAAATCTCACTAATTTATGAAAACAGTTTCTTCATTTACATGTATTCTGTTTTCATGCATTCATACCTCATTCATATGATATATTGCTACCTGAGGCACTGACACGGGCACATGAGATTACACTCGGGTTAGATATTTACCCTAGCCTTGTTATAGGCTACATGTTATATACATTTTTGAGGCTATATTATGATCTTTGACCTAGGATTGCGTTATTTATGCGATTTCTGTGCGTAGATATTTTTCTATTCACGAGTTGGCAACTCACCCCCGTTGTGCCCCAGTTTCTTGCAGGTTTGCCGTACAGGTTTCATTACGGCTTTGCGGGCTCAGTTCCATTTCCGGATGGCTTGCTAGTAGGTGGGTTTTTCTTGTATCGTACCCATCATATTACCTTGTATAATATTATTCCGTTGTATCTAGTAAATTCCATCAACCAAACATGTATTTATTGAGATAGAGACCAGTGTTGTTTATTCTTTCGACCTTAGAGTCGCTCGTTATATTTCTGGTGGTTTTGAGTTTCCTTTTGAGTTTTGATCTTCGCCGTTGGCGTTGTATATTATATCTCTTGTGTGGTTGTGACCGTCGATAGACGAAGAGCTAGCTCCCGCTTAGGGATGCCTTTTTCTTGATTTCGTATTCTATTCATGTTGTATCCCGTTTGGGGGCCAGTATTTACAAAGGAGACTCTGCCGAAATTTTCAGTAAATTTTTGATGTTTTTAGAAACCCGCATAATTCGGCTTATGCTATTGAAACTACTTGCTTTAAGTTCGTTTTCCTGCACTCTATATCTTTTCTTGGTTTGGATTTCTGGGTTTTCGGTTTACTTAGATTACGTACGCCTCGAGACGTTCGTAGTTTAAGTGCCGGTCATGTTCCGTACTTTCGGGTCGTGACATTGGGTGTTCGATTGTTCGATCGAAAAGTTTAGCATTTTCTATTTATCCGGAATGTGATACAATAATTGGAATTCACAAGCAGTTATGAGATAACTGAATGAATATTATAAACATAGCAGCTTAGTCTCACTTGATCGGTTGCCACGGAATTTTGATGTGATCAAAAGTCCGTCGCAATCACGTAGCGTACGCGGATACTCGCCGGGTAAACTTAATAGACAGCCTCACCCCATAGCCCCGACCAAGTGACTGTAGGAGAACCCCATCGCCGAAAGCATCCATTTGGGTGCTCGCGGTAGTGGTGTTCCGCCTCGGTGCACTTCGTCGACGGCATTGGGGGTGCGGCCGCCTACTAAAGTTTGCGACGAGCATTCGATCAGAATGTTGGGAATCCTGTTGAATTGCCCGACTTGATATTGAAAAGAGTTTTCGATTTTGAGACTAAAATGCGGGGTTTATAATTGTTAGGCATGTGATGTCTAAGTATTTCATTTGATTAGGCATGCGATGTCTAAAGAGATTGCGGATTCCAACTGTTGTAGTTTTACACTTTCTTTTCTGTGACCGTAAGTATAATATGTGATATCTCCGGTTTCGTTGCTATATGTCAACGACAATTGGGATATGCATATATACTTACGTTGATGGCATGTGATGTTATGTGTTGCTGGATATGTTATATTGGATCGTCGTGGTCGAATAGCCGGGGGGTTTTCTGTGAGATGAGTGTTTTTCATTTTCATTCATGTAAAAACTTGTATGTAATATTCTTTTATTCGGGCACTTCCAGGTTGTGGAAGATGTCACCGTTGATGTATATTATTTTCTTTTCTGCACTAGGATAGACCCAAGGAGGGGAGCAACCGGGTTCTAGGGTCCAATGGGAGACCATCTCGAGGAGTCGAGTCCGGGTCTCCTAACCCTAGAATTGGTAGGGTTGCTTGCCACTCTCGTAGGGGTCTAGGGGTGTGGGATTGGCTATTCATCACGATCGTGGAATCCGTGTTTTATACTGGCTCGTATTGAAAACACGGACGTCCTAGTATATCCAATATTTCATATGATATTTTATGCTGTGTTATCTGTGATGTGATCATGTGATGTTCTGTGATAGATATAGTATATAGTATATATGATATATTATATAAACGTTGCTTATGTTTTACACCCGCGCTAGCCCTGCCCCGCTCTGCCGTTAGTTACCCAACCTAACGGTGCAGACGGGACATCAAGGCGAATGCGGATGGCATAAGCGTACGTTATATTTATCTGTGATGTTTAGGTGGACTTAAATGATGGGATATTCATTAATGAGATTAATGAAAGAAAATAAACCTAATTGATATTGTGGAATCGAATTTCAAAATAAAAACAGGTAGCTACAGTTCTTGCTTTGCATCGCGGTGTTCATTATAGAACATCCTGCACCTTATTGGATGAGGAAAGGACCGAGATCCCTTCACCGGGAGTGACTCCTTTAGCAATAACTGGCAGATGCTACAACCCTCGGTTTGTCTTTGATCGCTTCTATAGTTTCCTCTTTGCACAGTGATATATATGATATATCCCGCACCTCATTCGACGAGGAAAGGGCCGACGATCGCTTCACCGGGAGTGACCCCTTTAGCAAAACTAGAAAAGCCTCGAAAACAATCCATTTAAAAACCATTTGTTTCCGCAACGAGATCAAGTTCAAAGCGTTAAAGGTTTTCATAAAAACCATTCGCAACCCTCCGTCATTTTAGGAAGTAGAGTACTTAGTATTCGTGCTACGTTTGTCGACCATAGCCGAGGCGTAGTGTGCGGTAGCTAAGTGATGTCTTCCTACACCGCATATGATGCGATTGGTTAGGACAGTCATGTGGCTTTGTTGACCTTAGCCAAGGGTTATGTGGGTGGGTCTAATTAATCACGAAATGACGGGTAGAATTTGACTAGTACCTATGATTTGTTGACCTTAGCCAAGGTCATAGGTGCTAGGGGTAAAAACCATTATCGGGAGTTTCAAGTGTTGAAATTTGCAATGAGATTGCATACCTTCTATCTGATAGTTGGATCCCGATACCCACTGTGAGTAATTGTTACTCCTGGGAGTGTTTTTGCACTTTACAATTAGCCGATCAAGTAGGTGTCTAGAAAGGTGTCAACGGGGTTACGCCTCTGGGAAAACGAGGTTTACTGTAATTAGGTCCGTGCGAAAGCACGGGGAACCTCCCTCAAAGTACCGACACTGGCCTGGCTGAAAGATTGGCGAACTTATAGAGTGCAATTAATCCCGGCTAGTCTTTCCTTTTAGGGTTTGAAGGAAGATTTGATAAAAACAGTGGGAGCCATCCTGATTAGATAAAATATATAACCAATCTAATCTTGCAAGAGCGCACGTAGAGTGTTTTCTTCTCTCTCTCTCCAGGTAGCGACCATATCACGCCTTAATCAAGATAATAATACGGATGAATTGACCGAACCCGCTTGTTATACTGAGCTGGGGAACGTTGGTCCCGCTCCAACTTATAATTGTTATAAGACAGAGCAGGAAAGAAGGAGAATACCAGAATTCCTATGCCGCCCAAACGAAGAAAGTGCATATGATGCATCTCCTTCGGGTGTGTTCATTATAAAGAACTGTTTCTCAGTATCCTCTGGATCCTGGGTATTCGATACCGGATCAGGATCCCAGATATATAATCTGTTACATAGGGCTACAAAAGGGTAGAAAAACTGAGAACGGGTGATAAGTTTCATGAGACAGAAAATGGGGCAAGTGTTGCAGCCAAGTCTGTTGGTCACTGTCACCCTGTATTACCAATACATTGATTCTGAACAAATGCTATTAGATACCAAACCTGATATACAAAATCATATCAGTCTCTTTGTTAGTAAAGAAATGATAAAATTTTATATTGTTGGATAATGTTTTGAACATTTCCTATATCAAAAGTTGATCGGTTTAGGCGCATTATCTAAAAGCATTAACGTTCTAAATCAAACTACAGTTCTTAGTATTCAGAACACACACAAGAGGAAGAGTTCAGAAATGAACGAATCATTCTTGAGGCATTGTAGACTAGGTCATATCAATGCGACCCGACTGGCTGAAGTTACATTTTAGATGCATATTTAAATCAGTTTGAATTTACATCTTGTGAAACTTGCCAGTCATGTCACAAAGATAAAATGACCATAGCTCTGTTTACTGGAAACAGAGAAGGAGTTAGTAAACTCTTGGGATGATACATGTTGATGTATGTAAGGTCTCCTGTCTACACATGCCAGGACTGGTTCTTTATACTTCATTATATTCTTTGATAATCTCTCAAGATTCAGTCATATGTTCCTGTTGAAACATAAGTCCGAAGCTTTTGAGGTATTCACAGAATATAAGTAGGAAGTAGAGAACCAAAATACGGGTGTAAGTATTATGTCCTATGATGAGATCAGGGAGGAGAATACTTGTGCATGGAATTCCTGGACTATTCTAAAGGAGAATGGGATTCTCTCTCAGTGTTACTCCTCTGAATACACCACAGCACAACGGTGTATCGGGGCAGAGAAATTGCACCGTATTAGATATGGTGTGCTCTATGATGAGTACTACTGAGTTTCCTATTTCCTTTTGGGTGTTATGTGCTTGAGAAGCTGCATACCTATTGAATTAGGTTCGAATCAGATCACTGCCTACCATTCCATATGAGATATGGTATGGGAAGAGCCCATATCTTAAGTTAGTTAAGATTTGGGGTTATCCGGCCTATGTCTAAATGCAAAATCCGGACAAGCTCGAGGCAAGGTCAGTTATGTAGAATTGGAAATGTTCCAGCTATACAAACTGAAGCTGATGATTTGGTAGAACCAAAGCATTCAATAGAATCCAACGAACCTCAGCCTCTCCGCCGATCTAGCAGGGTTCCTCACCTGCTTGAGAGATACTTCGGTTTCTCGATGACAGTGGGAGCAAGGATTGCATCATGAGATGATGACCCAACTAGTTTCGAGCAGGCCATCAAGAGTAGGGACTCTGTAAGAATGGCTGGATGCTTAGCGATCTGAGATGGAATCCATATACACCAACAAAGTATGGACTTTGGTTGCTATATCTGAAGGGTTAAATCCCCATCAGGAGCAAGTATATCTTGAGAAGATTACTTGGCGTAGATGGAAAAGTTGAGACTTTCAAAGCTAGACTTGTTAAAGGTTTTAGTCATCAACCAGGTGTGGATAATGATGAAACCTTTTCTAGGGACTATGCTTAGGTCCATCTAGATCCTACTTGCCATTGCTACATACCATGACTACGATATCTGGTGGTTGGGTGCCATGACTACTTTTCTAAATAATGATTTAGAAGAGAACGTTTATAAGTACACAGCCAGAGGGCTTCGTAGACAGTGGGTGCAGCGGAAACGTATGCAAGATGTTTTATGTGATGAAGCAGGCGTCGCGGAGTTGGAACGTCTGTTTTGATGAATTAGTCAAACAGTTTGAAATCATCAGAATGGTAGATGAACCTTGTATATATGAAGAGGTAGTAGAGAGTATGGTAGTGATCCTCGTAGAGTACGTGGATGACATGCTCTTGATAGGGAAGGCGTTTCTTATGCTACGCACGGTCAATCTACGCTTATCACAACCATTCTCCAAATAGGATAAAGGTGATACCACCTCGATCCTGGGGAGAATCGCTGGAAAGGTTCCAGAGTGATAAGGACGACTGAATGTCAGTCGCAGGCATTGTCTTTACCCTCGGTAAAGGGACGGTATGTTGGAAAAGTTCCAAGCTAGATACCGTAGCAAACTAGACGATAAAGGCTGGTAACATCGCTATTAAAGATACTACCAAAGAGGCAGTTTGGGTGTATATTGGTTCATAAGATGAACTAGGTTCCTACCATTGTATGACAATGGAACTATGGCTTTGGCCAAGGAACCCTGGTCCCATCAGTGACCCAGACATATTCTGAGGCAGCATCACCTGATCACGGAGATAGTTGATCTCCAGGGTGATCGAGGTTAGGAGAGTAGACTCAGAGGACAACACGGCGGATCCACTGACGAAGGCCTTTTCCCAAAGAAAGACTTTTAGGGGATGGTTGAGTATTAGATACTACAACTACTGCTACAGATGACCCTAGTGCAAGTGGGAGATTGTTAGTTATATGTATGCCCTAGAGGCCATTACTGTACATTGGATGTATATTGCAGTGAATGCTGGGACATATATAGGTAGGACTTTCTTGCTCGACATGATAGTATGCTATCTGGTTGCTCTTTATCTTAACATGTATACTCTCTGTCTCTCTGATTACATGTTGATAAAGCCCTTAGGATGTGTACTCGACTTCCAGGACCATGATAAAGATCATACTAGTGGGGCCTGGGTAGTCAATGAGTACACCTTCATTGTTCCTAGTCGTGGGAATATCGAGACGGGGCATCGATATTCCAGAGTAGACTAGCGTATATCTTCTCGACCCATGTGATGGGCGATGGATGATCCCATATCCATTGGTGTTTGATATCAGAGATGGTATGCGGGTGCTCAGTGGAGACTGGGTACACTGAACGGACTCGCCGAGAACTCCCAGATGGTATTATACCTCATGTCAGATGGCAGTTCTCAGGTGACACTGGTGCAGCTTAGTCTGTTGACCCGAGATCGTCATAGAGTCTTGTGTGTCTCCCACTGTGCTTTGATTTCCACCCTACCACGGCTCTACTGAGTCGTGCAAACATGTGGTTTTTGGGTACAGTCCCGATTCACATGGAGGCAATGAGCGATAGGAGGGGATTTGTCTCTCCCGGTATTGGGGGTTGATGTTGCGCAATGCACGACTGGCCATAACAGGAAATCCCTGGCCAGGGTTGCTGTGATATACTGGTAAGAGTTATCAGTAGTTTCACGAAAGTTATGGACCCTACGTCGGCATGACTTATCAAGCTATTGGGGTCTGACGTTTACCACCCCTAGGCGAGATATGCGACATATCAGACGAACAGACCGGACTGTATGGTAAGTGTTACTGGTTGGATTCACAGGAGTTTGAGCGGGCTTGCTCGTCGATCTTCTGATCGCTCAATACCCGGGTGGCCGTTATGTTTAGCAGACCGCTTGCGGCTTATGGATGCTTGATATGATCATCATCTGCTGCCGGCGTATTGACGAGTCTTTTGAGTCCTACACAGAGGTTTCCTGGCTCAAGCGAAACGAAATAGGAGCGCATATGAGATACGTGCGTGACCGAGAATAATGCGTGTATGTGATACCGTATTCCATTCTCGCGATGAATGTATCGAATGGTTATATGCGATATAACCTAGATATCGAATCAAGGATTGATTCGATAAGCCGATATACATGATACTAGTCGGTTATATACGATATGACCGGATCGTTAAATCAAGTATTGATTTAATGATTTAATGGATAATTATACATTTGATGTATCACTTTGCATTAACTAGTATTGGTTCACTTTAAATGGATTTTCTCACTTGAATTGTGCAAGTTGTATATGTGATATACATTTGTGCACATGATTGTATCAGGTTTGATGATACATGCTTACTTGGTTAAGTGTAAAGAATTAAACCATGGTTAAACTAATGATTAGGGTTTTTTTTCATTTACTTATTTATCTATTTATTTATCTTTTTCATTTTGGAAAGGAGAATGAGAAATGGTGGATTTTCTTTGTTTGCTAATTGAAGGTTCTTGAAGCTTTGAACTAGTCCACCATTCTTGTCTTATACTTAACCCTAACCATTCAAGTTAACCATGGTCCATTCTCTATAATTAACCAATGGTTAATATATGATAAGTATTGATTTATTTATCTAATTATTCAACACTTAATATATCTTCTTCTTCTTCTTCATCTTCATCTTCCGTGAAGAAAAGCTTGCTACATCAATGGCAAGTGATGAAAACAAGTGAGAAATCCAATTCTAAAGTGAACCCACTTCCTATTTCTTCATCCTCTACCTCTTTCCAAGTAGTATAGGGTGTTTTCTTCATAAGTTTCATGACTTGGTGAAGTCGGAGTTTGATCTTGTGATGCCTCGACGTAGATCATCTTCGGCATCGAAGCCGACGATCAAGCCCGCCCATTTCTTCGATGAAGCCGATGCTAGAGTTCGGGATCCGACTTGGACAGCGGAGGGACATCGTCGCGGAGCTTAGTAAGTGGTGGACCGGATCTACAAAGGTTGTTGCCCCTTTCTTCATAGATAAATTCGTTTACATGTATCGCATCGCCTATATATCTAGTTAACGATCCGTATTAGGGTTTCTCGGCACTTGTAAAATTTGAATTAGCCATGTGTGATGCCTTGTGAGACCTCTTGAGAGTGCCTAGGAACCCTACACACAGTTCTCCCTACAATCTTACTGGAAATGCATGGTTCATCTGGGTTTTTGATAAAGTCGAATTCCTTGACAGTATCATCAAAACAGATGTTCCAACTCCGCGATGCCTGCTTTAGTCCATAGATGGACTTGAGCAA
The DNA here is from genome assembly GCA_030015575.1 of Agapanthus africanus. Classification (NCBI taxonomy): domain Eukaryota; kingdom Viridiplantae; phylum Streptophyta; class Magnoliopsida; order Asparagales; family Amaryllidaceae; genus Agapanthus; species Agapanthus africanus. Next base: position 591,765,258 of record CM057337.1, on the reverse strand, counting down.
CTTGCAAACTTTACCGCTGCTCCCACTCTGAATGAATCCCTCTGGTTGATCCATATAAACCCACTCTTCCAAATTTCCATTTAGGAAAGCCGTCTTTACGTCCATCTGCCAGATCTCATAATCGTGGAAGGCAGTAATGGCAAGAAGGATCCGAATGGATTTGAGCATAGCCACTGGAGAAAAGGTCTCGTCATAGTCCAAACCAGGTCTTTGACGAAAACCCTTTGCTACAAGTCTAGCTTTATAGGTTTCAACCTGCCCATCTACACCAATCTTCTTTCTGAAGATCCAATTGCAGCCTACGGGTTTTACCCCTTCTGGAGCAAAGTCCAAAGTCCAAACTTTGTTGGTGTACATGGACTCCATCTCGGTCCGCATTGCATCCAGCTATTTTACCGAGTCACCGCTCTGAATGACTTGATGGAAGCTAGTAGGCTCACCATAGTCAATGGTGCAATCCTCTCTATCCCCATCTATGAGAAAACCATAGTATCTCTCAAGCGGATGAGACTGCCTACTACTCCTGTGGAGTGGCGCTGGGATGTCCGGTTCTCCTGAAACTTCTGGTTCTTCCAAGCTTTCAGTAATAGCTTATGGTTCTGGAATTTGTTCCATTTCTACTAAGCTCCCACTAGTTTCTTTTTCTAAAAACTGATATTCCAGAAAGTGGGCATGACGAGAAACAAAAACCTTTTGTTCCTTTGCGTAATAGAAAAAATACCCCATGGAGTTCTTTGGGTATCCCATAAACTTACACAGTACTGAGCGTGCCTCGAGTTTGTCCGCATGCTGCTTTTTAACAAAAGCTGGACATCCCCATATCTTCAGATATTGAAGATGGGGTTTCTTCCCACACCACATCTGATATGGTGTGGTAGGCACAGTCTTGGAAGGAACTTTGTTCAAAAGATATGCAGCTGATTCTAGTGCATAACCCCAGAAAGATCGCGGTAACTCAGCCTTACTCATCATGGAACGAACCATATCCAATAGTGTTCGATTCCGCCTTTCCGATACACCGTTGTGCTATGGTGTGTATGGAGGAGTAAGCTGAGAGAGAATTCCATTCTCTTTTAAGTATTCCAGAAACTCGGCACTCAAGTATTCACCACCTCGATCAGATCTCAGTGTCTTGATACTTTTGCCTGTTTGTTTTTCAACTTCATTCTTGTATTCCCGAAATTTCTCAAAGACCTCGGATTTATGCTTCATAAGGAAGACATGTCCATACCTAGAGAAATCATCTGTGAAAGTAATGAAGTATGAATAACCACTTCGCGCATGTGTAAACATTGGACCACACACGTCACTGTGTATGAGTCCCAAGAGCTCGCTCGCTCTTACTCCGTGTCCAGTGAACGGAGTCTTTGTCATCTTTCCAATGAAACAAGATTCACAAGTGGCATAAGACTGGTACTCGAACGGATTCAAGTATTCCTCTTTATGTAACTTTGTTAATCGTGTCTCATTAATGTGACACAGTCTACAATGCCAGAAGAAAGCCTGATTTAATTTCGGAGACTTTCTTTTAAGTGTGTTCTGGACACTGAAAATATGAGCTTGATTCAATACGTATATCCCGTTTTTTAATGTACCTGACCCAATCAGAACTTGATTTAGGTGGATGTTGACCACATCGCTTACAAATGTAAAATCATATCCTTCCTTAAAAAGTAAGGATACAGATATGATATTACAAGTCGCACCTGGCACACAAAAACAGTCACGCAGAATCAATATCTGCCCAGTTGTCAGTCCAAGATGATATTCCCCTACGGATTCAGCGTACATGCTCATTCCGTTAGCAACCCTGAGAGTCATATCACCTATCTTGATAACCCTATGGTTTCTCAGAGCCTGTAATGAATTACAGATATGAGATCCTGATCCGGTATCCAATACCCAGGAGGTAGGGTTAACTGACATACAGTTCTCTATCACAAACACACCCGAAGCCGAAGCCACAACATGCTTCGAATCCTGGCTACTGGCTTTGCTAGCCCTGCAATCTTTCTGTCAATGTTCATTCTCGTAACAATAGGAACGTCCCTCTTTTACTACATGCAGTCCCGAAACTTTTTCCCTTCCCATTCCTTCAATTTCCCTGGTTTCCTTCAGGGTAGAAGGTAGAGACTGTAGAATCAAATCAGCATCTGACCCGTTCATCAACGTGGTCTTCAGGTCTGCGAGCTCAAAATAGCTGGTCTCTATAAGGATGTTGCCCCCTACAGATGACCCGATAGCCAACCTCGCTGGAAGCAATTCGTTCGAGGTCTCATATCTTGCGATACGAGATTGCTCTCTATATAAATCTTTGTTATGGAGGAAGATAGAAACTAAGTCCATCTTCTCGTGCTGCCTCTGGTATGCACCATCAATTGAGGCTAACACGAGACACTTGACTTTTGCACAGTCTTTTTTCGATGTCTTGCGGATATGAATATCCGTGACAGGGAAAACTGGACCTAAGACGGCAGAGGTTGGATCAGTCAAGAGGTGTCTCAGCTTGTCATGGACAATGGACATCTGGACAGACCTTTGCCGGTCATAATAGTCAGATTCAGTCATTTTATTATCTAGATGTAACCTATGTTTGGTCACTGGGTCGCTGCAATTAAGAGAGAGAGAAGAAAACACTTAGCATGATGCTCTTGCAAGTTTAGATTGATTTTTAATTTATCTAAACAGGATGGCTCCCACTGTCTCTCGAATCCCTCCTCAAACCATAAAGGAAGAATTAGTCGGGATTAATCTCACCGTACAATACTTGCTTAACCGTTCAGCCAGGCTGGTGTCGGTACTTCGAAGGAGGTTTTCCAACGCTTTCGTGAAGTTCCTTAATTAAGTAACCTCTTCTCCCTGTGGGTGTAGCCCCGCTAACACCTTTCTAGACACCTACTTGGTTTATAGCATTGATCGTTAAGCGAGAAAGTTCCCGAGGAGTAGCATATACTCACAGTAGGATCGGGATCCAGATATCCAGATAAAACTGAAGGAATCCTACCATAATCATCACACACCAAATGGTATGCAGCACTAGCAAGTTTCATTTTCTTTAGAAACTCCCGATGTGGATTTTTGCCCCATGCTCTTATGACCTTGACGAAGGCCAACATATCATAAGTCACATGTCAAGTTCTACCCGTAATTATCCAGGTTAATTTGAACCCATCCGTACATACCCTTGACGAAGGCCAAAATAGTAGTACGACTGTCCCAAACCAATGCATCTATCTATGCTACAGATAGATATTCAGCAGCTACCAATCACTATGCCTTGGCGAAGGTCAAAATACATAGCTTGAATACTACTGAATATTTAACTGAATTGACGGAGGGCTATGAATGGTTTTGGCGAAACCGTGAACGTAGTGAACTTGATATAATCGAAGGAACCTGATAGCTTTTAAAAGGAGTGGCTTAAGCTCCGTAATTTTAAAATTTTTCTGTTTTTGAAAAGAAACCGAGTGGTTTTGAAATTGTTCCAACGACTTTAACTTTGGTTTATTTTCTTGCATTAATTTTAATGCGTCCCATCATTCAATCCTACCATTGCAGAAAACAACGAAAATATGACGTACGCTTATGCCATCCGCATTCGCCACGGGGTCCCGTCATCACACGTTAGGTTACTTAACTAACGACAGAGCGGGGGCTGGACTAGCGCGGATGCAAAACATAAGCAATGCCTAAATAGATATCATATATAGATATATACATTCGTCAGATGCAATGATAGCCATTCCAGATCACAGATGAACACTTTGGATATACTAGGAATCCACGTTTCGTTCGAGCCTGCAACGAAAGACGGATTGCACGGTAGCGATGAATAGCCAAAACCCACCCTAGACCCCTACGGGTGCGACAAACTACCCGCCAAGTACCCGAAGTGAAGCAACCTCCCTCAACAACATAAGTAGGCCACTCGGCACTTCGAGATACCCGGTAGTTTGTGCACCCCACCTTGGGTCTATCCTAGGAGCAAAAACAGTAAAAAGAAATAATATACAATGGCGGCTACAAGCTCATCCCGGATGTGCGGCCATAAAATAATATTACATCGATTACAAATTTTACATGAATGAAAGAAAAAGAAACACTCATCTCACATCTACCCGGCTATTCATCCGCGACAATCCAACGAGTTCATATACACAAACCATCAACATTACAGATCACAGATATGTATAACCCCCACTAATCGACGTATAGAGATTAGCAGACGTTCAATACATATATCACATCATAGATAATATCCATTAGCCAAAGTCTACGGAATTTCGATCAAAATACGGATTTGTAACCACCCCAAAAACAAATTTGTTCTCTGGAAACTCTGGGCAGAAACAAACTATACTAAAAATCCCAAAACATCAAACTAATAACACTGCACCAAAAACGGTCCATGGCCGAGTCAACTCGGCCGTGGATCCGCGGCAAGAAGCATGTTCTTGCCGTGGTTCCGCGGCTCTTTGACCGAGTCACTGGATCGTGTTTGGTGGGTGTCTTTAGAAAACTATGAGCCGATTTTTCATGTATGTTAAATAATTTTTAAAGCAGTATAAAAAATCGGCAGAAAGTTGATTTTTCCGGACATGTTTTGCGAATTTTTTCCGATCGAGATTCTAAATACTTTGCTAACATGCTAGTTTATGTTTAGCTAGGCTCTGATACCACTGTAAGTCTACGTTGCTCACCCCGGTTCTTACGGGAAGGCGGAAACGGCGAAAAACAATTTTTACCGCAAAGTCAACATGGACTAAAAGAAGGATCTTTGCTAAACTACAAACTAGCAAACTACTAGAGGTGTTATCTACTATGCCATAGAGATTATACCTCACGATACCGGTCCTTCGGGTCTTCATTCCGCTGTCCTGATCGTCCATCCACGCTCCGAGGATCGATCCGGATCTTGGTCACCTCCGCGGCCTTCTTGAGTCGAAGACGATCCACCCGAGAGTTGTACTCCGAGCTCTACCTCAAGCCGAGGCAACTAGGGCAACAAGATCGCTAGGATTGATGTCCTAGGTTGTGTAGAAGTAGTAGATGGATGTGTTTTTCTATTTGGATCCTTTTTCTCTCAACACATGAGATCAAAGGAAGAATCAAGAGGAGGAAGAAGAAGGAACAACCATGGAGCTTTTTCTTTTCTTCTCACAAGAGAGAGAATGAGAAATGAATTATGAGCAAGTGAAAATGAACCATGTTTGCAATAATACACAAATATCATCATTACTAATCCTTTCATGATAAAGTTGATAGCAAAAATTGACTTGACCATTTTCATATCCAAAAAGAAAAAGAAAACCAAAGAAAACTCTAGACCTCTCATGAAGGTCCAAGTCAACTTTGGTCAAATGGTCAACAAAGTCAAGTATGGTCAAATGGTCAAAGCAATTAGCCATCACATAATTATCACTAAAAATGATTAGTAAATAATGTCCCCGGCTCATAATGGTTTTGACCGAACGAACTGCCAAAACCCTAATGAGTCCGCCTCATTATGGTTTCGACCGAATCAACTGTCAAAACCGTAATAAGGCACCTCCTTTCTCTTCGCTTCTCACAACTGTGCATACACACCCGCATCCACATTCCGTAGAACGCGAATGCACAGAAGACAAAACAAATCCATCCGTGCTATACTAGGATCCGGCTTAAACCAAAGCCCACTAGTATTGCCTGCCCGAACAGCATACGCACACAAGTGTACGTAAGTGATCGTAGCCCTGCCGTAAAACCATACGGCCTCTACACCTTTCGCTCAGTGCAGGGAAACTCTCTGTGTGGGACTCTAAAGACTCGACACTACGCTGGCAGTGGGTTTAACCACAGACCGCAAGCGGCACTTGCTGTTCATAACGGTCCCTAGGTAGATGTCGATAAGAAGGCCGATGAGGTAAACCCATTCGAACTCCTACTGAGCTTGAATGTGACAATCTCCATACAGTCCGGTCTGTTCGTCTAAGAATATCGCATGGCGGGCCTGGGAGGTGGCGAACGTCAGTCCCTTAATAGCAGTACAAGTCGTGTCGGAATGTAGCCCAGAACACCCTGAGATAACACTGGAAACCTACCAGTATATCTCGCTTGCCCTGGCCAGGGACGACTATGTGTAATGGTTCTCCTAGACACAGCACGATATCAACCCCCAATACCGTGAGAGACGAATCTTGTCTAACCGTCACTGCCTCCAAGTGCTTCGGGACTGCACCCAACTACTACCTGTTTGCACGACTCCTTTGAGCCGTGGTAGGGTAGTAATCAAAGAACAGTGGGAACACACTCGAGGCGAAGTGACAGTGTCAAGTCAACGGACTAAGCTGTACTCATGTCACCTGGGAACTGATAACTAACGATAGGTATAATACCAACCAACAGTTCCCGACGAGTCCTGTCCAGTGTACTCGTAACCTAACGATCACCAGCATACTATCTCCAGTACGACGTACTGATGGCTGTGGGACAGACCATCTCCCCTGCTGGGATGAGAAGCGCATACGCAAGTCTACTCCGGAGTATCGATGCCATGTCTCGATAATACTACGACTAGGGACCTGTATAAGGATGTGCTTATAGATTACCCAGCCCCCACAAGTGCGACTGCCATCACAACGCTGGTAATCAAGCAAAGATCCTAAGGGCTCCACTAATATATATAAGCAATATGCTAAAAGAAACACATGCACATATTAAAGTATAAACAATCCAAGTAGCATACTACCATTTTGAGCAAGATTGTCTATACAACTGTGAATATCCCAAGCTTCTATTAAGTAATATACAAACTAGTATGATACAGTAATGGCCTCTAGGGCATATATACTAACACTCTTAAGTGAGCCTGCAACCTTAAAGTTTGGTATTTGGATTTCATATTGCACCGGGCTTAAGAACACTTGGAGATATTCACACTTGGATTCATTGGTTCTCTCTTTATCTTTCTTTTCTCGTATTTTGCATTATGTTCCTTACTCTTTTCTCTTTTCTTTAATTTTACTTTGTAAATATGTGTGAGTAGTCGCTATACTTGTTAAAGGTATAATACGGTTAGTTTGCGTTAGGAAATGTTTTGCTAAAACCTTAAACCTTGAAATTGAAACTCCGAGCAAACCACTTGCAATTCCGCTCCGTTAGACATCCTATCCTACCACGATAACGATGAATTCTAATTGTGTCCGGATTGCAAGTGGTTTGCAAAAGGCTAAAGTCAAGAGACATCAACGGAAGGACAAGGACCAGGAATACGGATTTAGCTTTAAACCGCAAAATACCGTATTTCAAGTTCCCTAATCTGCGTTGTTACCTATTACCTTAGCATCAATGTCAAGGTTGGGTCTATAAGGAACCGGCAAACATCATCCTAACACAAGCAAACCTATAAATACCCTTAACAAGTCTTGTAACTGAACATATCCTAGTTACGGTGCTTAGCTTAACCAACAACTCAAAACACGGTATTTAACTCGTTAAAACAAGCCTAAAAACTTTCCATCTCCCTACGGACGACCCGTACTCATCGCGGCTCGCTACACGCGACACCGTTTTGATTGCGGTAATTTCAAAACTCTCTTTAAATACGACACGGTAAAAACGTAACAATCAAATGGCGCCGTTGCCGGGGTGACGGTAACGCTTTTATACTTGTAGTCTCGGGTTAATTTGTGCATATTTTGTATAAAACTAATTTTCTAACACATTCAAACGGATAAAATCATTCTTTTTAAAACCAACACAAACGCAATAACATTCTTTTTTCTTCTCTGGATTTGTATTCTGCTAACACTCTGAGGTTTAAAGAAATAAATCAAGTTATAAAAGTGGAATGACATTACTTCACTGAGGAAACACACAAAATTTGAGCCCATTCCCTCACACAAAAAACGACAACATCCTTTTGATTCCCGAGCTCGCCGGCCTTGTGGTGACATTTTAACTTTTGTGTTTTTGTGTTGCCTCCAATGTTCTAATAGTATCCCATTTTTATTTTTTGATTTTCTTAATTATTTGTGTTCAGAATTTTAGCTATCCATATCGCTTTTTGGCTCAAATATCCGTATTTTTCCGACATTTGCAGATTTGACGGATTGTGAGCAGCAATCGTGCGGAACAAGGGGGAATTTTCAAGTATAAGGGGAGTGAACACGTAGTGCCAAAGATCCGGGTAGTTGGACCCGCGCAAGCGAACCATTCAACCACTCAAAAACAATATCGACACGAGTTTTCTTAAACTCAACACTTTTTGGTACGTATTTCTCTAAACACTTCCTCTTCTCAAACCCGACGCTCTAATATCCTTGTCTTTACAAGATTCTTAGCAACATCGTCGCAAAAAAACAAAGAAAATACTAACCGTATTTGTTGCAGCGCCACATTTACAAGTAAAAAAATGATAATTGATTGTTTGAAAACAAAACTTTGTTGATTTGCGCATCGCATCATTTAATACGGACTTAAGGGGCTCTAACACCAATCCAGATTGGGTGCGGATTTCATCACCCTTCCTAAGACCCCAGAAATCACTAATTGCATAAGTGTCACCTCAAGCTTAATAAAAAATATCTAGACTCAGCCAACTAAGGACTTGTCGCGCTCAATAGGATAAAGGAAGATTGTGAGCATTCGGTCGTTTATCTAAACATGACTTTTGTGGTGCCTAGGCTAGACAAGTGAGGAGGTAATTTTAAAAGGCCCGTCTCACGGTGATTCGTGAGCGGAACCCCCTTACCTCACTTGTGCTTTCTTGGCCACAACTGGCTGTGAAGAGGCGATTTGAGGGTTATCTCACAATTTGTCACTTTGGAACAGTTAGGAGAAGGTCTAGTTGACTTAGAGGACCGTAGTCTAGGTGTTGATTGTGCATTTTTGACTATGCATTTGTGATTGTGTTTGTTGAACAGTCATTTCATTTTCCCATTCTTTTGAAACAAACACAAATTCGCCATTTTTACCACCTTCACCCAGTTTTTTCTCCACTTTCGTTTTCTTACCCTCACATTCTGCGCTTTGACTACACTAAACTTTTTTAGTGTATGTCCGCTTGGACTAGGGACCCTAGTGCCCGTTTAGTCCGTGTTTCGTTAGTCCCTACGGACTACGCGATCGACACCGCAGTCGAAACTCCTTCCACGCCTCTTTCACCCTTACCTTTGCCGGCCAACTCTGACGTTGACCGGGATTCTGTTCATACATCTTCACCTTCACCTTCACCATCACCAAATTCTTCTTTGAGATATCAGGATTTCCTCCTAACATTCGTTTTCCTGCCCCGGGACTGATTCCACCTCATTTGGGTGTGAATAATCTGCAACTACCTCCTGTTGTAGCGCCACAGCGGATCGCGCTCCAAGACCATTTCTATCCTGCCCGCGCTGCACTTCCAACCTGTCTTTCACTTCCGCCGGCCAATAGGGATAATTTCGAAATTAAGCCCCACTTCATCAACATGTTGCCCAAATTTCACGGGCTGGAATCCGAAGATGCCCACATCTTCATCAACAAGTTCCAGAACGTCTGTGCAATGATGAAAACAACCCAACTGTCTGACGATACTATACGGCTACGAGTCATTCCTTTCACTCTGTGTGACCTTACTGAAAAGTGGCTGAATAGCACCGCGTCGCATTTCATAACCAGTTGGGATGAGTTTATAAAAGCGTTTCTTAAAAAATTCTACCCAAATCACAAGACCGCAAGGATCCGAAACGAAATTAACCAATATTCCCAGCTTCCTACCGAACCTTTTTGGAAGTGCTTTGACCGATACAAAGACCTTCTTGTTCAGTTCCCTCATCACGGTATTGAGAGATGGCAATTTTGCCAAACCTTATATGAGGGCCTGAATCCAGCAACTAAGCAGTTGCTGGAGACCATTTGTCAAAGCCACTTCCTATCCAAATCTGACGAGGAAGCTTGGCAATTCTTCGATGATCTTTCGGAACAGACGCTTCAGTGGGAAAGCACCAGACCGAATGCTTCGTCGTCTTCTTCTACTTCTTTCGGTCTCTCCAGGGGAGGAGTTCATCAACTCGACATCTCAATTGCAATGAAGGCCGAGATGGCAGCAATCACTTGAAAACTGGAAGCAATTGAGAGAATATTCTAATCTCCTTCTCCTGCCCATGCTCTTCCCCCTCATACCATCTGCGCTTGTTGTTCTAATCCATCCCAATTGACCGAAGAGTGTCCATACAACCCACCTTCTCAAGGACAGGATCAGGTCAATGCTGCATTTCAACAAAGACCAAGAAATGATCCATACTCTTCCACTTACAATCCCGGTTGGAGGAACCACCCCAATTTCGCCTGGAATCAGAACCAGTATCAATCCCAAGGCCACAACAACTTCCAAAGGCCTCCTCTTCCTCAACAACAAGCTCAGCAACAAACTCAACAGTAATATCAGCAGCCCTCCCAACCCCAACCTTTTCAAAATCCGACGAACAACTTTGTACCCAACAATTCTTTTCCTCAAAACAAATTTTTTTCGTCAAACAACGATAAGGTTTCCTCGCTAGAACGGAGCTTGGAGGCGTTTGTAAAGCAATCGACTCAATCCACTGCCAATATCCAGTCTTCTATTCAGTCTTTAGTACAACACACCGCTGCACACGGGCAAAGCATCAAGACCATCGAAGCCCAGATTGCTCAGCTGAATGCGGCGTTAAGCGAGAGAGAGAAAGGGAAGCTTCCATCTCAACCACTCCCAAATCCTGATCACCCATATAATATACATGTTGCTCTTGAACAACAGAACTATAATTTGAGTGCCGTGACTACGTTGAGATCTGGAAGGATGCTGCACAACAACATTGGCACGCGGATAAATGATGACACTGCGGCTTCTACTTCTTCTTCTTCGTCATCTGAGCCTATTCTCCATTCTTCAAAAGGCTCTTCTTCTTTCGCTGCTCCGAACGGACCCGCATCTCACTTCACGAAAACACCAGCTCTGGGATCCGTTCCAACTCCACAATCTCCTCCACAAATATTGGACTCAACCAATTTAAAAAATGTTCCATTTCCAAACCGGTTGAGATCCAATAAACAAAATCCACAAATGGAGAAGATTCTGGAGTTGTTTAAACAGGTTAACATCAACATTCCCCTCTTAGATGCAGTCCAACAAGTCCCTTCCTACGCAAAAATTTTGAAGGACTTGTGCACTAAGAAGAGGAAATCTCAGGTACCCAAGAAAGTTTTCTTAGCTAGTGCCGTAAGTGATGCTCTTACCCAAAATTTACCTCAAAAACGGAAGGACTCTGGCTGTCCTACGATTTCAATAACTATTGGGGATAAGAACATCAACCGCGCACTTTTGGATCTTGGTTCTAGTGTTAACCTGCTTTCATATTCAGTATATGAGCAACTAGGTGTAGGAAAGCTGAAACCCACACACTGTACTCTCCAAATGGCCGACCGATCTATCACCATCCTAAGGGGTGAGCTAGAGGATGTGTTAATAAAAGTAGGGGACTTCATTTTCCCCGTTGACTTTATTGTTTTAGACACACAACATGTAGCTAACCCCCGGAATCAAATTCCGGTGATACTCGGTCGCCCATTCCTTGCAACCTCAAATGGTGTGATCAATTGTCGAAATGGTTCGATGAACCGCTCTTTTAGAAACATGACAATTGAACTCAATATTTTTAGGTTAGGGAATCAGCCATCCGAACCTAATGCTCGTATACTCGATGTTTGTTCCATCCAAGAGATTGCCCTAGAGGACTGTGAGTTCGAGGAATTCTTATTCGATCACAGCAATCTTGACGCCACTAGTGCGTTCCTCTTTGAACCTCCTGCTGCTTCTGCTCTCGACAATGATTATGATTGTTTCACGTTTTCAAACGATCTTGGCCTGTCGCCACTGAATCGTTCAAATTTTTGGATGCGTTAGCTGAACCATCCAACTCATTCGCCTACACTCGTTTTGATCCTCTGTTAGAATCCTTTGAGTTCGAGACATTTTCGCCAATCCTGCCTTCAATCGTTTCACCTCCAAGGCTCGAACTCAAGCCATTTCCGTCTCACCTCAAGTATGCTTACTTAGGTGAGAACGAGACCCTCCCTATCATTATCTCGGCTTCTCTAGCTCCAGAGCAGGAGAAAGCCCTTCTCACGGTCTTTTAAAGCAATCGGCAAGCTTTTGGCTGGACAATGGCGGACATCATGGGGATTTGTCCCCTGATCGTTGAACATCACATTCATATGATGGATGATGCCAAACCAGCCAGGGATCCACAGAGGCGACTTAATCCAGTCATGAAGGAGGCTGTGAAAAAAGAGATCGTCAAATGTCTGGATAGTGGTATCATTTACCCTATCTCAGATAGCAAGTGGGTCAGTCCTATACACGTTGTCCCCAAGAAGTCGGGCATAACGGTCATCACCAATGAGCCGAACGAGTTAATCCCTACTCGCACCCAAACTGGGTGGCGAGTATGCATTGATTATAGAAAACTCAATGCCGCAACGCGGAAGGACTACTTTCCGCTACCATTCATTGACTAGATGATCGAACGATTGGCTGGACATGAGTACTACTGTTTTCTAGACGGCAACTCTGGGTACAACCAGATTCCCATCGTCGAGAAAGACCAGGACAAGACCACGTTCATGTTAGTGTATATGCCCTAGAGGCCATTACTGTATCATACTAGTTTGTATATTACTTAATGGATGCTTGGGATATTCACCTTGTATATACAATCTTGCTCAAAATAGTAGTATGCTACTTGGTTTGTTTCTACTTCAATGTGTACATGTGTTTATTTTTGTATATTGCCTATACACATTAGTAGAGCCCTTAGGATCTTTGCTTGATTACCAGCGATGTGATGGTCGTCACACTATTGGGGCTGGGTAATCTATAAGCACATCCTTATGCAGGTCCCTGGTCGCAGGACTATCGAGACAGGGCATCGATACTCCGGAGTAGACCAGCGCATGCGCTTCTCATCCCAGTGTGGGAGACGGTCTGTCCTACAGCCGTCAGTACGTCGTACTTGAGATAGTATGCGGGTGCTCGTTAGGTTACGGGTACACTGGACAGGACTCGTCGGGAACTGACTATTTGGTATTATACCTATCGTCAGTTATCAGTTCCCAGGTGACATGAGTACAGCTTAGTCCGCTGACTTGACACTGTCACTTCGCCTCGAGTGTGTTCCCACTGTACTTTGATCACTACCCTACCACGGCTCAAAGGAGTCGTGCAAACAGGTAGTGGTTGGGTGCAGTCCCGAAGCACTTGGAGGCAGTGACGGTTAGATAGGATTCGTCTCTCCCGGTATTGGGGGTTGACATCGCGCTGTGTCTAGGAGAGCCATTACACGAGTAGTCCCTGGCCAGGGCAAACGAGATATACTGGTAGGTTTCCAGTGTTATCTCAGGGTGTTTTGGGCTTCGCTCCGGCACGACTTGTACCGCTATTGGGGGACTGACGTTTACCACCCCCTAGGCCCGCCATGCGATGTATCAGACGAACAGACCGGACTGTACGGAGAATGTCACACTCAGGCTCAGTAGGAGTTCAGATGGGTTTCGCCTCGTCGGTCTTCTTGTCGGCATTACCTGGGGACCGTTACGCACAGCTAGTGCCGCTTGCGGTCTGTGGTTAAACCCACTGCCAGCGTAGTGTCGAGTCTTTAGAGTCCCACACAGAAAGCTTTTCGCCTTTAGGCAAAAGAGTAGAGGTCGCATGGTATTGCGACAGGTCGCATGGTTTTGCGACAGGGTTCGGTCACATCCGTGCACTTGTGCACGTACAGTGTCCGGACAGTTTACACTAGCGGGCTTTGGTTTAAGCCAGATCCTAGTGTACCTTATGGGATTGGATTTATCCAGTTTGCATTCGTGTTCCTCGGAACGCGGATGCGGGTGTGTATGCACAGTTGACAGGGAGGCAGAGGCAGCGGATTCTCATTAGGGTTGTTGACAGTTGACCGTTGACTATTTGACTTTATGCTCAACCCTAATAAGAATATGATATGTGATTAACTATTATATTAATTAAGTATTATGGTGATATGGTTGTTGACTTGTTGACTTTTGTTGACTTGTTGACTTTGTTGACTTGTTGACCGGTTGACTAGGCTTGACTAGTTGACCATCATGATAACCATAGCCATCATTTCATGGCAAAGACTTTTGTTTACTTGCTCATTTGTGTTAAATGAGTGCATGAAATGATATGGTTATGGTTGCTTCAAACCATCACATAAGACTTTTTTGATATGATGAGTTATGATCACTTTGGATTATGAGAGGGTGAAAGACAAAAGAGAGCCTCATTCTTTCTTGCTCATTCTCTCTCTTGTTCTTGAGCTCTCCTCTTGCTCTCACCCTCAACCTCTTCCTCCCTCTCTTGATTCTATGGTTCTCTTGTCTCATGAGTTGAGAATCAAGAACCATAAATAAAATCCCATTCTATTTCTTCTCTACTCATTCTAGTTCACTAGGTTTAGCAAACCAAGTGAACTAGTTTCTTCAAAGAACGAAGAAGGAGCTAAAGGTTGGAGCTTTCAGGTGGATCTTTCTTCGGCGCAAGGAGACGACGAGAAGAAGCCGGTCCGGACCACCATCGGAGCTTGAAGACGAAGGAGTTCAAGACAAGCAAGGTATAACCCCCTAACCGAGTAGCTAGAAACTCCTAGTTAGGATGTTAGATAGATGTTTAACCAAGATCCGGGTTATAGGTCCATGTTACCACCTCCGTAAAAATTGTTTTTTACCAAATTCCGCTTTCCCGAAAGTACCGGGAGAGGTAGCATGGACTTACAGTGGTATCAGAGACTAGTTAAACTCTATCTAACATGTTAGCAAGTAACTAGAAGATCGATCAACGAAAAAGTCCCGAAACGAACCCCGGAATTTTAAACTTTCTGTCGATTTTTAAAGTGCTGGAAAACCTTTTTAAAATACACCAAAAATCGACTCAGGCTTTTTTAAAGAAACTGCAAAAATTTGGGCCCCTGACTCGATCAAAGCGCCGCGGTTCCGCGGCGGGAGCACGCTCCCGCCGCGGAAACGCGGCCGAGTTGACTCGGTCAAGGGTTTTCTTTTCTGCAGTTTGCTCATTGGGGTATTTTGGGAATTTTGGTACATGTATTTTCAACCCAGATTTTCCAGAACGAAAATTTTATTTTGGGGTCCCGAAAATCCGTATTTTTGATCGAACTTCTAAAAGACTTGAGCTAACGGGTTTTCTGTAATGTGATATTTGTATTGAACGTCTACTAATCGCTATATGTCGATTAGTAGGGGTTATACAAATCTGTGATCTGTAATGTTGATGGTATGTGGATATGAATATGTTGGATTGTCGCGGGTGAATAGCCGGGGGTTGTGAGACGAGAGTTTTTCTTTTCTTTCAATTCATGTAAATTTGTAAATTGATGTAATAATTATTTGTATGGCCGCACAACCGGGTCGGGGTTGTAGCCGTCATTGTATAATTTCTTTTTACTGTTTTTGCTCCTAGGATAGACCCATGGAGGGGGTGCACAAACTACCGGGTATGCCGAAGTGTCGAGTGGCCTACTCATGGAGATGAGGGAGGTTACTACGCTTCGGGTACTTGGCGGGTAGTTTGCCGCACCCGTAGGGGTCTTGGGTGTGGTTTTGGCTATTCACCGCGACCGTGTAATTTGTCTTTCGTTACAGGCTCGTACGAATTACAGATTCCTAGTATATCCAATGTATTCATCTGTGATCTGAAATGTTTATCATTGCAGTATATCTATATATGATATTATTTAGGCGTTGCTTATGTTTTACAGACGCGCTAGCCCAGCCCCCGCTCTGTCGTTAGTTAAGTAACCTAACGGGTAATGACGGGGCCCCGTGGCGAATGCGAATGGCATAAGCGTACGTCATATTTTGGTTGTTTTCTGCAATGGTAGGATTAAATGATGGGACGTATTAAAAGAACTAATGCAAGAATATCACGCATTAAAAGAACTAATGCAAGATAATAAACCAAGTTAAAGTCGTTGGAACACTTTCGAAAAACCACTCGGTTCTTTTCAAAAACAACTTTTAAATGCGGAGCTTGAGCCACTCCTTTTAAAAGCTATCTCGTTCCACCGACCAAATCAAGTTCACTACGTTCACGGTTTTGCCAAAACCATCCGTAGCCCTCCATCATTTCAGTTAAATATTCGGTAGTATTCAAGCTATGTATTTTGACCTCATGCCAAGGCATAGTGATTGGTAGCTGCCGGATATTTATCTGTTGCATAGATAGAATGCGTTGGTTTGAGACAGTCGTACTGCCATTTTGGCCTACGTCAAGGGTATGTACGGGTGGGTTCAAATTAACCTGGATAATGATGGGACGAACTTGACATGTGAGTTATGACATTTTGACCTCACGCCAAGGTCATAAGAGCATGGGGCAAAAATCCACATCGGGAGTTTCATAAGTACTGAAACTTTCTAGATTAGCATACCATTTGGAGTGTGATGATTCTGGTAGGATTCCTTCAGTTTCGTCACGCAATGATATTTGGATCCCGATCCTACTGTGAGTATATGCTACTCCTCGGGAAATTTCTCACTAAACGATCAATGCTATAAACCTAGTAGGTGCCTAGAAAGGTGTTAGCGGGGCTACGCCCCCAGGGAAAAGAGGTTCTCTAATTAAGGAACTTCGCGAAAGCGTTGGAAAACCTCCCTCGAAGTACCGACACCGGCCTGGCTGAACGGTTAAGCAAGTATTGTGCGGTGGGATTGATCCCGGCTAATTCTTCCTTTATGGTTTGAGGAGGGATTCGAGAAACAGTGGGAGCCATCCTGTTTAGATAAACTAAAAACCACTCTAAACTTGCAAGAGCATCATGCTGAGTGTTTCTTCTTCTCTCTCCTAATTGCAGCGACCAAATCGACATGACTGGACTTAAGTTACTCCTAGATAAAAACAAACTGACAGGGCCAAACTACAAAGATTGGCTCAGGAATGTCAAGATAGCAATCACTTACGACAAGCTGGGGTATCTTCTTACCACCAAAGCTCCCCCTGTCCCTGGTCCAACTTCCAGCGTCGCGGATAAGGAAATCCGTAAGACTTGGGAGATTGATAGCGCGAAGGCCAAATGCCTCCTGCTTGCCTCGATGGACAACGAACATCAGAGGAGGCATGAGAATATGGACATGGAATCCATATTGCTTCATACAAAAGAACTGTATGGAGAGCAATCTCGTATCGCAAGATACGAAGCGTCGAAAAAGTTATTTTCGACAAGAATGGCCGTCGGATCATCAGTAGCCGAGCACGTGCTAAAGATGATCGGCTACATTGAGGAGCTCGCTGACCTAGGGATCACATTGGAGAGTGACCTATATACGGATATAGTTCTCCAGTCCCTTCCTTCCACTTACGCCCAGTTTATACTGAACTTCAACTTACAAGAAAAAGAGGTTGAACTTTCAGAGCTCCTCAACATGCTGAGGAGCGCAGAGGGCACCCTACAGAAAGGTAGGGAAACATCCACTTTGTTTGTAGGAGGATCATCTTCTTCTAGGTCCAAGGCGAAAGCCAAGGGAAAGAAGAAGAAGGCCCCCGCCAAACCAAGGGGCGGTGTTAGTAAAGTGGATACGAAGGGAAAAGGTAAAGCAACAAAGATAGCGGGGAAGCTTGTGGATAAGGAAGAATGCTTCTATTGTCATAAGAAAGGACACTGGAAGAATGATTGCAGGGCCTGGAAGGCCAGAACACAGGAATTGAAGCAGGTTGCAGCTTCAGCTTCAGGTGTGTATGTTATTGAAAACTGTCTTTCAATAAACTCTACTTCCTGGGTATTGGATACCGGATCAGGATCTCATATCTGTAATTCTTTGCAGGCGTTGAGAAACCGTAGGGTTTTGAAGGCAGGTGACATGACCCTCAGAGTTGCGAACGGAGCTAGCATGGATGCTAAAGCCGTGGGGGACTATCACCTGGGAATGTCAGATGGACATGTTTTGGTTTTGCGTAATTGCTTTTTTGTACCCAACGCAACTTGTAATATCATTTCTGTATCTTTAGTTTCTAAAGAAGGTTATGAATTTGCGTTTGTAAGTAATGTTGTAAACATTCACCTTAATCAAGTTTTGATTGGGTCAGGTACATTGAGTAATGGTTTATACGTGTTAAACCAACCACAGATTTTCAACGTCCAGAGTACACACAAAAGAAAGTCTCCAGAAATAAATCAGACTTTCTTATGGCATTGTAGATTGGGTCACATCAATGAGAGAAGGTTGACTAAGTTACATACAGAAGGATATTTGAATGCGTTCGAATATCAATCGTATGCCACTTGTCAATCTTGTCTCAAAGGAAAGATGACAAAGACTCCGTTTACTGGACAAGGAGTAAGAGCGAGCGAGCTCTTGGGACTCGTACACAGTGACGTGTGCGGTCCAATATCTACACATGCCCGAAGCGGACATTCTTACTTCATTACTTTTACGGATGACTTCTCAAGGTATGGCTATGTCTTCTTAATGAAACATAAGTCCGAGGCCTTTGGAAAATTCCAGGAGTATAAGAATGAAGTAGAGAAACAGACCGGCAAAAGTATTAAGATTCTAAGATCGGATCGAGGTGGAGAATACTTAAGTGCCGAGTTCCTGGACTATTTAAAAAAGAACGGAATTCTCTCTCAGCTTACTCCTCCATACACCCCGCAACATAACGGTGTATCGGAGAGACGGAACCGCACCCTATTGGATATGGTGCGGTCCATGATGAGTAATGCTGAGTTGCCGCGATCATTCTGGGGATATGCGCTAGAATCAGCCGCATATCTTTTGAACCGAGTTCCAACTAAGACTGTGCCTACCACACCATATGAAATGTGGAGTGGGAAGAAACCCTATCTTCAATATCTGAAGATCTGGGGATGTCCGGCTTTTGTCAAAAAGCAGCATGCGGACAAACTCGAGGCACGCTCAGTACTGTGCAAGTTTGTGGGATACCCAAAGAACACTAGGGGGTATCTTTTCTACTACGCAGAGGAACAAAAAGTCCTTGTTTCTCGTAATGCCCACTTTCTAGAACACCAGTTCTTGGAAAGGGAAATTAGTGGGAGCGCAGTAGAACTGGAAGAAATTCCAGAACCCCAGACTATTACTGAAAGGTTAGTGGAACCAGAGGGTTCAACAGAACAGGACATTCCTACGCCGCTCCGCAGGAGTAGTAGGCAGTCTCATCCGTCCGAGAGATACTACGGTTTTCTCATAGACGGGGATAGAGAGGATTGCATCATAGAATATGATGAGCCTACTAGCTTCCAGCAGGCCGTTCAGAGCGTTGACTCAGTGAAATGGCTGGATGCAATGCGGACCGAGATGGAGTCCATGTACACCAACAAGGTATGGACGTTGGACATTGCTCCAGACGGGGTAAAACCCGTAGGATGCAAGTGGATCTTCAAAAGGAAGATTGGTGTAGATGGACAGGTTGAGACCTATAAAGCTAGGCTGGTAGCAAAAGGTTTCCGTCAAAGACCTGGCTTGGACTACGACGAAACCTTTTCTCCAGTAGCCATGCTGAAATCCATTCGGATCCTTCTTGCCATTGCTGCCTTCCACGATTATGAGATCTGGCAAATGGACGTAAAGACAGCTTTTCTAAATGGAAATTTAGAGGAGTGTGTCTATATGGACCAGCCAGAGGGTTTCATTCAGAGTGGGAGCAGCGGAAAGGTGTGCAAGTTGCTTAAGTCCATCTATGGGCTAAAGCAGGCATCGCGGAGTTGGAACATCTTCTTTGATGAGACGGTCAAAGAATTTGGCTTTATCAAAAATCCAGATGAACCATGCATCTATAGTAGATTTGTAGCGAGAACTGTAGTATTCCTCGTTTTATACGTGGATGACATTCTCTTAATAGGAAATGACATTCCTATGCTACAATCTGTCAAGGGGTTCTTGTCACACAGGTTCTCCATGAAAGACCTGGGTGATGCCTCGTACATTCTGGGTATCCGGATCTACCGTGACAGATCCAAGAGGATATTAGGACTTTCACAGTCCAGGTACATCGACACCATACTGAAGAGATTCAGTATGGAAGATTCCAAGCGCGGTAACCTACCGGCTTGTCACGAGATCACCCTCTCTAAAGAGATGTCTCCCAAGACTGATTTGGAGAGGGATCGCATGTCTATTATACCCTACGCTTCTGCGGTAGGCTCTATAATGTATGCGATGTTGTGTACCAGACCGGATGTAGCTTATGCACTGAGTGTGGTAAGCCAGTATCAGTCAAACCCTGGGGAGAAACACTGGATAGCGGTAAAGAACATTCTCAAGTACCTGAGAAGGACTAAGGAGATGTTCTTGGCGTATGGCGGAAAAGACCTCCAGATCGAGACCTTTGCTGACTCCAGCTTCCAGAGTGACAAGGATGATTCCAAGTCCATGTCGGGTTTTGTCTTTACCCTCAATGGAGGGGCGGTGTGTTGGAAGAGTTCCAAACAAGAAACCGTTGCAGACTCGACGATGGAAGCGGAATACATCGCTGCATCTGATGCCGCAAAAGAAGCTGTCTGGATGAGGAAGTTCTTGAAAGAACTTCAGGTGGTTCCGTCCATTGTTGATCCAATACCTCTGTATTGCGACAACAACGGGGCTATAGCTTTAGCGAAGGAACCCAGGTACCATCAGAAATCCAGGCACATCTTGAGGCGGTATCACCTGATCAGGGAGATCGTAGATCGCCAGGAGATCGAGGTTCGGAGAGTCGCTTCAGAAGATAACACTGCAGATCCATTCACCAAGGCCCTGCCCCAGACTCAGTTCGAGCGGCTGATCGAGATGATAGGTCTTCGATACGCCAGTACATGGCCTTAGTGTAAGTGGGAGATTGTTAGTGTATATGCCCTAGAGGCCATTACTGTATCATACTAGTTTGTATATTACTTAATGGATGCTTGGGATATTCACCTTGTATATACAATCTTGCTCAAAATAGTAGTATGCTACTTGGTTTGTTTCTACTTCAATGTGTACATGTGTTTATTTTTGTATATTGCCTATACACATTAGTAGAGCCCTTAGGATCTTTGCTTGATTACCAGCGATGTGATGGCCGTCACACTAGTGGGGCTGGGTAATCTATAAGCACATCCTTATGCAGGTCCCTGGTCGCAGGACTATCGAGACAGGGCATCGATACTCCGGAGTAGACCAGCGCATGCGCTTCTCATCCCAGTGTGGGAGACGGTCTGTCCCACAGCCGTCAGTACGTCGTACTTGAGATAGTATGCGGGTGCTCGTTAGGTTACGGGTACACTGGACAGGACTCGTCGGGAACTGACTAGTTGGTATTATACCTATCGTCAGTTATCAGCTCCCAGGTGACATGAGTACAGCTTAGTCCGCTGACTTGACACTGTCACTTCGCCTCGAGTGTGTTCCCACTGTACTTTGATCACTACCCTACCACGGCTCAAAGGAGTCGTGCAAACAGGTAGTGGTTGGGTGCAGTCCCGAAGCACTTGGAGGCAGTGACGGTTAGATAGGATTCGTCTCTCCCGGTATTGGGGGTTGACATCGCGCTGTGTCTAGGAGAGCCATTACACGAGTAGTCCCTGGCCAGGGCAAACGAGATATACTGGTAGGTTTCCAGTGTTATCTCAGGGTGTTTTGGGCTTCGCTCCGGCACGACTTGTACCGCTATTGGGGGACTGACGTTTACCACCCCCTAGGCCCGCCATGCGATGTATCAGACGAACAGACCGGACTGTACGGAGAATGTCACACTCAGGCTCAGTAGGAGTTCAGATGGGTTTCGCCTCGTCGGTCTTCTTGTCGGCATTACCTGGGGACCGTTACGCACAGCTAGTGCCGCTTGCGGTCTGTGGTTAAACCCACTGCCAGCGTAGTGTCGAGTCTTTAGAGTCCCACACAGAAAGCTTTTCGCCTTTAGGCAAAAGAGTAGAGGTCGCATGGTATTGCGACAGGTCGCATGGTTTTGCGACAGGGTTCGGTCACATCCGTGCACTTGTGCACGTACAGTGTCCGGACAGTTTACACTAGCGGGCTTTGGTTTAAGCCAGATCCTAGTGTACCTTATGGGATTGGATTTATCCAGTTTGCATTCGTGTTCCTCGGAACGCGGATGCGGGTGTGTATGCACAGTTGACAGGGAGGCAGAGGCAGCGGATTCTCATTAGGGTTGTTGACAGTTGACCGTTGACTATTTGACTTTATGCTCAACCCTAATGAGAATATGATATGTGATTAACTATTATATTAATTAAGTATTATGGTGATATGGTTGTTGACTTGTTGACTTTTGTTGACTTGTTGACTTTGTTGACTTGTTGACCGGTTGACTAGGCTTGACTAGTTGACCATCATGATAACCATAGCCATCATTTCATGGAAAAGACTTTTGTTTACTTGCTCATTTGTGTAAAATGAGTGCATGAAATGATATGGTTATGGTTGCTTCAAACCATCACATAAGACTTTTTTGATATGATGAGTTATGATCACTTTGGATTATGAGAGGGTGAAAGACAAAAGAGAGCCTCATTCTTTCTTGCTCATTCTCTCTCTTGTTCTTGAGCTCTCCTCTTGCTCTCACCCTCAACCTCTTCCTCCCTCTCTTGATTCTATGGTTCTCTTGTCTCATGAGTTGAGAATCAAGAACCATAGATAAAATCCCATTCTATTTCTTCTCTACTCATTCTAGTTCACTAGGTTTAGCAAACCAAGTGAACTAGTTTCTTCAAAGAACGAAGAAGGAGCTAAAGGTTGGAGCTTTCAGGTGGATCTTTCTTCGGCGCAAGGAGACGACGAGAAGAAGCCGGTCCGGACCACCATCGGAGCTTGAAGACGAAGGAGTTCAAGACAAGCAAGGTATAACCCCCTAACCGAGTAGCTAGAAACTCCTAGTTAGGATGTTAGATAGATGTTTAACCAAGATCCGGGTTATAGGTCCATGTTACCACCTCCGTAAAAATTGTTTTTTACCAAATTCCGCTTTCCCGAAAGTACCGGGAGAGGTAGCATGGACTTACAGTTCACCTGTCCTTTCGGCACGTTTGCATATCGCCGCATGCCCTTTCGGTTATGCAATGCTCCCGCTACCTTCCAGCGGTGTATGATATGAATTTTCTATGACATGGTTGAGAAATTCTTGGAGATATTCATGGATGATTTCTCCATCTTTGGTGACTCTTTTGACGAGTGTCTGCAACATCTCGACGCTGTCCTTACCCGGTGTAAGGATAAAAACCTCACTTTAAACTGGGAGAAGTGCCACTTCATGGTGCGCGAAGGTATGGCCTTAGGGCATATCATTTCGCAAAATGGCATTGAGGTTGATAAAGCGAAGATTGAGATCATTTCCAATCTCCCTCCTCCTAGATGCCTCAGAGACATCCGAGCTTTCCTTGGCCACGCCGATTTTTATAGACGGTTTATCAACGACTTTAGCAAGATTGCTAGACCCTTGACTCTTCTACTGGCCAAGGATACCACATTCGACTTCAACTCGAGCCGTGTAACTGCTTTCGAATCGCTGAGAAGCTCACTCACCTCTGCTCCCGTTCTTTCATCTCCTGACTGGACGTATCCCTTTGAGATTATGTGCGATGCATCCGACTTTACTATCGGTGCGGTCCTAGGACAGCACATCGATAAGATGCCGCATGTATTCTACTATGCTAGCCGGACCCTGAATGATGCCCAACTGAATTACATGACAACCGAGAAGGAATTCTTGGCTGTTGTGTTTGCATTAGAAAAATTCAGGACTTACTTGATCGGCTCTCCAGTCATTGTCTACACAGACCATTCAGCTCTGCGACATCTTTTCGCGAAGAAGGACGCAAAATATAGGTTAATACGTTGGATCCTCTTACTTCAAGAGTTTGAACTTGTCATTAAGGACAAAAGAGGATGTGAAAACGTAGTGGCCGACCATCTTTCACGACTTCCTTCTTCGTCGACGCTTCCACTTCCCATCAACGACGTTTTTCTGGATGAACAACTTTTGACAGTATCGTGCGAACCTTGGTTCACAGATATTGTGAACTATTTGGCAACAGGACTACTACAGACTGAATGGTCCAGTCAGGACAGACTGATATTTTTATCCCAAGTTAAACACTTTTATTGGGACGAACCTTACCTATTCAAGTACTGTCCTGACCAAATTATTCGTCGGTGTGTTCCTAATAATGAGTTCAAGAGTGTGCTGTCATTTTGACACGATCAAGCGTGTGGCGGGCATTTTGGCCCAAGAAAGACAGCCGAGAAAATCTTGCAGTGTGGCTTTTACTGGCCAAAACTCTTCAAAGATGCTCATGATTACTGCAAGACTTGCTCCCGGTGCCAACACTTGGGCCGGATTTCTAGGAGAAATGAGATGCTGCTCCAACCAATCTTGGTTGTTGAGATTTTCGATGTTTGGGGTATTGATTTCATGGGGCCGTTTCCCAGCTCTTTTGGGAACCTGTATATTCTTCTAGCTGTTGATTATATCTCTAAATGGGTCGAGGCTGTGCCCAGCTGGACCAATAACAACAAGGTTGTCGTTCGATTCCTCAAAGAAAACATCTTTTCTCGGTTCGGGAACCCCCGCGCGATCATTAGCGACAATAGGATGCATTTCTGTAATAGGACATTCGAGACCTTGATGCGGAAATACTCCATCAATCATAAGCTATCCATGCCCTACCACCCCCAAACATGTGGGCAAGCCGAAGTTTCTAATCGGCAAATCAAACAGATTTTGGAGAACACAGTTTCCAAGAAACGTAGGGATTGGTCTTTGAAACTCACTGATGCCCTTTGGGCAGTTCGAACTGCTTATAAGACTGATCTTGGCATGTCTCCTTATCGGCTTGTTTACGGAAAGGCTTGCCACCTTCCTGTAGAAATCGAGCATCGCTCATTTGTAAGTACACGGCAGTGTCCCGGCCGTCTAACAGACACCAAATGCGGAACAAAAACTTTTACAATTGGCGCTATCGCGTAATATAACCCGGATCTGCCATTAAAGCTAAACTAACAAACTACAAAGTGGGTAGAAATGTTATACCGAACGATCCGAGTCCTTCGGTCTTCAACCATCATCCCACGCTTTGTTGCGGCTGCTCCGATCTCCTGAATCTCCAGTCTTCTCGTCCAGGTGGCACCACGTCGACGGATCTTTAAATGGGCTCCCGCCTCTGAACCGAGGCAACTCGTGATCGCACGCTTTTGGCGTGTCGGATGTTCAAAGAATTAAAGTATAACCGCGATCAGGACGGTGTCGCTATGCAGCTAGCCGGTTGAGCACGGGTCGGTCCACAGGGAGATGGTGGTATTTTACCTTCTTGTTTTAGACGAGTCAATAAAGAATTTGTGTATGTTTGTTCAAGACTAACCTATGTGTATTTATTTGCAAGTATGAAGTTGTTAAGAAAGAGATACGAAATTGTAAGCTAAAGAAATCCGTACTCAAAACCTTTGAGCCGAGTCTTGACCAATTGAAGCTAGAGCAATCGGCAACAACGTGGATTAGGGGATTTAAGCGCGGTATTCGTGGAATCCGGCTTGTTTACCCTTGTCCTTCCGTTCTTGTCTCTTGCTTTCGCTTCCGGCCAAACCGAACGCAACCGGTCGCGGTTAGGAATCACCGTTACCTTGTTAGGGTAGGGTGCCTAACGGAGCGCTTGCGTATGGTTTGGGCGGAGTTCAATGGAAAATAACGGGAAAAGGAAATGAGAAAAGAAAATCTTTAACTTATAATATCGTGTTTCTTCTTAACAATGATAATTACAACATTCACAAAATGAACAACAAAGAACAAAAGAAAAGAACAAAGAAAAGAGAAAAGAAAAGATTACAAGTAATTAAAGTGCATGAAATATAAATTGCAAGAAAGTAAAGCAAGGTAATAAAAAGCAAGTAATAAAAAGCGATAAAAAGAACAAGAAACTAGAACTCAAGACAAGCATGTGATCAATAGCCAACCCTTAAACTTGCAAGCTCAATCAAGAGGTTGCAAGATCAAGGGAAGGGTAGAGAACGCATGTGAAATGAAGCGCTAATTCCATAAGAAAATACGACCCTTGAGATCAATAACTAACCCTTAACCATTCAAGCTCAATGAAGAGGTTGAATGATCAAGAGAAAGCAAGAATCTCAAGGGGAAGAAGAAACAAAAGGGAATGATACAAAAAGCCCTCATCTTCATTGATCTCCCACTCAAAAAGCTCTCACTACAATTTTCATGGAAAAAGAAATGAAGAAGAAGAAGAAAAAGACTAAATCCTAACAAAAACAGGAACAAAAGAATGACCCTTGGTTGGGCTCAGATCTGCTGTATTTATAGGCTGGAGAATGGAAATCTAGGGCAACCACCAGAGCACATGGGAAGTTACAAAAAAGCCCCTAAAAGATGACACTCTGAAGCCACAGTACGGCCGCGTTTCCGCGGCCAATACCCCCTATTGGCCGCGGATCCACGGCCGTCTTGATGATTTGGGTCTTCGTCTTTTGGGTGCTTCCCTGGTTTTGCTTGTTCTTCAGTGTGGTATGGTTCTTTTCACAGAAACTCTTCACAATATTTCCAGAATTCTAGCACAACAAAAAGGTGATGTGATGTGGATCTTTTGCCATGATTTCCTCGAGCTCCGCGTAGATTTCTTGGATCTTGTGTTGACCTAGAGCTTTGTGCATGACATGACAATCGATTTGCCATTTTGTCCCTTAACTGGTATGTGGCAACACACGGATAGAGAGCGGAGACCGTGTTTTATCAGTTGTTGGCAGTAATCCGGAATTTGTCGTACTTTTCCATGATATTCACTGTTCAGAGCCGAGAACCTGTATTCTGCAAATATGTAGCAAGCACTGATCAAAAGTACCTACCTATAAACACACGAGCGTAAGAATGGGCGGTATAAGATGCAATATTCTGATATGAACAAATACCCCCAAACTTAACTTTTGCTCGTCCCGAGCAAAACCAATTATTCACAAAAATAAAATCCTAACCGCACTTTCGCAGGGAACGCGATTGCACTGAGCGCGTGCAACAAGCCGTTAAACCTCTAGGTGTCCCTAGTAGGAGGAGTGTTGTCTCCTGAGGGTTTTCAGCGGATACTACCCACAAAATCCGGTCAAGTTGGTGTTGTACAATAACTAAGATTCAAACCCTAAAGTTTTTTTTGTTTCAGAAAATAACAATTCTATAATCCTAAGTCTAGACTATCGAACCTTTATTTTTCACACCTCGCTTCTTATTTAACTACAGATTTTATATGTCTTTACGTGCAGTGCAATTAGTGTCGTTAAGTTCCGGAAGGATCGATTAAAGTCATCATGTCGCACAATAAAGCCCAGATAACAATTTTAAAAGGATCACATAAGTTTTATAAAGAGTTAAGCATTTTTCAAGTTTCGTTTTCCAGTAAGGTTTCAACTTCAGAATTTCTATCTTCCTTAACAGGAAACTAAGTCGTATTTTCCACTCCACCTTTTTCTTGTTTTCATTTCATACACACCTCTGTGAACGTGCAATAGTCTTTATCATAGAATAAAACCTTCTTATCTCCGTTAAAATTTTTTTATAAAAGCCTGTCTTTTATCAAGATTATTCTCACACAAAGAACCGTTAGGAATTTTAACTCGGAGAGAACACTTGCTTGACTTTGTTTTAAACTGGACTTTCTAGGCTTCTTAGCGAGCTTTGGGCCAATGCACCCAAACCAGTTGGTTTTAGGGCATTAGGTGTAGAAACATCCCAGCGGACTTAATTACTCAAGTTACCTAGGTCCAAAAACAAAAGACAGTTTGACGTGAAAATCAGATGATTTAATACGAACGGAGATATAACCGGCAGTTCAATTATTTTTTTGGATAAAAGACGTGTTTAGTGGGTTTGGTGTGTAATCATTCCAATCAAGTTTCCGATGGGTTATTTTTCAGACTTAGCTCCAATTACGGCATCAATAACATTCCTTCATATTCTCTTTACTTCATAAACTATTCTTGACATTACTTATTTCAGAACAAACCTATTTGATCCTCAGAAAATCATTTATCTGTTTAAAAGTTTAAACATGAAAGACTTGTCATCTAATTCCCAAAATTCACGACACGTGTAGTGTGATGTAAAGACGTATATCAGCTATAGTTAACTTCAAAGGAGAGTTATCTTTCAGGTTTTCAAAATCTAAACATAAGATTTAGTTATTCCTATTTTTTCAAACAAAAACCGTCGAATGTTGAATCAGAGTTCTTCCACAATCTAACTTGACAAATTTTTTTTATATTTTTTAGAAAATTTTCAGATTTTTATGGATTTTATGGATTTAATATGCAGATGCAAAATATACATATGAATGCGAAGGAAGAAAGCTTACCGAGCACACCCCCAAACTTAAACTTGACAGTGCCCTCACTGTCAGGCTATACCAAGAGGGTCAAAATTGCCGGCGCTTCCTAGAAACAAATTATATACAAAACAAAAAGGAAAACAAAAATATATACAAAAAAGTGTCCCCCCCAAACTTAAGTAAAACAGTGTTTCCACTGTTAAGCGTTGAAATTCAGGATTAGGGGGGAAAGAACAGTATCAATCTATACAATGCCTTACACAGGCCAAAAGTTAATACCAACCATTCAAAGATTTTATCATGGTAAAGCAGTGGTTGGTGAAAGAAGGTGAAGAGGAAAGAGATGGAAAATACGCGAGACCGTACGGAGATAGAAGCGGGATACGGTCTCGGTATATCAGAAGAAGAATGGCGGAAGGGAAAAAGAAGTGGAGTACGAACTTGAGGGTGCAAATGGAGTGAATAGATTAGCACAATTTGTGATGAGCGATGTGTAAACAGCGATTGTGCTAATCTATTAACCCGTCGAGAGATTGGATCAAATCCCTCAAGATTCGTAAGAAACCATGGGTACGCCGAACTTGGTAAACCAGACATATGAAATGAAAGTGAGACAGGTTCTTGCAAGGTCGGAAAGATGGAAAGGATGGAGGAAAGTGATCGAGGAGGGGTATCGGTTAAGGTTTCGGGAGGGTGCACACAGTCAATGAAAGGAACAGGATGAATTGGAAAATCCGACTCATCAATTAAAACTGTTTCATCCTCAGTACTATCCTCAATATTCTCCTCAAAATTTAGCTCATCCATGCATATTTCATCAAAATCCAGACGCATATAGGGTTCGGGAAAAACATTTAATGACTCGGGATGATGATTTGAAGAGACAAACTCAGCCAAATCTACGGGTTCATCATCCAAAATATCCCCAGCGTCAATATCCTCAATCAAGTGAAAATCAATATTCTCAGACACCTCATCAAAAGCATGGATATTAATCGATTCAGGTTCTAAGATGGAGGTGTAGAGGTCAAAAGGATTGGGTGTGGTTTCACTTGGCAATGTCCCTTTACAATCGGGTAAATCAAACACTACAAAGTCGTACAACTCATGAATCATTCTATCTTCAATCGGTGAATCGTTGGGAACACTAGATAGACATTCAAAACTGGAGTTGTGGGATTCAAATTGAAATGGGTAGGCTTGATTCGGAAGGGGGTACAGCTCACTCTCACCACTCAAATTCACAGCCTGTCCTACCGCCTCTTCATACATTGGAAAATTTGGAGCTAGTTGAAAACTAGCTACCGGGTCACTAGGTTGTATGAGGGCGGTCATGGACGCATTCAAATCCATCATCTGTTGGTACGACGCTACCCTAAAGTCTTCCAACGACTGTTCCAGACTAGACATGGGTTGTGAATGGGTTTCAGTAAAAGATTCAAAGTTGTTTGGATACTGAAAACTCCCAAATGGCGGTTCTGAAGCAATGTCTAGGGAAGGTGAAAAAGTATGGTAGGAATGGTAGGAATTGAATGGCTGGACAGGGGTAGGATCAACATTTGGATAAGAAGGTGAATGAAATTGTTGATCCCAAGAATTTGAAGTGGTGACAGGAGGGAAAGATCGGCTACGGGATTGTTCAATACGTTCTGCAATAAACATAGGTCTTGGAGTTGCAACATGACTCGAAGAAGGGGTATCAACGTAAGAAGGGGTGAATGTTTGAAATGGTTGATACGAAGTTGATTGCGGAGTCAAATTGTTTGTCCTAGACGCGTCTATCCGATCTTTCAAAGAGATTTTGGGCATGGAGGGATCGTTTGACGTTCGGCCAAAGCAAGAACCGTAAGAAGTAATGTCTGGTTGTGGATACCAAAGTTCGGCAAGAGTTTTGCGAGGTGGGGTACCTATGATATGAAGAGAGAAAGAAAGAAAGGCAGAGAAAGGGAGGGGGAAAAGAATGTGATGATTTTTTTTTTTTTAAATTTTTTTTTTTTAGATATTAACAAAAGAATGAAATATACACACAAAAAAAGAATAGGGACAAAAACAATCACGACACGAAAATACCACACACCTAATCGTTCTAGGGTTCACCTAGGTCAACTAGACCTGCTCCAGAACTTGATTGTCGAAGTAAAACTGTGTCGAGAAACGGGCTCAAGATACACTGATCACGAGGCCAGGTAAGTGCAGAGATAAGGGGAGGTTTTCCAACGCTTTCGCGAAGTTCCTTAATTAAATAACCCTTTCTCTTTTGGCGGTTTCGCCGTTAACACTTTCCTAGACACCCCGTAAACAATATACCGTTAAGCAAGGTTCTAAACACAGTTAACTTCTCCTAGTGAGCGCGAAGTCCTTAAGGCTTAAAGTCTAGTTTCTTTTAAATTTTGTGCGGGTAAACGTTATGCTCAAGTTCGTGATTTGTGGGCCACGGAAAAGGTGATGAAATCATTTACCGTATGTTGTGGGGTTCGCTTGCCCTTAAGTCCATATTAATGTATGCAATGCGCAATTCAAAAATTCTATAAAGAATCAAACAATCGTTTTTTAGTTTAAGCGCGGCGCTGCAACAAATACGGGTTAGTCAATTTTTTTAGCGTTTGCTAGCGAACTTGCAAAGAATCCTGCAAAGAATAGTATATTGGAAGCGTCGGATTTGAGAAGAAGGTGTTAGAAAAATACGTACCGTTAAGATTTTGGGTTAGGAAACCCCCGTTGAATCAAATCCGGTAAGCTTGAAAGGTTCGCTTGCGCGGGTCAAACTACCCGGATCTTTGGCACTGTACTTTGCAATCACCTTAGCCTTGAATGTACACTTTGCTCCCCACAATCGCAGTTTGCAAATCTGCAAAAATCTGCACTCTTGCCCACAAAAATGATCAAAAACAACAAAAAGATTTTTTTTTTTATATATACAAAAAGAATATTAACCCGAATAACAAGAAAGAAAATACGCTACCGTCTCCCCGGCAACGGCGCCATTTGATCGCACGCTTTTGGCGTGTCGGATGTTCAAAGAATTAAAGTATAACCGCGATAAGGACGGTGTCGCTATGCAGCTAGCCGGTTGAGCACGGGTCGGTCCACAGGGAGATGGTGGTATTTTACCTTCTTGTTTTAGATGAGTCAATAAAGAATTTGTGTATGTTTGTTCAAGACTAACCTATGTGTATTTATTTGCAAGTATGAAGTTGTTAAGAAAGAGATACGAAATTGTAAGCTAAAGAAATCCGTACTCAAAACCTTTGAGCCGAGTCTTGACCAATTGAAGCTAGAGCAATCGGCAACAACGTGGATTAGGGGATTTAAGCGCGGTATTCATGGAATCCGGCTTGTTTACCCTTGTCCTTCCGTTCTTGTCTCTTGCTTTCGCCTCCGGCCAAACCGAACGCAACCGGTCGCGGTTAGGAATCACCGTTACCTTGTTAGGGTAGGGTGCCTAACGGAGCGTTTGCGTATGGTTTGGGCGGAGTTCAATGGAAAATAACGGGAAAAGGAAATGAGAAAAGAAAATCTTTAACTTATAATATCGTGTTTCTTCTTAACAATGATAATTACAACATTCACAAAATGAACAACAAAGAACAAAAGAAAAGAACAAAGAAAAGAGAAAAGAAAAGATTACAAGTAATTAAAGTGCATGAAATATAAATTGCAAGAAAGTAAAGCAAGGTAATAAAAAGCAAGTAATAAAAAGCGATAAAAAGAACAAGAAACTAGAACTCAAGACAAGCATGTGATCAATAGCCAACCCTTAAACTTGCAAGCTCAATCAAGAGGTTGCAAGATCAAGGGAAGGGTAGAGAACGCATGTGAAATGAAGCGCTAATTCCATAAGAAAATACGACCCTTGAGATCAATAACTAACCCTTAACCATTCAAGCTCAATGAACAGGTTGAATGATCAAGAGAAAGCAAGAATCTCAAGGGGAAGAAGAAACAAAAGAGAATGATACAAAAAGCCCTCATCTTCATTTATCTCCCACTCAAAAAGCTCTCACTACAATTTTCATGGAAAAAGAAATGAAGAAGAAGAAGAAAAGGACTAAATCCTAACAAAAAGAGGAACAAAAGAATGACCCTTGGTTGGGCTCAGATCTGCTGTATTTATAGGCTGGAGAATGGAAATCTAGGGCAACCACCAGAGCACATGGGAAGTTACAAAAAAGCCCCTAAAAGATGACACTCTGAAGCCACAGTACGGCCGCGTTTCCGCGACCAATACCCCCTATTGGCCGCGGATCCGCGGCCGTCTTGATGATTTAGGTCTTCGTCTTTTGGGTGCTTCCCTGGTTTGGCTTGTTCTTCAGTGTGGTATGGTTCTTTTCACAGAAACTCTTCACAATATTTCCAGAATTCTAGCACAACAAAAAGGTGATGTGATGTGGATCTTTTGCCATGATTTCCTCGAGCTCCGCGTAGATTTCTTGGATCTTGTGTTGACCTAGAGCTTTGTGCATGACATGACAATCGATTTGCCATTTTGTCCCATAACTGGTATGTGGCAACACACGGATAGAGAGCGGAGACCGTGTTTTATCAGTTGTTGGCAGTAATCCGGAATTTGTCGTACTTTTCCATGATATTCACTGTTCAGAGCCGAGAACCTGTATTCTGCAAATATGTAGCAAACACTGATCAAAAGTACCTACCTATAAACACACGAGCGTAAGAATGGGCGGTATAAGATGCAATATTCTGATATGAACAACTCGGTCATCAAGTTTGCTAAAAGAGACGACCAAGATGATGTAGAGAATGAGTAGAACACTTTGTCTCGTTACGTACAAAGCTATGGACGAACGGTTAATGAAGTTGCCTTTTGGAATCGGGTGAAATGAGAAATGAGGCTATCTAATTTCCATGAGTCCAAAACAATATCAATCTTTTTATCAAGCAACCATGAGAGTGAAGAGGAGGGGAGGGCTGGCCACTTATAAGGAGGAGGAGGGGTGAGTGTAGGAGAGGAGTGGTGACCATTACCATGAATGAAAGAATGAGTCATGAAACACCTTGTATGAACACATTAAATGAAACAAATGAATCATCATGATCTAGTCGTCAAAGCATTTAATGAATAAATGAGTCATGAAGCCTACTCACCATCCTAGTCATCATCTAGTGACATCTAGAAGCATGACTCACCCTCAACTCAAGAAAAGATAAATCCGTCTTTAACCGAATGTTAAAGACGGGCGATAGAAAACTGGGAACTAGCAACTTCTAAAAGCGATCCCGAAACAGATTTCAGGATAACCCCGTATCAGTATAAACATACCCTCATTTGTATTACGACCGAATACAAATGCAACTGAGACAAAGATATTATATCTACACAGTATAATACTGAGATCCGGCTTAAACCAAAGCCGACCAGTATTATCTGCCTGAAATATGACACGTGCGAAAACACATGTGCATTTTCCGAACCCTGCCATATAACCATACGGCCTCTACAACGTTTCGCCCGAACTTGGGAAAGTTTCTGTGGAGGACTCTAATGACTCATCAACACATTGGCACTGGGTATAAACTCTAGCACGTCAGAGGTACAAGCTGTACGTAACGGTTGCCTATGTATTGATTGGAAGGGAAGCTGACGAGCGAACTCATCTATAAACCCTACTGAGCCTAACAGTGACAATATACGTACAGTCCGGTCCGTTCGTCTAAAGAGTATCGCATATCGAGTCTAGGGAGGTGGATAAAATCAGACCCCTAATAACGCGATAAATCATGTCGGTGTGAAGCCCATCGCCACCTGAGAAACAACTGATCCAAATCAGTAATTCTCCACTACCTCGGCCGAGGATTTCTAGTGATGGCCATCCGTGCACTGTGCGACATCAATCCCCAATACCGGGAGAGACGAATCCCCGACGATCCGCTCACTGCCTCCATGTGGCTCGGGACTATACCCAAAAAATACCTGTTTGCACGTCTCCTTTGAGCGAGGTAGGGTAGAAATCAAAGCACAGTAGGAACTCACACAAGACAAATGACGATCTCAGGTCGACAAACTAACCTGTAGACATGTCACCAGGGAACTGCTATCTGACGATATATATAATAGCAACTAGCATGTTCCCGGCGAGTCCTGTCCGGTGTACTCATAACGAGATGAGCACCTGTATACATCTTAGGTGAACCAACTGACACCAATGGCTTGTGAGACCGGCCATCGCCCCTCGTCGGGGTCTCGACTGTATACACTAGTCTACTCTGGAGTATCGATGCCCTGTCTCAAAACTCCTACGACTAGGGACACTTTAAGGATGTGCTTATAGACCCCAGCTCCCACGTATATGATCGCCATCATACTGCTGGCAGTCAAGCAAGAATCTTATGGGCTCTATCAACATGCAATAGTGAACTAAAGCATGTATACGATGATAAAGAAAAACCAGATAGCATACTATCATCTTAAGACAGTCATGTCGTTATAGGTCCTCCCTCAATCAT
Organism: Agapanthus africanus; assembly: GCA_030015575.1. Taxonomy (NCBI): domain Eukaryota; kingdom Viridiplantae; phylum Streptophyta; class Magnoliopsida; order Asparagales; family Amaryllidaceae; genus Agapanthus; species Agapanthus africanus. The sequence continues at coordinate 591,730,459 of CM057337.1, read as the reverse complement.
TGCAATCACGTAGCTGCGATCCAATAATTGACTTAGAGGGTACTATATCCAACAATCTCCCACTTGCACTTAAGGCTATTATTGCGATGTCGCATACTCATAGCCTCAGTGAGTGGATCCGCCCTGAAGTTTCTTTCTCTGTCTCTCTTAATCTCAAGTTCGCGGAGAAATCCATCTCCCGAATCGAGTAATACCTGTCTTTGAATATGTCTGGATATGTGATGGGACCTAGTTCATAAATGAACTCCAAATCCAAACTTCTTAGACTGTAGTGATCACTGAACCTAATCAGTATCCAGCACCATGCCTCCCACAGTATTCTCTTGGACCACCTGTCCATAATACTGTCCCTCGTCAGAGGGAAAACTATAACTCGACAATCACTCTGTCATCCATGTCACCTTGGAAGCCTGGAATGATAACCGTCTCCCGAAGGAGGCTGCCGTCATCAAATCCGTAGAATATATACTCATGTTCTAAAATTGTTTCCTTATTTTTCTACAGGATTGGATTAATATAAACTTATCTCATCTAGTGCAAAAACAACATCTGGTGTGGTACTTGACATCTCACGATTGACTCAATTGCCTAAGCAAGTGATCTGCCAATCATGCACATCCCTCTCCCCTTTAGTCTGTAAGACAACTTTAGAGAGGGTGACTCCATCACCTGCAGGTACACCACCATACCAGGAGTCATCTAAAATACTATTAGAATTCTGTCAAAGTACCTACATTGGGAAACTACCCAAATCTAGATCTAAAACCATAGATCTAGTAACCAAAATGTCAGATATTATATCCATATCCTTTGTGGAGAAACAACTGTGTGACGACCAAAGTACAGCCGATCGTAGTATAGGAATTTTACTTCCTACTCCGTGTATGTCATCCAAATACCAGGGCATCACACCCTACTACCTTCTGTAAGTCAATATCACGCACCCCACAAACTTGCGGGGAGGCGGAATATATGAAAAACGATTATCAAAGCTTCGTAACACGGACTTGAGCGCATGAATCGTTTCTAAACCATTGCTAACTATCTACTAGAGGTTTAACTACTCGGATACGAAGTTATACCTCACGTTACTTGTCCTTCAGGGTCTTCATCGCGGTCCTCCACTCCTCGTAGGCTCCTTGGAACATCGGCACCTCAACGGCCTCCTCGAATCAAAGACGATCCACCCGAAAGCTCCTACGCCAAGCTTAATCTCAAACTTGAGATAACTAGGTTGCTTAAAGTGCAAATCTAAGCTACCTAGAGGATATAGAGTGAGGTTATGGATGTATTAGTCTAGCTAACCCTTGATCTCAACTCATGAGAGGTTAGGGTTAGGGTTTGAAGAGAGAGTGAGCTTGAGGAGAGAGAAGGTGAAGATTATCAATCAAATGAGATAATGATCTATCATCATATATATGAAGCATTATTTATTTATCTAAAAATGAAATAATAGAATTAACAACCATGCTTCATAAATATCTATGAGTGATTCATCTCCATGAGTCATTAAGCATTTATGATGCATTAATGACATGGATGAATCACACAAATGAGTCACTAATCTCATTTAATGCAATGCCACCTTACCCCCCCAAGTCACCACTCTTCTAGAAGCTTCTCGACAAATTACGAGAACGCCCCTCCAATCCGTGAAAACACGGAAAAACTTTAGACTGTATAAATCCAATAAGCTGATACTAGAATCTGGCTTAAACCAAAGCCGGCTAGTAAAAACTTTCCGAAAAGTCATACGTGGGTAAACACACGTATGCGTCTGAACCTTTGTCGTAAAACTATACGACCTCTATATCGTTTCTCCTGGAGCAGGGAAACTCTCTGTGTGGGACTCTAAAGATTCGACACTACGCTGGCAGTGGGTTTAACCACAGACCGCAAGCGGCACTAGCTGTACATAACGGTCCCCAGGTAGATATCGATAAGAAGGCCGATGAAGAAAACCATCTGAACCCCTACTGAGCCTGATGTGAAAATCTCCGTACAGTCCGGTCTGTTCGTCTAAGACTATCGCATATCAAGCCTAGGGGGAGACAAGCGTCAATCCCCTAATAGCTGTAAAAGTCGTGTCGGAGCGAAGCCCATTACACCCTGAGAAGCTACTGGAACCTACCAGTATATCTCGCTTGCCCTGGCCAGGGACTTTGCGTAATGGCTCTCTGACACAGCGCGATATCAACTCCCAATACCGGGAGAGACGAATTCTATCTAACTGCCACTGCCTCCAAGTGCTCGGGACTGCACCCAACTGCTACCTGTTTGCACGACTCCTTTGAGCCGTGGTAGGGTAGCAATCTAAGAACAGTGGGACACACTCGAGGCGAAGTAGCAGTGTCATGTCTGCGGACTATGCTGTACTCGTGTCACCTGGGAACTGTTAACTGACGACGGGTATAATACCAACCAATCAGTTCCCTGCGAGTCCTTTCCGGTGTACCCGTAACCTAACGAGCACCTGTATACTATCTCTAGTACGACGTACTGATGGCTGTGGGACAGACCATCTCCCCAACTGGGATGAGAAGCGTACACACTTAGTCTACTCCGGAATATCGATGCCCTATCTCGATAATCCAACGACCAGGGACCTGTATAGGATGTTGCTTATAGACTACCCAGCCCCTACTAGTGTGACTGCCATCACAACGCTGGTAAACAAGCAAATATCCTATAGGCTCTACTAATATGTATAAGTGATACATTACAAGAAACATATGCACATCTTAAAGTAGACACAAACCAAGTAGCATACTACCATTTTTAGCAAGACTGTATATACAACTGTGAATATCCCAAGCTTCCATTAAGCAATATACAATCTAGTATGATACAATAATGGCCCCTAGGGTATATACACTAACAATCTCCCACTTGCACTAGGGCCATGAGCTGGCATATCGTAGACCAATCATCTCGAATAGCCTCTCGAACTGCGTCTGAGGAAGGGCCTTTGTGAATGGATCAGCAATGTTATTCTCCGTCTCTACTCTCTTTACCTCGATCTCCCGGCGATCTACGATCTCCCGGCGATCTACGATCTCCCGGCGATCTACGATCTCCCTGATCAGGTGATACCGCCTTAAGATGTGTCTAGACTTTTGATGGGACCTGGGTTCCTTTACTAAAGCTATAGCGCCATTGTTGTCACAATACAGAGGTATTGGATCAACACTGGTAGGAACCACCTGAAGTTCTGTGAGGAACTTCTTCGTCCAGACAGCTTCTTTTGCGGCATCGCAAGCAGCTATATACTCTGCTTCCATCGTTGAGTCAGCAACGGTCTCCTGTTTGGAACTCTTCCAACAGACCGCCCCTCCATTGAGGGTAAAGACATAACCTGACATGGATTTGGAGTCATCCTTGTTACTCTGGAAGCCGAAGTCGGCAAAGGCCTCCATCTGGAGGTCTTTTCCGCCATATACCAAGAACATCTCCTTATTCCTCCTCAGGTACTTGAGAATGTTCTTTACTGCTATCCAGTGCTTCTCCCCTGGGTTTGCTTGATACCGGCTTACTACGCTCAATGGGTATGCTACATCTGGTCTGGTACATAACATCGCATACATTATAGAGCCTACCGCAGAAGAGTACGGTATAATCGACATGCGATCCCTTTCCAAATCAGTCTTGGGAGTCATCTCTTTGGAGAGGGTGATTCCGTGACAAGCCGGTAAGTTGCCGCGCTTAGAATCATCCATACTGAATCTTTTCACTATGGTGTCTATGTACCTGGACTGTGAAAGTCCCAACATCCTCTTTGATCTATCACGATAGATCCGGATCCCCAGAATGTAGGTGGCATTACCCAGGTCTTTCATGGAGAATTTATGTGACAAGAATCTTTCGACTGACTGTAACATAGGAATATCATTTCCTATTAGTTGAATGTTATCCACGTACAAGACGAGGAATACTACAGCTCTCCCTACAATCTTACTGTATATGCAAAGTTCATCTGAATTTTTGATAAAGTAGAATTCTTTGACAGCATCATCAAAACAGATGTTCCAACTCCGCGATGCCTGCTTTAGTCCATAAATGGACTTAAGCAGCTTGCATACTTTACTGCTGCTCCCACTCTGAATGAATCCCTCTGGCTGATCCATATAGATGCTCTCTTCCAAATTACCATTTAGAAAGGCCGTCTTTACGTTCATCTGCCAGATTTCATAATCGTGGAAGGCAACAATAGCAAGAAGGACCCGAATAGATTTAAGCATAGCCACTGGAGAAAAGGTTTCGTCATAGTCCAAACCAGGTCTTTGACGGAAACCCTTTACAACAAGTCTAGCCTTATTGGTTTCAACCTGTCTATCTACACCAATCTTCTTTTTGAAGATCCACTTGCATCCTACATGTTTTACCCCATCTGGAGCAACATCCAAAGTCCATACTTTGTTAGTGTACATGGACTCCATTTCGGTCCGCATTGCATCCAGCCATTTTACCGAGTCACCGCTCTGAATGGCTTGCTGAAAGCTAGTAGGCTCATCATAGTCAATAGTGCAATCCTCTCTATCCCCGTCTATGAGAAAACCGTAGTTTCTCTCGGGCGGATGAGATTGCCTACTACTCCTGCTGAGTGGTGTCGGAATGTCCTGTTCTCCTGAACCTTCTTGTTCTTCCAAGGTTTAAGTAATAGCTTGTGTTTCTGGAATTTCATCCAGTTCTATTTCGCTCCCACTTGTTTCCTTTTCTAAAAACTCAGTTTCCAAGAAGTGGAGTTGCTGAGAAACAAAAACCTTTTCTTCCTCTGCGTAATAGAAAAGATACCCCCTGGAGTTCTTTGGGTATCCCACAAACTTACACAATACTGAGCGTGCCTCGAGCTTGTCCGTATGCTGCTTCTTTACAAAAGCTGGACATCCCCATGTCCTAAGATACTTAAGACAGGGTTTCTTCCCACTCCACATCTGATATGGTGTGGTAGGCACAGTTTTGGTTGGAACTTTGTTCAAAAGATATGCAGCTGTTTCTAGCGCATAACACCAGAAAGATCGCGGCAATTCAGCCTTACTCATCATGGAACGAACCATATCCAATAGGGTTTGATTCCTCCTTTCTGATACACCGTTGTGTTGTGGTTTGTATGGAGGAGTAAGCTGAGAGAGAATTCCATTCTCTTTTAAGTAACCCAGGAACTCGGCACTTAAGTATTCACCACGTCGATCAGATCTCAGTGACTTTATACTCTTGCCTCTTTGTTTTTCCACTTCATTCCTGTATTCTTGGAATTTCTCAAAGGCCTCGGATTTATGCGTCATTAAGAAGACATATCCATACCTAGAGAAATCATCCGTAAAAGTAATGAAGTAGGAATAACCACCTCTCGCATGTGTAGACACTGGACCGCATACGTCACTGTGTATGAGTCCCAAGAGCTTACTTGCTCTTACTCCGTGTCTAGTGAGCAGAGTTTTTGTCATCTTTCCTATGAGAAAAAATTCACAAGTGGCATAAGATTGATATTCGAACGGATTCAAATATCCTTCTCTTTGTAACTTCGTTAATTGTGTTTCATTGATGTGACCTAGTCTACAATGCCATAAGAAAGCCTGATTTATTTCTGGAGACTTTCTTTTAAGTGTGTTCTAGACATTGAAAACCTGAGCTTGACTCAATACGTATATACCGTCATCTAATGTACCTGACCCAATCAGAACTTGATTTAGGTGGATGTGAACTACATCGCTTACGAATGTAATGTCATATCCATCTCTCGAAAGTGAGGACACTGATATGATATTATATTCAAACTAGGTACATACAGACAGTTACGTAGAATCAATATCTGCCCACTTGTCAAACCTAGGCGATATTCTCCCATGGATTCAGCGTCCACGCTCATTCTGTTTGCAACTCTGAGAGACAAATCACCTATCTTTATATCTCTATGGTTTCTCAAAGCATGTAATGAATTACAGATATGAGATCCTGTTTCGGTATCTAGTACCCAGAAAGTAGAGTTAATTGACAAACAGTTCTCAATTACAAACACACTTGAGGCTGAAGCCACAACATGCTTCGTATCCTGGCTACTGGCTTCAAAAGCCCTGCAATCATTCTGCCAATGTTCATTCCTGTAACAATAGGAACGCCCTACTTTTACAATATCCAGTCCCGAAACTTTTGCCCTTCTCTTTCCTTCTATTTCCCTGGTTTCCTTCAGGGTAGGAGGCAGAGACTGTAGAATCAAGTCAGTATCTGACTCGTTTCCCAACGCGGTCTCCAGGTGAAGGAGCTCATCAATACAACTAGTCATTGTAAGGACGTTGTCCCCTACAGATGACCCGTCAGCCAACCTCGCTTGAATTAATTCGTTCGAGGTCTTATATCTTGCGATATGAGATTGCTCTCCATATAAATCTTTGTTATGGAGAAAGATGGAAACTAAGTCCATCTTCTCGTGCTGCTTCTGGTATACACCATCAGCTGAAGCTAACACGAGGCACATAGCTTTCGCTTTATCTTTTTCCCTTGTCTGACGGATATCCATATCCACGACAGTGGAAACTGGACCTGGGACGGCGGGATCTTGAGTAGTAATAGGGTGGTCCAGTTTGTCATAGGCAATGGACATCTGGACAGACTTTTGCCACTCATATAAGTCAGATTTAGTCAATTTTTTTTCTAGATGTAACCTATGTGTGGTCACAAGGTCGCTGCATTTTAAGAGAGAGAAGAAAATACTATTAGCATGATGCTCTTGCAAGTTTAGAGTAATTTAATATATCTAAACAGGATGGCTCCCACTGTTTCTCGAATTCCCAGGACTATTCTCACCGTACAATTCTTGCTTAACCGTTCAGCCAGGTCAGTGTTGATACTTCGAGGGAGGTTTTCCAACGCTTTCGCGAAGTTCCTTAATTAAATAACCACTTTTCTCTGGGGGCGTAACCCCGCTGACACCTTTCTAGGCACCTACTTGGTTTATAGCATTGATCGTTAAGTGACGAATCTCCAGATAAATAGTATATACTCGAAGTAGGATCGGGATCCAAAATATCATCGTATGATAATGTTGAAGGAATCCTACCAACATTCATCAAACTCCAAAATGGTATGCTCTTACTGCAAATTTCTGTTTCTTTAGAAACTCCCGATATGGATTTTTGCCCCATGCTCTTATGACCTTGACGAAGGTCAACAAATCATAAGTCACATGTCAAGTTCTTCCCGTCATTGTCCAGGTTAATTTGAACCCACCCGTACATACCCTTGACGAAGGTCAACAAGGTAATACGACTGTCCCAAACCAACGCATCTATCTATGCAACATATGAACACCCAACAGCTACCAATCACTATGCCTTGACGAAGGTCAACAAACATAGCTTGAATACTATCGAATATTCATATGAAATGACGAAGGGCTACGAATGGTTTTGGCAAAACCATGAACGTAGTGAACTTGATTTAATCGAAAGAACCTGATACTTTTTTAAAAGGAGTGGTTAAAGCTCCGCAATTAAAAATTCTGATCTTTTAAAATAACTGAGTGGTTTCTTTTAAATTTGTTCCAACGACTTAACTTTGGTTTATGTTCTTTGCATTATAATAATGCGTCCCATCATTTATCCTATCATTGTAGAAAACAACGAAAATACCACGTCCTCTTATGCCATCCGTATTCGCCACGGGGTCCCGTCATCACCCGTTAGGTTACTTAACTAACGACAGAGCGGGGGCTGGGCTAGCGCGGGTGTAAAACATAAGTGACGTCTAATAGCTATCATATATAGATATTGTACATTCGTCAGACGCAATAATAAGCATTCCAGATCACTGATGAACTTTATTGGATTTACTAGCAATCCGCATTTGCTTTGAGCCTGCAATAAAAGACGGATTACACAGTTGTGATGAATAGACATTACCCCACCCTAGACCCCTACGGGTATGACAAACTACCCGCCAAGTACCCGAAGTGAAGCGGCCTCCCTCAACAAAGTGAGTAGTCCTCTAAACACTTCAAAGTACCTGGTAGTTTGCGTACCCCGCCTTGGGTCTATCTTAGGAGCAAAAACAGTAAAAAGAAATAATACAACGGTGGCTACAACCGCAACCTGGATGTGCCCCGCAAAAGAATATTACATCATATTACATTTACATCGAATGAATGAATATTAAACCCATCTCAAACCCTGGCTAATCATCATAACATTCCAATCATGTCCATATACACAAACAGTAAACATTACAGAAATGTGCAACCCCCTGCCAACCGACATACTAGCAGTTAGGGGAGGTTTACGAACACATTAAACATTACAGATAATAACCCGATTAGCAAATATCTTAGAACATCGATCGATAACCATATTCCGTGTTTACCCCAAAAGCCAACCAGCAAAGAAGCAACCTGGGTAGAAACAGAACATACAGGAAGAAAAAAACCAAGAAATTATGAATTACTGTGAAACTCCGAGTCAACTCGGCGTTGACTCGGCGGCGGATCCGCGGCGGATCCGCGGCGGAAGCACTCTGTTGCCGCGGATCCGCGGCCATTTTGCCGAGTCACTGGCTCGTATTTTCCCATTATTCATTAATTTCCCTGCTGTGAATTTTAAGGTATGTCAAATATTTTTTCAGACACTTTTAAAATTAACAGAAAGTGAAAAGGGGTTAGGGTTTTGTTTTCGTGTTTTCCGTCGATCGAACTTCTAATCAGTTGCTAAGAAGCTAGTAAAGGTTTAGTTGGCACTGATACCACTGTAAGTCCATGTCACACACCACACGAACTTGCGGGGAGGCGAAATATATGAAAAACGATTATTAAAGCTTCGTAACACGGACTTGAGCGCATGAATCGTTTCTAAACCATTGCTAACTATCTACTAGAGGTTTAACTACTCGGATACGAAGTTATACCTCACGTTACTTGTCCTTCGGGTCTTTATCGCGGTCCTCCACTCCTCGTAGGCTCCTTGGAACATCGGCACCTCAACGGCCTCCACGAATCAAAGACGATCCACCCGAAAGCTCCTTCGCCAAGCTTAATCTCAAACTTGAGATAACTAGGTTGCTTAAAGTGCTAATCTAAGCTACCTAGGGGATATAGAGTGAGGTTATGGATGTATTAGTCTAGCTAACCCTTGATCTCAACTCATGAGAGGTTAGGATTAGGGTTTGAAGAGAGAGTGGGTTTGAAGAGAGAGAAGGTGAAGATTATCAATCAAATGAGATAATGATCTATCATCATATATATGAAGCATTATTTATTTATCCAAAAATGAAATAATAGAATTAACAATCATGCTTCATAAATATCTATGAGTGATTCATCTCCATGAGTCATTAAGCATTTATGATGCATTAATGACATGGATGAATCACACAAATGAGTCACTAATCTCATTTAATGCAATACCACCTTACCCCCCCAAGTCACCACTCTTCTAGAAGCTTCTCGACAAATTACGAGAACGCCCCTCCAATCGGTGAAAACACGGAAAAACTTTAGACTGTATAAATCCAATAACCTGATACTAGAATCTGGCTTAAACCAAAGCCGGCTAGTAAAAACTGTCCGAAAAGTCATACGTGCGTAAACACACGTATGCGTCCAAACCCGTATCGTAAAACTATACGACCTCTATATCGTTTCGCCTGGAGCAGAGAAACTCTCTGTGTGGGACTCTAAAGACTCGACACTACGCTGGCAGTGGGTTTAACAACAGACCGCAAGCGGCACTAGCTGTACGTAACGGTCCCCAGGTAGATGTCGATAACAAGACCGATGAAGAAAACCATCCGAACCCCTACTGAGCTTGATGTTGTTAGTTATATGTATGCCCTAGAGGCCATTACTGTACATTGGATGTATATTGTAGTGGATGCTGGGACATATATAGGGAGGACTTTCTTGCTCGACATGATAGTATGCTATCTGGTTACTCTTTACCTTAACGTGTACATTGATTGTCTCTCTGTTACATGTTGGTAAAGCCCTTAGGATGTGTACTTGACTATCTGGACTATGATGCGGATATACTAGTGGGGACATGGTAGTCTATAAGTACATCCTTCAAAGTCTCTAGTCGTGGGTATATCGAGACGGGGTATCGATATACCAGAGTAGACTAGCTATACCTTCTCGACCCATACAGATGGGTGATGGATGATCCCATATCCATTGGTGTTTGACATCAGAGATGATATACGGGTGCTCAGTGAAGACTGGGTACACTGGACGGACTCGCCGAGAACTCCCAGATGGTATTATACCTTACGTCAGATGGCAGTTCTCTGGTGACACTGGTACAGAGTAGTCTGTTGACCCGAGATCGTCATAGAGTCTTGTGTGGTTCCCACTGTGCTTTGATTTCCATCTTACCACGTCTAAGAGGGCGTGCAAAACTGTGGTTTTTGGGTACAGTCCCGAATCACATGGAGGCAATGAGCGATAGGAGGGGATTCGTCTCTCCCGGTATAGGGAGTTGATGTTGCACTGTGTTCGATTGGCTATAACCGGAAATCCCTGGCCAGGGTTGCTGAGATTTTCTGGTAAGTGTTACCAGTAGTTTCTCGAATTGTTATAGACCTCAGATCGACACGACTTATCGAGCTATTGGGGTCTGACGTTTACCACCCCTAGGCGAGATATGCGACATATCAGACGACAAGACCGGACTATACGGTAAGTGTTGCTGGTTGGATTCATAGGAGTGTGAGCGGGCTTGCTCATCGATCTTCTGATCGCTCAATACCCGGGTGGCCGTTACGTTTAGCAGACCGCTTGCGGCTTGTGGGTGTTTGATATGATCATCACCTGCTGCCGGCGTATTGACGAGTCTTTAGAGTCCTACACAGAGGTTTCCTGGCTCAAGCAAAACGAAATAGGAGCGCATATGAGATATGTGCGGGACCGAGAATGATACCAGTATGTGATACTGTATTCGATTCTCGCGATTTGTGACATTGATCGGTTATATGCGATATAGCCGGGTTATCGGATCAAGTGTTGATTCGATAAGTTGTTACTGTTGATATTAGTCGGTTATATGCGATATGACCGGATCATTAAATCAAGTGTTGATTTAATGATTTAATGCATAATTATATATTTGATATATTACTTTGCATTAACTAGTATCGGTTCACTTTAAATTGATTTTCTCACTTGATGTGCACATTGTATATGTGATATATTTTTGTGCATTTGATTGTATCATATTTGATGATACATGATTGCTAGGGTTTGTGTAAAGAATTAAACCTTGGTTAAATAAATGGTTAGGGTTTTTATTTGATTATTCATTCATTTATCTATTTATTTTTGGATTAAATAAATGAGAAATGAAAACAAAAGGTTGCTTTTCTTCATGAACCTTGTTGAAGCTTCATGAAGCTTGTTGAAGCTTCATGAAGCTTTGACCAATGTAACCATTTTGTCTTCATCTCCTTAACCCTAACCATTCCTTTAACCTTGGTCAATTCTCTACACATAACTATAGTTAAAATTATGATAAGGTTGGTTTTTTTTCTATGCTATTCTAATAACTTATCATAATATTATCTTCTTCTTCTTCATCTTCTACTTGAAGAAAAAGCTTGCCTCATCAATGGCAACTTGATGAAAAGAGTGAGAAATCCAATTCTAAAGTGAACCCACCTCCTATTTCTTCATCCTCTACCTCTTGCCAAGTAGTATAGGGTGTTTTCTTCACAAGTTTCATGACTTGGTGAAGTGGGAGCTTGATCTTGCGATGCCTCGACGTAGATCATCTTCGGCACGAAGCCGACGACCTTTCCCGCCCATTTCTCCGATGAAGCCGATGCTAGAGCCCGGGTTTCCATTTGGACAGCGAGGAGACTTCATTGCGGAGCTATGGAGATGGTGGACCGGATCTACAAAGGTTGTATTTCCGTTCTTGTAGTTAGACTTGTTAAAAGTTGCATCTTTCGCCTAAATTTCTAGTTAACGATCCGTAGTCTAGGGTTTCTCGGCACCGTAAAATTATAAATTGGCATGGTTGATGCCTTGTGAGACCTCATTAGCGTGCCTAGGAACCCTACAGTGGTATCAGAGCCTAGCTAGAGCCTTCGGCGATGTCTAGACGACGTTTGAAACCCGATCGAACCGAAAACCCAAACTCTAAAATGCTCTCTGGAAATTTTCTGAAACTTTGGATTTTTGTGAATTAAAAATATGCAGAAAAATAAGCAGGGACTTATTTGAATTACTGTGAAAAACGAGGGTCTAATTCGAATATTCCACCGCGGAACCGCGGCACAAGCCTGCATGTGCGGTGGTTCCGCGGCCGTACTGTGTCCTTATCCAATTATTTCTGGACAGTAATTCATATAATTGAATGCTATATTTTCTGGGAATTTTTATTCTGACTCTACAGTTGAGTATTCTGGGGTTGTTTAGGGAATTCGTAGATTCGATCGGATTATCAGATTTTGTCTATGTGGCTTCCGGATAATTTTTGAATATGTTAAAAAGTTCGACCGGATAAAAATACCCAATTTTTCCCCTGTTGGGAAATTTCCAAGTGTTGGATTTTTCCGTGGTTTAAAGACGTTCTAAGTAGTGCAAGTAACTCGATGGTCCCTCTAGAAGACAACAAACCTTAACTCGATTATATGACCGTCTTGAACTGCCCTTTGAACCTTCGGGTTTGGGGCAGTACGGTGTGCCACATGTGAGGCGTTGGCTTGACCCTTCTACGGCTGGACCGTTGGTACTGAGGCACGAACTGAATGTTTTTAGACTTGTTTCATGTGTTGATCTGTATCGGGAAAACTTGGGTGTTTGTATGTTCGATCGGAAAGTTTAACATTTTCTAATTATCTGGAATGGGATACAATAATTGGAATTCACAATTAGTTATGAGTTAACTGAATGAGTGTTATAAATATAGCAGTTTAGTCTCACTTGATCGGTTGCCACGGAATTTTGATGTGATCAAAAGTCCGTCGCAATCACGTAGCGTACGCGGATACTCGCCGGGTAAACTTAATAGACAGCCTCACTCCATAGCCCCGACCAAGTGACTGTAGGAGAACCCCGTCGCCGAAAGCATCCGTTCGGGTGCTCGCGGTAGCGGTGTTCCGCCTTGGTGCACTTCGTCGACGGTATCGAGGGGTGCGGCCGTCTACTGAAGTTTGCGACGAGCATTTGATCAAAATGTCGGGAATCCTGTTGAATTGCCCGACTTGATATTGAAAAGTGTTTTCGATAATGAGACTAAAATGCGGGGTTTATAATTGTTAGGCATGTGATGTCTAAGTAATTCATTTGTTTAGGCATGCGATGTCTAAAGAGGTTGCGGATTCCAACTGTTGTAGTTTTACACTTTCTTTTCTGTGACCGTAAGTGTAATATGTGATATCGCCGGTTTCGTTGCTATATGTCAACGACAATTGGGATACGCATGTTTACTTACGTTGATGACATGTGATGTTATGTGTTGCTGGATATGTTATATTGGATCGTTGTGTTTGAATAGCCGAGGGTTTTTATGTGAGATGAGTGTTTTTTCATTTTCATTCATGTAAAAACTTGTATGTAATATTCTTTTATTGGGGCACTTCCAGGTTGCGGAAGATGTCACCTTTTATATATTATTTACTTTTCCGCACTAGGATAGACCCAAGGAGGGGAGCACAAGTAACCGAGTTCTAGAGTCCAGTGGGAGACCAACTCGAGGAGTCGAGTCCGGGTCTCCTAACTCTAGAATTGGTAGGGTTGCTTGCCTCTCTCGTAGGGGTCTAGGGGTGTGGGTTTGGCTATTCATCACGACCGTGGAATCCGTGTTTTATACTGGCTCGTATTGAAAACACGGACGACCTAGTATATCCAATATTTCATATGATTCTTCTGCTGCGATATCTGTGATGTGATCATGTGATGTTCTGTGATAGATACAGTATATAGTATATATGATATATTATATAGACGTTACTTATGTTTTACACCCGCGCTAGCCCTGCCCCGCTCTGCCGTTAGTTACCTAACCTAACGGTGCACGAAGGGATATCGAGGCGAATGCGGATGGCATAAGTGTACGTCGTATTTATCTGTGATGTTTAGGTACTTAAATGATGGGACTTCATTAATGTGATTAATGAAAGAAAAGAAACCTAAGATGTTGTGGAATCGAATTTCAAAATAAAACAGGTAGCTACAGTTCTTGCTTTGCACAGCGATATATATGATATATCCCGCACCTCATTCGACGAGGAAAGGACCGAGATCCCTTCACCGGGATTGACTCCTTTAGCAATAACTGGCAGATGCTACACACTCGGTTTGTTTTTTTGATTGCTTTTAAGAGTTTTTGCTTTGCACAGTGATATATATGATATATCCCGCACCTCATTCGACGAGAAAAGGACCGACGATCCCTTCACCGGGAGTGACTCCTTTAGCAAAACGAGAAAAGCCTAAAAAACACTCCATTTAAAAATTCATTAGATCCTACAACGATATCAAGTTCATTACGCAATAGGTTTTCAGAAAAACTTGTCGTAGCCCTCCGTCAATTCAGATAAATCCTACTTAGTATTCGTGCTACGTTTGTTGACCTCCGTCAAGGCGTAGTGTGCGGTAGCTAACTAGTATTTACCTGCTTATGCATATGATGCAGATTGGATTAGGGTAGTCATACGACCTTGTTGACCTCCGTCAAGGGTCGTGCGGGTGGGTTTGATTCAATCAAGAAATGACGGGTTGAACTTGACTTGCGCCTTGTGGTTTGTTGACCTCCGTCAAGGTCATAGGATGCTTGGGGCAAAATATTATCGGGAATTTCAAGTGTTGAAATTTGCAATGAGATTGCATACCTCCTATGAGATAGTTGGATCCCGATACCCGCTGCGAGTAAGAGTTACTCCTGGGAGAGTTTTATACATTACAATTAGCCGATCAAGTAGGTGTCTAGAAAGGTGTCAACGGGGTTACGCCTCTGGGAAAACGAGGTTTACATTAATTAGGTTCGTGCGAAAGCACGGGGGACCTCCCTCAAAGTACCGACACTGGCCTGGCTGAAAGATTGGCGAACTTGTAGTGTGTAATTAATCCCGGCTAGTCTTTCCTTTTAGGGTTTGAAGGAAGAATTGATAAGAAGCAGTGGGAGCCATCCTGATTAGATAAAATAATAACCAATCTATTCTTGCAAGAGCGCACGCTGAGTGTTTTCTTCTCTCTCTCTCCTGGTAGCGACCATGTCACGCCTTAATCAAGATAATAATAAGGATATTGACCGAACCCGCTTATTATACTGAGCTGGGGAACGTTGGTCCCGCTCTAACTTATAATTGTTATAAGACAGAGCAGGAAATTGGGGAATACCAGATTTCCTGTGCCGCCCAAACGAAAAGAGTGCATGCTGATGCATCATCTTCGGGTGTGTTCATTATACAGAACTGTTTCTCAGTATCCTCCGCATCCTTGGTATATGATACCGGATCAGGATCCCAGATATGTAATCTGTTACATAGGGCTACAAAAGGGTAGAAAAACTGAGAACGGGTGATAAGTTTCATGAGGCAGAAAACGGGGCAAGTGTTGCAGCCAAGTCTGTTGTTCACTGTCACCCTGTATTACCAATACATTGATTCTGAACAAATGCTATTAGATATCGAACCTGATATACAAAATCATATCAGTCTCTTTATCAATAAAGAAATGATAAAATTTTGTATTGATGGATAATGTTTTGAATATTTCCTATATCAAAAGTTGATCGGTTCAGGCACGTTATCTAAAAGCATTGATGTTCTAAATCAAACTACAGTTCTTAGTATACGGATCACACACAAGAGGAAGAGTTCAGACATGAACGAATTCTTCTTGAGGCATTGTAGACTAGGTCATATCAATGCGACCCGACTGGCTGAAGTTACATTTAGATGCATATTTAAATCAGTTTGAATTTACATCTTGTGAAACTTGCCAGTCATGTCACAAAGATATAATGACACCAGCTCTGTTTATTGGAAACAGAGAAAGAGTTGGTAAACTCTTGGGATGATACATGTTGATGTATGTAAGGTCCCCTGTCTACATATGCCAAGACCGATTCTTTATACTTCATTACATTCTCTGATGATCTTTCGAGTTTCAGACCTATGTTCCTGTTGAAACACACGTCCGAACCTTTTGAGATATTCACAGAATATAAGTTAGAAGTAGAGAACCAAAATACGGGTATAAGTATTATGTCCTTTGATGTGATCAAGGAGGAGAATACTTGAGCATGGAAATCCTGGACTATTCTAAAGGAGAATGAGATTCTCTCTCAGCATTACTCCTCTGTATACACTATAGCACGATGGTATATCGGGACGGAGCAATCACACCCTATTTGATATGGTGTGCACTATGATGAGTACTACTGAGATACCTATTTCCTTTTGGGGGTTATGCACTTGAGAAGCTGCATACTTGTTGAATTAGGTTCGAATCAAATCAGTTGCCTACCACTCCATATGAGATATGGAAAGGGAAGAGCCCATGTCTTAAGCTAGTTAAGATTTGGGGTTGTCCGGCCTATGTCTAAAAGAAAAATCCGGACAAGCTCGAGGCAAGGTCTGTTATGTAGAACTGGAAATGTTCCAGCCATACAAACTGCAGCTGATGATTTGATAAAACCAAAGGATTCAGTAGATTCCAACGAACCTCAGCCTCTCCGCCGATCTAGTAGGGTTCCTCACCCACCTGAGAGATACTTCAGTTTCTCTGTGACAGTGGGAGCGAGGATTGCATCATGAGATGATAACCCAACTTGTTTCGGGCTGGCCACCAGGAGTAAGACTCTGTAAGAATGGCTGGATGCTTAGTGATCTGAGATAGAATCCATGTACACCAGCAAAGTATGGACTTTGGTTGCTATATCTGAAGGGTTAAATCCCCATCAGGAGCAAGTATATCTTGAGAAGATTACTTGGTGTAGATGGAAAAGTTGAGACTTTCAAAGCTAGACTTGTTAAAGGTTTTCGTCATCAACCAGGCATGGATAATGATGAAACCTTTTCCAGTACCTATGCTTAAGGCCATCCAGATCCTACTTGTCACGACTACATACTATGACTACGATATCTGGTGGTTGGGTGTCATGACTGCTTTTCTAAATGATGTTTTAGAAGAGTGCGTCTATAAGTACACAGCCAGAGGGCCTCGTAGACAGTGGGAGCAGCGGAAACGTGTGCAAGATGCTTTATAGGATAAAGCAGGCATCGCGGAGTTGGAACATCTGTTTTGATGGATTAGTCAAAGAAGTTGACATCATCAAAATGGTAGATGAACCTTGTATAAACAAAAAGGTAGTAGGGAGTATGGAGGCGATTCTCATAGAGTACGTGGATGACATACTCTTGATAGGGAAAGAGTTTCCTATGCTACGCTCGATCAATCTCCGCTTATCACAATGATTCACCATAAATGATCAAAGTGATACCTCCTAAATCATGGGTTTTGGATCTATGAGATAGATCTAAATGGATGTTAGGATTCTCACTAGTTGTAGTGAGATGGTATCAATCGATCCTGGGGAGAACCACTGGAAGTGGTCCAGGGTGATAAAGACGACTGAATGTCAGTCACAGGCATTGTCTTTACCCTCAGTAAAGGGACGGTATGTTGGAAGAGTTCCAAGCTAGATACCGTGACATACTAGACGATAAAGGCAGGATACATCGCTACTTAAGATGCTACCAAAGAGGCTTTTTGGGTGTATAATGGTTCATGAGATGAACTACGTTCCTACCATTGTGAGACAATGGAGTTGTGGCTTATGCCTAGGAACGCAGGTCCCATGAATGATCCAGACATATTCTAAGGCAGTATCACATGATCATGGAGATGGTTGATCTCTAAGGGATCGAGGTTAGGAGAGTAGACTCAGAGGATAACACGGTGGATCCACTCACGAAGGCCTATTCCCAGAGAGAGACTTTTATGGGATGGTTGAGTAAGAGATACTATAACCACTGCTATCAGATGGCCCTAGTGCAAGTGGGAGATTGTTAGTTATATGTATGCCCTAGAGGCCATTACTGTACATTGGATGTATATTGTAGTGGATGCTGGGACATATATAGGGAGGACTTTCTTGCTCGACATGATAGTATGGTATCTGGTTACTCTTTACCTTAACGTGTACATTGATTGTCTCTCTGTTACATGTTGGTAAAGCCCTTAGGATGTGTACTTGACTATCTGGACTATGATGCGGATCATACTAGTGGGGACATGGTAGTCCATAAGTACATCCTTCAAAGTCCCTAGTCGTGGGTATATCGAGACGGGGCATCGATATACCAGAGTAGACTAGCGTATACCTTCTCGACCCATACAGATGGGCGATGGATGATCCCATATCCATTGGTGTTTGACATCAGAGATGATATACGGGTGCTCAGTGAAGACTGGGTACACTGGACGGACTCGCCGAGAACTCCCAGATGGTATTATACCTTACGTCAGATGGCAGTTCTCCGGTGACACTGGTACAGAGTAGTCTGTTGACCCGAGATCGTCATAGAGTCTTGTGTGGTTCCCACTGTGCTTTGATTTCCATCTTACCACGTCCAAGAGGGCGTGCAAAACGGTGGTTTTTGGGTACAGTCCCGAATCACATGGAGGCAATGAGCGATAGGAGGGGATTCGTCTCTCCCGGTATAGGGAGTTGATGTTGCACTGTGTTCGATTGGCTATAACCGGAAATCCCTGGCCAGGGTTGCTGAGATTTTCTGGTAAGTGTTACCAGTAGTTTCTCGAATTGTTATAGACCTCATATCGACACGACTTATCGAGCTATTGGGGTCTGACGTTTACCACCCCTAGGCGAGATATGCGACATATCAGACGACGAGACCGAACTGTACGGTAAGTGTTGCTGGTTGGATTCACAGGAGTGTGAGCGGGCTTGCTCATCGATCTTTTGATCGCTCAATACTCGGGTGGCCGTTACGTTTAGCAGACCGCTTGCGGCTTGTGGGTGTTTGATATGATCATCACCTGCTGCCGGCGTATTGACGAGTCTTTAGAGTCCTACACAGAGGTTTCTTGGCTCAAGCAAAATGAAATAGGAACGCATATGAGATATGTGCGGGACCGAGAATGATACCAGTATGTGATACTGTATTCGATTCTCGCGATTTGTGACATTGATCGGTTATATGCGATATAGCCGGGTTATCGGATCAAGTGTTGATTCGATAAGTTGTTACTGTTGATATTAGTCGGTTATATGCGATATGACCGGATCATTAAATCAAGTGTTGATTTAATGATTTAATGCATAATTATATATTTGATATATTACTTTGCATTAACTAGTATCGGTTCACTTTAAATGGATTTTCTCACTTGATGTGCACATTGTATATGTGATATATTTTTGTGCATTTGATTGTATCATATTTGATGATACATGATTGCTAGGGTTTGTGTAAAGAATTAAACCTTGGTTAAATAAATGGTTAGGGTTTTTATTTGATTATTCATTCATTTATCTATTTATTTTTGGATTAAATAAATGAGAAATGAAAACAAAAGGTTGCTTTTCTTCATGAAGCTTGTTGAAGCTTCATGAAGCTTTGACCAATGTAACCATTTTGTCTTCATCTCCTTAACCCTAACCATTCCTTTAACCTTGGTCAATTCTCTACACATAACTATAGTTAAAATTATGATAAGGTTGGTTTTTTTCTATGCTATTCTAATAACTTATCATAATATTATCTTCTTATTCTTCATCTTCTACTTGAAGAAAAAGCTTGCCTCATCAATGGCAACTTGATGAAAAGAGTGAGAAATCCAATTCTAAAGTGAACCCACCTCCTATTTCTTCATCCTCTACCTCTTGCCAAGTAGTATAGGGTGTTTTCTTCACAAGTTTCATGACTTGGTGAAGTGGGAGCTTGATCTTGCGATGCCTCGACGTAGATCATCTTCGGCACGAAGCCGACGACCTTGCCCGCCCATTTCTCCGATGAAGCCGACGCTAGAGCCCGGGTTTCCATTTGGACAGCGAGGAGACTTCATTGCGGAGCTATGGAGGTAGAGGACCGGATCTACAAAGGTTGTATTTCTGTTCTTGTAGTTAGACTTGTTAAAAGTTGCATCTTTCGCCTAAATTTCTAGTTAACGATCCGTAGCCTAGGGTTTCTCGGCACCGTAAAATTATAAATTGGCATGATTGATGCCTTGTGAGACCTCATTAGCGTGCCTAGGAACCCTACAGATGTGACAATCTCCGTGCAGTCCAGTCTGTTCATCTAAGACTATCGCATATCAAGCCTAGGGGGCGGCAAGCGTCAGTCCCCTAATAGCTGCATAAGTCGTGTCGGAGCGAAGCCTATTACACCCTGAGAAGCTACTGGAACTTACCAGTATATCTCGCTTGCCCTGGCCAGGGACTTTGCGTAATGGCTCTCTGACACAGCGCGATATCAACTCCCAATACCGGGAGAGACGAATCCTATCTAACTGCCACTGCCTCCAAGTGCTCGGGACTGCACCCAACTGTTACCTTCTTGCACGACTCCTTTGAGCCGTGGTAGGGTAGCAATCTAAGAACAGTGGGACACACTCGAGGCGAAGTAGCAGTATCAAGTCTGCGGACTATGCTGTACTCATGTCACCTGGGAACTGTTAACTGACGATGGGTATAATACCAACCAATCAGTTCCCTGCGAGTCCTGTCCGGTGTACCTGTAAACTAACGAGCACCTGTATACTATCTCCAGTACGACGTACTGATGGCTGTTGGACAGACCATCTCCCCAACTGGGATGAGAAGCATACACACTTAGTCTACTCCGGAATATCAATGCCCTATCTCGATAATCCAACGACCAGGGATCTGTATAGGATGTTGCTTATAGACTACCCAGCCCCCACTAGTATGACTGCCATCACAACGCTGGTAATCAAGCAAAGATCCTATGGGCTCTACTAATATGTATAAGTGATACGTTTCAAGAAACATATGCACATATTAAAGTAGACACAAACCAAGTAGCATACTACCATTTTTAGCAAGACTGTATATACAACTGTGAATATCCTAAACTTCAATTAAGTAATATACAATCTAGTATGATACAATAATGGCCCCTAGGGCATATACACTAACACCTTCTCAACAGATCCATCCCCTATTCTGATGAAGTCAAACCCATGATTGTCTCATCAAAATTAGATGATCTTATCTCCGCTATATCTGCTCAAGCCTATAAATAGACATAAGCTACTTGTCCACTATGCTTCCGCTGCTCCCACTGACCACAACAACCCTCTGGCAGAATAATATATATACGTGTATGTCTAAATCTAGTTTAGAACGATGCTATACATATCCTCCTGCCTGGTCTCATAGTCTGGAACAAAAGTAGTGTCAAGTCTGGGTAAACAAGAACCTCCCTGTCACCGTCCTTAAGGTTACCGGAGTACCTCTCGGGTGTCTGAGGTTACCCACCATATCTACGAAGTGGCTAATGGAATGTCAAACCTGATTGAATATATAGGTCCTATTAAATTTTCTGTAATCGTTTGCGGTTCTGGAATCACTTCCAGTTCTACCATACTCCCACTACTGTTTTCTGAAAAAATCCATTTTACTAAAAATGTGGCGAGTCAAGAACAATATCACTATTGATCTTCCAGATGGTAGAAAATCAACCCCCGTCAAAGCATGGGTCAGCCCACAAACTGCCATTACAGAAACGTGCCTTGAGTTATCCAGTGTCTGGTTTTAAGCATAAGCTGGACAACTCCCCTTACCTTATCATCGTTAGGATATGAAGCATTCTATATCCAATATAGAAACTTTGGCACTTTTTTAATTTGAACCAGATTCAAATCATGCAGCTGTCTCCAGTGCATATCTACTTAATGGAGAGAGGCTAATCAGCATTATTCAACTTAGGAATACATCCAATTACGAGTAACCTGAAAGAGAAACAAGGTTCTCTAAAACCATTACAATCATCTGAATACCAATCACACGAATCTACATCTTCGATTTCTTTGAAGAATCCCGATACTTGCGACACCTGGTTCTCTACTTTATTCCTATACCCATAACTTCTCAAAACTTAGACATTGTATTTCTACGAAACACTTGTTTAAAAACCAGAGAAGTCACAAGTAAACAGAACATAGTACGAGGACCTACCCCTTTGTCCTGATGGACACTGGACAACATACAATACTCTGTATAAGTCCGCTGAGTTGAATAACTCAAAGCATGTGCGTCGTAGGTTGAAAACTGTACCCAGGCGATTCCCTCAAATATCACCAATTACAATGAATTCCGATATAATGAGGATGATCACCTAATTCCTAATAACTTACTCCCACTCATCATTTGTAAAACCATACAGATATGAGAATAAAACCTGGTAAATACATACCCTGGAGTAAGTATGTAATCGGAAAATCAGTTTTCTTTTAACAAAGCACTGAATCATGAAAATATTTCGTAGGGGTATGCTGGTATTCCTAGTAATGCCTCTTCCATCATCTAATTCATGACTTTAACCGTATATCTCTTTGCCATCTCTCCAAATCCCTTTATTTGTCTTTATTCATTACTTTCTGTACACCATCGTTAGGCTAAATGGTTTTCTTCCTTCCCTACCGTTCGGCACCAGCCTATGGTTTGGAAGAAGACTATCCAGTAAGCATAATAGGTGTACTCTCCTAATCCTAAGAGTACTCGCAACTTGAGAGAAGGTGATGATAAAAGACAACTGAATAATACCTTATTCTTTTAAAGGTGAAATAGGAGTGGCGATGAAGTACGCGGTTTGGTCGTGAATGATAACAGTCGCAATTTACTTTGCCCTCTTTCTAATCCCTTTATCTTGTCTTTACATATTACCTTCTGCACACCCTACTTAAGCTAATTGGTTTTCTTCATTCCCTACCTTCTGGCACCAGCCTATGGTTTAGAATAAGACTATCCAATAAGTGTAATAGGTGTACTCTCCTAAATTAAGGAGCCCTCGCAACCTGAGAGAAGGTGATAATAAAAGACAACTGAATAAACCAATTCTATTTCTCCTGAACCTGGATCCATCCTCGAAGAAGTCCCTTCGAGTTCGTATATAACCATACGATGGATCTATCCAATGGAAGTGGATATCCGTAGTAATACGGGGTGTTCTGAGAAATGCAAAGGGTAAAAGAAGGAGTGGTAATGACTTATGCAACTTTAGACAATCCAAAAGCCAGTATTTTAAGAAGGTTCGGTCAACTTGGTCACTGAGTCATAGTCTAGGGTCGGTCAAAGGTCGCTGCCAAAGAGAGAGAGAGTAAAGAAACACTCTGCGTGCACTCTAACCTAGATCAGAATGGTTATCACTTTATCTAATCAGGAAACCTCCCACAGTTTTCTCAAATTCTCCTCCAAACCTGAAAGAAGAATTAGTCGGGATCACCCAAAAATGTAAACCAACTCATCAGTGAGAATCGGGATCCAACTATCATCGCATGATAACTTGATGGAAGCCACTCAAGTTATCACACTCCAGAAGGTATGCGCATGCCTGGCAAGTTTCCTGTATGTTTGAAACTCCCGATAGGATTTTTGCCCTATGCTCTTATGACCTTGGCGTTGGTCAAAATATCATAAGTCACATGCCAAGTTCTACCCGTCACTATCCAGGTCAATTTGAACCCACCCGCACATGCCCTTGACGTTAGCCAAAATGGCAGAACGACTGTCCCAAACCAACTCATCTATCTATACAACAGATGAATACCCAGTAGCTACCAAACACTATGCCTTGGCGTTGGTCAAAATACATAGCTTGAATACTACTGAATACCCAAAAGAAATGACGGAGGGCTACGGCTGGTTTTCGGCGAAAACACTTTAACGTAATGAACTTGATCTCGTTGAAGGAACCTAATAGCTTTTTATAAAAATATAGTGGCGAAAAACCTTTGCTATAGAGGTCACTCCCGGTAAAGGGATCCCGGCTCTTTCCTCGTGGAATGAGGTGCAGGATATTCTAACAGAATACCGTGATGCAAAGCAACGTGTAATCGACTATAGTAAAGTTATTACCTTGACGTAAACTTCTGCCTAAGGGGTCACTCCCGGTGAAGGGATCTCGGCCCTTGCCTCGTCGAATGAGGTGCAGGATATTCTAAACTGAATATCACTATGCAAAACAAAAGGAAACGTCTTTGTAATAACACCTTTTAAATTGGTTCCAACAACATCAAATATAGGTTTGTTTTATCCTTGCATTGATAAAAATCAATGCAGTCCCATCAATCAATCACACCAGAAAAGAACGAAAATAAAATGTACGTATATGCCATCCGCATTCGTCACTAGGTCCCGTCATCACCCGTTAGGTTACTTAACTAACGACAGAGCGGGGACTGGACTAGCACGGGTGTAAAACATATACAACATCTAATAGCATATATACCAATATACAATAATCGCTCCAGGCATGATAATATGCAACATTATAGAAAAGTAATAAGCATCACAGAACAATATAGATAATCTGGGATCGCCGGGTTTCATAGAGCCGCTACTGAAACCCGACGTTCCCCTGGTCGTGTGGATAGCATGTGCAATGAAACCTAGACCCCTATGGGTGCGGCAAGTTACCCGCCAAAACCTGAAGCGAGGTAGCCCCTACAGCAAAGTGAATTGATCACCCAGCACTTCATGGAATCCGGTAACTTGAGCACCCCTCCTTGGGTCAACCTATACCCCCTACGAGTGCGGCGAATAATCTGCCAATTCTAGAGTGAGGTCCCTCTGGCTCTCAAAGCCATGAGATACGGACCCGTTGCCCTCCAGAACCCGGCTATCCATGCACTCCTTCGCGGGATAAACCTAGTATAGAAATAAAAATATGTACAACGGGTACATCGACCTTAACCCGGTCGTGCCCCAAAAGAATATTATACAAACAGGTAGTGACGGTAGTTCACATGTTGAACGCTCGCCCCGCAATATCAAATGTACAAATAAATCAAAACCGCACTATCATTGCACCATTCTATCCACCACGACAAATCCGCAACATCACAGCACAACACAGAACATCAACGTGAATGTCACGTTCGCAAACCCGTCTAAAAGAACTATAGCAATTAGACGCGGTTTACCGCTCAAATGACATTCCCAGTCGGAGATATAAAGTAAGTACTGTATACTAAAACGTTTAAATTTCGATCGACAAAACTTCCCGAAGTGGGCCCCACGTACATCTGCTATACAGTAACAAAAACTGGGCCCAAAAGAACTATACCAGAAATCACAATTTCCAACAAAGAATCACCAGTAGAAAAAAGACAAACTGAAACACCAAGACAGCCGCGGTTCCGCGGTCAAAGCTAGGCTTTATCCACGGTTCCGCGGTCGTACGGACGATTCAGTGGACCGTTTTTCTCTATTATTCTTTAAAAAGCCTGCTTGTTTTTCAGTGATGCTCAAAATAATTTTAAGACCCTTTTAAAAATCGACAGAAACTTTAGTGCTGAAAAATGTGATTTTCGAAATTCCGTTCGATCGATATTTTAAACGTGTTAGCACAAGTTAGTATAGCTTAATGGTGAGGCTCTGATACCACTGTAAGTACACGGCAGCGCCCCGGCCGTCTAACAGACGCCAAATGCGGAACAAAAACATTTACAACTGGCGCTATCGTGTACTATAACCCGGATCTGCCATTAAACCTAAACTAACAAACTACAAAGTGGGTAGAAATATTATACCGAATGATCCGAGTCCTTCGGTCTTCAACTATCATCCCACACTTTGTTGCGGCTGCTCCGATCTCCTGAATCTCCAGTCTTCTCGTCCAGGTGGCACTACGTCGACGGATCTTTAAACGGGCTCCCGCCTCTGAACTGAGGTAACTCGGTCGTCAAGTTTGCTAAAGAGACGACCAAGATGATGTAGAGAATGAGTAGAACACTTTGTCTCGTTACGTCCAAAGTTATGGACGAACGGTTAATGAAGTTTCCTTTTGGAATCGGGTGAAATGAGAAATGAGGCTATCTAATTTCCTTGAGTCTAAAACAATATCAATCTTTTTATCAAGCAACCATGAGAGTGAAGAGGAGAGGAGGGCCGTCCACTTATAAGGAGGAGGAGGGGTGAGTGTAGGAGAGGAGTGGTGACCATTACCATGAATGAAAGAATGAGTCATGAAACACCTTGTATGAACACATTAAATGAAATAAATGAATCATCATGATCTAGTCATCAAAGCATTTAATGAACAAATGAGTCATGAAGCCTAGTCACCATCCTAGTCATCATCTAGAAACATCTAGAAGAACGACTCACCCTCAACTCAAGAAAAGATAAATCCGTCTTTAACCGAATGTTAAAGACGGCCGATAGAAAACTGGAAACTGGCAACTTCCAAAAGCGATCCCGAAACGGATTTCAGGATAACCCCGTATCAGTATAAACATACCCTCATTTGTATTATGACTGAAAACAAATGCAACTGAGATAAAGATATTATATCTACACAGTATAATACTGGGATCCGGCTTAAACCAAAGCCGACCAGTATTATCTGCCCGAAATATGACACGTGCGAAAACGCACGTGCATTTTCCGAACCCTGCCATATAACCATACGGCCTCTACAACGTTTCGCCCGAACTTGGGAAAGTGTCTGTGGGGGACTCTAATGACTCATCAACACACTGGCACTGGGTATAACCTCTAGCACGTCAGAGGTACAAGCTGTACATAACGGTTGCCTATGTATTGATTGGAAGGGAAGCTGACGAGCGAACTCATCCATAAACCCTACTGAGCCTAACAGTGACAATATCCGTACAGTCCGGTCCGTTCGTCTAAAGAGTATCGCATATCAAGTCTAGGGGGTGGATAAAATCAGACCCCTCATAACGCGATAAATCGTGTCGGTGTGAAGCCCATCACCACCTGAGAAACTACTGATCCAAATCATTAATTCTCCACTACCTCGGCCGAGGATTTCTAGTGATGGCCACCCGTGTACTGTGCGACATCAACCCCCAATACCGGGAGAGACGAATCCCTGACGATCCGCTCACTGCCTCCATGTGGCTCAGGACTGTACCCAAAAAATACCTGTTTGCACGTCTCCTTTGAGCATGGTAGGGTAGAAATCAAAGCACAGTGGGAACTCACACGAGACAAATGACGATCTCAGGTCGACAAACTAACCTGTACACATGTCACCAGGGAACTACTATCTGACGATATATAGAATACCAACTAGCATGTTCCCGGCGAGTCCTGTCCGGTGTACTCATAACGAGATGAGCACCTGTATACATCTTAGGTGAACCAACTGACACCAATGGCTTGTGAGACCGGCCATCGCCCCTCGTCGGGGTCTCGACTGTATACACTAGTCTACTCTGGAGTATCGATGCCCTATCTCGAAACTCCTACGACTAGGGACACTTTAAGGATGTGCTTACAGACCCCGGCTCTCACGTATATGATCGCCATCATACTGCTGGCAGTCAAGCAGAATCCTATGGGCTCTATCAACATGCAATAGTGAACTAAACCATGTATACGATGATAAAGACAAACCAGATAGCATACTATCATCTCGATTAAGACAGTCATGTCGGTATAGGTCATCCCTCAATCATTGCAATCACGTACCTGCGATCCAATAATTGACTTAGAGGGCACTATATCCAACATCATTTTGGGCGATCAAAGAGCTGAATCTAACCCTTGAAGATGCGGGAAGCTATCGGAAGCTGTAGCTGAACGAATTGAACGAGCTTCAGGATGATGCTTACGACAACGCGGTTATTGTAAAGAACCGAATGATGGTGTTTCATGATAAACACCTTATGCGCAAAACTTTCACACCTGGACAACAGGTACTTCTTTACGACACCCGACTACATTTCTATCCCGGTAAGCTTCGATCTCGCTGGAAAGGACCTTTTCTTGTGCGTTGTGTATACCCGCACGGCGCTG
The DNA here is from genome assembly GCA_030015575.1 of Agapanthus africanus. Classification (NCBI taxonomy): domain Eukaryota; kingdom Viridiplantae; phylum Streptophyta; class Magnoliopsida; order Asparagales; family Amaryllidaceae; genus Agapanthus; species Agapanthus africanus. The sequence goes on along the minus strand of CM057337.1, from coordinate 591,702,497 downwards.
TGGATTTCGAGAATCCAAAGGAAGGTTCATTTTTCAATGTAAACGGACACAGAATGAAACCGTACCTTAGCGATGAACCATCAGAGGAGCTCCTGGTCTTGCAGGAGCCAGTTTACCCTGCATAATCTTCCTCTGCCTACCACCAAACTTCGGTTATCCAGCCAAAAATAGTGGACACTGTTTCAAATAAGTTTGGGGGTATGTATATACTATTTTTTGTATATATATGTGGATATTCTAGTCCGGTGCATATCCATTTTTGACAAGCAATCTCGTCTGAAGATTGCTCTTTTTATTAGCCAAAAAAATGTATATCTAACCGACGTTTTTGACCCTTCAATAATTTTGCCTTCCTGATGTATAATGACAGTGGGGGCACTGTCCAGTTTAAGTTTGGGGGTACGCTCGGTACGCATTTCTAACCTTCGCATTCATATATTTATTAAAACCCATAAAAATCAGAAAATTTTCTAAAAACATAAAAACTTTGTCGTCAAGGTAGCTAGTGGAAGAACTTAGATTCAATATTTCGACGGTTTTTGTTTGATAAGATAAGAACAACTAAATCCTATTTTTAGATTTTGAAAACCTGAAAGATAACACTCCTTTGAGGTTAACTATAGCTAATATACGTCTTTACATCACACTACACGTATCATGAGTTTTGAAAATTAGATCACAATTCTATTATGTCTGAAAACTTTTAAATCGATAAACTATTTTCTGAGGATCAAATATGTTTGTTCTGAAATAAATAATATCAAGAATATTTTATGAAGTGAAGCGGATATGAAGGGATATTATAGATGCCTTAATTGGAACTAAATCTGAAGAATAACCCATCTGGAACTTGATTGGAGTGATTACACACCTGATCCACTAAACACGTCTTTTCATCCAAAAAAAAAAATTGATCAACTGCTTATATCTCCGTTCATAGTAAATCGTTATGATTCTCATGTCTAAATGGGTCTTTTTGTTTTAGGGCCTAGGCAACTTGAGTAATTAAGTCCGCCGGGTGTCTTTACACCTAATGCCCTAAAAGAAACTGGTTTGGGTGCATTGGCCCAACGCTAAGAAGCCTAAAAAGTACAAATTAAAACAAAGTTAAGCAAGTGTTCTCTCCGAGTTAAAATTCCTAACGGTTCTATGTGTGAGAATAATCTTGACAAAAGACAGGATTTTTATAAAAAATATTTTTAACGGAGATATAAAGGTTTTATCCTATAATAAAGACTATTGCATGTTCACAGAGGTGTGTATGAAACGAAAACGAGAAAAAAGTGGAGTGAAAAATAAGACATAGTTTTCTGTTAAGGAAGATAGAAATTCTGAATTTGACACCTAACTAGAAAACGAAACTTGAGATGTACTTAACTCTTTATAAAACTTGTGTGATCCTTTTTAAATTTTATCTAGGCTTTATTTTGTGACATGACGATTTTAATCGATCCTTTTGAAACTTAACGACACTATTTGCACTGCACGTAAAAACATATGGAATCTTAAGTTAAATAAAAAGCGATGTGTGAAAAATAAAGGTTCGATAGTTCTAGATTTAGGATAATAGAACTGCTAGCTTTAAAACAAAACCTTAGGGTTAGAATCATAGTTATTTCGCAAAACTAGCTTGACGGGATTTTGTGGGTGGAATCCGCTGAAAACCCTCAAGAGACAACACTCCTCCTACTAAGGACACCTAGAGGTTTAACGACTTGTTGCACGAGCTCAGTGCAATCGCGTTCCCTGCGAAAGTGAGGTCAGGATTCTTTTTTTTTGTTTTGCTCGGGACGAGCAAAAAATAAGTTTGGGGGTATTTGTTCATATCAGAAAACTGCATTTTATTACCGCTCATTCATTATCTATATGTTGTATTTATCGGCACTATTAACCAGTGTCTGCTCAGTAATACAGATTACAGGTATCCATGTTAAAATACTAGAAATACATTCAAAATCATGGATATATCATTTGAGAGCTGACACTGCAACCAGAACCGCAAACCGACCGATACTTCATGAGTTTCTTTTTGCAACAAGTTTGTGTACACACTTTTTTTTATCTAAATGGTCCAACACATACAAGTGTGTACACATGACTTTTTTGGTATGGAACTAGAGGGGGGCTGCCCATAGCTAGAGCAAGTGGGCATGAGAAGTGATGTGCATTAATGTGCATTGAATGCAAAAGATTGTGTGTTGACTTTAAGATCCAAGTTTCCCTCCAAGCACTCGGTGCAAACCAAATTCAAATAGACAAATAAACTGGACCGAAGTGATGTGGGGGAGCATACTGTTAGTTATATGTATGCCCTAGAGGCCATTACTGTACATACGATGTATATTGTAGTGGATGCTAGGACATATATAGGGAGGACTTTCTTGCTCGACATGATAGTATGCTATCTGGTTGTACTTTATCTTAACATGTACTCAGATTGTCTCTATATTACATGTTGATAAAGCCCTTAGGATATGTACTCGACTACGGGGACTATGATGAGATCATACTAGTGGGGCCACGGTAGTCGACGAGTACATCCTACAATTTTTTCTAGTCGTGGGTGTATCGAGACAGGGCATCGATGCACCAGAGTAGACTAGTGTATACGCATCTTGACCCATATGATGGGCGATGGATGATCCCATATCCATCGGTGTTTGACATCAAGGATGGTGTACGGGTGCTCAGTGGAGACTGGGTACACTGGACGGACTCGCCGAGAACTCCCAGATGGTATTATACCATACGTCAGATGGCAGTTCTCCGGTGACACTAGTACAGAGTAGTCTGTTGACCCGAGATCGTCATAGAGTCTTGTGTGATTCCCACTGTGCTTTGATTTCCATCATACCACGCCCAAGAGGGCGTGCAAAAAGGTGGCTTTTGGGTACAGTCCCGAATCACATGGAGGCAATGAGCGATAGGAGGGGATTCGTCTCTCCCGGTATAGGGAGTTGATGTTGTGCTGTGTTCGATTGGCTATAACCAGAAATCCCTGGCCAGGGTTGCTGAGATTTACTGGTAAGTGTTATCAGTAGTTTCTCGAACTGTTATAGACCTCATATCGACACGACTTATCAAGCTACTGGGGTCTGACGTTTACCACCCGTAGGCGAGATATGCAACATATCAGACGACGAGACCGGACTGTACGGGAGTGTTACTGTTTGGATTCATAGGAGAATGTACAGGCTTGCTTGTTGATCTTCTGAGCGCTCAATACCTGGGTAGCTGTTACGTTTAGCTGACCGCTTGCAGCTTGTGGGTGTTTGATATGATCATCACCTACTGCCGGCGTATTGACGATTCGTTAGAGTCCTACACAGAGGTTTCTTGACTCAGGCAAAACGGAGTAGGAGCACATATGTGATATGTGCGGGACCGAGGATAATACGATATGAGATACCGTATTCTATTCTCGCGATATTTGATATCAACCGGGTCATCGGATCAAGTGTTGATTCGATGAATCGGTACGGATAAATATTAGTCGGTTATATGCGATATAGCCGGATTGTCGGATCAAGTGTTGATTCGATAATTTAATGTATAATAATATATATGATATATTAAATGACATTAACTAATATTTGCTCACTAAAAGATTCTTTTTCTCATTCGGGTAATACATTGATATATATGCGATATATGTTAAATGTATAATTTTATTTTCTTACAATAAATATTGTATATGTGATATATAATATTATAACATATTATAATTATTAATGCAACATGTTTAGAGGAGTTTAAACATGATTAGGGTTTGGATTAGGATTAAACCTTCTAGTTGTTTCTAGAAGCTTTTCCTTTGTCTTTGTTAAGATATTATGATAGATATTTCTTAGTGACTCACCCTTTAACCCAACCCAAACCCTAACCCTAGTAAACTCTCTACAATGGTTAATACAACCATGGTTGCATAAATGATTATGATAACATTTTTATTCATCACAACTATTATTGTTCATCTTCTTCCTTCATCTTTCTTCATGAAAAAGCTTGCTAGCTTTTTTCAATGTGATGAATAAATATGAGAAAAAGAAAAATAAAGAGAGCAAAAATCCTACTTCATCATTCTCATCTTCCCTTGCCATTTAGATGAGGGTGTTCACATCATTTCATGAGTGTTAGCTTGTGTTAACGGAACTTTAAGGTAGATCATCTTAGTATCGAAGATCGGAAGCAAAGGTTGCATCTTTCTCTTCGTGGAACCTCTCGAGAGTCCGGATCCCGATGATCGCAGCGAAGGGACCACAACACGGAGCATATGAAGTGAAGGACCGGATCTACAAAGGTTGTAATCCCTCTCACTTAGTGTTAAAGTAGTTAACATGCTAGTTTTCGCCTAATCTCTAGTTTAAAGATCCGTATTCGGGTTGTTCGGCACGGCTAAATTTTTAATCGGGCATGGTTGATGCCTCGTAGACCCTTGTGCGCGTGCCTAGCAACCCTATAGCGGTATCAGAGCTACTAGGCATTGGATGTCGACCTATGGGGGGTTCTCACTGTGTGACAGTGTGGCGAAGCATAGGCTCTTACCCCCAGGGTGTCCCGAGACCGGAAGGTGTTCCGGTGGGTTGTAGTCCTCGTGAGGGGGCATGCGTAAAAAGTAGCGGCTGAGGGACCCGTTGGTGCCACGGCGACCCCATTGGATGGGGTCGCTGCCTGACCTACTGTGGTATCAGAGCCAAGCTAGAGCTTTAGGCGAAGTCTAGACGAAGTTTAAAGTCCGATCGAACGCCGAAACCCCGACACGGAACCCTCTCTGTACATTTTTCAAAAATGTGGTTTTTTCTAAATTAAAAATTCTCAGAAAATTAAGCAGGAAAAACTAAGAATTACTGTGAAGTACGAACGTCTAACACGAAAATTTGACCGCTGAACCGTGGCGAAACCATGGGTTTTGCGGTGGTTCCGCGGCCAAAATTTGGACTTAGTCCCTGAAATTTCATGTAATTATTTTTAGGCCCTTTCTTGTTTTTTTTTCTGTGAATATTTTAATTCCACTCAAGTGTTGAGTTTTCAAGGGTTGTATTGGGGAATCGTTGATTCGATCGGATAATTTAATTTTGTTTAGTTTGTCCGGATAATTTTTTAGAAACTGTTAAAAAGTTCGAACGGATATCAATAACTCACTTTTTCCCCTGCCGGAAATTTTTTCAAAAGTTGGATTTTCTCTCGTGTTTAAGAATGTTCTAAGTCGTGCAAGTAACGCGGTGGACCCTCTAGAAGACAACAAACCTTAACTCGATTATGTGACCGTCTTGAACTGCCTTTTGAACCTTAGGGTTTGGGGCAGTACGGCGTGCCACATGTGAGGCGTTGGCTTGACCCTTCTACGGCTGGACCATTGGTACTGTGGCATGTGATGGATGTTTTTAAACTGATTTCAAGTATTGAGATAAATTGGGGAAATCTTGGGTGTTTGATTATTCGATCGGAAAGTTTAACATTGTCTATTTATCTGGAATGTGATACAATATTTGGAATCCACGGGTAGTTATGAGATAACTAATTTGAATATTGTAAATCTAGCAGTTTAGTCTCAAATGATCGGTTGCCAGGAATTTTGATATGATCAAAAGTCCGTAGCAATCACGTAGCGTACGCGAATACTCGCCGGATAAACTTAATAGACAGCTACGCCCCATAGTCCCGACCAAGTGACTGTAGGAGAACCCCGTCGCCAAAAGCATCCGTTCGGGTGCTTGCGGTAGCGGTGTTCCGCCTTAGTGCACTTTGTTGACGGCATCCGGGGGTGTGGCCGTCTACTAAAGTTTGCGACGAGTATTCGATCAGGATGTCGGGAATCTTGTTGAATTCCCCAACTTGACATTGAAAAGAGTTTTCGATAATGAGACTAAAATGCGGGGTTTATAAATGTTAGGCATGCGATGTCTAAGGAATTCATTTGGTTAGGCATGCGATGTCTAAAGAGGTTGCGGATTCCAACTGTTGTAGTTTTACACTTTCTTTTCTTTGACCGTAAGCGTAGTATGTGGTGTATCGCCGGCTTCGTTGCTATACATCAATGACAATCGGGATACGCATACTTGCTTACGTTGATGATATGAGATATTATGTGTTGCTGTGATATGTTGTATTGGATCGTCGCTTTTGAATAGCCCGGGGTTTTATGTGATATGAGAGTTTTTTCTTTTTCATTCATGTAAAATTCATTTGTATGTAATATTCTTTTATTGGGGCACTTTCAGGTAGCGGAAGATGTCACCGTTGTATATTATTTACTTTTCCGCATTAGGTAGACCCAAGGAGGGGAGCACAAGTAACCGGATTCTAGGGTCCAGTGGGAGACCATCTCGAGGAGTCGGGACCGGGTCTCCTAACCCTAGGATTGGCTGTGTTGCTTGCCGCTCTCGTAGGGGTCTAGGGATGTGGGTTTGGCTATTCATCGCGACCGTGGAATCCGTGTTTTATACAGGCTCGTATTGAAAACACGGACGTCCTAGTATATCCAATATTTCATATATGTTCTTCTGCTGCAATATTCTGTGATGAGATCATATTACTGCCTGAGACGAATGTTTATATTATATATATGAGATATATGTTATATTGCAGATTTCGTTTCAAATGTGATGCTTGCGAAGCATAATAAAATGGGACTTCATTAATGAGATTAATGAAATAAAAGAAACCTAAGATGTTGTAGAAACTTGTTTATAAAAACTGGTAGCTCTAGTTCTTGCTTTGCATAGCGGTGTTCCTTGTAGAACATCCAGCACCTTATTCGATAAGGAAAGGACCGAGATCCCTTCACCGGGAGTGACTCCTTTAGCAATAACTGGCAGATGCTACAAACTCGGTTTGTCTTTTGATTGCTTCTATAGTTCTTGCTTTGCATAGTGGTATTTATGAAATATCCTGCACCTTATTCGATGAGGAAAGGGCCGACGATCCCTTCACCGGGAGTGACCCCTTTAGCAAAACTAGAAAAGCCTCAAAAACACTCCATTTAAAATCACTCGATTCTACAACGATATAAAGTTCATTACGCAAAAGGTTTTCTTAAAAACCTGTCGTAGCCCTCCGTCATTTCAGATAAGTAATAGTTAGTATTCGTGCTGCGTTTGTTGACTCAGTCAAGGCGTAGTGTGCGGTAGCTGATTAGTGCTTATCTGTAAAGCATATGATGCGATTGGATTAGGGTAGTCGTGCGGCCTTGTTGACTCAGTCAAGGGTCGTGCGGGTGGGTTTAATTCAATCGGGAAATGACGGGTTGAACTTTACTTGCGGTCTATGGTTTGTTGACTCAGTCAAGGTCATAGATTGCTTGGGGCAAAATATTATTGGGAATTTCAAGTGTTGAAATTTGCAATGAGATTGCATACCTTCTATGAGATAGTTGGATCCCGATACCCGCTGCGAGTAAGAGTTACTCCTGGGAGAGTTTTACACATTACAATTAGCCGATCAAGTAGGTGTCTAGAAAGGTGTTAACGGGGTTACGCCTCTGGGAAAATGAGGTTTACCTTAATTAGGTTCGTGCGAAAGCACGGCGGACCTCCCTCAAAGTACCGACACTGGCCTGGTTGAAAGATTGGCGAACTTGTAGCGTGTGATTAATCCCGGCTAGTCTTTCCTTTTAGGGTTTGAAGGAAGATTTGACTAAAACAGTGGGAGACATCCTGGTTAGATATATTAGATAACCAATCTAATCTTGCAAGAGCATACGCTGAGTGTTTTCTTCTCTCTCTCTCCAGGTAGCGACCATATCACGCCTTAATCAAGATAATAATACGGATATATTTGACCGAACCCGCTTGTTATATTGAGCTGGGGAACGTTGGTCCCGCTCCAACTTATAAGTGTTATAAGATAGAGCAGGAAATTGGGGAATACCAGATTTCCCGTGCCGCCCAAACGAAGAAAGTGCATATTGATGCATCATCTTCGGGTGTGTTCATTACACAGAACTGTTTCTCAGTATCCTTTACGTCCTGGGTATGTGATACCGGATCAGGATCCCGTATATGTAATCTGTTACATGGGCTACAGATAGGTAGAAAACTGAGAACGGGTGATAAGTTTCATGAGACAGAAAACGGTGCAAGTGTTGCAGCCAAGTCTGTTGGTCACTATCACCCTGTATTACCGGAATACATTGATTCTGAACAAATGTTATTAGATACCGAACCTGATATACAAAATCATATCAGTCTCTTTATTAGTAAAGAAAGGATATAATTTTGTATTGTTGGATAATGTTTTGAACATTTCCTATATCAAGAGTTGATCGGTTCAGGCACGTTATCTAAAAGCATTAACGTTCTAAATCAAACTACAGTTCTTAGTATAAGGAACATACACAAGAGGAAGAGTTCAGAAATGAATGAATCCTTCTTGAGGTATTGTAGACGAGGTCATATCAATGCGACCCGACTGGCTGAAGTTACATATAGATGCATATTTAAATTAGTTTGAATTTACATCTTATGAAACTTGCCAGTCATGTCACAAAGATAAGATGACCACAGCTCCGTTTATTGGAAACAGAGAAAGAGTTAGTGACTCTTGGGATTGATACATGCTGATGTATGAAAGTCCCCTGTCTACATATGCCAAGACCGGTTCTTAGTACTTCATTACATTCTCTGATAATCGCTCAAGATTCAGATATGTGTTCCTGTTGAAACATGAGTCCGAACCTTTTGAGATATTGAAAGAATATAAGTTAGAAGTAGAGAACCAACAACGGGTATAAGTATTATGTCCTTTGATGAGATCAAGGAGGAGAATACTTGAGTACGGAATTTCTGGACTATTCTAAAGGAGAATGAGATTCTCTCTCAGCATTACTCCTCCGTATACACCATAGCACGATGGTATATCGGGGTGGAGCAATAGCACCCTATTTGATATGGTGTGCTCTATGATGAGTACTACTGAGTTTCCTATTTCCTTTTGGGAGTTATGCACTTGAGAAGCTGCATACCTATTGAACAGGGTTCAAATCAAATCAGTTGCCTACCACTTCATATATGATATGGAAATGGAAGAGCCCATATCTTAAGTTCGTTAAGATTTGGGGTTGTCCGGCCTATGTCTAAAAGCAAAATCCGGACAAGCTCGAGGCAAGGACTGTTATGTAGAACTGGAAATGTTCCAGCTATACAAACTGCAGCTGATGATTTGGTAGAACCAAAGGATTCAACAGTTTCCAACGTACCTCAGCCTCTCCGCCGATCTAGTAAGGTTCCTCACCCACCTGAGAGATACTTCGGTTTCTCTATGATAGTGGGAGCGAGGATTACATCATAAGATGATGACCCAACTAGTTTCGAGCTGACCATCAGGAGTGAGACTCTATAAGAATGGCTGGGTGCTTATCGATCTGAGATGGAATCCTTATACACCAACAAAGTATGGACTTTGGTTGCTTTATCTGAAGGGTTAAATCCCCATCAGGAGAAAGTATATCTTGAGAAGATTACTTGGTGTACATGGAAAAGTTGAGACTTTCAAAGCTATGCTTAAGTCCATCCAGATCCTGCTTGCCACGGCTACATACCATGACTACGATATCTGGTAGTTGGGTGTCATGACTGCTTTTCTAAGTGATTTTTTAGAAGAGAACGTCTATAAGTACACAGCCAGAGGGCTTCGTAGACAGTGGGAGCAGCGGAAACGTGTGCAAGATGTTTTATATGATAAAACAGGCATCGCGGAGTTGGAACATCTGTTTTGATGTGGTAGTCAAAGAGTTTGAATTCATAAAAATGGTAGATGAACCTTGTATATACGAAAAGGTAGTAGAGAGTATGGTGGTGATCCTCGTAGAGTACGTGGATGACATACTCTTGATAGGGAAGGAGTTTCCTATGCTACGCTCGGTCAATCTCCGCTTATCACAAGGATTCTCCATATAGGATCAAAGTGATACCTCCTAAATCCTGGGTTTTGGATCTATGAGATAGATCTAATTGGATGTTAGGACACTCACTAGTTGTAGTAAGATGGTATCAATCGATCCTGGGAAGAATCACTGGAAAGGTTCCAGGGTGATAAGAACGACTGAATGTCAGTCGCAGGCATTGTCTTTACCCTCAGTGGAGGGACGATATGTTGGAAGAGTTCCAAGCTAGATACCGTGACATACTAGACGATTAAAGGCAAGATACATCGTTACCAAGGATGCTACCAAGGAGGCAGTCTGGATACATATTAGTTCATGGGATGAACCTCGTTCCTACCATTGTGTGACAATGGAGTTGTGGCTTTAGCCAAGGAACTATCGTCCCATCAGAAATCCAGATTTAATTCTTAGGCAGTATCACCTGATCATGGAGATGGTTGATCTCCAGGGAGATCGAGGTTAGGAGAGTAGACACAGAGGACAACAGCGCGGATCCACTCACGAAGGCCTTTTTTCCCAGTAGAGACTTTTATGGGATGGTTGAGTATGAGATACTTCAACCGCAGCTAAATGTTGGGTATGCGATACCATAACAGATGGCCCTAGTGCAAGTGGGAGATTGTTAGTATTATGTATGCCCTAGAGGCCATTACTGTACATACGATGTATATTGTAGTGGATCCTAGGACATATATTGGGAGGACTTTCTTGCTCGACATGATAGTATGCTATCTGGTTGTATTTTATCTTAACATGTACTCAGATTGTCTCTATATTACATGTTGATAAAGCCCTTAGGATATGTACTCGACTACTGGGACTATGGTGAGATCATACTAGTGGGGCCACGGTAGTCGACGAGTACATCCTATAATTGTTCCTAGTCGTGGGTGTATCGAGACAGGGCATCGATGCACCAGAGTAGACTAGCGTATATGCATCTTGACCCATATGATGGGCGATGGATGATCCCATATCCATCGGTGTTTGACATCAAGGATGGTGTACGGGTGCTCAGTGGAGACTGGGTACACTGGACGGACTCACCAAGAACTCCCAGATGGTATTATACCATACGTCAGATGGCAGTTCTCCGGTGACACTGGTACAGAGTAATCTGTTGACCCGAGATCGTCATAGAGTCTTGTGTGATTCCCACTGTGCTTTGATTTCCATCATACCACGTCCAAGAGGGCGTGCAAAAAGGTGGCTTTTGGGTACAGTCCCGAATCACATGGAGGCAATGAGCGATAGGAGGGGATTCGTCTCTCCCGGTATAGGGAGTTGATGTTGTGCTGTGTTCGATTGGCTATAACCAGAAATCCCTGGCCAGGGTTGCTGAGATTTACTGGTAAGTGTTATCAGTAGTTTCTTGAACTGTTATAGACCTCATATCGACACGACTTATCAAGCTACTGGGGTCTGACGTTTACCACCCCTAGGCGAGATATGCAACATATCAGACGACGAGACCGGACCGTACGGGAGTGTTACTGTTTGGATTCACAGGAGAATATACAGGTTTGCTTGTTGATCTTCTGAGTGCTCAATACCTGGGTAGCTTTTACGTTTAGCTGACCGCTTGCAGCTTGTGGTTGTTTGATATGATCATCACCTACTGCCGGCGTATTGACGATTCTTTAGAGTCCTACACAGAGGTTTCTTGACTCAGGCAAAACGGAGTAGGAGCATATATGTGATATGTGCGGGACCGAGGATAATACGATATGAGATACCGTATTCTATTCTCGCGATATTTGATATCAACCGGGTCATCGGATCAAGTGTTGATTCGATGAATCGGTACGGATAAATATTAGTCGGGTATATGCGATATAGCCGGATTGTCGGATCAAGTGTTGATTCGATAATTTAATATATAATAATATATATGATATATTAAATGACATTAACTAATATTTGCTCACTAAAAGATTCTTTTTCTCACTCGGGTAATACATAGATATATATGCGATATATGTTAAATGTATTATTATATTTTGTTACAATAAATATTGTATATGTGATATATAATATTGTAACATATTATAATTATTAATGCAACATGTTTAGAGGAGTTTAAACATGATTAGGGTTTGGATTAGGGTTAAACCTTCTAGTTGTTTCTAGAAGCTTTTCTTTTGTCTTTGTTAAGATATTATGATAGATATTTCTTAGTGACTCACCCTTTAACCCAACCCAAACCCTAACCCTAGTAAACTCTCTACAATGGTTAATACAACCATGGTTGCATAAATGATTATGATAACATTTTTATTCATCACAACTATTATTGTTCATCTTCTTCCTTCATCTTTCTTCATGAAAAAGCTTGCTAGCTTTTTTCAATGTGATGAATAAATATGAGAAAAAGATAAATAAAGAGAGCAAAAATCCTACTTCATCATCCTCATCTTCCCTTGCCATTTAGATGATGGTGTTCACATCATTTCATGAGTGTTAGCTTGTGTTAACGAAACTTCAAGGTAGATCATCTTAGTATCGAAGATCGGAAGCAAAGGTTGCATCTTTCTCTTCGTGGAACCTCTCGAGAGTCCGGATCCCGATGATCACAGCGAAGGGACCACAACACGGAGCATATGAAGTGAAGGACCGGATCTACAAAGGTTGTAATCCCTCTCACTTAGTGTTAAAGTAGTTAACATGCTAGTTTTCGCCTAATCTCTAGTTTAAAGATCCGTATTCGGGTTGTTCGGCACGGCTAAATTTTTAATCGGGCATGGTTGATGCCTCGTATACCCTTGTGCGCGTGCCTAACAACCCTACACACACAAACCAACACACCAAGAACGAGCCTAGGGGCTCGGATTTGGGCCGAGATCATACCCCTTGTGGCCAGCAAAAAAGTGAACAGTGGGCCCCAGTTTTGTACAGCGCATCCCTTGCTGCCATCTCATCTCATTTTTATTGTTTGTTTAATTTTCTTTGGAGCCTAAAAATACAGACCAGAGGCCAATGGGGAAGGATACTTTTTTCTATAGTTTTGTATTAGAACTCTTGTAATTTATTATTTGTTTCTCTTTGAACTCTTGAGCTCTTTTCCCTTTGTCTTGACCTTGCAACTTCTCATTTGAACTTGCAAGCTTAAGGCTTAGGTTCTTGACTTCAAGAAGACTTGTAACTTGTTTGAAATTCAATAAAATGTTCTCATTTCATATGTCTTGTTCTATTTTACATATTTGAACTTGTGAAATTCTTGCTTTACTTTGATCTTGCAACCTCTTAAGTGAGCTTGCAACCTTAAAGTTTGGTATTTGGATTTCACATTGCACCAGGCTTAAGAACACTTGGAGATATTCGCTCTTGGATTCATTGGTTCTCTCTTTATCTTTCTTTTCTCGTATTTTGCATTATGTTCCTTACTCTTTTCTCTTTTCTTTATTTTTACTTTGTAAATATGTGTGAGTAGTCGCCTTACTTGTTAAAGGTATAATACGGTTAGTTTGCGTTAGGAAATGTTTTGCTAAAACCTTAAAAACCTTAAACCTTGAAATTGAAACTCCGAGCAAACCACTCGCAATTCCGCTCCGTTAGACATCCTATCCTACCACGATAGCGATGAATTCTAATCGTGACCGGATTGCAAGTGGTTTGCCGAAGGCTAAAGTCAAGAGACATCAATGGAAGGACAAGGGACAAGGAATACGGATTTAGCTTTAAACCGAAAAATACCGTATTTCAAGTTCCCTAATCCGCGTTGTTGCCTATTACGTTAGCGTCAATGTCAAGGTTGGGTCTATAAGGAACTAGCAAATATCATCCTAACACAAGCTAACCTAAAAATACCCTTAACAAGTCTTGTAATTAAACATATCCTAGTTACGGCGTTTAGCTTAACCAACAATTCAAAACACGGTATTTAACTCGTTAAAACAAGCCTAAAAACTTACCATCTCCCTGCGGACGACCCGTACTCATCGCGGCTTGCTACACGCGACACCGTTTTGATTGCGGTAATTTTAAAACTCCCTTTAAATACGACACGGTAAAAACGTAACAATCACTTCTCCTGGTCTTTGATGAAAACCTTTTGCATCAAGTCTGGCCTTATAGGTTTCCACCTGTCCATCTACACCAATCTTCTTTTTGAAGATCCACTTGCATCCAACGGGTTTTACCCCGGGTGGAGCAACACCCAAAGTCTAAACTTTGTTGATGTACATGGACTCCATTTCGAATTTCATAGCATCAAGCCATTTTACAGAGTCCCTACTGTTAATGGCCTGCTTATAACTAGTAGGATCATCTTCTTCTAAGATGCAATCCTCTCGATCCCCATCTATGAGAAAACCATAATATCTTTCGGGAGGACGAGAAATCCTACTAGACCTACAGAGTGGCTGAGGTTTGTTGGGTTATATTGAATTCTCTTGTTCCACCAATTCTTTAGTTATAGTTTGTCCTTCTGGAATTTCCTCCAGTTCTACCGTGCGCCCACTATTTTTTTTGCAAGAACTTCCTTCTCTAAAAAGACGGCGTGGCGAGCAACAAACACCTTCTGTTCCTCAGAGTGGTAGAAACAAATATCCTCGTGAATTCTTAGGATATCCTACAAACATACAAAGAAACGATCGTGCCTCTAGTTTATCCGGATTTTGTTTTTTAACATAAGCCGGACAACCCTATATCTTAATGAATTTAAGACATGGTTTCATACCACTCCATATTTCATATGGAGTCTTAGGCACAGATTTGGATGGAACCTGATTCAATAAGTATGCCGCTGTCTGAAGCGCATGTCCCAAAATGAAAGAGGCAGATCAACACTACTCATCATGGAGCGAACTATGTCCAATATGGTATGGTTCCTCCATTTCGATACACCGTTGTGTTGTGGTGTATACGGAGGAGTAAGCTGAGAGAGAATACCGTTCTCTTTTAGAAAGTCCCGGAATTCCGTACTTAAGTACTCCCCTTCTCGATCAAATCGAAGGATCTTGATACTTTTTCCTGTCTGGTTCTCTACTTCGCTTTAAAATTCTTTGAACTTCTCAAAAGCTTCAGATTCATGTTTTATGAGAAACACATATCCGAACCTAGAGAGATCATCAGTGAATGTAATGAAGTATGAGAACCCACCCCTCGTATGTATAGACATCGGACTACATACATCACTGTGTATGAGTCCCAAGAGCTTTGTAGCTCTTTCTCTGTGTTCGGTGAACGGAGATTTTGCCATCTTTCCTTTTAGATAGTACTGGCAAGTTTCATAAGATGAAAATTCGAACGAATTCAGATTTCCATCCTTATGCAACTTACCTAGTCTTTTCTCACCGATATGACTAAGTCTACAATGCCACAAGTAGGTTTCGTTCGTATCTGAACTCTTCCTCTTGCATGTGTTTTGTATATTGAAGACTGTATTTTGATTTAGAATATAGATACCATTACACAGTGTACCTTCTGCATCCAATACCTGATTAAGGTAAATGTTCATGATATTTCTATCTAGAATAATATTGTATCCATCTTTATTAAGTAAAGAAACTGATATGATGTTGCAGAGTATGGAAGGTACATAGTAACAATTGTTTAAAATTATAGTATTTTCTCTTGGCAATACTAGGTGATATTCATCGACGACAGCAGCATTAACTTGTGCTCCGTTCCCGACTCTGAGGGACATAACACCCGGTACAACCATTCTACTTTTTCTCAGTCCTTATAATAAATTACAGATATGAGATCCTGACCCGGTATCTAGTTCTCAAAAGGTAGGGTTGGCCGAAAAACAGTTTTTAATAACAAATACACCCGAAGAAGATGCATTAGAATGCTTCTTTTTCAATAGAGTTATCTGGAATTTCTTACAGTCCTCCTTCCCTTGCTCATACTCGTGATAGTTGTCATAAGTTAGAACCGAACCGACGTTCCCCAGCCTTGTGTAACAAGCTGGTTCGGTCAAGTCAAACATTTTATTATCTTAATTAGGACGACATGGTTGCTACCTGGAGAGAGAGAAAAGAAACACTCAGCGTGCGCTCTTGCAAAATTAGATTGGTTATTAATTTGTCTAATCTGGATGGTTCCCACTGTTTCCTCGAATTTTCCTTCAAACCTTTAAAAGGAAAACTAGTTGGGATTATTTACACCTTAAAAGTTTGCTAACCGTTCAGCCATGTGAGTGTTGGTACTCCAAGGGAGGTTCCCCGTGCTCTCACACGGACCTAATTAAAATAAACCTCGTTTTCGCTGAGGCGTAGCCCCGTTAACATTTTTGTAGACACCTAATAGGTTAGCTAATTGTGAAGTGAAAAATATCTCCCAAGAGTAATCCTACTCATCAGTGGGATTGGGATCCAACTATCATCGTGTGATAACCTAGATGAAGCCACTCTAGTCACCACACTCAAGAAGGTATGCAAAACTAGCAAGTTTCCTATATATTTGAAACTCCCGATGTGGTTTTTGCCCCTAGACCCAAGTGACCTTGACGAATAATCAACAAATCAAAAGGTCCTAATCAAGTTCAACTCGTTATTATCCAAGATTGCATTAGACCCACCCACATGACCCTTGACGAATAATTAACAAAGCCACACGACCGTCCTAACCAATCGCATTGTCTATGCTACAGACAATCATTACTTAGCTACCGTACACTATGCCTTGACGAATAATCAACAAACGCAGCACGAATACTAATTAGTAATTATCTGAAACGACGGAGGGCTATGACTAGCTTTTTGGCGAAAAACCTTTTAATGTAATGAACTTGATATCGTTGAAGGAACCGAGCAGTTTGGAAAAGGAGTAGTTTAGGCTCCGTTTTTGAAAACTAATGGTTTTGAAGAAAACCGAGTAATCTATAGTAACATAAACTTTCGCTCAAGAGGTCACTCCCGGTGAAGGGATCTAGGCTCTTGCCTCCTCGAATAAGGTGCTGGATATTCCTAACCGAATACCACTATGCAAAGCGAAAGAGTATGACTATAGTTTTTCGAAATTTGTTCCAACATCTTTTAGGTTTCTTTTCTTGCATTAATTAAAATTAACACGGTCCTATCAATTAAATTCTATCACACCAGAAAAGAACGAAAATAAAATGTACGTATATACCATCCGCATTCTCCACGGGGCCCCATCATGCACCGTTAGGTTACTTAACCAACAACAGAGCGGGGGCAGGGCTAGCGCGGATGCAAAACATATACAACATCTACAAGTATATATAAATATATATAAGCATTTGTCCCAGGTATGATAAAAGCAACATCACAGAGCATCAACAAGCAACATGGAATAACAGATAATATAGGAGCCCCGGGTTTCATTTGAGCCGCAAATGAAACTTGACGTTTCCCGGTCATGTGGATAGCCTATGCAATAAAGAACCTAGACCCCTAAGAGTACGGCAAGTTACCCGCCAATCCCGGAAGTGAGGCAACCCCAATCAACAAAGTGAATGGGCCACCCGGCACTTCACGTGATCCGATAACTTGAGCACCCCTCCATATACCTCCTACGAGTGCGGCGTATAGCCCACCAATTCTAGAGTAAGGCCCCCTCCGTCTCAATGCCATGAGATGCGGGCATGTTGCCCTCTAGAACCCGGCTATTCGAGCACTCCTCCGCGGGGTAACCCTAGTA
The DNA here is from genome assembly GCA_030015575.1 of Agapanthus africanus. Taxonomy (NCBI): domain Eukaryota; kingdom Viridiplantae; phylum Streptophyta; class Magnoliopsida; order Asparagales; family Amaryllidaceae; genus Agapanthus; species Agapanthus africanus. The sequence continues at coordinate 591,685,003 of CM057337.1, read as the reverse complement.
CAGAAAAGAAAAATATATATATAAACGGTGATATTGACCTCAACCCGAGCGTGCCCCAATAAAAGAATATACAAACTGGCAGAAACGGCAGTCCACGTGTCGGATGCTCGCCCCGCAATAATGAATATACAAATGATCAACACCGTAAATCTACCATTGCACTATAGGCTATCCACCACGACAATCCATCCATAATGCAACACAGAACATCAACGTGAATATCATGTTCGTAAACCCATATGATTGTAGATATAGCAACTAGTTGGATTATATCGCGCTATGATATTCACGGTCGCAGAAACAAATGCTTTGAAAGACACAAATTTAAAATTTCGATCGATTAAAACTTTCCGCAATGGCCCCAAGTATAATCCAGTACACAAACACATCTGGACCAAAACCAAATATTCCAAAATCATATTTCCATGTATTAGAGCCCTAGAAAAAATTTGGGGCACTGTAGCAAAAATTGGACCGCGGTTCAGCGGCCAAATGTGCATTTGGCTTCTGTTCCATGGTCGAATTTTGGGTTTAGGTCCCCAAATTTTTTTCATGGCACTAATTTTTCATGCACATAATTTTAATACAACCAAAAATATTTTTTGAATTACTTTAAAATTCGAACAGCAAGCAAAGATATGGAAACGCGATTCGGAAAATTCCGTCGATCGAAACTCTAAATTAGTGCAAACTAGTTTAGTTAAGGTTTATAGAGTGGCTCTGATACCATGTTGGTAGGTTGTGCTCAATCTACATCGAAGTAAAGAGGTAGAATGCACAAAAATTAAATTTTTAAGCAAGCAAAACCAACTTAACTCAAGTGATCAAACCATAAACCTAAACTAGCAAGCTACAAGAGATCTATCTACTATGAGAGAAGGTTATACCGATAGAAACGTGTGCTTCTGGTCTTCACTCCTCTTCTTAAGCTCCTAAGGTGTTCTTGATCAACCATGTTGGCCGGCCTCCTCGGTCCTAGATGATCCATCTGAAGATCTTTGATTCAAGCTCCTACCTCTAAAAAGAAGTAAACTAAGAAAACTAGTTTGCTAATATAGTTTTCTTAGATTATGTGGTTTGGCTTAGTAGTAATTTTCTATCTCAAATCCCTTTGTTTCTCAACACATGAGAGTGATAAGGGATGAGAATGAGCTCAAGAAGATGAAAAAAGAAAGGCAAGTGAAGAAAATGATCAAGTCTTGAATAAAGAACGACTAAGGTTTTTCTTATGAAGTATTTTTCCTTTTTTAAAACCACAACCATACTCCAATAGTGTATGAAATAAGTACCAAAGCCTTGCTTCACCGATGCTTCATACCATCTCACCCTTTGCACCTCATTTTCTATTTTCACAAAATAGAAAAATGCATGATGAGGTGTCATCTTCTAGAAGGTATTTTGTATAAATACAAAATATTTTCTACCGTATATACATACCCGTATTCGTACCAAAATACGAATACCCAAGAGATAGAATAATACCACTAAAATAATACTAGTATTAAATCAATATCCGATTTAATGAACCGGCTTAATCCTAAGCCTGCCAGTATTATCAACCGTCAGATAGAAAACCTAGATAACAATATCGAAACATGTATATGTAAATTATTAAATCAATACATAATTTAATAATCCGGCTTAATCCGTAGCCGGATAGTGTTATGTTCATAACAAATTTTTGCATTTTTATATCGCCCATTCTTAATTACATTGCATATAAGTAGGTACTTTTGATCCATGTCTGCTAAATAGTTGCAGGTTACAGGTTCTCAGCTCGTTACAATGAAATTCATGAAAAGTTGCTACAAATGTAAGACTACGACCAACAACAGATGAATCCGTACGATACCGCCTACCAGTTCAAGGAACAAATGGAAAATCATTTAGACACTTTAATGCACAAAGCAAAAGAGCAACACAAGATCCAAGACTTCAACATGGAGCTCAAAGCAAAAGTTCACATCATTCTGCACTGTTGGAAATCTGATGGAGATTGAAAAGATTATGAGAGACCAAGTGAAGAAAACAGAAGATAAAAGCAACATGAAAAAACCCTGAAGAAATGGGCCCATGAATCCACCAAATGGTCGCGGAACCGCGGCCAAACAGGCTCTTCTGTCATGGTTCCGCGGCCATACTCTGCACGTGTCGGTGGGGTGTCAGTGCTTTGACCCGGCTTTCTTAGTGTAGCTTTGTAAATTCAAGTGTGGATCAGAATGTAACCTAGGGTTTTTTTAATCTATAAATAGGAAAACTCAAAGCCAAATTAGGCATGCCTTTCTTTAATTTTATGCCTATTTTTAATTCTAGATCTTAAAATTTAAATCCCATTGTAATACGTTTTTAAGAGGTCATCAATAAAGAAAGTTTTTTTTATTTATTCATCTCGCATTCTTTTTATCGTATTTTAAATACCTGAAATTTTTAATTGTTAATCTAGTGATAGAATTTATCTGCAATTTCTTATATTGATCTTTATTTTAAATCTTTTAATGAGTGAGTAATTCGTCACTTGTTAAGGTAGGAGAAGGAAGGTTTGATAGAAGAAAATCACTCACTCCTTTCTATGCCCAATAATTTTAAATATGACTCCCTTTAATTCAACCTTAATCCGCTCACTACGGCACCCTATCCTACATGATAGCAGTGATTCCCTAGTTAGACCGGTTGCGGTTGAATTAACTGTAGGTTAGGGCTAAGAACCAAGAACGGACGGACAAGGACCAAAAGGAAGAAACTAAGCATGGAAAGCCTAGTTTTGACTTGTAAGTTTCTTCCTAGTTGTGCTAATCCCCGTTTTTGCCGATTACCCTAACACCTATATTCATAACTAAGGCATTGAAAGATGTGAGAAGATCCCTATCTCGAACTAACCAAATCCTAACCCTAGAAATCTTTTTATCAACTTATTCTCCTTCATAGATCTTAAAACAAAACCTATCCAATTACCGAATTTAACTCGTTAGAACATAAAGAAAAGGATTCCGTCTCCCTGTGGATCGAACCGTACTCAAACGGCTAGCTACCAAGCGACACCGTCTTGATTGCGGTAAATTTAAACACATAAAATCTCTAACAATCAAATGGCGCCGTTGCCGGGGAGACGGTAGTTATTTTCTTTGTGTAATTTTGGGTTAAAAAAATAAAAAAAATTTACAAAATAGTTATAAAAATTGAAAAAATTTTAAACAAAACAAAAAAAATCATCTTGTTATTTGTGATTAGTTTTTGTGCAAGTGTACAGGCTTGGAGCAAATTCTAGTTCAATTCTGGAGAAAATTCAGTGAACAAATCAATATTCAGGGGATCTAAACAGGAAGAGGAGAACCAACTCAGCACAGGGAACAAATTTTAAGACGTCAACCTTCAGACAAGCCGCGGAACCGCGACACAAGTGCACGTTTGACCGCGGAACCGTGGTCAACAACTGACGTAAGCAACCCAATTTTCTCTGTAAGTATCTCATTTCTCTTCTTCCCTCCTCTGAACTCCACTGACAAATTTTTCTGCAGTATTCTTTGCGCAAATTCTCTTCCCCCCTCCAATAAACTGATTTTTGTGCAGGATTCTTTGCGCCGCAGCCAAAATAAAAAAACAATTTGAAAGAGTATTAGATTTTTGGTTGTTCCTGTTTTGCATAATTAATACGGAATTTAAGGGGCTATAACACCAATTCAGATTGGGTGGGGATTTTATCACCCTTCCTAAGAACCCAAAAATCACTAAAAGCATATGCATTACCCTTGAACTCAATTAAAAAATATCTAGACTAAGCCAACTAAGAACCGTCGTGCTCATTAGAACAGAGGATGGTTGTGGGCATTCAATCATTTATCTAAACTTGACTTTGTGGTGCCTAGGCTAGACAAGTGAGAAAGGTAATTTTAAAAGGCCCGTCTCATGGTGGTTCGTGAGCGGAACCCTCCTTTCTTCATTTGTGCTTACCTGGCCACAATTGGCAGCGAAGAGACGATTTGAGGGTTATCTCACAACTTGTTACTTTGGAACAGTTAGGAGCAGTCTAGGGGACTTAGAAGTGTATTTGTGCATATTGTGATTGTGCTTACGAAAAGTTTAATCATATAATTCCGTATTCCTTCAAACAAACAATTTTCAAAACTCCAAAAACAAACATTTTAAAATAATAATAATAATAAATAAATAAATAAATAGAAAAAAAATAAAAAAAATAAAAAAATTCACCACTTCCCTCCCTTCCTACATTTTCACTCTTCCAACATGGGTACACCACCTCGCAAAACTCTTGCCGAACTTTGATACCCACAACCAGACATTAATTCCTACGGTTCTTGTTTTGGTCGAATTTCGAACAACCCCTCCATGCCCAAAATTTCATTGAAAGATCGAATAGACGCGTCTAGGACAACCAATTGGACTCCGCAATCCATCTTGTATCAACCATTTCAACCTTCACCACCTTCTTACATTGATACTCCTTTTTCGAGTCCTGTTGTAACTCCGAAACCCATGTCTATTGCTGAACATATTGAACAATCTCATAACCGATCTTTCACTCCTTTCACCACTGCGAATTCTTTGGATCAACAATTCCATTCAGCTTCTTATCCAATTGTTGATCCTACTCCTGTCCAACCATTCAATTCCTGCCAGTCCTACTCGACTTTTGCACCTTCCCTAAACATTGCTTATACACAGCCATTTAGGAGTTTCACTTATCCAAACAAATTTGAATCTTTTACTGAAACCCCATCACAACCCATGCCTAGTCTGAAACAGTCGTTAAAAGACTTCCGGGTAGAGTCGTACCAACAGATGATGGATTTGAATGCTTCCATGGCCGCCCTCATATAACCTAACGAACCGGCAGCTAGTTTCCAACTAGCTCCACATTTTTCATATAACCTAACAACTGGTCTCCCCCATCGAAGACGATCCACGTCGAGGATTAGTAATACGGGCTCCCGCCTCAAAACCGAAGCAACTTGGGTATCTAGTTTGCTAACCTAGATAGCCAAGATGAAGTAGAGAATGTGTGTGAATACTTTGTCTCAATACATGATCAGTCGAAAATATTGCATTTTTAACACGTCAATTTCCCGATCATTTGCACTCATCTAGAAGTGTTCGGTATTAATATAGCACATATTAGAAAAACAGCCGTAAAATACCAAATTACATGTGTTGTACCTTAAAACCGACACTTTGAGGGAAATTGAGTGTTTATCATGGCATCGCATCATCTTTGTATAGCGCAACACTTGTTTTGAGAATCTGTTCAGGAAATTCCAGGAGAAAAGCCAAATCTGTGAAAAAGTGCTGATAAAAATACGCCAACTCCAAGACTTGAGATCTGGACATGAACTGAAGATAAATAAAAGATTCCACACATCAGAAGATAAGCACTACAGCAAATCTCATGCCCCAAGGCCCTAATAGTGCCGCGGATCCGCGGCTGGAGCAGGCTTGCGCCGCGGATCCAAGGCCACATAGCGGTGACATCAGCCCATTTCAGCTGCAGTATTTTTCTCTCAAAGCCAGAACCTCTTCAAGCCACTGCAAATTCTAGACCACTCCAGAATCTTCTGCCAGATCAGCAAAGTTCCTTGTTTAAGCTAATCATGTTCAAGCTTCTCAAGCAAGCTTCCCACTTAACAAACTAAGCCTAGAAGCTTCTCACAAACCTCCAAGCTTATGAAGGAAGCTAACCCTAACTAACTAACTCTAGAACCTTCTACCTAACTACCAAGCTTACAAGGGAAGCTAACCTAATCCAAGCTTACAATAGAAGCTAACCATCCTTAAGGCTATAAAAAGGACCCTAAGGCTTCACTTCTAAAGGTTGTTGAGAGTTCATTAGTTCATCATCTCTTCCACCCACAAGTTGAGTGACACAACTTGTGCCTCAAAACCCTAAATCCCCAATTCAAAATCCAAAGCCAAAATCAAGAACTTCGAGTACCAAATCAAGCATGAAGCCTTCAATCCTTTAGAAAGTGACGCCGGACTTCATCGGAGCAAGTTGTCCAAAGAGATCCGTGTCTCAAGGAGACGAGCGAAGCCGAAATCAACGATCAAGTTCTTTCCTCTTATAGATCGAGTGAATTGTAACTAAATTGTTGATAAATAAAGGTGAAATTCTTTTATCTTGCTTTCTTTAAAATTCTTGCATCATGATTCGATCTCAATTTGTGATTGTGTTTCATGTTATGATGTTTGAGTAAAACTCCGCTCGTGAAGGAGTCGAGACGATCAATAGATGATGATGATTAGATTCTTATACAATTCTTAAGTCCTACGAGTTTGTAAACCCTAGCAAATTGAAGAATCGATGACCTAGTTTCGATGCGATGCTTTCTTGATTGTGTTCACTCGAAATTAGGGATCCACGATCGATTCTTGAATTTACTAGAGGCTAGAATGTGAATGATATCGATGAAAGGACAAGGGATAGAAGATGAAACCCTAGTTTCACAAGAAATCCCTAATTCTCGTTGATCATCATCGATCTAGTATCAATTCATCGATGGATATGAATAAGTAATCAATAGATTTCATCGCATCTATAGATCCGATCGATTCCTACGAGCCTCACTTCGATTCTTGATTCTTGGATTGGAAATCATCACTTCCCAATTCTTGATTTTTAATGTTTTCTTGATTCTTGCTATTAGATATAGATTTTACTAATTCTTGAACTTCAATTTTACAAATCTTGAATTGAATTGAATTGTTTTCCTCTTTTCTTTAATCTTCAATTCATCTAATTCAAAATAGGAACGGATCTCACTTTCCCTGTGAACGATCCGCACTCGCTAACACGCTACAATCGACACCGTTATTGATTGCGGTCAAAATATTTTTGGTTGTGATTTCTATACATTTCTTTACATACACACCGGAAATTCGAATTCAATCAAATGGCGCCGTTGCCGGGGACAGTGCGCTAATTTGTTCATTTTTGAAATTTGAGTTGAAAAGTTTATTCCATTTATATTTTTATATCTAAATTCGCGCAAACACTAAACGATTCATTGTGATTTCTTGCGAGGAAATCTGGAATCTCTGGAGCTTGGGAAAATTTTTTCTGAATATTCCAGAGAGTAGAACAAGTGAACAGGAACAGTTGCTGAAAATTTAGTGCAGTGATCAAACTTTTCGACCGCGGATCCGCAGTTTAAGGAGCTCATTGCGGCGGTTCCGCCGCACATCTAGGGTTTCACTGCACAAGGTTTCTCAGGTGACTTATAAACTTTCTTATCTCTCTCTCTGTCTGCTACATTAACAATTTTCTGTAGGTTTCTTTGCAAATAATTCGCAGCGCCGCAAAAAGCAATAAAAATTGTGCATGTTTTGATTCTTGGTTGTTTGCATATTAATACGGAATTTAAGGGGCACGGCCAAATCCAGATTAGGTTGGGATTTCATAACCCTTCATAAGCCCCGAAAATCACAAACTTGCATCCGCATTACCCTCATTAACTAAAAAATATCTAGACATGACTCTAAAGACCGTCGCGCTCACTTAGGACAAGAGAAGGCCGTGGGTAATTCATTGCTTATCCGTGTTTCTTTTGTGGTGTCTAAGGCAAGTGTGTCTAAGGCAAGTGGTTACTTAATTAGGCCCACTACTTACGTAGTGGAGAACCTCCCACTTACCTGGCACTTACCTGGCCACGGGAGAGACAAAGAGGCAGTGGAGGATTGATTCTGCGACTTGTCTTTTGGCAGTTAGGAGCGGTCTAAAGCCTTGACCTAGGTGACCACTAGACTTAGGGTTGCTTGTTGCATTTATTGCGATTTGCATCATTTTTTTCAAAACAAAAAAATCCGTATATTTTTCAAAACAAACACCAATCATATTCATTCATTTCCCCTAATTATATTCACGCTGCCACTTGTACTAAAAGCTTTAGTGCAAGATAGGCTGGACATGGGATTCTAGTGCCCGTTAAGTCCGCGTTCCCCCGATCGACTCCGAAGTCGGTATTTCTACGTTTACTTCTTCTTTACCCCCCACTACACCCACATCGATGGATCCTTCTCCATCGAACTTCTTTACCACTAATCTGCCGTCGTCCGCTGGTGCGCAGAATCTACCCCGCATCTCTCTCCAAGAGAGGTGCTATCCTACATGAGGTCCTCTTTCGACCTGTTTCTCCATTCCATCAGCCAACGGGGACAATTTTCAGATTAAACCCCAATACATCAACCTTCTACCGAAATATCACGGTCTCGAGTCTGAAGACGCATATGTCTTTATCACCAAATTTGAAATGTATGCGCAATGATGGGTACTTCACAGCTTTCTATGGATGCTATGCGTCTTCGTCTTCTTCCATTTACCTTGTGTGATATAGCCAAGAAGTGGGTGTATAACACAACCGCATATTCCATTTCAAATTAAGAAGAATTCGTCAAAGCATTCCTTAAGAAATTCTACTCAAATCATAAGACAGCTCGAGTCCGTAGCGAAATCAATTAATTCACTCAGCTTCCAAATGAAACATTCTCAAAATGTCTTGAACCCTTTAAGGATCTGTTAGTTCAATGTCCACATCACGGAATCCCCAGATGGGATCTGTGCCGAATCATTTATGAGGGCATTAATCCTAACACAAAACAGACCCTTGAATTAATGTGTCAAGGCAACTTCATGACCAAAGATGATGGGGTAGCCTGGAAATTTTTAGAAGATTTCGCTGAAAATTTTTTATAGTGGGAGGGTGTGAGTCAATCATCTAGGGGTGGCAATAACCAATCAGAAGTTTCCATAGGAGTTAGAGCTGACATTTCAGCTATGCAAAAGAAACTCGAGACTATGGAAAATAAATTTTTAGCTGCCGCCCTAAATCAAATGTCACTCTCCAAAACTGTATGGGGATGCTGTTCTGATCCTTCTCAATTGACGGAAGAATGTCCATGAAATTCTCCGTTTCAAGGTCACGAGCATACCAATGCTGCTTTTCAAAGACCTAAGAACGATCCATTTTCTTCCACATATAATCAGGGTTGGAGGAATCACCCTAACTTTGCTTGGAACCAATCACAAACTCAAAACACGGTTCTAAATCAAAACAATTGCCAAAGGGTCCCTCCACCACTACAGCAACCACTTCAATTGAGTCAACACCCCTTCCAAGCACAAAACTTCCAAAATCTGTTCAACACACGTGCACCGTCTAATCCTTTGCTGTTGACCGGGACTGATGAATCCTCGTCATTTGCACAATACATGAATTTGGTCCTAACAAATATCATGCAAGTGTCGGCTGAAATGAAGTCTTCTGTCGATGACATGAAAAGAAATACTGTCTCTCAAAATGAAACTATAAAATCGATGGAAGAAGAAATTGCACGATTAAAAGCTGAAATGAGTGCAAGAGAGAAAGGGAAACTTCCAGCTCAACCTTTGCCCAATCCTGGCTATTCACATCATGTGAATGCAATCACGTTGAGATCTGGAAGAGTGCTTGACAATCACGTCGGGGAAGAGATTGATTACACAGAAAAATCTATCAATGATACCCCGGCTGAGACCTTTCCTTCCACTTCTACTTCTAATTCTAACCCCAGTTCTTCTACCCCACCATTTTCTTCCGAGCCTATTCAACGTTTCGCACAAGGATCGACAACTCAGCCCATCTCTTATAGTCCACCGAAAATGATCCCCACTCCTATTCTTAGATCATTTCCACCCACACGATCTTCTCCAATATTGGACCCCGATCTTATTGCTCAAGCTCCTTACCCGAATCGGTTAAGGGGAAACAGACCAAGTCAACAAATGGAGAAGATCACTGAAATCTTGAAACATGTTAACATCAATATCCCTCTTCTAGATGCAATACAACAAGTCCCCGCTTATGCGAAAACTCTTAAGGACTTGTGCACTAGAAAAAGGAAGACTCAAGTGTTAGTTATATGTATGCCCAAGAGGCCATTACTGTACATAGGATGTATACTGTAGTGGATGCTGGGACATATATAGGGAGGACTTTCTTGCTCGACATGATAGTATGCTATCTGGTTACTCTTTACCTTAACGTGTACACTGATTGTCTCTCTGTTACATGTTGGTAAAGCCCCTAGGATGTATACTTGACTACCTGGACTATGATGCAGATCATACTAGTGGGGACATGGTAATCCATAAGTACATCCTTCAAAGTCCCTAGTCGTGGGTGTATCGAGACGGGGCATCGATATACCAGAGTAGACTAGCGTGTACCTTCTCGACCCATACAGATGGGCGATGGATGATCCCATATCCATTGGTGTTTGACAACAGAGGAGATTTACGGGTGCTCAGTAGAGACTGGGTACACTGGACGGACTCGCCGAGAACTCCCAGATGGTATTATACCTTACGTCAGATGGCAGTTCTCTGGTGACACTGGTACAGAGTAGTCTGCTGACCCGAGATCGTCATAGAGTCTTGTGTGGTTCCCACTGTGCTTTGATTTCCACCTTACCACGTCCAAGAGGGCGTGCAAAACAGTGGTTTTTGGGTATAGTCCCGAGTCACATGGAGGCAATGAGCGATAGGAGGGGATTCGTCTCTCCCGGTATAGGGAGTTGATGTTGCGCTGTGTTCGATTGGCTATAACCGGAAATCCCTGGCCAGGGTTGCTGAGATTTACTGGTAAGTGTTACCAGTAATTTCTCGAAATGTTATAGACCTCATATCGACACGACTTATCGAGCTATTGGGGTCTGACGTTTACCACCCCTAGGCAAGATATGCGATATATCGGACGAACAGACCGGACTGTACGGTAAGTGTTACTGGTTGGATTCACAGGAGTGTGAGCGGGCTTGCTTGTCGATCTTCTGATCGCTCAATACCCGGGTGGCCGTTACGTTTAGCAGACCGCTTGCGGCTTGTGGGTGTTTGATATGATCATCATCTGCTGCCGGCGTATTGACGAGTCTTTAGAGTCCTACACAGAGGTTTCCTGGCTCAACCGAAACGAAATAGGAGCGCATATGAGATATGTGCAGGACCGAGAATAATGCGTGTATGTGATACAGTATTTCATTCTCGCGACGAATGTATCGAATGGTTGTATGCGATATAACCTAGTTATCGAATCAAGGATTGATTCGATAAGCCGATACATTGAATATTAGTCGGTTATATGCGATATGACCGGATCGTTAAATCAAGTGTTGATTTAATGATTTAATGCAGAATTGCATTAACTAGTGTTGGTTCACTTTAAATGGATTTTCTTACTTGAAGTTCACATGTTGTATATGTGATATACTTTTGTGCACTTGATTGTATCATGTTTGATGATACATGCTTACTTGAGTTTGTGTAAAGATTAAACCATGGTTGTGTAATGGTTAGGGTTTTATTTATTTATTCATTTATTTATTTATTTCTTTTAAGCATAAAAAGCAAAATGGTGGCTTTCTTTGGATGTATATTGAAGCTTCATGAAGGTTTGACTAAGTCACCATTTTTGTCTTCATGCTTAACCCTAACCATTGACCTAACCCTAGTTTATTCTTTACACTTGACCATGGTTGGATTATGATAAGTATTCATTTTATTTTATATTTTAGATAGACTTATCATAACATTTTTCATCATCTTCTTCTTCTTCTTCAAGAAGAAAAAGCTTGAGAGCTTTAATGGCAACTTGAGCAATTGAGTGAGAAATCCAATTCTAAAGTGAACCCACCTCCTATTTCTTCATCCTCTACCCTTTGCCAAGTAGTATACGGTGTTTTCTTCACAAGTTTCATGACTTGGTGAAGTTGGAGCTTGATCTTGTGATGCCTCGACGTAGATCATCTTCGGCATCGAAGCCGACGACCAAGCCCGCCCATTTCTACGATGAAGTCGATGCTAGAGTCCGGAATCCGATTTGGACAGCGGAGGGACATCATCGCGGAGCTTAGGAAGTGGTAGACCGGATCTACAAATGTTGTATTTCCGTTCTTGTAGTTAAATTGTTAACTAGTTGCATGTGTTCGCCTAAATTTCTAGTTAACGATCCGTATTAGGGTTCTCGGCACTTGTAACTTTTGAAATTGGCATGGTTGATGCCTTGTGAGACTTCATTAGAGTGCTTAGGAACCCTACAGTGGTATCAGAGCCTAGCTAGAGCCTCAGGCGATGCGTAGACGATGTTAGAAACCCGATCGAACCCGAAACCCCAATTTTCCATGCTCTCTGGACTTTTTTCAAAAACAGGGATTTTTGTGAATTAAAAATTCTCAGAAAATAGAGCAGGAAATTCTAAGAGTTACTGTAGAAAACAAGCCCCTAACTCCACTAAAGAGCCGCGGAACCGCGGCAATAGCCTCCTATTGCAGCGGTTCCGCGGCCGTCTGTAATGATTAGGGAGTCGTTTTGATACAGTAATGCCCGTATCTGTTTCCTATGTTCTCTGGGAAGTTTTAATCTGCACTCAACAGTTGAGTTTTCTGGGGTTGTATTGGGACTTCGGTGATTCGATCGGATTGTCTAATCTTGTCTGTGTTTTTCCGGATATTTTTTGAATATGTTAAAAAGTTCGACCGGATATAAATACCCAATTTTTCCCCTGTCGGGAAATTTCCAAGTGTTGGATTTTTCCGTGGTTTAAGGACGTTCTAAGTAGTGCAAGTAACACGATGGACCCTCTAGAAGACAACAAACCATAACTCGATTATGTGACCGTCTTGAACTGCCCTTTGAACCTTCGGGTTTGGGGCAGTACGGCGTGCCACATGTGAGGCGTTGGCTTGACCCTTCTACGGCTGGACCGTTGGTACTGAGGCATCAACTGGATGTTTTTAAACTTGTTTCATGTGTTGATCTGTTTCGGGAAAACTTGGGTGTTCGAATGTTCGATCGGAAAGTTTAACATTTTCTAATTATCTGGAATGGGATACAATAATTGGAATTCACAATAAGTTATGAGATAACCGAATCAATGTTATAAACATAGTAGTTTAGTCTCACTTGATCAGTTGCCACGGAATTTTGATGTGATCAAAAGTCCGTCGCAATCACGTAGCGTACGCGGATACTCACCGGGTAAACTTAATAGACAGCTACATCCCTTAGCCCCGACCGAGTGACTGTAGGAGAACCCCGTCGCCGAAAGCATCCGTTCGGATGCTCCCGGTAGCGGTGTTCCACCTTGGTGCACTTCGTCGACGGCATCGGGGGTGCGGCCGTCTACTGAAGTTTGCGACGAGCATTCGATCAGGATGTCGGGAATCCTGTTGAATTGCCCGACTTGGTATTGAAAAGTGTTTTCGATTTTGAGACTAAAATGCGGGGTTTATAATTGTTAGGCATGTGATGTCTAAGTATTTCATTTGATTAGGCATGCGATGTCTAAAGAGGTTGCGGATTCCAACTGTTGTAGTTTTACACTTTCTTTTCTGTGACCGTAAGTGTAATATGTGATATCGCCGGTTTCGTTGCTATATGTCAACGACAATTGGGATGGACATATTTACTTACGTTGATGACATGTGATGTTATGTGTTGCTGGATATGTTATATTGGATCGTCGTGTTTGAATAGCCGGGGGTTTTTATATGGGATGAGTGTTTTTCATTTTCATTCATGTAAAAACTTGTATGTAATATTCTTTTATTGGGGCACTTCCAGGTTGCGGAAGATGTCACCTTTTGTATAATATTTACTTTTCCGCACAAGGATAGACCCAAGGAGGGGAGCACAAGTAACCGGGTTCTGGAGTCCAGTGGGAGACCAACTCGAGGAGTCGAGTCCGGGTCTCCTAACTCTAGAATTGGTAGGGTTGCTTGCCGCTCTCGTAGGGGTCTAGGGGTGTGGGTTTGGATATTCATCGCGACCGTGAAATCCGTGTTTTATACTGGCTCGTACTGAAAACACGGACGTCCTAGTATATCCAATATTTCATATGATTCTTCTGCTGCGATATCTGTGATGTGATCATGTGATGTTCTGTGATAGATACAGTATATAGTATATATGATATATTATATAGGCGTTACTTATGTTTTACACCCGTGCTAGCCCTGCCCCGCTCTGCCGTTAGTTACCTAACCTAACGGTGCACGAGGGGACATCGAGGCGAATGCGGATGGCATAAGTGTACGTCGTATTTATCTGTGATGTTTAGGTATTTAAATGATGGGACTTCATTAATATGATTAATGAAATAAAAGAAACCTAAGATGTTGTAGAATCGAATTTCAAAATTAAAACAGGTAGCTACAGTTCTTGCTTTGACGGAGGTATATGTGATATATCCTGCACCTTATTCGATGAGGAAAGGACCGAGATCCCTTCACCGGGAGTGACTCCTTTAGCAATAACTGGCAGATGCTACATATTCGGTTTGTCTTTTGATTGCTTTTAAGAGTTTTTGCTTTGCACAGTGATATATATGATATATCCCGCACCTCATTCGACGAGGAAAGGACCGACGATCCCTTCACCGGGAGTGACTCCCTTAGCAAAACTAGAAAAGCCTAAAAAACACTCCATTTTAAAAATCATTTGATTCTACAACGATATCAAGTTCATTACGCAATAGGTTTTCAGAAAAACCTGTCGTAGCCCTCCGTCATTTCAGATAAGTAGTAGTTAGTATTCGTGCTGCGTTTGTTGGCCTTTGTCAAGGCGTAGTGTGCGGTAGCTAACTGGTGCTTATCTGCTTATGCATATGATGCAGATTGGGTTAGGGTAGTCGTGCGACCTTGTTGGCCTTTGTCAAGGGTCGTGCGGGTGGGTTTAATTCAATCAGGAAATGACGGGTTGAACTTGACTAGCATCCTATGGTTTGTTGGCCTTTGTCAAGGTCATGGGAGGTTAGGGGAAAAATTATCGGGAATTTCAAGCGTTGAAATTTGCAATGAGATTGCATACCTTCTATGAGATAGTTGGATCCCGATACCCGCTGCGAGTAAGAGTTACTCCTGGGAGGGTTTTACACATTACAATTAGCCGATCAAGTAGGTGTCTAGAAAGGTGTCAACGGGGTTACGCCTCTGGGAAAACGAGGTTTACATTAATTAGGTTCGTGCGAAAGCACGGGGGACCTCCCTCAAAGTACCGACACTGGCCTGGCTGAAAGATTAGCGAACTTGTAGTGTGTAATTAATCCCGGCTTGTCTTTCCTTTTAGGGTTTGAAGGAAGATTTGATAAAAAGCAGTGGGAGCCATCCTGATTAGATAAAATAAAACCAATCTATTCTTGCAAGAGCGCACGCTGAGTGTTTTCTTCTCTCTCTCTCCAGGTAGCGACCATATCACGCCTTAATCAAGATAATAATACGGATTATTGACCGAACCCGCTTGTTATACTGAGCTGGGGAACGTTGGTCCCGCTCCAACTTATAATTGTTATAAGACAGAGCAGGAATTGGGGATTACCAAAATTCCCGTGCCGCCCAAACGAAGAGAGTGCATGCTGATGCATCATCTTCGGGTGTGTTCTTTATATAGAACTGTTTCTCAGTATCCTCTGCATCCTGAGTATATGATACCGGATCAGGATCCCAGATATGTAATCTGTTACATAGGGCTACAAAAGGGTAGAAAAACTGAGAACGGGTAATAAGTTTAATGAGACAGAAAACGGGGCAAGTGTTGCAGCCAAGTCTGTTGGTCACTGTCACCCTGTATTACCAATACATTGATTCTGAACAAATGCTATTAGATACCGAACCTGATATACAAAATCATATCAGTTTCTTTAGTAGTAAAGAAATGATAAAATTTTGTATTGTTGGATAATGTTTTGAACATTTCCTATATCAAAAGTTGATCGGTTCAGGCACGTTGTCTAAAAGAATTGACGTTCTAAATCAAACTACAGTTCCTAGTATACAGAACACACACAAGAGGAAGAAGTTCAGAAATGAACGGATCCTTCTTGAAGCATTGTAGACTAGGTCATATCAATGCGACCCGACTAGCTGAAGTTACACATAGATGCATATTTAAATCTGTTTGAATTTACATCTTGTGAAACTTGCCAGTCATGTCACAAAGATAAGATGGCCATAGCTCTGTTTATTGGAAACAGAGAAAGAGTTAGTAAACTCTTGGGATGATACATGTTGATGTATGTAAGGTCCCGTGTCTACACATGCCAAGACCAGTTCTTTATACTTTATTATATTCTCTGATAATCTCTCAAGATTCAGTCATATGTTCCTGTTGAAACATGAGTCCGAACCTTTTGAGATATTCACAGAATATATGCGAGAAGTAGAGAACCAAAATACGGGTATAAGTATTATGTTCTATGATGAGATCAGGGAGGAGAATACTTGTGCATGGAATTCCTGGACTATTCTAAAGGAGAATGAGATTCTCTCTCAGCGTTATTCCTCCGTATACACCACAGCATGTCGGTGTATCGGGGCGGAGCAATAGCACCCTATGTGATATGGTGTGCTCTATGATAAGTACTACTGAGTTACCTATTTCCTTTTTGGGAGTTATGCACTTGAGAAGTTGCATACATATTGAATAGGGTTCCAATCAAAACAGTTGCCTACCGCTTCATATGTGATATGGAAAGGGAAGAGCCCATATCAAAATGGTGAAGATTTGGGGTTGTTCGGCCTATGTCTAAAAGCAAAATCCGGACAAGCTCGAGGCAGGGTCAGTTATGAAGAGCTGGAAAGGTTCCGGCTATACAAACTGCAGCTGATGATTTGGTAGAACCAAAGGATTCAATAGCAACCGACGAACTTCAGCCTCTCCGCCGATCTAGTAGGTTTCCTCACCCACCTGAGAGATACTTTGGTTTCTCTATGACAGTGGGAGCGAGGATTGCATCATGAGATGATGACCCAACTAGTTTCGGGTAGGCCACCAGGAGTAAGACTCTGTAAGAATGGCTGGATGCTTAGTGATCTGAGATGGAATCCTTATACACCAACAAAGTATGGACTTTAGTTGCTATATCTGAAGGGTTAAATCCCCATCAGGAGCAAGTATATCTTGAGAAGATTACTTGGTGTACATGGAAAAGTTGTGACTTTCAAAGCTAGACTTGTTAAAGGTTTTCATCATCGACCAGGCGTGGATAATAATGAAACTTTTTTCCAGTAGCTATGCTTAAGTCCATCCAAATCCTACTTGCCACGGCTACATACCATAACTACGATATCTGGCGGTTGGGTGCCATGACTGCTTTTCTAAATGATGTTTTAGAAGAGTGCGTCTATAAGTACACAGCCAGAGGGCCTCGTAGACAGTGGGAGCAGCGGAAACGTGTGCAAGATGTTTTATTTGATAAAGCAGGCATCGCGGAGATAGAACATCAGTTTTGATAGATAGTCAAAGAGTTTGACATCATCAAAATGGTAGATGAACCTTGTATAAACAAAAAGGTAGTAGGGAGTATGGTGGCGATCCTCGTAGAGTACGTGGATGACATACACTTGATAGTGAAGGAGTTTCCTATGCTACGCTCGATCAATCTCCTATTATCACAAAGATTCTCCGTATAGGATCAAAATGATACCTCCTAAATCTTGAGTTTTGGATCTCTGAGATAGATTTAATTGGATGTTAGGATTCTCACTAGTTGTAGTGAGATGATATCAAACGATTCTGGGGAGAATCACTGGAAGGGTTCCAGGATGATAAAGACGGCTGAATGTCAGTCGCAGGCATTGTCTTTACCCTCAGTAAAGGGACGGTATGTTGGAAGAGTTCCAAGCTAGATACCGTGACATACTAGACGATAAAGGCACGATACATCTCTACTTAAGATGCTACCAAAAAGGATGTTTGGGTGTATATTAGTTCATGAGATAAACTACGTTCCTACCATTGTGAGACAATGGAGTTGTGGCTTATGCCAAGGAACGCCGGTCCCATCAGTGATCCAGACTTATTCTAAGGCAGTATCACCTGATCATGGAGATGGTTGATCTCCAGGGTGATCGAGGTAAGGAGAGCAGACTCAGAGGATAACACGGCGGATCCACTCACGAAGGCCTATTCCCAGAGAGAGACTTTTATGGGATGGTTGAGTATGGGATACTACAACCACTGCTTCAGATGGCCCTAGTGCAAGTGGGAGATTGTTAGTTATATGTATGCCCTAGAGGCCATTACTGTACATAGGATGTATATTGTAGTGGATGCTGGGACATATATAGGGAGGACTTTCTTGCTCGACATGATAGTATGCTATCTGGTTACTCTTTACCTTAACGTGTACACTGATTGTCTCTCTGTTACATGTTGGTAAAGCCCCTAGGATGTATACTTGACTACCTGGACTATGATGCAGATCATACTAGTGGGGACATGGTAGTCCATAAGTACATCCTTCAAAGTCCCTAGTCGTGGGTGTATCGAGACGGGGCATTGATATACCAGAGTGGACTAGCGTGTACCTTCTCGACCCATACAGATGGGCGATGGATGATCCCATATCCATTGGAGTTTGACATCAGAGGAGATATACGGGTGCTCAGTAGAGACTGGGTACACTGGACGGACTCGCCGAGAACTCCCAGATGGTATTATACCTTACGTCAGATGGCAGTTCTCTGGTGACACTGGTACAGAGTAGTCTGCTGACCCGAGATCGTCATAGAGTCTTGTGTGGTTCCTACTGTGCTTTGATTTCCACCTTACCACGTCCAAGAGGGCATGCAAAACGGTGGTTTTTGGGTACAGTCCCGAGTCACATGGAGGCAATGAGCGATAGGAGGGGATTCGTCTCTCCCGGTATAGGGAGTTGATGTTGCGCTGTGTTCGATTGGCTATAACCGGAAATCCCTAGCCAGGGTTGCTAAGATTTACTGGTAAGTGTTACCAGTAGTTTCTCAAACTGTTATAGACCTCATATCGACACGACTTATCGAGCTATTGGGGTCTGACGTTTAGCACCCCTAGGCAAGATATGCGACATATCAGACGAACAGACCGGACTGTACGGTAAGTGTTACTGGTTGGATTCACAGGAGTGTGAGCGGGCTTGCTCGTCGATCTTCTGATCGCTCAATACCCGGGTGGCCTTTACGTTTAGCAGACCGCTTGCGGCTTGTGGGTGTTTGATATGATCATCATCTGCTGCCGGCGTATTGATGAGTCTTTAGAGTCCTACACAGAGGTTTCCTGGCTCAAGCGAAACGAAATAGGAGCGCATATGAGATATGTGTGGGACCGAGAATAATGCGTGTATGTGATACAGTATTTCATTCTCGCGACGAATGTATTGAATGGTTGTATGCGATATAACCTAGTTATCGAATTAAGGATTGATTCTATAAGCCGATACATTGAATATTAGTCGGTTATATGCGATATGACCGGATCGTTAAATCAAGTGTTGATTTAATGATTTAATGAATAATTATATATTTGATATATTACTTTGCATTAACTAGTGTTGGTTCACTTTAAATGGATTTTCTCACTTGAAGTTCACAAGTTGTATATGTGATATACTTTTGTGCACTTGATTGTATCATGTTTGATGATACATGCTTACTTGAGTTTGTGTAAAGATTAAACCATGGTTGTGTAATGGTTAGGGTTTTATTTATTTATTCATTTATTTATTTATTTATTTTAAGCATAAAAAGCAAAATGGTGGCTTTCTTTGGATGTATATTGAAGCTTCATGAAGCTTTGACTAAGTTACCATTTTTGTCTTCATGCTTAACCCTAACCATTGACCTAACCCTAGTTTATTCTCTATACTTGACCATGGTTGGATTCTGATAAGTATTCATTTTATTTTCTTTTTGAGATAGACTTATCATAACATTTTTCATCATCATCTTCTTCTTCTTCAAGAAGAAAAAGCTTGAGAGCTTTAATGGCAACTTGAGCAATTGAGTGAGAAATCCAATTCTAAAGTGAACCCACCTCCTATTTCTTCATCCTCTACCTCTTTCCAAGTAGTATAGGGTGTTTTCTTCACAAGTTTCATGACTTGGTGAAGTTGGAGCTTGATCTTGTGATGCCTCGACGTAGATCATCTTCGGCATCGAAGCTGACGACCAAGCCCGCCCATTTCTTCGATGAAGCCGATGCTAGAGTCCGGAATCCGATTTAGACAGCGGAGGGACATCATCGCGGAGCTTAGGAAGTGGTGGACCGGATCTACAAAGGTTGTATTTCCGTTCTTCTGTTAAAGTTTTAACTAGTTGCATGTGTTCGCCTAAATTTCTAGTTAACGATCCGTATTAGGGTTTCTCGGCACTTGTAACTTTTGAAATTGGCATGGTTGATGCCTTGTGAGACTTCATTAGAGTGCCTAGGAACCCTACATCAAGTGCCCAAGAAGATATTCATGGCAAAGACAGTAGACACGGCTTTCCCCCAACAATTATCGAGGAAACGTAAGGATCCTGGCTATCCTACTATTTCCATTTCTATCGGGGAAAAACACATCCACCGTACTCTACTCGACCTTGGCGCAAGTGTTAACCTGCTTCCTTTCTCAGTCTATGAGCAGTTAGGGATCAGAGAGTTGAAACCGGCTCCTTGCACTCTCCAGATGGCTGACCGATCAATCTCCAAACCTAGGGGTGAACTGGAGGATGTGTTAATAAAAATCGGGGAATTTGTATTCCCTATGGACTTTATTGTACTTGATACACATCCTACAGCGAACCCACGGAATCAAATTCCGGTGATTTTAGGTCGCCCCTTTTTGGCCACTTCCAATGCTATCATCAACTGTCGTAATGGTTCTATGACCCTATCCTTCGGGAATAGGTCAATTGATCTGAACATTTACAAGTTGGGAAGTGTACCCTCCGAACCTACTGCTCAGGTCTGTTCTATCGACGTAATGGATATCGACAGCAACGAATTTGATGATCCTCATGATACTGATCTAGACTCTTTTCATATGTTATTGTTTGACCCAACTATGTATCATACACATACGGACTCTTCCACCGAGATGTCCGGGTCAACAACTAACACTGATTATGAACCGTTTTTGGAGTCTGAAGATCATCCCGCGCTTTGTGATGACATTATTCTTTGGGGTATTAATGGGACTTTTGAGGAAATCTTCGCTGATGAACTCGCATTTTTGAATAACACGGGTGTTGAGATGAATCATCTCCCAATCAATGAAATTGAACCTCCACCCCTTCTTCTGGACTATAAAAAGGATGCGAGTAATCCATCACATTCACTGCATCGTCTTTCCAAAATAAGACGCAAACACATTCTATTCCACCACTTACCTTTTTCCCAATTCTTCTTCCACCAACCAGAACACTACATTGATAAAATTTTCGAATGGTTGGTGTTGACCTTCGGTCTTTGCAAAGCTTGGCATCGACCAATGATTCTTGACCCCCTCATGTGATTTTCAAAGATTAACATGCCTTAACGCAAGTTTGGGGGGGTATAATCTGGCTCTTGAAAAGAAAATTTTTACTCAAAATTATGAGCCAAAAATAAGTTTGGGGGAGGATCTTCACTTAAATATTTTGCCCCTATTAATAAATTTCCTCCCAAGCTTACAGGTTTTTCGAGATTTAGCAGATGTCAACAGTGAGGACACTATTGAAAACAAGTTTGGGGGAGGTTTGTGCTTATTTTCGCATCATTTGCATCATACTTTGCATAAGCACAAAACAGTTTTGAAAAAAAAATTTAAAAATTTAAAAAATTTCAAAAAATAAAAATAATTTTGTACATAAATAAGATAATAAATGATTAGATAGTGAAAAATTACATCCAAAAGACTGGAAAAATTTATGAAAACCAAGAAAATTAGAAGTTTTCTTAAACGAACTAGTAATAAGTAGTTATGAGCCATTATCCCAAGGGTTAGTAAGATGAAGGAAGTCACTAATCTGAGGATAAAAATAAGTCTGAAAAATAGTTTCTATTCTGGAAGCCAAACATTTTGAACGTTGACACCCTGCTATTCGCACTTACACACGTCTTGAAGCTCGGGATAGTAGAGGATACCTAGAAATGCTCTTGTCTAAAAGCCAAAGTATGGAGGAAATAAAAAAAATGATGAATAAAATATAAAATGGTGAGAAAAATGGGCATTGGTTTTGTTATCGCCAAGGCAGCAATAAAAAAATATAGCGAGGGTGCCTCTTCACCTAGTGCCTTAGACCAACTGGTCTGGGAGTCACTGCTAAGGCTTAGGTGGTGCAAGACGAGGAAAAACACCGTATAAGCAAGCACATAAGTAATCGGTCGGTTAGTACCTCAAGAAGTATTAATGGTCGCATGAAAGTGTGTGAGCAATCTCATCTAAATATTCATTAATTAAAAAGTACTGAGGCAGATGGACAAGAGTATGATAGCTTGAATTGAATTCTCCGGGTGCAGGGATGTATATTACACACACGTAGGGTCATATGATCGATGTTTGGAAGAAAGATAGGAATGAAGAATAAAGACGATGTTTTATTGAGGGATGATGTGATTTCTAACATTTTTTTTCATGACTATTAAGATAGGGCTCATGCCAGCCGAAAAGTTAGCATAGTTGGAAACTCTAATTTTCAAAGTGTTTCTTTTACAATTCTTTTCTTTAAATGTAATATTCACGGTCTTCCTTTTATTATTGGATTTTGTGGGTGCAATCCGCTAAAAACTCTCAGGAGACAACACTCCTCCTACTAGGGACACCAAGAGGTTTAAAGGCTTCTTGCACATGCTCAGTGCAATCGTGTTGCCTACGAAAGTGTGCTAGTTAGTTTTTCTCTTTCTTTATTTTCTCCTTCTCTTTTTAATAAAACAGTTCGCTCGAGACGACCGAAAATAAGTATGGGGGAATTTGATCAGTCGAAAATATTGCATTTTTAACACGTCAATTTCCCTACCATTTGCACTCATCTAGAAGTGTTCGGTATTAATATAGCACATATTAGCAAAACAGCCGTAAAATACCAAATTAGATGTGTTGTACCTTAAAACCGACACTTTGAGGGAAATTGAGTGTTTATCATAGCATCACATCATCTTTGTATAGCGCAACACTTGTTTCGAGAATCTGTGCAGGAAATTCCAGGAGAAAAGCGAAATCTGTGAAAAAGTGCTGATAAAAATTCGCCAACTCCATGACTTGAGATCTGGCAATGAACTGAAGATAAATAAAAGATTCCACACATCAGAAGATACACCTAAAGTCAGCACAAAGCACTACAGCAAATTTCATGCCCCAAGGCCCCAATAGTGCCGCGAATCCACGGCCGGAGCAGGCTTACGCCGCGGATCCACAGCCACATAGCGGTGACATCAGCCCATTTCAGCTGCAGTATTTTTCTCTCAAGGCCAGAACCTCTTTAATCCAATGCAAATTCTAGACCACTCAAGAATCTTCTGCCAGATCAGCAAAGCTCCATGTTTAAGCTAATCATGTTCAAGCTTCTCAAGCAAGCTTCCTACTTAACAAACTAAGCCTAGAAACTTCTCCCTAACCTCCAAGCTTATGAAGGAAGCTAACCCTAACTAACTAACTCTAGAACCTTCTACCTAACTACCAAGCTTACAAGAAAGCTAACCTAATCCAAGCTTACAAAGGAAGCTAACCATTCTTAAGGCTATAAAAGGGATCCTAAGGCTTCACTTCTAAAGGTTGTTGAGAGTTCATTAGTTCATCATCTCTTCCACCCATAAGTTGAGTGACACAACTTGTGCCTCAAAACCCTAAATCCCCAATTCAAAATCCAAAGCCAAAATCAAGAACTTCGAGTACCAAATCAAGCATGAAGCCTTCGATCCTTTAGAAAGCGACGCCGGACTTCATCGGAGCAAGTTTTGAGTTTTTGAAATTTGAGTTGAAAAGTTTACTCCATCTATATTTTTAAATCTAAATTCGCGCAAACACTAAACGATTCGTTGTGATTTGTTGCGAGGAAATATGGAATCTCTGGAGCTTGGGAAATTTTTTTTCTGAATATTCCAGAGAGTAGAACAAGTGAACAGGAACAGTTGCTGAAAATTTAGTGCAGTGATCAAACTTTTCGACCGCGGATCCACGGTTTAAGGAGCTCATTGGGGCGGTTCCGCCGCACATTTAGGGTTTCACTGCACAAGGTTTCTAAGGTGACTTCTAAACTTTTTTATCTCTCTCTCTGTCTGCTCCATTTACAATTTTCTGCAGGTTTCTTTGCAAATAATTCGCAGCGCCGCAAAAAGCAATAAAAATTGTGCGTGTTTTGATTCTTGGTTGTTTGCATATTAATACGGAATTTAAGGGGCACGGGCAAATCCAGATTAGGTGGGGATTTCATTACCCTTCCTAAGCCCCGAAAATCACAAACTTGCGTCCGCATTACACTCATAATTAAAAAATATCTAGACATGTCACTAAGGACCGTCGCGCTCACTTAGGACAAGAGAAGGCCATGGGTAATTCATTGCTTATCCGTGTTTCTTTTGTGGTGTCTAAGGTAAGTGTGTCTAAGGCAAGTGGTTACTTAATTAGACCCACTACTTACGTAGTGGAGAACTTCCCACTTACTTGGCACTTACCTGGCCACATGAGAGACAAAGAGGCAGTGGAGGATTGATCCTGTGACTTGTCTTTTGGCAGTTAGGAGTGGTCTAGAGCCTTGACCTAGGTGACCACTAGACTTAGGGTTGCTTGTTGCATTTATTGCGATTTGCATCATTTTTTTCAAAAAAAAAATCCGTATATTTTTCAAAACAAACACCAATCACATTCATTCATTTCCCCTAATTATATTCACGCTGCCACTTGTACTAAAACCTTTAGTGCAAGATAGGCAGGACACGGGATTCTAGTGCCTGTTTAGTCCGCGTTCCCCCGATCGACTCCGAAGTCGGTATTTCTACGTTTAGATCTTCTTTACCCCCCACCACACCCACATCGATGGATCCTTCTCCATCGAACTTCTTTACCACTAATCTGCCGCCGTCCGCTGGTGCGCAGAATCCACCCAGCGTCTCTCTCCAAGAGAGGTGCTATCCTACACGAGGTCCTCTTTCGACCTGTCTCTCCATTTCACCAGCCAACGGGGACAATTTTCAGATTAAACCCCAATACATCAACCTTCTACCAAAATATCACTGTCTCGAGTCTGAAGACGCATATGTCTTTATCACCAAATTTGAAAATGTATGCGCAATGATAGGTACTTCACAGCTTTCTGTGGATGCTATGCGTCATCGTCTTCTCCCATTTACCTTGTGCGATATAGCCGAGAAGTGGCTGTATAACACAACCGCACATTCCATTTCAAATTGGGAAGAATTCGTCAAAGCATTTCTTAAGAAATTCTATCCAAATCATAAGACATTTAAACTATTGCCAAAACTTGCACTCACACTTTACACCTCACAATAAACATTTAAACTAAATGCTTAATCCGAAAAGAAAATGCAACTTCTAAAGTAAACTTGTAATGAATTACAAGAATACCCCTTATCCGTATATAGATACCCGCATCCGTATTCCGATTGAAAATGAATACAACGAGACGAAAATAATCCAACAATATAATACTAGGATCCGGCTTAAACTAAAGCCTACTAGTATTATCCGTTCGAAACATCATCCGTTCATAAGTACACGTATGTGATCGAACCCTGCCATAAAACCATACGCCCTCTACAACGTTTCGCCCGAAGCAGTGAAAGCCTCTGTGTGGGACTCTAAAGACTCGTCAAAACGATGGCAATGGGTTTAACCACAGCACGTCAGTGGCACCAGCTGTACGTAATGGCTACCCAGGTATTGAGCGAAAGGGATGCCGACGTGCAAACTCATCCTGAAACCCTACTGAGCCTGACAGTGACAATATCTGTACAGTCTGGTCCGTTCGTCTATGAGTATCGCATATCGAGTCTAGGGGGTAGATAATGTCAGACCCCTAATAACGCGACATTTAGTGTCTGTATGAAGCCCATCACCACCTGAGAAACTACCGACCTAGATCGGTAATTCTCGTCTACCCCGGCTGAGGATTTCTGGTGATGGCCATCCGTGTACAACACGATATCAATCCCCAATACCAGGAGAGACGAATCCCCTAACGATCTGCTCACTGCCTCCATGTGGCTCGGGACTGTACCCAACTAAAACCTGTTTGCACGACTCCTTTGAGCCGTGGTAGGGCTGTAATAAAAGCATAGTGGGAACTCACACGAGACAAATGATGATCTCAGGTCAATAGACTAACCTGTACACATGTGTAACTGTTATCTGACAATAGGTATAATACCGACTAGCATGTTCCCGGCGAGTCCGTCCGGTGTACTCATAACCTAATGAGCACCTGTATACATCTTAAGTGAACAACCTGACACTAATGTCTTGTGAGACCCGCCACCGCCCTTCGTCGGGGTCTCGATCAGTATACACTAGTCTACTCTTGGAGTATCGATGCCTGTAAGTGCACGGCGGCGCCCCGGCCTCCATCCCGAGGCCAAATGCGGAAGCGATGGTTAACTTTGATTTTTCAAACCGGCACCACCGGGCACAAAAACCCGGATCGGGCCATTAACTAGTTCTAGATAACTACAAGATGGGGAAGAAAGATATACCGAGCAATCCGTGTCCTCCGGTCTTCTCGTCGTCGTCCCGATCTCCCGCGGAATGTCCGGTCTCCACCTCCTCGCCGGAAAGGGCACCACGTCGCCGGCTTCTTTTACGGGCTCCCACCTTTATACCGAGGCAACTCGGGCACGAAGCTGGCGAGTCGACGTGCCCAAGATTTGCTGTAGAATGTAGTGTGGAACTTGTGTCTCATTTGGGGTTGAGGTAGTTGCCATATGGTGGAGGTTTGAGATGTGAACTTTTTCTAGATGAACATAGGGATTTTTCTTGCATGAAGAGAACCAAAATCCCCCCACCAAAATAATGGGCAGCCCCCTCCAAAAATTGGCCGGCCACTATTTGGGAATGAGAGAGTGGGGTAACAAAAATGAGGGAGACCAAATAATAATGCAAATGAGAGGAAAAATGTTATCATGAAACATGATCACAATCAAAACCCACACTCCACCAACCAATCAACAACCATGATTGCTTCAAAAAGTCAAGCAATCATGAACTCAAGAAACTCAAGGTATGGTGCAATTATCATGATCCAACAATAAGCAAAAAAAACCCTTCCAAATTGCTTATTTCCACAGATGCAAATAAGCCCTCCTCCACCAATCTTCGGCCAATGAAGGATACAAAGAAATATGGCCGAAACGAAAAGCAAACTGGCAACTCCAGAAAACTGGTCCCGTAATAAATTACTGGAAAACCCCGAAACTGTGTTTACACACCCGCATCTGTATTCCAACCGAATACAAATGAAATGAGACAAAATCTACACTGTACTATACTAGCATCCGGCTTAAACCAAAGCCGGCTAGTAATAACCGTCCGATCCTGATCCGTGCAATACCGCACGTATCTGATCGAACCCTGTCATATCTCCATACGACCTCTACAGGGTTTCGCCCGAAAACTTGAGCAACTGAATGTGGGGGACTCTAAAGACTCGTCAAAACCTTGGTTGTGGATTTAACCACTAGCACGTCAGAGGTATAAGCCAATACGTAACGGGCTACCAGGTATTGACCAAAAGGGACGTCGATGAGCGAACTCATCCTGACACCCTACTGAGCCTGTCAGTGACAATATCCGTACAGTCCGGTCTATTCGTCTATGAGCATCGCATGGCGGGCCTAGGGGGTTGGTAAAGTCAGACCCCCAAAAGCGGTACAAGTCGTGTCGGAGTGTAGCCCAGAACACCCTGAGATACTACTGGAATACCTACCAGTAAATCTCCTGCCTCGGCCGAGGGCTTCGTGTAATGGCTCTCCTAGACACAGCGCGACCTCACTCACAATACCGGGAGAGACGAATCCCTGAAGATCCGCTCACTGCCTCCATGTGGCTCGGGACTGTACCCAACTAAAACCTGTTTGCACGTCTCCTTTGAGCGTGGTAGGGTAGTAATCAAAGTACAGTGGGAACTTACACGAGACAAATGACGATCCTCAGGTCGATGAACTAACCTGTACACATGTCACCTGCGAACTGCTATCTGACGTCTGGTATAATCCCAACTAGCAGGTTCCCGGCGAGTCCTGTCCGGTGTACTCATAACCAAATGAGCACCTGTATACATCTTAGGTGAACCAACTGACACCAGTGGCTTGTGAGACCGGCCACCGCCCCTCGTCGGGGTCTCGAATGTACACACTAGTCTACTCTGGAGTATTGATGCCCTGTCTCGAAACTCCCACGACTAGGGACATTTTAAGGATGTGCTTATAGACCCCAGCTCCCACTTATATGATCGCCCTCATACTGCTGGTGGTCAAGCAAGAATCCTAGGGGCTCCATCAACGTGTAATAGCGACATGTCAGGTCACCTAAAGCAGTACACGATGATAAAGATAAATCAGATAGCATACTGTCATCTCGAATACGACTGTCCTACTGGGACATGTCCTCCCTCAATCATTGCAATCACGTGCCTGTGATCCAATAATTGACTCTGAGGGCACTATCTCCAACAATCTCCCACTTGCACTCAAGGCTAATTATTGCGATGTCGCATACTCACAGCCCGTGTGATACCGAACACCCAACTCCTCTACTAGTCAGTCTCACAAAGCCTGTATGCGAAACTATTGCGTTCGAGGAATAGCCTCAGTAAGTGGATCCGCTTTGATGTTTCTTTCTATGTCTCTCTATTTCTCAAGTTCGCGGAGGAAGCCATCTCCCGAAATGAGCAATACCTGTCTTAGAATGTGTCTGGATGTCTGATGGGACCTAGCTCATAAATGAACTCCAAATCCAAACTTCTTAGACTGTATCGTCAACTGAACTTAATCAGTGTCCTGCGCCATGCCTCCCTCAGTATTTCCTTGGACCACCTGTCCAAAATACTGCCCCTCGTCAGAAGGAAAAACTATAACTCTGACAACCTCCTTGTCGTCCAGGTCACCTTGGAAGCCTGGAATGATAACCGTCTCCCAAATGAGGCTGTCGTTATCATATCCTTAGAACATCCACTTATGTTCTAAAACTGCTTCTGACTGCTTCTCAAGGATTGGATCAATGTCAACTTATTGCATCTAGTGCAAGAACAACATCTGGTGTGGTACTTGACATCTCATGATTGACTCAATTTCCTGAGCAAGTGATCTGCCAATCATGCACATCCCTCTCCCCTTTAGTCTGTAAGACACCTTTAGAGAGGGTGACTCCATCACCTGCAGGTACACTACCATGCCAGGAGTCGTCAATTCTAAATACTCTTAGAATGCTGTCTAAGTACCCTGATTGGGAAACCACCCAAATCTAGATCTAAAACCATAGATCTAGTAACCAGCATGTCTGATATAATGTCCAAGTCCCATGTGGAGAAACTACTGTGTGACGACCAAAGTATAACCGATTGTAGTATAGGAGTTTCTTTTCCTACTCTGTGTATGTCATCCAAATACCATGACAACACACCCTACTACCCTCTCAACAGATCCATCCCCTATTCTGATGAAGTAAAACCTATGACTGTCACATCAGAAATTGATGATCTATCTCCGCTACATCTGCTTTAGTGTATAAATAGACATAAGCCACTTGTCCACCAATGCTTCCGCTGCTCCCACTGACTATGACAACCCTCTGGCAAAGTCATATAATCGTACACTTCTAAAGCAAGTTTAGAACGACGCTATACTCATCCTCCTGCCGGTTCTCACAGTCTGGAACAACAGCAATGGCAAGTCTGGGTAAACAAGAACTTCCCTGTCACCGTCCTTGAGGCTACCGGAGTACCTCTCGGGTGCCTGAAGTTACCCACCGTATCTGCGGAGTGGCCAATGGAATGTCAAACCAGAATGAATCTTTAGGTTCCTATGAAATCTTCAGTAATCGTTTGTGGTTCTGGAATCACTTCCAGTTCTACCATACTCCCACTACTGTTTTCTGAAAAAAATCCATTTTTGTTAAAACAGTGGCGAGTCTAGAACAATATCACTATTGATCTTTCTTATGGTAGAAAGTCAACCCTCGTCATAGCCAGGGCCAACCCACAAACAGCCATTACAGAAAAGTGCCTTGAGTTATCCAGAGTCTGGTTTTAAGCATAATCCGGATGACTCCCCGTACCTTAATATCGTTAAGATACGAACTGTTCTATATCCAATATAGAACCAGAGGCACTGATTTAATTGAACGAGATTCAAATCATGTAGCTGTCTCCAGTGCATGTCTACTAAATGGAAAGAGGCCGATCAGCGTTACTCAACTTAGGAATGCTTCCAATTATGAGTAACCTGAAAGAGAAGCAAGTTCTCTTAATCACTACTATAAACTGAATACCATACACAAGTATCTACATCTTCGATCACTTTGAAGAATCCCGATACTTGCAACACCTGGTTCTCTACTTTATTGAAATACCTATAACTTCTCAAAATTCGTGTTAGTTATATGTATGCCCTAGAGGCCATTACTGTACATAGGAAGTATATTGTAGTGGATGCTGGGACATATATAGGGAGGACTTTCTTGCTCGACATGATAGTATGCTATCTGGTTGAACTTTACCTTAACGTGTATACTGATTGTCTCTCTGTTACATGTTGGTAAAGCCCTTAGGATGTGTGCTTGACTACCTGGACTATGATGCGGATCATACTAGTGGGGACATGGTAGTCCATAAGTACATCCTTCAAAGTCCCTAGTCGTGGGTGTATCGAGACGGGGCATCGATATACCAGAGTAGACTAGCGTATACCTTCTCGACCCATACAGATGGGCGATGGATGATCCCATATCCATTGGTGTTTGACATCAGAGGAGATATACGGGTGCTCAGTAGAGACTGGGTACACTGGACGGACTCGCCGAGAACTCCCAGATGGTATTATACCTCACGTCAGATGGCAGTTCTCTGGTGACACTGGTACAGAGTAGTCTGTTGACCCGAGATCGTCATAGAGTATTGTGTGGTTCCCACTGTGCTTTGATTTCCATCTTACCACGTCCAAGAGGGCGTGCAAAACGGTGGTTTTTGGGTACAGTCCCGAGTCACATGGAGGCAATGAGCGATAGGAGGGGATTCGTCTCTCCCGGTATAGGGAGTTGATGTTGCGCTGTGTTCGATTGGCTATAACAGGAAATCCCTGGCCAGGGTTGCTGAGATTTACTGGTAAGTGTTACCAGTAGTTTCTCGAATAGTTATAAACCACATATCGACACGACTTATCGAGCTATTGGGGTCTGACGTTTACCACCCCTAGGCGAGATATGCGACAGATCAGACGATCAGACCGGACTGTACGGTAGTGTTACTGGTCGGATTCACTGGAGTGTGAGCGGGCTTGCTCGTCGATCTTCAGATCGCTCAATACCCGGGTGGCCGTTACGTTTAGCAGACCGCTTGCGGCTTGTGGGTGTTTGATATGATCATCGCCTGCTGCCGGCGTATTGACGAGTCTTTAGAGTCCTACACAGAGGTTTCCTGGCCCAAGCAAAACGAAATAGGAGCGCATTTGAGATATGTGCGGGACCGAGAATAATGCGTGTATGTGATACCGTATTCCATTCTCGCGATGAATGTATCGAATGGTTATATGCGATATAACCTAGTTATCGAATCGAGGGTTGATTCGATAAGCCGATACATTGGATACTAGTCGGTTATATGCGATATGACCGGATCGCTAAATCAAGTGTTGATTTAATGATTTAATGCATAATTATATATTTGATATATTACTTTGCGTTAACTAGTATCGGTTCACTTAAGATGGATTTTCTCACTCGGATGGGCGCATTGTATATGCGATATACTTTTGTGCACTTGATTGTATCATGTTTGATGATACATGTTTACTTGTGTTTTGTGTAAAGTTTAAACCATGGTTATGAAATGGTTAGGGTTTACATTTTCATATCTATTTATTTATTCATTCATTCATTTTGGAAAATGAAATGCAAATGAGAAAATGGTGGCTTCTTTTGTTTTGTTCATGAAGCTTCATGAAGACTTTGACCAAGTGACCATTTTGTCTCATGCTTAACCCTAACCATCCCACTAACCATGATTTATTCTCTACACTTGACCATGGTTCTATTATGATAAGTATTCTATTTTTTCTTTTCATTTTGATTATGCTTATGATAATATTCTTCTTCTTCTTCATCTTCTTTCATGAAGAAAAAGCAAGCTCCATCAATGGTGATTGATGGAAATGAGTGAGAAATCCAATTCTAAAGTCTACCCACTTCGTATTTCTTCATCCTCTACCTCTTGCCAAGTAGTAGAGTGTGTTTTCTTCACAAGTTTCATGACTTGGTGAAGTGAGAGCTTGATTTAGCGATGCCTCGACGTAGATCATCTTCGGCATGGACATCGACGACCTAGCTTGCCCATTCTCCGACGAAGCCGACGCTAGAGCCCGGATTTGATTTGGACAGAGGAGAGGACTTCGTTGTGGAGCTATGGAGGTGGAGCACCGGATCTACAAAGGTTGTATTTCCGTATTCCCTTAGTTAAGTGTTAACTAGTTAGCTTTTTCGCCTAGACATCTAGCCGACGATCCGTAGTTTAGGGTTTGTAGGCACCGTAAAATTTTATAATGGCATTTTCGATGCCTTGTGAGACCTCATTAGGGTGCCTAGAAACCCTACAGTGGTATCAGAGCCTAGCTAGAGCCTTAGGCGAAGTCTAGACAGAATTTGAAGTCCGAACGACCCGAAAACCCAAACCTAAACTTGCTCTCTGTACTTTTTCAAAAATCGTGCATTTTTCCAAATTAAAAATATGCAGAGAACTCAGCAGGGAAATCTAAGAATTACGGCGCAAAAAGTTTTGCATGAACAGTGAATTTGGCGATGGAACCGCGGCATAACCTTAGCTAATGCGGCGGTTCAGCGGCAGAAATGTGACGTCAGCGCTTACTGTTTGCACAGTAATTCATTGTTTCAGGTGCTGAGTTCTCTGGGTATTTTTAAAATTTATTCAAGAGTTGAATTTTCTGCAGTTGTTTTAGGGATTCGGTGTTTCGATCGGGGTATCAAATTTTGTCTATTTGGCTTTCCGGATAAATTTCAGAATATGTTAAAAAGTTCGACCGGATATAAATACCCAATTTTTCCCCTGTCGGGAAATTTCCAAGTGTTGGATTTTTCCGTAGTTTAACGACGTTCTAAGTAGTGCAAGTAACTCGATGGACCCTCTAGAAGACAACAAACCTTAACTCGATTATGTGACCGTCTTGAACTGCCCTTTGAACCTTCGGGTTTGGGGCAGTACGGCGTGCCACATGTGAGGCGTTGGCTTGACCCTTCTACGGCTGGACCGTCGGTACTGAGGCACGAACTGAATGTTGTTAGACTTATTTCATGTGTTGATCTGTATCGGGAAAACTTGGGTGTTCGATTGTTCGATCGGAAAGTTTAACATTTTCTATTTATCCGGAATGGGATACAATAATTGGAATTCACAAATAGTTATGAGATAACTGAATGAATGTTATAAACATAGCAGTTTAGTCTCACTTGATCGGTTGCCACGGAATTTTGATGTGATCAAAAGTCCGTCGCAATCACGTAGCGTACGCGGATACTCGCCGGGTAAACTTAATAGACAGCCTCACTCCATAGCCCCGACCAAGTGACTGTAGGAGAACCCCGTCGCCGAAAGCATCCGTTCGGGTGCTCGCGGCAGCGGTGTTCCGCCTTGGTGCACTTCGTCGACGGTATCGGGGGTGCGGCCGCCTACTAAAGTTTGCGACGAGTATTCGATCAGGATGTCGGGAATCCTGTTGAATTGCCCGACTTGATATTGAAAAGTGTTTTCGATAATGAGACTAAAATGCGGGGTTTATAATTGTTGGGCATGTGATGTCTAAGTAATTCATTTGGTCAGGCATGCGATGTCTGAGGTGGTTGCGGATTCCAACTGTTGTAGTTTTACACTTTCTTTTCTGTGACCGTAAGTGTAATATGTGATATCGCCGGTTTCGTTGCTATATGTCAACGACAATTGGGATGGACATATTTACTTACGTTGATGACATGTGATGTTATGTGTTGCTGGATATGTTATATTGGATCGTCGTGTTTGAATAGCCGGGGGTTTTTATGTGAGATGAGTGTTTTTCGTTTTCATTCATGTAAAAACTTGTATGTAATATTCTTTTATTGGGGCGCTTCCAGGTTGCGGAAGTAGTCACCGTTTGTATATTATTTACTTTTCCGCACTAGGATAGACCCAAGGAGGGGAGCACAAGTAACCGGGTTCTGGAGTCCAGTGGGAGACCAACTCGAGGAGTCGAGTCCGGGTCTCCTAACTCTAGAATTGGTAGGGTTGCTTGCCTCTCTCGTAGGGGTCTAGGGGTGTGGGTTTGGCTATTCATCGCGACCGTGGAATCCGTGTTATATACTGGCTCGTATTGAAAACACGGACGTCCTAGTATATCGAATATTTCATATGTTTCTTCTGCTGCGATATCTGTGATGTGATCATGTGATGTTCTGTGATAGATACAGTATATAGTATATATGATATATTATATAGGCGTTACTTATGTTTTACACCCGCGCTAGCCCTTCCCTGCTCTGCCGTTAGTTACCTAACCTAACGGTGCACGAGGGGACATCGAGGCGAATGCGGATGGCATAAGTGTACGTCGTATTTATCTGTGATGTTTAGGTACTTAAATGATGGGACTTCATTAATGTGATTAATGAATTAAAAGAAACCTAAGATGTTGTAGAATCGAATTTCAAAATTAAAATAGGTAGCTACAGTTCTTGCTTTGCACAGCGGTATATGTGATATATCCTGCACCTTATTCGATGAGGAAAGGACCGAGATCCCTTCACCGGGAGTGACTCCTTTAGCAATAACTGGCAGATGCTACACACTCGGTTTGTCTTTTGATTGCTTTTAAGAGTTTTTGCTTTGCACAGTGATATATATGATATATCCCGCACCTCATTCGACGAGGAAAGGACCGACGATCCCTTCACCGGGAGTGACTCCTTTAGCAAAACTAGAAAAGCCTCAAAAACACTCCATTTCAAAATTCATTCGATCCTACAACGATATCAAGTTCATTACGCAATAGGTTTTCAGAAAAACCTGTCGTAGCCCTCCGTCATTTCAGATATGTACTGGATAGTATTCGTGCTGCGTTTGTTGACGTCTGTCAAGGCGTAGTGTGCGGTAGCTGATTAGTGCTTATCTGCATAAGCATATGATGTGATTGATTTAGGGTAGTCGTGCGACCTTGTTGACCTCTGTCAAGGGTCGTGCGGGTGGGTTTACTTCAATCAGGAAATGACGGGTTGAACTTGACTAGCAGCCTATGGTTTGTTGACCTCTGTCAAGGTCATAGGACGCTAGGGGCAAAATATTATCGGGAATTTCAAGTGTTGAAATTTGCAATGAGATTGCATACCTTCTATGAGATAGTTGGATCCCGATACCCGCTGCGAGTAAGAGTTACTCCTGGGAGAGTTTTATACATTACAATTAGCCGATCAAGTAGGTGTTTAGAAAGGTGTTAACGAGGTTACGCCTCTAGGAAAACGAGGTTTACATTAATTAGGTTCGTGCGAAAGCACGGGGGACCTCCCTCAAAGTACCGACACTGGCCTGGCTGAAAGATTGGCGAACTTGTAGTGTGTAATTAATCCCGGCTAGTTTTTCCTTTTAGGGTTTGAAGGAAAATTTGATAAAAAGCAGTGGGAGCCATCCTGATTAGATAAAATAATAACCAATCTATTCTTGCAAGAGCGCACGCTGAGTGTTTTCTTCTCTCTCTCTCCAGGTAGCGACCATATCACGCCTTAATCAAGATAATAATACGGATATTTGACCGAACCCGCTTGTTATACTGAGCTGGGGAACGTTGGTCCCGCTCCAACTTATAATTGTTATAAGACAGAGTAGAAAATAGGGGATTACCAGAATTCCCGTGCCGCCCAAACGAAGAGAATGCATGCTGATGCATCATCTTCGGGTGTGATCTTTATACAGAACTGTTTCTCAGTATTCTTTACGTCCTGGGTATGTGATACCAGATCAGGATCCCAGATATGTAATCTGTTACATAGGGCTACAGTTAGGTAGAGAACTGAGAACGGGTGATAAGTTTCATGAGGCAGAAAACGGGGCAAGTGTTGCAGCCAAGTCTGTCAGTCACTGTCACCCTGTATTACCAATACATTGATTCTGAACAAATGTTATTAGATACCGAACCTGATATACCAAATCATATCACTCTCTTTATTAGTAAAGAAATGATAAAATTTTGTATTGTTGGATAATGTTTTGAACATTTCCTATATCAAAAGTTGATCGGTTCAGGCACGTTATCTAAAAGCGTTGATGTTCTAAATCAAACTACAGTTCTTAGTATATGGAACACACATAAGAGGAAGAGTTCAGAAATGAACGAATCCTTCTTGAGGTATTGTAGACTAGGTCAGATCAATGTGACCCGACTAGCTAGAGTTACATAAAGATGCATATTTAAATTAGTTTGAATTTACATCTTGTGAAACTCGCCAGTCATGTCACAAAGATAAGATGACCATAGCTCTGTTTACTGGAAACAGAGAAAGAGTTAGTAAACTCTTGGGATGATACATGTTGATGTATGTAGGTCCCCTGTCTACACATGCCAAGACCGGTTCTTTGTACTTCATTACATTCTCTGATAATCTCTCAAGATTCAGACATATGTTCCTGTTGAAACACAAGTCTGAACCTTTTGAGATATTCATAGAATATAAGTTAGAAGTAGAGAACCAAAACAAGGGTATAAGTATTATGTCCTATGATGAGATCAGGAAGGAGAATACTTGAGCACGGAATTCCAGGACTATTCTAAAGGAGAATGAGATTCTCTCTCAGCATTACTCCTCCGTATACACCATAGCACGATGGTATATCGGGGCGGAGCAGATACACCCTATTTGATATGGTGTGCTCTATGATGAGTAATATTGAGTTACCTTTTTCCTTTTTGGGAGTTATGCACTTACGAAGTTGCATACCTATTGAATAGGGTTCGAATCAAATCAATTGCCTACCGCTTCATATATGATATGGAATGGGAAGAACCCATGTCTTAAGTTAGTTAAGATTTGGGGTTGTCCGGCCTATGTCTGAAAGCAAAATCCGGAAAAGCTCGAGGCAAGGTCTGTAATGTAGAACTGGAAAGGTTCCAGCTATACGAACTACAGCAAATTATTTGATAGAACCAAGGGATTCAGTAGATACCAACGAACCTCAGCCTCTCCGCCGATCTAGTAGGGTTCCTCACCCACCTGAGAGATACTTCGGTTTCTCTATGACAGTGGGAGCGAGGAATGCATCATGAGATGATGACCCAACTAGTTTCGAGCTGGCCATCAGGAGTAAGACTCTGTAAGAATGGCTGGATGCTTAGCGATCTGAGATGGAATCCATGTACACCAACAAAGTATGGACTTTGGTTGCTATATCTGAAGGGTTAAATCCCCATCAGGAGCAAGTATATCTTGAGAAGATTACTTGGTGTACATGGAAAAGTTGAGACTTTCAAAGCTAGACTTGTTAAAAGTTTGCATCATTGACCAGGTGTGGATAATGATGAAACCTTTTCAAGCAGCTATGCTTAAGTCCATCCAGATCCTACTTGTCACGGCTACATACCATGACTACGATATCTGGTGGTTGGGTGTCATGACAGCTTTTGTAAATGATGTTTAGAAGAGAGTGTCTATAAGTACACAGCCAGAGGGCTTCGTAGACAGTGGGAGCAGCAGAAACGTGTGCAAGATGCTTTATAGGATAAAGCAGGCATCGCGGAGTTGGAACGTCTGTTTTGATGTGTTAGTCAAAGAGTTTGACATCATCAAAATGGTAGATGAACCTTGTATAAACAAAAAGGTAGTAGGGAGTATGGTGAAAATCCTCGTAGAGTACGTGGATGACATACTCTTGATAGGGAAGGAGTTTCCTATGCTACGCTCGATCAATCTCCGCTTATCACAATGATTCTCCATAAAGGATCAAAGTGATACCTCCTAAATTCTGGGTTTTGGATCTATGAGATAGATCTAATTGGATGTTAGGATTCTCACTAGTTGTAGTGAGATGGTATCAATCGACCCTGGGGAGAATCACTGGAATAGTTCCAGGGTGATAAAGACGACTGAATGTCAGTCACAGGCATTGTCTTTACCCTCAGTAAAGGGACGGTATGTTGGAAGAGTTCCAAGCAAGATACCGTGACATACTAGACGATAAAGGCAGGATACATCGCTACTTTAGATGCTACCAAAGAGGATGTTTGGGTGTATATTGGTTCATGAGATGAACTATGTTCCTCCCATTGTGTGACAATGGAGTTGTGGCTTTTGCCAAGGAACGCCGGTCCCATCAGTGATCCAGACTTAGTCTAAGGCAGCATCACCTGATCATAGAGATAGTTGATCTCCAGGGAGATCGAGGTTAGGAGAGTAGACTCAGAGGACAACACAGCGGATCCACTCACAAAGGCCTGTTCCCAGAGAGAGACTTTTATGGGATGGTTGAGTATGAGATGCTGCAACCACTGCTATCAGATGGCCCTAGTGCAAGTGGGAGATTGTTAGTTATATGTATGCCCTAGAGGCCATTACTGTACATAGGATGTATATTGTAGTGGATGCTGGGACATATATAGGGAGGACTTTCTTGCTCGACATGATAGTATGCTATCTGGTTGAACTTTACCTTAACGTGTATACTGATTGTCTCTCTGTTACATGTTGGTAAAGCCCTTAGGATGTGTGCTTGACTATCTGGACTATGATGCGGATCATACTAGTGGGGACATGGTAGTCCATAAGTACATCCTTCAAAGTCCCTAGTCGTGGGTGTATCGAGACGGGGCATCGATATACCAGAACAGACTAGCGTATACCTTCTCGACCCATACAGATGGGCGATGGATGATCCCATATCCATTGGTGTTTGACATCAGAGGAGATATACGGGTGCTCAGTAGAGACTGGGTACACTGGACGGACTCGCCGAGAACTCCCAGATGGTATTATAACTCACGTCAGATGGCAGTTCTCTGGTGACACTGGTACAGAGTAGTCTGTTGACCCGAGATCGTCATAGAGTCTTGTGTGGTTCCCACTGTGCTTTGATTTCCATCTTACCACGTCCAAGAGGGCGTGCAAAACGGTGGTTTTTGGGTACAGTCCCGAGTCACATGAAGGCAATGAGCGATAGGAGGGGATTCGTCTCTCCCGGTATAGGGAGTTAATGTTGCGCTGTGTTCGATTGGCTATAACAGGAAATCCCTGGCCATAGTTGCTGAGATTTACTGGTAAGTGTTACCAGTAGTTTCTCGAACAGTTATAGACCTCATATCGACACGACTTATCGATCTATTGGGGTCTGACGTTTACCACCCCTAGGCGAGATATGCGACTGATCAGACGATCAGACCGGACTGTACGGTAGTGTTACTGGTCGGATTCACTGGAGTGTCAGCGGGCTTGCTCGTCGATCTTCAGATCGCTCAATACCCGGGTGGCCGTTACGTTTAGCAGACCGCTTGCGGCTTGTGGGTGTTTGATATGATCATCGCCTGCTGCCGGAGTATTGACGAGTCTTTAGAGTCCTACACAGAGGTTTCCTGGCTCAAGCAAAACGAAATAGGAGCGCATATGAGATATGTGCGGGACCGAGAATAATGCGTGTATGTGATACCGTATTCCATTCTCGCGATGAATGTATCGAATGGTTATATGCGATATAACCTAGTTATCGAATCGAGGGTTGATTCGATAAGCCGATACATTGGATACTAGTCGGTTATATGCGATATGACCGGATCGCTAAATCAAGTGTTGATTTAATGATTTAATGCATAATTATATATTTGATATATTACTTTGCGTTAACTAGTATCGGTTCACTTAAGATGGATTTTCTCACTCGGATGGGCGCATTGTATATGCGATATACTTTTGTGCACTTGATTGTATCATGTTTGATGATACATGTTTACTTGTGTTTTGTGTAAAGTTTAAACCATGGTTATGAAATGGTTAGGGTTTACATTTTCATATCTATTTATTTATTCATTCATTCATTTTGGAAAATGAAATGCAAATGAGAAAATGGTGGCTTCTTTTGTTTTGTTCATGAAGCTTCATGAAGACTTTGACCAAGTGACCATTTTGTCTCATGCTTAACCCTAATCATCCCACTAACCATGATTTATTCTCTACACTTGACCATGGTTCTATTATGATAAGTATTCTATTTTTTCTTTTCATTTTGATTATGCTTATGATAATATTCTTCTTCTTCTTCATCTTCTTTCATGAAGAAAAAGCAAGCTCCATCAATGGTGATTGATGGAAATGAGTGAGAAATCCAATTCTAAAGTCTACCCACTTCCTATTTCTTCATCCTCTACCTCTTGCCAAGTAGTAGAGTGTGTTTTCTTCACAAGTTTCATGACTTGGTGAAGTGAGAGCTTGATTTAGCGATGCCTCGACGTAGATCATCTTCGGCATGGACATCGACGACCTAGATTGCCCATTCTCCGACGAAGCCGACGCTAGAGCCCGGATTTGATTTGGACAGAGGAGAGGACTTCGTTGCGGAGCTATGGAGGTGGAGCACCGGATCTACAAAGGTTGTATTTCCGTATTCCCTTAGTTAAGTGTTAACTAGTTAGCTTTTTCGCCTAGACATCTAGCCGACGATCCGTAGTTTAGGGTTTGTAGGCACCGTAAAATTTTATAATGGCATGTTCGATGCCTTGTGAGACCTCATTAGGGTGCCTAGGAAC
This sequence comes from Agapanthus africanus, assembly GCA_030015575.1. Classification (NCBI taxonomy): domain Eukaryota; kingdom Viridiplantae; phylum Streptophyta; class Magnoliopsida; order Asparagales; family Amaryllidaceae; genus Agapanthus; species Agapanthus africanus. The sequence goes on along the minus strand of CM057337.1, from coordinate 591,644,268 downwards.
CCTACAATTCGGACCCTGTGTTTCCATGAAACACCTGTCTAAAAACTAGAGAAGTCATAAGTAAACTGAATATAGTACGAGAACCAACCCCTCTGTCCTGATGGACCCTAGACAACATACAATACTCTGTATAAGTCCCTTGAGTCTGATAACTCAATCCCTGTGTGTCGTAGGTTGCAAACTGTACTTATGGTTAAGAAGAATTACACCGCTGTTTAATACTCCTTACCTAACCATCCACTGATATAGGTAAATGTCATCGACATAATATCAGAAAGGTATATCTCACTCTATAAAAATAGACGTACAGATATATCAATTTGAAATTGGTGCATAACAACGGATATTCAAAACCAAATATTTGCCGTCCGACAAACAACCAAGGCGACTTCCTCAAATATCACTATTACAACGAATCCCGATATAATGAGGATGATCACCCAATTCCCAATAACTTACTCCCACTCATTATCTGTAAAACCATACAGATGTGAGAATCATACCTGGTAAATACATACCCCGGAGCAAGTGTCTAACTGGGAAATCAGTTTTCCTTTAACAGTACACAGTGAAACTGAAACATTGAAATGTTTCGATGGGGTATCCCGGTATTCCTAGTAATGCCTCTTCCAGATTCATGACTGTAGCCGTATAATTCTTTGCCACCTCTCCAAATCCCTTTATATGTCTTTAGTCATTACCTTCTGCACACCCCTTAAGCCAAATGGTTTTCTTTCTTCCGTACCGTTCGGCACCAGCCTATGGTTTGGAAGAAGACTATCCAATAAGCATAATGGGTGTACTGTCCTAATCCTATGAGCACTCTCAATGCGAGAGAAGGTGAAGATAAAAGACAACCGATTAAACCTTATTCCTATTTCTCCTGAACCAGAATCCATCCCCGAACTGGAACAAGTTCCTTTCGAGTTCGTATAAAACCATACGATGGAGTATCCAATAAATTGTGGATCTTCGTAGTGATACAGAGTGTCCTGGAGAAATACAAAGGTGATTTAGGATTGGCGAAGGAATATTTGGTTTGGTCGTGAATATCAGTTGCAATTTACTTTGCCCTCTTACTAATCCCTTGCTTTGTCTTAACTTAATACCTTCTGTACACCATCGTTAGGCTAATTGGTTTTATTCATTCCCTACCGGTCGGCACCTGCCTATGGTTTGGAAGATGACTATCCAATTTGCATAATAGGTGTACTACCCCTAAACCAAGGAGTACTCGCAACCTGAGAGAAGGTAAAAGGAAAAGACAACTGAATAGTCCTATCCGTTTCCTCCAGAACCTGAAACCATCCTCGAATAAATCCCTTCGAGTTCGTATATAACCATACGATGGTTTTGTCCAATGGAAGTGGACGTTCGTAGTAATACGGGGTGTCCTGGAGAAAAGGGTAAAAGTAGGAGTGGCAATGAGGTATGCAACTCTGACAATCCAAAAGCCAGTGTTTAAGAAGGTTCGGTTAATTTGGTCACTGAGTCATAGTCTTAGGGTCGGGTCAATGGTCGCTGCCAAAGAGAGAGAAAAGAAACACTCAGCGTGCACTCTAACATAGGTCAGAATGGTTACCAATTTGTCTAATATGGAAACCTCCCACTGTCACCTCAAATTCTCTTCCAAACCTGAAAGAAGAATTAGTCGGGGTCACCCGAGGAGTAAACTAACTCATCAGTGGGAATCGGGATCCAACTATCATCGCATGATAATGTTAGTGTATATGCCCTAGAGGCCATTACTGTATCATACTAGTTTGTATATTACTTAATGGATGCTTGGGATATTCACCTTGTATATACAATCTTGCTCAAAATAGTAGTATGCTACTTGGTTTGTTTCTACTTCAATGTGTACTTGTGTTTATTTCAGTATATCACTTATACGCATTAGTGGAGCCCTTAGGATCTTTGCTTCATTACCAGCGTTGTGATGGCAGTCACACTAGTGGGGGTTGGGTAATCTATAAGCACATCCTTATTCAGGTCCCTGGTCGCAGGACTATCGAGACAGGGCATCGATACTCCGGAGTAGACCAGCGCATGCGCTTCTCATCCCAGTGTGGGAGACGGTCTGTCCCACAGCCGTCAGTACGTCGTACTTGAGATAGTATGCGGGTGCTCGTTAGGTTACGGGTACACTGGACAGGACTCGTCGGGAACTGACTAGTTGGTATTATACCTATCGTCAGTTATCAGTTCCCAGGTGACATGAGTACAGCTTAGTCCGCTGACTTGACACTGTCACTTCGCCTCGGGTGTGTTCCCACTGTACTTTGATCACTACCCTACCACGGCTCAAAGGAGTCGTGCAAACAGGTGGTGGTTGGGTGCAGTCCCGAAGCACTTGGAGGCAGTGACGGTTAGACAGGATTCGTCTCTCCCGGTATTGGGGGTTGACATCGCGCTGTGTCTAGGAGAGCCATTACACGAGTAGTCCCTGGCCAGGGCAAACGAGATATACTGGTAGGTTTCCAGTGTTATCTCAGGGTGTATTGGGCTTCACTCCGGCACGACTTGTACCGCTATTGGGGGACTGACGTTTACCGCCCCCTAGGCCCGCCATGCGATGTATCAGACGAACAGACCGGACTGTACGGAGAATGTCACACTCAGGCTCAGTAGGAGTTCAGATGGGTTTTCGCCTCGTCCGTCTTCTTGTCGGCATTACCTGGGGACCGTTACGCACAGCTAGTGCCACTTGCGGTCTGTGGTTAAACCCACTGCCAGCGTAGTGTCGAGTCTTTAGAGTCCCACGCAGAAAGCTTTTCGCCTTTAGGCAAAAGAGTAGAGGTCGCATGGTATTGCGACAGGTCGCATGGTTTTGCGACAGGGTTCGGTCACGTCCGTGCATTTGTGCACGTACAGTGTCCGGACAGTTTACACTAGCGGGCTTTGGTTTAAGCCAGATCCTAGTGTACCTTATGGGATTGGATTTATCCAGTTTGCATTCGTGTTCCTCGGAACGCGGATGCGGGTGTGTATGCACAGTTGACAGGGAGGCAGAGGAAGCGGATTCTCATTAAGGTTGTTGACAGTTGACCGTTGACTTTTTGACTTTATGCTCAACCCTGATGAGAATATGATATGTGATTAACTATTATATTAATTAAGTATTATGGTGATCTGGTTGTTGACTTGTTGACTTTTGTTGACTTGTTGACTTTGTTGACTTGTTGACTTTTGTTGACTTGTTGACCGGTTGACTAGGCTTGACTAGTTGACCATCATGATAACCATGGTTATCATTTTATGCCAAAGACTTTTACTTGCTTATTCATTTGAGTAAAATGAGTGCATGACATGATAAGGTTATGGTTGCTTCCTACCATCACATAAGACTTTTTTTGATATGATGAGTTATGATCACTTTGGATTATGAGAGGGTGAGAGAGAAAAGAGAGCCTCATTCTTTCTTGCTCATTCTCTCTCTTGTTCTTGAGCTCTCCTCTTGCTCTCACCCTCAACCTCTTGCTCCCTCTCTTGATCTATGGTTCTCTTGTCTCATGAGTTGAGAATCAAGAACCATAGATAAAATCCCATTCTAAATCATCTCTACTCATTCTAGTTCACTAGGTTTAGCAAACCAAGTGAACTAGTTTCTTCAAAGAACGAAGAAGGAGCTAAAGGTTGGAGCTTTCAAGTGGATCTATCTTCGGCGTACGGAGACAACGAGAAGGAGCAATCGAACCACCATCGGAGCTTGAAGAGAAGGAGTTCAAGTTTAGGTATAACCATCTTCATCCGAGTAGCTAAATATCTTTAGCTTAGTATGCTAGTTTTAGTTTAGGTAAAGATCCCGACCTTGCTTAGTCCATGTTGCCTCTTGCGTTAAAATTTTGATTTTATACCGTTTCCGCCTCCCCGTAAGAACCGGGGGTCGCAACGTGGACTTACAGTGGTATCAGAGCCTAACTAAACTTAAACTAGCTTGGTAGTGAAGTGTAACGAAGTTCGGAACCGGAAAAATCCAAAAACCAAACTTTTACAAAAACTGAGTTTCTGTTGAAATTTTTTTGGCTCAAAATGAAAAACTTTACACTTGTAAATTCGGCTCAGGGTTTTGTGTGAACACCCAAGAAAAACGATACAGTAATTCGTCCAAACCGCCGCCCTTCCGCCGCGCGAGCTAGGCATCCGCCGCGGAAGCGCCGCGCTTTGTCGTCTTCTGTGCATCGTTTTTCGTGCAGTGTGTGTCTGTGTTGGTTTTGGGATTTTTGAAATATATTATATGTGCCCAGATTTTCCAGAAAAGAAATTTCCTTATGGGGTCCTATAATTCCGTATTTTTTCCGAACTTCACTGCACTTTGACTATGATGGTTATATCTGTGATGTTTGCATGTATTGAACGTCGGCTAATCGCTATAAGTCGATTGGTCGGGGTTATACATGATCTGTGTTTGATGCTGGAATGTGTATATAAATATGTTGGATTGTCGCGGGTGAATAGCCGGGGGTTGTGAGATGAGAGTTTTTCTTTTCTTGCCATTCATGTAAATTTGTAAATTGATGTAATAATTATTTGTATGGCCGCACAACCGGGTCGGGGTTGTAGCCGTCATTGTATAATTTCTTTTTACTGTTTTTGCTCCTAGGATAGACCCATGGAGGGGTGCACAAACTACCGGGTATGCCGAAGTGTCGAGTGGCCTACTCATGGAGATGAGGGAGGTTGCTACGCTTCGGATACTTGGCGGGTAGTTTGCCGCACCCGTAGGGGTCTTGGGTGGGGTATTTGGCTATTCACCGCGACCGTGTAATCTGTTTTTGTTACAGGCTCGTACAAATTACAGATTCCTAGTATATCCAATGTATTTATCTGTGATCTGAAATGTTTATCATTGCAGTATATCTATATATGATATTATTTAGGCGTTGCTTATGTTTTTCAGACGCGCTAGCCCAGCCCCCGCTCTGTCGTTAGTTAAGTAACCTAACGGGTAATGACGGGGCCCAGTGGCGAATGCGAATGGCATAAGCGTACGTCATATTTTGGTTGTTTTCTGCAATGGTAGGTTTAAATGATGGGACGCATTAAAAGAACTAATGCAAGAATATCACGCATTAAAAGAACTAATGCAAGATAATAAACCAAGTTAAAGTCGTTGGAACACTTTCGAAAAACCACTCGGTTCTTTTCAAAACAACTTTTAAAATACGGAGTTTGAGCCACTCCATTTAAAAGCTATCTCGTTCCATCGACTAAATCAAGTTCACTACGTTCACGGTTTTGCCAAAACCATTCGTAGCCCTCCGTCGTTTCACATGAATAGTCAATAGTATTCAAGCTGTATTTGTTGGCCAAAGTCAAGGCATAGTGATTGGTAGCTATTGGGTATTCATGTGTAGCATAGATAGATGCGTTGGTTTGGAACAGTCGTACTGCCTTGTTGGCCAAAGTCAAGGGTATGTGCGGGTGGATTCAAATTAACCTGGACAACGACGGGTAGAACTTGACATGTGACTTATGATTTGTTGGCCAAAGTCAAGGTCATAAGAGCATGGGGCAAAAATCCACATCGGGAGTTTCATAAGCACTGAAACTTGCTAGATTTGCATACCATTTGGAGTGTGATGATTCTGGTAGGATTCCTTCAGTTTCGTCACGCGATGATATTTGGATCCCGATCCTACTGTGAGTATATGCTACTCCTCGGGAAATTTCTCACTAATCGATCAATGCTATAAACCTAGTAGGTACCTAGAAAGGTGTTAGCGGGGCTACGCCCCCAGGGAAAAGAGGTTCTATAATTAAGAAACTTCGCGAAAGCGTTGGAAAACCTCCCTCGAAGTACCGACACCGGCCTGGCTGAACGGTCAAGCAAGTATTGTACGGTGGGATTGATCCTGACTAATTCTTCCTTTATGGTTTGAGGAGGGATTCGAGAAACAGTGGGAGCCATCCTGTTTAGACAAACTAAAAACCACTCTAAACTTGCAAGAGCATCATGCTGAGTGTTTCTTCTTCTCTCTCCTAATTGCAGCGACCAATCAACATGACTGGACTTAAGTTACTCCTAGATAAAAACAAACTGACAGGGCCAAACTACAAAGATTGGCTCAGGAATGTCACGATAGCAATCACTTATGACAAGCTGGGGTATCTTCTTACCACCAAAGCTCCCCCTGTCCCTGGTCCAACTTCCAGTGTCGCGGATAAGGAAATCCACAAGACTTGGGAGATTGATAGCGCGAAGGCCAAGTGCCTCTTGCTTGCCTCGATGGACAACGAACATCAGAGGAGGCATGAGAATATGGACATGGAGTCCATATTGCTCCATACAAAAGAACTGTATGGAGAGCAATCACGTATCGCAAGATACGAAGCGTCGAAAAAGTTATTTTCAACAAGAATGGCCGTCGGATCATCAGTAGCCGAGCATGTGCTAAAGATGATCGGCTACATTGAGGAGCTCGCTGACCTAGGGATCACATTGGAGGCTGAACTCTATACGGATATAGTTCTCCAGTCCCTTCCTTCCACTTACGCCCAGTTCATACTGAACTTCAACCTACAAGAAAAAGAGGTTGAACTTTCAGAGCTCCTCAACATGCTGAGGAGCGCAGAGGGCACCCTACAGAAAGGTAGGGAAACATCCACTTTGTTTGTAGGAGGATCATCTTCTTCTAGGTCCAAGGCGAAAGCCAAGGGAAAGAAGAAGAAGGCCCCCGCCAAACCAAGGGGCGGTGTTGGTAAAGTGGATACGAAGGGAAAAGGCAAAGCAACAAAGTTAGCGGGAAAGCTTGTGGATAAGGAAGAATGCTTCTATTGTCATAAGAAAGGACACTGGAAGAATGATTGCAGGGCCTGGAAGGCCAGAACACAGGAATTGAAGCAGGTTGCAGCTTCAGCTTCAGGTGTGTATGTTATTGAAAACTGTCTTTCAATAAACTCTACTTCCTGGGTATTGGATACCGGATCAGGATCTCATATCTGTAATTCTTTGCAGGCGTTGAGAAACCGTAGTGTTTTGAAAGCAGGTGACATGACCCTCAGAGTTGCAAACGGAGCTAGCATGGATGCTAAAGCCGTGTGGGACTATCACCTAGGAATGTCAGATGGACATGTTTTGGTTTTGCGTAATTGCTTTTTTGTACCCAACGCAACTTGTAATATCATTTCTGTATCTTTAGTTTCTAAAGAAGGTTATGAATTTGCGTTTGTAAGTAATGTTGTAAACATTCACCTTAATCAAGTATTGATTGGGTCAGGTACTCTGAGTAATGGTATATACGTGTTAAACCAACCACAGATTTTTAATGTCCAGAATACACACAAAAGAAAGTCTCCAGAAATAAATCAGACTTTCTTATGGCATTGTAGATTGGGTCACATCAATGAGAGAAGGTTGACGAAGTTACATACAGAAGGGTATTTGAATGCGTTCGAATATCAGTCGTATGCCACTTGTCAATCCTGTCTCAAGGGAAAGATGACAAAGACTCCGTTTACTGGACATGGAGTAAGAGCGAGCGAGCTCTTAGGACTCGTACACAGTGACGTGTGCGGTCCAATGTCTACACATGCCCGAAGTGGACATTCTTACTTCATTACTTTTACGGATGACTTCTCAAGGTACGGTTATGTCTTCTTGATGAAACATAAGTCCGAGGCCTTTGGAAAATTCCAGGAGTATAAGAATGAAGTAGAGAAACAGACCGGCAAAAGTATTAAGATTCTAAGATCGGATCGAGGTGGAGAATACTTAAGTGCCGAGTTCCTGGACTATTTAAAAGAGAACGGAATTCTCTCTCAGCTTACTCCTCCATACACCCCGCAACATAACGGTGTATCGGAGAGACGGAACCGCACCCTATTGGATATGGTGCGGTCCATGATGGGTAATGCTGAGTTACCGCGATCATTCTGGGAGTATGCGCTAGAATCAGCAGCGTACCTTTTGAACCGAGTTCCGACTAAGACTGTGCCTTCCACACCATATGAAATGTGGTGTGGGAAGAGACCCTATCTTAAGCACATTAAGACATGGGGATGTCCGGCTTTTGTCAAAAAGCAGCATGCGGACAAGCTCGAGGCACGCTCAGTACAGTGCAAGTTTGTGGGGTATCCAAAGAACTCAAAAGGATATTTCTTCTACTGTGAAGAGAAACAAAAAGTTCTTGTTTCTCGTCATGCCTACTTCTTGGAAACTGAGTTTTTGGAAAACCAGATAAGTGGGAGCACAGTAGAACTGGAAGAAATTCCAGAACCACGGACTGTTACTGAAAGTTTAGTAGAACCAGAAGGTTCGGAAGAACAGGACATTCCTACGCCGCTCCGCAGAAGTAGTAGGCAGTCTCATCCGCCCGAGAGATACTACGGTTTTCTCATAGACGGGGATAGAGAGGATTGCATCATAGATTATGATGAGCCTACTAGCTTCCAGCAGGCCGTTCAGAGCGTTGACTCAGTGAAATGGCTGGATGCAATGCGGACCGAAATGGAGTCCATGTACACCAACAAGGTATGGACGTTGGACATTGCTCCAGACGGGGTAAAACCCGTAGGATGCAAGTGGATCTTCAAAAGGAAGATTGGTGTAGATGGACAGGTTGAGACCTATAAAGCTAGGCTGGTAGCAAAGGGTTTTCGTCAACGACCTGGCTTGGACTACGACGAAACCTTTTCTCCAGTAGCCATGCTGAAATCCATTCGGATCCTTCTTGCCATTGCTGCCTTCCACGATTATGAGATCTGGCAAATGGACGTAAAGACAGCTTTTCTAAATGGAAATTTAGAGGAGTGTGTCTATATGGACCAGCCAGAGGGTTTCATTCAGAGTGGGAGCAGCGGAAAGGTGTGCAAGTTGCTTAAGTCCATCTATGGACTAAAGCAGGCATCGCGGAGTTGGAACATCTGTTTTGATGAGACGGTCAAAGAATTTGGCTTTATCAAAAATCCAGATGAACCATGCATCTATAGTAGATTTGTAGCGAGAACTGTAGTATTCCTCGTTTTATACGTGGATGACATTCTCTTAATAGGAAATGACATTCCTATGCTACAATCTGTCAAGGGGTTCTTGTCACACAGGTTCTCCATGAAAGACCTGGGTGATGCCTCATACATTCTGGGTATCCGGATCTACCGTGACAGATCCAAGAGGATATTAGGACTTTCGCAGTCCAGGTACATCGACACCATACTGAAGAGGTTCAGTATGGAAGATTCCAAGCGCGGTAACCTACCGGCTTGTCACGGGATCACCCTCTCTAAAGAGATGTCTCCCAAGACTGATTTAGAGAGGGATCGCATGTCTATTATACCCTACGCTTCTGCGGTAGGCTCTATAATGTATGCGATGTTGTGTACCAGACCGGATGTAGCTTATGCACTGAGTGTGGTAAGCCGGTATCAGTCTAACCCTGGGGAGAAACACTGGATAGCGGTAAAGAACATTCTCAAGTACCTGAGAAGGACTAAGGAGATGTTCTTGGTGTATGGCGGAAAAGACCTCCAGATCGAGGCCTTTGCTGACTCCAGCTTCCAGAGTGACAAGGATGATTCCAAGTCCATGTCGGGTTTTGTCTTTACCCTCAATGGAGGGGCGGTGTGTTGGAAGAGTTCCAAACAGGAAACCTTTGCAGACTCGACGATGGAAGCGGAATACATCGCTGCATCTGATGCCGCAAAAGAAGCTGTTTGGATGAGGAAGTTCTTGAAAGAACTTCAGGTGGTTCCGTCCATTGTTGATCCAATACCTCTGTATTGCGACAACAACGGGGCTATAGCTTTAGCGAAGGAACCCAGGTCCCATCAGAGATCCAGGCACATCTTGAGGCGGTATCACCTGATCAGGGAGATCGTGGATCGCCAGGAGATCGAGGTTCGGAGAGTCGCTTCAGAAGACAACACTGCAGATCCATTCACCAAGGCCTTGCCCCAGACTCAGTTCGAGCGGCTGATCGAGATGATAGGTCTTCGATACGCCAGTACATGGCCTTAGTGCAAGTGGGAGATTGTTAGTGTATATGCCCTAGAGGCCATTACTGTATCATACTAGTTTGTATATTACTTAATGGATGCTTGGGATATTCACCTTGTATATACAATCTTGCTCAAAATAGTAGTATGCTACTTAGTTTGTTTCTACTTCAATGTGTACTTGTGTTTATTTCAGTATATCACTTATACGCATTAGTGGAGCCCTTAGGATCTTTGCTTGATTACCAGCGTTGTGATGGCAGTCACACTAGTGGGGGTTGGGTAATCTATAAGCACATCCTTATTCAGGTCCCTGGTCGCAGGACTATCGAGACAGGGCATCGATACTCCGGAGTAGACCAGCGCATGCGCTTCTCATCCCAGTGTGGGAGACGGTCTGTCCCACAGCCGTCAGTACGTCGTACTTGAGATAGTATGCGGGTGCTCGTTAGGTTACGGGTACACTGGACAGGACTCGTCGGGAACTGACTAGTTGGTATTATACCTATCGTCAGTTATCAGTTCCCAGGTGACATGAGTACAGCTTAGTCCGCTGACTTGACACTGTCACTTCGCCTCGGGTGTGTTCCCACTGTACTTTGATCACTACCCTACCACGGCTCAAAGGAGTCGTGCAAACAGGTGGTGGTTGGGTGCAGTCCCGAAGCACTTGGAGGCAGTGACGGTTAGACAGGATTCGTCTCTCCCGGTATTGGGGGTTGACATCGCGCTGTGTCTAGGAGAGCCATTACACGAGTAGTCCCTGGCCAGGGCAAACGAGATATACTGGTAGGTTTCCAGTGTTATCTCAGGGTGTATTGGGCTTTACTCCGGCACGACTTGTACCGCTATTGGGGGACTGACGTTTACCGCCCCCTAGGCCCGCCATGCGATGTATCAGACGAACAGACCGGACTGTACGGAGAATGTCACACTCAGGCTCAGTAGGAGTTCAGATGGGTTTTCGCCTCGTCCGTCTTCTTGTCGGCATTACCTGGGGACCGTTACGCACAGCTAGTGCCGCTTGCGGTCTGTGGTTAAACCCACTGCCAGCGTAGTTTCGAGTCTTTAGAGTCCCACGCAGAAAGCTTTTCGCCTTTAGGCAAAAGAGTAGAGGTCGCATGGTATTGCGACAGGTCGCATGGTTTTGCGACAGGGTTCGGTCACGTCCGTGCACTTGTGCACGTACAGTGTCCGGACAGTTTACACTAGCGGGCTTTGGTTTAAGCCAGATCCTAGTGTACCTTATGGGATTGGATTTATCCAGTTTGCATTCGTGTTCCTCGGAACGCGGATGTGGGTGTGTATGCACAGTTGACAGGGAGGCAGAGGAAGCGGATTCTCATTAGGGTTGTTGACAGTTGACCGTTGACTTTTTGACTTTATGCTCAACCCTGATGAGAATATGATATGTGATTAACTATTATATTAATTAAGTATTATGGTGATCTGGTTGTTGACTTGTTGACTTTTGTTGACTTGTTGACTTTGTTGACTTGTTGACTTTTGTTGACTTGTTGACCGGTTGATTAGGCTTGACTAGTTGACCATCATGATAACCATGGTTATCATTTCATGCCAAAGACTTTTACTTGCTTATTCATTTGAGTAAAATGAGTGCATGACATGATAAGGTTATGGTTGCTTCCTACCATCACATAAGACTTTTTTTGATATGATGAGTTATGATCACTTTGGATTATGAGAGGGTGAGAGAGAAAAGAGAGCCTCATTCTTTCTTGCTCATTCTCTCTCTTGTTCTTGAGCTCTCCTCTTGCTCTCACCCTCAACCTCTTGCTCCCTCTCTTGATCTATGGTTCTCTTGTCTCATGAGTTGAGAATCAAGAACCATAGATAAAATCCCATTCTAAATCATCTCTACTCATTCTAGTTCACTAGGTTTAGCAAACCAAGTGAACTAGTTTCTTCAAAGAACGAAGAAGGAGCTAAAGGTTGGAGCTTTCAAGTGGATCTATCTTCGGCGTACGGAGACAACGAGAAGGAGCCATCGAACCACCATCGGAGCTTGAAGAGAAGGAGTTCAAGTTTAGGTATAACCATCTTCATCCGAGTAGCTAAATATCTTTAGCTTAGTATGCTAGTTTTAGTTTAGGTAAAGATCCCGACCTTGCTTAGTCCATGTTGCCTCTTGCGTTAAAATTTTGATTTTATACCGTTTCCGCCTCCCCGTAAGAACCGGGGGTCGCAACGTGGACTTACAGATAATGTGACGGAATCCGCTCATGCTATCACACTCCAGAAGGTATGCGCATATCTGGCAAGTTTCAGTTCTTTTGAAACTCCCGATGTGGATTTTTGCCCCATGCTCTTATGACCTTGACGAAGGCCAACAAATCATAAGTTACATGTCAAGTTCTACCCGTCATTGTCCAGGTTAATTTGAACCCACCCGTACAAGCCCTTGACTTTGGCCAACAAGGCTATACGACTGCCCCAAACCAACGCATCTATCTATGCTGCATATGAATACCCAACAGCTACCAAACACTGTGCCTTGACTTTGGCCAACAAACACAGCTTGAATACTATTGACCACCCATATGAAACGACGAAGGGCTACGAATGGTTTCTGGCGAAAACCTTTAAATTAATGAAATTGATATCGTTGAAGGAACAGATAGCTTTTTAAAATATAGTGACGAAAACCTTTGCTAAAGAGGTCACTTCCGGTGAAGGGATCTCTGCTCTTTCCCCGTAGAATGAGGTGCAGGATATTCCAACTGAATACCACAATGCAAAGCAAAAGTAATCGGCAATAGTGAAGTTATTGCCCTGACGCAAACTTCTGTCCTAGGGGTCACTCCCGGTGAAGGGATCTAGGCCCTTGCCTCGTCGACTGAGGAGCAGGATATTCCAACCGAATACCACGATGCAAAACAAAAGTGAACGTCCTTGCAATAACAGCTTTTTGAAAAGTGTTCCAACAACATCAGATTAGGTTTGTTTTTAACTTGCATTGATCCGAATCAACGCAGTCCCATCAATTGATCACACCACAAAGAACGAAAATATACTGATGTACGTATATGCCATCCGCATTCGCCACTAGGTCCCGTCATTACCCGTTAGGTTAGCTAACTAACGACAGAGCGGGGACTGGACTAGCGCGGATCCAAAACATATACAACATCTACTAATATATATACCAATATATTATATTCGCTTAAGGCGTGATAAAATGTAACATCACAGAAATGTACAGCATCACAGAACAATATAGATATCTGGGATCCCCGGGTTTCACAGAGCCACAACTGAAACCCGACGTTCCCCTGGTCGTGTGGATAGCCTGTGCAATGAAATCCTAGACCCCTACGGACGCGGCAAGTTACCCGCCAAAACCTGAAGCGAGGCAGCCCCCTTCAGCAACGTGAATGGACCACACAGCACTTCACGGAATCCGGTAACTTGGGCACCCCTCCTGGGTCAACCTGTACCACCTACGAGTGCGGCGAATAGCCCGCCAATTCTAGAGTAAAGCCCCCTCCGTCTCAATGCCATGAGATGCGGGCTTGTTGCCCTCTAGAACCCGGCTATCCGTGCACCCCTCCGCGGGGTAATCCTAGTACAGAAAGTAAAATATACATACAACGGGTACATCGACCGCAACCTGGTCGTGCCCCAAAATAATAATACAAACAGGCAGTGACGGCAGTCCACATGTCGGACGCTCGCCCCGCAATATCAAATGTACATAATACAACAAAACTGTACTAGCATTGCAACGAGGCATCCCCACGACCGATCCGCAACATCACAGCAAAATCACAGAACATCAACGTGAAAGTCACGTTCGCAAATCCGTCTAACCAGGCTATAGCAGTTAGACAGGATTTACCGATCAATTGAAATTCACGGTCACAGATATAATGTAAATACTGTGAACTAATGTGTTTAAAATATCCGATCGATCAAATTTTACCAAGTGGGCCCCCAAGTACTACTGTAGCATATTAAGAAATTCTGGGCCCAAAAAAAGTATACCAAAACCCCCATTTTCATCCCACAAGCCCACTGCAAAAAATTGGTGACGTGAATCCAAATTCCTGCGACGGAACCGCGGCCACAGAGGGTTTATGGGCACGGTTCCGCGGTCGTACGGAAGGATCAGGTGAACAAAATTCTACAGTGTTCTTAGGATTCCCTGCACATCATTCTGCAACATCCTGAAAAAAATTTCGAGACAAAAAAATTTCGACAGAAACTGATATGCATGAAAACGCGGGTTTTGGGATTTTTGTTCGATCGGAAATGTAAACACGTTAGACCAAGCTAGACTATGTTAATGGCGAGGCTCTGATACCACTGTAAGTGCACGGCGGCGCCCCGGCCTCCATCCCGAGGCCAAATGCGGAAGCGATGGTTAACTTTGATTTTTCAAACCGGCACCACCGGGCACTAAAACCTGGATCGGGCCATTAACTAGTTCTAGATAACTACAAGATGGGGAAGAGAGATATACCGAGCGATCCATGTCCTCCGGTCTTTTCGTCGTCGTCCCGATCTCCCGCGGAATGTCCGGTCTCCACCTCCTCGCCGGAAAGGGCACCACGTCGCCGGCTTCTTTTACGGGCTCCCACCTCTATACCGAGGCAACTCGGGCACGAAGCTGGCGAGTCGACGTGCCCAAGATTTTCTGTAGAATGTAGTGTGGAACTTGTGTCTCATTTGGTGTTGAGGTAGTTGCCATATGGTGGAGGTTTGAGATGTGAACTTTTTCTAGATGAACATGGGGATTTTTCTTGCATGAAGAGAACCAAAATCCCCCCACCAAAATAATGGGCAGCCCCCTCCAAAAATTGGCCGGCCACTATTTGGGAATGAGAGAGTAGGGTAACAAAAATGAGGGAGACCAAATAATAATGCAAATGAGAGGAAAAATGTTATCATGAAACATGATCACAATCAAAACCCACACTCCACCAACCAATCAACAACCATGATTGCTTCAAAAAGTCAAGCAATCATGAACTCAAGAAAGTCAAGGTATAGTGCAATTATCATGATCCAACAATATGCAAAAAAAAAACCCTTCCAAATTGCTTATTTGCACAAATGCAAATAAGCCCTCCTCCACCAATCTTCGGCCAATGAAGGATACAAAGAAATATGGCCGAAACGAAAAGCAAACTGGCAACTCCAAAAAACTGGTCCCGTAATAAATTACAGGAAAACCCCGATACTGTGTATACACACCCGCATCTGTATTCCAACCGAATACAAATGCAATGAGACAAAATCTACACTGTACTATACTAGCATCCGGCTTAAACCAAAGCCAGCTAGTAATAACCGTCCGATCCTGATCCGTGCAATACCGCACGTATCTGATCGAACCCTGCCATATCTCCATACGGCCTCTACAGCGTTTAGCCCGAAAACTTGAGCAACTGAATGTGGGGGACTCTAAAGGCTCGTCAACACCTTGGTTGTGGATTTAACCACTAGCACGTCAGAAGTATAAGCCAATACGTAACGGGCTACCAGGTATTGACCAAAAGGGACGTCGATGAGCGAACTCATCCTGACACCCTACTGAGCCTGTCAGTCACAATATCCGTACAGTCCGGTCCGTTCGTCTATGAGCATCGCATGGCGGGCCTAGGGGGTTGGTAAAGTCAGACCCCCAAAAGCGGTACAAGTTGTGTCGGAGTGTAGCCCAGAACACCCTGAGATACTACTGGAATACCTACCAGTAAATCTCCTGCCTCGGCCGAGGGCTTCGTGTAATGGCTCTCCTAGACACAGCGCGACCTAACCCCCAATACCGGGAGAGACGAACCCCTGAAGATCCGCTCACTGCCTCCATGTGGCTCAGGACTGTTCCCAACTAAAACCTGTTTGCACGTCTCCTTTGAGCGTGGTAGGGTACTAATCAAAGTACAGTGGGAATTCACACGACACAAATGACGATCCTCTGGTCGATGAACTAACCTGTACACATATCACCTGGGAACTGCTATCTGACGTCTGGTATAATCCCAACTAGCAGGTTCCCGGCGAGTCCTGTCCGGTGTACTCATAACCCAATGAGCACCTGTATACATCTTAGGTGAACCAAATGACACCAGTGGCTTGTGAGACCGGCCAGCGCCCCTCGTCGGGGTCTCGAATGTACACACTAGTCTACTCTGGAGTATCGATGCCCTGTCTCGAAACTCCCACGACTAGGGACCTTTTAAGGATGTGCTTATAGACCCCAGCTCCCACTTATATGATCGCCCTCATACTGCTGGTGGTCAAGCAAGAATCCTAGGGGCTCTATCAACGTGTAATAGCGACATGTCAGGTCACCTAAAGCAGTACAAGATGATAAAGATAAACCAGATAGTATAATATCATCTCGAGTAAGACTGTCCTACTGGGACAGGTCCTCCCTCAATCATTGCAATCACGTGCCTGTGATCCAATAATTGACTCTGAGGGCACTATCTCTAACAATGCCCAATCTCGAAACTCCCACGACTAGGGTCATTTTAAGGATGTGCTTATAAACCACCCAGCTCCCATGTATATGATCGCCATCATACTGCTGGTAGTCAAGCATGAATCTTATGGGCATTATCAACATGTAATAGTAATCTGTAATGTCACCTGAAGCATGTACATGATGATAAAGACAAACCAGATAGTATACTATCATCTCGAGTAAGGCTGTTCTACCGATATAGATCCCCCTCAATCATTGCAATCATGTGCCTATGATCCAATAATTGACTTGAGGGCACTATAGCCAACAATCTCCCACTTGCACTTAAGGCTAATTATTGCGGTGTCGCATACTAACAACCCGTGTGATACCGAACACCCAACTTCTCTACTAATTAGTTTCATAAAGCTCGTTTGCAAAACTATTGCGTTCAAGAAATAGCCTCAGTGAGTGGATCCGCTCCAATGTTTCTTTCTATGTCTCTCTTTATCTCAAGTTCGTGGAGAAAGCCATCTCCCGAAATGAGCAATACCTATCTTAGAATATGTCTGGATATCTGATGGGAACCAGTTCACAAATGACCCCCAAATCCAGCAAACTTCTTAGACTGTATCGTCTACTGAATTTAATCATTATCTTACGCCATGCCTCCCTTAGTATCCGCTTGGACCACCTGTCCAAACTACTGCCCCTCGTCAAGAGGGAA
This sequence comes from Agapanthus africanus, assembly GCA_030015575.1. Classification (NCBI taxonomy): domain Eukaryota; kingdom Viridiplantae; phylum Streptophyta; class Magnoliopsida; order Asparagales; family Amaryllidaceae; genus Agapanthus; species Agapanthus africanus. Next base: position 591,627,178 of record CM057337.1, on the reverse strand, counting down.
ACCTATAACTCTGACAGTCACTCTTTCATCCATGTCACCATGGAAGCCTTGAATGATAATCGTCTTCCGAAGGAGGCTGCCATTACCATATCCCTAGAACATCCACTTATGTTCAAAAAATGCTTCCGAACGTTTCTCCAGAGTTGGATTAATATATAAACTTATTGCAGCTAGTGCAAAAACAACATCTAGTGTGGTACTTGACATCTCATGATTGACTCAATTGCCTAAGCAAGTGATATGCCAATCATGCACATCCTTCTCCCCTTTAGTCTGTAAGACACCATTAGAGAGGGTGACTCCATCACCTGCAGGTACACCACCATGCCAGGAGTCGTCCATTCTAAAATACCTTTAGAATAGTGTCAAAGTACCCAGATTGGGAAACTACCCAAATCTAGATCTAAAACCATAAATCTAGTAACCAGAATGCCTTATATAATATCCATATCATATGTGGAGAAACCACTGTGTGACAACCACAGAATAACCGATCGTAGTGTAGGAATTTCACTTCATACAAAGTGTATGTCATCCAAATACCAGGACATCACACCCTACTACCTTCTTAACAGATCCATCTCTTATTCTGATGAAGTCAAAGCCTATGACTGTCACATCAAAAATAGATGATATATCTCCACTATACATGCTTTAGCCTACAAATAGACACAAGCTTCTTGTCTATTATTCTTCCGCTACTCCCACTGACTTCAACAACCCTCTGGCAGAGTCATATACACGTGCACTTCTAAAACTAGTTTAGAACGGCGCTATATTCATCATCTTGCCGGGTTTCAGAGTCTAGAACAGCAGTAATGGCAAGTCTGGATAAACAAGAACCTCCCTGTCACCGTCTTTAAGGATACCGAAGTACCTCTCGGGTGCCTTAGGTTACCCACCATATATGCGGAGTGACTAATGGAATGTCAAACCCTGATTGAATCTTTAGGATCTATTAAATTTTCAATAATCGTTTGTGGTTTTGGAATTACTTCTAGTTCTACCATACTCCCACTACCGTTTTCTGAAAAAGTCCATTTTACTAAAACTGTGGCGAGTCAAGAATAATATCACTATTGATCTTCCAGATGATAGAAAGTTAACCCTCGTCATAGCCCGGGATAACCCACAAACTGCTATCACAGAAACGTTCCTTGAGTTATCCAGAGTCCGGTTTTAAGCATAAGCCGGACAACTCCATATACCTTAACATTGTTAAGATATGAACCATTCTATATACAATATAGAGACAGAGGCACTGATTTAATTGGAAACAGATTCAAATCATGCAGCTGTCTCCACTGCATGTCAACTAAATGGAGAGAGACCGATCAGCATTACTCAACTAGGAGTGCATCCAAATATGAGTAACTTGAAAGAGAAGCAAGTTCTCAAAACCATTACTGTCGACTGAATACCATACACAAGTATTTACATTTTCGATCACCTTGAAGAATCTTGATACTTGCAACACGTGGTTCTCTACTTTATTCTTTTACCTATAACTTCTCAAAACTTGGACCTTGTATTTCTATGAAATACTTGTCTAAACCTGGGGAAGTCATAAGTAAACAGAATATAGTACAAGTACGAACCCTTCTGTCCAAATGGGCACTGGACAACATACAATACTTTGTATAAGTCCCCTGAGTTGAATAACTCATACCCTGTGCGTCGTAGGTTGAAAACTGTACTATGGTTAAGAAAAATTACACCGCTGTTTAATGCTCCTTACCCAATCATCAGCTGATATAGGTAAATGTCATGGACATAATTGTTGGATATAGTGCCCTCTAAGTCAATTATTGTATCGCAGGTACGTGATTGCAATGATTGAAGGAGGACCTATACCGATAGGACAGTCTTGCTCGAGATGATAGTATGCTATCTAGTTTGTCTTTATCATCGTATATATGCTTTAGTTCACTATTGCATGATGATAGAGCCCATAGGATTCTTGCTTGACTACCAGCAGTGTGATGGCGATCATATATGTGGGAGCTGGGGTCTATAAGCACATCCTTAAAAGTGTCCCTAGTCGTGGGAGTTTCGAGATAGGGCATCGATACTCCAGAGTAGACTAGTGTATACAGTCGAGACCCCGACGAGGGGCGGTGGCCGGTCTCACAAGCCACTGGTGTCAGTTGGATCACCTTAGATGTATACAGGTGCTTATTGGGTTATGAGTACACCGGATAGGACTCGCCGGGGACATGCTAGTTGGTATTATACATATCGTCAGATAGCAGTTCCCTGGTGACATGTGTACAGGTTAGTTCATCGACCTGAGGTCGTCATTTGTCTCGTGTGAGTTCCCATTGTGCTTTGATTTATACCCTACCACGCTCGAAGGAGTCGTGCAAATAGGTATATTTTGGGTACAGTCCCGAGCCACATTAGAGGCAAGTGAGCAGATCGTCGGGGATTTGTCTCTCCCTGTATTGGGGGTGAGATCGCGCTGTGTTTAGGAGAGCCATTACACGAAATCCCTGGCCAGGGTAATCGAGATATACTGGTAGGTATACCAGTAGTATCTCAGGGTGTTCTGGGCTGCTCTCTGACACGATTTATGCAGCTATTGGGGGTCTGACGTTTACCGGCCCCTAGGCCTAATATGCAATACTCATAGACGAATGTTCCGGACTGTACGGATATTGTCACTGTCAGGCTCGGTAGGGTTTATAGATGAGTTCGCTCGTCAGCTTCCCTTCCAATCAATACATAGGCAAACTGTTACGTACAGCTTTTACCTCTAATGTGCTAGTGGTTATACCCAGTGCCAGTATATTGATGAGTCATTAGAGTCCCCCACAGACACTTTCCCAAGTTCGGGCGAAACGTTTTAGATGCCGTATGGTATTATGGCAGGGTTCGGAAAATGCACGTGCGTTTTCGCACGTATCATTTTTCGGGCAGATAATACTGGTAGGCTTTAGTTTAAGCCGGATCCCGGTATTATACTGTGCAGATATAATATCTTTGTCTCAGTTGCACTTGTATTCGGTCGTAATACAAATGCGGGTATGTTTATACCGATACGAGGTTATCCTGAAATTCGTTTCGGGATGATTTTTGGAAGTTGCCAGTTTCCAGTTTTCTATCAGCCGTATTAAACATTCGGTTAATTATGGATTTATCTTTTCTCCTTGTAGTGAGTCAGTGTTCTAGAAGATTCTAGAGAGGGTGACAAGGCTTGTGACTCACTTGTGTCATTAATGGTTCATTAATGATGGAGGATGACTAGGTTTAATGTGATTGGTTGCATTTAATGACTTCTTGTGATTCATGCTTTATTGTTAGGTTGTGATAAGTATGAAAGCTAATGGTCACCCCTCTCCTGCTCCTACACTCACCTCCCTTCTCTCCTTAAATTGGCCGCCCCCCCCCCCTTGAGGGAAAATGAGAGATTTGATTCATTCATTTTTGGCAAAAGATTTCATATAGTTTAGTGTATGGAAATTTCCTAGATCAATTTCCATTCACCCGATTCCAATTGGAAACTTCAATAACCGTTCGTCCATAGCCATGGACGTAACGAGACAAAGTATTCTACTCATTCTCTACTTCATCTTGGTCGTCTCTTTTAGCAAACTTGACGATCGAGTTGCCTCGGTTCAGAGGCGGGAGCCCGTTTAAAGATCCGTCGACGTGGTGCCACTTGGACGACGAGACCGGAGATCGAGCAAGTTCGGATCAGTTGCAACATAGCGTGGGATGATGGTTGAAGACCGAAGGACTCGGATCATTTGGTATAACAATTCTACCCTCTTTACAATTTGTTAGTTTAGCTTTAATGGATGATCCGGGACAAAGTACGCGATAACGCCAGTCGTAAAAGTTTTGTTCCGCATATTGGCGTCTGTTAGACGGCCCAGGCGCTGCCGCATACTTACAGTGGTATCAGAGCCTCACCATTAAGCTATACTAACTTGTGCTAACGCGTTTAAAAGATCGATCAAACGGAATTTCCGAAACTGCTTTTTTCTGTATCCACAGTTTCCGTTGATTTTCAAACTGTTCTAAAATTATTTTTGCATATCACAGAAAAACAAGCAGGAGTTTTTAAACAGGCCGTAAAAATTTGGGCATGTGATCCCATTAAATCACCGCGAAACCGCGGTCAAACCTAGGGTTTGACCGTACTTCCGCGGCGGTTTAGTGGGAATGGTGCCCCAAATTTTTTCAGGGGCTACTTCACAGGGAAATGTGGTTTCTGGTACTGTTTATTTTGGCCCAGATTTTGTTACTGTAAAGCAGTTGTACGTGGGGCCCACTTCGGGAAATTTTGTCCATCGAATTTTTAAACTTGTTAGTTTACAGTACTTTCATTATATCTCCGACCGGGAATGTCATTTGATCGGTAAACCGCGTCTGATTACTATAGTTCTTCTAGACGGTTTGCGAACGTGACATTCGTGTTGATGTTCTGTTTTGTGCTGTGATGATGCGGATATGTCGTGGTGGATAGCAGTGTCCAATGGAAGTGCTATTTGGATTTATTTATACATTTGATATTGCAGGGCGAGCGTCCGACTTGTGGACTGCCGTCACTGCCTGTTTGTATATTATTCTTTTGGGGCACGACCAGGTTGAGGTCGATGTACCCGTTGTACATATTTTTATTTCTGTACTAGGTTTATCCCGCGAAGGAGTGCATGGATAGCCGGGTTCTGGAGGGCAACGGGTCCGTATCTCATGGCTTTGAGAGGCAAAGGGACCTCACTCTAAAATTGGCAGACTATTCGCCGCACACGTAGGGGGTACAGGTTGACCCAAGGAGGGGTGCTTGTTCAGTTGATAAAACTGCACATTTGTATTACATTTTTCCTACCATTTTCATATTAAAAAAGGACTTTATTATAATATATTATACATATGAGGGTTTATGTGTAAAAGCACCATTTTCCATGTGTTAATATATTTTAATTATCATTTGGTAGGAAAGTGTATGCAAATAAATTCATTGACCTAATCCTAGTAGAACTAGGTCAACTAAATCTTATTTAAGTTGTTGTGCAGAATTTTCCAAGTTGTTATGAAGAATTTATCAAACAAATCAATTTGTTGAAGAAAACTTTCCAAATTAAGAACCAAAACTTGGAGACCAAGTCTGGAAGCAACCGTGAGAAGATTTCTGAATTATGAAGGTTCCTAGGATTGACACTTGTCATAAGAAGAAAGCACAAGAATTTTGATCAAGAGATCTCACCCGTTGGCCGCGGATCCGCGGCCTTAGCACCCATTTGCCGCGGATCCGCCGCAATATTATGGAGTTGGAAGGAAAGATTTTGGGGCATGATTCTCTACTATATTTTACCAACTTTTGAAGCAAAAGATTCTGGCTTTGCACTATAAAAAGGCACCGAGAGCCTCTTGGAAAAGCCATCAAGCCGAAGAGATCACGAAGCTCCCGACGCTCACGCATCCAGGCTGATCATCGACTGTTCGACTACCTCCTTAGGAAAGATCGAGAAGCAAATCAAGTTTTGTAATCATTTTCTATGGATTAAAAGTGTAGCTTGAAGGAGTTGATTAATAAAGGTAGTTTTTATTTAATTGTTTGTTTTTTTTACATTATGTTTTCCCTCTCTTTCTTTTCATCTTCTTCTCCCAACATGCGCGAGTAATTCTCCGCTTGTTAGGGTTCGTAGGATTAGGGTAGGCTAATGGGCGATGAAAATAATTAAACCCTTTTTAAGTCCTATAAAGTTTAGGAACTTTATTAAAATAATCATTAACATCCTAATCGGGCGCACTAGCAATTCCTTGCTAGTTCCGACCGCGATTAGAGATTAGATTAATGATTGTTTTGGTAAAGGCTAGAAATGAACGGAGTTCCGTGTCGAGATAAGGGTTAAGAGTGGGATTCCTTTTCCCTCCGGAAACCCTAATCTACACGCATCACCGTCGTTCTAGTTCTAAATCTATTAATGGATAAAATGGGTAACTTTTAATTAATCGTCCATAACTACTAAATCCTAACGAACCCTACAAGCCCTCTTATTATATTAATTACATCTTTAAAATAATCTAGATCTATATTTTACATTTTTGTTTAACGTAGATCTAGAAACCATTCTATAAAATTCTTTATCCCTCTCTCTTTCTCAACACATCTAAAGTAAAAGTAAAAGGTTCCACGTTTCCCAGAGGACGACCCGTACTCATCTCGGTCTAGCTACGCGCGACACCGTTATTGATTGCGGTTAAAAACACGACTTTTCGTATCAATCAAATGGCGCCGTTGCCGGGAATACGTGCGTAATATTTTATTTTTACTATTTGTTTTGAATTCTTAGACGAGCCATATCATTATTAACACAAAACTGCAAATTGCATATTTAACGATTTGTGCGTGAATTTTTGCAAGGAGATCTGGAGTCACAGAATTAAGGAGAATAGGAAACAGAGACATTTTTAGAGATCCAGAGGAGCACAGAAGGCTATACAAAAAATTTCATCAACTGATCCTTCTGCCACGCCGCGGAACCGCGGCAAAAGCACCACTTCTGCGGCGGAATCGCGGCATATTGGAGGAGTTAGGGGCACAGAATTCTCTGGTATCTTTCTTAACTCCTTCTCTCTCCCTTCAAATCCAATAAAATCTATTTTCTGCAGGATTCTTTGCAAACTTGCGCCGCTCAAATATATTTTTGCAAAAGTTTTGTGATTGGTTTTGTTTTGCATATTTAACACGGACTCTAAGGGGCAAAGACCAAATCAAGATTAGGTGGGGATTTCATCACCCTTCCCAAGCCCCACAAATCACAAACCGAGCATATAGATCAACCCTTCATTAATTTAAAAAATATCTAGACCAGACTCTAAGAACTGTCGCGCTCAATAAGGACAGAGGAAGGTCGTGGGTAATCTATCGTTTATCCGCATTACTTTTGTAGTGCCTAGGCAAGTGTGACAAAGGCTAGTGGTTTTTAATTAGGCCCACGACGTGGTTCCTTCCCACTTACCTGGCACTTATCTGGCTACAAGGGTAGTACGGAGGCGGTAGAGGATTTATCCTGCGGCTTGTCTTTTGGAAGTCTAGGAGCGGTCTAGAGACTGGACCTAGGTGACCTTAGTTCTAGGGTTGCTTGTGCATCTTAGGGAGATTTGTCTTGAGTCCCACATTTTTCAAAACGAGCAAATTTTAAATCACACACACGCTGCCACTTGCACTAAACCCGCTTAGTGCATGCTCGGCTGGACACGGGATCCTAGTGCCCGTCTTGTCCGCGTTTCTGCTATCGACGCCGAAGTCGGTACTTCTTCATCTTCTTTTCCCCCACCACACACCACATCGACCGTGATGGACGACACTCCATCTAATTATAACACCACGCTGCCACCGCCCGCAGGTGAGCAGAATCCACCGCGTATCTCTCTCCAAGAGAGATGCTATCCTATTCGTGGTCCCCTTCCTACTTGTCTATCTCTTCCACCACCTAACGGGGATAATTTTGAAATTAAACCCCACTACATCAATCTGCTGCCCAAATTTCACGGGCTTGAGTCGGAAGACGCGTACGTTTTCATCACCAAATTCGAAAACGTATGCGCAATGATGGGTACTTCACAATTGACTTTAGATGCTATGCGCTTACGTCTTCTCCCATTCACACTGTGCGGCTTGGCAGAAAAATGGCTTTACAATACTGCCGCACACTCTATCACTAATTGGGATGAATTCGTCGTAGCATTTCTTAAGAAGTTTTACCCAAATCATAAGACTGCACATATTAGGAGCGAGATCAACCAGTTCACCCAGCTTCCCAATGAACCATTTTGGAAGTGCTTTGAACGTTTCAAAGATCTGCTTGTCCAATGCCCCCATCACGGAATACAAAGATGGGATTTATGTCGGATTATATATGAGGGCATTAATCCAGCGACAAAGCAGATGCTTGAAACAATGTGTCAATGCAATTTCATGTCTAAAGATGACGGTGAAGCTTGGAAATATCTGGAAGACCTTGCTGAACACACGTTGCAGTGGGAAAGCGTTAGACCACCTTCAACTAAGGGAGGTATTCACCAGCTCGATGTTTCTATCGCAGTAAAAGCCGAAATGGCAGCGATTCAGAAGAAACTCGATGCTATTGAAAACAAGTTCTCAACATTCTCCCTAAATCAGGTCACGCTTCCTAAGACCGTCTGTGGTTGCTGTTCGAATCCTTCACACTTAACGGAAGAATGTCCTATGAATGCATCGTTTCAAGCTAATGCTGCTTTTCAGCAGCGACCTAGAAACGATCCTTATTCTTCCACATACAATCAAGGATGGAGGAATCATCCTAACTTTGCTTGGAATCAAAACCAACAAAGCAATTATCAAAGACCTCCTCCACAGCAACCACAACCACAGAATCGGCCCCCCTTTCAGTCACAGAATTTCCAAAATCCGGCCAACATTTCTACACCACAAGTGGCCGGTACTGACAACTCACTTGCACAAACTTTGGATATGTTCATGAAACAATCCATGCAAAATTCGGCTGAGATGAGGTCTTCTATTGATACCCTAACGAAAAACTCCTCCTCCCATGGTGAGAGTATCAAATCAATAGAAAACCAAAACGCACAGTTAAACGCCGCAATGAGTGCGAGAGAGAAAGGGAAACTCCCATCTCAACCCATACCTAATCCTGGCCACTCACAAAGTTATAATGTGAGTGTTGTTACCACGTTGAGATCGGGAAAAGTGCTGAATGACCGAGTGGGTGAGCAGTGTGATGATAGTGACACCAATGATACCCCAGCTTCTTCTTCTTCCCTTAATTCGTCTAGTCTCCCACCTTCACCCGAGCCTATTCTCCGTTTTCCCCAAGGCTCAAACATTTCGCCAAATCTATCTAAGTCGATGCCCACTCTAATTTTGGGATCGAATCCGTCGCCACAGTCTTCTCCACAAACGTTGGACCCAAAACTTATTAATCAAGCACCTTATCCAAACAGGTTAAGGAGCAACAGACCAAGTCCACAAATGGAGAAGATTGTGGAAATTTTTAAGCAAGTTAACATAAACATTCCTCTTCTAGATGCTATTCAACAAGTTCCGTCATATGCGAAAATCTTAAAGGACTTGTGCATTAGGAAGCGAAAAGTTCAAGTACCTAAAAAAGTTTTCCTTGCGAGTAATGTGAGCACTGCTTTTACACAACAACTACCCAAGAAACGAAAGGACCCCGGAAGTCCTATAATTTCTATTTCCATTGGGGGTAAAAATATCAATCGTGCTCTACTCGATCTTGGTGCTAGTGTTAACTTGCTTCCGTATTCTGTGTATGAGCAATTAGGGATCGGAGAGTTAAAACCTGAGCATTGCACTCTTCAGATGGCCGATCGATCTATCACCCAACCAAGGGGTGAGCTAGAGGATGTGTTAATCAAAGTCGGGGAATTCATATTCCCAGTGGACTTTATCGTTATAGATACACAACCTGTAGCAAACCTACGCAATCAAATCCCGGTGATACTCGGTCGACCCTTTTTGGCCACTTCCAACGCAGTAATTAATTGTAGAAATGGCTCCATGACCCTATCCTTTGGAAAGAAGTCAATTGAGCTTAACATTTACAAGTTGGGAAGTGAACCCTCCGAACCCTATGCTCATGTGTGTTCTGTCGAATTAATGGATGTCGACAGCAGCGAATTTGATCAACCTCATAATTCTGACTCTTTTCATATGTTGTTGCTTGATACGGACTCTCCCACCGAGTTGTCCGAGTCAACATCTAACGCTGATGAGGAACTGTCTATAGAGTCTGACGATCACCCTGTTTTTCCTGATGACATTATTCTTCGGGGTATCGATGAAAGCTTTGAGGAAATTTTCGCTGATGAACTCGCATTTTTATAAGACACGGGTGTTGAGATGTATCAATTCCAAGATGAAGAAATTGGACCTCCACCCCCTCTTTTAGACAATCATGATAATGCGAGTAATCCATCATTACTATCACTGTGTCGTCTCTCCAAATTGAGACGTAATCCTTTTCCAATACACCTCTTGTCACCTCCCCACTTCTTCACGTCAATAGGTGACATGTTCTTCCACCAACCTTGGTGCTTCATCGATAAAATTTTTGAATGGTTGGTGTTGACCTTCGGTATTTGCAAAGCTTGGCATTGACCAATAACCTTGACCCCATCGTGTGATTTTAAAAGATTAAAATTGTTTAACTCAAGTTTGGGGGAGGGGTGATATATTTTGGGCTCTTGAAAGAAAATGATTTTTACAAAATTGTGAGCCACAAATAAGTTTGGGGGAGGATTTTCACTTTCATATATTCTTGCCCCCATTAATAATTTCCTCCCAAGTCTACAGGTTTTTGAGCTTAACAGATGACATAAGTGAGGACACTACTGTAAACAGGTTTGGGGGAGGTTTGTGCTTATTTACACATCAATTTGCATCATATTTTGCATAAGCACAACATTTTCAAAAATTTAAAAAAAAATTTCTTTTATAACAAAAGAATAGAAAGTGAAAAATTACATCCAAAAGATAGGAATAATTTAAGGAAACCAAGAAAATTAGAAGTTTTCTTACACGAACTAGTAATAAGTAGTTATGAGCTGTTGTCCCAAAGGTTAGTAAGATGAAGGAAGTCACTAATCTGAGGATAAAAATAAGTCTGAAAAATAGTTTCTATTCTGAAAGCCAAACATTTGAATGTTGATACCCTATTATATGCACTTACACACGTCTTGAAACTCGGGATAGTAGAGGATACCTTGAAATGCTCTTGTCTAAAAGCCAAAGTATGAAGAAAATGAAAAAAATGATGAAGAAAATATAAAAATGGTGAAAAGAGAAAAATGAACACTGGTTTTGTTATCGCCAAGGAAGCAATAAAAAAATATAGCGAGGGTGCCTCTTCACCTAGTGCCCTAAGGCCAACTGGTCTGGGAGTCATTGCTGAGCCTTAGGTGGTGCAAGACGAGGAAAATATTATCACCTAATCAGCAAGCACATGAGTAATCGGTTGGTTAGTACCTCAAGAAGTATTAACGGTCGCATGAAAATGTGTGAGCAAATCTAAATATTCATCAAATTAAAAAGTACTGAGGCAGATGGACAAGAGTATGATAGCTTGAATTGAATTCTCCAAGTGTAAGGATGTCCATTTCACACACGTAGGGGTATATGATCAATGTTTGGACGAAAGGTAGGAATGAAGAATAAAGACGATATTTTATTGAGGGATGATGTGATTTCTAACATTTTTTCATGACTATTAAGATAGGGCTCATAACAACTGAAAAGCTAGTATAGTTGGAAACTCTTCTTTTCAAGGCCTTTCTTTTATGGTTCTTATCTTTATATGTAAATTTCACCATCTTTCTTTTGTTATAGGATTTTGTGGGTGTAATCCGCTGAAAACCCTCAGGAGACAACACTCCTCCTACTAGGGACACCTAGAGGTTTAACGGCTTATTGCACGTGCTCAGTGCAATCGTGTCTGCCTACGAAAGTGTGCTTAGTTTTCTCCTTTCTTTTTCTCCTCTTAAATAAACTAGTTTGCTCGGGACGATCAAAGATAAGTTTGGGGGTATTTGTTCAGTTGATAAAACTGCACATTTGTATTACATTTTTCCTACCATTTTCATATTAAAAAAGGACTTTATTATAATATATTATACATATGAGGGTTTATGTGTAAAAGCACCATTTTCCATGTGTTAATATATTTTAATTATCATTTGGTAGGAAAGTGTATGGAAATAAATTCATTGACCTAATCCTAGTAGAACTAGGTCTACTAAATCTTATTTAAGTTGTTGTGCAGAATTTTCCAAGTTGTTATGAAGAATTTATCAAACAAATCAATTTGTTGAAGAAAACTTGCCAAATTAAGAACCAAAACTTGGAGACCAAGTGTGGAAGCAACCGTGAGAAGATTTCTGAATTATGAAGGTTCCTAGGATTGACACTTGTCACAAGAAGAAAGCACAAGAATTTTGATCAAGAGATCTCACCCGTTGGCTGCGGATCCGCGGCCTTAGCACCCATTTGCCGCGGATCCGCCGTAATATTATGGAGTTGGAAGGAAAGATTTTGGGGCATGATTCTCTACTATATTTTACCAACTTTTGAAGCAAAAGATTCTGGCTTTGCACTATAAAAAGGCACCGAGAGCCTCTTGGAAAAGCCATCAAGCCGAAGAGATCACGAAGCTCCCGACGCTCACGCATCCAGGCTGATCATCGACTGTTCGACTACCTCCTTAGGAAAGATCGAGAAGCAAATCAAGTTTTGTAATCATTTTCTATGGATTAAAAGTGTAGCTTGAAGGAGTTGATTAATAAAGGTCGTTTTTATTTAATTGTTTGTTTTTTTTACATTATGTTTTCCCTCTCTTTCTTTTCATCTTCTTCTCCCAACATGCGCGAGTAATTCTCCGCTTGTTAGGGTTCGTAGGATTATGGTAGGCTAATGGGCGATGAAAATAATTAAACCCTTTTTAAGTCCTATAAAGTTTAGGAACTTTATTAAAATAATCATTAACATCCTAATCGGGCGCACTAGCAATTCCTTGCTAGTTCCGACCGCGATTAGAGATTAGATTAATGATTGTTTTGGTAAAGGCTAGAAATGAACGGAGTTCCGTGTCGAGATAAGGGTTAAGAGTGGGATTCCTTTTCCTTCCAGAAACCCTAATCTACACGCATCACCGTCGTTCTAGTTCTAAATCTATTAATGGATAAAAAGGGTAACTTTTAATTAATCGTCCATAACTACTAAAGCCTAACGAACCCTACAAGCCCTCTTATTATATTAATTACATCTTTAAAATAATCTAGATCTATATTTTACATTCTTGTTTAACGTAGATCTAGAAACCATTCTATAAAATTCTTTATCCCTCCTCTCTTTCTCAACACATCTAAAGTAAAAGTAAAAGGTTCCACGTTTCCCAGAGGACGACCCGTACTCATCTCGGTCTAGCTACGCGCGACACCGTTATTGATTGCGGTTAAAAACACGACTTTTTGTATCAATCAGTGCTCAATTTACCGGATTCCGTGAAGTGCTGGGTGTTCCATTCACTATGTTGTGGGGACCACCTCGCTTCAGGTTTTGACGGGTAACTTGCCGCACCCGTAGGGGTCTAGGTTTCATTGCACAGGCTATCCACACGACCAGGGGAATGTCGGGTTTCAGTAGCGGCTCTGTGAAACCCGGGGATCCCAGATTATCTGTATTGTTCTGTGATGCTTATTACTTTTCTGTAATGTTGCATATTATCACGCCTGGAGCGGTTATTGTATATTAGTATATATACTATTAGATGTTGTATATGTTTTACACCCGCGCTAGTCCAGTCCCCGCTCTGTCGTTAGTTAAGTAACCTAACGAGTGATGACGGGACCCAGTGACGAATGCGGATGGCATATACGTACATTTTATTTTCGTCCTTTTCTGGTGTGATTGATTGATGGGACTGCGTTGATTCTTATCAATGCAAGATAAAACAAACCTATATTTGATGTTGTTGGAACAAATTTAAAAAGAAATTAATACAAAGGCGTTTCCTTTTGTTTTGCATAGCGGTATTCAGTTGGAATATCCTGCACCTCATTCCACGAGGAAAGAGCCGAGATCCCTTCACCGGGAGTGACTTCTTTAGCAAAAGGTTTTCGCTACTATATATATTTTTATAAAGCTATCAGATTCCTTCAACGAGATCAGGTTCATTACGTTAAAGGTTTTTCGCCAAAAACCAGCCGTAATCCTCCATCGTTTCTTATGGATGGTTAGTAGTATTCAAGCTATGTTTGTTGGCCTACGTTAACACATAGTGTTTGGTAGCTGCTGGGTATTCATTTGTTGCATAGATAGATGCATTAGTTTAAATCAGACGTACAGCCTTGTTGGCCTACGTCAAGGGCATGTACGATGACTTAAATTGATCAGGACAACGACGGGTAAAACTTGACATGTTGCTTATGATTTGTTGGCCTACGTCAAGGTCATAAGAGCATGGGATAAAAATTACATCGGGAGTTTCAAATATACAGGAAACTTGCCAGACTTGCGCATACCTTCTGGAGTGTGTTAACTTCAGTGGCTTCCATCAAGTTATCATGCAATGAGAGTTGGATGCCGATTCTCACTGATGAGTTGGTTTACTCTTCGGGTGATCCCGACTAATTCTTCTTTCAGGTTTGGAGGAGAATTTGAGATTACAGTGGGAGGTTTCCTAATTAGATAAAATGATAACCATTCTGATTAAGGTTAGAGTGCATGCAGAGTGTTTCTTTTCTCTCTCTCTTTGGCAGCGACCTTTGACCGACCCTAGACTATAACTCAGTGACCAAAGTTGACCGAACCTTCTTAAAATATTGGTTTTTGGATTGTCTATAGTTGCATAAGTCATTACCGCTCTTTCTTTTACCCTTTGTATTTCTCAGAACACCCCATATCACTACGGATATCCACTTCCATTGGATAGATCCATCGTATGGTTATATACGAACTTGGAGGAATTTCTTCGAGGATGGATCCAGGTTCAGGAGAAATAGAATTGGTTTATTCAGTCGTTTTTTATTATCACCTTCTCTCAGGTTGCGAGGGCTCCTTGTTTTAGGAGAGTACACCTATTACGCCTATTAGATAGTCTTATTCCAAACCATAGGCAGGTGCCGAAAGGTAGGGAATGAAGAAAACCAATTAGCCTAAGTAGGGTGTGCAGAAGGTAATATGTAAAGACAAAATAAAGGGATTAGAAAGAGGGCAAAGTAAATTGCGACTATTAACATACACGACCAAACCACGTGTTTCATCGCCACTCCTACTTCACCTTTGATTTCTCAAGAACAACCCGTATCAATACGAACATCCAATTCCATTGGATAAATCCATCGTATGGTTATATACGAACTCAAAGGATATTTTTCCGAGGATGGATTCCGGTTCAGGAGAAATAGGAATAAGGTTTATTCAGTTGTCTTTTATTATCCCCTTCTCTCAAGTTGCGAGTACTCCTAGGATTAGGAGGGTACACCTATTATGCTTACTGGATAGTCTTCTTCCAAACCATAGGCTGGTGCCGAACGGTAGGGAAGGAAGAAAACTATTTAGCCTAATGATGGTGTACAGAAGGTAACGACTAAAGACAAATAAAGGGAATTGGAAAGATGGTAGGGAAATATATGGTTAAAGTCATGAATTGGATTATGGAAGAGGCATTACTAAGAATACCAGGACACCCCTTCGAAACATTTTCATGTTTCAGTTACACTGTGCATTGTTAATTGAAAACTGATTTCCCGATTAGATACTTACTCCAGGGTATGTATTTACCAGGTATGATTCTCACATCTGTATAGTTTTACAGATTTTGAGTGGGAGCAAGTTATTGGGAATTAGGTAATCATCCTCATTACATCAGAATTCGTTGTAATTGGTGATATTTGAGGAAATCTCCTGGGGACAGTTTTCAACCTACGACGCACATGTTTTGAGTTATTCAACTCAGCGGACTTATACAGAGTATTGTGTGTTGTCCAGTGTCCATCAGGACAAAGGGGTTGGTCCTCGTACTATATTCTATTTACTTGTGACTTCTCTAGTTTATAGACAAGTGTTTCGTAGAAATACAATGTCTAAGTATTGAGAAGTTGTGGGTATAGGAATAAAGTAGAGAACCATGTATCGCAAGTATCAGGATTTTTCAAAGAAATCGAAGATGTAGATTCTTGTGATTGGTATTCAGATGATAGTAATGGTTTTGGGAAACTTGTTTCTCTTTCAGGTTACTCATAATTGGATAGATTCCTAAGTTGAGTAATGCTGATTAGCCTCTCTCCATTAAATTGATATGCACTGGAGACAGCTACAGGATTTGAATCTGGTTCCAATTAAATAAGTGCCTATATTTCTATATTGGATATAGATTGCTTCATATCTTAACGATATTAAGGTAAGGGGAGTTGTCCAGCTTATGCTTAAAAACAGACACTGGAAAACTCAAGGCACGTTTCTGTAATGGCAGTTTGTGGGTTGACCCTAGCTTTGACGAGGGTTGATTTTTTACCATCTGACAGATCAATAGTGATATTGTTCTAGACTCGCCACAGTTTTAGAAAAATGGATTTTTCAGAAAACATTAGTGGGAGTATGGTAGAACTGGAAGTGATTCCAGAACCACAAACGATTACGGAAAATTTAATAGGACCTATATATTCAATCAGGTTTGACATTCCAATAGCCACTCCGCAGATATGGTGGATAACCTCAGACACCCGAGAGGTACTCCGGTAGCCTCAAGGACGGTGACAGGGAGGTTCTTGTTTACCCAGACTTGACACTGCTGTTGTTCCAGACTATGAGACCCGGCAGGAGGATATGTATAGCGTCGTTCTAAACTAGTTTTAGAAGTGTACGTATATATTATTCTGCCAGAAGGTTGTCGTAGTCAGTGGGAGCAGCGGAAGCATAGTGGGCAAGTAGCTAATGTCTATTTATAGACTTGAGCAATTATAGCGGAGAAAGATCATCTAATTTTTGATGTGACAGTCATGGTTTTGACTTCATCAGAATAGGGGATGGATCTGTTAAGAAGGTAGTAGGGTGTGATATCTTGGTATTTGGATGACATACACAGAGTAGGAAGTAAAATTCCTATACTACGATCGGTTGTACTGTGGTCATCACACAGTTGTTTCTCCATAAAGGATATGGATATAATATCTGACATTCTGGTTACTAGATCTAATAGTTTAGATCTAAATTTGGGTAGTTTTCCAATGTGGGTACTTGGACAGTATTCTAATAGTATTTTAGAATAGTTGACTCCTGGCATGGTGGTGTACCTGCAGGTGATGGAGCCACCCTCTCTAAAGGTGTCTTACAGACTAAAGGGGAGAGGGACGTGCATGATTGGCAGATCACTTGCTTAGGCAATTGAGTCAATCATGAGATGTCAAGTACCACACCAGATGTCCTTCTTGCACAAGATGCGATAAATTTATATTAATCCAATCCTGAAGAAATATACGGAAGCAGTTTTAGAACATAAGTGAATGTTCTATGGATTTGATGACAGCAGCCTCCTTCGGGAGACGGTTATTATTCAAGGTTTCACAGGTGACTTGGATGACAGAGCGATTGTCAGAGTTATAGTTTTCCCTCAGACGAGGGACAGTATCATAGACAGGTGGTCTAAGGGGATACTGTGGGAGGCATGGTGCTGGACACTGATTAGTTACAGTGATTGATACAGTCTAAGAAGTTTGGATTTGGAGTTCATTTATGAACTAGGTCCCATCAGATATCCAGACATATTCTAAGACAGGTATTACTCAATTCGGGAGATGGTTTTCTCCGCGAAGTTGAGATATAGAGAGATACAGAAAGGAACATCGAAGCGGATCCACTCACTGAGGCTATTTCTCGAACACAATAGTTTTGCAAACGAGCTTTATGAAACTGATTTGTGGAAGAGTTGGATGCTCGGTATCACACGAGCTGTGAGTACACGACATCGCAATAATTAGCCTTAAGTGCAAGTAGGATATTGTTGGATATAGTGCCCTCTAAGTCAATTATTGTATCCCAGGTACGTGATTGCAATGATTGAGGGAGGACCTATACCGATAGGACAGTCTTGCTCGAGATGATAGTATGCTATCTGGTTTGTCTTTATCATCGTATATATGCTTTAGTTCACTATTACATGATGATAGAGCCCATAGGATTCTTGCTTGACTACCAGCAGTGTGATGGCGATCTTATATGTGGGAGCTGTGGTCTATAAGCACATCCTTAAAAGTGTCCCTAGTCGTGGGAGTTTCGAGATAGGGCATCGATACTCCAGAGTAGACTAGTGTATACAGTCGAGACCCCGACGAGGGACGGTGGCCGGTCTCACAAGCCACTGGTGTCAGTTGGATCACCTTAGATGTATACAGGTGCTCATTGGGTTATGAGTACACCGGATAGGACTCGCCGGGAACATGCCAGTTGGTATTATACATATCGTCAGATAGCAGTTCCCTGGTGACATGTGTACAGGTTAGTTCATCGACCTGAGGTCATCATTTGTCTCGTGTGAGTTCCCACTGTGCTTTGATTTATACCCTACCATGCTCAAAGGAGTCGTGCAAACAGGTATATTTTGGGTACAGTCCCGAGCCACATTGGAGGCAAGTGAGCGGATCGTCGGGGATTCATCTCTCCCTGTATTGGGGGTGAGATCGCGCTGTGTTTAGGAGAGCCATTACACGAAATCCCTGGCCAGGGTAATCGAGATATACTGGTAGGTATACCAGTAGTATCTCAGGGTGTTCTGGGCTGCTCTCTGACACGATTTATGCAGCTATTGGGGGTTTGACGTTTACCGGCCCCTAGGCCTAATATGCGATACTCATAGACGAATGTTCCGGACTGTACGGATATTGTCACTGTCAGGCTCGGTAGGGTTTATAGATGAGTTCGCTCGTCAGCTTCCCTTCCAATCAATACATAGGCAAACCGTTACGTACAGCTTGTACCTCTGACGTGCTAGTGGTTATACCCAGTGCCAGTATATTGATGAGTCATTAGAGTCCCCCACAGACACTTTTCCAAGTTCGGGCGAAACGTTGTAGATGCCGTATGGTATTATGGCTGGGTTCGGAAAAAGCACGTGCGTTTTCACACGTGTCATTTTTCGGGCAGATAATACTGGTAGGCTTTAGTTTAAGCCGGATCCCAGTATTATACTGTGTAGATATAATATCTTTTTCTCAGTTGCATTTGTATTCGGTCGTAATACAAATGCGGGTATGTTTATACCGATACGGGGTTATCCTAAAATTCGTTTCGGGATGATTTTTGGAAGTTGCCAGTTTCCAGTTTTCTATCAGCCGTATTTAACATTCGGTTAAATACGGATTTATCTTTTCTCCTTGTAGTGAGTCAGTGTTCTAGAAGATTCTAGAGAGGGTGACAAGGCTTGTGACTCACTTGCGTCATTAATGGTTCATTAATGATGGAGGATGACTAGGTTTAATGTGATTGGTTGCATTTAATGACTTCTTGTGATTCATGCTTTGTTGTTAGGTTGTGATAAGTATGAAAGCTAATGGTCACCCCTCTCTTGCTCCTACACTCACCTCCCTTCTCTCCTTAAATTGGCCGCCCCCCTTGAGGGAAAATGAGAGATTTGATTCATTCATTTTTGGCAAAAGATTTCATATAGTTTAGTGTATGGAAATTTCCTAGTTCAATTTCCATTCACCCGATTCCAATTGGCAACTTCAATAACCGTTCGTCCATAGCCTTGGACGTAACGAGACAAAGTATTCTACTCATTCTCTACTTCATCTTGGTCGTCTCTTTTAGCAAACTTGACGATCGAGTTGCCTCGGTTCAGAGGCGGGAGCCCGTTTAAAGATCCGTCGACGTGGTGCCACTTGGACGACGAGACCGGAGATCGAACAAGTTCGGATCAGTTGCCACATAGCGTGGGATGATGGTTGAAGACCGAAGGACTCGGATCATTTGGTATAACAATTCTACCCTCTTTACAATTTGTTAATTTAGCTTTAATGGACGATCCGGGACAAAGTACGCGATAGCGCCAGTCGTAAAAGTTTTGTTCCGCATATTAGCGTCTGTTAGACGGCCCGGGCGCTGCCGCATACTTACAATAATTTCAAAAGGTTATATCTCACTTTATAAAATAAACGTACAGATATATCGGTTTGAAATTGGTGCATAACAACGGATATTCAAAACGAAATATTTGTCGTTAAACAAAACCCCAGGTGATATCCTTAAATATCACCAATTACAACAAATTCCGATATAAGGAGAATGTAATCACCCAGTTCCCAATAATTTACTCCCACTCATCATCTGTAAAACCATACAGATGTGAGAATCAAACCTGGTAAATACATACCCGGGAGTAAGGATCTTATTGGGAAATCAGTTTTCAATTAACAACGCATAGGTGAAACTGAAACATCGAAATGTTTCGAAGGGGTAGCCGGGTATTTCTAGTAATGCCTTTTCCATTATCCAGATTCATGACTGCAACCGTATATTTCCTTTCCATCTCTCCAAATCCCTTTATTTGTATTTACTCATGACCTTCTGTACACCATCCTTAGGCTAAATGGTTTTCTTCCTTCCTTACCGTTCGGCACCAGCCTATGGTTTGGAAGAAGACTATCCAATAAGCGTAATAGGTGTACTCTCCTAATCCTAGGAGCACTCGCAACTTGAGAGAAGGTAAAGATAAAAGACAACTGAATAAACCTTTTTCTATTTTTCCTGAACCAGAATCCATCCTCGAACTGGAACAAGTTCATTCGAGTTCGTATATAACTATATGATGGATTATCCAATAAATGTGGATCTTCAGAGGGATACAGGATGTTCTGGAGAAATTCAAAGGTGAAGTAGGAGTGGCGATGATATACGCGGTTTCGTCGTGAATGATAGTAGTCGCAATTTACTTTGCCTTCTTTCTAATCCCTTTATTTATCTTTACTTATTACCTTCTGTACACCACACTTAGGCTAATTGGTTTTCTTTCTTCCCCACCTTTCGGCACCTGCCTATGGTTTGGAAGAAGACTATCCAATAAGCGCAATAGGTGTACCCTCCTAATCCTAGAAGTCCTCACAACCTGAGAGAAGGTAAAAGGAAAAGACAACTGAATAGTCCTATTCAATTTCTCCAGAACCGGAAACCATTCTCGAATCTGAAACAAGTTTCTTCGAGTTCGTATGTAACTATACGATTGTCCTATCCAATAAATATGGATCTTCATTATGATACAGAATGTTCCGAAGAAATGCAAAGGGTAAAAGTAGGAGTGGTAATGATATATGCAACTCTGACAATCCAAAAGTCAAAGTGTTTTAAGAAAGTTCGGTTAACTTGGTTACTGAGTTATAGTCTAGGGTCGGGCCATAGACGCTGCCAAAAAGAGAGAGAAAAGAAACCCTCAGCATGCACTCTAATCTAGATCAGAATGGTTAATCATTTTATCTAATCAGGATGTCTCCCACTGTATCCTCAAATTTTCCGCCAAACCTGAAAGAAGAATTAGTCGGGATCATCTAAAATCACCCGAGGAGTAAACCAACTCATCAGTGGGAATTGGGATCCAACTATCATCGCATGATAACCTGATGGAATCCACTCAATCACACTCCAGAAGGTATGCTCATGCCTGGCAAGTTTCCTGTATGTTTGAAACTCCGATGTGATTTTTACCACATGCTCTTATGACCTTGACGAAGGCCAACATATCATAAGTCACATGTCAAGTTCTACCCGTCGTTGTCTAGATTAATTTGAACCCACCCATACTTACCCTTGATGAAGGCTAACATAGTAGTACAACTTTCCCAAACTAACACATCTATCAATGCAACAGAAAAGTAACAAGCAGTTACCAAACACTGTTAGTTATATGTATGCCCTAGAGGCCATTACTGTACATACGTTGTATATTGTAGTAGATGCTTGGACATATATAGGGAGGACTTTCTTGCTCGATATGATAGTATGCTATCTGGTTACTCTTTATCTTAACATGTACACTGATTGTCTCTATGTCACATGTTGATAAAGCCCTTAGGATGAGTACTTGACTACCAGGACTATGATGCAGATCATACTAGTGGGAACAGTGTAGTTGCCAAGTACATCCTTCAAGTGTTCCTAGTCGTGGGAGTACCGAGACAGGGCATCGATACTCCAGAGTAGACTAGCGTATGCGCTTCTTGACCCATATGATGGGTGATGGATGATCTCATATCCATTGGTGTTTGATATCAGAGAAGGTATACGGGTGCTCAGTAGAGACTGGGTACACTGGACGGACTCGTCGAGAACTCCCAGATGGTATTATACATTATGTCAGATGGCAGTTCTCTGGTGACACTGGTACAGGTTAGTCTGTAGACCCAAGATCGTCATAGAGTCTTGTGTGATTCCCACTATGCTTTGATTTCCATCATACCACGTCCAAGAGGGCGTGCAAAACGGTGGCTTTTGGGAACAGTCCCGAATCACATGGAGGCAATGAGCGATAAGAGGGGTTTCGTCTCTCCCGGTATAGGGAGTTGATGTTGCGCTGTGTTCGATTGGCTATAACTGGAAATCCCTGGCCAGTGTTGCTGAGATTTACTGATAAGTGTTATCAGTTGTTTCTCGAACTGTTATGGACTTCATATCGACACGACTTATCAAGCTACTAGGGTTTGACGTTTACCACTCCTAGGCGAGATATGCGACATATCAGACGAAGAGACCGGACTGTACGGTAGTGTTACTGGTTGGATTCACGGGAGAATGTACAGGCTTGCTTGTTGATCTTCTGATTGCTCAATATCTGGATGGCTATTACGTTCAGCTGACCGCTTGCAGCTTATGGGTGTTTGATATGATCATCACCTACTGCCGGAGTTTTGACGATTCTTTAGAGTCCTACACAGAGGTTTCCTGGCTCAGGATAAACATAGTATGAGCACATATGTGATATGTGCGGGACCGAGAACAATACGTGTATGTGATACCGTACTAGATTCTCGCGATATGTGATATCGGCCGGGTATATGTGATATAGCCGGGTCATCGGATCAAGTCTTGATTCGATGAACTGATAAAGATTATATTAGTCGGTTATTTATGAAATAGCCAGATTATCGGATCAAGTGTTGATTCGATAATTTAATGTATAATTATATATTTGATATATTATATTACATTAACTAATATTATCTCACTTAAAGATTCTTTTTCTCACTCGGGTAATACATTGATATATATGTGATATATGTTAATTGTATTATTTTATTATGATACAATAAATATTGTATATGTGATGTATAATATTGTAACATGTTATGGTTATAAATGCAACATGATTTGTTGAGTTTAAATATGGTTAGGGTTTGGATTAGGGTTAAGTTTTCATGAAGCTTTCAAGAAGCTTCTTGAAGCTTTCAAGAAGCTTCTTGAAGCTTTGACTTTGACCTTGATATTTTGTGATATTTTGCAAAGATATTTCTTTAACCCAACCCAACCCTTTAACCATAGTTAAATCTCTACATGGGTTAAGTCTTCTTACTTAACCCATGGTTGCATTTCTAACCATAGACTTGATTCATTATTCATCACAAAAGGAATATTATTCTTCTTCTTCCTTGAGTTCTTGAAAAGCTTTCTAGCTTTTTCATATATGATGATATTGAGTGAGATTTTGAAAACAAATGAGAGCTAAATTCCTACTTCATCATCCTCATCTATTCTTGCCACTTAGATTAGGGTGTTTGCTTTGCTAATACTTGATTAGCAAAGCAAGAGCTTGGGTTTGAGTTTCTTCAAGGTAGATCATCTTTGTTATTGAAGATCGGAAGCAAGATTGTATCTTTCTCTTCATGGAGCCTCTCTAGATCCGGGTACTCGATGATCGCAGCGAAGGGACCTCAATACGGAGCTTTAGAAGTGAAGGAACGGACTACAAAGGTTGTAATCCCAAACTCTTAGAAGTAAAGTTGTTTACTTGCTTTGTATCGCCTAATCTCTAGTCAAAGATCTTGGTTAGGGTTGTTCGGCACGTCTAAATTTTAAATCGGGCATGGTTGATGCCTTATAGACCCTTGTGACATTGCCTAGTAACCCTACAGTGGTATCAGAGCCAAGCTAGAGCTTTAGGCGAAGTGTAGACGAAGTTTAAAGTACGATCGAACCCCGAAACATCGCAAAATACCCCCTCTCTTGATATTTTTTAAAATGTTGATTTTTTCTGTATTAAAAATACTTAGAAAATTAAGCAGGGAATTCTAAGAATTACTGTGGAAAACCAGCCTCTAATCCCATTAAAGCGCCGCGGAACTGCGGCAATACCATGCCTTGCGCGGCGTTTCCGCGGCCGTACAGTGGAATTTGGGTTTACTTTTTGCACAGTAACATCCGTAGGCATTTCTACTTGCTTCTGAGAATTTTTAATGTTACTCAAGTGTTGAGTTTTCTGGAGATCTTTTGTATTCGTTGATTCGATTGGAAAGTTTAACTTCGTTTAGTTTTTCCGGGTAATTTAGAACGTGTTAAAAAGTTCGAACGGATATCAATAACTCACTTTTTCCCCTGCCGGAAAATTTCCAAATGTTGGATTTTTTCCTTAATTAAAGAACTTTCATAGTCGTGCAAGTAACGCGGTGGGCCCTCTAGAAGAACACAAACCTTAACTCGATTATGTGACCGTCTGAACCGCCTCTAAACCTTAGGGTTTGGCACAATACGGCGTTGCCACATATGAGGCGTTGGTTTGACCCTTCTACGGCTGGACCATTGGTACTGTGGCATGTGATGGATACTTTTTGAACTCCGCTCAAGTGTTGAGCTATTTGGAAAATCTTGGGTGTTTGTTTATTCGATCGAAAAATTTAACATTGTCTATTTATCTGGAATATGATACAATATTTGGAATCCACAAGTACTTATGAGATAACTAATTTCAATGTTATAAATCTAGCAGTATAGTCTCATTTGATCGGTTACCACGAGATTTTGATGTGATCAAAATTCCGTCACAATCACGTAGCGTACGCGGATACTCGCCGGGAAAACTTAATAGATAGCCACGCCCCATAGTCCCGACCAAGTGACTGTAGGAGAACCCCGTCGCTAAAAGCATCCGTTCGGGTGCTCACAGCAGCGGTGTTCCGCCTTAGGGCACTTCGTCGACGGCATCCGGGATGCGGCCGTCTACTAAAGTTTACGACTTGCATTCGATCAGGATGTCGGGAATCTTATTGAATTGCCCGACTAGATATTGAAAAGTGTTTTTGAGATCGAGACTAAAATGCGGGGTTTATAATTGTTAGGCATGCGATGTCTAAGGAATTCATTTGATTAGGCATGAGATGTATAAGGAGGTTGCGGATTCCAACTGTTGTAGTTTTACACTTTCTTTTCTGCGACCGTAAGTGTAATATGTGGTGTATTTCCGGTTTCGTTGCTATACATCAACGACAATTGGGATACGCATATTTACTTAGGTTGATGACATATGATGTTATCTGTTGCTGTGATATGTTATATTGGATCGTCGTGTTTTGAATAGCCAGGGGTTTTATGTGAGATAAGGGTTTTTATTTTCATTCATGTAAAATTCATTTGTATGTACTATTCTTTTATTGGGGCACTTCCGGGATAAGGATGATGTCACTATTTTATATTATTTACTTTTCCGCATTAGGTAGACCCAAGGCGGGGAGCACAAGTAACCGGGTTCTAGGGTCCAGAGGGAGACCATCTCGAGGAGTCGAGACCGGGTCTCCTAACCCTAGAATTGGCAGTGTTGCTTGCCGCTCTCGTAGGGGTCTAGGGTGTTAGTGTATATGCCCTGGGGCCATTATTGTATCATACTAGTTTGTATATTACTTAATGGAAGCTTAGGATATTCACATGTATATAACAGTCTTGCTAAACATGGTAGTATGCTACTTGGTTTTTTCTATCTTAATATGTGAGTATACTTATTGATAGAGCTCTTAGGATCTTGCTTGACTACCAGCGTTGTGATGGCAGTCACACTAGTGGGGGCTGGGTAGTCTACAAGCACATCCTTATTCAGGTCCCTAGTCGTAGGATTATCGAGACAGGGCATCGATACTCCGGAGTAAACTAGTGTGTACGCTTCTCATCCCAGTTGGGGAGATGGAGTGTCCCACAGCCGTCAGTACGTCGTACTGGAGATAGTATGCAGGTGCTCGTTAGGTTACGGGTACACCGGACAGGACTCACAGGGAAATGTTGGTTGGTTTTATACCAGTCGTCGGTTAACAGTTCCCAGGTGACATGAGTACAACATAGTCCGCAGACTTGACACTGCTACTTCTCCTCGAGTGTGTCCCACTGTTCTTAGATTGCTACCCTACCACGGCTCAAAGGAGTCATGCAAAAAGGTAGCAATTGGGTGCAGTCCCGAGCACTTGGAGGCAGTGGCGGTTAGACAGGATTCGTCTCTCCCGGTATTGGGGGTTGATATCGCGCTGTGTCAACGAGCCATTACGCAAAGTCCCTGGTCAGGGCAAGCGAGATTTGCTGGTAGGTTCCAGTAGTTTCTCAGGGTGTAATGGGCTACGCTCCGACAGGACTTATACCGCTATTAGGGGACTGACGCTTGCCACCCCCTAGGCCCGATATGCGATAGTCTTAGACGAACGGACCGGACTGTACGGAGATTGACATATCAGGCTCAGTAGGTGTTTGGATAGGTTTCCTCATCGGCCTTCTTATCGACATATACCTGGGGACCGTTACGTATAGCTAGTGCCGCTTGCAGTCTGTGGTTAAACCCACTGCCAGCGTAGTAGTCGAGTCTCTAAAGTCCCACACAGAGAGTTTCTCTACTTCAGGCGAAACGATATAGAGGTCGTATGGCTTTACGTCAAGGGTTCAGACGCATACGTGTGTTTACGCACGTACGACATCTGGACAGTTTTTACTAGCCGTCTTTGTTTTAAGCCAGTTTCTAGTATCCGGTTATTGGATTTATATAATCTAAAGTTTTTCCGTGTTTTCACGGATAGGAGGGGCATTCTCGTAATTACGCGAGAAGCTTCTAGAAGATGGTGACTTGGGGGTTAAGATGGCATATGCATTAAATGAGATTAGTAACTCATTTGAGTGATTCATCCATGTCATTAATGCATCATAAATGCTTAATGACTCATGGAGATGAATCACCCATTAGATATTTATGCAGCATGGTTGTTAAATCATTTATTTGATTTATCTTGATATTGTTAATGCTTCATATATATTATGAGAGATCATTATCTCATTCCATTCTCTTGCTCACTTTCTCTCTCCTCAAGCTCTCTCTCTTCAAACCATAATCCTCCCCTCTGATGTGTTGAGACCAAGGATTAGAATAAACTACTTAATCTTTAACCATACTCTATATCACCTAGGTTACTTGGATTAGCACTTTAAGAAACCTAGTTACCTCTAGTTTGAGGTGAAGCTTGTAGTAAAGCTCTCGGGTGGATCTTCTACTTCATAGAGAAGGCCGGAGAAGACGTGGAGAATGACAAGACGAAGGACTCGGTTCTATAGGTATAATCACTTATCATAGTAGTTAACACTTCAATGGTTTCTTGTTAGTTATTGTTTATGCAAAGATTCTCGGTTAGTCGATGTTTACGCTTAAAACAAGATCGTTTTTCATTATTCCGCCTCCCCGCAAGTCGTGGGGTGTTGTACATCGACTTACAGTGGTATCAGAGCCTCGCTAAACAATAATTAACTCATTAGCAAAGTCGTTAGTATTTCGAACGCAAAAAGAACCGGAAAGATCATCGTGTTAACACAGTTTCTGTCGAATTTAAAACAGGCCCTAAAAATTTTTCAGGGACCTTCAGAATAACAAGCAGGGAATAATAGAGATACTGCAGAAATTTGGACTCCTGACTCGGTCAACTCACCGCGGAACCGCGGCTGATCCATGCGATCCGCCATGGATCCGCGGCCGAGTTGGGGCCGAGTCAACCCAAATTCCTTCAGTAACTCTCCTGTGTTAATAGTGATGTTTCTGGGATATTTTATTTTCTGCTAAGATCTCAGATGCACAGAGAAGTTTTGGAGAAGAATCCAAAGTGTTTTGCTCGATCGAAATTTTGTGATGTTTGCTAATTTGATTATATCTGTGATTGTATAATGTGTTCGTAAACCTCCCCTAACTGCTAGTATGTCGGTTGGCAGGGGGTTGCACATTTCTGTAATGTTTTTTTACTGTTTGTGGATGTGAACTGTATTGGACTGTTGTGATGATTTGCTGGGGTTTGTGATAGGTTGTTATATTCATTCATTCAAAGAAATTGTAATATGTTGTAATATTATTTTGCGGGGCACATCCAGGTTGCGGTTGTTGCCACCGTTGTATTATTTCATTTTACTGTTTTTGCTCCTAGGATAGACCCAAGGTGGGGTGCACAAACTACTGGGTACTTTGAAGTGTTTAGTAGCCTACTCAGTTTATTGAGGGAGACCGCTTCACTTTGGGTATTTGGCGGGTAGTTTGCCGTACCCGTAGGGGTCTAGGGTGGGGTAATGGCTATTCATCACAACTGTGTAATCCGTCTTTTGTTGTAGGCGCTAAACAAACGCGGATTGCTTGCAAATCCAATAAAGTTCATATGAGATCTGGAATGCCTATTATTGCGTCTGACGAATGTACAATATTTATATATGATAGCTATTTAGACATCACTTATGTTTTACACCCGCGCTAGCCCAGCCCCCGCTCTGCCGTTAGTTAAGTAACATAACGGGTGATGACTGGACCCCGTGGCGAATGCGGATGGTATAAGAGGACGTTGTATTTTCGTTGTTTTCTGCAATGATAGGTTAATCATGGGTTGCATTATTTATAATGCAAAGAAAATAAACCAAAAAGTTGAATCGTTGGAACAATTTAAAAGAAATCACTCGGTTATTTTAAAACAGATGATATTTTTAATTGCGGAGCTTTAACCACTTTTTTTTTAAAAAAAGCTATCAGGTTCCTTCGGTTATATCAAATTCACTACGTTTACGGTTTCGCCAAAACCATTCGTAGCCCTCCGTCATTTCATTTGGGTATTCAGTAGTATTCAAGCTATGCATTTTGACCAACGCCAAGGCATAGTGTTTTGTAGCTGCTGGGTATTCATTTGTTGCATAGATAGATGAGTTAGTTTGGGACAGTCGTATTATCATTTGGCCAACGTCAGGGATATATACGGATGGGTTCAAATTGACAAGATAATGATGGGCAGAACTTGACATGTGACTTATGACATTTTGACCAACGCCAAGGTCATAAGAGCATGGGGCAAAAATATATATCGGAAATTTCTAAAGAAACTGAAATTTGCAAAGAGATGCATACCATTTGGAGTTTGATGAATGTTGGTAGGATTCCTTCAATATTATCATACGATGATATTTGGATCCCGATCCTACTGTGAGTATATGCTACTTATCAGGAGATTCGTCACTTAACGATCAATGCTATAAACCAAGTAGGTGCCGAGAAAGGTGTCAGCGGGGCTACGCCCCTAGAGAAAAGAGGTTATTTAATTAAGGAACTTCGCGAAAACGTTGGAAAAACTCCCTCGAAGTACCGACACCATCCTGGCTGAACGGTTAACCAAGTATTGTACAGTGAGAATAGTCCTAGCTAATTCTTCTTTTATGGTTTGAGGAAGGATTCGAGAAACAGTGGGAGCCATCCAGTTTAGATAAATTAAAAACCACTCTAAACTTGCAAGAGCATCATGCTAAAGAGTTTTCTTCTCTCTCTCCTAATTGCAGCGACCCTGAAAATGACTGGACTTAAGTTACTTTTAGAGAAAAATATACTGACAGGGCCAAACTATAAAGATTGGCTGCGGAATGTCAAAATGGCTTTGACCTATGATAAATTGGGGTACGTCCTCACAGCTAAGGCACCTGCTGTCCCTGGTCCCAAATCCAGTAATGCGGATAAGGAAATCCGCAAAACCTGGGATTTCGATTGCGCGAAAGCCAAGTGCATCGTGCTTGCCTCGATGAACAATGAACATCAGAAGAGGCACGAGGATATGGAACTAGATGCCATATTTCTCCATACAAAGGAACTTTATGGAGAGCAATCTCGTATAGCAAGATACGAGAGCTCTAAGAACTTGTTTCGAGCGAGGTTGGTTGTCGGATCATCGGTAGGAGAACATGTCCTAAAGATGATTGGCTACATAGAAGAGCTTGCAGACCTTTGGACGACTTTGGATAATGAGCTCTATACAGACCTTATTCTCCAGTCCCTTCCTTCCACCTATGCCCAGTTTATTCTGAACTTCAACATTCAAAGAAAAGAAGTTGAACTTCCGGAACTCCTTAACATGTTGAGGAGTGTAGAGGGCACCTTGCAGAAGGCAAGGGAAACACCCGATATGTTTGTTAGCGGTGCTTCTTCTTCCGAGTCCAAGGCTAGGGCCAAAGGAAGGAAGAAGAAGGCCGCCACCAGACCTAGAGGAGGTGTTAGTAAGGTGGGAACGAAGGTAAAGAAAAAGTTTGCGGTACCGGTAGTGGCCCAGGATGAGTGCTTCCATTGTCACAGGAAAGGGCACTGGAAAAAGGATTGCAAGGCGTGGAACGCCAAGAACCAAGAACCGAAGCAAGCTGTTGCTTCGACTTCAGGTGTGTTTGTAATTGAGAATTGTCTATCAATCAACTCTACTTCCTCGGTATTGGATACCGGATCAGGATCTCATATATGCAATTCATTGCAGTCACTGAGAAACCGTAGAGTGCTGAAGGAAGGTGATATGACCCTAAAGGTTGCTAACGGAGCTAGCGTGGGAGCTGTGTCCGTCGGGGATTATCACCTGGGATTGACGAGTGGACGCATTTTGGTTTTACATAACTGTTTTTATGTACCTAGCTTAACGTGTAATATCATATCAGTTTCCTTGTTATCAAATAAAGGTTATGATTTCACGTGTGTAAGTGATGTTGTTAACATCCACCTTAATCATGGTTTGATTGGGTCTGGTACACTAAATAACGGTATATATGTCTTAAACCGACTCCAAATTTTCAATGTCCAGAACACACTAAAAAGAAAGTCTCCAGATTTAAATAAAGCTTTCTTATGGTATTGTAGACTGGGTCACATCAATGAGAGAAGGTTGACTAAGTTACATAGAGAAGGATATTTGGACTCGTTCGAATATCAAACTTATGCCACTTGTCAATCTTGTCTCAAAGGAAAGATGACAAAGACTCCATTTACTGGACATGGAGTAAGAGCGAGCGAGCTCTTAGGACTCATACACAGCGATGTATGTGGTCCAATGTCTACACATGCAAGAGGTGGTTTTTCCTATTTCATTACTTTTACGGATGATTACTCAAGGTACGGATTCATTTATCTGATGAAACATAAATCCGAGGCTTTTGAAAAATTCCAGGAGTATAAGAATGAAGTAGAAAACCAAACCGACAAAAGTATCAAGACACTAAGATCTGATCGAGGTGGTGAATACTTAAGTGCCGAGTTCCTAGGTTACCTAAAAGAGAAAGGAATTCTCTCTCAGCTTACTCCTCCATACACTCCACAGGATAACGGTGTATCGGAGAGACGGAATCGAACCCTATTGGATATGGTATGATCCATGATGAGTAATGCTGAGTTACCGCGATCTTTCTAGGGTTATGCGCTAGAATCAGCGGCATATCTTCTTAACAGGGTTCCTACCAAGACTGTGCCTACCACGCTATATCAGATATGGAGTGGGAAGAAACCCTATCTTCAGTATCTGAGGATATGGGGATGTC
Source organism: Agapanthus africanus (assembly GCA_030015575.1). Taxonomy (NCBI): domain Eukaryota; kingdom Viridiplantae; phylum Streptophyta; class Magnoliopsida; order Asparagales; family Amaryllidaceae; genus Agapanthus; species Agapanthus africanus. Next base: position 591,595,857 of record CM057337.1, on the reverse strand, counting down.
CAGCTTTTGTTAAAAAGCAGCATGTGGACAAGCTCGAGGCACGATCAGTACAGTGTAAGTTTATGGGATATCCAAAGAACTCCAAGGGGTATCTATTCTATTACGCAGAGGAACAAAAGGTTTTTGTTTCTCATAATGCCCATTTTGTAGAACAGCAGGTTTTAGAAAAGGATACAAGTGGGAGAGAAATAGAACTAGAAGAAATTCCAAAACCACAAACTACTACTGAAAGTTTGGTAGAACAAGTAGTTCAAGAAGAACAGGACATTCCCATACCCCTCCGCAGGAGTAGTAGGCCATCTCATCCGCCTGAGAGATACTACGGTTTTCTCATAGATGGGGATAGAGAGGATTGCATCATCATTGATGATGAACCTGCTAGCTTCCAGCAGGCCATCCAGAGCGGCGACTCGGTACGATGGCTAGATGCAATGCGGACCGAAATGGAGTCCATGTACACCAACAAAGTATGGACTTTGGACTTTGCTCCAGATTGGGTAAAACCCATAGGATGCAAATGGATCTTCAAGAAAAAGATTGGAGTAGATGGACAGGTGGAAACCAATAAGACTAGACTTGTTGCAAAGGGTTTTCGTCAAAGACCTGGTTTGGACTATGACGAAACTTTTTCTCCAGTGGCTATGCTCAAATCCATTCGGGTCCTTGCTATTGCTGCCTTCCATGATTATGAAATCTGGCAGATGGACGTAAAGACGGCTTTTCTGAATGGTAATTTAGAAGAGTGCGTCTATATGGATCAGCCAGAGGGTTTCAATCAGAGTGGGAGCAGCGGGAAAGTATGCAAGTTGCTTAAGTCCATTTATGGACTAAAGCAGGCATCGCGGAGTTGGAACATCTGTTTTGATGAGACAGTCAAAGAATATGATTTTATCAAAAATCCAGATGAACCATGTATATATAGTAAAGATGTAGCCAGAAGTGTCACATTCCTCTTCTTGTACGTGGATGACATTATATTGATAGGAAATGACATTCCTATGCTACAATCTGTCAAAGAATTCTTGTCACACAGGTTCTCCCTGAAAGACCTGGGTGATGCCTCTTACATTCTGGGGATCCGGATCTATCGTGATAGATCCAAGAGGATGTTGGAACTTTCGCAGTCCAGGTATATCGACACTGTACTGAAAATATTCAGTATGGAAGATTCTAAGCACGGTAATTTACCGGCTTGTCACGGAATCACCCTATCTAAAGAGATGTCTCCCAAGACTGAGTTGGAAAGGGAACGCATGTCTATTATACCCTGCGCTTCTGCGGTAGGCTCTATAATGTATGCGATGTTGTGCACCAGACCAGATGTAGCTTACGCACTGAGCGTAGTAAGCCGGTATCAGTCAGACCCAGGGGAGAAGCACTGGATAGCAGTAAAGAACATTCTCAAGTATCTGAGGAGGACTAAGGAGATGTTCTTGGTTTATGGCGGAAAAGACCTCGGGTTGGAGGCCTTTGCTGATTCCGGCTTCCAGAGTGATAAGGACGATTCCAAGTCCATGTCAGGTTATGTATTTACCCTCAATGGAGGGGCGGTGTGCTGGAAGAGCTCCAAGCAGGACACCGTTGCTGACTCGACGATGGAAGCAGAGTATATTGCTGCTTGCGATGCCGCAAAAGAAGCGGTCTTGATGAAGAAGTTCCTAACAGAACTTCAAGTGGTTCCTACCATTGTTGATCCAATACCTCTGTATTGCGGCAACAACGGAGCTATAGCTTTAGCAAAGGAACCAAGGTCCCATCAGAAGTCCAGACACATCTTAAGGCGGTATCACCTGATCAGGAAGATCATTGATCGTCAGGAGATCGAGGTTCGGAGAGTTGCTACTGAAGAGAACATTGCTGATCCATTCACAAAGGCCCTACCTCAGATTCAGTTCGAGAGGCTACTCGAGATCATCGATCTTCGATATGCCAGTACATGGCCCTAGTGCAAGTGGGAGATTGTTAGTGTATATGCCCTAGGGGCCATTATTGTATCATACTAGTTTGTATATTACTTAATGGAAGCTTGGGATATTCACATGTATATAACAGTCTTGCTAAACATGGTAGTATGCTACTTGGTTTTTTCTATCCTAATATGTGAGTATACGTATTGATAGAGCTCTTAGGATCTTGCTTGACTACCAGCGTTGTGATGGCAGTCACACTAGTGGGGGCTGGGTAGTCTGCAAGTACATCCTTATTCAGGTCCCAAGTCGTAGGATTATCGAAACATGGCATCGATACTCCGGAGTAGACTAGTGTGTACGCTTCTCATCCCAGTTGGGGAGATGGTCTGTCCCACAGCCGTCAGTACGTCGTACTGGAGATAGTATGCAGGTGCTCGTTAGGTTACGGGTACACCGGACAGGACTCACAGGGAACTGTTGGTTGGTTTTATACCAGTCGTCAGTTAACAGTTCCCAGGTGACATGAGTACAGCATAGTCCGCAGACTTGACACTGCTACTTCGCCTCGAGCGTGTCCCACTGTTCTTAGATTGCTACCCTACCACGGCTCAAAGGAGTCGTGCAAACAGGTAGCAGTTAGGTGTAGTCCCGAGCACTTGGAGGCAGTGGCGGTTAGACAGGATTCGTCTCTCCCAATATTGGGGGTTGATATCGCGCTGTGTCAACGAGCCATTACGCAAAGTCCCTGTCCAGGGCAAGCGAGATTTGCTGGTAGGTTCCAGTAGTTTCTCAGGGTGTAATGGGCTACGCTCTGACACGACTTATACCGCTATTAGGGGACTGACGCTTGCCGCCCCCTAGGCCCGATATGCGATAGTCTTAGACGAACGGACCAGACTGTACGAAGATTGTCACATCAGACTCAGTAGGAGTTCAGATGGGTTTCTTCATCGGCCTTCTTATCGACATCTACCTGGGGACCGTTACGTACAGCTAGTGCCGCTTGCGGTCTGTGGTTAAACCCACTGCCAGCGTAGTAGTCGAGTCTCTAGAGTCCCACACAGAGTGTTTCCCTACTTCAGGTGAAACGATATAGAGGTTGTATGGTTTTACGACAAGGGTTCGGACGCATACGTGTGTTTACGCACGTAAGCCATCCGGACAATTTTTACTAGCCGGCTTTGGTTTAAGCTAGTTTCTAGTATCCGGTTATTGGATTTATACAGTCTAAAGTTTTTCCGTGTTTTCACGGATAGGAGTGGCGTTCTCGTAATTACGCGAGAAGCTTATAGAAGATGGTGACTTGGGGGTTAAGGTGGCATATGCATTAAATGAGATTAGTGACTCATTTGAGTGATTCATCCATGTCATTAATGCATCATAAATGCTTAATGACTCATGGAGATGAATCACCCATTAGATATTTATGGAGCATGGTTATTAAATCATTTATTTGATTTATCTTGATATTGTTAATGCTTCATATATATTATGAGAGATCATTATCTCATTCCATTCTCTTGCTCACTTTCTCTCTCCTCAAGCTCTCTCTCTTCAAACCCTAATCCTCCCCTCTCATGTGTTGAGACCAAGGATTAGAATAGACTACTTAATCCTTACCCATACTCTATATCACCTAGGATACTTGGATTAGCACTTTAAGAAACCTAGTTACCTCTAGTTTGAGGTGAAGCTTGTAGTAAAGCTCTCGGGTGGATCTTCTACTTCATAGAGAAGGCCGGAGAGGACGTGGAGAATGACAAGACGAAGGACTCGGTTCTATAGGTATAATCACTTGTCATAGTAGTTAACTCTTCTATGGTTTCTTGTTAGTTATTGTTTATACAAAGATTCTCGGTTAGTCGATGTTTACGCTTAAAACAAGATCGTTTTTCATTATTCCGCCTCCCCGCAAGTCGTGGGGTGTTGTACATCGACTTACATAGGGATGTGGGTTTGGCTATTCATCGCGACCGTGGAATCCGTGTTTTATACAGGCTCGTATTAAAACACGGACCTCCTAGTATATCCAATATTTCATATATATTCTTCTGCTGCAATGTTCTGTGATGTGATCATATTACTGCCTGAGACGAATGTTTATATTATATATATGCGATATATATTGTATATTGTTGATTTCGTTTCAAATGTGATGCTTGTGAAGCATAATAAAATGGGACTTCATTAATGAGATTAATGAAATAAAAGAAACTTAAAGATGTTGTAGAAACTTGTTTAAAAACTGGTAGCTCTAGTTCTTGCTTTATATAGCGGTGTTCCTTGTAGAACATCCAGCACCTTATTCGATAAGGAAAGAGTCGAGATCCCTTCACCGGGAGTGACCTCTTTAGCGAAACTAGCAGATGCTACAAACTCGGTTTGTCTTTTGATTGTTTTTATAGTTTTTACTTTGCATAGTGATATTTGTGAATTATCCTGCACCTTATTCGATGAGGAAAGAGCCGAGATCCCTTCACCGGGAGTGACCTCTTCAGCAAAACTAGAAAAGGCCTAAAAAACATTCCTTTTAAAATCACTCGATTCTACAACGATATCAAGTTCATTACGCAAAGGGTTTTCTTAAAAACCTGTCGTAGCCCTCCGTCATTTCAGATAAGTACTTCATAGTATTCGTACTGCGTTTGTTGACCTTGTCAATGCGTAGTGTGCGGTAGCTATTTATGCTTATCTGCAAAAGCATATGATGCGATTGAGTTAGGGTAGTCATGTAACTTTGTTGACCTTGTCAAGGGTCATGCGGGTGGGTTTAATTCAATCAAGAAATGACGGGTTGAACTTGACTTGCGGTCTATAGTTTGTTGACCTTGTCAAGGTCATAGATCGCTCGGGGTAAAATATTATCGGGAATTTCAAGTGTTGAAATTTGCAATAAGATTGCATACCTTATATGAGATAGTTGGATCCCGATACCCGCTATGAGTAAGAGTTACTCCTGGGAGAGTTTTACACATTACAATTAGCCGATCAAGTAGGTGTCTAGAAAGGTGTCAACGGGGTTATGCCTCTGGGAAAACGAGGATTATTTTAATTAGGTCCGTGCGAAAGCACGGGAAACCTCCCTTAAAGTACCGGCACTGGCCTGGCTGAAAGATTGTCGAACTTATAGGGTGTAATTAATCCCGGCTAGTCTTTTCTTTTAGGGTTTGAAGGAAGATTTGACTAAAATAGTGGGAGACATCCTGATTAGATATATTAATAACCAATCTAATCATGCAAGAGCATACACTGAGTGTTTTCTTCTATCTCTCTCCAGGTAGCGACTATGTCACGCCTTAATCAAGATAATAATACAGATGTTTTGACCGAACCCGCTTGTTATACTGCGCTAGGGAACGTTGGTCCCGCTGCAACTTATAATTGTTATAAGACAGAGCAGGAAATAGGGGATTACCAGAATTCCCGTGCCACCCAAACGAAGAAAGTGCATGCCGATGCATCATCTTCGGGTATGTTTATTACCGAGAACTGTTTCTCAGTATCCTTTACGTCCTGGGTATGAGATACCAGATCAGGATCTCGCAAATGTAATTTGTTACATGGGCTACAAATAGGTAGAGAACTGAGAACGGGTGATAAGTTTCAAGAGTTGGAAACGGTACAAGTGTTGTAGCCAAGTCTGTTGGCAGTTATCACCCTGTATTACTAGAATACATTGATTGTGAACGAATGTTATTAGATACCGAACCTGATATACAACATCATATCAATCTTTTTATTAGTAAAGAAGGATATAATTTTGTATTGTTGGATAATGTTTTGAACATTTCCTATATCAAGAGTTGATCGGTTCAGGCATGTTATCTAAAAGCATTGACGTTCTAAATCAAACTACAGTTCTTAGTATACAGAACACAAACGAGAGGAAGAGTTCAGAAATGAACGAATCCTTCTTGAGGCATTGTAGACTAGGTCATATCAATGCGACCCGACTTGCTGAAGTTACATAAAGATGCATATTGAAATTAGTTTGGATTTACATCTTGTAAAACTTGCCAGTAATGTCACAAAGATAAGATGACCACAGCTCCGTTTATTGGAAACAGAGAAAGAGTTAGTGAACTCTTGGGATTGATACATGCTGATGTATGAAAATCCCCTGTCAACACATGCCGAGTCCGGTTCTTTGTACTTCACTACATTCATTGATGATCTCTCAAAATTTAGACATATGTTCCTGTTGAAACACAAGTCCGAAATTTTTGAGATAATCAAAGAATATAAGTTAGAAGTAGAGAACCAAAAACGTGTATAAGTATTATGTATTTTGGTGAGATCAAGGAGGAGAATACTTGAGCACGGAATTTCTGGACTATTCTAAAGGAGAATGAGATTCTTTCTCAGCATTACTCCTCCGTATACACCACAGCACGTCGGTGTATCGGGGCGGAGCAAATACACCCTATGTGATATGGTGTGCTCTATGATGAGTACTATTGAGTAGCCTATTTTCTTTTAGGGTTATGCACTTGAGAAGTTGCATATCAATTAAATAGGGTTCCAACCAAATAAGATGCCTACCACTCCATATGTGATATAGTATGGGAAAAACTCATCTCTTAAGGAAGTTAAGATTTGGGGTTGTCCGGCCTATGTCTAAAGCAAAATCCGGACAAGCTCGAGGCAAGGTCAGTTCTGTAGAAGTTTGTTGGATATCCCAAGCATTCGCAAGGGAATATCTTCTACCACACAGAGGAACAAATGATGTTTTATTTCTCGGCATACCACTTTTTGAGAAAAAGGAAATTTGTTGTGAAGAAATTAGTAGTTATGAGGTAGAACTGGAAGGAGTTCCAGCTATACAAACTGCAGCTGATGATTTGGTAAACCCGGAGGATTCAATAGTTTCCAACGAAGCTCAGCCTCTCCGCCGATCTGGTAGGGTTCCTCATCCACCTGAGAGATACTTTGATTTCTCTATGACAGTAGGAGAGATGATTGTATCATGAGATGATGACCCAACTAGTTTCGAGCAGGCCATCAGGAGTAGGGACTCTGTGAGAATGGCTGGATGCTCAGCGACCTGAGATGGAATTCTTATACACCAACAAAGTATGGACTTTGGTTTCTTTATCTGAAGGGTTAAATCCCTATCAGAAGCAAGTAAATCTTGAGAAGATTACTTGGTGTACATGGAAAAGTTGAGACTTTCAAAGCTATGCTTAAGTCCATCCAGATCCTACTTGCCACTGCTACATACCATGACTACGATATCTGGTGGTTGGGTGTCATGACTGCTTTTCTAAATGATGATTTGGAAGAGAGTGTCTATAAGTACACAGCCAGAGGGCTTCGTAGACAATGGGAGCAGCGGAAACATGTGCAAGATGTTTTATGCGATAAATCAGGCATCGCGGAGTTGGAACGTCTGTTTTGATGGTAGTCGAAGAGTTTGACTTCATCAAAATGGTAGATGAACCTAGTATATACATAAAGGTAGTAGGGAGTATGGTGGTGATCCTCGTATAGTACGTAGATGACATACTCTTGATAGGGAAGGAGTTTCCTATGCTACGCTCTGTCAATCTCCTCTTATCACAAAGATTCTCCATATAGGATCAAGGTGATACCTCCTAAATCCCGGGTTATGGATCTATGGGATAGATCTAATTGGATGGTAGGAATCTCACTAGTTGCAGTGAGATGGTATCAATCGATCCTGGGGATAATCACTGGAAAGGTTCCAGGGTGATAAGGATGACTGAATGTCAGTCGCAGGCATTGTCTTTACCCTCAGTGGAGGGACGATATGTTGGAAGAGTTCTAAGCTAGATACCGTGACTTTCTAGACGATTAAAGGCAAGATACATCGTTACCAAGGATGCTACCAAAGAGGCAGTCTAGATATATATGAGTTCATGAGATGAATCTCGTTCCTACCATTGTGTGACAATGGAGTTGTGGCTTAGGCCTAGGAAACCCCGTCCCATATGTGATCCAGATATATTCTTAGGCAGTATCACCTGATCATGGAGATGGTTGATCTCGATCCGCGCTATTGTCCTCTGTGTCTACTCTCCTAACCTCGATCTCCCTGGAGATCAACTATCTCCATGATCAGGTGATACTGCCTAAGAAGAATATCTGGATTTTTTATGGGACGGGGGTTCCTTGGCAAAAGCCACAACTCCATTGTCACATAATAGTAGGAACGAAGTTCATCTCATGAACTTATATATATCCAGACTGCCTCTTTGGTAGCATCCTTGGTAACGATGTATCTTGCCTTTAATCGTCTAGTAAGTCACGGTATCTAGCTTGGAACTCTTCCAACACACTGTCCCTCCACAGAGGGTAAAGACAATGCCTGCGACTGACATTCAGTCGTCCTTATCACCTTGGAACCTTTCCAGTGATTCTCCCCAGGATCGATTGATATCATCTCACTACAACTACTGAGAATCCTAACATCCAATTAGATCTATCTCATAGATCCAAAACCCAGGATTTAGGAGGTATCACTTTGATCCTATATGGAGAATCCTTGTGATAAGCGGAGATTGACCGAGCGTAGCATAGGAAACTCCTTCCCTATTAAGAGTATATCATCCACGTACTCTACGAGGATCACCACCATACTCCGTACTACCTTTTTGTATATACAAGGTTCATCTACCATTTTGATGAAGTCAAACTCTTTGACTACCACATCAAAACAGACGTTCCAACTCCGCGATGCCTGTTTTATCACATAAAACATCTTGCACACGTTTCCGCTGCTCCCACTTTCTACGAAGCCCTCTGGCTGTGTACTTATAGACGCTCTCTTCCAAATCAAAATTTAGAAAAGCAGTCATGACACCCAACCACCAGATATCGTAGTCATGGTATGTAGCAGTGGCAAGTAGGATCTGGATGGACTTAAGCATAGCTTTGAAAGTCTCAACTTTTCCATGTACACCAAGTAATCTTCTCAAGATATACTTGCTCCTGATGGGGATTTAACCCTTCAGGTAAAGCAACCAAAGTCCATACTTTGTTAGTGTATAAGGATTCCATCTCAGATCGCTAAGCATCCAGCCATTCTTACAGAGTCCTACTCCTGATGGCCTACTCGAAACTAGTAGGGTCATCATCTGATGATGCAATCCTCGCTCCCACTGTCATAGAGAAACCGAAGTATCTCTCAGGTGGGTGAGGAACCCTACTAGATCGGCGGAGAGGCTGAGGTTCGTTGGAAACTGTTGAATCCTTTGGTTCTATCAAATCATCTGCTGTAGTTTGTATAGCTGGAACTCCTTCCAGTTCTACCTCATGGCCACTAATTTCTTCACAAGAAATTCCCTTTCACAAAGGTGGCATGTTGAGAAACAAAACATCTTTTGTTCCTCTGTTTGGTAGAAGATATTCCCTTGCGAATGCCTGGGATATTCAACAAACTTCAACAGAACTGACTTTGGCTCGAGCTTGTCCGGATTATACTTTTAGACATAGGCTGGACAACCCCAAATCTTAACAAACTTAAGATATGGGCTCTTCCCATTCCATATCACATATGAAGTGGTAGGTAACTGATTTGATTTGAACCCTATTCAATAGGTATGCAACTTCTCAAGTGCATAACTCCCAAAAGGAAATAGGAAACTCAGTAGTACTCATCATAGAGCACACCATATCATATAGGGTGCTATTGCTCCGCCCCGATACACCGACGTGCTGTGGTGTATTCGGAGGAATAATGCTGAGAGAGAATCTCATTCTCCTTTAGAATAGTCCAGGAATTCCGTGCTCAAGTATTCTCCTCCCTGATCTCATCAAAGGACATAATACTTATACCCATTGTTGGTTCTCTACTTCTAATTTATATTCTGTGAATATCTCAAAAGCTTCGAACTTGTGTTTTAACAGGAACATATGTCTGAATCTTGAGAGATCATCAGAGACTGTAATGAAGTAAAAAGAACCGGTCTTGGCATGTGTAGACAGGGGACCTTCATACATCAGCATGTATCAATCCCAAGAGTTCACAAACTCTTTCTCTGTTTGCAATAAACAGAGCTATGGTCATCGTATCTTAGTGACATGACTGGTAAGTTTCACAAGATGTAAATTCAAACTAATATAAATATGCATCTTAATGTAACTTCAGCTAGTAGGGTCGCATTGATATGACCTAGTCTACAATGCCTTAAGAAGGATTCGTTCATTTCTGAACTCTTCCTCTCGTGTGTGTTCTGTATACTAAGAACTGTAGTTTGATTTAGAACGTCAATGCTTTTAGATAACGTGCCTCAACCGATCTGTTGGAGATAGTGCCCTCAGAGTCAATTATTAGGTCACAGGTACGTGATTGTAATGATTGAGGGAGGACCTATCCCGGTAGGACAGTCTTACTCGAGATGATAGTATGCTATCTGGTTTACCTTTATCATCGTGTACTGTTTTAGGTGACCTGACACGTCGCAATTACACGTTGATAGAGCCCCTAGGATTCTTGCTTGACCACCAGCAGTATGAGGGCGATCATATAAGTGGGAGCTGGGGGTCTATAAGCATATCCTTAAAAGGTCCCTAGTCGTGAGAGTTTCGAGACAGGGCATCGATTCTCCATAGTAGACTAGTGTATACAGTCGAGACCCCGACGAGGGGCGGTGGCCGGTCTCACAAGCCACTGGTGTCAGTTGGATCACCTAAGATGTATACAGGTGCTCATTGGGTTATGAGTACACCGGACAGGACTCGCCGGGAACATGCTAGTTGGTCATATACCAGACGTCAGATGGCAGTTCCCTGGTGACATGTGTGCAGGTTAGTTCATCGACCTGGGGATCGTCATTTGTCTCGTGTGAGTTCCCACTGTACTTTGATTACTACCCTACCACGGCTCAAAGGAGTCGTGCAAACAGGTTTTAGTTGGGTACAGTCCCGAGCCACATGGAGGCAGTGAGCGTATCTTCAGGGGTTCGTCTCTCCCGGTATTGGGGGTGAGGTCATGCTGTGTCTAGGAGAGCCATTACACAAAGTCCTTGGCCAAGGCAAGGAGATTTACTGGTAGGTATTCCAGTAGTATCTCAGGGTGTTCTGGGCTACACTCCGACACGACTTGTACCGCTTTTGGGGGTCTGACTTTTACCAACCCCCTAGGCCCGCCATGCGATACTCATAGACGAACGGACCGGACTGTACGGATATTGTCACTGACAGGCTCAGTAGGGTTGTCAGGCTGAGTTCGCTCACAGACATCCCTTTTAGTCAGTACCTGGTAGCCTGTTACGTATTGGCTTATACCTCTGACGTGCTAGTGGTTAAATCCACAACCAAGGTGTTGATGAGTCTTTAGAGTCCCCCACATTTCAGTTACTCAGCTTTCGGGCGAAAGGTTGTAGAGGCCGTATGGAGATATGGCAAGGTCCGATCAGATACGTGCGGTATTGCATGGATCAGGATCGGACAGATTGTACTATAGGCCGTATGGTTATATGGCAGGGTTCGATCAGATACGTGCGGTATTGCACGGATCAGGATCGAACAGATATTACTAGCCGGTTTTGGTATAAGTCGGATCCTAGTATAGTACAGTGGAGATTTTGTCTCATTGCATTTGTATTTCGGTCGGAATACAAATGCGGGTGTGTATGTACAGTATCGGGGTTTTCCTGTAATTTATTACGGGACCAGTTTTATGGAGTTGCCAGTTTGCTTTCCGTTTCGGCCAATTTCCATTGTTCCGTTCATTGGCCGAAGATTGGTGGAGGAGGGTTTATTTGCATTGTTGCAAATAGGCATTTGTGGAGGGGGTTCTTTGCATCTTTTGGCATCATGATGGTTTTCATGATGTGCACCATCATTGACTTCTCCTTCTCATGATGGATTGACTTTGTGGACTTGATGGTTTTTGTTTGTTATCATGTTCTTTCATGATTCCCTTTTTCATTATTGTTCCACCCACCCCCTTGACCTTTTCTCTTTCTCTCTCCAATCACACTTGTGAAGTGGGGGGGGCCGGCCATTCAAATAGGGATGGGATTCATTTCATTTTTTGGTGTGGAAAAATGTTACTCTCATTTTGGTATGCCACATTTTTCCCACCTCTCTCCAAGTTCTTCTTCCTCCACAAAAAGGCAACTCCATAATCCCAAAATGAGACATGCTATCCACATTATATTCTACAGCAAATCTTGGGTACGTCGAGTAGCCGGCTTCGTGCCCGAGTTGCCTCGGCATTGAGGTGGGAGCCCGTAAACAAAGTAGGCGATGTGGTGCACTTCCGGCGACGAGGAGGAGACGGGACTTTTCCGCAGGAGATCGGGACCATGACGAGAAGACCGGAGGACTTGGATCGTCGGTATATCTCTAACCCATCTTCTAGTTAGCTTAGACTTGTTAATGGTTACGATCCGGGTGTTTAGTGCGCGGTGGTGCCGGTTTGCTAAGTCCGCAAAATTAAAGTTTTTCACCGCTTCCGCATTCCGGCGTCGGATTGACGGCCGGGGCGCCGCCGTGCACTTACAGTGGTATCAGAGCCTTGCCATTAACTTCGTGTAGCTTTCGTTTGATGTGTTTTGCGGTTCCGATCGACCAAAATTCCAAAAACTCATTTTTACCTCACATCAGTTTTCTGTTGAGAATTTTTGGTGTCTAAAAATTTTTCAGGTGGTCTCAGAATGATGTGCAGGAGATTCTAAGAACTCTGGGAAAATTCGACACTCTGATCTCTCACACAGAGCGCGGATCTGCGGCCCCACCCTTCTATTGGGCCGCGGTTCCGCCGCATTCTTGAGAGTTCAGTGGGCCATCTTTTTCCAGTGGGCTTCAGGGGTGTAATTAGGGGTTTTGGAATATTAAAATTTGGCCCAGATTTTCTGTGAGTGCTACAGTTTTGATTGGAGGCCCACTTGTTAATTTTTGGTCAATCGGAAAATTTTAAACACATTTTTCACAGTATTTACATTATATCTGCGACCGTGAATATCACTCGATCGGTAAATCCGGTCTAACTGCTATAGCCCGGTTAGACGGATTTGCGAACGTGACTTTCACGTTGATGTTCTATGTATTTGCTGTGATGTTGCGGATCGGTCGTGGGGGATAGCCTGGATGCAATGCTAGTACAGTTGTGGTTGTATTGTGTACATTTGATATTGCGGGGCGAGCGTCCGACATGTGGACTGCCGTCACTGCCTGTTTGTATTATTCTTTTGGGGCACGACCTGGTTGCGGTCGATGTACCCGGTGTATGTATATTTTACTTTCTGTACTAGGATTACCCCGCGGAGGGGTGCACGGATAGCCGGGTTCTGGAGGGCAACAAGCCCGCATCTCATGGCATTGAGACGGAGGGGGCTTCACTCTAGGATTGGCGGGCTATTCGCCGCACTCGTAGGGGGTACAGGTTGACCCAGGAGGGGTGCCCAAGTTGCCGGATTCCGTGAAGTGCTGGGTGGTCCATTCACGGCGCTGAAGGGGGCTGCATCGCTTCAGGTTTTGGCGGGTGACTTGCCGCGCCCGTAGGGGTCTAGGTTTTCATTGCACAGGCTATCCACACGACCAGGGGAACGTCGGGTTTCAGCAGTGGCTCTGTGAAACCCGGGGATCCCAGATATCTGTATTGTTTCTGTGATGCTGTTCATTTCTGTGATGTTGCATTTTATTCACGTCTTGAGCGAAATACTATATATTGGTATATATATTAGTAGATGTAGTATATGTTTTGCATCCGCGCTAGTCCAGTCCCCGCTCTGTCGTTAGTAAGCTAACCTAACGGGTAATGACGGGACCCAGTGGCGAATGCGGATGGCATATACGTACATCAGTATATTTTCGTTCTTTTTGGTGTGATCAATTGATGGGACTGCGTTGATTCGGATCAATGCAAGTTAAAAACAAACCTAATCTGATGTTGTTGGAAACACTTTTCAAAAAGCTGTTATTGCAAGGACGTTCACTTTTGTTTTGCATCGCGGTATTCAGTTGGAATATCCTGCTCCTCAGTCGACGAGGCAAGGGCCGAGATCCCTTCACCGGGAGTGACCCCTTGGACAGAAGTTTGCATCAGGGCATTAACTTCACTATAGCCGATTACTTTTGCTTTGCACCGTGGTATTCATTTGGAATATCCTGCACCCCATTCTACGGGGAAAGAGCCGAGATCCCTTCACCGGGAGTGACCTCTTTAGCAACGGTTTTCGTCATTATATTTTCAAAAAGCTATCCGTTCCTTCAACGATATCAAGTTCATTACGTTAAAGGTTTTCGCCAGAAACCATTCGTAGCCCTCCGTCGTTTCAGACGGGTAGCACGTAGTATTCATGCTATGTTTGTTGACCTTCGTCAAGGCATAGTGTATGGTAGCTGCTTGTTACCTTTCTGCTGCATAGATAGATGCGTTGGTTTGGGACAGTCGTATAGCCTTGTTGACCTTCGTCAAGGGCTTGTACGGGTGGATTCAAATTAACCTGGATAATGACGGGTAGAACTTGACATGTGACTTATGATTTGTTGACCTTCGCCAAGGTCATAAGAGCATGGGGCAGAAATCACATCGGGAGTTTCAAAAGAACTGAAACTTGCCAGATATGCGCATACCTTCTGGAGTGTGATAGCGTGAGCGGATTCCGTCACGTTATCATGCAATGATAGTTGGATCCCGATTCCCACTGATGAGTTAGTTTACTCCTCGGGTGATCCCGACTAATTCTTCTTTCAGGTTTGGAGGAGAATTTGACGGTACAGTGGGAGGTTTCCAGATTAGATAAATTGGTGACCATTCTGATCTAGGTTAGAGTGCACGCTGAGTGTTTCTTTTCTCTCTCTCTTTGGCAGCGACCATTGACCCGACCCTAAGACTTTGACTAAGAGACCAAGTTGACCGAACCTTCTTAGCACCGGCTTTTGGATTGTCAGAGTTGCAAACCTCATTGCCACTCCTACTTTTACCCTTTTCTCCAGGACACCCCGTTTTACTACGAACGTCCACTTCCATTGGACAAAACCATGGTATGGTTAGATACGAACTCGAAAGAATTTATTCGAGGATGGTTTCCGGTTCTGGAGAAAACGGATAGGATTATTCAGTTGTCTTTTCCTTTCACCTTCTCTCAAGTTGTGGGTACTCCTTGGTTTAGGAGATAGTACACCTATTACGCAAATTGGATAGTCTTCTTCCAAACCTTAGGCTGGTGCCGACCGGTAGGGAATGAAGAAAACCAATTAGCCTGACGATGGTGTACAGAAGGTATTAAGTTAAGACAAAGTAAGGGATAAGTAAGAGGGCAAAGTAAATTGCAACAGATATTCACGACCAAACCAGGTATTTCATTACCACTCCCAAATCACCTTTGTATTTCTCCAGAACACTCCGTATCACTACGAAGATCCACAGTTTATTGGATACTCCATCGTATGGTTATATACGAACTCGAAAGGAACTTGTTCCAGTTCGGGGATGGATTCTGGTTCAGGAGAAATAGGAATAAGGTTTATTCAGGTGTCCTTTATCTTCACCTTCTCTCGCATTGCGAGTGTTCCTAGGATTGGGACAGTACACCCATTATGCTTATTGGATAGTCTTCTTCCAAACCATAGGCTGGTGCCGAACGGTAGGGAAGGAAGAAAACCATTTGGCCTAAAGGGGTGTGCAGAAGGTAAAGACTAAAGACATATGAAGGGATTTGGAGAGGTGGCAAAGAATTATACGGTTACAGTCGTGAATCTGGAAGAGGCATTACTAGGAATACCAGAATACCCCATCGAAACGTTTCAATGTTTCAGTCTCACTGTGTACTGTTAAAAGAAAACTGATTTCCCGATTAGATACTTACTCCAGGGTATGTATTTACCAGGTATGATTCTCACATCTGTATGGTTTTACAGATGATGAGTGGGAGTAAGTTATTGGGAATTGGGTGATCATCCTCATTATATCGGGATTCGTTGCAATCAGTGATATTTGAGGAGATCACCTGGGCAGTTTGCCGGTCGGCAAATATTTGGTTTTGAATATCCGCAGTTATGCACCAATTTCAAATTGATATATCTATACGTCTATTTTCATAGAGTGAGATATACCTTTCTGAAATTATGTCTATGTCATTTACCTATATCAGTGGATGGTTAGGTAAGGAGCATTAAACAGCGGTGTAATTCTTCTTAACCATAAGTACAGTTTTCAACCTACGACACACAGTGAACGAGTTATCAGACTCAAGGGACTTATACAAAAGATTGTATGTTGTCCAGGGTCCATCAGGACAGAGGGGTTGGTCCTCGTACTATATTCGGTTTACTTATGAATTCTCTAGTTTTTAGACAGGTGTTTCGCGGAAACACAAGGTCCAATTTTGAGAAGTTATAGGTATTTGAATAGAGTAGAGAACAGGGTATAGCAAGTATCGGGATTCTTCAAAGAGATCGAAGATGTAGATACTTGTGTATGGTATTCAGTTGATAGTAATGATAAAGAGATCTTGCTTCTCTTTCAGGTTACTCATAATTGGAAGTATTCCTAAGTTGAGTAACGCTGATCGGCCTCCTTCCATTTAGTTGACATGCGCTGGGGACAGCTGCATGATTTGAATCTGGTTCAATTAAATCAGTGCCTCTGTTTCTATATTGGATATAGAACAGTTCATATCTTAACGATGTTAAGGTACGGGGAGTTGTCCGGTTTATGATTAAAACCAGACACTGGACAACTCAAGGCACGTTTCTGTAATGGCTGTTTGTGGGTTGACCCAGGCTATGACGAGGGTTGACTTTCTACCATCTGGATGAACAATAGCGATATTGTTCTAGACTCGCCACAGTTTTATTAAAAATGGATTTTTTCAGAAAACAGTAGTGGGAGTATGGTAGAACTGGAAGTGATTCCAGAACCACAAACGATTACTGAAGATTTGATAGGAACCTAAAGATTCAATCTGGATTGACATTCCATTGGCCACTCCGCAGATAAGGTGGGTAACTTCAGGCACCCGAGAGGTACTACGGTAGCCTCAAGGACGGTGACAGGGAAGTTCTTGTTTTCCCACAATTGCCATTGCTGTTGTTCCAGGTTGCGAGACCCGGCGGGAGGATGAGTATAGCGTCGTTCTAAACTAGCTTTAGAAGTGTACGTGTATATGACTCTGCCAGAGGGTTGTCGTAGTCAGTGGGAGTAGCGGAAGCATTGGTGGATAGGTAGCTTATGTCTATTTATAGACTAAAGCAGATGTAGCGGAGATAGATCATCTATTTCTGACGTGACAGTCATGGGTTTGACTTCATCAGAATAGGGGATGGATCTGTTGAGAAGGTAGTAGGGTGTGATATCCTGGTATTTGGATGATATACACAGAGTAGGAAAAGAAACTCCTACACTATGATCGGTTATACTTTGGTCGTCACACAGTGGTTTCTCCACAAAGGAAATGGATTTTATATCAGACATACTGGTCACTAGATCTATGGTTTTAGATCTAGATTTGGGTGGTTTCCCAATCAGGGTACTTGACAGCATTCTAAGAGTATTTAGCATGGACGACTCCTGGCACGGCAGTGTACCTGCAGGTAATGGAGTCACCCTCTCCAAAGGTGTCTTATAGACTAAAGGGGAGAGGGACGGGCATGATTGGCAGATCACTTGCTCAGGAAATTGAGTCAATCGTGAGATGTCAAGTACCACACCAGATGTTGTTCTTGCACTAGATGCAATAAGTTGACATTAATCCAATCCTGGAGAAACGGTCGGAAGCAGTTTTAGAACATAAGTAGATGTTCTAGGGATATGATAACGACAGCCTTATTCAGGAGACAGTTATCATTCCAGGCTTCCAAGGTGACATGGACGACAAGGAGGTTGTCAGAGTTATAGTTTTCCCTCTCACGAGGGGCAGTATTTTGGACAGGTGATCCAAGGCAATACTGAGGGAGGCATGGCACAGGATACTGATTAAGTTCAGTTGACGATACAGTCTAAGAAGTTTGGATTTGGAGTTCATTTATGAGCTATGTCCCATCAGACATCCAGACATATTCTGAGACAGGTATTGCTCTTTTCGGGAGATGGCTTTCTCCACGAACATGAGATATAGAGAGACATAGAAAGAAACAACTAAGCGGATCCACTCACTGAGGCTATTCCTCGAACGCAATAGTTCCGCAAACGAGCTTTGTGAGACTGACTAGTAGAGGAGTTGGATGTTCGGTATCACACGGGCTGTGAGTATGCGACATCGCAATAATTAGCCTTGAGTGCAAGTGGGAGATTGTTGGAGATAGTGCCCTCAGAGTCAATTATTAGGTCACAGGTACGTGATTGTAATGATTGAGGGAGGACCTATCCCGGTAGGACAGTCTTACTCGAGATGATAGTAAGCTATCTGGTTTACCTTTATCATCGTGTACTGTTTTAGGTGACCTGACACGTCGCTATTACACGTTGATAGAGCCCCTAGGATTCTTGCTTGACCACCAGCAGTATGAGGGCGATCATATAAGTGGGAGCTGGGGGTCTATAAGCATATCCTTAAAAGGTCCCTAGTCGTGAGAGTTTCGAGACAGGGCATCGATTCTCCATAGTAGACTAGTGTATACAGTCGAGACCCCGACGAGGGGCGGTGGCCGGTCTCACAAGCCACTGGTGTCAGTTGGATCACCTAAGATGTATACAGGTGCTCATTGGGTTATGAGTACACCGGACAGGACTCGCCGGGAACATGCTAGTTGGTCATATACCAGACGTCAGATGGCAGTTCCCTGGTGACATGTGTGCAGGTTAGTTCATCGACCTGGGGATCGTCATTTGTCTCGTGTGAGTTCCCACTGTACTTTGATTACTACCCTACCACGGCTCAAAGGAGTCGTGCAAACAGGTTTTAGTTGGGTACAGTCCCGAGCCACATGGAGGCAGTGAGCGTATCTTCAGGGGTTCGTCTCTCCCGGTATTGGGGGTGAGGTCGTGCTGTGTCTAGGAGAGCCATTACACAAAGTCCTTGGCCAAGGCAAGGAGATTTACTGGTAGGTATTCCAGTAGTATCTCACGGTGTTCTGGGCTACACTCCTACACGACTTGTACCGCTTTTGGGGGTCTGACTTTTACCAACCCCCTAGGCCCGCCATGCGATACTCATAGACGAACGGACCGGACTGTACGGATATTGTCACTGACAGGCTCAGTAGGGTTGTCAGGCTGAGTTTGCTCACAGACATCCCTTTTAGTCAGTACCTGGTAGCCCGTTACGTATTGGCTTATACCTCTGACGTGCTAGTGGTTAAATCCACAACCAAGGTGTTGATGAGTCTTTAGAGTCCCCCACATTTCAGTTACTCAGCTTTCGGGCGAAAGGTTGTAGAGGCCGTATGGAGATATGGCAAGGTCCGATCAGATACGTGCGGTATTGCATGGATCAGGATCGGACAGATTGTACTATAGGCCATATGGTTATATGGCAGGGTTCGATCAGATACGTGCGGTATTGCACGGATCAGGATCGAACAGATATTACTAGCCGGTTTTGGTATAAGTCGGATCCTAGTATAGTACAGTGGAGATTTTGTCTCATTGCATTTGTATTTCGGTCGGAATACAAATGCGGGTGTGTATGCACAGTATCGGGGTTTTCCTGTAATTTATTACGGGACCAGTTTTATGGAGTTGCCAGTTTGCTTTCCGTTTCGGCCAATTTCCATTGTTCCGTTCATTGGCCGAAGATTGGTGGAGGAGGGTTTATTTGCATTGTTGCAAATAGGCATTTGTGGAGGGGGTTCTTTGCATCTTTTGGCATCATGATGGTTTTCATGATGTGCACCATCATTGACTTCTCCTTCTCATGATGGATTGACTTTGTGGACTTGATGGTTTTTGTTTGTTATCATGTTCTTTCATGATTCCCTTTTTCATTATTGTTCCACCCACCCCCTTGACCTTTTCTCTTTCTCTCTCCAATCACACTTGTGAGGTGGGGGGGGGGCGGCCATTCAAAAGGGGATGGGATTCATTTCATTTTTTGGTGTGGAAAAATGTTACTCTCATTTTGGTATGCCACATTTTTCCCACCTCTCTCCAAGTTATTCTTCCTCCACAAAAAGGCAACTCCATAATCCCAAAATGAGACATGCTATCCACATTATATTCTACAGCAAATCTTGGGTACGTCGAGTAGCCGGCTTCGTGCCCGAGTTGCCTCGGCATTGAGGTGGGAGCCCGTAAACAAAGTAGGCGATGTGGTGCACTTCCGGCGACGAGGAGGAGACAGGACTTTTCCGCAGGAGATCGGGACCATGACGAGAAGACCGGAGGACTTGGATCGTCGGTATATCTCTAACCCATCTTCTAGTTAGCTTAGACTTGTTAATGGTTACGATCCGGGTGTTTAGTGCGCGGTGGTGCCGGTTTGCTAAGTCCGCAAAATTAAAGTTTTTCACCGCTTCCGCATTCCGGCGTCGGATTGACGGCCGGGGCGCCGCCGTGCACTTACACGATCAACTCTTGATATAGGAAATGTTCAAAACATTATCCAACAATACAAAATTATATCCTTTGTTTACTAATAAAAAGACTGATATGATGTTGTATATCTGGTTCGGTATCTAATAACATTCGTTCAGAATCAATGTATTCTGGTAATACAGGGTGATAGTGACCAACAGACTTGGCTGCAACACTTGCACCGTTTTCTATCTCATGAAACTTATCACCCGTTCTCAGTTCTCTACCTATCTGTAGCCCATGTAACAGATTACATATGCAGGATCCTGATCCGGTATCTCATACCCAGGACGTAAAGGATACTGAGAAACAGTTCTCTGTAATGAACACACCCGAAGATGATGCATCAACATGCACTTTCTTCGTTTGGGCGGCACGGGAAATCTGGTATTCCCCAATTTCCTGCTCTGTCTTATAACAATTATAAGTTGGAGCGGGACCAACGTTCCCCAGCCCAGTATAACAAGCGGGTTCGGTCAATTCATCCGTTTTATTATCTTGATTAAGGCGTGATATGGTCGCTACCTGGAGAGAGAGAGAAGAAAACACTCAGCGTATGCTCTTGCAAGATTAGATTGGTTATCTAATATATCTAATCAGGATGTCTCCCACTGTTTTAGTCAAATCTTCCTTCAATCCCTAAAAGGAAAAAATAGCCGGGATTAATTACACGCTACAAGTTCGCCAATCTTTCAGCCAGGCCAGTGCCGGTACTTTGAGGGAGGTCCCCCGTGCTTTCGCACGAACCTAATTAAAATAAACCTCATTTTCCCAAGGGCATAACCCCGTTAACACCTTTCTGGACACCTACTTGATCGGCTAATTGTAATGTGTAAAACACTCCCAGTAGTAACTCTTACTCGCAGCGGGTATCGGGATCCAACTATCTCATTGAAGGTATGCAATCTCTTTGCAAATTTCAACACATGAAATTCCCAATAATATTTTACCCCAAGCGATCTATGACCTTGACAAGGTCAACAAACCATAGACCACAAGTCAAGTTCAACCCGTCATTTCCTGATTGAATTAAACCCACCCGCACGACCCTTGACAAGGTCAACAAAGTCGCACGACTACCCTAATCCAATCGCATCATATGCTTATGCAGATAAGCATAAATAGCTACCGCACACTACGCCTTGACAAGGTCAACAAACGCAACACGAATACTATGAAGTACTTATCTGAAATGACGGAGGACTACGACAGGTTTTTAAGAAAACCTTTTACGTAATGAATTTGATATCGTTGTAGAATCGAGTGATTTTAAATGGAGTGTTTTTGAGGCTTTTCTAGTTTCGCTAAAGAGGTCACTCCCGGTAAAGGGATCGTCGGCTCTTTCCTTATCGAATAAGGTGCAGGATATTTCACAAATATCACTATGCAAAGCAAGAACTATAGAAGCAATCAAAAGACAAACCGAGTTTGTAGCATCTGCTAGTTTCACTAAAGTGGTCATTCCCGGTGAAGGGATCTCGGCTCTTTCCTTATCGAATAAGGTGCTGGATGTTCTACAAGGAACACCGCTATGCAAAGCAAGAAATAGAGCTACCAGTTTTTAAACAAGTTTCTACAACATCTTAGGTTTCTTTTATTTCATTAATCTCATTAATGAAGTCCCATTTTATTATGCTTCACAAGCATCACATTTGAAACGAAATCTGCAATATAACATATATCGCATATATATAATATAAATATTCGTCTCAGGCAGTAATATGATCTCATCACAGAACATTGCAGCAGAAGACCATATATGAAATATTGGATATACTAGGACGTCCGTGTTTTAATACGAGCCTGTATAAAACACGGATTTCATGGTCGCGATGAATAGCCAAACCCACATCCCTAGACCCCTACGAGAGCGGCAATCAACAATGTCAATTCTACGGTTAGGAGACTCAGTCTCGACTCCTCGAGATGGTCTCCCACTGGACCCCAGAACCCGGTTACTTGTGCTCCCCGCCTTGGGTCTACCTAATGCGAAAAAGTAAATAATATACAATGGTGACATCATCCTCAGCCCGGAAGTGCCCCAATAAAAAAATATTATTTACAAATGAATTTTACATGAATGAAAAAGAAAAACTCTCATCTCACATAAAATCCCCGGCTATTCAAAACGCGACGATCCAATATAGCATATCACAGCAACACATAATATCTCATATCATCAACGTAAGCAAGTATGCGTATCCCGATTGTCGTTGATGTATAGCAACGAAGCCGGAGATACACCACATACTACGCTTACGGTCACAGAAAAGAAAGTGTAAAACTACAACAGTTGGAATCCGCAACCTCCTTAGACATCGCATGCCTAACCAAATGAATTCTTTAGACATCGCATGCCTAACAATTATAAACCCCGCATTTTAGTCTCATTATCGAAAAATCTTTTCAATATCAATTCGGGCAATTCAACAAGATTCCTGACATCCTGATCGAATGCTCGTCGCAAACTTTAGTAGACGGTCGCACCCCCGGATGCCGTCGACGAAGTGCACTGAGGCGGAACACCGCTGCCGCGAGCACCCGAACGGATGCTTTTGGCGACGGGGTTCTCCTACAGTCACTTGGTCGGGGCTATGGGACGTGGCTGTCTGTTAAGTTTACCCGGCGAGTGTCACGACCCGCAATGTACGGAACGCGACCGACACTTAAGTTATGAAACGTCTTAAGGCGTCCATAAAGTAAGTAAGTCGAAACCCATAATACAAAACCCAATTTAGAATTAGAGTGAAGGAAGCCAATTTATTTAAAGCATTTTACTCCATTAAAAAACATTAAGTTTCCTTTTTAAAAAAAACTTTCCCTTTTTCCAAAATTTCCGGCAGAACCTCCTTTATAAAAACAAGCCCCAATGGGTACAAACAGGAAAAAGGGAATCCCTAAGAGGGTGCTAGCTCTTCGCCTCAAGGCGGTCACAAATCC
The DNA here is from genome assembly GCA_030015575.1 of Agapanthus africanus. NCBI lineage: Eukaryota > Viridiplantae > Streptophyta > Magnoliopsida > Asparagales > Amaryllidaceae > Agapanthus > Agapanthus africanus. The sequence continues at coordinate 591,572,580 of CM057337.1, read as the reverse complement.
CACGCAATATAAATACAGTGTGCATAAATAAGAATGAAAGCACAGATAAAATAACATGTGGTCTCAAGTGAGCTCGACCCCACCTAACATAAATCCATAAGTCTCACAACCTCGTCTCTAGGTCAATATACAGTAATCCAAATAAACTGGTACAGCTGAAATAATAATAGTAGATGGAGTACTCTAGATACAAGGATCATATATAAGGTTGTACAAAATGATAACAACCCACCTATGAGCAAAAGCCTCGAATCCAGGCAAGGAGAGCAAAAGAGGAAAAAGTGTCCGCCGCTACAGTGCTGACGGAACGGACCTGCAGAAAAGCTGTGGCACAACGGGGGTGAGTTGCTAGCCCACGAGTAATAAATAACATCTACAAAGGCTATCGCATGTATGCACACAACTATTCTAGCATCTCTAAACAGGTATGGCTATAGGTACTAGCAGGTATGTATGCATCATTAGTGTGCTAACAGTATGAGTGTCACATGGATATACTAACAGGTATGTATGCCACATGAATGTACTAACATGTATGTATACTATATGAGTCAACTCAAGATCTCAATATGTAAGTACAAGAATTATTCTTTCTTTGTTTTTGAAGTTCTTTTCAATATCAGCATAATGTCCATGGAATCAACAAAATCCGTGTCTAGCAACGACACCTCAAAAATGTCTCAATCTCATATATCCATGTCAAATATCTCTAGTCTCAGCCATCCGGCTGATCCATCCCAATTATCCATATCTCAAACTAGCGGCCACGGTCGGTATCCTCTGGATATCCGCCGTGCCAAATGAAGTCACCGGTAGGTAGTCCATCCCCTGCCAGGCTCAACGCCATCTCCTGCGATCTTCTTGCCCCGGGGTACCGGCCATGTACCCGAGACGATTCATCCACCTCCTCGAAACGGGTCTTAAGAACACAGCAAACTAATGGTGGACAACACTTTACATTACTAGAAAACCACAACTTTTATATTTAAAGGATCATAAGTTTCAAATCTTGCGGCTTTTCCCCGAAATCCAGAAATATCATAAATCTCATGAAATCATCATGGGTGCATATGTCAATGATATTGAATGCAAGTGGTATCAATGTTCAAGTTGCAATGTGTGATTTATACTAGGCATGAGCAAGTGATATAATGATATATATGCACGAGAATAGCAATTCTTACGATTTCATTTTTAATATTTATTGCAATAGCACAGGTCTAAGCAATTATCATGTTCAGATTTATAGTTATCTAGTGTCGTGACATGGCAATTACCAGGGTGTGGGTGTACATATGAATAGTTCTCGTGCTACATATAAAAACCTGGTAATGGTGCATGTGTCCTACAGAATGAGTTTGCACATATGGGTACAACATATAGATCCTAACTGCAGAAATTATTATGCAAGTACTATCATTTCTAATGTCACAAGCAAATGTTAAAGTTCTATTTTCAAGTTTACTAATCTATCGGGCGACTTGCGCCATCCAAATGATCGTCCCCCGTAGATGTTAAATCTATTCACCCGTGATCCCGCGCTAGGTGTGTCCGACCACCTGCTTTCCTTTCTCTGCTGCGCTTGAAGTCCCTGCCGGCGAACCTAGAATTTACAACAGTCACATATATCAGGAAAATCCTGCAAAACACGATATATCGATAAAAAGGATACGCGTGCGTGAAACTAAAACGCGCATGCACACGACACGTCGCGACGCGTACAAACCCACCAGAACCTATTCTGACACGCTGTGTCGCGCAGCGCGCCACAGAACCACGCGTATCACGCGCGTGTCGCACAAGCCTAAAACATCGAAAACACGTTAAAAGCTCTAGATTTTTCCTCTGGGCCTAACTTAAAATGTTACAGATGCCAACAGACCAAGCTACCCAGCAGAGCCCCACACCCAAAATCCTAACACCCCACCCCCTACTCTGGCCGCAAATTGCGGCCAGATCGAATAAACCGGCGGCCTCCCATGTGAGGTGGGTCCCCGTGCTTTGTGTGTGTGTCCCTGCTAGTCTCCCCATACCACAGTTTTCCCAATTTTATTCTGAAGGGCTCGGGTCAACAGCAGATCCAACAGAGGCTAAAAAGTCACTAAAACTGCTAAATTACGCCAAGTCGGATAAATCGGGTATTTTTATGAAATTTGGGGCAATTCTCTGGTTAACTGGTCTCAACAGCACCTACTTAGGTTACTCTAACCATCACAACCATTACATTCTCAAAATTCCCCTAATTTACCCCAAAACTACCACTAAACATATAATAAACACTAAATAAGCTAGATAACCATAACTTTAACAATTAGGGGTTGGGTTAGGGGGTTATACCTCTAGAGACCCTAGATGAAAGAGAAGAGAAGAAGGAGGAAGGTGTGTGCTGATGCTACAGCCCCTGGTGCAGCAAACTTGGCTGGAAAAGAGCTGATTTGCAACTAGCTGAAACCTACAGAAGCTGCTGATGTTGCTGTTGTTTGTGATGGTGTTGCTGTTGTGGTGGTGTTGCAAGTGGCAAGTGTTGAGGTAATGTTAAGGGAAGGGTTGTGTGTTGTGGGGGAGGTGTTATGTAAAGAGTTGGGTCTGATGTAGCAGCTGCTGATGATGATGTTCTGATGCAACAGGCTGATTCTGATTGCAACAGCTAGGCTGATGCTATGATGTTGGTTTGGAGGCTGATGGTGTGCTATTGGTGGCTATGCTGATGTTGTTTTGATGGCTGATTATGTGCTGTTTTTTTTGTGGCTGTAGTAGCTGCTGAAGCTAAGGGGTAGGTAGCTGATACTAATGATGTTGTTGGGAGCTGATGTGTTGCTGCTGATGCTGATGCATGGCTGAAGTTTGGGCTGAAGGAGTTGTTTTGGTGGCTAAAAGATGATGTTTGGTGTGTGAGTGAGAGGGAGAGAAGAGAGTGAAATGAGAGTGTGAAAGGGTGTGTGAGAGAGACATGCAAAAAGTATTGAAATGAAATGGGGTGTGACATAACCATAACCACCATTCTCTCTTCCCTCATTAAATGCTTGCGTGACACCCATCACAATCTCTTCTTCTCATCACAAGTCAACCCTTAAACCCTAATCACCCCTAACCAAAACTAAAACTCATAATTAACTCAATTATCCTAACCAAGGGCCTAACCCACCATGGTTGGCTAAACATAGTTAACCCACCATGCACACCTTAACTTGGTAACCCTAGGCTTAACCTTAGTTATCATGGATAAGTGTGTGTGGTCGAGATAAAATTCTACAAAAATAACCATAAAACCAGATAAATTACTAGAAACCAGTTTTGGTAAACTTTTTACCAAAAACCCCACATTAACACTCAATTATCACTAACCCTAAACTCAGGTGTTACAGCGAGTATCCGCGTACGCTACGTGATTGCGACAGACTTTTGATCACATCAAAATTTTGTGGCAACCGATCAATTGAGACTAAACTGCTATGTTTATAATATTCAAATTAGTTATCTCATAACTACATGTGGATTCCAATTATTGTATCACATTGCAGATAAATAGACAATGTTAAACTTTCCGATCGAATAATCAAACACCCAAGATTTCCCCAATATATCTCAACACTTGAAATCAGTTCAAAAACATCCATCACATGCTACAGTACCAATGGTCCAGTCGTAGAAGGGTCAAGCCAACGCCTCACATGTGGCACGCCATACTGCCCAAACCCTAAGGTTTTAGAGGCAGTTCAAGACGGTCACATAATCGAGTTAAGGTTTGTTGTCTTCTAAAGGGTCCACCGTGTTACTTGCACGACTTAGAACGTTCTTAAACTCAAGAAAAAATCCAACTTTTGAAAAATTTTCCGACTGGGGAAAAAGTGAGTTATTGATATCCGTTCGAACTTTTTAACAGTTTCTAAAAAATTATCTGGACAAACTAAACAAAGTTAAATTATTCGATCGAATCAACGAGTCCCTAATACAACCCTAGAAATCTCAACACTTGAGTGGAATTAAAAAAATTCCCAGAAAAAATTGCTAAGAAAGGACCTAAGAAGAAATATATGAAATACGAGGGACTAAGTCTAAATTTTGGCCGCGCAACCGCCGCCAAACCCTTGGTTTGGCCGCGGTTCCGCGGTCAAATAAGTCACTTAGTGGACCATACTTCACAGTAATTCTTAGTTTTTCCTACTTGTTTTTCTGAGCATTTTTAATTCATAAAAAATCACATTTTGGAAAAATGTCCAGAGAGGGGTAAACATCGGGGTTTCCGGGTTCGATCGGACTTTAAACTTCGCTCAGACTTTCCCTAAAACTCTATCTTGGCTCTGATACCACTGTAGGGTTGCTAGGCACGCGCACAAGGGTCTACGAGACATTAAACATGCCCGATTAAAATTTTAGCCGTGCCGAACAACCGAAAGCCGGATCTTTAAACTAGGGTGTAGGCGAAAACAAGCATGTTAAAATCTTTAACACTAAGTGAGAGGGATTACAACCTTTGTAGATCTAGTCCTTCACTTCTTAAGCTCCGTGTTGAGGTCCTTTCGCTGCGATCATCGTGTTCTGGACTCTCGACAGGCTCCACGAAGAGAAAGATGCAAGCTTGCTTCCGATCTTCGATAACAAAGATGATCTACCTTGAAGTTTCATTAACACAAGCTAACACTCACTAAATGAAGTGAACACTCTCATCTAAAGGGCAAGGGTAGATAATGATGATGAAGTAGGATTTTTGCTCTCATTTGTTTTCATATTCTCACTCACTTTCATCACTTAGCAAAAAGCTAGAAAGCTTTTTCCAAGAAGGAACTCAAGGAAGAAGATGATTGAATCCTTTTGTGATGAATAATGAATTATTGTAGTGGTTACAAATCTAACCAAAGGTTAAGCATGAAGGAGTTAACCCATGTAGAGAATTGACTAGAGTTAATGGTTTGGATTGGGTTAACAAAATATCTAGCTAAAAACAAAGTCAAAGCTTCATGAAGCTTCATGGAAGCTTCATTCAAAAGCTAACCCTAATCCAAACCCTAACCAAGTTTAAACCCTAAACCATTGTTAAATTTGTAACCCTAACATGTTACGATATTATATATCACATATACAATATATTTTGTAACAATAGAAAATAATACAATTAACATATATCGCATATATATCAATGTATTATCCCGTGAGAAAATGAAACTTTTAGTTAGCTAATATTAGTTAATGTAATTTAATATATCATATATATTATTATACATTAAATTATCGAATCAACTCTTGATCCGATAATTCGGCTATATCGCATATAACCGACTAATACGATGACCCGGCTATATCACATATTCCCGGCCGATATCTCATATCGCGAGAATCCAATACGGTATCACATACCGCATTATCCTCGGTCCCGCACATATCACATATGTGCTCCTACTCCGTTTTGCCTGAGCCAAGAAACCTCTGTGTTGGACTCTAAAGAATCGTCAATACGCCGGCAGTAGGTGATGATCATATCAAACACCCACAAGCTGCAAGCGGTCAGCTAAACGTAACAGCCACCCAGGTATTGAGCGCTCAGAAGATCAACAAGCAACCTGTATATTCTCCTGTGAATCCAATCAGTAACACTCCCGTACAGTCCGGTCTCGTCGTCTGATATGTCGCATATCTCGCCTAGGGGTGGTAAACGTCAGACCCCAGTAGCTCGATAAGTCATGTCGATATGAGGTCTATAACAGTTCGAGAAACTACTGATAACACTTACCAGTAAATCTCAGCAACCCTGGCCAAGGATTTCCGGTTATAGCCAATCGAACACAGTGCAACATCAACTCCCTATACTGGGAGAGACGAATCCCCTCCTATCGCTCATTGCCTCCATGTGATTCGGGACTGTAACCAAAAGCCACCTTTTTCCACGCCCTCTTGGACGTGGTATGATGGAAATCAAAGCACAGTGGGAATCATACAAGACTCTATGACGATCTCGGGTCAACAGACTACTCTGTACCAGTGTCACCGGAGAACTGCCATCTGACGTGAGGTATAATACTATCTGGGATTTCTTGGCGAGTCCGTCCAGTGTACCCAGTCTCTACTGAGCACCCGTACACCATCCTTGATGTCAAACACCGATGGATATGGGATCATCCATCGCCCATCATATGGGTCAAGATGCGTATAAGCTAGTCTACTCTGGTGCATCGATGCCCTGTCTTGATACACCCTCGACTAGGAACAGTTATAGGATGTACTCGTCGACTACCGTGGCCCCACTAGTATGATCTCATCATAGTCCCAGTAGTCGAGTACTTATCCTAAGGGCTTTATCAACATGTAACATAGAGACAATCAAAGTACATATTAAGATAAAGTACAACCAGATAGCATACTATCATGTCGAGCAAGAAAGTCCTCCCTATATATGTCCTAGCATCCACTATAATATACATCGTATGTACAGTAATGGCCTCTAAGGCATACATATAACTAACAACAACCATAGTATAACCGATCGTAGTATAGGAATTTTACTTCCTATATCGTGTATGTCATCCAAATACCAGGAAATCACACACTACTACCTTCTTAACAGACCCATCTTCGATTCTGATGAAGTCAAAGCCTATGACTGTCACATCAAAAATAGATAATCTATCTCCGCTTTATCTGTTTTAGTCTATAAATAGACACAAGCTACTTGTCCACGATGCTTCCGCTGCTCCCACTGACCACAACAACCCTCTGGCAGAGTCATATACACGTGCACCTCTATAACTAGTTTAGAATGATGCTATACTCATCCTCCTGCCGGGTCTCATAGTCTAGAACAACAGTAATGGCAAGTTTGGGTAAACAAGAACCTCCCTATAACCGTCCTTGAGGATACCGGAGTACCTCTCGGGTGCCTGAGGTTACCCACCATATCCGCGGAGTGGCTAATAGAATGTAAATCCTGATTGAATTTTTAGGACCTATTAAATTTTCAGTAATCGTTTGCGGTTCTGGAATCACTTCCAGTTCTACCATAGTCCCACTACTGTTTTCTGAAAAGTCCATTTTACCAAAACTATGGCGAGTCAAGAACAATATCACTATTGATCTTCCAGATGGTAGAAAGTTACCCCTCGTCATAGCCCGGGACAACCCACAAACTGCCATTACAGAAACGTGCCTTGAGTTAACCAGAGTCTGGTTTTAAGCATAAGCCGGACAACTCCATATACCTTAACATCGTTAAGATATAAACCATTCTATTTAGAATATAGAAACAGAGGCACTGATTTAATTGGAACCAGATTCAAATCATGCAGCTGTCTCCAGTGTATGTCAACTAAATGGAGAGAGGACGATCAGCATTACTCAACTTAGGAGTGCATCCAGATATGAGTAACCTAAAAGAGAAGCAAGTTCTCAAAACCATTATTATCAACTGAATACCTAACATAAGTATCTACATCTTCAATCACTTTGAAGAATCCTGATACTTGCAACACCTGGTTCTCTACTTTAATCTTTTACTTATAACTTCTCAAAACTTAGACCATGTATTTCTATGAAACACTTGTCTAAAACTGAGAAGTCACAAGTAAACCGAATACAGTACGAGTACCAACCCTTTGTCCTAATGGACACTGGACAACAAACAATACTTTGTATATGTCCCCTGAGTTGAATAACTCAAACCCTGTGCGTCGTAGGTTGAAAACTGTACTTATGGTTAAGAAGAATTACACAGCTGTTTAATGCTCCTTACCCAACCATCAACTGATATAGGTAAATATCATGGACATAATTTCAAAAAGTTATATCTCACTTTATAAAATAAACGTACATATATATCAGTTTGAAATTGGTGCATAACAACGGATATTCAAAACCAAATATTTGCCGTCAGGCAAAAACCCAGGCTATTTCCTCAAATATCACCAATTACAACGAATCCCGATATAATGAGGATGATCACCTAATTCCCAATAACTTACTCCCACCCATCTTCTGTAAAACCATACAGATGTGAGAATCAAACCTGGTAAATACATACCCTGGAGTAAGGATCTAATTGGGAAATCAGTTTTCAATTAATAACATACAGTGAAACTGAAAAATTAAAATGTTTCGAAAAGGTATCCAGGTATTCCTAGTAATGCCTCTTCCATTATCCAGATTCATGACTGTAACCGTATATTTCTTTGCCATCTCTCCAAATCCCTTTATTTGTCTTTACTCATTACCTTCTGTACACCACCCTTAGGCTAAATGGTTTTCTTCCTTCCCTACCGTTCGGCACCAGCCTATGGTTGGAAGAAGACTATCTAATAAGCATAATAGGTGTACTCTCCTAATCCTAGGAGCACTCACAACCTGAGAGAAGGTAAAGTTAAAAGACAACTGAATAAACCTTATTCTATTTCTCCTGAACCAGAATCCATCCTCGAACTGGAACAAGTTCCTTCGAGTTCGTATGTAACTATACGATGGATTATCCAATAACTGTGGATCTTCATAGTGATACGGGGTGTTCTGGAGAAATTCAAAGGTGAAGTAGGAGTGGCGTTGAAATACGTGGTTTGGTCATGAATGATAGCAGTCGCACTTTATTTTGCCCTCTTTCTAATCTCTTTATCTGGCTTTACTTATTACCTTCTGTACACCACACTTAGGCTAATTGGTTTTCTTCTTTCCCTACCTTTCGGCACCTGCCAATGGTTTGGAAGAAGACTATCCAATAAGCGCAATAGGTGTACCCTCTCCTAATCCTAGGAGCCCTCACAACCTGAGAGAAGGTAAAAGGAAAAGACAACCGAATAGTCCTATTCATTTTCTCCAGAACCAGAAACCATCCTCGAATCTGAAACAAGTTTCTTTGAGTTCGTATGTAACTATACGATGGTCATATCCAATGAAAATAGGATCTTCGTAGTGATACAGAATGTTCCGGAGAAAAGCAAAGGGTAAAAGTGTTAGTTATATGTATGCCCTAGAGGCCATTACTGTACATAGGATGTATATTGTAGTGGATGCTGGGACATATATAGGGAGGACTTTCTTGCTCGACATGATAGTATGCTATCTGGTTACCCTTTACCTTAACGTGTATGCTGATTGTCTCTCTGTTACATGTTGGTAAAGCCCTTAGGATCTGTACTTGACTACCTGGACTATGATGCGGATCATACTAGTGGGGACATGGTAGTCTATAAGTACATCCTTCAAAGTCCCTAGTCGTGGGTGTATCGAGACAGGGCATCGATATACCAGAGTAGAATAGCATGTACCTTCTCGACCCATATAGATGGGCGATGGATGATCCCATATCCATTGGTGTTTGACATCAGAGGAGATATACGGGTGCTCAGTAGAGACTGGGTACACTGGACGGACTCGCCGAGAACTCCCAGATGGTATTATACCTCACGTCAGATGGCAGTTCTCTGGTGACACTGGTACAGAGTAGTCTGTTGACCCGAGATCGTCATAGAGTCTTGTGTGGTTCCCACTGTGCTTTGATTTCCATCTTACCACGTCCAAGAGGGCGTGCAAAACGGTGGTTTTTGGGTACAGTCCCGAGTCACATGGAGGCAATGAGCGATAGGAGGGGATTCGTCTCTCCCGGTATAGGGAGTTGATGTTGCACTGTGTTCGATTGGCTATAACAGGAAATCCCTGGCCAGGGTTGCTGAGATTTACTGGTAAGTGTTACCAGTAGTTTCTCGAATTGTTATAGACCTCATATCAACACGACTTATCGAGCTATTGGGGTCTGACGTTTACCACCCCTAGGCAAGATATGCGACATATCAGACGAACAGACCGGACTGTACGGTAGTGTTACTGGTTGGATTCACTGGAGTGTGAGCGGGCTTGCTCGTCGATCTTCAGATCGCTCAATACCCGGGTGGCCGTTACGTTTAGCAGACCGCTTGCGGCTTGTGGGTGTTTGATATGATAATCATCTGCTGCCGGCGTATTGACGAGTCTTTAGAGTCCTACACAGAGGTTTCCTGGCTCAAGCGAAACGAAATAGGAGCGCATATGAGATATGTGCGGGACCGAGAATAATGCGTGTATGTGATACCGTATTTCATTCTCGCGATGAATGTATCGATTAGGTTATATGCGATATACCCTAGTTATCGAATCAAGGATTGATTCGATAAACCGATACATTGGATACTAGTCGGTTATATACGATATGACCGGATCGTTAAATCAAGTGTTGATTTAATGATTTAATGCATAATTATATATTTGATATATTACTTCGCATTAACTAGTATCGGTTCACTTTAATTGTATTTTCTCGCTCGGATGTGCACATTGTATATTCGATATAGTTTTGTGCACATGATTGTATCATGTTTGATGATGCATGCTTGCTTGGTTTGTGTTAAAGATTGATCCATGGTTATTTACATGGTTAGGGTTTTGTTTTTCATATACATTTATTTATTCATTTATTTCTTTGGAAAATATAATGCATAAAGATAAAATGGTGGCTTTTATTTTTGTTTCTTTCATGAACATTCATGAAGGTTTGAATAAAGTGACCATTTTGTCTCATGCTTAACCCTAACCACTACACCTAACGATGGTCCTCTCTCTACACTTAACCATGGTGTGATTATGATAAGAATAGATTTTATTTTCCATTATTATTATTCTTATCATATCATTATTCTTCTTCTTCTTCCTTTCTTCACTTGAAGAAAGCAAGCTCCATCAATGGTGATTGATGGAAATGAGTGAGAAATCCAATTCTAAAGTCTACCCACTTCCTATTTCTTCATCCTCTACCTCTTGCCAAGTAGTAGAGTGTGTTTCCTTCACAAGTTTTCATGGCAAGGTGAAGGTGGAGCTTGATCTAGCGATGCCTCGACGTAGATCATCTTCGGCATGGACATCGACGATCTAGCTCGGCTATTCTCCGATGAAGCCGACGCTAGAGCCCGGATTCTTTTTGGACAGCAAAGGAACTTCGTTGCGGAGCTATGGAGGTGGAGCATCGGATCTACAAAGGTTGTATTTCCGTTTCCCATTAGTTAAGTGTTAACTAGTTTACTTTTCGCCTAGATTTCTAGCCAACGATCCGTTCTAGGGTTTCTCGGCACCGTTTAAATTTGAAATTGGCATGGTTGATGCCTTGTGAGACCTCATTAGGGTGCCTAGGAACCCTACAAAAAGTAGGAGTGGCAATGAAGTATGCAACTCTGACAATCCAAAAGCCAGTATTTTAAGAAAGTTCGGTCAACTTGGTTACTGAGTTATAGTCTAGGGTCGGGACATGGTCGCTGCCAAAGAGAGAGAGAGAAAAGAAACACTCAGGGTGCACTCTAACCTAGATCAGAATGGTTAATCACTTTATCTAATCAGGATATCTCCCACTGAATCTTCAAATTCTCCTCCAAACCTGAAAGAAGAATTAGTCAGGATCATCTAAAATCACCCGAGGAGTAAACCAACTCATCAGTGGGATCGGGATCCAATTATCATCGCATGATAATCTGATGGAATCCACTCATGTTATCACACTCCAGAAGGTATGTGCATACCTGGCAAGTTTCCTGTATGTTTGAAACTCCCGATGTGATTTTTACCCCATGCTCTTATGACTTTGACGAATGTCAACAAATCATAGGTCACATGTCAAGTTCTACCCGTCATTGTCCAGGTTAATTTGAACCCACCCGTAATCGCCCTTGACAAAGGTCAACAAGGCTGTACGACTGTCCTAAACCAACACATCTATCTATGCAACAGAAAAGTAACAAACAGCTACCATACACTATGCCTTGACGAAGGTCAATAAACATAGCATGAATACTAAGTGCTATCCATCTGAAATGAAGGAGGGATACGAATGGTTTTTGGCGAAAAACCTTTAACGTAATGAACTTGATATCGTTGAAGGAACCGGATATCTTTTTATAAATATATAGTGGCGAAAACCTTTGCTAAAGAGGTCACTCCCGGTGAAGGGATCTCGACACTTTCCCCGTAGAATGAGGTGCAGGATATTCCACTGAATACCGCAATGCAAAGAAAAAAGTAATCGACTACAGTGAAGTTATTACCCTGACGCAAACTCCTGCCCAAGGGGTCACTTCCGATGAAGGGATCTCGGCCGTTGCCTCGTCGAATGAGGTGCTGGATATTCATAACCGAATACCGCTATGCAAAATAAAAAAAGAAAACGTCCTTATAATAACAGCTTTTTAAAATTATTCCAACAATATCGAATAGGTTTGTTTTCCTTGCATTGATCTGAATCAACGCAGTCCCATCAATTTATCACACCAGAAAAGAACGAAAATATGATGTACCTATATGCCATCCGCATTCGCCACTGGGTCCCGTCATCACCCGTTAGGTTACTTAACTAACGACAGAGCGGGGACTGGACTAGCGCGGGTGTAAAACATATACAACATCTACTAGTATATATATAACAATATATAATAATCGCTCCACGCGTGATAAATGCAACATCACTGATAAGTAATAAGCATCACAGAGCAATATAGATAATCTGGGAGCCCCGGGTTTCCTTTGAGCCGCAAGTGAAACCCGACGTTCCTCTGGTCGTGTGGATAGCCTATGCAATGAAAACCTAGACCCCTACGAGTGCAGCAAGTTACCCGTCAATACCAAAAGCGAGGCAGCCCCCTTCAGCAAAGTGAATGGGTCCCTCGGCACTTCACAGAATCCGGTAACTTGAGCACCCCACCTTGGGTCAACCTGTACCCCTACGAGTGCGGCGAATAGCCCGGCAATCCTAGAGTGAGGCCACCTCCTTCTCAACTCCATGAGATGTGGACCCGTTGCCTTCCAAACCCGGCTATCTGTACACTCCACCGCGGGGTAATCCTAATACAGAAAAGAAAATATGTACAACGGTGACATCGACCTCAACCCGGTCATGCCCCAAAAAAATAATATACAAACAGGCAGTGACGGCTGTCCACATGTCTGACGCTCGCCCCGCGATATCAAATGTATAGATAAAACTAAACTATACTACCATTGCACCCAAGCTATACACCACGACAATCCGCAACAAACACAGCACAACACAGAACATCAACGTGAATGTCACGTTCGCTAACCCGTCTAAAAGAACTATCGTAATTAGACAAGTTGTACAGCTCGAATAACATTCACAGTCGCAGATAGAAATGTATGTACTGTAAACTTTAAATAATGTTAGAAATATCGACTTCGAAATAACCCCGAATAGCTCCGAACAAGTAGATAAAACAATATCCAAACTGGGCTAAACTAGAAATACCACTGAACTAACATTCCAGAGAGAAGACCACACCCAAAACACGAAGCCAAAATGTAATGAAATGGCCGGCCTCCTCGATTTTTAAAGCAATGTGGCCGGTTTTGTTCAGGTGGAATTGGCTCGTATTTGGGGTGTACTCAAGTAGTCATGTCAGATTCTTCTTCAGTTTCTAAAAAAATTTTTGAAGACCAAATGAAATTCGACAGAAACTGGAATATGCATGGCAATGAATTGGAGTTGTTTCGGTTTCGACAGCTTAACATTGTCTAAACCAACTAATATGCGGTTAACCGGCTGGCTCTGATACCATGTAAGGCTACGCCAGTGCCCCAGCCATCATCCGTGGCCAAATGCGGAACAAAAACTTTTAAAACTTGGTGCTAATAGAACCCTAAACTATGGATCGTGCCATTAACCTTATACTAGTTAACTGTAAAGTGTTTAGAGAGGTTATACCGATCGATCCGTGTCCTTCGGTCTTCAACCTCTATCCAAGCTCCTCGCGGCTGCCTCGATGATGTTTGGTCTCTGGTCTCCCTTCGTCGAAGAAGATCCACGTCGAGGGTCCTTTATACGGGCTCCTGCTTCAAAACCGAAACAACTCGGACATCAAGTTTGCTAGCCTAGATGCCCAAGCTAAAGTAAAGATAGTGTGTGATTACTTTGTCTCAATATACCCTAGGATTCTCAACACATGAGAGGGATAGGGTGAAGGTGAAGAAGATGTAGGGTTCCTAGGCACACCCATGAGGTTCTACAACTGATCAACCATGCCAATTTCAAAAAATTTCTATGTGCCGAGAAACCCTAATGCGATCGTTAACAAGAGGATAGGTGAAAACGATATAAGTTAACAACTTAACTAAGAGTGAACGGAAAATACAACCTTTGTAGATCCGGTCCTCCACCTCCATAGCTCCGTGATGATTTCCCTTCGCTGCGATCATCGGATCCCGAACTCTGGCGATGGTTTCGTCGGAGAAATGATCGGGCTAGGTCGTCGACTTCGATGCCGAAGATGATCTACGTCGAGGCAACTCAAGATCAAGCTCCAAGTTCACCAAGTCATGAAACTTGTGAAGAAAACACCCTATACTATATGGCAAGTGGTAGAGGATGAAGAAATAGGATGTGGGTTCACTTTAGAATTGGATATCTCACTCTTTTTCTCAAGGCACCATTGAAGCTAGCAAGCTTTTATGAAGCTTGATGAAGATGAAGATGAAGAAAGAATAATAAGAATTTTCTTAAAAAGAAAATCCAAGTAATTCTTATCATAATGCAACCATGGGTGAGTTTAACAAGTGTAGAGAATAAACTAGGGTTTTGTTGAATGGTTAGGGTTAAGGAAAAACAAAGTGGTCAAAGCTTCATGAAGCTTCAAAGTAAAAATAAAAGAAGCCACCAATTTGTTTCTTGCCTTAAAATAAATAAATAAAATAAATAATTAAGAAAAGATAACAAAACCCAAACCATTCACTTAAACATGGTTTAAAGTAAACATACACCCAAGCTTGCATGTATCATCAAACATGATACAATCAAGTGCACAAAAATATATCACATATACAATGTGCACATCAAGTGAGAAAATCCATCTTAAGTGAACCAATATTAGTTAATGCAAAGTAATATATCAAATATATAATTATACATTAAATCATTAAATCAACACTTGATTTAATGATCCGGTCATACTGCATATAACCGACTAATATCAAGTGTATCAATGTATCGAATCAACACTTGATTCGGTTACCCGGCTATATCACATATAACCTGCCGATGATACAAATCGCGAGAATAGAATACAGTATCACATACTGGTATTATTCTCGGTCCCGCACATATCTCATATGCGCTCCTATTTCATTTCGCTTGAGCCAGGAAACCTCTGTGTAGGACTCTAAAGACTTGTCAATACGCCGGCAGCAGGTGATGATCATATCAAACACCCACAAGCCATAAGCGGTCTGCTAAACATAATGGCCACCCGGGTATTGAGCGATCAGAAGATCAACGAGCAAGCCCGCTCACACTCCTGTGAATCCAACCAGCAACACATACCGTACAGTCCGGTCTGATCGTCTGATATGTCGCATATCTTGCCTAGGGGTGGTAAACGTCAGACCCCAATAGCTCGATAAGTCGTGTCGATATGAGGTCTATAACAGTTCGAGAAACTACTGGTAACACTTACCAGTAAATCTCAGCAATCCTGGCCAGGGATTTCCGGTTATAGCCAATCGAACACAGCGCAACATCAACTCCCTATACCGGGAGAGACGAATCCCCTCCTATCGCTCATTGCCTCCATGTGATTCGGGACTGTACCCAAAAACCACCGTTTTGCACGCCCTCTTGGACGTGGTAAGGTAGAAATCAAAGCACAGTGGAAATCACACAAGACTCTATGACGATCTCGGGTCTACAGACTAACCTGTACCAGTATCACCAGAGAACTGCCATCTGAAATGAGGTATAATACCATCTGGGAGTTCTCGGCGAGTCCGTCCAGTGTACCCAGTCTCTACTGAGCACCCGTATATCATCTCTGATGTCAAACACCAATGGATATGGGATCATCCATTGCCCATATGTATGGGTCGAGAAGGTATAAGCTATTCTACTCTGGTATATCGATGCCCTGTCTCGATACACCCACGACTATGGACCTTGAAGGATGTACTTATGGACTACCATGTCCCCACTAGTATGATCCGCATTATAGTCCAGGTAGTCAAGTACACATCCTAAGGGCCTTACCAACATGTAACAGAGAGACAATCAGTGTACATGTTAAGGTAAAGAGCAACCAGATAGCATACTATCATGTCGAGCAAGAAAGTCCTCCCTATATATGTCCACGCATCCACTACAATATACATCCTATATATAGTAATGGCCTCTAGGGCATACATATAACTAACAATCTCCCACTTGCACTAGGGCCATCTGATAGCAGTGGTTGTAGTATCTCATACTCAACCATCCCATAATAGTCTATCTCTGGGAAAAGGCCTTTGTGAGTGGATCCGCCGTGTTGTCCTCTGAGTCTACTCTCCTAACCTCGATCACCCTGGAGATCAACCATCTCCATGATCAGGTGATACTACCTTAGAATATGTCTGGATCACTGATGGGACAGGCGTTCCTAGGCATAAGCCACAACTCTATTGTCTCACAATGGGACGAACGAAGCTCATCTCATGAACTAATATACATCCAGACTGCCTCTTTGGTTGCTTCTTAAGTCGCGATGTATCCATCCTTTATCATCTAGTATGCCACGGTATCTGCCGTGGAACTCTTCCAACATACCGTCCCTTTACTGAGGATAAAGACAATGCCTGTGACTGACATTCAGTCGTCCTTATCACTCTGGAACCTTTCCAGTGATTCTCCCCAGGATCAACTAATACCATCTCACTACAACTAGTGAGTATCCTAACATCCAATTAGATCTATCTCATAGATCTAAGACCCAGGATTTAGGAGGTATCACTTTGATCCTATATGGAGAATCATTATGATAAGCGGAGATTGACCGAGCGTAGCATAGGAAACTCCTTTCTTATCAAGAGTATGTCATCCACGTACTCTACGAGATCACCACCATACTCCCTACTACCCTTTTGTTTATACAAGGTTTATCTACCATTTTGATGATGTCAAACTCTTTGACTAACACATCAAAACAGACGTTCCAACTCCGTAATGCCTGCTTTATCACATAAAACATCTTGCACGCGTTTCCGCTGCTCGCACTGTTTACGAAGCCTTCTGACTGTGTACTTATAGACTCTCTCTTCTAAAATATCATTTAGAAGAGCAGTCATGACACCTAACCGCCAGATATCGTAGTCATGGTACGTAGCCATGGCAAGTAGGATCTGGATGGACTTAAGCATAGCTACTTAGAAAAGGTTTCAACAAAATCCATACCTGGTCAATGATGCAAACCTTTAACAAGTCTAGCTTTGAAAGTCTCAACTTTTCCATCTACAACAAGTAATCTTCTCAAGATATACTTACTCCTGATGGGGATTTAACCCTTCAGATAAAGCAACCAAAGTCCATACTTTGTTGGTGTATAAGGATTCCATCTCAGATCGATAAGCATCCAGCCATTCTTACAGAGTCTCACTCCTGATGGCCAGCTCGAAACTAGTTGGGTCATCATCTCATGATGCAATCCTCACTCCCACTGTCATAGAAAAACCGAAGTATCTCTCAGGTGGGTGAGGAACCTTGCTAGATCGGTGGAGAGGCTGAGGTTCGTTGGTAACTATTGAATCCTTTGGTTCTACCAAATCATCAGCTGCAGTTTGTATAGCTGAAACATTTCCAGTTCTACATAACAGATCTTGCCTCGAGCTTGTCCGGATTTTGCTTTTAAGACATAGGCCGGACAACTCCAAATCTTAACTAACTTAAGATATGGGCTCTTCCCTTTCCATATCACATATGATGTGATAGGCAACTGATTTGATTTGAACCCTATTCAATAGGTATGCAGCTTCTCAAGTGCATAACTCCCAAAAGGAAATAGGAAACTCAGTAGTACTCATCATAGAGCACACCATATTAAATAGGGTGCTATAGCTCCGTCCCGATATACCATCGTGCTATGGTGTATACGGAGGAGTAATGCTGAGAGAGAATCTTATTCTCCTTTAGAATAGTCCAGGAATTCCATGCTCAAGTATTCTCCTCCTTGATCTCATCATAGGACATAATACTTGTACCCGTTTTTGGTTTTCTACTTCTAACTTATATTCTGTGAATATCTCAAAAGGTTCGGACTTATGTTTCAACAGGAACATATGTCTGAATCTTGAGAGATTATTAGAGAATGTAATGAAGTACAAAGAACCGGTCCTGGCATGTGTAGACGGGGGACCTTACATACATCAACATGTATCAATCCCAAGAGTTTACTAACTCTTTCTCTATTTCCAATAAACAGAGCTATGGTCATTTAATCTTTGTGACATGACTGGCAAGTTTCATAAGATGTAAAATCAAACTGATTTAAATATGCATCTAAAATGTAACTTAAGCTAGTCGGGTCCCATTGATATGACCTAGTCAACAATACCTCATGAAGGAATCGTTCAATTCTGAATTCTTCTTCTTGTGTGTGTTCCGTATACTAAGAACTGTAGTTTGGTTTAGAACATCAATGCTTTTAGATAACGTGCCTGAACCGATCAACTTTTGATATAGGAAATGTTCAAAACATTATCCAACAATACAAAATTTTATCATTTCTTTACTAATAAAGAGACTGATATGATTTTTTATATCAGGTTCGGTATCTAATAACATTCGTTCAGAATCAATGTATTTGGAATACAGGGTGACAGTGACCAACAGACTTGGTTGCAACACTTGCACCGTTTTCTGTCTCATGAAACTTATCACCCGTTCTCAGTTCTCTATCTTTCTGTAGCCCATGTAATGGATTACATTTGCGGGATCCTGATCCGGTATCAACTACCCTGGACGTAGAGGATACAGAGAAACAGTTCTTTGTAATGAACACACCCGAAGGAGATGCATCATATGCACTTTCTTCGTTTGGGCGGCATAGGAATTCTGGTATTCCCCAATTTCCTGCTATGTCTTATAACAATTATAAGTTGGAGCGGGACCAACGTTCCCCAGCTCAGTATAACAAGCGGGTTCAATCAAATATCTATAATATTAACTTGATTAAGGCGTGACATGGACGCTACCAGGAGAGAGAGAGAGAAGAAAACACTCAGCGTGCGCTCTTGCAAGATCAGATTGGTTATTATTTTATCTAATCAGGATGGCTCCCACTGTTTTTATCAAATCTTCCTTCAAACCCTAAAAGGAAAGACTAGCCGGGATTAATTACACGCTACAAGTTCGCCAATCTTTCAGCCAGGCCAGTGTCGGTACTTTGAGGGAGGTCCCCCGTGCTTTCGCACGAACCTAATTAATGTAAACCTCGTTTTCCCAGAGGCGTAACCTCGTTAACACTTTTCTAGACACCTACTTGATCGGCTAATTGTAATGTGTAAAACTCTCCCAGGAGTAACAATTACTCGCAGTGGGTATCGGGATCCAACTATCTTATAGAAGGTATGCAATCTCATTGCAAATTTCAACACTTGAAATTCCCGATAATATTTTGCCCCTAGCGTGCTATGACCTTGACGCATGCCAAACAACCCAAAGTCCGCTAGTCAAGTTCAACCCGTACATTTCTTGATTGAATTAAACCAACCCGCACGACTCTTGACGCATGCCAAACAACGCCGTGCGAATACCCTAATCCAATCGCATCGTATGCAAGCAGATAAGCACTAGTTAGCTACCGTACACTACACCTTGACGCATGCCAAACTACCGCAGCACGAATACTAAATAGTACTTATCTGAAATGACGGAGGGCTACGACGGGTTTTTCTGAAAACCTATTGCGTAATGAACTTGATATCGTCGTAGAATCAAATGATTTTTGAAATGGAGTGTTTTTGAGGCAAAACTGTTTTTGCTAAAGGGGTCACTCCCGGTGAAGGGATCGTCGGCCCTTTCCTCGTCGAATGAGGTGCGGGATATATCATATATATCGCTGTGCAAAGCAGAAACTATAGAAGCAATTAAAAGACAAACCGATTGTGTAGCATCTACCAGTTATTGCTAAAGGAGTCACTCCCGGTGAAAGGATCTCGGTCCTTTCCTTATCGAATAAGGTGCAGGATGTTCTACAAGGAACACCGCGATGCAAAGCAAGAACTGTAGCTACCTGTTTTTGAAGTTTCGATTCCACAACATCTTTAGGTTTCTTTTATTTCATTAATTTCATTAATGAAGTCCCATCATTTAAGTACCTAAACATCATAGATAAATACGACATACACTTATGTCGTCCGCATTCGCCTCGATGTCCCCTCGTGCACCGTTAGATTAGGTAACTAACAGCAGAGCGGGGCAGGGCTAGCGCGGGTGTAAAACATAAGTAACGTCTATATAATATATCATATATACTATATGCAGTATCTATCTGAACAAATCACATGATCACATCACAGATAACGCAGCAGAAAATATCATATGAAATATTGGATAAACTAGGACGTCCGTGTTTTCAATACGAGCCAGTATAAAACACGGATTCCATGGTCGCGATGAATAGCCAAACCCACACCCCTAGACCCCTATGAGAGCGGCAAGCAACCCTACCAATTCTAGAGTTAAGAGACCCGGACTCGACTCCTCGAGTTGGTCTCCCACTGGACTCCAGAACCCGGTTACTTGTGCCCTCCTCCTTGGGTCTATCCTAGTGCGGAAAAGAAAATAATATACAAAAGGTGACATCTTCCGCAACCTGGAAGTGCCCTAATAAAAGAATATTACATACAAGTTTTTACATGAATGAAAATGAAAAACACTTATCTCACATAAAACCTCCCGGCTATTCAAACACGACGATCCAATATAACATATCCAGCAACACATAACATCACATGTCATCAACGTAAGTAAATATGCGCATCCCAATTGTCGTTGACATATAGCAACGAAACCGGCGATATCACATATTACACTTACGGTCATAAAAAAGAAAGTGTAAAACTACAACAGTTGGAATCCACAACCTCTTTAGACATCGCATGCCTAACCAAATGAATTCCTTGGACCTAACAATTATAAACCTCACATTTTAGTCTCAAAATTGAAAAAACTTTTCAATACCAAGTCGGGCAATTCAACAAGATTCCCGATATGCGATCGAATGCTCGTCGCAAACTTTAGTAGGTGGCCGCACCCCCGATACCATCGACGAAGTGCACTAAGGCGAAACACCGCTGCCGCGAGCACCCGAACGGATGCTTTCGGCGACGGAGTTCTCCTACAGTCACTTGGTCGGGGCTATGGGGTGTAGCTACCTATTAAGTTTACCCGGTGAGTATCCGCGTACGCTACGTGATTGCGACGGACTTTTGATCGCATCAAAATTCCGTGGAAACCGATCAAGTGAGACTAAACTGCTATGTTTATAACATTCATTCAGTTATCTCATAACTACATGTAGATTCCAAATATTGTATCACATTCCAGATAAATAGAAAATGTTAAACTTTCTGATCGAACAGTCAAACACCCAAGTTTTTCCCGAAACAGCTCAACACATGAAATAAGTTTAAAAAAATCCACTTCATGCCACAGTACCAACGGTCCAGCCGTAGAAGGGTCAGGCCAACGCCTCACATGCGGCATGCCGTACTGCCCCAAACCCTAAGGTTCAAAGGGCAGTTCAAGACGGTCACATAATCGAGTTAAGGTTTGTTGTCTTCTAGAGGGTCCATCGCGTTACTTGCACTACTTCGAACCTTCTTAAACAACGGAAAGATCCAACACTTGGAAATTTCCCGACAGGGGAAAAAGTGGGTATTTATATCCGGTCGAACTTTTCAACATGTTCTAAATTTACCCGGAAAAACAATAACGAAGTTAAAATTCCTGATCGAATCGAGGATTACAAAATAAACCCCAGAATACTCAACACTTGAGTCAAATTAAAAATACCCATAAAATAGTAACCATAGAGACAAGAATTACTGTGCCAAAAGCCGTCCCTAATAAGCTTAACTTGCCGCGGAACCGCCGCCAAAGGTAGCTTATTGCCGCTGTTCCGCGGCCATCTTGAGGAATTGGGGGCTCGTTTTTCACCATAATTCTTATTTTTCCCTGCTGAATTTTCAGGTATTTTTAATTCTGAAAAATCACAGATTTTAAAAAATGACCAGAGAGGGGTGTATTTTGTCGTATTTGGGTTCGATCGGGGTTTTAACTTCGTTAACGCATCGCCTAATGCTCTAGCTAGACTCTGATACCAATGTAGGGTTCCTAGGCACACCCATAAGGTTCTACAACTGATCAACCATACCAATTTCAAAAAATTTCTATGTGCCGAGAAACCCTAATGCGATCGTTAACGAGAGGATAGGCGAAAACGATATAAGTTAACAACTTAACTAAGAGTGAACGGAAAATACAACCTTTGTAGATCCGGTCCTCCACCTCCATAGCTCCGTGACGATGTCCCTTCGCTGCGATCATCGGATCCCGAACTCTGGCGATGGTTTCGTCGGAGAAATGATCGGGCTAGGTCGTCGACTTCGATGCCGAAGATGATCTACGTCGAGGCAACTCAAGATCAAGCTCCAACTTCACCAAGTCATGAAACTTGTGAAGAAAACACCCTATACTACATGGCAAGTGGTAGAGGATGAAGAAATAGGATGTGGGTTCACTTTAGAATTGGATATCTCACTCTTTTTCTCAAGGCACCATTGAAGCTAGCAAGCTTTTATGAAGCTTGATGAAGATGAAGATGAAGAAAGAATAATAATAAGAATTTTCTTAAAAAGAAAATCCAAGTAATTCTTATCATAATGCAACCATGGGTGAGTTTAACAAGTGTAGAGAATAAACTAGTGTTTAGTTGAATGGTTAGGGTTAAGGAAAAACAAAGTGGTCAAAGCTTCATGAAGCTTCAAGGTAAAAACAAAAGAAGCCACCAATTTGTTTCTTGCCTTAAAATAAATAAATAAAATAAATAATTAAGAAAAGATAACAAAACCCTAACCATTCACTTAAACATGGTTTAAAGTAAACATACACCCAAGCTTGCATGTATCATCAAACATGATACAATCAAGTGCACAAAAATATATCACATATACAATGTGCACATCAAGTGAGAAAATCCATCTTAAGTGAACCAATATTAGTTAATGCAAAGTAATATATCAAATATATAATTATACACTAAATCATTAAATCAACACTTGATTTAATGATCCGGTCATACTGCATATAACCGACTAATATCAAGTGTATCAATGTATCGAATCAACACTTGATTCGGTAACCCGGCTATATCACATATAACCTGCCGATGATACAAATCGCGAGATTAGAATACAGTATCACATACTGGTATTATTCTCGGTCCCGCACATATCTCATATGCGCTCCTATTTCGTTTCGCTTGAGCTAGGAAACCTCTGTGTAGGACTCTAAAGACTCGTCAATACGCCGGCAGCAGGTGATGATCATACAAACACCCACAAGCCGCAAGCGGTCTGCAAAACGTAACGGCCACCCGGGTATTGAGCGATCAGAAGATCAACGAACAAGCCCGCTCACACTCCTGTGAATCCAACTAGCAACACTTACCGTACAGTCCGGTCTGATCGTCTGATATGTCGCATATCTTGCCTAGGGGTGGTAAACGTCAAACCCCAATAGCTCGATAAGTCGTGTCGATATGAGGTCTATAACAGTTCGAGAAACTACTGGTAACACTTACTAGTAAATCTCATCAACCCTGGCCAGGGATTTCCGGTTATAGCCAATCGAACACAGCGCAACATAAACTCCCTATACCGGGAGAGACGAATCCCCTCCTATCGCTCATTGCCTCCATATGATTCGGGACTGTACCCAAAAACCACCGTTTTGCATGCCCTCTTGGACGTGGTAAGGTGGAAATCAAAGCACAGTGGTAATCACACAAGACTCTATGACGATCTCGGGTCTACAGACTAACCTGTACCAGTGTCACCAGAGAACTGCCATCTGACGTGAAGTATAATACCATCTGGGAGTTCTCGGCGAGTCCGTCCAGTGTACCCAGTCTCCACTGAGCACCCGTATATCATCTCTGATGTCAAACACCAATGGATATGGGATCATCCATCGCCCATCTGTATGGGTCGAGAAGGTATACGCTAGTCTACTCCGGTATATCGATGCCCTATCTCGATACACCCATGACTAGGGACCTTGAAGGATGTACTTATGGACTACCATGTCCCCACTAGTATGATCCGCATCATAGTCCAGGTAGTCAAGTACACATCCTAAGGGCTTTACCAACATGTAACAGAGAGATAATCAGTGTACACGTTAAGGTAAAGAGTAACCAGATAGCATACTATCATGTCGAGCAAGAAAGTCCTCCCTATATATATCCAAGCATCCACTACAATATACTTCCTATGTATAGTAATGGCCTCTAGGGCATACATATAACTAACAGAAGAAGCCATGAGATGTGAAGTGTGAGCACAAGAAAATGAGCAAGTGAAGAAAATGTTTGGCTGCCCTTTTCGTTTTGTGTGAGTGTTGTGAGATATATGAGCGTAAAAAGCAACTAAAGAATTTTCCCCTTCTCAAGTAATGAACTACCCCCCTTTTTCCAAAATATCTCACAACCCCTTCACAAAAATATCTTAGCCAAAAACAAAAAAGAAACAAGCATAGACCATGCAACAATTAATGCACCAAAACAAAACTTGCACTCACACTTTACACCTCATTAATATTAAACATTTATAAAACCCTAAATGTTTAATACTAGAAAAAGAAATGGCATCTCCAAAAGTAATCTTGTAACGGATTACAAGAATACCCCTCATCCGTATATGCATACCTGCATCCGTATTCCGACTGAATACGAATACAAAGAGACGAAAGTAATCCAACAATATAATATTAGGATCCGGCTTAAACCAAAGCCCACTAGTATTATCCGTCCGATCTTGATCCGTGCACAAGTTCACATATATGATCGAACCCTGCCATAAAACCATACGACCTCTATAATGTTTCGTCCGAACTTGGGAAACCCTCTGTGTGGGACTCTAAAGACTCGTCAATACGCTGGCAGTGGGTTTAACCACAAGTACATCAGTGGCACTAGCTGTACGTAACGGCTACCCAGGTATTGAGCGAAAGGGAGGCCGACGAGCGAATTCATCCTGAAACCCTACTGAGCCTTGACAGTGACAATATCCGTACAGTTCGGTCCGTTCGTCTATGAGTATCGCATTTCGGGTCTAGGGGGTGGATAAAGTCTGACCCCTAATAATGCGATATTTAGTGTCGGTATGAATCCCATCACCACCTGAGAAACTACTGATCTGAATCAGTAATTCTCGACTACCTTTGCCAAGGATTGTTGGTGATGGCCACCCGTGCACACCGCGACATCAACCACCCTATACCAGGAGAGACGAATCCCCTGACGATCCGCTCACTGCCTCCATGTGGCTCGGGACTGTACCCAACTAAAACCTGTTTGCACGACTCATTTGAGCCGTGGTAGGGTAGTAATCAAAGCACAGTGGAAACTCACACGAGACAAATGACGATCTCAGGTCGATAGACTAACCTGTACATATGTCACCAGGGAACTGCTATCTGACAATAGGTATAATACCAACTAGCATGTTCCCGGCGAATCCGTCCAATGTACTCATAACCCAATAAGCACCTGTATACTATCTTAGGTGGACCAACTAACACCAATGGCTTGTGAAGACGGCCACCTTCCCTCGTCGGGGTCTTGATCCATATACACTAGTTTACTCTGGAGTATCGATGCCCAATCTCGAAACTCCCACGACTAGGGACACTTTAAGGACGTACTTATAGACTACCCAACTCTCACATATATGATCGCTATCATACTGCTGGTAGTCAAGCAAGAATCCTATGGGCTCTATCAATATGTAATAGTGATCTTTAATGTCACCTGAAGCATGTACACAATGATAAAGACAAACCAGATAGCATACTATCATCTTGAGTAAGACTTTCCTACCGGTATAGGTCATCCCTCAATCATTGCAATCACGTGCCTGCGATCCAATAATTGACTTGAGGACACTATAGACAACAGATGTATGCTTTGTCTATAGAATTTTACATGACTGCATGAAAGTGGTGGTGTTTAAAATTCATATTGCAGATTCATTGGGTTCTTATAAGTTAACGGCGAAAGGATTATGTTTTGGGATTCTATTCCAGCATGAAGTATGCAAAAGGTATACAAAAAAATAGTTCTCATTCAAACTTGTTACTATACTATGTGGTCGGTTACTCTTTAATTACTTATGTAAACTTGATCTATCAAGGGAAGAAAATACCGGATGCAAGTTTGATAATCCTTGCTTTATATACAATTTTCATATAATTATCGAGAATATTGTGTACTAATACTTGTCTATTGATAACACTATAGTACCTGCTCGATTTCACTGAGTTTCTGGACGACGACAGCGCCAAGTGAGCTCGATATGGAGTAAAAAAGTACAAAACGCACTCGCATCGGTGGATTGTATCCATTTCGTACGTTTTTTCGTTTTAACAAGCTTAAAATACAATTATAATGAATGAATTGAGTTTATAATTGAATTGAAATTGTTATTTCATTTAATTGAATTGAATTCGTTTTAAGAAGTTGTGGTTGTGGTTATTTGAATTGAATTGTTTGTATTGAATTGGTTGTATTGAATGCTTGAAAACAGCGTAAAACATGTCCTGCTTTTTCCCAATGTATATAACTTATTTCGTCGGGCATTGCCCGAGGAAATAAGTTACCCGACAGAATAAACTATGCGCCTGATGAATTAAAGTTTTTTCTGTCGTATTTTATTCCGTCGGACATCAGCCGACGAAAAAACATTATTTCGTCGGGTATTTATTTTTTTCGTTATGTATCGCTCGACAGGATTTTAGAAAGACAAAATAGATTGATAGCCCTATTTTCCTTATAGTATAAAAGGCGGTGCCATAATCTCTACCACCGGTCTCCCCCCAATCGTCAAGCACCTGACTCTACTCAGTGTGTCGGGATACAACTGAAGATACGGGAGGAAGACGCGACGAAACCAGTGCCAATATCAATCTACTGACTCAAGCGTCTCGTCAGGAATTACCATCCCTCCGGCAGCCCACTCAGTGGCACGAGCCTCAATCACCTCCAAATAGCCATGCTCGCCTATGCAGAGGCAAGGAAAACCTAACACGCCCTACTCACGACCAACCTGCCGGAGAACTCGGCTCATGTGTACCGCCTGAGTCAAGTCGCAAGTGAATCCAACAGTCGCGATCTAACAGAGGCACGCTAGGGGCAAAGTCAGGGTAAGCAACCTAGCCATACTCCAAGAACGGATCCCAGATGACTCCCTCAACGTTCACTCATCCAACCAGTCCGTGCTAAACATTCTGATCTCCTCGATCGAACCGGTATGAGGAGAAAGAGCTTGACCCCATCTCACGCCTTGAGGAAAGCCAACATCATCAGCAGCTCGATGTGCAGGGCGAAGAAATAGGAAGTGCTCAGGCCCAGAGCTATAATAAAGAGATAGATTGTATAAATTTCTGCGGATAGAAGAAACATAAGCTAAATCTAAAAGGCAGAAATCTAAATGTCCTACCTGAATCAGCACGGTGATGCTACTAAGAACCTGGACGCCCGCACTGTACCTCGCCAGCTGGTCTAGAAGATAGGCCAGAAGCGCACTGCTCGAGGAATAAGTGCGAAGCTCATCCAAATTCTTAAACATAGAGAGGAGGTGAAGCGAAGCCATGTTCTCCGAGGTGTCAAACATATATACCGAGAGGGAGTAAAGCAAGAACGCGTGCATATGATACTCATCCACCAAATCCTTGCCCGGGCTGATCGTAAAGTACCCAAGAAGGCGCCGAGGGTGGAAGAGCGTCACTATCCCAATCTGGACTTTCGCTGGTAGAACATCGCTAAGAAGACACTGGCACATCTCCCAATAATCGCCCGGTGGGGATCCGGCATAAACAGGGCAGCCATGAACTGGGATTCGCAAGATCCAAACCAAGTCACTGAGAGTAATCCCAAGCTCGCCTACTCGGCTGATAAATGTCCAAGTCGTCGAATTGAAGCGCATTGCGAGATAAGCCATAATCCCATAAGATACCGTGAAGAAAAGGATCTCGAAGAAATGGCCAAAGTCCATCTGCATCACCAGCATCTGCGAAACAGGAGTAAGCCAGAGGAACCATAAGTAAGACTGCCGCCAAGGGATTTTCATGCCCGCCGGACATGGGTCTTACAAATCAAATCGATACATCATAACAGCTATTTGAAGATACAAATAGGAAAAATTGTGAAACAAAGATGTGAAGAAACTTACCGTCCCCTCAGCAAGGGACCAGAATCCATGATGGGCAGCCTCTCTGTGGTGATACCCCTCAATGACGTTCCCAGGAAAGATAGGCGGAACACCCTTCACGGACGCTTTCGGCGTCTGTGTGCAGGCTCGGCACCCTCACCGGCACTGTCATCATCATCATCATCAATACCTACGGCAGGAACAACAATCGTCTGCGGAGGAGAAGTAGTAGTAGCCGCATGGGCAGGAGCCGTAGCTAGAGTAGACTTAGCTGTCTAACCGGTCTCTGTGGTCATGAAGCCGGACATCGTCACGCTAATAAGGCCCGCCAAGGAAATCGACTGGCCCTCAGAAAGGCCAGTCCTCGCCGAATTGACCTCCGTCGGAAACGGGAAGCCAGAAAAGTCTGGTGGTGGTGGAGTACTCGAGCCATATCCATGGTCCATAATCTGAAAAGAAATAACAAGACAGGGTAAGAAACTTCATCTCTATGTAATCTTATTTAAAGACTCGTGAAATTCCGTAACCGCCGCTCGAAATTCCTGAAAATTTCGGCCGCACCTCCCTTGTACATTGGCACGTTTGGCATTTTGTCAACAAATTCTATGCCTATTCCATACACAATGCCAATTAAAACCAATTACAAACGAATTCAAAATCGATTCAAAGATCGAATATTCACAATTTCTAAAAAAATTCATTAATTTCGAATCCAAATCCACCTAATTCTCCATCAAATCAAACCTACTACATTCACAAATCCCTACATTCTAATTCTACCCAATTTCACTTCCTAATTTTGTGAGTATTTGATGCGAAAAATTATGGCGCAAAAAGGAATTTTTTTTAAAAAAACTCACCAAATTTCAAACCTCGGGTGACCGGCGATGATCGATGGCGATCGGCGGTGGCAAGTGGCAGCGATCGATAGTAAGAGACGACGATGAGGCTCCGGAGGAAATGATGGCGACTTGGAGTTGAAAAGAATAAGAAGGAAGATGAAGAAGAAGCTATTTCGGCTCGGTTATAAGGCGTGCACGCATGCGGACGACCATCATCCGCATGCATCATCACATCAGCAAATTTGCTAATGTAGGCGCACATGCGGATGAGGGTCATCCGCATGCGTGTCACAGAGGCCAAAAATAAAAAAAATTACAGTTTTTGTGCCAAATTTGGTGCATTCATAGATCAGAAAACGTTCCTGGATGAAAATAAAATGCAGAATTATATTGAATACTCAAAATTGGAAAACTACAAGGCAAAAATTGATGAAAAACAAGAAAATAAAAAATCCTAATGCCTACAACGGCGTCTTTTCTGACTTGGAATATCCGGAACTTCCTTTACGACGTTCAAATCGGCATTTAGGACATCCTCCAAGATTTGCAACCCAACCTTCGGAACTGAAGCTAAACCCGCCGGAGCTCTCTATCGAATCCATTGCATGTACTACTCTCTACCTTCTCTATTGGTTGGACCATGAATAAGGTTGGTTGGACAAATCATCGTAAAGTGCTCTCAATGTGCTAAAATGTCAAACACACGCCAAAGGTCATCTGTTTCAGCATGACGCGGCTCCACTCGCAGAATATGGCTCGCTTAATTCGGAAAATTGAATCCAATACTGACTTGGCGAAGACATCTATGAATCAGGTTAGCGACAAAGGCTCCGTCCCCAATCAAGATGGGCTCTATCGCGAAAAACCTAAGGATGCAAACCTATTTACGAACACGGAACATCACCTCATTATCTTCAAGATCATCAAATTTCTTATGGAATTCTTCGCACGTAAATTTTACAGAAAACTGTACGCTTTTCAAAAACAGAAGTACTCTGATTACGCACCGATGTGATCCTAGTGGTGAAATGGAGATAATGCTCAAGCGACAAACCTAAGAAATAAGAAGAACCAAAGAAGGGTCTTCCTCTTGTTGCAGAATTCAATCACATATAAAGCTGCACAAGAATCGGAGCGGCAAAAGAGCTGCACTGTTTCAAGAAGTGTTGTTCAATCAAACTCTCATGCTCGAAGAATATCATGCCATAACCCTTTAGAAACGCCACAACACCACAGATAGAAATAAGAAGACTAAAGAGGACGCGACGGACAACTTTAATGTCTTCAAAAAGGTGAAAAGCCTTCAAGTACTACCACATCTCAAACAAATTCAAAAGATTACCATTCAGAACGGATTTTAGAAGATCACCATTGATATCCAAGCGATACAAGATACTAGCATTATCAAGAACGACGGTAATATAAGAAGGTTTATCCAAAAGGTGCTTTTCTTTAAACATGAAACCGAGCGTAACCTTCACATCCTCTAGCAAAGGAGCCATCTCTCCAATGGGAAAAAGAAAGTGTGGGCATTAGGGTTCCAACGCTCCATGGCTGCCGCAATCAAAGGCTAATTAATCTGTCGATTAAAGAACATCATAGATAGAATCAAGCCTCCTTCCTTTAGATATTCAAGATGAAAGGACGGGATGCTATCTACGCAATTATTCAACCAAGAAGGTTCCACAAAATTAAACGCTAGTAGAGAACGATGCTTGAAGATAAGGAATGGCGTAATATGGTTTCATTCAAAGCATATGAAAGTATATCTCTCATTCGCATCAATCTCACGCCTTCGTGTCAAAAGTTCAGACTTCCTTAGAGAAGACATATTCGGAGCAAACAATGGCTACTGGAAAATCCTTAGAGTAATTTTTATAAGAAGTTTGAAAAAAATGGCATTCCCTGTTTATGTATTCGGTGTGACATACACCGCCTATACATTCGCTTCAAGTATTCGATGTGACATACACCGACAAGTATCAAAATTCATACTCAGTGTGACATACACCGACAAGCAGACAGTGTTCCAAGTATCCGGTGTAACAAACACCATTTGTTCATCTGAAAGATTCGAGCAACTCTCCAAAACCGGTATGACATATATCGTTGAAGCAGATCTACTCCGACAGCGCATTTCAAGAGCACAGAACAACCGGCGCAACATGTACCGGCTGTGCCCATCCGCAACCAAAGTCCCATCCAATCCATCAAAGAATGACCTAATAAGTCTCACCGATGCGATCAACTTCCAGACGCATCTTCGTCAGAAACAATTCCACTCAACATAAGATCCGCACAAAGAGAAGAAGCCCCCAAAGGTCAATCTTAATCAAACTCCGAAGCCCCTAAGAGGCAGATTGAAGAAAGAAGAATTGAGATGGCCGCTCTTCAACAGAAGGAACCGACCGGTGAATCTCAAAAAGCAATGCCCAAGCTTCCAATCTCAAAAGAGCAATGCCAACAGCCAATGTAAGAGGCCGATGCGAAAACGTCAATGCCTAGAAGCCAATGCTATCGGCCAATCTCAAAGGAGCAATGCCCATAGAAGCCAATCTTCAGCAGAAAGGCCTATACATAGAATATCAAGCAGAAAGACCTAAACGGTGAATCTTAATCATGAAGCCCTAAAGTGGCCTCCATCCAAGAAAAGCCCCAGAGCAGCACAATTCACTGGCGAGCCACTTTCCTGCGACATTCCATTGACGAACCACATCACCCAAAAGCGCATAAAGACATTCAAACCGGCACGACATGCACCATCCATACCTCATAACAATGCCCAACTTTCATATGTTTGCATTGGAATTCGCTCGATCCCAAGCGTCCTAAGTAATGATCATACCATCTTTTAGAAGCACAATAGTGCTAAGATTAACGCCTTAGGCACTAGAAATTATTTTCGAAAACCTTGTCTTAGACGGTGGTGCCGATACCCTAGGCATTCACTTTCTAAGGTGTTGAAAAACCTCATCTTCAAAACTTGCATAAAAAGAAAAATATTTTTCATAAAACTAGCATGATTTAGCATCTTTGCATCAAACCAGCATATTGCTTCTCATCCCCTCCTTGGAAAACAAAAGAACAAAATAAGAGGAATTTCATCAAATCAATTGACTTGCGACAGCCGACACGGCATCATGTTTCAAGACAACAAAACCAATGGAAAAGTTAGTAGTTGCCAGTACCTGCATGTGGAGTGTACCATCGGCCACTATACCTACTAGCTATTCTCCTTCAATTTATTTGGAATACAAGACCAGATGGAATAAATTACTTCCTAAGACCTCAGGATTCGTTCTCGTCTTAGGCACTCTAGGAGAAGTCTGTTGTTATTTCCAAACCTACAGTTTCGCACTATAACATTGTTGTGCTGACTGTCGCAAATCATTAGACGCCAGGAAACAATCTTGAGTTCATCTTTTATTCTAGATTACTGCATTGCATCCATCCTCAAATATTTCTATGTTTCCTTTATTAAACCTTTCTACATCCTTCTTCCCGGACTTGATTGCGTCCTCACGTTCTTCAATGTCATCGCCTTTTATTGCACAGACATTGTGTTCCACAATATCAATGCAAGAGGGGCATTTGTTGATGTGTCATTTCGATCGAATCAGACTAGTTTTGGATACTATATATATAAAACGTAAAAATAGCTCAAAATACTATTAAGTTGTGCCTAGAGATTCAAAATGATTTTATAAAAAATTTACCGATTTTTACAAAAATTTTAAGGCAATATGGCGCACATGAGGATTGACCCTGTCCTCTTAGGTGATATGAAAAGTATATTGAACTATATTTATAAACTATATCATTCATATCATACATGTCGAAAATTAGAATCTTTGGGATTTGGAAAAATTAACTTACGGGCTTAGCACGTAATTTAAACGAATTTCGAAGCTGTTTTCTACCAAATCCGATTTTAAAAACCAAATATTTTCAAAGATTTTTAAAAATCTAAGTCGTGTGCGGACATGTGGACGGACATCGTCAGCGTGCGCGCCCCAAAGTTCAAAAAATTGTTTTGCTTATGTGCCAAGACACGGAATTTGCTAATTTTCCACCGACTGTGGCACACATGCGGACAGCGGTCGTCCGCATTCGTGTCATAGCCGATTTTTAAAATATTTTCTATTAATAGGGATGTGCAAAGTTTCCAAAATAGGCAAATTGGTACGCATGCGGACGAGGGTCATCCACATGTGTGCCCAATTTGTAGATTTTTTCAAATCTCGAAGATTTCTTCAAATCTCGAAGATTTCTTCAAATCTCGAAGATTTCGCCAAAGATTCAGAGGGAAGATTATATAAACGACCCCCTTTCTTTAGAATTTCTCATCCACAACCTCTTAGAGCTCTCTATCTAAAGTCTCTTAGAGCTTTCAAGAGGAAAAATTCTCAATTCTGGTGATCTCTAGGAAGGGATCGTGGAAGCTCCGAAAGGTTTCATAGGCAGCGACATGAAACGCAATCAGGCGCCTTCTATTCCTCTCTTAATCTCATCATCTTTATATTGCAATCATAAAAAATCATAAAAAAATTAAAAAACATCTTTTTAAATTAAAAATCATACCTTTTTTTAAAATTAAAGGGGTAGGGATAGATTTTCCCCGGCCGTAAGGCTGGTGAGTTCACTCATTTCCTCATTCTCTTTTCATGTTATTTTTGTTGAATTGATTACTACATGCACTGTTTACCGCCGAAAGCTAGACTAAGACATGGAGGGCGTCTAGCCTGAATTTGGGGGCAGATACTATTTGGGTTTATCCATCTACCTCTCCGAAGATACCAAGTTGATTTATGGCACCATAAATCGGTGGTTTAGACGGATGCGGCCGTTGTAGCAGACTTCGTCAGATTCCTTCTCATTTTAATAAGGGGTTTTTTGATTGTGGGGACGCTCTTCCCTGCAGGCGCAAGCCCCTGTAGTTAATTACGTTACCTTCTCCTGCTCCAGAAGTTCACTTCGTGTCGTCTGTGTGTTTTTTTTGTTTGGGTTGCTCATGGATTATATACGGAGACTAATTTATATTGTCGACCGTAGGGCGTGGATTAGTCCAAATCTGTATATTTTAGATTTGTGGTTTTTATTTAAGGACCATTAATCTATTTTGAGATTAAGATCGACTTAAATGTATGTGAGCATTTGGGACTCGATTTGTTTTTATTAAGAATAAATTAGTCCAATATGAGACTAAGATCCACTTAACGAGATTTCAGGATCATTTTTAATTAGGATCCAGCAAAAGAGAGCTTGGGCTCTATTATTTTAGTTTAAGGACGTTTCGGTCCATTATCACTATTTTGGAGGCGAATATTAGTTTAGGGACATTTCGGTCCATTATCGCCATTTTGGAGGCTAATATTACTTTAGGGAAATTTCGTTCCGCTGTTAGTTTAGGGACATCTTGGTCCATTATCACCATTTTGAAGGCGAATATTAGTTTAGGGACTTCTCAGCCCTTTTATCCATCATGCATATAGGTGTATTTGTTACGTGACGAAGCGAACAATTATGTTATGGAATGCACCCAATTTGGGGTACGATCCGATTTGAGGTGTGCATGTCAATTTGGAAGTGCACTAAAGAGTTGTCGGTTGTCGGGACCCGTCACCTCTCTAAAGACATTGAAGAATTATAACGACATATATCAAAGGTGTGGAAAGATTTACCCTTAAACCAAATCACATATTTGAGGGGAAAAGGGGGCTGTTGTAGACCTAAGAAATGTTAGTCATGTTTGAGACTAAAATTATCTTAGGAGATATAAGATGAATATCATTTAGGATATCATCAATGGGAGACCACTAGTTATTTTTAAGACTAAGGCCAGTTTGGGAAAACATGAGCAATATGGGCTCGGTTGTTTTAGAATCAAAGAGGTTTAATCTCAGGAAACTTAGTAAATTTGGGCTGAGATTGGGTTTCCATAATTACCCAACAGTTCTAAGCACTGAGGCATACAGTGCTCACGTGCGTTTCACGTGGGCACTGCATTAGTGTTAAACACTAGAGTTTTGTGGCACTCACGTGACACACGTGAGGCATCCAAATATGGGCACTGCACATTGGGTTTTATCTCCCCCCCTTTTTTTACACAAGTGCTAAGCACTTTGCTAACGTTCTGGGGCAAAACACGTGACTGCCCTTTTTTTTATACCGGGGTGCTTTAACACTCATGTGGGAAACACGTGATGAAGTTTTAGTTGTTCTCTTTGTTTGTTTAAAGCACTCACGTTGGAAACACGTGAGGCTTCAAAATAGTGTTAAGCACTAACGATTCTGGTTTTGAAGATCTTGGATCATCATCACTGTTCTTGTCACGACCCGAAATAGCACGTGACTGGCACTTGAATCGTATGAAGTCTATAAGACCACATCTAATTCAAGTAAGCCAAAAGCCCAGAAATCTAAAACCATTTTAAATAATAAATGAAGGAAAACTGGTTTTAAAGAAGTAGTTTTAATAGCATAAGCCGAATTATGCGTTTTTAAAACATCAAGTCTTTTCTGAAAATTTCGGCAGAGTTTCCTTTGTAAATACTGGCCCCGAACGGGGCACAACATGAATAATATATATACATTAATGAAAAAGGCATCCCAAGCGGGAGCTAGCTCTTCGTCAATCGACGGACACAACCACGCAAGCAATATAATATACAACGCCGAAAGGCGAGGATCAAACCCAAAAGGAAACTCAAAATCAACATGAAATCCATAATAATACAACGCGCGACTCTAAGGTCGAAAGAATAAACATCACTGGTCACTAAGTCTGAATAAATATACAAGTTTGGTTGATGGAATTACTAGATACAACTGAATAAATAAAATACAATGGTGGTCACGATGCAAGTGAACCCACCTACCAAAGCAATCACCCGGAATGGAAGCAGTGTGCCAGCAAAGCCGCACGAAACCTGTACGGCAAAACCTACAAGAAACTGTGGCACAACGGGGGTGAGTTGCCAACTCGTGAGTAGAAAACATCACCGAGCAGAAATCGTATGTATGACTCAATCCTAGGTCAATACGATCAATATATATAAACTTCAAAATGATAAGGTCTGAAGCATGAAAAGTTGACAAGGGTAAACAGCTATACATAAGTGTAATCCCATGTGCTCGTGTCAGTTCCTCAGGTAGCAATATATCATATGTATGAGGTATCAATGTGATAATACGAAAACAGAATGCATCATGTATGAGAAAACTATTTTCTTAATTTAGTGAGATCTCTGTATTTTTAAAATGAGGTATCATCAATAAATCAATATAAATCAATGTCTAGCATCGACACAAAACATAAATCCCAATATCCAATATCTCGGGCTCCGGCTATCCGGACTGGCCCATAACATAATATCTCAATACCTCAATATCAATATCTGGGGCTCCGGCTATCCGGACTGGCCCCTGGGCTCCGGCTATCCGAACTGGCCAAACTCTGATCGGTATCCTCCGGATATCCGACGAGTCAACAAACAATCACCGGTCAGCAATGCTCCTCTGTCACAGGCTCAACGCCTATATCTGGGATCTTCTTGCCTCAGGATACCGCACCGGGTCCACCATGCACCCACAGACGGTTCTTACTCCTCCTCGAATTGGGTGTATGAAATCGCTCAAGAGACGAGAAAACTCATGGTGGACAATCTCAAATCATATCATGAGAAAACCACAACTTTCATTTTAAAATGATAATAAGTTTTATAAAATCGTGCGGTTTCTCCAAATCCATAAATCTCATGGAAAACCCAAATCCCGAGAATAAATAACATTGAATCTAAAAGTATTCGGCTCCGGCAATCCGGACTGGCCCTAAAAATGATGCATGATAATGAATATATATAAATATGCATGAAAATCACAGTAATAAATGCAATGTCTAAGCTATCATACAAAACCAAGTACGCTAATACCATGTCGAAACTATCGGCTAACAATTTATATTAATGAATATTATTTCTAATGTGTACGTGACATGGCAATTACCGATGATGATGTGTGTGACCCGGTAAGCTAGTGTACGTGGAACATACTAATCATCGGTAATGGTGCTGGTGTCCTGACAGCATGATCTCAATAATGGCATATGAAAACACAATATAAGTATGCAATACGATGCGAACGGCAATAATATGCGCGAGCTGAAGATAAAACACAACAATAAGTAATATGCATCAAAATGAACGAGTCTACAAGTAACTACATGTCTAATTAACAACTAATCAAAGGGTAAGGAAAACCACCTAAATCTGAGTCGATATATATATATATATATATATATATATATATATATATAATAGTCGGTGATCCCGCCACAATAGTATCCCATACGATACCCTATATAATTGACATCCTTGAGTCAAGAGTGCGGATCAAAGATCAATATATAGCTCGTACGGTAAATCCGTCGTGCGGCCTCCCAAATCTGGGTACGGGTCAATATCACATTTATCTCTTTATTCACTTGGTATCCTTTTATCATATATCATGATCTGTGGGTACTGATCTACGTCTAGTACACTGCTCATACCATCTACATATATGCATGCGTGTGTATGAAAACACCACGCCTAAAGGACCCGCTAAAATATCATGTCGTATCTCAAATACGAACCATGTCACATCACCGATCTCAAGGCCTCAATCCCAATCTCATCGAATCATCTCCAAATATCATGTACTATCTGTAGGGTTACTAGGAACTCTAACAAGGTTCTACTAGGCATCAACCATACCCAATTAAAATTTTAGCCGTGTCGAATAACCCTAAACAAGATCTTTGCTAGATAATTAGGGTTACACATGCAAGTAAATAACATTTACTACTAAGTGAATACGAAATACAACCTTTGTAGATCGGTCCTTCACTTCTAAAGCTCCTTGTCGTAGTCCCTTCGCTGCGATCATGGTTCTCCCGGGCTCTTGCATGGCTTCACAAGGCGAAAGAAGCGTCCTTGCTTGAAGTCTTCGAGGCCGAAGATGATCTACGTCGAGGGAATACCAACTCATGCTACTACTTCACTAACTAGAGAATTAGTGAAGCAAACACCCTAAACTAAAGTGCTAGTCTAGTAGAGGATGGAGAAATAGGAAGTGGGTTCACTTTAGATTTTATTTTCTCATAATATTTCTCACTTTGGATCAAACCCTAGAGGGCTTTTTAGCTCAAGGAAGAAGATGAAGAAATAAAAATGAGAATGATAATGATCAAGTGAGTGAGCTAACCATGGGTGACTGAGTATCATATACTAACTCATGTAAAGACATAATCAGGGCTAAGTGTGGTGGTTAGGTTAAATATCCAAAGTAAAAAAAAACTTAGTGGACTTAGTCAATGCATCCACAAGCTTCCACAAGCTTCATGCATTCTTCTTATCTTCTACTAATTTTGTAATTACTTTAAATATTAAACCCAACATAACAAATAGCATGGTGTTAGTCTCATACACCCATGAAAGTTGTATCAACAACCATGATACAAAAAGAAAACACATTTTAATATATATCACATATATATTAAAGTTGTGCACATGTGAGAAAAATTCTTAAGTGAACAAATGTTAGTTAATGTAAATTAGTATATCAAATATACAATTATACACTAAATTATTAAATCAACACTTGACTTAATAATCCGGTTATATCTCATATAACCGACTAACACCCAATGTATCGACTTATCGAATCAACACTTGATTCGATAACCCGGCTATATCACATATAACTGACCGATACAAAAAGTCGTGAGAATAGAATACGGTATCACATACACGCATTATTCTCGGTCCCGCACATATCACATATGCACTCCTATTTCGTTTTGCCTGAGCCAGTAAAAACCTCTATGTAGGATTCTAAAGACTCGTCAATACGCCGGCAGTAGGTGATGATCACATCAAACACCCACAAGCTGTAAGCGGTACTAGCTGGACATAACGGCTACCTGGGTATTGAGCGATCAGAAAATCAACAAGCAAGCCCGCTGCAACTCCTGTAAAAACCTAACGGTAACACTTCCCGTACAGTCCGGTCTCCTCGTCTGTTATGTCGCATATCAAGTCTAGGGGTAGTAAACGTCAGATCCTAATAACCGATAAGTCGTGCCGATATGAGGCTCATAACGGGTCGAGAAACTACTGGTAACACTTACCAGTAAATCTCTAAATCAGCCCTGGCCAGGGACTTCCCTGTTATGGTCAATCGAGCACAACGCAACATCAACCCCCAATACCGGGAGAGACGAAACCCCTCCTATCGCTCATTGCCTCCATGTGACTCGGGACTGTACCCAAAAACCACCATTTTGCACGCCCTCTTGGACGTGGTAAGGTGGAAATCAAAGCACAGTAGGAATCACACAAGTCTCTATGACGATCTCGGGTCTACAGACTAATCCTGCACAAGTGTCACCAGAGAACTGCCATCTGACGTGAGGTATAATACCATCTGGGAGTTCTCGGCGAGTCAGTCCAGTGTACCCAGTCTCCACTGAGCACCCGTATACCATCTCTGATGTCAAACACCAATGGATATGGGATCATCCATCGCCCATCTCATGGGTCGAGAAGCGTATACGCTAGTCTACTCTGGTATATCGATGCCCTGTCTCGATACACCTACGACTAGGAACATTAAAGGATGTACTTATGGACTACCATGGCCCCACTAGTATGATCTGCATCATAGTCCTGGTAGTCAAGTACACATCCTAAGGGCTTTACCAACATGTAACTATAAGACAGTATCAAAAGACAAGTATACATGTTAAGATAAAGAGCAACCAGATAGCATAGTATCATATCGAGCAAGAAAGCCCTCTCTATATATGTCCAAGCATCCAATATAATATACATCATCTGTACAATACTGGCCTCTAGGGCATATATACAACTAACAATCTCCCACTTCACTAGGGCCAGCGGTTGTAGTATCGCATACCAAGCATCCCGAAAAGTCTCTCAAACTGTATCTGGGGAATGGCCTTCGTGAGTGGATCAGCATTGTTGTTCTTCGTATCAACCCTCCTGACCTCGATCTCCCGGCGATCTACTATCTCCCGGATCAGGTGATACCGCCTTAGAATATGCCTGGATAGCTGATGGGACCTGGATTCCTTTGCCAAAGCCACCGCTCCATTGTTATCATAATAGAAAGGTATTGGATGCTCAATGGATGGAACCACTCCAAGTTCAGTAATGAACTTCTTGATCCAGACAGCCTCTTTGGCAGCATCGTTGGCAGCGATGTATTCAGCCTCCATCATCGAGTCTGCCACGGTTTCCTGCTTGGAACTCTTCCAGCTAACCGCCCCTCCAGAAAGGGTAAAGACAAATCTCGAGTGCGACTTAGAGTCGTCCTTATCATTCTGGAAGCTCAAATCGGTAAAGGACTCCACTTAGAGTTCTCCGTTACCATACACCAAGAGCATCTCTTTAGTCCTTCGTAAGTACTTGAGAATGCTCTTCACAACTGTCCAGTGACTCTCTCCAGGATTAGCTTGATACCTACTCACTACACTTAGTGAGTGTGCTACATCGGGTCTAGTACATAGCATTGCGTACATGATAGAGCCTACAGCCGAAGCATAGGGTATCCCTTGAATGTGAGCTCTCTCCAAATCAGTCTTGGGAGAAATCTCTTTGGAGAGAGTGAGTCCAGAGATCGTGGGTAAGTTCCCACGTTTGGATTCATCCATACTAAATCTTTTTAGTATGGTGTCAATGTACCTGGATTGGGACAATCCCAATATCCTTTTAGATCATAATTCCCAGTATGCAGGAGGCATCACCTAGATCTTTCATTGAGAATCTTTGTGATAAGAAGAGCTTGACCGATTGCAGCATAGGAATGTCATTTCCTATCAAGAGTATGTCGTCCACGTACAATACGAGGAAGACAACCTTACTCTCTGCCACCTTCTTGTAGATACAAGGTTCATCTACGTTTTTGATGAAATCAAACTCTTTGATAACGACGTCAATGCAGATGTTCCAACTCCGCGATGCTTGCTTTAATCCATAAATGGATTTAAGAAGCTTGCACACCTTCTCGCTGCTCCCACTAGCTACGAAGCCCTCTGGCTGAGTCATGTACACGCTTTCTTCTAAATCACCATTTAGAAAGGCGGTCTTAACATCCATTTGCCAGATTTCGTAGTCATGATATGCAGCGATGGCAAGCATGATCCGGATGGATTTAAGCATAGCCACTGGAGAAAAGGTTACGTCATATTCCACACCTGGTCTTTGACGAAAGCCCTTTGCAACAAGTCTAGCTTTGAAAGTCTCCACTTTCCCATCTACACCAAGTTTTTTCTTGAAGATCCACTTGCTCCCAATGGGTTTTACCCCTTCAGGAGCATCTTCCAAAGTGCATACTTTGTTGGTGTGCATGGATTCCATCTCGGACCGCATTGCATCCAGCCATTTCACTGAGTCCCCACTCGTGATGGCCTGCTCTAAGCTAGTTGGGTCATCATCCTCCATGATACAATCTTCGCTCCCACCATCCATGAGAAAACCGTAGTAACTCTCAGGTGGGTGAGGAACCCTACTAGATCGGCGGAGTGGCCGGGGTTCATCGGGAACTACCGAATCCTCTGATTCCACTAAATCTTCAGTTTGAGTTTGTGTAGCCGGAATTTCTTCCAGTTCTACCTCGTTGCCACTAATTTCTTTTGTAAGAAATTCCTTTTCTAAAAAGGTGGCATGTCGAGAAACTAACACCTTATGTTCCTCGCTATGGTAGAAAAGATATCCATGTGAATGTTTGGGATATCCCACAAACTTGCATAGAACTGACCATGCCTCGAGTTTGTCCGGATTTTGCCTTTTGACATAGGTCGGACAACCCCATATCTTAACTCGTTTAAGACATGGTCTCTTCCCACTCTATATCTCATATGGTGTGGTAGGTACAGATTTAGTTGGAACTTGATTCAATAGGTATGTTGTTGTCTCCAGCACATACCCCCAGAAGGAAATAGGTAACTCAGATGTGCTCATCATAGAGCGTACCATATCTAATAGGGTGCGGTTCCTCTGTTCCGATACACCATTGTGCTGTTATGTATATAGAGGAGTTAGCTGAGAGAAAATCCTATTCTCTTTTAGGAAGTCCATGAATTCATTGCTCAAGTATTCTTCTCCTCGATCAGATCGAAGGATTTTAATACTTTTCCCGGTTTGGTTCTCGACTTCTTGTTTATATTCTCTAAATTTCTCAAAAGCTTCTGATTTATGTTTCATCAGGAACACATACCCGAATCTAGAGAGATCGTTAGTGAATGTAATGAAGTACGAAGAACCATCCCTGGCATGTGTAGACATGGGACCGCATACATCACTATATACCAGTCCTAAGAGTTCCGTAACTCTTTCTCCGTGTCCCGTAAACGGAGTTTTGGTCATCTTTCCTTTGAGACATGACTGGCAAGTATCATAAGATGAAAATTCAAAAGGATTCAAATATCCATCCTTATGCAACTTAGCTAGCCGTGTCGCATTAATGTGACCTAGTCTACAATGCCACAAGAAGAATTCGTTCATTTCTGAACTCTTCCTCTTGTGTGTGTTTTGTACATTAAGGACTGTAGTTTGATTGAGAACGTATATGCCATTAAATAACGAACCTAATCCAATCAACTTTTGATTCAGGAATAT
Organism: Agapanthus africanus; assembly: GCA_030015575.1. Classification (NCBI taxonomy): domain Eukaryota; kingdom Viridiplantae; phylum Streptophyta; class Magnoliopsida; order Asparagales; family Amaryllidaceae; genus Agapanthus; species Agapanthus africanus. The sequence goes on along the minus strand of CM057337.1, from coordinate 591,529,826 downwards.
GTTCATAACATCATCCTGTACTACAAAATTATATCCTTCTTTGCTCAATAAAGAAACTGATATAAGATTGCATATCAGGGTCGGAATGTAATAGCATTCGTTCAGAACCAATGTATTACCATTTGGTAACACAAGGTGATATTCGCCAACTGCTTTGGGTGCAACATTTGCACCATTCCCTACTCTTACGGAATGATCACCCTCTCCCAGTTCCCTACCTTTACGTAGCCCATGTAACATATTACATATATGGGATCTCGATCCGGTATCTAATATCCAGGACATATAGAGTGAACTGAGAAACAGTTCTCTGTAACGAACACACCCGAAGAAAATGCATCAACATGTACTTTCTTCATTCGGGTGGCTTGGGAATCCTGGTATTCCCCTATATCCTTTTCAGTCCTATAACTCTTATAAGAAAGAACGGAACCAACGTTCCCCAGCACAGTATAACATGCGGGTTCGGTCAATACATCCATATTATTATGTTGATTAAGGCATGATTTGGTCGCTACCTGGAGAGAGAGAGAAGAAAAACACTTTAGCGTATGCTCTTGCAAGATCAGTTTGGTTATTATTTTATCTAATCAAGATGGCTCCCACTGTTTTTATCAAATCTTCCTTCAAACCTTAAAAGGAAAGACTAGCCGGGATTAATTACACCCTACAATTTCGCCAATCTTTCAGCCAGGCCAGTGTCGGTACTTTGAGGGAGGTTCCCAGTGCTTTCGCACGGACCTAATTAAAGTAAACCTCATTTTCCCAGAGGCGTAACCCCGTTGACACCTTTCTAGACACCTACTTGATCGGCTAATTGTCCTGTGTAAAACTCTCCCAGGAGTAACAATTACTCGCAGTGGGTATCGGGATCTAACTATCTCATAGAAGGTATGCAATCTCATTGCAAATTTCGACACTTGAAATTCCCGATAATATTTTGCCCCTAACCCCTATGACCTTGACAAAGGCCAACAAATCATAGGATGCTAATCAAGTTCAACCCGTCATTTCTTGATTGAATCAAACCCACCCGCACGACCCTTGACAAAGGCAAACAAGGTCGTACGACTACCCCAAAACAATCTGCATCATATGCATAAGCAGATAAGCACCATTCAGCTACCGCACACTACGCCTTGACAAAGGCCAACAAACGCAGCACGAATACTAAACAGTTTCTATCTGAAATGACGGAGGGCTACGACAGGTTTTTCTGAAAACCTATTGCGTAATGAACTTGATATCGTTGTAGAATCTAGTGAATTTTGAAAAGGAGTGTTTTTGAGACTTTCACTAGTTTTGCTAAAGAGGTCATTCCCGATGAAGGGATCTCGGCTCTTTCCTCATCGAATAAGCTGGAGGATATATCATTTATATCGCTATGCAAAGCAAAACTCTAAAAGCAATCAAAAGACAAACCGAGTGTTGTAGCATCTGCCAGTTTTCCTAAAGAGGTCACTCCAGGTGAAGGGATCTCGGCTCTTTCCTCATCGAATAAGGTGCAGGATATATCATATATATCGATATGCAAAGCAAAAACTGTAGCTACCCTTTTTGAAAATTTGATTCTACAACATCTTTTAGGTTTCTTTTCTTTCATTAATCACATTAATGAAGTCCCATCATTTAAGTCACCTAAACATCACAGATAAATACGACGTACACTTATGCCATCCGCATTCACCTCGATGTCCCCTCGTGCACCGTTGGGTTAGGTTACTAACGGCAGAGCGGGCCAGGGCTAGCGCGGGTATCAAACATAAGTAACGTCTATATAATATATCATATATACTATATACAGTATCTATCACAACATATCAAAAGATCACATCACGGATATCGCAGCAGAAAAATCATATGAAACATTGGATATACTAGCACGTCCGTATTTTATTTTGAGCCTTTATAAAACACGGATTCCACGGCCGCGATGAATAGCCAAACCCACACTCCCAGACCCCTACGAGAGCGGCAAGCAACCCTACCAATTCTAGAGTTAGGAGACCCGGACTCGACTCCTCGAGTTGGTCTCCCACTGGACTCTAGAACCCGGTTACTTGTGCTCTCCTCTTTGGGTCTATCCTAGTGCGGAAAAGTAAATAATATACAAATGGTGACATCAACCTCATCCCATAAGTGCCCCAATAAAAGAATATTACATACAATGAATTTTACATGAATGAAAAATAAAAACCCTCATCTCACATAAAACCCCCGGCTATTCAAAACGCGACGATCCAATATAACATATCCAGCAACACAAAACATCACATGTCATCTACGTAAGTAAATATGTGCATCCCAATTGTCGTTGACATATAGCAACGAAACCGGCGATATCACATATTACACTTACGGTCGCAGAAAAGAAAGTGTAAAACTACAACATTTGGAATCCACAATCTCTTTAGACATCGTAAATCCGAAATATCACATACTTCGCATTTCATGCCTAACTATATGAATTCCACATATTGTATCACATTCCAGATAAATAGACAGTATTAAACTTTCGGATCGAATAATCAAATACCCAAGATTTCCTAAATAGCTCAACACTTGAGCGGAGTTTAAAAATTCCAGAATACGTCACAGTACCAACGGTCCAGCCGTAGAAGGGTCAAGCCAACGCCTCACATGTGGCACGCCGTACTGCCCCAAACCCTAAGGTTCAGAGGCGGTTCAGACGGTCACATAATCGAGTTAAGGTTTGTGTTCTTCTAGAGGGTCCATCGCGTTACTTGCACGTTTTTCCGAAAGATTTAAACTCAAGAAAAATTCAACACTTGAAAGTTTTTCGTGTCGGGAAAAAGCGAGTTAATGATATCCGTTCGAATATTTTAATACTTTCTAAATTATCCGGAAAAAGCACGAAATTAAATTTTCCTATCGAATCAACGAATTCAAAATAATCCCCAGAACACTCAATACTTGAGCCAGATTAAAAATACCCAGAAAATAGCACTAACAGATACGGGTATTACTGTACAAAAACCAAAGCAAATTCTCACTCTACGGCCGCGGATCTGCGGCACAAGCAGGGTATTGCCGTGGTTCCGCGACCGTCCGTACGAGTTACTTTGTCGTTTTTCACAGTAATACCTAAAATTCCCTGCTGAATTTTTTAGGTATTTTTAATACAGAAAAAAACGCATTTTTAAAATTTGTCCAGAGAGGGGGTCGTTTTAACGTTACGGGGTTCGATCGGAGTTTTAACTTCGTAAACACGTCGCCTAATGCTCTAGCCAGGCTCTGATACCACTGTAGGGTTACTAGGCACTCTAACATGGTTCTACAAGGCATCAACCATGCCCGATAAAAATTTTAGCCGTGCCGAATAACCCTAAACAAGATCTTTGCTAGATAATTAGGGTTACACATGCAAGTAAATAACATTTACTACTAAGTGAATACGAAATACAACCTTTGTAGATCGGTCCTTCACTTCTAAAGCTCCTTGTCGTAGTCCCTTCGCTGCGATCATGGTTCTCCCGGGCTCTTGCATGGCTTCACGAGGCGAAAGAAGCGTCCTTGCTTGAAGTCTTCAAGGCCGAAGATGATCTACGTCGAGAGAATACCAACTCAAGCTATTACTTCCCTAACTAGAGAATTAGTGAAGCAAACACCCTAAACTAAAGTGCTAGTCTAGTAGAGGATGGAGAAATAGGAAGTAGGTACACTTTAGAATTTATTTTCTCACAATGTTTCTCACTTTGGATCAAACCCTAGAGGGCTTTTTAGCTCAAGGAAGAAGAAGAAATAAAAATGAGAAAGATAATGATCAAGTGAGTGAGCTAACCATGGATGAGTGAGTATCATATATTAACTCATGTAGAGACATAATTATGGCTAAGTGTGATGGTTAGGTTAAATATCCAAAGTAAAAAAAAACTTAGTGGACTTAGTCAATGCATCCACAAGCTTCATGAATTTTTCTAATCTTCCACTAATTTTGTAATTATTTTAAATATTAAACCCAACATAACAAATAGCATGGTGTTAGTCTCATACACCCATGAAAGTTGTATCAACAACCATGATACAAAAAGAAAACACATTTTAATATATATCACATATATATTAAAGTTGTGCACATGTGAGAAAAATCTTTAAGTGAACAAATGTTAGTTAATGTAAATTAGTATATCAAATATACAATTATACACTAAATTATTAAATCAACACATGACTTAATAATCCGGTTATATCTCATAGAACCGACTAACACCCAATGTATCGACTTATCGAATCAACACTTGATTCGATAACCCGGCTATATCACATATAATTGACCGATAACAAAAGTCTCGAGAATAGAATACGGTATCACATACACGCATTATTCTCGGTCCCGCACATATCACATATGCGCTCCTATTTCGTTTTGCCTGAGGCAGTAAAAACCTCTATGTAGGACTCTAAAGACTCGTCAATACGCCGACAGTAGGTGATGATCGCATCAAACATCCACAAGCCGTCAGCGGTACTAGCCGAACGTAACAGCTACCCGGGTATTGAGCGATCAGAAGATCAGCAAGCAAGCCCGCTCCAACTCCTATAAAAGCCTAACGGTAACACTTCCCGTACAATCCGGTCTCCTCGTCTGATGTGTTGCATATCAAGTCTAGGGGTAGTAAACGTCAGATCCCAATAACCGATAAGTCGTGCCGATATGAGGCTCATAACGGGTCGAGAAACTACTGGTAACACTTACCAGTAAATCTCTAAACCAGCACTGGCCAGGGACTTCCCTGTTATGGCCAATCGAGCACAGCGCAACATCAACCACCAATACCGGGAGAGACGAAACCCCTCCTATCGCTCATTGCCTTCATGTGACTCGAGACTGTACCCAAAAACCACTGTTTTGCACGCCCTCTTGGACGTGGTAAGGTGGAAATCAAAGCACAGTGGGAATCACACAAGACTCTATGACGATCTCGGGTCTACAGACTAATCCTGGACAAGTGTCACCAGAGAACTGCCATCTGACGTGAGGTATAATACCATCTAGGAGTTCTCGGAGAGTCCATCCAGTTTACCCAGTCTCCACTGAGCACCCGTATACCATCTCTGATGTCAAACACCAATGGATATGGGATCATCCATCGCCCATCTCATGGGTCGAAAAGCGTATACGCTAGTCCACTCTGGTATATCGATGCCCTGTCTCGATACACCTACGACTAGGAACATTAAAGGATGTACTTATGGACTACCATGGCCCCACTAGTATGATCTGCATCATAGTCCTGGTAGTCAAGTACACATCCTAAGGGCTTTACCAACATGTAACTATAAGACAGTATCAAGAGACAAGTATACATGTTAAGATAAAGAGCAACCAGAAAGCATACTATCATATCGAGCAAGAAAGTCCTCTCTATATATGTCCAAGCATCCAATATAATATACATCATCTGTACAATACTGGCCTCTAGGGCATATATACAACTAACACTATCCTCATAATCCATGTATATGTATACGTTGTATATATATGTATATATACATAGTCCCATAACTATGTGTATATATATACATATCCCCATATACGCACAGGTAAATAAAAGTATGCGAATGTGTGTGTGCGTGTGTGGGTGTAACAACTACTCTAGGGTTTCGTAACAAACACTAAACTAACCCATGAACATATAACCCTATCATGATAAATAATAATCATATAATATCGTATACATATATGTGTGTATACGAATTCGTATACCACACTACGAAACTGTGAGGGTGCTATACGCCATCCACCCGACTTCCACCGTAGATATATATCTACTCACATTGATCTTCGTTTGCCGATGCCAACGTCGCCACTCGCTTGCTTGTCGTCTCGAAGTACACATAGGGTACCTACACATCATCACACATCGTATCGCATTAAAATCAAATTCGAAAACGAAACGACATACGAAAACCAAATCGGCACGCGTATCACACATAGGTCAAAACCTATAGCCTACGCACGCAAGAATAACCAAACAAACCCTCGATGTCGGTGTACAAACGTCAAACCATCGAGTTAAAACCAAATTACTAAAATCCAGAATTCAAAATACGTAAAGCATAACTCAAATCAAAAGAGCAACTACAGAAAGTGGTCCAAGATTTTAGTTAGAGTGAAATCAAGGTTCACAAACAACACTGGAGTAAAGTATATAGGGTATATGACTTACAGAAGCAATCTGGGCACCCAACTCACCAATGTGGCTGGCCCCTACCCTTCAAATTCCGGCGAGCTCGGCTCCCTAGTCTTGGATAGGGTTCGTTTTGGTAGTGTGGTCTCGTGGTGTCTTAATTCTGTCTCTGAAGTTGTTTTCTTAACTCGTAATAATCCCAGGTCACTCCTGATTTCCCTACACACCCTAAATACTCACAAAATCGACATGAACAAATTCTGTTTTGGATTTTCAGTTTTGTTATTTGTGTTTGGTCTGGGTTTCTAGCACCAAGGAGGGTTTAAGGTCACCACTACGGTCCGTAAACACAACCACAACTCAAAAATCCCTCAAACCCTAACTTAAGATTTTCAAAGTTCACTAAACATCGCTTAATCACTTGGCTTCATCCAAGAGCTTCAGTATCCTGACTGGATCGCCAACATTGTCCCAGTGATGAAGAAAAATGGGACGGTGCGCATATGTGTGGACTTTCGGGATCTCAACAAAGCTTTCCCGAAGGACGACTTTCCAATACCGGTCACCGAGCTGATGATAGATAATACGTCCACTCCCGAAGTTTTCTCCTTCATGGACGGCTCATCAGGATATAATCAGATAAAGATGCATCCCGAGGACCATAAGCATATCGCTTTCCGGACCCCTTTAGGCATATTCTGCTACAAGGTGATGCCCTTTGGTCTAAAGAACGTCGGTGCCACCTATCAGAGGGCCATGACAAAGATTTTTGATGACCTCGAATGCTATATTGACGACCTCGTGGTTAAAAGCAAATCATATGAGGAACATTTAGAGCATCTGAAGATCGTGTTTCAGTGCCTTCGGAAATACAACTTGAAGATGAACCCTCTCAAATGCGCGTTCGGAGTTTCCTCGGGCAAGTTTCTAGGATTCTTCGTCCGACACCGCGGAAAAAAGTCAGCGAGCCATAAAATGCATATAAAATAGCCGAAATGATAGGATAACTTGCAACAAAATTAGCAAGTAAAATATATGCATACAAAATAGACGAAATGATTGGGCAACTAGCAATAAAAAGCAGCGAGTAAATAAAACGAATAGCCAAAATGATTGGGCACCACGAAAAATAGCCGAAATGATTGGGCAATCGTAACTTTCACGATATAAAAGATGAAATGATAGAGCTTCGCGGAAAGAAAAATATATAAAATGAAACTTTTTGCCCTACAGGTGAGATCATATCGATCCCTGTATACAATCCAGGGGTACGAACAAAGAAGGAACCATACCTTCTCACCAGGCTCCATCAGAAAGAGAGCCAAGTCTCGACGGCCACATCTACAGCCTAGAGACCAACAACAGCATTCCTCCTCATTCCAGTAGGATTCGGACGCGACAATTAAGCGGAGCCATGGCAAAGTCCCAAGTTCTAAGTCTCGACGGCCACATCTACAGCCTAGAGACCAACAACAACGTTCTTTCTCATTCCAGCAAGATTCAAACGCGACAATCAAACACGAAGCCATGGCAGAGTCCCTAGTTCCAAGACTCTACGGTTCATAGACAGCCAAGAGATCATCCCGACATTCGTCTCATTACAACAAACGCAACATCAGCAAATCGGAGCCACGGCAAAGTTCCCAGTTCCATAACTCGGCGGTGCACAGACAACCGAGAGTCATCCCTGACCCTGTGAAATGCGGATAAAGTCAACCCCTCCTGGTCCTGTGGAACACGGCTAATGTCAATCCTGACCCCGTGGGAAATGCCCAGAGCAAATCCTGGTCCCGTGGAACACGGCTATTGTCAATCCTGACCCCATGGGAAACGCCCGGAGCAAATCCTGGTTCCGTGGAACACGGCTAATGTCAATCTTGACCCCGTGGGAAATGTCCAGAGCAAATCCTGGTCCCGTGGAACACGGCTAATGTCAATCCTGACCCTATGGGAAACGTTCAGAGCAAATCCTGGTCTCGTGGAATACGGCTAATGTCAATCCTGACCCCGTGGGAAACGTCCAGAGCAACTCCTGACTCCGTGAAATGCCGATAAAATTCAACCCCTGACTCTGTGAAATGCGCATAAAGTCAACCCCTGACTCCGTGAAATGCGCATAAAGTCAACCCCTGGCTCAGTGAAATGCGCATAAAGTCAACCCCTCACTCCGTGAAATGCGGATCAAGCCAACCCCTTGACTCCGTGAAATGCGGATAAAGTCAACCCCGGAATCCGTGAAATGCGGATAAAGTCAACCCCGACTCCGTGAAATGCGTATAAAGTCAACCCCTAAATCCGTGAGATGCGGATAAAGTCAACCCTCGACCTCCCCGTCAAAGCAATTCTTTGATTCGGGAGCAAGTCAACTCATCAATCACTTACGGGTCCTCTCGACTCGTAGGGGAGAAAACTCTTTTGTGAGATCCATACGACTCTCAAAAGAAAACACACTTAGGAATCTTCATGATTCCAAAGGAGAAAATATACCTACGAGATCCTCTCAACTCGTAGGGTGAAAAGTCTTTATGAGACCCTCACGGCTCACAAAGTTGAAAAGCCTTAGGCAGCAGACATGAACCTGCTTCCTAAGCCATCGCTACCTCACAAAGAGTTCCAGATAGAATGTTCTTTATCATCTACAGGCTACGCTTGCTAAAGTACCATACCGACAACAAAGCAAAGGAAAGCAAGAGATAACACAAGATAGTACAAAAGAAATGTATCATTCATTCATAAATTCAATTGGGTACAAGATACATCATATGAAAGAATAAAAAATTGATACATTTTATTCAAAAATTACAAATGTTTAATTGATACAAAAACAACTATTGGGAGGGAGGCATTTTCAAAAAATCAGCCAGTTGCTCGCACACTCCCCTTAGCCCCTTTTCACGGTCAGCTGCAGCGGCCAACTCCGCTTCAACATGAGCCCGTTGCTGCAAATAAGATGAAAGTTCATCATCAATGACCCATTGAGATGCCTCACGACTTTGCGCATCCCGTTCAGTACGATCAAGCTTCTGCCTCAGTGCTAGCCCATCAGAAATACATCGTAAAAGGCCCTCAAAGATAGATTTCAGCTGTACAGCATTTGCATCAACCTGAGCGTACAGCCGGGCAGATTCGCTTGAAGTCTCCTCACGCACCTTACGCTTCAAGGTCGCTTCTTGATCGAGATGGCGGAGTTAGGGAATGCTCTTCTCGACCCAAGCAGCCCGTCGGGAGTTCACAGACAGGACTTCGGGCGCAGGACGCCCAAGCTCAAGCTCATGCAGGCAGGCCTCAATTTTCCTGTAGTGATTAACCCAAGACTCAACGATGCCCTCGGTATGGAAGTTCACGAGCGTCGCCAACATGGGATTAACCTCGGCAGCAAAGTCAGCAGCGAGTGCAGGGATCTCCGCGTCAAGCTCTTCGATGGATTCACTCAACATATGCAGGCTGGTCACAGTGCCCTTAGAAGATGGACGTCTAGAGAATGGTCCTGCTGGCATTAGTATGGAAGATTCGAAGGGAGCAGGAACCGGTGCGACTGCTGCAAAATGAATTACGGTTAAAAGCTAACTCGTAAAATAAATAAGTCACGTGAGCGATGAAGTCTACTATACCGGCTGCGACAGGTGGTGCGGCGGGGAGTAACGGTGGCGCGACTATTTTTTCGTCCCCTCCTTCAATCTGTAGTGTTGCAGTCAAGGCAAAGAAGAATTAGCAACGACTTGGCTTCCCGTAAAAGAAAGGAGAAGATATTAGTTAGAGACTGTACTCACCAACGCCACTAGATGAAGCAATCTCCGACTGGAAGGAGAAATGTGGGTGCAGCACCTGATACAGATGATCAAAAAGAACTCCTGCAAGGGTGTAACAATGCGATGTCAGTACATAAAGTATATTGCTTACAATGAAAACGATAAGTCACAAACCCGTACCTTCCAGCATTTAGGAGGATAGGAGAGAAGGCAAATGGTCGGCGAACGTCAGAGAAACAACCAGTGGCGCTTCCTCGGGTGGCACAACCTCAATGCTCACCACACCTGCATTAGAAACAAAAGAAATGTCATCAGAAGAGATTGAAGGGGATTGCAGAATGAAAAGGAAAACAATGACCTAAAATCTACCTGATGAGTCGCCACTCGAAACCGCGACAAGGGCGTCATTAGGTGCAGCGAATGTTTCACCCTCCTCCATTGAAATGGTTTCGTCGCCCGTAGCTTCATCCCCCGATTCCACGAGAACCGTCGTGACACTCGCAGCGCCAGGCAACGGCAAGGAACCACAGGCGAAAAGGGCAGCAAATGGAGCAGTCCCGGACTCCTGAGAAAGAGTAGCCGCTTCAGGCTCGGTGGTTGCCGTCATCTCACCTGCCACCTCCTTACCCGGAATTGGCCCTGCAGGGTATGATATATGAGAATCTGAAGATTAAACTCTAATAAAAGGACCTAGTGTTACGTTACCTTGGGACGTCTTTTCAATCGCTTCCCGAGCTGCGCGTACCGCTTGTCTATGAGTGGTAGACAGGGCGGTTGGAGCACCCTCTAAAGAAGCAGGGACAGGGGAAGCAGCGCTTGAGCCTGCACCAACAGCTAAGGTAGCATTGCGTTCTCTTGTTACACGCCTCCTGCGCTTCCTTTCTACCTGGGCCGTGAGAGCTGATCTTCTTAAGACCTCCGCCAAGGAGACGTCATTATCCAAGCCAAGAGCTACCTCTAGAGCTGTTATGGCGTCCGTCATTAGTTGCATAACTGGAGACTCTTTTGGCAATACTGGGGAGGCCGGGACTTCGATAGCCGGCCTTGGAAGCGTCTCCATACCACCCTGCGAAATCGGCACTGCACTTGGGATAACCTGAGTCGAAGTAGTCCCTGCAATAAGGTGAAAAGGAAGGGTCAGATTATCTATAAAAAGAGGAATGAAAACACAGTAAGCCAAAATATACCGAGGCCCAAGGAAGCGCGAAGCCTTTCCTCCTCTTCGAAGGTCTTGAGAGAAGCCGCGAGAGCCTCTTCAGCGGAGATAACTATCGACGAAGAAAAACGTCAGTTAAAAGCATAATAATTAAAGTTGTCGCAAAAGGATATATGACCGAAGTCTAACTGACTGCGCGATAGTAATTAGGGCTGCTTCATCGCGAGCCAGTCGCTCGGAAGCCCCCAGGGCAGCTTCAAGATCGGTATCATCCGGTGCCATGAATAGACCCTCATTGGTCCCGTACTCGCTTAAGCCTTCGCTATAAGGAGCATGGGGATCCTGGCCGAATACAATGTCTGGAGAGAGAATCGACTTCTTCTTCTTCTTCTGCGAGCGAGTCCCGGCCGCCGGTAACACGAGCTTGCGTTTAGCGGGCAACTTTGGGCGGCGAGTCCAATTTCCGCACCCAAGCTGGACTCAGGAGACGCCAGAGCGACCACTTCAACGGGAGAACGTGGTATCGGTAGCTCAGGCATATCACGTGGCGCCACAGCCACAGCAGCTTCCCTCAATGGAGGACGGACAATGGTCCGTCGTTTCAAAGGAACGGCGGGGTTACCGGCCGGGGCAGTGCCCTTGCGATCAAGCAGCAATCGCTTTTCTTCCCTAATGACGGCACCCATCGAATGTTGATACCACGCCACATACACGTTCAGGGCCGTCGGAACACAGCTCGGTTCACTGATGAAGAAGTGGGACCCTGTGTTTAGGCGCATAAAATGATGCAACGCGCTTCAGATACCCTCTTCAATAGCAGCCAGTTCTGCCAAGAGAGTCTCGAACAGGACGCCCTGATTATAGCTTAACTGCTGGGCGAAATGATGCGGGTTGTATCTCATGAACAACGCCGAATCATTCTGCCTAAAGACGAGAAAGCCCGGCCTAATGGAGTATAGATGAAGAATCTCCCGAGCTTTCAAGACAGAGGTCCCGTCTTTAAAAACGTCTTGCAATGGCAGCACCGTCTTCGCGGATTCCTGGCCAACGGTCATAATTTTATCGGTGAAGGACATGCCATCTCCAACCGTGCATGGACGAAGGAGCAAACCCCTAGCTTCCCGCGGTGTCGGATTTACGATGGATACGTCGATTAGCCGTATGATCCGAGGGAACTTACCCCTATATTTAAAGCAAGGCCTTCTGTGGATACCGAAGACGCCAAGCACGTGCAACTCGAGCCACGAGGTGAAGTAATGCATCGAAAAGTTTATAGGCTGCACCCCTGGTTCAGTAGTGTCTGCTGCCAAGCTGAGACCGTGATACAAATGGGCTAACCCAGCGATTCCGACGGCCACTTGCATCCCAGCAACCATTCGATGCGCTGGGTAGAAGATGGACGGCCTCATATGGCGAGGATGCATCGGAAGAGCAAACCAGCTCAGCCATAGCCCGAGAAACCCCAAAAAGAACGTTTGTTCGTCGATCCCAGAAGATGCAAGCTCTGTAAAAGGGACGACCGGGGTGTCGGGGAGAAAGAAACTCTTCTGATCCGCCTCCACCGTCGGCAGGTTGCCCAAACCTAAGCCAAAAGGATCTTCAAGTATGGAGAACTTCGCGGCTTCGTTCGACAGTACTTCCGAGTGGAGAAAACAGGCGATGAAATCTATGAAATTAACCCCATGACCTCCGGATTCGAGAAAAAGGTTCTCATAGATATTCAGCACCTTTATCAAACTCGGGAATTGGTGTTGAATAGCGTTTTCCGGGATAAGACCCATTACCACTGATTTGTTGGCAAAAATGTATTCATCCGAAGGAAGCAGCTCCTCGTAATGTTCTCCCCTAATGGGTAAACCAGAGATCTCAGCAAATTCCTCCAAAAAATAGAGACTTCTCGATCCAATAAGAGGAAGGTGTGGGTCGGAATGTTCCATTGCTCCAGAAATTCCTTGACCCACCATGTAGGGGGTGTGGAATACTGGAACAAAGAAGCATAGATCGCAGGGTACAATCCGAGCCTTAGCTGCTGTGACTTCTTCGCCGATAAGATGTATCGGGCCTACTGCAGATATCCGGATGGGGGACGGGGAGTTAGTCCTATGTTGTATGGCTGTCCCCAAGGGCGTGACTCGCCCTGACATATGCGCCGCCCTAAAGTGTCCAGAGCCACCGGCGGCTGCACGGGTATTCGGCCATAGAAGTCCGAAGGAGACCCTCTGAAGTCCAATTCACCTCCTCCACAGCATAGTTTATTGGGGGTGCATCTGCAGAAGAGATCGCCGAAATGGGCTCCAAGGGCGCCGCGCAAGAAAAGCTCCGCCGACCCCTAATGATTTGGTTATACCGTGTTCCCCATAGATGGAGATTCTTGTGCTCCGGATCATGGTCTTTGATCAGTGCGAACACTTCCCTATCCACAGGCGATCCGGGAAATCCGCCTTCCGAACGGACGAACGGGAAAGAGGTGTCAGAAGACATATTACCTGCGTGGAAAAGAACAAAAAAATTAACCATCAGTGCTACAATTTAAGTTCTGTCACTTGTACTTTAAATTAGTACCACACTGTAATGCAGTGGAAAGGGACCAAGGTGGACCCACACAATCTATATGATAACTCATCATTAATAAAACAGTCTCATCATTTGATGAGACTGTCATTAAATGAGGAAATCCTCAAAAGATTCTTATTCAATGATAACCCCTCGGGCCAAGGAGTAAATCTCCCCTTGAGAGCAGCGCTCTGTGACAGAGTGACATCTGTCAACTCTGATGATGGGAACAAAAATTCCTTAAGAGCCTAGCTCTGTTAAAAAATGATGGAATAACCCATCAGAAAACTTAAAATAAAGTTTTTAATGAATTAAAATTCCGATATCTTCAAGATCTATGAACAAACTCTGAGAGTTCTTCATAAAAGATTAACAAATCTACGTTATTCAAGAGAGCAAAGCTCTATTAATAGGTTAAGAAAAACCTAAAAAGGTTTTCTTTAGATCTAAGATCTATGAAGAGCAAGGCTCTGTTAATGGGTAAAACCCTAAAAACATTTCAAGATCTATGATCTTAGGAAGAGCAAAGCTCTATTGATAAAATTCAAATCTTACCAAAAAATTTGGCAGAGTTTTAACTCTTGAAAGTTCTTAAAATGAAGAGCTATGCTCTGAAAGAGAATAAAAATTCTCAGAAAAACAAGAATGAAGATGAACAGAAATCCTCTTAAGGACCAAAGGTCCTAATTATAAGCACTGAGTGCCGTTTCAACTTCTAAGTTGATATAGCGGTGGAGATGCTGCCACCGCTGCACTCACATGTAAACTACGTGAGCGCAACGGTGGGGGGGCATTTGTTTCCCCAATCAGAGCAAACCTCTGTTCAAATTTCAAAATTTTAAAGGAAGCAGGGCCATGTGCGCTGCACTGCAAGCAGCGCACCACGTGCAAAGCACGTGAGCGCTGGCGCTAAGAGCACTGCACTCTAAGCAGCGCACCACGTGCAAAGAACGTGAGCGCTGGCGTTAAGTGCGCTGTAGTCCAAGCAGCGCACCATGTGCAAAACACGTGAGCACTGGCGCTAAGAGCGCTGCACTCCAAGCAGCACACCACGTGCAAAGCACGTGTGCATTGGCGCTAAGTGCACTGCACTCTAAGCAACGTGTAAGTGCACGGCGGCGCCCCGGCCGTCAATCCGACGCCGGAATGCGGAAGCGGTGATATACTTTAACTTTTTAAACCGGCACCACCGCGCACTTTTAACCCGGATCGTGCCATTAAACTAGTCCTAGCTATCTAGAGAACGGGTAAGAGAGATATACCGAGTGATCCGTGTCCTCCGGTCTTCTCGTCGTCGTCCCGATCTCCCCGCGGAAACTCCGGTCGTCGCCTCCTCGCCGGATGGGCACCACATCGCCGGCTTCTTTTACGGGCTCCCACCTCTGGACCGAGGCAACTCGGGCACGAAGTTGGCGAGTCGACGTGTCCAAGAAGTGCTGTAGAAAATCTGTAGAACTTATATGTCTCTTGGGGTTTACTAGAAGTTGCCTTTTGGTTTTGGTGGAGGAATGAACTTGTGGAATTTTGTGATGAACTAGAGAGTATTTTTGAAGCCAAATGAGAGCTCAAAACCCACACCAAAATTTCATCCCCCTCCCAATAGTGGCCGGCCTCTCAATGGAAGTGAGTGAGAATGGAGTCCAAGGGAATGGAAAAGGAATTGAGCCACACAATAATCCAAGGGAGAGAGAGAAAAGGCTATCATGCAAAGAAATGATTACTAGGAAAGTCCAACATTCAATCAACAATCATCACTTCCAAAAGTCATGCCATCATGAAGATAGAAGTCAAGCAATGATGAAGTGAACAAGTCAAATGATGGTGCAACCATCATGACACATCAATATGCAAAGACAACCCTCCAAAATGCTTATTTGCACAAATGCAAATAAGCCCTCCTCCACCAATCTTCGGCCAATGAAAGATACAAAGAAAATTGGCCGAAACGGAAAACAAACTGGCAACTCCAAAAACCTAATCCCGTAATAAATTACAAGAAAACCCTGCTACTGTATATACATACCCGCATTTGTATTCCGACCGAAATACAAATGCAATGAGACAAGATCTACACTGTGTTATACTAGGATCCGGTTTAAAGCAAAGCCCGCTAGTATTAACCGTCCGATCCTGATCCGTGCAATACCGCACGTATCTGATCGAACCCTACCATATCTCCTTACGGCCTCTACAGCGTTTCGCCCGAAACTTGAGAAACTGGTCTGGGGGGACTCTAAAGACTCGTCAATACATTGGTTGTGGATTTAACCACTAGCACGTCAGAGGTATTAGCCTATACGTAACGGGCAACCAGGTATTGACCAAAAGGGACGTCTGTGAGCGAACTCAGCCTGACACCCTACTGAGCCTGTCAGTGACAATATCCGTACAGTTCGGTCCGTTCGTCTATGAGCATCGCATGGTGGGCCTAGGGGGTTGGTAAAAGTCAAACCCCCAAAAGCGGTACAAGTCGTGTCGGAGTGTAGCCCAGAACACCCTGAGATACTACTGGAATACCTACCAGTAAATCTCCTGCCTTGGCCAAGGACTTCGTGTAATGGCTCTCCTAGACATAGCGCGACTACACCCCCAATACCGGGAGAGACGAACCCCTGAAGATCCGCTCACTACATCCATGTGGCTCGGGACTGTACCCAACTAAAACCTGTTTGCACGTCTCGTTTGAGCATGGTAGGGTAGTAATCAAAGTACAGTGGGAACTCATACGAGACAAATGACGATCCCCAGGTGGATGAACTAACCTGTACACATGTCACCAGGGAACTGCTATCTGACGTCAGGTATAAGACCAACTAGCAAGTTCCCGGCGAGTCCTGTCCGGTGTACTCATAACCCAATGAACACCTGTATACATCTTAGGTGAACCAACTGACACCAGTGGCTTGTGAGACCGGCCACCGCCCCTCGTCGGGGTCTCGACTGTATACACTAGTCTACTCTGGAGTATCGATGCCCTGTCTCGAAACTCCCACGACTAGGGACCTTTTAAGGATGTGCTGATAGACTACCAGCTCCCACGTATATGATCACCCTCATACTGTTGGCAGTCAAGCATGAATCCTAGGGGCTCTATCAACGTGTAATAGTGACCTGTCAAGTCACCTAAAGCAGTACACGATAATAAAGGTAAACCAGATAGCATATTATCATCTTAAGTAAGACTGTCCTACCGGGATAGGTCATCCCTCAATCATTGCAATCATGTGCCTGTGATCCAATAATTGACTCTGAGAGCACTATCTCCAACAATCTCCCACCTGCACTCAAGGCTAATTATTACGATGTCGCATACTCATAGCCCGTGTGATACCGAACACCCAACTCCTCTACTAGTCAGTCTCACAAAGCTCGTTTGCGAAACTATTGCATTCGAGGAATAGCCTCTGTGAGTGGATCCGCCTTGATGTTTTTTTCTATGTCTCTCTATATCTCAAGTTCGCGGAGAAACCCATCTCCCGAAATGAGCAATACCTGTCTTAGAATGTGTCTGGATGTCTGATGGGACCTAGCTCACAAATGAACTCCAAATCCAAACTTCTTAGACTGTATCGACAACTGAACTTAATCAGTATCCAGCGTAATGCCTCCCTCAGTGTCCGCTTGGATCACCTGTCCAAAACACTGCCCCTCGTCAGAGGGAAAACTATAACTCTGACGGCCACCCTGTCGTCCAGGTCACTTTGGAAGCCTAGAATGATAACTGTCTCCCGAATGAGGCTGTCGTTATCATATCCCTAGAACATCCACTTATGTTCTAGAACTGCTTCCGATTGTTTATCTAGGATTGGATTAATGTCAACTTCTTGCATCTACTGCAAAAGCAACATCTGGTGTGTTACTTGACATCTCACGATTGACTCAATTGTCTAAGCAAGTGATCTGCCAATCATGCACATCCCTCTCCCCTTTAGTCTGTAAGACAGCTTTAGAGAGGGTGACTCCATCACCTGCAGGTACACTACCATGCCAGGAGTCGTCCAATCTAAATACTCTTAGAATGCTGTCTAAGTACCCTGATTGGGACACTTCCCAAATCTAGATCTAAAACCATAGATCCAGTAACTAGAATGTCTGATATTATATCCAAGTCCCATGTGGAGAAACCACTGTGTGACAACCAAACTATAACCGATCGTAGTATTGGAATATCACTCCCTACTCTGTGTATGTCATCTAAATACCAGGACATCACACCCTACTACCTTCTTAACAGATCCATCGCCTATTCTGATGAAGTCAAACCCATGACTGTCACATCAGAAATAAATGATCTATCTCTGCTATATCTGCTTTAGTCTATAAATAGACATAAGCCACTTCTCCACCAATGCTTCCGCTGCTCCCACTGACTACGACAACCCTCTGGCAGAGTCATATAGACGTACACTTCCAAAGCCAGTTTAGAACGAAGCTATACTTATTCTCCCTCCAGGTCTCACAGTCTGGAACAACAGCAATGGCAAGTCTGGGTAAACAAGAACCTCCATGTCACCGTCCTTGAGGCTACCGGAGTACCTCTCGGGTGCCTGAGGTTACCCACCGTATCTGCGGAGTGGCCAATGGAGTGTCAAACCAGATTCAATCTATAGGTTCCTATCAAATCTTCAGTAATCATTTGTGGTTCTGGAATCACTTCCAGTTCTACCATACTCCCACTACTGTTTTCTGAAAAAATCCATTTTTATTAAAACTGTGGCGAGTCTAGAACAATATCACTATTGATCTTCCAGATGGTAGAAAGTCAACCCTCGTCATAGCCTGGGTCAACCCATAAACAACCATTACAGAAACGTGCCATGAGTTATCCAGAGTCTGGTTTTAAGCATAAACCGGACAACTCCCCGTACCTTAACATCGTTAAGATACGAACTGTTCTATATCCAATATAGGACCAGAGGCACTGATTTAATTGAACCAGATTCAAATCATACAGCTGTCTCCAGTGCATGTCAACTAAATGGAAGGAGGCCGATCAGCGTTACTCAACTTAGGAATGCTTCCATTTATGAGTAACCTGAAAGAGAAGCAATTTCTCTTAATTATTACTATCATCCGAATACCCTACACATCTACATCTTCGATCACCTTGAAGAATCCCGATACTTGCAACATCTGGTTCTCTACTTTTCTTTTATACCTATAACTTCTCAAAACTTGGACCCTGTGTTTCTACGAAACAACTGTCTAAGAACTAGAGAAGTCATAAGTAAACCGAATATAGTACGAAGACCATCCCCTGTGTCCTAATGGACACTGGACAATATACAATACTCTGTACAAGTCCCTTGAGTCCAAAAACTCACTCCCAGTGTGTTGTAGGTTGAAAACTGTACTTATGGTTAAGAAGAATTACACCGCTGTTTAATGCTCCTTACCTAACCATCAACTGATATAGGTAAATGTCATCGACATAATTTCAAAAAGGTATATCTCAATCTATAAAAATAGACGTACAGATATATCAATTTGAAATTGGTGCATTATAACGGATATTCAAAACCAAATATTCGCCGTCCGGCAAACAACCCAGGTGACTTCCTTAAATATCACCAATTACAACGAATTCCGATATAATGAGGATGATCACCTAATTCCTAATAATTTACTCCCACTCATCATCTGTAAAACCATACAGATGTGAGAATCAAACCTGGTAAATACATACCCTGGAGCAAGTGTCTAATTGGGAAATCAGTTTTCTTTTAACAGTACACAGTGAAACTGAAACATTAAAATGTTTCGATGGGGTATCCTGGTATTCCTAGTAATGCCTCTTCCATTACCAGATTCACAACTGTAACCGTATATTTCTTTGCCATCTCTCCACATCCCTTCATATGTCTTTAGTCATTACCTTCTGCACACCCCTTTAGGCCAAATGGTTTTCATCCTTCCCTACCGTTCGGCACCAGCCTATGGTTTGGAAGAAGACTATACAATAAGCATAATGGGTGTACTGTCCTAATCCTAGGAGCACTCGCAATGCGAGAGAAGGTGAAGATAAAAGACAACCGAATAAACCTTATTCCTATTTCTCCTGAACCAGTATCCATCCCCGAACTGGAACAAGTTCCTCTCGAGTTCGTATATAACCATACGATGGAGTATCCAATAAACTGTAGATCTTCGTAGTGATACGGAGTGTCCTGGAGAAATACAAAGGTGAAGTGGGAGTGGTAATGAAATACTTGGTTTGGTCGTGAATATCAGTCGCAATTTACTTTGCCCTCTTACTAATCCCTTTCTTTGTCTTTACATAATACCTTCTGTACACCATCGCTAGGCTAATTGGTTTTCTTCATTCCCTACCGGTCGGCACCTGCCTATGGTTTGGAAGAAGACTATCCAATTTGCGTAATAGGTGTACTATCCCCTAATCTAAGGGGTACTCGCAACCTGATAGAAGGTAAAAAAGAAAAGACAACTGAATAGTCCTATTCGTTTTCTCCAGAACCGGAAACCATCCTCGAATAAATTCCTTCGAGTTCGTATATAACCATACGATGGTTTTGTCCAATGGAAGTGGACGTTCGTAGTAATACGGGGTGTCGTGGAGAAATAGGTAGAAGTAGGAGCGGCAATGAGGTTTGCAACTCTGACAATCCAAAAGCCAGTGTTTAAGAAGGTTCGGTCAACTTGGTCTCTGAGTCATAGTCTAAGGTCGGGTCAATGGTCGCTGCCAAACAGAGAGAGAAAAGAAACACTCAGCGTGCACTCTAACCTAGATCAGAATGGTTACCAATTTATCTAATCAGGAAACCTCCCACTATACCGTCAAATTCTCTTCCAAACCTAAAAGAAGAATTAGTCGGGATCACCCGAGGAGTAAACCAACTCATCAGTGGGAATCGGGATCCAACTATCATCGCATGATAACGTGACGGAATCCGCTCACGTCATCACACTCCAGAAGGTATGCGCATATCTGTCAAGTTTCAGTTTCTTTAGAAACTCTCGATGTGGATTTTTGCCACATGCTCTTATGACCTTGACTTTGGCCAACAAATCATAAGTCACATGTCAAGTTCTACCCGTCATTCTCCAGGTTAATTTGAGCCCACCCGCACAAGCCCTTGAATTTGGCCAACAAGGCTATACGACTGCCCCAAACCAACGCATCTATCTATGCTGCATATGAATACCCAATAGCTACCAATCACTATGCCTTGACTTTGGCCAACAAACATAGCTTGAATACTATTGACCACCCATATGAAATGACGGAGGGCTCCGAATGGTTTCTGGCAAAAACCTTTAAAGTAATGAACTTGATATCGTTGAAGGAACCGGATAGCTTTTAAAAATATAGTGACGAAAACCTTTGCTAAAGAGGTCACTTCCGGTGAAGGGATCTCGGCTCTTTCCTCGTAGAACGAGGTGCAGGATATTCCAACTGAATACCACGATGCAAAGCAAAAGAAATTGGCTATAGTGAAGTTATTGCCCTGACGCAAACTTTTGTCCAAGGGGTCACTCCCTGTGAAGGGATCTCGGCCCTTGCCTTGTCGACTGAGGAGCAGGATATTCCAACTGAATACCACGATGCAAAACAAAAGAGAACGTCCTTGCAATAACAGCTTTTTGAAAAGTGTTCCAACAACATCAGATTAGGTTTGTTTAACTTGTATTGATCCGAATCAACGCAATCCCATCAATTGATCACACCAATAAAGAACGAAAATAATGACGTACATATATGCCATCCGCATTCGCCACTGGGTCCCGTCATTACCCGTTAGGTTAGCTAACTAACGACAGAGCGGGGACTGGACTAGCGCGGATGCAAAACTGTAACACCTTAGAATGTGTTTTGTAGCTAATTATATTTTTAATATATGGTTTTTAATAAAAAGTTTACCAAATTAAGTTTTAAATATTTTACTCTATTTTATGAGTATTTTATTAGAATTTTTCTAGGCACACACACACTTGTGCATGATAACTAGGGTTTAGAGATGGGGTTAGACCATGTTTAGCAAGCATGATAGATTAACCCATTCTCTTTAAGTTAATTAATATTGTTAGTGTTTTGGGTTAAATAGTTATGGTTGTTTTAAATTGAAAATGAATTTAAAAGGGTTTTATTTTGGTTGAATGTTGACTTTTGAGAGAGAGAAGGAGCATGGGCTACATGGTGAGCCATGCCTCTTTAATGAAGTGAGAGAGAGTGAGAAGGGGGGGTTGTTTATTTCTCTCATTTCTCACTCTCACTCTCATTTCCCTCACACTCTCTCACACACACACACTCACCTGCATCAGCAGAAGAAGCTTCAGCAGCAGCATCATCATCATCAGCAACAGCATCATCATCAGCAGCAGCTGGCAGCAGCAGCAGGCAGCAACAGCAGCAGCAGGAGCTCCAGTGACTTGCAGCAGCTCCTTCCACTTCTTCACCTGCCTTCTAGGGTTCATTAGGGTATATTTCTTGAACCCCATTTTATGGTTTGCTTAAGTTGTGCATCGATTAGCTTCGATTAGTGTTAATTAGCTAGTTTAGTGCTAATTATGATGTTTTGTGTGGACTTTTGGATAATTAATGATTGTGTTAGATAACCCTACCTATTTTAGTGTTAATAGGGTCACTTCAACTGAGAAATAACCCAGGTTTTACTAAAATACCATAGGGTTTCCTTTTTAGTGCAAATTGTCGTTTTTATACGATATATGGACATTCTGTGATCTGCTTTTTACCCGGACCCTACAGAAAAAAATTGGGAAAACTGGAGCATGCCCACTAGGTCTAGATACCACCATAAGAACACGAGCCACCCTCTCCCAACCCAGGCCGCAAATTAATTTAATCTGGCCGCAATTTGCGGCCAGGAAGGGGTGTTAGGGCTTTGGGTTTTGGGTATGGTAGTCTGTTATGTAGTGTAGTGTTTTGGCATGTCTAGTTTTGTAAGATTTGACCTGTAGGAAAATCTGGGACTATATATCGTATTTGGTGTCCGTTGTGTTTGCGTGATACGCGCGATACGTGAGAGGGTTCTATGATCCAGCGTATCGCGGTGTGTCGCGATGGTTTTAGACACGTACACACACGTTTCAGCGTATCGTGCACACGCGCGTTTAGTTCGCGACGCGAGTTTCTCGTTTTGGTTCGATATCACGTTTTACGAGATATTTGGCTTATATATGATTTCCATGTCTTATTTGCAGGTTTGCAAGCAGGGACTACGGGCACTGCTACAGGGGGGAGCAGATGGTAGGATTCACCTAGCGTGGAGTGTTGATGAGTAGATTTAACATCTACAGGGGAATCGCCCGCATGGCGTTATGCGTCTGGGCTAGGATTCTAATACTTGTCGTATATTCTACGTCATTGTTAGAATTGCGCCTTTACCTATTTACTTAGATATAGCTGTACTGCGACTAGTAGCCGTAGGGCACTGCACACATTATTGACGGTTCATGTTGCACGAGCACGGATTGTATGCTACACACACACCGTCAATAATTGCCATGTCACACATAAACCATTATAGACATTATATTGCTTGGTTAGGCACCTTGTGACATTGATTCGTATTGCTTGTCACACATGACTTCTAGCTTACCGGTATACCTATAGTGTATCATACCTTTAGTGATAGGTACATATACACCTTGCGATACAGCTACAGGTATACCTTTTACATATTTTACTTATACCGGGGGGATATCTTACTCATATTCTTCTTTTACCCAGGGGGTTATACGACATCAGTTCCTATAGGTAGATACCTATACATTGCTACACCTGTATGTTACACACATATTCAGTTGCAATCATATATTTACCTTTACTGATGTTACTTAGTTGTACCTCATTGGTTTCGCATACATCTGGTTTTAGCTACATATTCTCATTTATATGCTCGCATTTCAGATATATCGCGTATATTTATTCCTGGATTTGCGCATTGATTATTTGGATTTCACATGATGATTTCTGGATTTGGGAACCGCGGGAGTTCATTAAATTATGCATACATTGAAAAACCCGGTTTCCTTGATATGATATTTGCGCAGCCACCATGAGATTTATCGGTTCTGATTATATACTCCATACGAGGTGTGGTTGCCGTATGAGGGTACATGGTGGGGCCCGGTATGGTTCCCCTCGGCAAGAAGATCGATGGATGTTGCCGATTGAGCCTGGAGGCGGGCTAGTACCTACCGGTGACAGTACTAATGACTCGGCGGGGGTCATGGAGACACCGTTGGGAGTCATGCACGTATGCATACGTCGAAGGGCGAGGGTCAGAGCTAGGCACTCGTGCTTTCGGGACAGCGTATGATACGTACCTATCAGGATTTTTGTGTCGATGCTTGGCACATTGTTTTCATGTTATTTCTTTTAATACCTTTGTATATATAACAGGGGATTAGCCGTTGTTATACCCTTACACCAATATTAGTGGAATGGGACGCTAATATATGTGTATTGCCCCCATCATATTTATTTCTGCAAATATATATATATATACCTTTAGGATGTTAGAAACTTACTTGTGATTCGACTTGGGATATAGGTGATTCATTGACATTGGATATTGGATATGAAAGAGATTGTTGATTTGTACATTCGAGATATAGGAGAGCTATTCGATATTGTACATTGAGGTGATGTGAGACTTATATGTTGTGAGAGCCCAGTTTGGGAGGGCTGATTTGAGGAAATTGTGGATTTGAGTGTCTTGATGGATTGTGATCCTACCACGATGTCAGGTTTCCGTGGAAATGACATATTCCACCGTATACCTCACACTTATTTATTTTATGCACAGATTCACATATTGGTAGTACCTGTTAGTGTACCCTTATGATAGTTGCATATTTACATTCTTATATCCCTATTGAATGGTCATTGCATATTATTGTTATGTTACTGTTGATTCATATATTGGTAGTACCTGTTAGTGTACCCTTATGATAGTTGCATATTTACATTCTCATTTCCCTATTGCATGGTCATTGCATATTATTGTTATGTTACTGTTGATTCATATATTGGTAGTACCTGTTAGTGTACCCTTATGATAGTTGCATATTTACATTCTCATATCCCTATTGCATGGTCATTGCATATTATTGTTATGTTACTGTTGCTTCACATAGTGATTGCACCTGCTAGTGTACTTACCTTTATTCAACATTTGCATGAGATGTTATTACTGTAATCGCATATCATAGATTCATGGTGTACGTGCATTCCTGCGATTACCTGCATATGTTATCTACTATTCACGAGTTGGCAACTCACCCCCGTTGTGCCACAGGTGTTTCAGGTTGTTCCCTGGAGTAGTCGAGGCAGGCTATTCAGCTTTTCAGCTATCCTCTTTTGCTATAGATACCGCATCAGCTCACAGTACTATTTTGCTTAGGTGGGCTTTGGTGGTCATCTGTATTTTGTATTGTACATTCGTTGTATCTTGTACTCTCCATCTACTATTATGTTGTTGACTTAGAGACTTGGTGAGGACGTTACTGTATATTAGTTGTGGGTTTGTTGTCTTTTATATACAGCCTTCTCTCTATTGTTTTTATTTATTCGCTATAGCTTCATATTTTTGTGTTGCATTCATCTTGGTTAGTTTTTACAAAAAGGGGGTGTTTGCTAAAACTTTAAGAAATATAGTAGAACTTTTAAAGAATTTGGGTTGTGATTTCAAATGTTTCAAAAACTTATATTATCTTTTCCGTATTTTTTTATGGTTTAGATTTCTGGGTTTTGGCTTTCTTTTACTACGTTACGTCTTAGGGCGTTGCGTAGTACTAGGGCCATCACGGGTCAATTTTGGGTCGTGACAAAGTTGGTATCAGAGCGCTAGGTTTTACCTTTCGGAGTGTAGGATGACCTTAGTATGATGGAGTAGGTAGCTTAAGCAGAATAACGTAGTGTGTGTATGTCTGCAGCATACCCACGGTGCGGTACTTTGCATTAAGTAACCTAAGTACAAATTGCTTGACATTCCTTCCTTGATGATTCATATCCTTGAGATTCGATTCCTTATTCTCATCGAATCTTATGTCTATTTATAGCCTTGCCGCCGATGACTATAGGGACTCAGAGTGATGCAGCGAGGGCCGAGGTCAAAGTTGGCTCGGGTGAGACGAGTACTGACCAGGATGGCACTCTAGTTGCACAGGTGCAGACGGATCAGCCTACTACTTATACCATTGATAGACTTTTGGCAGAGATGCAGGACTTCCGCCAGACTATGAGTTCATTGATCGATGTCGTTCGGGAGCTACGACAGAAAGTTGTTACCCCTGTTACTCAGTTGTCACTTGCGATCAGCATGCAGCAGTCCGTCACCTACATAGCACCAGTGGTTGCAGCTCCAGTTGATGAGGCGCATATTCCATAGGCTCAGAGAGTTCCAGGACAGTGGAGGACTCGTACCAGTGTACCAGCCCAGAGACAGAGGTTTGGTCATCGAGACAGATTTCGTGGCCGTCACGGGAGTAGCAGAGGCTTAGGGCGAGGACAGTCGTTCAGCTCTCATCCCCAGGATGGTCAGCAGTCAGCGCGTGGATGTTTTCGATGCGGAAGCCTTCAGCACTTCATCAGGGATTGTTCCTTAGCACGGCGTCAGGATCGTACTCAGAGAGGCCGTGGACGTGGAAGGTTCGCTCAGAGGGCTCAGTCTACCAGAGGAGTTCATCCAGCTGCGAGTAGAGGGCAGACACAGGAGTTTGCTTCTACTCATCGGGACGCGCAGATGTCCAATGTGGAGTTTTCAGGTACCCTTGATTTATATGCTCTTTTCTTGTACTCGTTTGTTTTCATGCTTATACCGTGGTTGGGTAGATTAGTCGTAGTTGTGCTAACTTCTGTCAGCGATTCTTTTGTTGCGCGGCACATATTCAGTTGTGTGCCAATCGGATAGGAGATAGAGATTCGTCCATCGTTTCGATCCTTCTAGAGATGTTGGATTTGACGTTCTCCTGGGCACGGACTGGTTAACTACGTGCTAGACTTCTGTGGACTACCGTGAGGAAACAGTTAGGTTTTGTTTTCCCCGGCAAGTCAGTTCTCGTTGAGCAGGTGGATAGTTGTGCCGCCTCTCACAGCTTGAATTCAGCCTTTTTCGCTAGTCGGCTTCTGAGGAGATGTCATGGATTCTTGGCGTTCATTCGTGATACCGGAGCCACAGTGGGATTGTTGGACCGGGTTCCTTTCGTGCGAGAGTTTTTCCAACGTTGTTCCGGATGAGCCGGCGAAGCTTGGGAGCTAAGGGATCAGCTGCAGAGTTGTGGTTTGGGGAGTTTTGTGCGTCTGAGTGTTTCACTTTTGGAAGCTCCTATTTCTGTTCGTCATGGAGAAAGACGGCAGTTTAGGGTTGCGTATCGACGGATCGTTAATTGAACCGGCTTACGGTGAGGATAGGTATCCCTTACCTCGCATTGACGATTTCTTCGATCAGCTCCAGAGTAAGAGACATTTCCTAAGTTTTCTTGGGATCAGGTCATCATCATTGCGGTTCGGAGTGACGGCATTCCGAAGACTGCCTTGTGCGTGCTACGGGCTTTGTGTGTTTTGGTGAGTCATTGGATTCACTGATGCCCTACCAGCATTCGTAGATGTGATGAACCAGATTTCTTCAGGCCGTTCCTCGACCAGTTTTTGTTGTGTTATTTACGACACTCTAGTCTACTTAATTTGTCTTGAGGGACAGGAGTAGCACTTAAGGATTTGTTATGCAGATACTGGGAGAGTACCAGCAGTTTGCTAGATTCTCGGAGTGTTTCTTCAGGCTTGTTTTGTGTTGACTCCTAGGTCTTGTAGTCACGGGAGACGGTTTCGTATGGTTCCGAGGGAGATCGTGGCCGTACAGCTTAGGCCCAGGCATGTGTGCAGGACGAAGGTCCGTGGATTTAGGGCTTAGCAGGTTTTACCGCCGTTTCACGCAGGATTGCTAGAGTAGTGCTGCACCGTCGACTGAATTGACCGGAAAGGAGGTTTCTTTTCTGTGGACTGAGGCATGTGTACGGAGTTTTCGGCAGTTGAAGATTCCGTTAACAACTGCATTAGTCCTTTCCTTGCTTTTGGTTCGGGAGACTTTTTGTTAACTGTAATGTTTCTTGAGTGGGCTCGAGTGTGTACTTAGGTGACACTACAGAGTCATCGCTTTTGCTTCCCTACATTTGGAGGAAGTACGAGAAGGATATTCCACTCATGATCTGGAGATGGCCGCAGTGGTTTTGCATTGGAGATTTGGAGACACTATCTGTTCGAGAGTCGTGCCAGATTTTCACGGACCACCAGAGCTTAATGAACATCTTTCTGCAGCGGATTTTGATTGTTGTGTTAGTCTTCTGCAGATTTACAGTTTTTGTGTGATCGTTGAGTATAGCTTAAGTTCGTCTCTACGGAGGGGACAGCTTGCTCATGTCCGTGCCCGACCACTTTCCTTAAATCGTTTTCGCGAGACACTGCCTGCCGATACTCGTTCGTTAGTGATACTTGAGCATACTCGGCTGGGTAATGATTCGGAGACCTTGAATTATGACAATGGTGTGCTAAATTAGGGACGCGTTTGTGTACCTGATATCATCGGGTAGAGACGTGTAATCCCAGAACATGCACATCTGTCAACTCTCTATATACATTCAAGTTCCACCAACATTTAACGTGACTTGTGAGATAGTTACGGGTGGACAGAGATGTAAAGAGAAGTTTCAGGTTTCGTTTCAAGGTGTCAGTCTTTTTGTGTGCTTGAGTCGAGCATCTGAGGCCGGCTGGAGAGTGGCAACCTTTTACCGTTCCGAAGTAGGAATGGGAGCAGGTCTCCACGAATTTTATTATGGTTTCTACCCAAGTTTAGTCAGGGTGTGACTCCATTCGGATTCTTGTCATCCGGTTATACTCAATATGCTCAGTTGTTTCTTGATAAGTTGTGTGTTTGTTTGATTGTTGTCAGCGGTTGGGGATCCCACTCGCCATCGTTCGGGTTCTCCTTCGATATTTGTTATCAGAAGACACTCCAATTCGCCACCTTTAGGCTTAGGGGTTAGGTCGTGTCGATCACCAGTCTGTTGTCTTGCTGACTCTGCATAAATAGGACCTTGGGCCCAGCTATGTCTAGAGACTTCGGAGATAGTCCAGTTGTGTTAGGTCAGGATGGGAATTGTCCATTTCGAACTGAGGTCTTATGCCGACTGTGTTGGTCATAGACTCGAGTTCACAGGGACAGATCATGTATTCCTACGGACTTTTCGATGAATGACATGTTGGATTTTGGGAAGCTTATCCCAGGATTTAGGTCCTTCTGAGATCCTATAAGCGAGTTAGTTTCGTCGCCTTTAATTTGGCTCTTCCGCCCAGATTATTGGATTTTCACCCCGTATTCCTTGTGATGATGCTTTACCATTACCTTCATGACCTTTCTCACATGATTTAGCACCAGACCATTTAGCTTAGACGCGATCTTTCGTTCACCAGCAGCAAATTGTGTTAACGGCTCAGCAGGTGGAAGAACATCGGTCAAGGGTCTTGCTATCTATGGAGGGTTTTCCTTGGACGTAGCCGTATAGTGAGATAGTCACTTGGGAGGCTGCGAGCGAGATTTGAGGATTTTAATCTTCTCTTTGAAGGTACGCGTATCGGTATATTTTTAAATTCGGGGACGAATTTTTTTAAGGGGGAGATTGTAACACCTTAGAATGTGTTTTGTAGCTAATTATAGTTTTAATATATGGTTTTTAATAAAAAGTTTACCAAATTAAGTTTTAAATATTTTACCCTATTTTATGAGTATTTTATTAGAATTTTTCTAGGCACACACATACTTGTGCATGATAATTAGGGTTTAAAGATGGGGTTAGACCATGTTTAGCAAGCATGATAGATTAACCCATTCTCTTTAAGTTAATTAATATTGTTAGGTGTTTTGGGTTAAATAGTTATGGTTGTTTTAAATTGAAAATGAATTTAAAAGGGTTTTATTTTGGTTGAATGTTGACTTTTGAGAGAGAGAAGGAGCATGGGCTACATGGTGAGCCATGCCTCTTTAATGAAGTGAGAGAGAGTGAGAAGGGGGGGTTGTTTGTTTCTCTCATTTCTCACTCTCACTCTCATTTCCCTCACACTCACACACACACACACACTCACCTGCATCAGCAGAAGAAGCTTCAGCAGCAGCAGCATCATCATCAGCAACAGCATCATCATCAGCAGCAGCAGGCAGCAACAGCAGCAGCAGGAGCTCCAGTGACTTGCAGCAGCTCCTTCCACTTCTTCACCTGCCTTCTAGGGTTCATTAGGGTATATTTCTTGAACCCCATTTTGTGGTTTGCTTAAGTTGTGCATCGATTAGTTTCGATTAGTGTTAATTAGCTAGTTTAGTGCTAATTATGATGTTTTGTGTGGACTTTTGGATAATTGATGATTGTGTTAGATAACCCTACCTATTTTAGTGTTAATAGGGTCACTTCAACTGAGAAATAACCCAGGTTTCACTAAAATACCATAGGGTTTCCTTTTTAGTGCAAATTGTCGTTCTTATACGATATTTGGACATTCTGTGATCTGCTTTTGACCCGGACCCAACAGAACAAAATTGGGAAAACTGGAGCATGCCCACTAGGTCTAGATACCACCATAAGAACACGAGCCACCCACTCCCAACCCAGGCCGCAAATTAATTCAATCTGGCCGCAATTTGCGTCTAGGAAGGGGTGTTGGGGCTTGGGGTTTTGGGTATGGTAGTCAGCTGTGTAGTGTAGTGTTTTGGCATGTCTAGTTTTGTAAGATTTGACCAGTAGGAAAATCTGGGACTATATATCGTATTTGGTGTCCGTTGTGTTTGCGCGATACGCGCGATACGTGAGAGGGTTCTGTGATCCAGCGTATCGCGGCGTGTCGCGATGGTTTTAGACGCGTACACACACGTATCAGCGTATCGTGCACACGCGCGTTTAGTTCGCAACGCGAGTTTCACGTTTTGGTTCGATATCGCGTTTTGCGAGATATTTGGCTTATATATGATTTCCATGTCTTATTTGCAGGTTTGCAAGCAGGGACTACGGGCACTACTACACGGGGGAGCAGATGGTAGGATTCACCTAGCGTGGAGTGTAGGTGAGTAGATTTAACATCTACAGGGGAATCTCCCGCATGGCGTTATGCGTCTGGGCTAGGATTCTAATACTTGTCGCATATTCTACGTCATTGTTAGAATTGCGCCTTTACCTATTTACTTAGATATAGTTGTACTGCGACTTGTAGCCGTAGGGCACTGCACACATTATTGACGGTTCATATTGCACGAGCACGGATTGTATGCTACACACACACCGTCAATAATTGCCATATCACACACAAACCATTATAGACATTATATTGCTTGGTTAGGCACCTTGTGACATTGATTCGTATTGCTTGTCACACATGACTTCTAGCTTACCGGTATACCTATAGTGTATCATACCTTTAGTGATAGGTACATATACACCTTGCGATACAGCTACAGATATACCTTTTACATATTTTACTTATACCGGGGGGATATCTTACTCATATTCTTCTTATACCCAGGGGGGTATACGACATCAGTTCCTATAGGTAGATACCTATACATTGCTACACCTGTATGTTACACACATATTCAGTTGCAATCATATATTTACCTTTACTGATGTTACTTAGTTGTACCTCATTGGTTTCGCATACATCTGGTTTTAGCTACATATTCTCATTTATATGCTCGCATTTCAGATATATCGCATATATTTATTCCTGGATTTGCGCATTGATTATTTGGATTTCACATGATGATTTCTGGATTTGGGAACCGCGGGAGTTCATGAAATTATGCATACATTGAAAAACCCGGTTTCCTTAATATGATATTTGCACAGCCTCCATAAGATTTATCGGTTCTGATTATATACTCCATACGAGGTGTGGTTGCCGTATGAGGGTACATGGTGGGGCCCGGTATGGTTCCCCTCGGCAAGAAGATCGATGGATGTTGCCGATTGTGTCTGGAGGCGGGCTAGTACCTACCGGTGACAGTACTAATGACTCGGCGGGGGTCATGGAGACACCGTTGGGAGTCATGCACGTATGCATACGTCGAAGGGCGAGGGTCAGAGTTAGGCACTCGTGCTTTCGGGATAGCGTATGATACGTACCTATCAGGATTTCTGTGTCGATGCTTGGCACATTGTTTTCATGTTATTTCTTTTAATACCTTTGTATATATAACAGGGGATTAGCCGTTGTTATATATACCCTTACACCAATATTAGTGGAATGGGACGCTAATATATGTGTATTGCCCCCATCATATTTATTTCTGCAAATATATATATATACCTTTAGGATGTTAGAAACTTACTTGTGATTCGACTTGGGATATAGGTGATTCATTGACATTGGATATTGGATATGAAAGAGATTGTTGATTTGTACATTCAAGATATAGGAGAGCTATTCGATATTGTACATTGAGGTGATGTGAGACTTATATTTTGTGAGAGCCCAGTTTGGGGGGGCTGATTTGAGGAAATTGTGGATTTGAGTGTCTTGATGGATTGTGATCCTACCACGATGTCAGGTTTCCGTGGAAATGACATATTCCACCCTATACCTCACACTTATTTATTTTATCCACAGATTCACATATTGGTAGTACCTGTTAGTGTACCCTTATGATAGTTGCATATTTACATTCTCATATCCCTATTGCATGGTCATTGCATATTATTGTTATGTTACTGTTGATTCATATATTGGTAGTACCTGTTAGTGTACCCTTATGATAGTTGCATATTTATATTCTCATATCCCTATTGCATGGTCATTGCATATTATTGTTATGTTACTGTTGATTCATATATTGGTAGTACCTGTTAGTGTACCCTTATGATGGTTGCATATTTACATTCTCATATCCCTATTGCATGGTCATTGCATATTATTGTTATGTTACTGTTGCTTCACATAGTGATTGCACCTGCTAGTGTACTTACCTTTATTCAGCATTTGCATGACATGCTATTACTGTAATCGCATATCTTAGATTCATGCTGTACGTACATTCCTGCGATTACCTGCATATGTTATCTACTATTCACGAGTTGGCAACTCACTCCCGTTGTGCCACAGGTGTTTCAGGTTGTTCCCTGGAGTAGTCGAGGCAGGCTATTCAGCTTTTCAGCTATCATCTTTTGCTACAGATACCGCATCAGCTCACAGTACTATTTTGCTTAGGTTGGCTTTGGTGGTCATCTGTATTTTGTATTGTACATTCGTTGTATCTTGTACTCTCCATCTACTATTATGTTGTTGACTTAGAGACTTGGTGAGGACGTTACTGTATATTAGTTGTGGGTTTGTTGTCTTTTATATACAGCTTTCTCTCTATTGTCTTTATTTCTTCGCTATAGCTTCATATTTTTGTGTTGCATTCATCTTGGTTAGTTTTTACAAAAAGGGGGTGTTGCTAAAACTTTAAGAAATAAAGTAGAACTTTTAAAGAATTTGGGTTGCGATTTCAAATGTTTCAAAAACTTATATTATCTTTTCCGTATTTTTTTATGGTTAAGATTTCTGGGTTTTGGCTTTCTTTTACTACGTTACGTCTTAGGGCGTTGCGTAGTACTAGGGCCGTCACGGGCCAATTTCGGGTCGTGACAAAAACATATACAACATCTACTAATATATATATCAATATATAATATTTCTCTAAAGGCGTGATAAAATGCAACATCACAGAAATGTACAGCATCACAGAACAATACAGATATCTGGGATCCCTGGGTTTCACAGAGCCGCTGAAACCCGACGTTCCCCTGGTCGTGTGGATTGCCTGTGCAATGAAAATCCTAGACCCCTACGGGCGCGGCAAGTTACCCGCCAAAACCTGAAGCGAGGCAGCCCCCTTCAGCAACGTGAATGGACCACCCAGCATTTCACGGAATCCGATAACTTGGGCACCCCTCCTGGGTCAACCTGTACCCCCTACGAGTGCGGCGAATAGCCCGCCAATTCTAGAGTGAAGCCCCCTCCATCTCAATGCGATGAGATGTGGGCTCATTGCCCTCTAGAGCCCGGCTATCCGTGCACCCCTCCGCGGGGCAATCCTAGTACAGAAAGTAAAATATACATACAACGGGTACATCGACCGCAACCTGGTCGTGCCCAAAAGAATAATATACAAACAGACAGTGACGGCAGTCCACATGTCGGACGCTCGCCCCGCAATATCAAATGTACATAATACAACAAAACTGTACTAGCATTGCATCCAGGCTATCCCCCACGACCAATCCGCAACATCACAGCACAATCACAGAACATCAACGTGAATGTCACGTTCGCAAATCCGTCTAACCGGGCTATAGCAGTTAGACAGGATTTACCGATCAAGTGACATTCACGGTCGCAGATTTAATGTAAATACTGTGAACTAATGTGTTTAAAATTTTCGATCGATCAAATGTTACCAAGTAGGCCCCAAGCACTACTGTAGCACATAAAGAAATTCTGGGCCCAAAAAGAATGTTCCAAAACCCGTATTTTCATCCCAAAAGCCCTCTGTTAAAAATTGGACCAATGAACAGTCAATACTGCGGCGGAACCGCAGCCAATGCGTGGGTTTGGCCGCGGTTCCGCGGTGATATGGTGACGTCACGCGACCAATTTTTCTCAGACTGCATGTAATTTACTGTACATCATTCTGCAACATACTGAAAAAATTTTCGAGCCAGAAAAAAATCGACAGAAAACTGATGCAAAGAAAACGCGGGTTTTTGGAATTTTGTACGATCGAAAGTGTAAACACATTAGACAAAGCTAGACTAGGTTAATAGCGAAGCTCTGATACCACTTTAAGTGCACGGCGGCGCCCCGGCCGTCAATCCGACGCCGGAATGCGGAAGCGGTGATTTACTTTAACTTTTTAAACCGGCACCACCGCGCACTTTTAACCCGGATCGTGCCATTAAACTAGTCCTAGCTATCTAGAGAACGGGCAAGAGAGATATACCGAGTGATCCGTGTCCTCCGGTCTTCTCGTCGTCGTCCCGATCTCCCCGCGTAAACTCCGGTCGTCGCCTCCTCGCCGGAAGGGCACCACATCGCCGGCTTCTTTTACGGGCTCCCACCTCTGGACCGAGGAAACTCGGGAACAAAGTTGGCGAGTCGACGTGCCTAAGAAGTGCTGTAGAAAATCTGTAGAACTTATATGTCTCTTGGGGTTTACTAGAAGTTGCCTTTTGGTTTTGGTGGAGGAATGAACTTGTGGAATTTTGTGATGAACTAGAGAGTATTTTTGAAGCCAAATGAGAGCTCAAAACTCACCCCAAAATTTCATCCCCCTCCCAATAGTGGCCGGCCTCTCAATGGAAGTAAGTGAGAATGGAGTCCAAGGGGGAGAGAGAAAAGGCTATCATGCAAAGAAATGATCACTAGGAAAGTCCAACACTCAATCAACAATCATCACTTCCAAAAGTCATGACATCATGAAGATAGAAGTCAAGCAATGATGAAGTGAACAAGTCAAATGATGGTGCAACCATCATGACACAACAATATGCAAAGACAACCCTCCAAAATGCATATTTGCACAAATGCAAATAAGCCCTACTCCACCAATCTTCGGCCAATGAAAGATACAAAGAAAATTGGCGGAAACGGAAAACAAACTGGCAACTCTAAAAACCTGATCCCGTAATAAATTACAGGAAAACCCCGCTACGGTATATACATACCCGCATTTGTATTCCGACCGAAATACAAATGCAATGAGACAAGATCTACACTGTGCTATACTAGGATCCGGCTTAAACCAAAGCCTGCTAGTATTAACCGTCCGATCCTGATCCGTGCAATACCGCACGTATCTGATCGAACCCTGCCATATCTCCATACGTCCTCTACAGCGTTTCGCCCGAAACTTGAGAAACTGGTCTGTGGGGGACTCTAAAGACTCGTCAATACATTGGTTGTGGATTTAACTACTAGCACGTCAGAGGTATTAGCCTATACGTAACGGGCAACCAGGTATTGACCAAAAGGGACGTCTATGAGCGAACTCAGCCTGACACCCTACTGAGCCTGTCAGTGACAATATCCGTACAGTCCGGTCCGTTCGTCTAAGAGCTTCGCATGGCGGGCCTAGGGGGTTGGTAAAAGTCAGACCCCCAAAAGCGGTACAAGTCGTGTCGGGGTGTAGCCTAGAACACCCTGAGATACTACTGAAATACCTACCAGTAAATCTCCTGCCTTGGCCAAGGACTTCGTGTAATGGCTCTCCTAGACACATCGCGACCTCACCCCCAATACCGGGAGAGACGAACCCCTGAAGATCCGCTCACTACCTCCATGTGGCTCGGGACTGTACCCAACTAAAACCTGTTTGCACGTCTCCTTTGAGCGTGGTAGGATAGTAATCAAAGTACAATGTCACCATGGAACTGCTATCTGACGTCAGGTATAAGTCCAACTAGCATGTTCCCGGCGAGTCCTGTCCGGTGTACTCATAACCCAATGAGCACCTGTATACATCTTAGGTGAACCAACTGACACCAGTGGCTTGTGAGACTGGCCACCGCCCCTCGTCGGGGTCTCGACTGTATACACTAGTCTACTCTAGAGTATCGATGCCCTGTCTCGAAACTCCCACGACTAGGGACCTTTTAAGGATGTGCTTATAGACTACCAGCTCCCACGTATATGATCGCCCTCAAACTGCTGGCAGTCAAGCATGAATCATAGGGGCTCTATCAACATGTAATAGCGACCTGTCAGGTCACCTAAAGCAGTACATGATGATAAAGGTAAACCAGATAGCATACTATCATCTTGAGTAAGACTGTCCTACTGGGATATGTCCTCCCTCAATCATTGCAATCACGTGCCTGTGATCCAATAATTGACTCTGATGGCACTATCTCCAACAATCCACCACTTGCACTCAAGGATAATTATTGCGATGTCGCATACTCACAGCCCGTGTGATACCGAACACCCAACTCCTCTACTAGTCAGTCTCACAAAGCTCGTTTGCAAAACTATTGCGTTCGAGGAATAGCCTCAGTGAGTGGATCCGCCTTGATGTTTCTTTCTATGTCTCTCTATATCTCAAGTTCGCGAAAAAACCCATCTCCTGAAATGAGCAATACCTGTCTTAGAATGTGTCTGGATGTTTGATGGGACCTAGCTCACAAATGAACTCCAAATCCAAACTTCTTAGACTGTATCGACAACTGAACTTAATCAGTATCCAGCGTAACGCCTCCCTCAGTGTCCGCTTGGATCACCTGTCCAAAACACTGCCCCTCGTCAGAGGGAAAACTATAACTCTGACGGCCACCCTGTCGTCCAGGTCACCTTGGAAGCCTGGAATGATAACTGTCTCCCGAATGAGACTGTCGTTAACATGTCCCTAGAACATCCACTTATGTTCTAGAACTGCTTCCGATTGTTTCTCCGGGATAGGATTAATGTCAATTTCTTGCATCTACTGCAAAAGCAACATCTGGTGTGGTACTTGACATCTCACGATTGACACAATTGCCTAAGCAGGTAATCTGCCAATCATGCACATCCCTCTCCCCTTTAGTCTGTAAGACAGCTTTAGAGAGGGTGACTCCATCACCTGCAGGTACACTACCGAGCCAGGAGTCGTCCATTCTAAATACTCTTAGAATGCTGTCTAAGTACCCTGATTGGGACACTTCCCAAATCTAGATCTAAAACCATAGATCTAGTAACCAGAATGTCTGATATTATATCCAAGTCCCATGTGGAGAAACCACTGTGTGACAACCAAAGTATAACCGATCGTAGTATAGGAATATCACTTCCTACTCTATGTATGTCATCCAAATACCAGGACATCACACCCAACTACCTTCTTAACAGATCCATCCCATATTCTGATGAAGTCTAACCTATGACTGTCACATCAGAAATAGATGATCTATCTCCGCTATATCTGCTTTAGTCTATAAATAGACATAAGCCACTTGTCCACCAATGCTTCCGCTGCTCCCACTGACTACGACAACCCTCTGGCAGAGTCATATAGACGTACACTTCTAAAGCCAGTTTAGAACGACGCTATACTCATTCTCCCGCCAGGTCTCACAGTCTGGAACAACAGCAATGGCAAGTCTGGGTAAACAAGAACCTCCCTGTCACCGCCCTTGAGGCTACCGGAGTACCTCTCGGGTGCCTGAGGTTACGCACAGTATCTGCGGAGTGGCCAATGGAATGTCAAACCAGATTCAATCTATAGGTTCCTATCAAATCTTCAGTAATCGTTTGTGGTTCTGGAATCACTTCCAGTTCTACCATACTCCTACTACTGTTTTCTGAAAAAATCCATTTTCATTAAAAATGTGGCGAGTCTAGAACAATATCACTATTGATCTTCCAGATGGTAGAAAGTCAACCCTCGTCATAGCCTGGGTCAACCCACAAACAGCCATTACAGAAACGTGCCTTGAGTTATCCAGAGTCTGGTTTTAAGCATAAGCCGGACAACTCCCCGTACCTTAACATCGTTAAGATACGAACTGTTCTATATCCAATATAGGACCAGAGGCACTGATTTAATTGAACCAGATTCAAATCATGCAGCTGTCTCCAGTGCATGTCAACTAAATGGAAGGAGGCCGATCAGCGTTACTCAACTTAGGAATGCTTCTATTTATCAGTAACCTGAAAGAGAAGAAATTTCTCTTAATCATTACTATCATCCGAATACCCTACACAAGTATCTACATCTTCGATCACCTTGAAGAATCCCGATACTTCCAACATCTGGTTCTCTACTTTACTCTTATACCTATAACTTCTCAAAACTTAGACCCTGTGTTTCTACGAAACAACTGTCTAAGAACTAGAGAAGTAATAAGTAAACCGAATATAGTACGAAGACCATCCCCTCTGTCCTAATGGACACTGGACAATATACAATACTCTGTACAAGTCCCTTGAGTCGAAAAACTCACTCCCTGTGTGTTGTAGGTTGAAAACTATACTTATGGTTAAGAAGAATTACACCGCTGTTTAATGCTCCTTACCTAACCATCAACTGATATAGTTAAATGTCATCGACATAATTTCAAAAAGGTATATCTCACTCTATAAAAATAGACGTACAGATATATCAATTTGAAATTGGTGCATTATAACGGATATTCAAAACCAAATATTCGCCGTCCGGCAAACAACCCAGGTGACTTCCTCAAATATCACCAATTACAATGAATTCCGATATAATGAGGATGATCACCTAATTCCCAATAACTTACTCCCACTCATCATCTGTAAAACCATACAGATGTGAGAATCAAACCTGGTAAATACAGACCCTGGAGCAAGTGTCTAATTAGAAAATCAGTTTTCTTTTAACAGTACACAGTGAAACTGAAACATTAAAATATTTTGATGGGGTATCCTGGTATTCCTAGTAATGCCTCTTCCATTACCAGATTCACAACTGTAACCGTATATTTCTTTACCATCTCTCCACATCCCTTCATATGTCTTTAGTCATTACCTTCTCCACACCCCTTTAGGCCAAATGGTTTTCTTCCTTCCCAACCGTTCGGCACCAGCCTATGGTTTGGAAGAAGACAATCCAATAAGCATAATGGGTGTACTGTCCTAATCTTAGGAGCACTCGCAATGCGAGAGAAGGTGAAGATAAAAGACAACCGAATAAACCTTTTTCCTATTTCTCCTGATCCAGAATCCATCCCCGAACTTGAACAAGTTCCTCTCGAGTTCGTATATAACCATACGATGGAGTATCCAATAAACTGTAGATCTTCGTAGTGATACGGAGTGTCTTGGAGAAATACAAAGGTGAAGTGGGAGTGGTAATGAAATACTTGGTTTGGTCGTGAATATCAGTCGCAATTTACTTTGCCCTCTTACTAATCCCTTTCTTTGTCTTTACATAATACCTTCTGTACACCATCGCTAGGCTAATTGGTTTTCTTCATTCCCTACCGGTCGGCACCTGCCTATGGTTTGGAAGAAGACTATCCAATTTGCGTAATAGGTGTACTATCCCCTAATCTAAGGGGTACTCGCAACCTGAGAGAAGGTAAAAGGAAAAGACAACTGAATAGTCCTATTCATTTTCTCCAGAACCGGAAACCATCCTCGAATAAATTCCTTCGAGTTCGTATATAACCATACGATGGTTTTGTCCAATGGAAGTGGACGTTCTTAGTAATACGGGGTGTCCTGGAGAAATAGGGTAGAAGTAGGAGTGGCAATGAGGTTTGCAACTCTGACAATCCAAAAGCCAGTGTTTAAGAAGGTTCGGTCAATTTGGTCTCTGAGTCATAGTCTAAGGTCGGGTCAATGGTCGCTGCCAAAGAGAGAGAGAAAAGAAACACTCAGCGTGCACTCTAACCTAGATCAGAATGGTTACCAATTTATCTAATCTGGAAACTTCCCACTGTACCGTCAAATTCTCCTCTAAACCTAAAAGAAGAATTAGTCGGGATCACCCGAGGAGTAAATGATTGGTAGAATATGTGCGTGTTCAAGTTTAGTTTTAAATACCGCAATCAAGACGGTTTCGCTTGTAGCTAGCCGGTTGAGTACGGGTCGTCCGCAGGGAGATGGGAATCTTTTTCTATGTGTTTTTCGACGAGTTAAGTCCGGTTGTTCAGATTTTGTTTGTGATTAACTAAGTGTTGAGTTGATATTTAAAGAGAGCTTGTTAGGGTGAGGATTAGGTTAGTTTGAGTTAGGAGTCTCCACATCTTTCGTTGCCCCACTTAATATCGGTGTTACGGTAATCGGCAACAACGGGGATTAGCACGACTAGGAAGGTACTTGCGAGTATAAGCTAGGCTTTCCAACGCATAGTCCTTCCTTTTGGTGCTTGTCCGTCCGTTCTTGGCTCTTATCCATAACCTCCGGTTAATTCAACCACAACCGGTCTCACTACGGAATCACCGCTATCATGTAGGATAGGGTGCCGTAAGGAGCGGATTGTGGTTCAATTAACGGGAGTCGATTTAAGTTGTTGGGCAAGGAAAGAGTGAGAGAGATTTCCTTCTCTCAAACTTCCCTTATCCTACCCTAACAAGTATAAAACTACTCACACTTCATAATACGGAAAAATAAAACAAACAAAAGAGGAAGATAGAAAGAAGGAGGCTAGAAGAATACGACTAACTATTTGCGACCTCACCTTGGCGAGGATCAAGCGTAAGTATCATTGTCGTATGAATGATAAAGAAAAAGAGAGAAGAAAGAAACAATCAAGCAAATAACAACAACTACTTAACAATTAAAATTACAACACATTACAACAAGTAAAAGAAAGAGACAAGCATGATATAAAATGGTCTTCTTTATTCATCACTCTTCACTCAAAAGCTCACTACAAGTTTAATGGAGAAGATGTGAGAAGAGGAAGAAGAACAATACTAAAACTAGGCAAAATGAGAATACAAAAATTGACCCTTCCTTCACAAAATTCTGGGCTATTTATAGGCCAAGAAATGAAACCCTAGGGCAACCACCAGAACCCTGATGCAATGACCAAACTGCCCCCCAAAAGTCTCTGCCTGAACTGCCTGTACGGCCGGGATCCGCCGCCTATAGCCCCCTATGGCCACGGATCCGCGCCCCTACTGTGGGTTTAGGGTGTGGGCTTCTGAGTGTTTTCCTGGTCCCCTGTCCCCTCTTGTCTGGTGTGGGTATTTTCTGATAATTCTTTCCCATTTCTTCCAGAATTTCTATTGAGCAAAGGAGGACTTTTTTGTGGATGATTGCCTCGAGCTCCGCGTAGATCTCTTGGATTTTGTGCTACCATTGAGCCTTGTGCATGAGAATGACGTTGATTTGACACTTTGTCTTCCTAAACTGGTAACTGGCAGCATACGGATGAAGAGCGGAGACCGTGTTTTTATCTGTGGTTGGCAGGAACCGGATTTTGTCGTGTTTTCCATGAATTTCTCCGTTTGAGAACCGGGAACCTGTATCCTGCAATTGACTAGTAAACACGGCTCAAGAGTATCTACCGATATGCAATGTGATAAAAATTGGGCGGTATGAAAATGCAAAAATCTGATATGAACAAATACCCCCAAACTTATCATTTTCTCGTCCCGAGCAAAGCCCATTTATTTACAAAAAATTTCCTAACCTCACTTTCGCAGGGAACGCGATTGCACTGAGCATGTGCAACAAGCCGTTAAACCTCTAGGTGTCCCTAGTAGGAGGAGTGTTGTCTCCTGAGGGTTTTCAGCGGATACTCCCCACAAAATCCGGTCAAGTTGGTTTCGTAAAATAACTAAGCTTCAAAACCCTAAAGTTTTGTTTTAGAAAATAACAATTCTATAATCCTAAGTCTAGATCATCGAACCTTTATTTTTCACACCTCGCTTCTTATTTAACTACAGATTTTATATGTCTTTACGTGCAGTGCAAATAGAGTCGTTAAGTTCCAGAAGGATCGATTAAAGTCATCATGTCGCACAATAAAGCCCAGATAACAATTTTAAAAGGATCACATAAGTTTTATAACGAGTTAAGCATTTTTCAAGTTTCGTTTTCCAGTAAGGTTTCAACTTCAGAATTTCTATCTTCCTTAACAGGAAACTAAGTCGTATTTTTCACTCCACCTTTTTCTTGTTTTCATTTCATACACACCACTGTGAACGTGCAATAGTCTTTATCATAGAATAAAACCTTCATATCTCCGTTAAAAAAATTTTTTAAAAGCCTGTCTTTTATCAAGATTATTCTCACACAAAGAACCGTTAGGAATTTTAACTCGGAGAGAACACTTGCTTGACTTTGTTTTAAACTGGACTTTCTAGGCTTCTTAGCGAGCTTTGGGCCAATGCACCCAAACCAGTTGGTTTTAGGGCATTAGGTGTAGAAACACCCCAGCGGACTTAATTACTCAAGTTACCTAGGTCCAAAAACAAAAGACAGTTTGTCGTGAAAATCAGATGATTTAATACGAACGGAGATATAACCGGCAGTTCAAATATTTTTTTGGATAAAAGACGTGTTTAGTGGGTTTGGTGTGTAATCATTCCAATCAAGTTTCCGATGGGTTATTTTTCAGACTTAGCTCCAATTACGGCATCAATAACATTCCTTCATATTCGCTTTACTTCATAAACTATTCTTGACATTACTTATTTCAGAACAAACCTATTTGATCCTTAGAAAATCATTTATCTGTTTAAAAGTTTAAACATGAAAGACTTGTCATCTAATTCCCAAAATCTTATGACACGTGTAGTGTGATGTAAAGACGTATATCAGATATAGTTAACTTCAAAGGAGAGTTATCTTTCTGGTTTTCAAAATCCAAACATAAGATCTTGTTATTCCTATTTTTTCAAACAAAAACCGTCGAATGTTGAATCAGCGTTCTTCCACAAGCTAACTTGACAAAAAAGTTTTTATATTTTTTAGAAAATTTTCAAATTTTTATGGATTTTATGGATTTAAATATGCAGATGCAAAATATACATATGAATGCGAAGGTAAGAAATGCGTACCGAGCGTACCCCCAAACTTAAACTGGACAGTGTCCTCACTGTCGTTGCATGAAGAGAGTAGTTGGAAGGTTCAAAAATTGTCGGTTAGCAATATACAATTTTTTTACTTGTTTTTGTTTTTAAAGAAAAGAAAAAAGAATATACACAAATAGATACAAAATGGTTTGTACATACCCCCAAACTTTATTTGGAACAGTGTCCACTGTTCTTGGCAGGATAACCGAAGTTTGGAGGTAGGCAGAGGAAGATCATTCAGGGTAAACCGGCTTCTGTAAGGAAAGGAGCTCCTCTGTTGGTTCGGCGCTAAGGTACGGTTTGCATCGGTGTCCGTTCACTTTGAAGAGTGAACCGTCCTTTGGATTTTCCAAATCCACAGCGCCCTGCGGATACACATTCCGCACAAAATACGGCCCTTTCCAGCGAGATCTGAGCTTTCCAGGATGGAAATGAAGTCGGGTGTCGTAAAGCAGTACCTGCTGACCAGGTACGAAGGTTTTGCGCAAAAGGTGTTTATCGTGAAACACCTTCGTTCGATTCTTAACGACAACCGCGTTATCGTAAGCCTCATCCCTAAGCTCGTTCAGTTCGTTCAACTGCAGCTTCCGATGGCTGCTCGCG
This sequence comes from Agapanthus africanus, assembly GCA_030015575.1. Classification (NCBI taxonomy): domain Eukaryota; kingdom Viridiplantae; phylum Streptophyta; class Magnoliopsida; order Asparagales; family Amaryllidaceae; genus Agapanthus; species Agapanthus africanus. The sequence goes on along the minus strand of CM057337.1, from coordinate 591,486,084 downwards.
TCCTCGAGAGACAGATTCAGCTCCTTTATCGCCCAAAATGCGCGATGCTCGATTTCGACAGGAAGGTGGCAGGCTTTTCCGTACACAAGCCGATAGGGAGACATGCCAAGGTCGGCCTTATAAGCGGTTCTAAATGCCCAAAGGGCATCAGTGAGTTTCAGAGACCAATCCTTACGGTTCTTGGAAACCGTCTTCTCCAGTATCTGCTTGATCTGCCGATTTGAAACTTCGGCCTGCCCGCAGGTTTGGGGGTGGTAGGGCGTAGAGAGCTTATGATTAATGGAGTATTTCCGCATCAAGGCTTCAAAAGTTTTATTGCAGAAATGACTTCCATTGTCGCTAATGATCGCTCGGGGGTGCCCAAACCGTGAGAAAATGTTTTCTTTAAGGAACCTAACGACAACCTTGTTGTCATTAGTTCGGCTGGGCACAGCCTCGACCCATTTAGAGACGTAATCAACAGCTAGAAGGATGTACAAGTTCCCAAAAGAGATGGGAAACGGCCCCATGAAGTCTATCCCCCAAACATCGAAAATCTCCACAACCAAGATCGGTTGGAGCGGCATCTCGTTCCTCCGGGATATCCGGCCCATGTGTTGGCACCGGGAGCAAGTCTTGCAATAGTCATGAGCGTCTTTGAAGAGTTGTGGCCAGTAGAAACCACATTGCAAGATCTTCTCAGCTGTCTTTCTGGGCCCAAAATGCCCGCCACACGCTTGATCGTGGCAAAATGACAGCACACTCTTGAATTCCTCATCAGGGACACACCGACGAATAATCTGGTCGGGACAGTACTTGAACAAGTAGGGTTCGTCCCAGTAAAAGTGTTTTACTTGGGATAAGAAGCGAAGTCTGTCCTGACCTGACCATTCGGTTGGTAGTAATCCTGTGGCCAAATAGTTCACAATATCTGCGAACCAGGGTTCGCACGATACGGTCAAGAGGTGTTCATCCGGGAAAACGTCGTTGATCGGAATTGGAAGCGAAGGCGAAGAAGGAAGTCGTGAGAGATGGTCGGCAACTACGTTTTCACATCCTCGTTTGTCCTTAATGACAAGGTCAAACTCTTGAAGCAAGAGGATCCAACGTATTAACCGAGATTTTGCATCTTTCTTCGCAAAAAGATGGCGCAGAGCTGAATGGTCCGTGTAGACAATGACTGGAGAGCCGATGAGGTAGGGCCTGAACTTTTCTAAAGCAAATACAACAGCCAAGAATTCCTTCTCAGTTGTTGTATAATTGAGTTGGGCGTCGTTCAGGGTTCGGCTCGCGTAATAGATTACGTGCGGCATCTTGTTGATGTGCTTTCCAAGGACAGCACCGATGGCAAAGTCGGATGCATCGCACATGATCTCGAATGGGTGCGTCCAGTCAGGTGAAGAAAGAACGGGAGCAGAAGTGAGGGAGCGTTTCAATGATTCGAATGCAGTGACACAGCTAGAGTCGAAGTCGAATGGTGTGTCCTTGGCCAGCAAAAGAGTCAAGGGCCTAGCAATCTTGCTAAAGTCCTTGATAAACCGTCTATAGAAACCGGCATGGCCAAGGAAGGCTCGGATATCTCTGACGCATCGGGGAGGAGGCAGATTGGAAATGACCTCAATCTTTGCTTTGTCAACCTCTATGCCGTTTTGCGAGATGATATGTCCTAAGACAATACCTTCGCGCACCATGAAGTGGCATTTCTCCCAGTTCAAAGTGAGATTCTTGTCCTTACATCGGGTAAGGACAGCGTCAAGATGCAGCAAACACTCGTCAAAGGAGTCGCCGAAGATGGAGAAGTCATCCATGAAAATCTCCAGAAATTTTTCCACCATGTCTGAGAAAATTCCCATCATACACCGCTGGAAGGTAGCGGGCGCATTGCATAACCCAAAGGGCATGCGTCGATATGCAAACGTGCCGAAAGGACAAGTGAAAGTGGTCTTGTCCTGGTCTTTTTCGGCGATGGGAATTTGATTATAGCCGGAGTAGCCATCAAGAAAGCAGTAGTACTCGTGTCCGGCCAATCGTTCAAGCATCTGGTCAATGAAAGGTAGCGGAAAGTGGTCTTTCCGCGTTGCGGCGTTGAGTTTTCTGTAATCAATGCAAACTCGCCACCCAGTTTGGGTGCGAGTAGGGATTAACTCATTCGCCTCGTTGGTTATGACCGTGATGCCCGACTTCTTGGGGACAACGTGAATGGGGCTAACCCACTGGCTATCAGAGATAGGGTAAATGATACCACTATCTAGACATTTGACGATCTCCTTCTTCACAGCCTCCTTCATGACTGGATTAAGACGTCTTTGTGGATCCCGGGCTGGTTTGGCATCATCCATCAGATGAATGTGATGCTCAACGATCAGGGGACTAATCCCCTTGATGTCCGCCATGGACCAGCCAAAAGCGTGCCTGTTGCTGTGCAAGACCGCGAGAAGGGCTTTCTCTTGCTCGGAAGCTAGAGAAGCCGAGATGATGACAGGAAGGGTCTCGTTTTCACCTAAGTAAGCGTACTTAAGGTGAGACGGCAACGGCTTGAGTTCGAGCGTTGGAGGTGAAATGATGGAAGGCAAGACTGGTGCAAAGGTCTCGAACTCAAAGGACTCCAGCAAAGGCTCAAAGCGAGTGTAGGCAACCGAGTTGGATGGTTCAGGTAACTCATCCGGAAAGTCGAAGGATTCAAACTCGGGTTGTGCGCGGCTAAGATCGTTCGTGAACGTGAAACACTCGTAGTCGTTGTCGGGCGCAGAAACAGCAGCAGGTTCGAAGAGAAACGCACTAGTGGCGTCAAGATTATCGTGTTCAAACAGAAACTCCTCGAATTCACACTCTTCTGGGGTGATCTCCTGGATCGAGCAGACATCCAGTATATGAGCATTAGGTTCGGCGGGCTGATTCCCCAACCTAAAAATGTTGAGTTCAATCGTCATATTTCCAAAAGAGAGGTTCATCGAACCGTTGCGACAATTGATCACAGCATTTGAGGTTGCGAGAAATGGGCGACCGAGTATCACCGGAATTTGATTCCGGGGGTTAGCTACAGGCTGTGTATCTAAGACAATGAAGTCGACGGGGAATATGAAGTCCCCGACTCGTATTAACACATCCTCTAGCTCACCCCTAGGATGGGTGATCGATCGGTCGGCCATTTGGAGAGTGCAGTGTGTGGGTTTCAGCTCTCCGACGCCTAATTGCTCGTATACTGAATACGGAAGCAAGTTAACACTGGCACCAAGATCTAATAGTGCGCGGTTGATGTTCTTATCCCTAATAGTAATTGAAATCGTCGGACAGCCAGGGTCCTTCCGTTTTTGTGGTAAAGATTGGGTAAGGGCATCACTCACAGCACTAGCCAAGAAAACCTTCTTGGGTACCTGACACTTCCTCTTTTTCGTGCACAAGTCCTTTAAGATTTTCGCGTAGGACGGGACTTGTTGGACAGCATCTAAAAGAGGAATGTTAATGTTAACCTGCTTGAATAACTCCAGAATCTTCTCCATTTGAGGATTTTGTTTGTTAGACCTCAACCGGTTTGGAAATGGAACATTTTGAAAATTGGTTGAGTCTAATGCTGGAGGAGGAGATTTTGGAGTTGGAACGGATCCCAGAATAGGTGTTTTCGTGGAGTGAGAAGTCGGTCCGTTCAGAGCAGAAGAAGAGGGAGGGGAGCCTTGTGAAGAACGGAGAATAGGCTCAGAAGACGAAGAAGAAGAAGAAGAAGAAGAAGCGGCGGCCGGGGCGTCATCGTTGATTTGCTTGCCAATGTTGTTTTGCAGCATCCTTCCCGATCTCAGTGTAGTCACGGCACTCACATTATGGTTTTGTTGTTCAAGAGCAACATGTGCATTATGTGGGTGACCGGGATTTGGAAGTGGCTGGGACGGGAGCTTCCCCTTCTCTCGCTCGCTTAAGGCCGCGTTCAGCTGTGCAATCTGGGCCTCGATGGTCTTGATGCTCTGCCCGTGTGCGGCGGTGTGTTGCACTAAAGATTGGATCGAAGACTGGATGTTGGCGGTGGATTGAGTCGATTGTTTAACAAACGCCTCCAGACTTCGCTCGAGCGAGGAAACCTTATCGTTGTTTGACGGAACAAAGTTGTTTGGTGGAAAAGAGTTGTTCGGTGCAAAGTTGTTCGTCTGGTTTTGGAAAGGTTGGGGTTGGAAGGGCTGCTGATATTGATGCTGAGTTTGTTGTGGCGCTTGTTGTTGCGGTGGAGGGGCCCTTTGGAAATTGTTGCCCTGGAATTGATTCTGATTCTGATTCCAGGCGAAATTGGGGTGGTTCCTCCAACCGGGATTGTAGGTGGAAGAGTATGGATCATTCCTTGGTCTTTGCTGGAAGGCAGCATTAACCTGATCCTGTCCTTGCAAGGGTGGATTGTAAGGACACTCTTCGGTCAAGTGGGAAGGATCGGAACAACAAGCGCAGATGGTACGAAGGGGGAGAACAGGGGCAGGAGTAGGAGCAGAAAATTTGCTCTCTATCGCTTCAAGTTTTCGTGTTATTGCAGCCATTTCAGCTTTCATCGCAATAGAGACATCGAGTTGGTGGATTCCTACCCTAGACTGACCGGTAGAAATGGAGGTAGAAGAAGAAGTAGTCGGTCTGGTGCTCTCCCACTGTAGCGTTTGCTCCGCAAGATCGTCAAAGAACTGCCACGCTTCCTCGTCAGATTTCGATAGGAAGTGGCCCTGACAGATGGTTTCCAGCAACTGCTTCGTTGCTGGGTTCAGTCCCTCGTATAAGGTTTGGCAGAGCTGCCATTTCTCTATACCGTGGTGAGGACACTGAACAAGAAGGTCTTTGTACCGGTCAAAGCACTTCCAGAAGGGTTCAGAAGGAAGCTGGGAGAATTGGTTGATTTCATTTCGAATTCTTGCGGTCTTATGATTTGGGTAGAATTTTTTCAGAAACGCTTTAACAAACTCGTCCCAGCTGGTGATTGAGTGGGAAGCGGTGCTATACAGCCATTTTTCAGCGAGATCGCATAAAGTGAACGGAATGACCCGTAGACGTATAGCATCGTCCGACAGCTGGGTTGTTTTCATCATGGCACAGACGTTTTGAAATTTATTAATGAAGATATAGGCATCTTCAGATTCAAGCCCATGAAAACGTGGAAGCATGTTGATGAAATGGGGCTTAATTTCAAAGTTGTCCCCATTGGCCGGAGGAAGAGAAAGGCAGGTGGGAAGTGCAGAACGGGTGGGGTAGAAACGATCCTGGAGCGCAATTCGCTGCGGCGCTACAACAGGCGGAGGTGGTGGAATATTGGTCTCCGTAGGAGGTGGAGCCAATCCAGCGGTGGTCAAAGAGATGTTCGGATTAAATCCCGACATCGCGGAAGAAGAGGTTGGTGAAGGTGAAGGTGAAGATGTATGAACAGAATTCCGGTCAACGTCGGAGTTGGCCGGCAAAGGAAGGGGTGAAAGAGGAGTGGACGGAGTATCGACTTCGGAGTCGATCGCGTAGTCGGTCGCGACTAACGTAACGCGGACTAGACGGGCGCTAGTGTCCCGAGTCCAAGCGGACATACACTAAACGAGTTTAGTATAGTCAAAGCGGAGAAGGTGAGGGTAAGAAAACGTCAATGAAGAAAAGGCGATGGGTGGTGGGTGAAAATGGATTTGGCGACAAAGGGCAAGTTTTAATAAAAGTTTTTGATTTTTTTTTTTTTTTTTAGAAAGAGATTTACAGAAATATGTATGGAAATACGGCTTAAGCAATCACAAACAAGATATGCACAATCACACCTAGATCTACGGTCGCCTAGGTCTACTAGACCTGCTCCTGAACTTGATTTTCGAAGTTAAACAGTGTCGAGAAACAGGCTTAAAAATACACCGATCACGGGGCCAGGTAAGTGCAGAGATAAGGGGAGGTTGTCCAACGCTTTCGCGAAGTTCCTTAATTAAATAACCCTTTCTCTTTCGGCGGTTGCGCCTTTAACACTTTCCTAGACACCCCGTAATCAATATACGGTTAAGCGAGGTTCTAAACACGGTTTATCTTCTCCTAATGAGCGTGAAGTCCTTAGGGCTGAAGTCTAGTATTTTTTAATTTACAATGGACAATGCATATGCTTTAGTGATTTTTGGGGTCCTGGGAAGGGTGATGAAATCCCCACCCAATCTGGATTGGTTTCAAGCCCCTTAAGTCCCTATTAAAGAAATGCAAAGCAATAACAAATCAACTGCAAACAATTTTTATTTGCGGCGCAAAGAATCCTGCACAAGAACAGTTTATTGGAAGGGGGAGAAGAATTTGCGCAAAGAAGGCTGCAGAAAACACAGTTCAGTGGAGTTCAGAGGAGTGGAGAGAGGCAGAGAGACTTACAGAGAAAAAATTGCACCCTGAAGGCACAACTTGGCCGCGGATCCGCGGCCTAAGCCCTCTGTTGCCGCGGATCCGCGTCAGGAAGGAGAGATTGGGCCTTCATTTTTTTCTGTGGGTGCTGGTATGGGTCTCCTCTGCTTGTCTGGATCTTCTGAATTTTTATTTGCTCACTGTATCTGCTCCAGATCTTGACAGTAGACCGTATGCTTCGTTTTGTCCGTCGCGGTGTAGCCGCGAAATGTGGGTCTATCTTCCCACGTCTTTGGCACTGTACTTGAACTCCGTATTTTCAACGTCTTGGCCACGGAACTCGAACCTTGTATTTTCCTGCACACTTGCACAAAAGCCAATCAAAAATAACAAGATGATTTTTTTACAAAGTATATATATTTTTTTTTTTTGTTTTTCGGTTGTTTTTATATTCACAAATTAACCCGAAATTACACAAGGAAATAAACTACCGTCTCCCCGGCAACGGCGGCATTTGATTGGTAGGATATGTGCGTGTTCAAGTTTAGTTTTAAATACCGCAATCAAGACGGTTTCGCTTGTAGCTAGCCGGTTGAGTACGGGTCGTCCGCAGGGAGATGGGAATCTTTTTCTTTGTGTTTTTCGACGAGTTAAGTCCGGTTGTTCAGATTTTGTTTGTGATTAACTAAGTGTTGAGTTGATATTTAAAGAGAGCTTGTTAGGGTGAGGATTAGGTTAGTTTGAGTTAGGAGTCTCCACATCTTTCATTGCCCCACTTAATATCGGTGTTACGGTAATCGGCAACAACGGGGATTAGCACGACTAGGAAGGTACTTGCGAGTATAAGATAGGCTTTCCAACGCATAGTCCTTCCTTTTGGTGCTTGTCCGTCCGTTCTTGGCTCTTATCCATAACCTCCGGTTAATTCAACCACAACCGGTCTCACTACGGAATCACCGCTATCATGTAGGATAGGGTGCCGTAAGGAGCGGATTGTGGTTCAATTAACGGGAGTCGATTTAAGTTGTTGGGCAAGGAAAGAGTGAGAGAGATTTCCTTCTCTCAAACTTCCCTTATCCTACCCTAACAAGTATAAAACTACTCACACTTCATAATACGGAAAAATAAAACAAACAAAAGAGGAAGATAGAAAGAAGGAGGCTAGAAGAATACGACTAACTATTTGCGACCTCACCTTGGCGAGGATCAAGCGAAAGTATCATTGTCGTATGAATGATAAAGAAAAAGAGAGAAGAAAGAAACAATCAAGCAAATAACAACAACTACTTAACAATTAAAATTACAACACATTACAACAAGTAAAAGAAAGAGACAAGCATGATATAAAATGGTCTTCTTTATTCATCACTCTTCACTCAAAAGCTCACTACAAGTTTAATGGAGAAGAGGTGAGAAGAGGAAGAAGAACAATACTAAAACTAGGCAAAATGAGAATACAAAAATTGACCCTTCCTTCACAAAATTCTGGGCTATTTATAGGCCAAGAAATGAAACCCTAGGGCAACCACCAGAACCCTGATGCAATGACCAAACTGCCCCCCAAAAGTCTCTGCCTGAACTGCCTGTACGGCCGCGGATCCGCCGCCTATAGCCCCCTATGGCCGCGGATCCGCGCCCCTACTGTGGGTTTAGGGTGTGGGCTTCTGAGTGTTTTCCTGGTCCCCTGTCCCCTCTTGTCTGGTGTGGGTATTTTCTGATAATTCTTTCCCATTTCTTCCAGAATTTCTATTGAGCAAAGGAGGACTTTTTTGTGGATGATTGCCTCGAGCTCCACGTAGATCTCTTGGATTTTGTGCTACCATTGAGCCTTGTGCATGAGAATGACGTTGATTTGACACTTTGTCTTCCTAAACTGGTAACTGGCAGCATACGGATGAAGAGCGGAGACCGTGTTTTTATCTGTGGTTGGCAGGAACCGGATTTTGTCGTGTTTTCCATGAATTTCTCCGTTTGAGAACCGGGAACCTGTATCCTGCAATTGACTAGTAAACACGGCTCAAGAGTATCTACCGATATGAAATGTGATAAAAATTGGGCGGTATGAAAATGCAAAAATCTGATATGAACACATACCCCCAAACTTATCATTTGCTCGTCCCGAGCAAAGCCCATTTATTTACAAAAAATTTCCTAACCTCACTTTCGCAGGGAACGCGATTGCACTGAGCATGTGCAACAAGCCGTTAAACCTCTAGGTGTCCCTAGTAGGAGGAGTGTTGTCTCCTGAGGGTTTTCAGCGGATACTCCCCACAAAATCCGGTCAAGTTGGTTTCGTAAAATAACTAAGCTTCAAAACCCTAAAGTTTTGTTTTAGAAAATAACAATTCTATAATCCTAAGTCTAGATCATCGAACCTTTATTTTTCACACCTCGCTTCTTATTTAACTACAGATTTTATATGTCTTTACGTGCAGTGCAAATAGAGTCGTTAAGTTCCAGAAGGATCGATTAAAGTCATCATGTCGCACAATAAAGCCCAGATAACAATTTTAAAAGGATCACATAAGTTTTATAACGAGTTAAGCATTTTTCAAGTTTCGTTTTCCAGTAAGGTTTCAACTTCAGAATTTCTATCTTCCTTAACAGGAAACTAAGTCGTATTTTTCACTCCACCTTTTTCTTGTTTTCATTTCATACACACCACTGTGAACGTGCAATAGTCTTTATCATAGAATAAAACCTTCATATCTCCGTTAAAAATTTTTTTTAAAAGCCTGTCTTTTATCAAGATTATTCTCACACAAAGAACCGTTAGGAATTTTAACTCGGAGAGAACACTTGCTTGACTTTGTTTTAAACTGGACTTTCTAGGCTTCTTAGCGAGCTTTGGGCCAATGCACCCAAACCAGTTGGTTTTAGGGCATTAGGTGTAGAAACACCCCAGCGGACTTAATTACTCAAGTTACCTAGGTCCAAAAACAAAAGACAGTTTGTCGTGAAAATCAGATGATTTAATACGAACGGAGATATAACCGGCAGTTCAAATATTTTTTTGGATAAAAGACGTGTTTAGTGGGTTTGGTGTGTAATCATTCCAATCAAGTTTCCGATGGGTTATTTTTCAGACTTAGCTCCAATTACGGCATCAATAACATTCCTTCATATTCGCTTTACTTCATAAACTATTCTTGACATTACTTATTTCAGAACAAACCTATTTGATCCTTAGAAAATCATTTATCTGTTTAAAAGATTAAACATGAAAGACTTGTCATCTAATTCCCAAAATCTTATGACACGTGTAGTGTGATGTAAAGACGTATATCAGCTATAGTTAACTTCAAAGGAAAGTTATCTTTCAGGTTTTCAAAATCCAAACTTAAGATCTAGTTATTCCTATTTTTTCAAACAAAAACCGTCGAATGTTGAATCAGCGTTCTTCCACAAGCTAACTTGACAAAAAATTTTTTATATTTTTTAGAAAATTTTCAAATTTTTATGGATTTTATGGATTTAAATATGCAGATGCAAAATATACATATGAATGCGAAGGTAAGAAATGCGTACCGAGCGTACCCCCAAACTTAAACTGGACAGTGTCCTCACTGTCGTTGCATGAAGAGAGTAGTTGGAAGGTTCAAAAATTGTCGGTTAGCAATATACAATTTTTTTACTTGTTTTTGTTTTTAAAGAAAAGAAAAAAGAATATACACAAATAGATACAAAATGGTTTGTACATACCCCCAAACTTTATTTGGAACAGTGTCCACTGTTCTTGGCTGGATAACCGAAGTTTGGAGGTAGGCAGAGGAAGATCATTCAGGGTAAACCGGCTCCTGTAAGAAAAGGAGCTCCTCTGTTGGTTCGGCGCTAAGGTACGGTTTGCATCGGTATCCGTTCACTTTGAAGAGTGAACCGTCCTTTGGATTTTCCAAATCCACAGCGCCCTGCGGATACACATTCCGCACAAAATACGGCCCTTTCCAGCGAGATCTGAGCTTTCCAGGATGGAAATGAAGTCGGGTGTCGTAAAGCAGTACCTGCTGACCAGGTACGAAGGTTTTGCGCAAAAGGTGTTTATCGTGAAACACCTTCGTTCGATTCTTAACGACAACCGCGTTATCGTAAGCCTCATCCCTAAGCTCGTTCAGTTCGTTCAACTGCAGCTTCCGATGGCTGCTCGCGTCCTCGAGAGACAGATTCAGCTCCTTTATCGCCCAAAATGCGCGATGCTCGATTTCGACAGGAAGGTGGCAGGCTTTTCCGTACACAAGCCGATAGGGAGACATGCCAAGGTCGGTCTTATAAGCGGTTCTAAATGCCCAAAGGGCATCAGTGAGTTTCAGAGACCAATCCTTACGGTTCTTAGAAACCGTCTTCTCCAGTATCTGCTTGATCTGCCGATTTGAAACTTCGGCCTGCCCGCAGGTTTGGGGGTGGTAGGGCGTAGAGAGCTTATGATTAATGGAGTATTTCCGCATCAAGGCTTCAAAAGTTTTATTGCAGAAATGACTTCCATTGTCACTAATGATCGCTCGGGGGTGCCCAAACCGTGAGAAAATGTTTTCTTTAAGGAACCTAACGACAACCTTGTTGTCATTAGTTCGGCTGGGCACAGCCTCGACCCATTTAGAGACGTAATCAACAGCTAGAAGGATGTACAAGTTCCCAAAAGAGCTGGGAAACGGCCCCATGAAGTCTATCCCCCAAACATCGAAAATCTCCATAACCAAGATCGGTTGGAGCGGCATCTCGTTCCTCCGGGATATCCGGCCCATGTGTTGGCACCGGGAGCAAGTCTTGCAATAGTCATGAGCGTCTTTGAAGAGTTGTGGCCAGTAGAAACCACATTGCAAGATCTTCTCAGCTGTCTTTCTGGGCCCAAAATGCCCGCCACACGCTTGATCGTGGCAAAATGACAGCACACTCTTGAATTCCTCATCAGGGACACACCGACGAATAATCTGGTCGGGACAGTACTTGAACAAGTAGGGTTCTTCCCAGTAAAAGTGTTTTACTTGGGATAAGAAGCGAAGTCTGTCCTGACCTGACCATTCGGTTGGTAGTAATCCTGTGGCCAAATAGTTCACAATATCTGCGAACCAGGGTTCGCACGATACGGTCAAGAGGTGTTCATCCGGGAAAACGTCGTTGATCGGAATTGGAAGCGAAGGCGAAGAAGGAAGTCGTGAGAGATGGTCGGCAACTACGTTTTCACATCCTCGTTTGTCCTTAATGACAAGGTCAAACTCTTGAAGCAAGAGGATCCAACGTATTAACCGAGATTTTGCATCTTTCTTCGCAAAAAGATGGCGCAGAGCTGAATGGTCCGTGTAGACAATGACTGGAGAGCCGATGAGGTAGGGCCTGAACTTTTCTAAAGCAAATACAACAGCCAAGAATTCCTTCTCAGTTGTTGTATAATTGAGTTGGGCGTCGTTCAGGGTTCGGCTCGCGTAATAGATTACGTGCGGCATCTTGTTGATGTGCTGTCCAAGGCCAGCACCGATGGCAAAGTCGGATGCATCGCACATGATCTCGAATGGGTGCGTCCAGTCAGGTGAAGAAAGAACGGGAGCAGAAGTGAGGGAGCGTTTCAATGATTCGAATGCAGTGACACAGCTAGAGTCGAAGTCGAATGGTGTGTCCTTGGCCAGCAAAAGAGTCAAGGGCCTAGCAATCTTGCTAAAGTCCTTGATAAACCGTCTATAGAAACCGGCATGGCCAAGGAAGGCTCGGATATCTCTGACGCATCGGGGAGAAGGCAGATTGGAAATGACCTCAATCTTTGCTTTGTCAACCTCTATGCCGTTTTGCGAGATGATATGTCCTAAGACAATACCTTCGCGCACCATGAAGTGGCATTTCTCCCAGTTCAAAGTGAGATTCTTGTCCTTACATCGGGTAAGGACAGCGTCAAGATGCAGCAAACACTCGTCAAAGGAGTCGCCGAAGATGGAGAAGTCATCCATGAAAATCTCCAGAAATTTTTCCACCATGTCTGAGAAAATTCCCATCATACACCGCTGGAAGGTAGCGGGCGCATTGCATAACCCAAAGGGCATGCGTCGATATGCAAACGTGCCGAAAGGACAAGTGAAAGTGGTCTTGTCCTGGTCTTTTTCGGCGATGGGAATTTGATTATAGCCGGAGTAGCCATCAAGAAAGCAGTAGTACTCGTGTCCGGCCAATCGTTCAAGCATCTGGTCAATGAAAGGTAGCGGAAAGTGGTCTTTCCGCGTTGCGGCGTTGAGTTTTCTGTAATCAATGCAAACTCGCCACCCAGTTTGGGTGCGAGTAGGGATTAACTCATTCGCCTCGTTGGTTATGACCGTGATGCCCGACTTCTTGGGGACAACGTGAATGGGGCTAACCCACTGGCTATCAGAGATAGGGTAAATGATACCACTATCTAGACATTTGACGATCTCCTTCTTCACAGCCTCCTTCATGACTGGATTAAGACGTCTTTGTGGATCCCGGGCTGGTTTGGCATCATCCATCAGATGAATGTGATGCTCAACGATCAGGGGACTAATCCCCTTGATGTCCGCCATGGACCAGCCAAAAGCGTGCCTGTTGCTATGCAAGACCGCGAGAAGGGCTTTCTCTTGCTCGGAAGCTAGAGAAGCCGAGATGATGACAGGAAGGGTCTCGTTTTCACCTAAGTAAGCATACTTAAGGTGAGACGGCAACGGCTTGAGTTCGAGCGTTGGAGGTGAAATGATGGAAGGCAAGACTGGTGCAAAGGTCTCGAACTCAAAGGACTCCAGCAAAGGCTCAAAGCGAGTGTAGGCAACCGAGTTGGATGGTTCAGGTAACTCCTCCAGAAAGTCGAAGGATTCAAACTCGGGTTGTGCGTGGCTAAGATCGTTCGTGAACGTGAAACACTCGTAGTCGTTGTCGGGCGCAGAAACAGCAGCAGGTTCGAAGAGAAACGCACTAGTGGCGTCAAGATTATCGTGTTCAAACAGAAACTCCTCGAATTCACACTCTTCTTGCGGTCTTATGATTTGGGTAGAATTTTTTCAGAAACGCTTTAACAAACTCGTCCCAGCTGGTGATTGAGTGGGAAGCGGTGCTATACAGCCATTTTTCAGCGAGATCGCATAAAGTGAACGGAATGACCCGTAGACGTATAGCATCGTCCGACAGCTGGGTTGTTTTCATCATGGCACAGACGTTTTGAAATTTATTAATGAAGATATAGGCATCTTCAGATTCAAGCCCATGAAAACGTGGAAGCATGTTGATGAAATGGGGGTTAATTTCAAAGTTGTCCCCATTGGCCGGAGGAAGAGAAAGGCAGGTGGGAAGTGCAGAACGGGTGGGGTAGAAACGATCCTGGAGCGCAATTCGCTGCGGCGCTACAACAGGCGGAGGTGGTGGAATATTGGTCTCCGTAGGAGGTGGAGCCAATCCAGCGGTGGTCAAAGAGATGTTCGGATTAAATCCCGACATCGCGGAAGAAGAGGTTGGTGAAGGTGAAGGTGAAGATGTATGAACAGAATTCCGGTCAACGTCGGAGTTGGCCGGCAAAGGAAGGGGTGAAAGAGGAGTGGACGGAGTATCGACTTCGGAGTCGATCGCGTAGTCGGTCGCGACTAACGTAACGCGGACTAGACGGGCGCTAGTGTCCCGAGTCCAAGCGGACATACACTAAACGAGTTTAGTATAGTCAAAGCGGAGAAGGTGAGGGTAAGAAAACGTCAATGAAGAAAAGGCGATGGGTGGTGGGTGAAAATGGATTTGGCGACAAAGGGCAAGTTTTTATAAAAGTTTTTGATTTTTTTTTTTTTTTTTTTAGAAAGAGATTTACAGAAATATGTACGGAAATACGGCTTAAGCAATCACAAACAAGATATGCACAATCACACCTAGATCTACGGTCGCCTAGGTCTACTAGACCTGCTCCTGAACTTGATTTTCGAAGTTAAACAGTGTCGAGAAACAGGCTTAAAAATACACCGATCACGGGGCCAGGTAAGTGCAGAGATAAGGGGAGGTTGTCCAACGCTTTCGCGAAGTTCCTTAATTAAATAACCCTTTCTCTTTCGGCGGTTGCGCCTTTAACACTTTCCTAGACACCCCGTAATCAATATACGGTTAAGCGAGGTTCTAAACACGGTTTATCTTCTCCTAATGAGCGTGAAGTCCTTAGGGCTGAAGTCTAGTATTTTTTAATTTACAATGGACAATGCATATGCTTTAGTGATTTTTGGGGTCCTGGGAAGGGTGATGAAATCCCCACCCAATCTGGATTGGTTTCAAGCCCCTTAAGTCCGTATTAAAGAAATGCAAAGCAATAACAAATCAACTGCAAACAATTTTTATTTGCGGCGCAAAGAATCCTGCACAAGAACAGTTTATTGGAAGGGGGAGAAGAATTTGCGCAAAGAAGGCTGCAGAAAACACAGTTCAGTGGAGTTCAGAGGAGTGGAGAGAGGCAGAGAGACTTACAGAGAAAAAATTGCACCCTGAAGGCACAACTTGGCCGCGGATCCGCGGCCTAAGCCCTCTGTTGCCGCGGATCCGCGTCAGGAAGGAGAGATTGGGCCTTCATTTTTTTCTGTGGGTGCTGGTATGGGTCTCCTCTGCTTGTCTGGATCTTCTGAATTTTTATTTGCTCACTGTATCTGCTCCAGATCTTGACAGTAGACCGTATGCTTCGTTTTGTCCGTCGCGGTGTAGCCGCGAAATGTGGGTCTATCTTCCCACGTCTTTGGCACTGTACTTGAACTCCGTATTTTCAACGTCTTGGCCACGGAACTCGAACCTTGTATTTTCCTGCACACTTGCACAAAAGCCAATCAAAAATAACAAGATGATTTTTTTACAAAGTATATATATATTTTTTTTGTTGTTTTTCGGTTGTTTTTATATTCACAAATTAACCCGAAATTACACAAGGAAATAAACTACCGTCTCCCCGGCAACGGCGCCATTTGATTGGTAGGATATGTGCGTGTTCAAGTTTAGTTTTAAATACCGCAATCAAGACGGTTTCGCTTGTAGCTAGCCGGTTGAGTACGGGTCGTCCGCAGGGAGATGGGAATCTTTTTCTATGTGTTTTTCGACGAGTTAAGTCCGGTTGTTCAGATTTTGTTTGTGATTAACTAAGTGTTGAGTTGATATTTAAAGAGAGCTTGTTAGGGTGAGAATTAGGTTAGTTTGAGTTAGGAGTCTCCACATCTTTCGTTGCCCCACTTAATATCGGTGTTACGGTAATCGGCAACAACGGGGATTAGCACGACTAGGAAGGTACTTGCGAGTATAAGCTAGGCTTTCCAACGCATAGTCCTTCCTTTTGGTGCTTGTCCGTCCGTTCTTGGCTCTTATCCATAACCTCCGGTTAATTCAACCACAACCGGTCTCACTACGGAATCACCGCTATCATGTAGGATAGGGTGCCGTAAGGAGCGGATTGTGGTTCAATTAACGGGAGTCGATTTAAGTTGTTGGGCAAGGAAAGAGTGAGAGAGATTTCCTTCTCTCAAACATCCCTTATCCTACCCTAACAAGTATAAAACTACTCACACTTCATAATACGGAAAAATAAAACAAACAAAAGAGGAAGATAGAAAGAAGGAGGCAAGAAGAATACGACTAACTATTTGCGACCTCACCTTGGCGAGGATCAAGCGTAAGTATCATTGTCGTATGAATGATAAAGAAAAAGAGAGAAGAAAGAAACAATCAAGCAAATAACAACAACTACTTAACAATTAAAATTACAACACATTACAACAAGTAAAAGAAAGAGACAAGCATGATATAAAATGGTCTTCTTTATTCATCACTCTTCACTCAAAAGCTCATTACAAGTTTAATGGAGAAGAGGTGAGAAGAGGAAGAAGAACAATACTAAAACTAGGCAAAATGAGAATACAAAAATTGACCCTTCCTTCACAAAATTCTGGGCTATTTATAGGCCAAGAAATGAAACCCTAGGGCAACCACCAGAACCCTGATGCAATGACCAAACTGCCCCCCAAAAGTCTCTGCCTGAACTGCCTGTACGGCCGCGGATCCGCCGCCTATAGCCCCCTATGGCCGCGGATCCGCGCCCCTACTGTGGGTTTAAGGTGTGGGCTTCTGAGTGTTTTCCTGGTCCCCTGTCCCCTCTTGTCTGGTGTGGGTATTTTCTGATAATTCTTTCCCATTTCTTCCAGAATTTCTATTGAGCAAAGGAGGACTTTTTTGTGGATGATTGCCTCGAGCTCCGCGTAGATCTCTTGGATTTTGTGCTACCATTGAGCCTTGTGCATGAGAATGACGTTGATTTGACACTTTGTCTTCCTAAACTGGTAACTGGCAGCATACGGATGAAGAGCGGAGACCGTGTTTTTATCTGTGGTTGGCAGGAACCGGATTTTGTCGTGTTTTCCATGAATTTCTCCGTTTGAGAACCGGGAACCTGTATCCTGCAATTGACTAGTAAACACGGCTCAAGAGTATCTACCGATATGCAATGTGATAAAAATTGGGCGGTATGAAAATGCAAAAATCTGATATGAAGAGTAAACCAACTCATCAGTGGGAATCAGGATCCAACTATCATCGCATGATAACGTGACGTAATCCGCTTACGTCATCACACTCCAGAAGGTATGCGCATATCTGTCAAGTTTCAGTTTCTTTAGAAACTCCCGATGTGGATTTTTGCCCCATGCTCTTATGACCTTGACTTTGGCCAACAAATCATAAGTCACATGTCAAGTTCTACCCGTCATTCTCCAGGTTAATTTGAGCCCACCCGCATAAGCCCTTGACTTTGGCCAACAAGGCTATACGACTGCCCCAAACCAACGCATCTATCTATGCTGCATATGAATACCCAATAGCTACCAATCACTATGTCTTGACTTTGGCCAACAAACATAGCTTGAATACTATTGACCACCCATATGAAACGACGGAGGGCTACGAATGGTTTCTAGCGAAAACCTTTAACATAATGAACTTGATGTCGTTGAAGAAACCGGATTGATTTTAAAAATATAGTGACGAAAACCTTTCCTAAAGAGATCACTCCCGGTGAAAGGATCTCGGCTCTTTCCCCGTAGAACGAGGTGTAGGATATTCCAACTTAATACCACGATGCAAAGCAAAAGAAATCGGCTATAGTGAAGTTATTGCCCTGACGCAAACTTTTGTCCAAGGGGTCACTCCCTGTGAAGGGATCTCGGCCCTTGCGTCGTCGACTGAGGAGCAGGATATTCCAACTGAATACCACGATGCAAAACAAAAGAGAACGCCCTTGCAATAACAGCTTTTTGAAAAGTGTTCCAACAACATCAGATTAGGTTTGTTTAACTTGCATTGATTCGAATCAACGCAGTCCCATCCATTGATCACACCAATAAAGAACGAAAATAATGACGTATGTATATGCTATCCGCATTCGCCACTGGGTCCCGTCATTACCCGTTCGGTTAGCTAACTAACGACAGAGCGGGGACTGGACTAGCGCGGATGCAAAACATATACAACATCAACTAATATATATATCAATATATAATATTTCTCTCAAGGCATGATAAAATGCAACATCACAGAAATGTACAGCATCACAGAACAATACAGATATCTGGGATCCCCGGGTTTTATAGAGCCGCTGAAACCCGATGTTCCCCTGGTCGTATGGATAGCCTGTGCATTGAAAATCCTAGACCCCTACGGGCGCGGCAAGTTACCCGCCAAAACCTGAAGCGAGGCAGCCCGCTTCAGCAACGTGAATGGACCACCCAGCACTTCACGGAATTCGGTAACTTGGGCACCCCTCCTGGGTCAACCTGTACCCCCTACGAATGCGGCGAATTGCCCGCCAATTCTAGAGTGAAGCCCCCTCCGTCTCAATGCCATGATATGTGGGCTCGTTACCCTCTAGAACTCGGCTATCCGTGTTGGATATATGTATGCCCTAGAGGCCATTATGTGATAGTGGATGTATCTATACATGTATATATATATTCGGTTTGCATTCTTGCTCGACAAGATAGTATGCTATCTGGTTCTTCTTTATCTGACATGTTGATTTGATCATGCTTTTATTCATTCATACATGCTGATAAAGCCCTAAGGATATCGGCTTGACTACTCTGATTATGATGGAGATCATACTAGTGGGACATCTGTAGTCTATAAGCATATCCTAAAATGTCCCTAGTCGGAGGTGTATCGAGACGGGGCATCGATATACCAGAGTAGACTAGCGTATATGATACTAGACCCATGTGATGGGCGATGGATGTTCCCACATTCATCGATGTTTGACATCAAGATCATATACGGGTGCTCAGTGGTGACTGGGTACACTGGACGGACTCGCCGAGAACTCCTATATGGAATTATATCTATCGTCGGATAGCAGTTCTTAGGTGACACTGGTACAGGTTAGTCTGTAGACCCGAGATCGTCATAGAGCCTTGTGTGTTCTCCCACTGTACTTTGATTACCACCCTACCACGGTTCTACTGAGTCGTGCAAGCAGGTGGCCGTTGGGTACAGTCCCGAGACACACGAAGGCAATGAGCGATAGGAGGGGTTTCGTCTCTCCCGATATTGGGAGTTGATGCTGTACTGTGCCCGACTGGTTATAACAGCAAGTCCCTGGCCAGGGCTGCTGAGATTTGCTGATAAGTGTTATCAGTAGTTTCTCGATCTGTTATAGACCATTCACCGGCACGACTTATTGAGTTATTGGGGTCGACGTGACCATCCCTAGGCTCGATATGCAGCATATCTGACGAAGAGACCGGACTGTACGGTAGTGTTGCCGGATGGCTCGACGGGAGTTGTAACAGGTTCGCTTGTTTTCTTCTAATCGCTCAATACCCGGGTGGCCGTTACGTTTAGCTGACCGCTTACGGCTTGGGGGTGCTTGATATGATCATCACCCACTGCCGGCGTATTGACGAGTCTTAGAGTCCCACATAGGAGTTACCTAGTCCAGGCGAAAAGTTGTGGTGCGCATATGCGATATGCGCTTGGACCCGATTAAAATACGTGTATAGGATACCGTATATTAATTGGGCGGCTTGCTAATGGTCGGGTCATATGTGATATGACCGGATTAGTGAATCAAGTGTTGATTCATCATTAGTTTCTCACTACAAATCCTATCTTGCTTATTTTGGATGTATGCATGCATGTATGCATTCATTCTTGTTCATGCACATATTGATGTGCAAGCACACATGCATACATACATCAATTTTTATCATGGTTGTTTATACAATGAGAATGGTGGATGTATAAGAATTACACCATGGTTATTTTTGGATAATTATTGGATTTAAATTAAAGCAAAAGAAAATGAAAAATGGGTTAAATCATTTAAGAGTTTCTACACTCTTCTAAACTCTACCATGCTCACCTAACTTTTAACCCATGGTTTATTTTCTTATTATGCTTTTAACTTAAATCAAATGATATCTTTAAATCTAACCATGGTTGGTTGTGAGAAAGAAAAATATATATAGTTATTTTTCTTTTCTCTTTCATAAGATAATTCATTCTCTTCTTCCACCATCTTCATCAACCTCCATGCTTTGCTCTCTAGTTCTTATAAGAGAGTAAAATACTCATAAAAATAGGATTTTGAAGTGAGATCCATAGCCACAACATCATTCTAATCAAGTGTAGCCAACTTGATTAGAGTGTTCTCTTTGTTTTTCAAAGTTGCAAGCTTGGACGGGAAACTCCGGGTGGATCGTCGTGGACGTGGGAGGAGTACAAGCGGACCTTCTTCCAACACCTTAGAGTCTAAGGAGTCAAGCAAAAAGGGAGCTTCAAAGGTTGTAGTCTCTAAACCCTAACTTTTGTTAGCTTAAAGTTTAGTAACCTTAACTTTCTAGGATCGATCCATATGCGTGTTAGTTTAGCACCTTAAAAATCATAACTTTTGGACATGTGATGCTTCAAAACTCTTCATAGGGTGCTAAACAAACCCTTCATTGGTATCAGAGCCGGCCTAGAACGTTAGGCGACCTTTTTGCGAAGTAAAAAGTCCGATCGAACCAAAATACGGATTTATGGGATGCTCTCTGGAAATTTTTTAAAAACTGACTTTTTTCAGAATTAAAAATTCTCAAAAAATAGAGCAGGTAAAAATAAGACAATCTGGAAAATTCGTGCCCATGAACAGTACATTTGGCCGCTGAAGCGCGGCATAAGTAAGCTTAGGCCGCGGATCCGCGGCCATATAAGGGGACCTTTGACCAATTTTTGCACAGTGTTTTTCTTTACCTGCTATAGTATATTTTGAGTATGTTTAATCTGAATCTGCTGTTGAAAAATTCTGGAGATGTTTTTGGACTCGTGGTTTCGATCGGAATTTTCATTTCGTTTTCTTTTCCGGGTAAACTAGAAAGTATTGAAGTGTTTGAACGAATATCATTTACTCAATATTCACGGGGTTTATATAGTTTGGAGATACGTGCAAGTCTTTTTGCGGTGGTCCCTCTAGAAGACAATAAACCTTAACTCGATTATGTGACCGTCTCGAACTGCCCTTTGAACCCTAGGGTTTGGGGCAGTACGGCGTGCCACATGTGAGGCGTTGGCTTGACCCTTCTACGGCTGGACCGCCGCTACTGTGTCACACTGCAGATTTTTTTGGACCCTGCTCAAGTGTTGAGCTTTAGTGAATCTTGGGTGCTTGATTGTTCGTTCGAAAACTTTAATACTGTCTGTTTGTCTGGAATGTGATACAATATGTGGAATTCATATAGTGTAGGCATGAAATACGAAATATGTGATATTTCGCATTTATGATGTCTAAAGAAAATCTGGATTCCAAATATTGTAGTTTTACACTTTCTTTTCTGTGACCGTAAGTGTAGTATGTTAGATATCGCCGGTTTCGTTGCTATACATCAACGACAATCGGGATACGCATACTTACTTACGTTGATGATATGTGATATTATGTGTTGCTGAGGTATGATGTGTACGATTGTCGCGATCGAATAGCCGGGGGGTTTTTGTGAGATGAGAGTTTTGTATTTTCATTCATGTAAATTCAAATGTAATGTAATATTCTTTTATTTGGGGCACTTCCAGGTTGCGGTTGTGTCACCAGTGTTGTATATTATTTACTTTTCCGCATTAGGATGGACCCAAGGAGGGGAGCACAGGTGACCGGGTTCTGGGGTTCAGTGGGAGGCCATCTCGAGGAGTCGAGACCGGGTCTCCTAAACTCCAGGATTGGTAGGGTCACTTGCCGCTCTCGTAGGGGTCCAGGGTGTGGGCTTGGCTATTCATCGCGACTGTGGAATCGTATTTTCTATTCTGGCTAAATACTAAATACGGACGTCCTAGTATATCCCACGTTATATCTATATTTCTGCTGCCTGTGTTCTGTGATATCTGAGACGAATGACTTATTATATATATGATATATAGTAGACGTTACTTATGTTTTACACCCGCGCTAGTCCCATCCCGGTATGCCGTTAGTTAAGTAACCTAACGGTGCATAACGGAACATTGCGGCGAATGCGGATGGCATAAGCGTACGTGTTATTTTCGTTTCTTTTCTATAATTGGCTTAAGGACTTAAATGATGGGATTACATTAATATGATTAATGTAAAGAAAATAAACCTAAAAGATGTTGTAGAATCGGATTTAAAAACTACTCGGCTTTTTATGAAAAAGCTATATTTCAAAACTGCGGAGCTTAAGCCACTCCTTTTGAAAACTGTTTGATTCTACAACGATATCAAGTTCAAAGCGTTAAAGATTTTCTTAAAAATCATTCGCAACCCTCCGTCATTTTAGGAAGTAGAGTACTTAGTATTCGTGCTACGTTTGTTGACTTTAGTTAAGGCGTAGTGTACGGTAGCTAAGTGATGTCTTCCTACACTGCATATGATGCAGATTAATTAGGACATTCATACGACTTTGTTGACCATAGTTAAGGGTCATATGGATGGGTCTAATTGATCAAGAAATGACGGGTAGAACTTGACTGGTATTTATGATTTGTTGACTATAGTTAAGGTCATAAGTACTAGGGGTAAAAATTACATCGGGAATTTCAAGTGTTGAAATTTGCAATGAGATTGCATACCTTCCATGTGATGGTTGGATCCCGATCCCACTGTGGGCAATAGTTGCTCCTAGGAGAGTTTTACAGTTTACAATTAGCTAACTCATTAGGTGTCTAGAAAGGTGTTAACGGGGCTCCGCCTCTGGGAAAACGAGGTTTACTCTAATTAGGTCCGTGCGAAAGCACGGGGAACCTCCCTCAAAGTACCGACACTGGCCTGGCTGAACGGTTAGCGAAAATGTAGACTGTAATTAATCCTGGCTAGTTTTTCTTTTTAAGGTTTGAAAGAAAAACTTGATAAAAAGCAGTGGGAAACATCGATTAGACAAGATAATAAACCAATCTAATCTATGCAAGAGCTTTCGCTGAGTGTATTCTTTTCTCTCTCTTAATGGCAGATACCAATGACTGGACTTAAGCTTCTACTAGATAAAAACAAACTGAATGGGACCAACTATAAAGACTGGCTAAGGAATCTGAAGATCGCCTTGACTTATGATAAAGTATCATATGTCCTCACGGCTTCAGCCCCGCCCGTCCCAGGTCCAAAATACTCAGTTGCGGACATTGAAGTCCGCAAGACATGGGACGCTGACTGTGCCACGGCCACATGCCTCGCGCTTGCATCGATGGATAACACACCTCAAAAGCAGCACGAGGACATGGACATTCACGGGATACTGCTCCATACAAAGGAGTTGTATGGGGAACAATCCCGCGTATTACGATACGAAGCATCAAAGAAACTGTTTCAGATGCGAATGGCCCCTGGCACACCAGTAGGAGACCATGTGTTGAAGATGATAGCTCTTATAGAAGAGCTTGAGGACCTTGGATGGACAATGGACAATGAACAATATATAGATATTATTCTGCAGTCCCTCCCCTCCACCTTTGCTCAGTTCATAGTGAACTTCAACATGCATGGCATGGAGAAGGACCTCCCTGAACTCCTTAATATGTTAAGGAGTGCAGAGAGCACTATGAAATCAGCAAAGACTCCCGTTATGACCATTGGACAGTCTTCTTCTTCTCACCCAAAAGCTAAGGCCAAGGGAAAGAAAAAGAAGAAACCCACTAATCCTAAGGGCGGAGTCAAAAAGGTGAAGGGAAAGGGAAAGTCCACGGCTGGAGACCTAGGGAAAGGCGAGTGTTTTCATTGCCACAAGACAGGACATTGGAAGCGCAATTGCACGGAGTACCTAAGTCTCAAGAAGAAGCATGGTGATGCTTCTGCTTCAGGTGCGTTTGTGACTGAAAACTGTTTTTCTATAAACTCTGCTTCCTGGGTATTGGATACCGGTTCAGGTTCTCACATTTGCAATTCTATGCAGGGGCTGAGAAATAGCAAGGTTTTGAAGACAGGTGACCATACTCTCCGTGTTGGAAATGGTTCCAATGTACATACAGTCGCAGTGGGAGAGTATCCCTTGGGGTTGCCATCTGGATGTATTTTGGTTTTGAATCCATGTTATTTTGTACCAAGTATGCTATGTAATATAATATCCGTTTCTTTTTTGGACAATGAAAGATATAATTTTGTGTTGCAGAACAATGTTATGAACATTCACCTAAATCAAATGTTGGTTGGGTATGGTACGCTTAATAACGGAATATATGTCCTAAATCAACACACAGTTTTCAGTATACAACACACTAATAAAAGAAAACTTTCAGAATTAAATGAAGCTTTTCTATGGCATTGTAGACTTGGTCATATTAACGAAACAAGACTAAACAGGTTACACAAAGACGGATATTTAAACTCTTTTGAATATAAATCTTATGCGACTTGCCAGTCTTGTATCAAGGGTAAAATGACCAAAACTCCATTTACCGGACACGGAGAAAGAGCTACTCAGCTCCTTGGCCTCATACATAGTGATGTATGTGGGCCAATGTCTACACAGGCTAGAGGCGGATTTTCATACTTCATTACATTCACCGACGATTTCTCAAGATTCGGTCATGTATTTTTATTAAAGCACAAGTTCGACGCTTTCGAGAAATTCATTGAATATAAACAAGAAGTAGAAAAACAAACCGGCTTGAGTATTAAGATGCTTCGATCAGATCGAGGTGGTGAGTATCTCAGTACAGAATTTGCAAACTTCCTAAAAGAGAATGGGATTCTCTCTCAGCTCACTCCTCCTTACACACCACAGCACAACGGTGTGTCAGAACGACGGAATAGGACCCTATTAGATATGGTCCGGTCCATGATGAGTGACGCTGAGTTACCAGTCTCGTTTTGGGGACATGCATTGGAGACTGCAGCGTTTCTGCTAAACAGGGTTCCAACCAAAGCCGTGTCTACCACGCCATATGAGATATGGAATGGGAAGAGACCATCTCTTAAAAGAATTAAGATTTGGGGTTGCCCGGCCTATGTTAAAAAGCAGAATCCGGACAAACTCGAGACACGGTCAGTCATGTGTAACTTTGTGGGATATCCAAAGAATTCTTATGGATATCTGTTCTACCACAAAGAAGAACAAAAGGTGTTTGTTTCTCAGTATGCCACATTCTTGGAAAAAGAGTTTTTCACAGATAAAGATGATGGCAAGGTAGTAGATCTGGAAGAGGTTCTGGAGACACAAACTACAAATGACGATTTGGTTGAACCGGCTGTTGCAACAGAAACTGAAGAACCTCGGCCACTCCGTAGGTCTGGTAGGACTTCTCGCCCACCGGAGAGGTACTACGGTTTCCTCATTGATGGTGACAGAGAAGACTGTATCATGGAAGATGATGATCCTACCAGTTTTCAGCAAGCTATCACGAGTGGTGACTCTGTGAAGTGGCTGGATGCCATGAGATCCGAAATGGAGTCTATGTACACCAACAAAGTATGGACTTTGGACGTTGTACCCCCTGGGGTAAAACCTGTAGGGTGCAAATGGATCTTTAAAAGAAAGATTGGTGTGGATGGGCAGGTAGAGACCTATAAGGCAAGACTTGTGGCGAAAGGCTTTCGTCAAAGACCAGGTTTGGACTATAACGAAACTTTTTCGCCCGTAGCCATGCTTAAATCTATTCGGATCCTACTTGCTATTGCTGCTCACTACGACTATGAAATCTGGGAGATGGACGTTAAAACAGCATTTCTAAATGGAGATTTAGAAGAATGCGTTTATATGGATCAGCCAGAGGGCTTCGTTGACAGTGGGAGCAGCGGGAAAGCATGTAGATTGCTTAAATCCATATATGGGTTAAAGCAGGCATCTCGGAGTTGGAACATCTGTTTCAATGATGTCATCAAAGAGTTTGATTTCATCAAAAATCCAGATGAACCTTGTGTTTATAAGAAGGCTGTAGGAAGAGCTGTCACATTCCTCGTATTGTACGTGGATGACATTCTTCTGATAGGAAATGATATTCCTATGCTACAGTTGGTCAAATCATTCTTATCACTGAGGTTCTCCATGAAGGACCTGGGTGATGCCACATACATCCTGGGCATAAGGATCTATAGGGATAGATCCAAAAAGTTATTGGGACTGTCCCAAACCAGGTACATCAACACCATCCTAAAGAGGTTTAGTATGGAAGACTCCAAGCGGGGTGCCTTACCCGCTTGCCATGGAGTCACTCTCTCCAAGGATTCTTGTCCAAAGACCGATGAAGAGAGAGCTCGCATGAGCATTATACCTTATGCTTCGGCAGTAGGATCTATAATGTATGCGATGTTATGTACA
This sequence comes from Agapanthus africanus, assembly GCA_030015575.1. Taxonomy (NCBI): domain Eukaryota; kingdom Viridiplantae; phylum Streptophyta; class Magnoliopsida; order Asparagales; family Amaryllidaceae; genus Agapanthus; species Agapanthus africanus. The sequence goes on along the minus strand of CM057337.1, from coordinate 591,460,084 downwards.
CGCCCAGATGTAGCTTATGCACTTAGTGTTGTAAGCAGGTATCAATCCAACCCAGGGGAGAACCACTGGACAGCTGTGAAGAACATTCTTAAGTACTTACGAAGGACTAAAGAATTATTCTTGGTGTATGGTAATAAAGATCTCCAAATGGAGGCCTTTACCGATTCGAGCTTCCAGAGCGATAAGGATGACAGCAAATCTATCTCAGGGTTTGTATTTACCCTCAATGGAGGGGCGGTAAGTTGGAAGAGTTCCAAACAGGATACCGTTGCAGACTCTACGATGGAGGCTGAGTACATTGCTGCAAATGATGCCGCCAAGGAAGCCGTCTGGATGAAGAAGTTCATCTCGGAGCTAGGAGTAGTTCCAACCATTATTGATCCAATACCCTTGTATTGTGATAATAATGGGGCTATGGCGTTAGCCAAGGAGCCCAGATCCCATCAGCGGTCCAGACACATCCTGAGGCGATTTCATTTGATCCGGGAGATTGTAGATCGCCGCGAGATCGAGATTAAGAGAGTAGACACAAAGAACAACGCCGCGGATCCACTCACCAAGGCCCTCCCTCAGCCACAGCATGAGCGACTTTTTGAGATGTTGGGTATGAGATACGCCAATAACTGGCCTTAGTGCAAGTGGGAGATTGTTGGATATATGTATGCCCTAGAGGCCATTATGTGATAGTGGATGTATCTATACATGTATATATATATTCGGTTTGCATTCTTGCTCGACATGATAGTATGCTATCTGGTTCTTCTTTATCTGACATGTTGATTTGATCATGCTTTTATTCATTCATACATGCTGATAAAGCCCTAAGGATATCGGCTTGACTACTCTGATTATGATGGAGATCATACTAGTGGGACATCTGTAGTCTATAAGCATATCCTGAAATGTCCCTAGTCGGAGGTGTATCGAGACGGGGCATCGATATACCAGAGTAGACTAGCGTATATGATACTAGACCCATGTGATGGGCGATGGATGTTCCCACATTCATCGATGTTTGACATCAAGATCATATACGGGTGCTCAGTGGTGACTGGGTACACTGGACGGACTCGCCGAGAACTCCTATATGGAATTATATCTATCGTCGGATAGCAGTTCTCAGGTGACACTGGTACAGGTTAGTCTGTAGACCCGAGATCGTCATAGAGCCTTGTGTGTTCTCCCACTGTACTTTGATTACCACCCTACCACGGCTCTACTGAGTCGTGCAAGCAGGTGGCCGTTGGGTACAGTCCCGAGACACACGAAGGCAATGAGCGATAGGAGGGATTTCGTCTCTCCCGATATTGGGAGTTGATGCTGTACTGTGCCCGACTGGTTATAACAGCAAGTCCCTGGCCAGGGCTGCTGAGATTTGCTGATAAGTGTTATCAGTAGTTTCTCGATCTGTTATAGACCATTCACCGGCACGACTTATTGAGTTATTGGGGTCGACGTGACCATCCCTAGGCTCGATATGCAGCATATCTGACGAAGAGACCGGACTGTACGGTAGTGTTGCCGGATGGCTCGACGGGAGTTGTAACAGGTTCGCTTGTTTTCTTCTAATCGCTCAATACCCGGGTGGCCGTTACGTTTAGCTGACCGCTTGCGGCTTGGGGGTGCTTGATATGATCATCACCCACTGCCGGCGTATTGACGAGTCTTAGAGTCCCACATAGGAGTTACCTAGTCCAGGCGAAAAGTTGTGGTGCGCATATGCGATATGCGCTTGGACCCGATTAAAATATGTGTATAGGATACCGTATATTAATTGGGCGGCTTGCTAATGGTCGGGTCATATGTGATATGACCGGATTAGTGAATCAAGTGTTGATTCATCATTAGTTTCTCACTACAAATCCTATCTTGCTTATTTTGGATGTATGCATGCATGTATGCATTCATTCTTGTTCATGCACATATTGATGTGCAAGCACACATGCATACATACATCAATTTTTATCATGGTTGTTTATACAATGAGAATGGTGGATGTATAAGAATTACACCATGGTTATTTTTGGATAATTATTGGATTTAAATTAAAGCAAAAGAAAATGAAAAATGGGTTAAATCATTTAAGAATTTCTACACTCTTCTAAACTCTACCATGCTCACCTAACTTTTAACCCATGGTTTATTTTCTTATTATGCTTTTAACTTAAATCAAATGATATCTTTAAATCTAACCATGGTTGGTTGTGAGAAAGAAAAATATATATAGTTATTTTTCTTTTCTCTTTCATAAGATAATTCATTCTCTTCTTCCACCATCTTCATCAACCTCCATGCTTTGCTCTCTAGTTCTTATAAGAGAGTAAAATACTCATAAAAATAGGATTTTGAAGTGAGATCCATAGCCACAACATCATTCTAATCAAGTGTAGCCAACTTGATTAGAGTGTTCTCTTTGTTTTTCAAAGTTGCAAGCTTGGACGGGAAACTCCGGGTGGATCGTCGTGGACGTGGGAGGAGTACAAGCGGACCTTCTTCCAACACCTTAGAGTCTAAGGAGTCAAGCAAAAAGGGAGCTTCAAAGGTTGTAGTCTCTAAACCCTAACTTTTGTTAGCTTAAAGTTTAGTAACCTTAACTTTCTAGGATCGATCCATATGCGTGTTAGTTTAGCACCTTAAAAATCATAACTTTTGGACATGTGATGCTTCAAAACTCTTCATAGGGTGCTAAACAAACCCTTCAATCCGTGCACCCCTCCGCGGGGCAATCCTGGTACAGAAAGTAAAATATACATACAACGGGTACATCGACCGCAACCTGGTCGTGCCCCAAAAGAATATTATACAAACAGGCAGTGACGGCAGTCCACATGTCGGACGCTCGCCCCGCAATATCAAATGTACATAATACAACAAAACTGTACTAGCATTGCATCCAGGCTATCCCCCATGACCAATCCGCAACATCACAGCACAATCACAGAACATCAACGTGAATGTCACGTTCGCAAATCCGTCTAACCGGGCTATAGCAGTTTGACAGGATTTACCGATCAAGTGACAATCACGGTCACAGATATAATGTAAATACTGTGAACTAATGTGTTTAAAATTTTCGATCGATCAAATGTTACCAAGTGGGCCCCAAGAACTACTGTAGCACATAAAGAAATTTTGGGCCCAAAAAGAATGTTCCAAAACCCGTATTTTCATCCCAAAAGCCCTCTGTGAAAAATTGGACCAATGAACAGTCAATACTGCGGTGGACCCGTGGCCAATGCGTGGGTTTGGCCGCGGTTCCGCGGTGATATGGTGACGTCACGCGACCAATTTTTCTCATACTGCTTATAATTCACTGTACATCATTCTGCAACATACTGAAAAAAAATTTGAGCCAGAAAAAAATCGACAGAAAACTAATGCAAAGAAAACGCGGGTTTTTGGAATTTTGTTCGATAGAAAGTGTAAACACATTAGACAAAGCTAGACTAGGTTAATGGCGAGGCTCTGATACCACTGTAAGTGCACGGCGGTGCCCCGGCCGTCAATCCGATGCCGGAATGCGGAAGCGGAGATTTACTTTAACTTATTAAACCGGCACCACCGCGCACTTTTAACCCGGATCGTGCCATTAAACTAGTCCTAGCTATCTAGAGAACGGGTAAGAGAGATATACCGAGTGATCCGTGTCCTCCGGTCTTCTCGTCGTCGTCCCGATCTCCCCGCGGAAACTCCGGTCGTCGCCTCCTCGCCGGAAGGGCACCACATCGCCGGCTTCTTTTACGGGCTCCCACCTCTGGACCGAGGCAACTCGGGCACGAAGTTGGCGAGTCAACATGCCCAAGAAGTGCTGTAGAAAATCTGTAGAACTTATATGTCTCTTGGGGTTTACTAGAAGTTGCCTTTTGGTTTTGGTGGAGGAATGAACTTGTGGAATTTTGTGATGAACTAGAGAGTATTTTTGAAGCCAAATGAGAGCTCAAAACCCACACCAAAATTTCATCCCCCTCCCAATAGTGGCCGGCCTCTCAATGGAAGTGAGTGAGAATGGAGTCCAAGGGAATGGAAAAGGAAGTGAGCCACACAATAATCCAAGGGAGAGAGAGAAAAGGCTATCATGCAAAGAAATGATCACTAGAAAAGTCCAACACTCAATCAACAATCATCACTTCCAAAAGTCATGCCATCATGAAGATAGAAGTCAAGCAATGATGAAGTGAACAAGTCAAATGATGGTGCAACCATCATGACACATCAATATGCAAAGACAACCCTCCAAAATGCTTATTTGCACAAATGCAAATAAGCCCTCATCCACAAATTTTCGGCCAATGAAAGATACAAAGAAAATTGGCCGAAACGGAAAACAAACTGGCAACTCCAAGAACCTAATCCCGTAATAAATTACAGGAAAACCCCGCTACTGTATATACATACCCGCATTTGTATTCCGACCGAAATACAAATGCAATGAGACAAGATCTACATTGTGCTATACTAGGATCCGGCTTAAACCAAAGCCCGCTAGTATTAACCGTCTGATCCTGATCCGTGCAATACCACATGTATCTGATCGAACCCTGCCATATCTCCAAATGGCCTCTACAGCGTTTCGCCCGAAACTTGAGAAACTGGTCTGTGGGGGACTCTAAAGACTCGTCAATACATTGGTTGTGGATTTAACCACTAGCACGTCAGAGGTATTAGCCTATACGTAACGGGCAACCAGGTATTGACCAAAAGGGACATCTGTGAGCGAACTCAGCCTGACACCCTACTGAGCCTGTCAGTGACAATATCCATACAGTTCGGTCCGTTCGTCTATGAGCATCGCATGGCGGGCCTAGGGGGTTGGTAAAAGTCAGACCCCCAAAAGCGGTACAAGTCGTGTCGGAGTGTAGCCCAGAACACCTTGAGATACTACTAGAATACCTACCAGTAAATCTCCTGCCTTGGCCAAGGACTTCGTGTAATGGCTCTCCTAGACACAGCACGACCTCACCCCCAATACCGGGAGAGACGAACCCCTGAAGATCCGCTCACTGCCACCATGTGGCTCGGGACTGTACCCAACTAAAACCTGTTTGCACGTCTCCTTTGAGCGTGGTAGGGTAGTAATCAAAGTACAGTGGGAACTCACTCGAGACAAATGACGATCCCCAGGTCGATGAAATAACCTGTACACATATCACCAAGGAACTACTATCTGACGTCAGGTATTAGTCCAACTAGCATGTTCCCGGCGAGTCCTGTCCGGTGTACTCATAACCCAATGAGCACCTATATACATCTTAGCTGAACCAACTGACACCAGTGGCTTGTGAGACCGGCCACCGCCCCTTGTCGAGGTCTCGACTGTATACACTAGTCTACTCTGGAGTATCGATGCCCTGTCTCGAAACTCCCACGACTAGGGACCTTTTAAGTATGTGCTTATAGACTACCAGCTCCCACGTATATGATCACCCTCATACTGCTGGCAGTCAAGCATGAATCCTAGGGGCTCTACCAACGTGTAATAGCGACCTGTCAGGTCACCTAAAGCAGAACACGATGATAAAGGTAAACCAAATAGCATACTATCATCTTGAGTAAGACTGTCCTACCGGGATAGGTCCTCCCTCAATCATTGCAATCACGTGCCTGTGATCCAACAATTGACTTTGAGGGCACTATCTCCAACCCAACGCACCACGTGCAAAGCACGTGTGCGCTAACAATAGAACAAAGTGTTCTCGGCCCTTGGATCAAAAATCCAACGAACATGATTAAAAATCATCAATTGACCAGAATAAAATTCTGTTGAGGAAACATTCCTCAGAATATTTCCAAACAGGAAAGATTGTGCTCTGAAAATCGAAGCACCATTGGATCAATAATCCAATGACGATTAAAAATCACCAAAATATAGAATAAATTCTGTATGGGAAAAGATTTCCCAATCTTGTTAAAAACAAGAAGATTGCCTTCTGTAAATCAGAAGCCCTTGGATCAAAGATCCAACGGGGGAAATATCCCCAAATCAATTAGAGAAAAGATCTTTTTAACTGATTGAACTGATCAGCCTCCACTATAAAAAGGACTCAAGACTTCAAGTCTCATATAGAGGAACCCCCCCTCCCACACACACACACAAACTTTGAGAAAATCTCATAGAGAAGAGCAAGCTCTCGGCAGAAGAACAATTTCTTCAAGGTATAAAAAATAAAAGAGATCAATGCATCTCATCAGAAAAAGAAATTAGTTCTTATGCTAGATCATAGATCTATAAGAAAAAATGTTTTTTCACAAAAAGAGATCATGAACATCTCATTATAAAACGGGGGGAGAATACTTCAATTCTCTTAGGATCACAGATCCATAAAGGCAAAGCATTTCATCAAAGTGAGAGATTGAAACATCTCCTATAAAAAAAGAACTTTGTTCTTAGAACCTTGAGACAAAGTCTCTTATAAACGAGAATTTATTTCTCAGATCTTAAAACTGATCAGATGCGCTTTTGCGCTCTTTAACTGGCGCATAGCGCCAAGCGCACCACGTGCTCCTCACGTGTGCGCCAATTAACAAATAGCGCTTTGCGCTCATGGACTGGCGCTTAGCGCCAAGCGCACCACGTGCTCCTCAAGTGTGCGCCACTGAACAAATAGCGCTTTGCGCTCATAAACCGGTGCTTTGAGCTCATAGACTGGCACTCAGCGCCAAGCGCGCCACGTGCTCCTCACGTGTGCGCTATATCACTGAAGCGCTTTGCGCTCATTAACTGGCGCTAGCGCCAAGCGCGCCACGTGCTCCCCACGTGTGTGCTAATAGAACATAAATTGTTCTTTAAATAAGCCCCAGAGCTATGATGAATGCTCAGCATTCAATAAAAGACAAAAATGCTGTCAGAACCCAAACTAATGCTCAGCATTGTTAAAGGGGCCGAGCCCAAATAAATGTTCAACTGTCTAAAACAAATGTTCAACATTTTAAACTTAAGTGGACTTAGCCCAAGATTGGCCATAAGTCCTTAATTCAGATTAACTGAGACCATATGCTCATTAATCTTTTGATCTTGTCCCAATTGGACTACAGATCTCCCAACCAAAATTGGTTCAAGGGTACATCTCTGCACTCCTCTGATAAATGTCGTTGTAATTCTTCAATGTCTTCAGAGAGGTGATGGGTCCCAACAACCAAACATAACCTTGGACAGTGGGGTCCTTAAGCCCTTGGACTATGATATCCTTAACCTCGGACTGTGGGGTCCTTTAAACCCATGAACTATGATGTCCTTAACCTCGGACTGTGGGGTCCTTTAAACCCATGGACTATGATTTCCTTAACCTCGGACTGTGGGGTCCTTTAAACCCATGGACTATGATGTCCTTAACCTTGGACCATAATGTCCTTAAACTAATGGACCATAATGTCCTTAAACTAATTGACCACAAGTCCTTAAACTAAAACAATAGAGTCTAAATGCTCTTTTGTTGGATCTAAACGATCCCGTTAAGTTGATCTTAGTCTGAAATTAGACTAACGTATCCTTAACAAACATTTAAGTTGATCTTAGTCTCAAATGAGACTAACGTATCCTTAAACCCAAACCCAAACCCAAATCTAAGAACATACGGATTTGGACTAATCCACGCCCTACGGGCGACAACATAAATCAGTCTCCGTATACAATCCATGGGCAACTAAAAACAAAACAAACACACACGACACGAAGTGACCATCTGGAGAAGGAGAAAGTTGTTACCGCGATGCGGTAGCGTAATTAACTGGAGGGGCTTGCGCCTGCAGGGAAGAGCGTCCCCACAATAAAAAAAACCCTCAAATGAAGGGGAATCTGACGAAGTCTGCTACATCGGCCACATCCGTTTAAACCTTCGATACATGGTGCCATAAATCAACTTGGCATCTTCGGAGAGGTGGAAGGATAGCACCAAATAGCATCTTCCCACCCGAAGTTTAGACCGGACGTCCCAACGTCCCGGCCGCGTCTTCCGGCGGCGAACAGCAACACCAGGTGATATTCACCGACGGCAGCAGCATTAACTTATGCTCCGTTCCCTACCCTGAGGGACATATCACCAGGTCCAACTATCCTACTTTTTCTCAATCCCTGCAATAAATTACAGATATGAGATCTTGATCCGGTATCTAGTACCCAGGAGGTAGGACTGACCGAAAAACAGTTCACAATTACAAGTACACCTTAAGTAGATGCATTAGTATGCTTCTTCTTCAATTGGGTCTCCTTGGAATCCATACAATCCTCTTTCCCTTGCTCATACTTACGATCGCCATCATAAGTTAGAGCCAAAACGACGTTCCCCAGCCCCGAATATGAATTCGGATCGGTCAAGCGATACATTTTATTATCTTGATTAGGGCGTGAAATGGTTGCTACCTGGAAAGAGAGAAAAGAAACATTCAGCGTGCGCTCTTGCAAGATTAGATTGATTATTAATTTATCTAACCAGGATGGTGTAGGGTTCCTAGGCACGCTAATGAGGTCTCACAAGGCATCAACCATGCCAATTTCAAATTTTACGGGTGCCGAGAAACCCTAATACGGATCGTTAACTAGAAATTTAGGCGAAAAAGAAACTAGTTAACTACTTTAACTACAAGAACAGAAATACAACCTTTGTAGATCCGGTTCTCCACCTCCATAGCTCCGCAATGAAGTCACCTCGCTGTCCAAATCGAATCCCGGGCTCTAGTGTTGGCTTCATCGAAGAAATGGGCGGGCAAGGTCGTCGGCTTCGTGCCGAAGATGATCTACGTCGAGGCATCACTAGATCAAGCTCCCACTTCACCAAGTCATGAAACTTGTGAAGAAAACACACTCTACTACTTGTCAAGAGGTAGAGGATGAAGAAATAGGAAGTGGGTTCACTTTAGAATTGGATTTCTCACTCATTTCATCAAGTCACCATTGATGAAGTCTAGTTTTCTTCTTGAAGAAGAAGAAGAAGATGATGATAATATTATGATTAGTTATTAAAATGAAAAGGAAAATGAATACTTATCATAATACTAACCTTAGTTTAGTGTAGAGAATAGACCATGGTTAGATATGATGGTTAGGGTTAAGCAAGAGACAAGAATGGTGGACTAGGTCAAAGTTTCATGAAGTTTCAACTAAACTACAAATAAAGCCACCATTCTTTTCTTATCATTTCCAAAATGAATAAACAAATAAATAAATGAATAAGCAAAACCCTAATCATCAACTTAACCATGGTTTAATTCTTTACACTTAACCATATAAACATGTATCATCAAACATGATACAATCATGTGCACAAAAGTATATCACATATACAACTTGCACAAACCAAGTGAGAAAATCCATTTAAAGTGAACCAATACTAGTTAATGAAAAGTAATATATCAAATATATAATAATACATTAAATCATTAAATCAACACTTGACTTAACGATCCGGTCATATCATATATAACCGACTAATATCAATAGTAACAACTTATCGAATCAACACTTGATCCGATAACCCGGCTATACCGTATATAACCGATCAATGTTACAATTCACGAGAATGAAATACGGTATCACATACACGCATTATTCTCGGTCCCGCACATATCTCATATGCGCTCCTATTTCGTTTCGCTTGAGCCAGGAAACCTCTGTGTAGGACTCTAAAGACTCGTCAATACGCCGGCAGCAGATGATGATCATATCAAACACCCACAAGCCGCAAGCGGTCTGCTAAACGTAACTGCCACCCGGGTATTGAGCGATCAGAAGATCGACGAGCAAGCCCGCTCACACTCCTGTGAATCCAACCAGTAACACTTACCGTACAGTCCGGTCTGATCGTCTGATATGTCGCATATCTTGCCTAGGGGTGGTAAACGTCAGACCCCAATAGCTCGATAAGTCGTGTCGATATGAGGTCTATAACAATTCGAGAAACTACTGGTAACACTTACCAGTAAATCTCAGCAACTCTGGCCAGGGATTTCCGGTTATAGCCAATCGAACACAGCGCAACATCAACTCCCTATACCGGGAGAGACGAATCCCCTCCTATCGCTCATTGCCTCCATGTGACTCGGGACTGTACCCAAAAACCACCGTTTTGCACGCCCTCTTGGACGTGGTAAGATGGAAATCAAAGCACAGTGGGAACCACACAAGACTCTATGACGATCTCGGGTCAACAGACTACTCTGTACCAGTGTCACCAGAGAACTGCCATCTGACGTAAGGTATAATACCATCTGGGAGTTCTCGGCGAGTCCGTCCAGTGTACCCAGTCTCTACTGAGCACCCGTATATCATCTCTGATGTCAAACACCAATGGATATGGGATCATCCATCGCCCATCTGAATGGGTCGAGAAGGTATACGCTAGTCTACTCTGGTATATCGATGCCCCGTCTCGATACACCCACGACTATGGACTTTGAAGGATGTACTTATGGACTACCATGTCCCCACTAGTATGATCCGCATCATAGTCCAGGTAGTCAAGTACGCATCCTAAGGGCTTTACCAACATGTAACAGAGAGACAATCAGTATGCACGTTAAGGTAAAGAGCAACCAGATAGCATACTATCATGTCGAGCAAGAAAGTCCTCCCTATATATGTCCCAGCATCCACTACAATATACATCCAATGTACAGTAATGGCCTCTAGGGCATACATATAACTAACAGATGGCTCCCACTGTTTCCTCGAATTCTTCTTCAAACCTTAAAAGAAGAACTAGTCAGGATTAATCGCACGTCACAATACTTGCTTAACCTTTCAGCCAGGCTAGTGTTGGTACTTCGAGGGAGGTTTTCCAACGCTTTCGCGAAGTTCCTTAATTATATAATCTCTTTTCCCTGGAGGCATAGCCCCGTGATTGATACGATTTTGGCGTGTCGAGTTTTAAAGTTCTAAAGTTAACCGCAATCAGGACAGTATCGCTTTCCAGCTAGCCGCGATGAGCACGGGTCGATCCATAGGGAGACGGAGCGTTTTACGTTCTTGTTACGACGAGTTAATGCGCGTGGGTGGAAATTTCTTTATCTACCCTACGTGTTATATGCAAGTATAAAGCTTGTTAGAAAATGATAGGATAGTGTAAGTTAATGGATTCCGTATTCAAGTACTTTGAGCCGAACTCTACCAATGAAGCTAGAGTAATCGGCAACAACGTGGATTAGGGTACTTAAGCACGGTATTCGTGGAATCCGGCTTATTGACCCTTGTCCGTCCGTTCTTGTCTCTTGCTTTCGCCTCCGGCCAATCCGAACGCAACCGGTCGCGGTTAAGAATCACCGTTACCTTGGTAGGGTAGGGTGCCTAACGAAGCGCTTGCGTAAGGTTTGGATGGAATTTCAAATGGAAAATACGGGAAAAGGAAATGAGGAACGAAACGTTAACTTATAGTATCTTTCTCTTTTCCTAACAACACATATTAAGAACCATTCACAACACAAACCCAAAAAGAGCAAAGAAAAGATAAGCAAAGAAAAGAAAAGATTACAAGCAAGTAATTAAATGACATGGTAATAAATTGCAAGTAATAAAAGACAAGAATGAAAATGCAAGTAAGTAAAAGAGCAAGTAAGAAAGACTAAGAACCATAGAACACAAAACAAGACATGGGTTCAATAACCAAATCTTAAACTTGCAAGCTCAATGAAGAGATTGCAAGATCAAGAAGAGGCAAAGAACTCATGGTGAATGAAGGCACAAAAAGGGAACTCTATTAATCTTCAAGAAGATACAACCCTTGAGATCAAATACCAACCCTTAAACCTTCAAGCTCAATGAAGAGGTTGAAAGATCAAGAGAAGGCAAGGATCTCAAGGGTAAGCTAAGCTATTTACAAGAGAAAAACAAAATGAAAAGAATGATACAATGTATGGCAAAATTGGACCCTTTCTCCTTTACCCCAAGGTCTGCTTTTATAGGCAAGAAAAGAGATTAAGCAAACAATAAAATAAAGACCAAGAGGCAGGATTGGAGACACTGTGAGAAGCTGGGGCCGACATGAGGAGGTGGGGCCGGCCAGGCCGGATATTGCAAGGAAGTGCTCGGCCATTTTCCAAAGGCTGGGTCCCATATTGCAGTGGTGGTCTTGTCTTGTCCCCAGTATGACTTTGGTGCAGTTTGTTTTCTCAGTAAAGGCTTTGGTTGCACCCAGGTTTTGGAAGGAAACTTGGTAGATATGAATCACATCACCACTTTTAGCAATAAATGCACATCACACCATGCCACTTGCACTAGCCATCATGCAATGGCCGCCCCCTAGGTCCATGGTCTATGTTCCAAGAGTTGTGTGCACACACATGTAATGTGTTGGACCAAAATGTGTACACTTTATTTGTTTGCAAAATAACTCTTGGATATCGGTCGGTTTGCGGTTCTGGTTGCAGTGTCGGCTCATAAATGATATATCCGTGATTCTGGACGTATTTCTTGTATTTTGTCACGAACACCTGTAATCTGTATTACTGAGCAAACACCGGTCAATAGTACCGATAAATAACAAAACAAATAACGAATGAGCGGTATTGAAATGCAGTTTTCTATGATGAACAAATACCCCCAAACTTATCTTTTGCTCGTCCCGTGCAAAAGGAAATCCTAGCCTCACTTTCGCAGGGAACGCGATTGCACTGAGCGCGTGCAACAAGCCGTTAAAGCTCTAGGTGTCCCTAGTAGGAGGAGTGTTGTCTCCTGAGGGTTTTCAGCGGATACTACCCACACAATCCCGTCAAGTTAGTTTCATAAGTTGACGTTGATTCTACTCCTACAGTTTAGTATCTACGTTAGAAATTCTATCATCATAAGTTAGAAATATCCAACCCTTATGTTTCACACCTCTTATCTATTTAACCTTAGATCCTACACGTTCCAAAAAAGTTTAGAAACATATTGGTATCTCCTGAGTTTTCCTTCTAAAGTACGGTCTCAAATCAGGGATTTTTATCAACTTTACGGAAAACATAAGTCCTATTCTTCATTTCTATTTTTTATCCAAACATCGATTGTATACTCCTACGTGTGTGTAAATTTGCACCCATACACTCGAGAATTCAATTCAAGCTATAGTACCCTTGCCCTAATACCTAATACTACTTCTTTTTATTAATGATGGACGGGGTTGCTCACACACCTTTCATGCGACTATTAATGCTTCTTGAGGCACTAACGGCCGATTACTGAATGTGTAAGCTTAAAGCGTAAATAGCAGTTTTCAGGTCTTGAATTTATTCATTTATTTTTATTTTTCTTTATTTTTTCTTTTTCAAGACCGGATATATTTTTCAATAATGCTCTTTTTTTTGTTTAGCTTTAAATACCGTTTTTTTCTTTCATACTAGATTTTCAGACGAGAGTATTTCTAGGTATCCTCTACTATCCCAAGTTTCAAGGTGCGTGTATGTGCAGTTTGTAGGGTATATATTTTCTAAATTTGGACTTAAGAATAGAAACTATTTTTCAGACTTATCTTTCAGTAAAGCTTCAGTACTTTCCCTTCATTTCGACTTAACTCAAGAACTGAACTCAAGATTACCTATTTCTCAAAAAAAAACTGTAAGGACGTATAATTACCAAGGTTAAACAGAATGAAGGTTATTTTTAGGGTTTTCAATTCCTAAGCCTAGGATTTAGTTATTTCTAACATATCAATTAAACTTTCGGAATAAAATCTAAGTTACCCTATTAGCTAACTTAACGACAAAGTTTTTATATTTTGGAAAATTTTCGATTTTTATGTGTTTTAAAATAAGTATGCAAATGCAAAATATACAAATGAATGTGAAGGAAGAAAGCTTACCGAGCACACCCCCAAACTTAAACTTGACAGTGCCCTCACTGTCAGGCTACACCAAGAGGGTTAAAATTATCGGTGCTCCCTAAAGAAAAGTTTATACAAAACAAAAAGAAAACCAAAAATATATACATAAAAAGATCCCCCCCAAACTTAAGTGAAACAGTGTTTCTACTGTTAAGAGTTAAAGTTCAGGATTAGGGGGGAAAGAGAACAGTATCAATCTATACAAGGCCTTACACAAGCCAAAAGTTAGCACCAACCATTCAAAAATTTTATCGGGATAAGGCCCGAGCTGGTGAAAGAATACGGTGAGGAAAGAAATGGAGAATACACGAGACCGTACGCAAATAGAAGTGGGATACGGTCTCGGTATATGAGAAAAAGAATGGCGGAAGGGAAAAAGAAATGGAGTACAAACTTGAGGGTGGAAATGGAGTGAATAGACTAGCACAATTTATGATGAACGATGTGTAAAAAGCGATTGTGCTTCTCGATTAACTTGTCAAGAAATTGGGTCAAATCCCTCAAGATTCATAAGAAACCATGGCTAAGCCGAACTTGGTAAACCAGAAAATGGAAATGGAAGTGATACGGTTACTTGCAAGGTCGAAACGATGGAAAGGATGGAGGGGAGTGATTGAGGAAGGTTATTGGTTAAAGGTTCAGGAAGGTGTACACAGTCAATGAAAGTGATAGGATGAATTGGAAAATCCGACTCATCAATTAAAACTGGTTCATCCTCAAAACTCTCCTCAAAGTTAAGCCCATCCATGTATTTATCATCAAAATTCAGACGCATATAAAGTTCGGGAAAAACAATTAATGACTCGGGATGATGAATTGGAGAGAAAAACTCAGCCAAATCTACGGGTTCATCATCCAAAATATTCCCAGCGTCAATATCCTCAATCAAGTGAAAATCAATTTTCTCAGACACTTCATCAAAAGCATGGATATTACTCAATTCAGGTTCTAAGATTGAGGTGTAGAGGTCAAAAGGATTGGGTGTGGTTTCACTCGAAAGGGACCCTTCATAATCGGGTAAATCAAACACTACAAAGTCGCACAACTCATTAAACGTTCTATCTTTAATTGGTGAATCTTTTGGGACGCTTGATAGACATTCGAAACTGGAGGTGTGTGATTCAATTTGGAATGGGTAGGTTTGATTTGGAAGGATGTACATCTCACTCTCACCACTCAAATTCTTAGCCTGTCCTACCGGCTCTTCATACATTGGAAAATGTGGAGCTAGTTGGAAACTAGCTACCGGGTCACTAGGTTGTATGAGGGCGGCCATGGACGCATTCAAATCCATCATCTGTTGGCATGACGCTACCCTAATGTCTTCCAACTACTGTTCTAGACTAGACATAGGTTGTGAAGGGGTTTCAATAAAAAATTCAAAGTTGTTTGGATACTGAAAACTCCCAAATGGCTGTTCAGAAGCAATGTCTAGGGAAGGTGCAAAAGTCGGGTAGGATTTGTAGGAATTGAATGGCTGGACAGGAGTAGGATCAACATTTGGATAAGAAGGTGAATGGAGTTGTTGATTCCAAGAATTTGAAGTGGTGAAAGTGGTGAAAGGAGTGAAAGATCGGCTACGGGATTGTTCAATTCGTTCAGCAATAGACATAGGTCTTGGAGTTACAACAGGACTCGAAAAAGGAGTATCAATGTAAGAAGGTGGTGAAGGTTGAAATGGTTGATACAAGATGGATTGCGAAGTCCAATTGTTTGTCCTAGACGCGTCTATCCGATCTCTCAAAGAAAGTTTAGGTATGGAGGGATCGTTCGTAGTTCGACCAAAGCAAGAACCGTAAGAAGTAATGTCTGGTTGTGGGTACCAAACTTCGGCAAGAGTTTTTCGAGATGGGGTACCCATGATATGAAGAGAAGAAGAAGAAGAGGAGAAAAGGAGGGGAAAAGAATGTGGGTATTTTTTATATTTTTTTATAAGTTAGTTATTAACAAATAAATGAAATATACACACAAACAGAATCTGGAGAAAAACAATCACGACACAAAAATACCACACACCTAATAGGTCTAGGGTCACCTAGGTCAACTAGACCTGCTCAAGTACTTGATTGTCAAAGTAAAATTATGTCGAGAAACGGGCTCAAGATATACTGATCATGAGGCCAGGTAAGTGCAGAGATAAGAGGAGGTTTTCCGACGCTTTCGCGAAGGTCCTTAATTAAATAACCCTTTCTCTTTTGGCAGTTTCACCGTTAACACTTTCCTAGACACCCCGTAAACAATATACCGTTAAGCGGTGTTCTAAACACAATTAACCTCTCACAGTGAGCGTGAAGTCCTTAAGGCTTAAATTCTAGTTTCTTTTCAAATTTGTGCGGGTAATCGTTATGCTCAAGTTCGTAATTTGTGGGCCACGGAAAAGGTGATGAAATCTTTTACCGTATGTTGTGGGGTTCGCTTGCCCTTAAGTCCGTATTAATGTATGCAATGCGCAATTCAATAAAAATTTTATAAAGAATCAAACAATCATTTTTTTATATTAAGCACGGCACTGCAACAAATACGGGTTAGTCATTTTTAGCGTTTGGTAGGGAACTTGCAAAGAATCCTGCAAAGATATTATAGTGGATGCATCGGATTTGAGAAAGAAGGTGTTAACAAAGCACGTACCGTTAAGTTTTTGGGTTAGGAAACCCCCGTTGAATCAAATCCGGTAAGCTTGAAAAGTTCTCTTGCGCGGGTCAAATTACCCGGATCTTTGGCACTGTACTTCGTAATCACCTTAGCTTGGAATGTAAACTTTGCTCTCCACAATCGCCGTTCGCAATTCCGCAAAATCTACAAATGTCGGAAAAAATGGATATTAGTGCGGAAAAGCGATACGAATGCCCAAATACCTGCACACTAAAAATTATAAAAATCAAGAAATAAAATTAGGACAAAATTAGAACACTGGAGCACAGAAAAAAATTTAGAAGCAATTGGGGAAGAACAGGCCGGCGGCGCCGGAATTTTGGGGTGTCTCACCGGGCTCCCTTGGGTAGATGGGCTCCAAATTTCTTCAGTGATCACACTGTTCTACTAGTGTCAAAATGTTCTTGCTTATCTTTTTAACTTAGTTCCCGAGTGCTAGCAGGTCAAAAATCCAGGGAACAAAAATGTTAGCAATGTTAGTTTTTGTTTTGGTTTTTGAAAATTTTGAATTTTTATTTTGTTTTTATGAATGGTGTTAGATGATATTAAAAATATTAACCCGAAATAACAAAAATAAAAATGTTATCGTCTCCCCGTCAACGGGGCCATTTGATTGATAGAATTTAAGTTGACCGCAATCAAGACGGTGTCGCTTTGCTGCTAGCCGCGATGAGCACGGGTCGATCCATAGGGAGACAGAGCGTTTTACGTTCTTGTTATGACGAGTTAATGCGCGTGGGTGAAAAGTTCTTTATCTACCCTATGTGTTATATGCAAGTATAGAGCTTGTTAGGAAACGATAGGATAGTGTAAGTTAATGGATTCCGTATTCAAGTACTTTGAGCCGAACTCAACCAATGAAGCTAGAGCAATCGGCAACAACGTGTATTAGGGTACTTAAGCACGGTATTCGTGGAATCCGGCTTATTGACCCTTGTCCGTCCGTTCTTGTCTCTTGCTTTCGCCTCCGGCCAATCCGAACGCAACCGGTCGCGGTTAGGAATCACCGTTACCTTAGTAGGGTAGGGTGCCTAATGGAGCGCTTGCGTAAGGTTTGGACGGAGTTTCAAATGGAAAATACGGGAAAAGGAAATGAGGAACGAAACGTTAACTTGCAATATCTTTCTCTTTTACTAACAACACATATTAACAACCATTAACAACAAAAATCCAAAAAGAGCAAAGAAAAGATAAGCAAAGAAAAGAAAAGATTACAAGAAAGTAATTAAATGACATGGTAATAAATTGCAAGTAATAAATGACAAGAATGAAAATGCAAGTAAGTAAAAGAGCAAGTAAGAAAGACTAAGAACCATAGAACACAAAACAAGACATGGGTTCAATAACCAAATCTTAAACTTGCAAGCTCAATGAAGAGCTTGCAAGATCAAGAAGAGGCAAAGAACTCATGGTGAATGAAGGCACAAAAAGAGAACTTTATTAATCTTTAAGAAGATACAACCCTTGAGATCAAAAACCAAACCTTAAACCTTCAAGCTCAATGAAGAGATTGAAAGATCAAGAGAAGGCAAGGATCTCAAGGGGAAGCTAAGCTATTTACAAGAGAAAAACAAAATGAAAAGAATGATACAATGTATGGCAAAATTTGACCCTTTCTCCTTTACCCCAAGGTCTGCTTTTATAGGCAAGACAAGAGATTAAGCAAACAATAAAATAATGACAAAGAGGCAGCATTAGAGACACTGTGAGAAGCTGGGGCCAACATGAGGTGGTGGGGCCGGCCAGGCCGGATATTGCAAGGAAGTGCTCGGCCATTTTCCGAGGGCTGGGTCCCGTATTGCAGTGGTGGTCTTGTCTTGTCCCCAGTATGACTTTGGTGCAGTTTGTTTTCTTAGTAAAGGCTTTGGATCCACCCAGGTTTTGGAGGGAAACTTGGTAGATTTGAATCACATCACTACTTTTAGCAATAAATGCACATCACACCATGCCACTTGCACCAGCCATCATGCCATGGCTGCCCCTAGGTCCATGGCCCATGTTCCAAGAGTTGTGTGCACACACATGTAATGTGTTGGACCAAAATGTGTACACTTTATTCGTTTGCAAAATAACTCTTGGATATCGGTCGGTTTGCGTTTCTGGTTGCAGTGTCGGCTCATAAATGATATATCCATGATTCTGGATGTATTTCTAGTATTTTATCATGGACAGCTGTAATCTGTATTACTGAGCAAACACCGGTCAATAGTACCGATAAATAACAAAACAGATAACGAATGAGCGGTATTGAAATGCAGTTTTCTATGATGAACACCCCGCTAACACCGTTCTTGACACCTACTTGGATTATAGCATTGATTGTTAAGTGAAATAATCTCCCAAGAGTAATCATACTCATCAGTGGGATCGGGATCCAACTATTATTGTGTGATGCACTAGATGGAATCTACTCTAGTCACCACACTCCAGAAGGTATGCTAAATCCTGCAAGTTTCCTGTATGTTTGAAACTCCTAATGTGTTTTTTACCCCTAGCGGTTTATGACCTTGACAAAGGCCAACAAATCATAATCCACTAGTCAAGTTCAACCCGTCATTATCCAGGATTAACCTAGACCCACGCGTATATACCCTTGACAAAGGCCAACAAGGCTGTATGACTGTCCTAGATAATCGCATATTAATATGCAACAGACAAGCAATATCTAGCTACCGTACACTACGCCTTGACAAAGGCCAACAAACGCAGCACGAATACTAGGTACAACTCATCCGAAATGACGGAGGGCTACGGCTAGGTTTTTGGAGAAAAACCTGTTAACGTAATGAACTTGATATCGTCGAAGGAACCTGAGTGGTTTGACAAATATATAGTAGAGAAAACTTTTGCTAAAGAGGTCACTCCCTGTGAAGGGATCTCGGCTCTTTCCTCATCGAATGAGGTGCAGGATATTCCAAACTGAATACCACGATACAAAGCAAAAATAATCGACTATAGTGAAGTTATTACGTTGACGCAAACTTTTACTCAAGGGTCACTCCCAATGAAGGGATCTCGGCCTTTGCCTCGTCGAATGAGGTGCTGGATATTCATAACCGAATACCACTG
This sequence comes from Agapanthus africanus, assembly GCA_030015575.1. Lineage (NCBI taxonomy): Eukaryota > Viridiplantae > Streptophyta > Magnoliopsida > Asparagales > Amaryllidaceae > Agapanthus > Agapanthus africanus. The sequence continues at coordinate 591,440,579 of CM057337.1, read as the reverse complement.
TGCAAAGCAAAGAGAACGTCTGTAATGTCAGTTTTTAAAACTTGGTTCCAACATCATTTAGGTTTATTTTCTTGCATTAATCAAAATCAATGCAGTCCCATCATTTTAATCCTATCACACCAGAAAAGAACGAAAATACAATGTACGTATATGCCATCAGCATTCGCCATTGGGCCCCTTCATCACCTATTAGGTTACTTAACTAACGACAGAGCGGGGGCTGGACTAGCGCGGGTGCAAAACATATACAACATCTACTAGTATATATATAAGTATATATAACATTCGTCCCAGGCATGATAATAAGCAACATCACAGAATCTCAGCCAACAATACAGAATGCTGAATAATCTTGGAGCCCCGGGTTTCATTTGAGCCGCAAATAAAACCTGACGTTCCCGGTCGTGTGGATAGCATGTGCAATGAAAACCTGTACCCCCTACGAGTGCGGCGAATAGCCCGCCAATTCTAGAATGAAGCCCCCTCCATCACAACGCCATGAGATGCGGGCTTGTTGCCTTCTAGAACCCGGCTATTCGTGCACTCCACCGCCGGGCAATCCTAGTACAGAAAAAGAAAATAATATGTACAAATGGTGACATCAACCTCAACCCGGTCGTGCCCAAAAAAAATAAATAGACAACCTGGTAAAGACGACAGTCCACATGTCGGACGCTCTCCCCGCAATAACAAATGTACAAATGAGTATAAAATGTACTTCTAACATTGCACCACATGCTATCCACCATGACAATCCAACCACAATCTCAACACAATCACAGAAACATCAACGTGAATGTCACGTTCGCAAATCCGTCTAAAAGAACATATAGCAGGTAGACGGGTTTACCGATCAAATGACATTCACGGTCGCAGATGCTAAACTAAGTACTGATAACAAAATACGTATTTTAAAATTTCGATTGACTAAACCTTTCGAAGTGGACCCCAAGTTCTAATCCAGTACTGAAACAAATCTGGGCCTAAAAAATAAACATTCCAGAAACCATAATTCCAAACAAAAGAACCCCAGAAGAAATATTGAGCACAGAAGCCTCAATACCACCGCGAAACCGCGGCCAATATGTGATTTGCACGGCGGTTCCACGGTGTGTTAGAGGGATCATGGGCCCAAATTTCTTGAAGGTTCTTAAAAAAGACTGCACGATTTTCTGAGACCATAAAATTGATTTTTTGACCACTTTTAAAATTCGACAGAAACTATAAAAATGGAATTTTGGTTTTGAAAAATTCGGTCGGTCGATATTCTAAACACGTTGAAACTAGCTAGTATAGGTTTTATGGCTTGGCACTGGTACCATGAAGGGTTACTAGCGCCCAGGCAAACTTCCGTAGCCAAATGCGGAACAAAAATTTTATAGCGATACAAAACTTGACGCTAGGATAACACTAAACCGGATCTTTAACCATAAACCTAACTAGCAAATGAAGGTTCTATCTACTATGATAGAATGTATACCTAAAGAAAACAAGTCCTTCGTGTCTTCGATCCTCTCCTTAAGCTCCTCGATGGATGTATGGATTGTGCTTGAACTTCGACCTCCTTATGTCAATGATGATCCACCACGAGAGATCCAACCTAGAGCTTAACCTCCAAGATGAGGCAACTAGAACACTTGGGTTGCTAGACTAAGTGATCTAGAGTGAGTAAAGAGTGGTTTTGGTTGCTTGGTCTCAATGGCACTTGATTTTCAACTCATGAAACACTAGGGCTTAAGAGAGAGGATGAATGAGAGAGAGCTATGAGAGAGAGTGTCCTTTGATCAAATGAAGAGTGAGCTCTCATATGAGGGAAAAAGAATATAATTTTAATTAGGATAATTGTGATGGTTCATTTGATTTGACCATTATCATGTCACAATTAATGCTAAGCAAAATATCTCATGCTCAACAAAAATATCTAAGTCAACTATGGTCAACAACTCAAATGGTCAAACCAATTAACTATGATACAATTAACACTAATAAAATTAGTAAACAATTTCCGCCATCTCATTATGGTTTTAATCAAGTCAATGGTCAAAACCCTAATGAGGTGTCTCCTTCATTGCCTCTGTCAACTGTATATACATACCCGCATCCGTGTTCCAAGGAACACCAATACAATGAGACTGAACCAATCCAAAATCAAATACTAGGATCCGACATAAACCAAAGCTCTCTAGTATTAACTGCCCGAACACCAAACACGCACAAGTGCGCGTATGTGAACGAACCCTGTCGTAAAACCATACGACCTCTAATCGTTTCACCCGAAGCTGGGAAACCCTTTGTGTGGGACTCTAAAGACTCGACAGTACTCTGGCAGTGGGTTTAACCACAAGCACGTCAGCGGCACTAGCTGTACGTAACGGCTACCTAGGTACCTGTCGAAAAGGAAGGCCGACGAGCAAACTCGTCCGAACTCATACTGAGCCTATCTGTGACAATATTCGTACAATCCGGTCTCTTCGTCAAAGAGTATTACATACCGGGTCTAGGGGGTGGTGAAGGTCAGACCCTAATAACCTGATAAGTCGTGCCGATGTGGCGCAGGACCAATCCGGGAAACTACTGATCAACCTATCAGTAAATCCCAACTGCCTTGGCCAAGGTCTTATGGTCCTGACCAATCGATTACTGTGCGATGTCAACTCCCAATGCCAGGAGAGACGAATCGCCAACAATCGCTCACTGCCTCCATGTGGCTCGGGACTGAACCCAACCAAAACCTGTCTGCACGAATCCGTAGAGCCATGGTAGGGTAGTGATCAAAGCTCAGTGGGAACTCACACGAGACAAATGCCGATCTCAGGTCCAAAGACTAACCTGTACACATATCACCTGAGAACTTCCATCTGACGATAGGTATAATACCATCTGGAAGTTCTCGGTGAGTCCGTCCAGTGTACTCACACCCAGTGAGCACCTGTATACGATCTTGGGTGCATCAGACCAATGGCTACGGGACCAACCATCCCCGACGGGGCTAGAAACGTATACACTAGTCTACTCTGGAGTATCAATGCCCAGTCTCGATACTAACGCGACTAGGGACCATTTAAGGATGTGCTTATGGACTACCCTGCTCCCACAAGTATGATCGCCATCACAACGCAGGTAGTCAAGCAAGATCCCACGGTCTTTATCAACATGTAACCGCAATATGTAATAACGAGTATGACATATGCCATGTTAAGATAAAGACAAACCATAATAGTATACTACCGTATCAAGTCATTATCAATATGTGCAAGCTAGATATAACAACAATAGAAATAAATACACATATCCTGACAAAGACAAGTCAAATCATATACTATAAAACTGAGCAAGATTGTCATGTACATACATATCCCTAGCATCCATATGTATACATATACAATACTGGCCTCTAGGGCATATATATCCAACATTTTCTTGTGCCATGTCTATTCTCTTGATTGATTATTGTGTGGGATTAAGTGTGGAGAGAGAGAGGACAGCCACTTGTGGCAAGGGATTGGTCTTGAGTTTATATTAGACCTCTCACATTTTATCTCACACAAGAATGAATCTCATTTTCTTCACTAGCTTTTTTCTTGAGCTCACAACTTCCATCAATGGCTTCTTCTTCAACCTCCACTCTATCCCTCTCATGTGTTGAGAATTCTAGAGTGTTATGAGACAAAGTAATCACACACTATCTCTACTTCATCTTGGTCATCTCTTTTGGCAAACTTGATGTTCGAGTTGCTTCGGTTTTGAAGCGGGAGCCCGTATAAAGAATCCTCGACGTGGAGCCACTTCGACGAGCGAGATCGGAGAGCGAACTTCGTTAGGGCAGCCGCAACTAGCAAGGGACATAGATTGAAGACCGAAGGACACGGATCGATTGGTATAATATCTTTAACTACTTTAAAGTTTACTAGTATAGGGTTAATGGCACGATCCGGGTTTTAGGGTTACGTTAGCGCCATTTTGAAAAAAAATTATTCCGCATTTGGCCTCGGATTGACGGCCGGGGCGCTGCCGTAGCCTTACATGGTATCATAGCCAAACCATTAACTTGATACTAGTTGGTTTAGACAATGTTAAACTATCGAAACCGAAACAACTCCGATTCACTGACCAATACATTGCAGTTTCTGTCGAATTTTTTAGTGTCTTCAAAAATTATTTAAACAACTGCAGAAGACTACTTAGATGACCACTAGAACACACTGCAAACACGAACCCCAGACTTCAAAATTAGGCCGTCCAGACACCGTGGAAAACCGAGGAGGCCGGTTTTGTTAGGGCTTCTGGGTTTGAATTTTGCAGTGTGGTTTAGTCTCTGTAATGTTGGTGCAGTGGTATTGTTAGTTTAGCCCAGTTTGGATATGGTTTTATCTACTTGTTTGGGGGCTATTCGGGGTTATTTCGAACTCGATAATTTCTAACATTGTTTAAAGTTTGCAGTACTTACATTTCTATCTGCGACCGAGAATGTCATTTGATCGGTACAACTTCTCTAATCACTATAGTTCCTTTAGACGGGTTTGCGAACATGACATTCACGTTGATGTTCTGTGTTGTGCTATGATGTTGCGGATTCGTCGTAGTGGATAGCTTGCGTGCAATGTTAGTACATTTTGGATTTATTTGTACATTTGATATTGTGGGGCGAGCTTCCGACATGTGGACTGCCGTCACTGTCTGTTTGTATACTGTTCTTTTGGGGCACGACCGGGTTGAGGTCCATGTCACCATTGTACATATTTTCTTTTCTGTACTAGGATTACCCCGCGGTGGAGTGCATAGATAACCGGGTTCTAGAGGGAAACGGGCCCACATCTCATGGCTTTGAGACGGAGGGGGCTTCACTCTAGAATTGGCGGGCTATTCGCCGCACTCGTAGGGGGTACAGGTTGACCCAAGGGGGGTGCTTAAGTTACCGGATTCCATGAAGTGCTGGGTGGTCCATTCACTTTGCTGAAGGGGGCTGCCTCACTTCAGATTTTGGCAGGTAACATGCCGCACTCGTAGGGGTCTAGGTTTTCATTGCACAGGCTATCCACACAACCAGGGGAACGTCGGGTTTCAGTTGCAGCTCAAAGGAAACCCGGGGCTTCCAGATTATCTGTATTGTTCTGTGATGCTTATTACTTTTCTGTGATGTTGCATTTATCATGCCTGGAGAGATTATTATATATTGATATATATACTAGTAGATGTTGTATATGTTTTACACCCGTGCTAGTCCAGTCCCAGCTCTGTCATTAGTTAAGTAACCTAACGGGTGATGACGGGACCCAGTGGCGAATGCGGATGGCATATACATACATCATATTTTCGTTCTTTGTGGTGTGATTAATTGATGGGACTGCGTTGATTCAGATCAATGCAAGGAAAACAAACCTATTCGATGTTGTTGGAACAATTTTCAAAAAGCTGTTATTACAAGGACGTTCTCTTTTGTTTTGCACAGATGTGTTCGGTTATGAATATCCAGCACCTTATTCTACAAGGCAAGGGACGAGATCCCTTCATCGGGAGTGACCCTTGGGCAGAAGTTTGCGTCAGGGTAATAACTTCACTATAGTCGATTACTTTTTGCTTTGAATCGCGGTATTCAGTTGGAATATCCTGCACCTCATTCTATGAGGAAAGAGCCGAGATCCCTTCACCGGGAGTGACCTCTTTAGCAAAGGTTTTCGCCACTATATATTTGTAAAAAGCTATCCGGTTCCTTCAACGATATCAAGTTCATTACGTTAAAGGTTTTTCGCCAAAAACCATTTGTAGCCATCCGTTATTTCAGACGAGTAGCACTTAGTATTCATGCTTTGTTTGTTGGCCTTCGTCAAGGCATAATGTATGTTAGCTACTTGTTACCTTTCGTTGCATAGATAGATGCGTTGGTTTGGGACAGTCGTACAGCCTTGTTGGCCTCCGTTAAGGGCGAGTACGGGTGGGTTCAAATTAACCAGGACAATGACGGGTAGAACTTGACATGTGACTTATGATTGGTTGGCCTTCGTCAAGATCATAAGAGCATGGGGTAAAAATCACATCGGGAGTTTCAAACATACAGGAAACTTGCCAGATATGCGCATACCTTCTGGAGTGTGATAACGTGAGTGGATTCCATCAGGTTATCATGCGATAATAGTTGGATCCCGATACCCACTAATGAGTTGGTTTACTCATCGGGTGTTCCCGACAAATTCTTCTTTCAGGTTTGGAGGAGAATTTGAGGTTACAGTGGGAGACATCCTGATGAGATAAAGTGATTAACTATTCTGATCTAGGTTAGAGTGCACGTAGAGTGTTTCTTTTCTCTCTCTCTTTGGCAGCGACCATGGTCTGACCCTAGACTATGACTCAGTGACCAAGTTAACCGAACTTTCTTAAAACACCGGCTTTTGAATTGTCTGAGTTGCATACTTCATTGCCACTCCTACTTTTACCCTTTGCTTTTCTCCGGAACAGTCCGTATCACTACAAAGATCCCATTTTCACTGGATATGACCATCCTATAGTCACATACGAACTCGAAGGAACTTGTTCCAGATTCTGGGATGGTTTCCGATTCTGGAGAAAATGAATAGGACTATTCAATTGTCTTTTCCTTTTACCTTCTCTCAGGTTGCGAGTACTCCTAGGATTAGGAGGGTACACCTATTGCGCTTATTGGATAGTCTTCTTCCAAACAATAGGCAGGTGCCGAAAGGTAGGGAATGAAGATAACCAATTAGCCTAATTGTGGTGTACAGAAGATAATAAGTAAAGACAAATAAAGGGATTAGAAAGAGGGCAAAGTAAATTGCGACTGCTATCTTTTACGACCAAACCACATATTTCACCGCCACTCCTATTTCGCCTTTGTATTACTCCAGAACACCCCGTATCACAACGAAGATCCACAGTTATTGGATAATCCATCGTATGGTTATATACGAACTCGAGGGAACTTGTTCCAGTTCGAGGATGGATTCTGGTTCAGGAGAAATAGAATAAGGATTATTCAGTTGTCTTTTATCTCTATCTTCTCTCAGGTTGTGAGGGCTCCTAGGATTAGGAGAGTACACCTATTACGCTTATTGGATAACTCCTAGGATTAGGAGAGTACACCTATTACGCTTATTGGATATTCTTCTTCCAAACCATAGGTTGGTGTCGAACGATAGGGAAGGAAGAAAACCATTTAGCCTAAGGGTGGTGTACAGAAGGTAGTGAGTAAAGACAAATAAAGGGATTCTGAGAGATGGCAAGGAGATATATGATTACAGTCATGAATCTGGATAATGGAAGAGGCATTATTAGGAATACCCGGATACCCCTTCGAAACATATTCATGTTTCAGTTTCACTGTGTGTTGTTAATAGAAAACTGATTTCCCAATTAAACCCTTGCTCCAGGGTATGTATTTACCAGGTATGATTCTCACATCTGTTTGGTTTTACAGATGATGAGTGGGAGTAAGTTATTGGTAATTAGGTGATCATCCTCATTATATCGGGATTCGTTGTAATTGGTAATATTTGAGGAAATCGCCTGGGTTTTTGCCGAACGGCAAATATTTGGTTTTGAATATCCGCTGTCATGCACCAATTTCAAACTGATATATCTGAACGTTTATTTTATAAAGTGAGATATAACTTTTTGAAATTATGTCCATGACATTTACCTATATCAGTTGATGGTTAGGTAAGGAGCATTAAACAAAGGTATAATTCTTCTTAACCATAGTACAGTTTTCAACCTACAACGCACGGGGTTTGAGTTATTTAACTCAGGGGACTTATACAAAGTATTGTATGTTGTCCAGTGTCCATTAGGACAGAGAGGTTGGTCATCGTACTATATTCTGTTTACTTGTGACTTCTCAAGTTTTAGACACGTGTTTCGTAGAAATACAAGGTCCAAATTTTGAGAAGTTATATGTAACGTTTTAGAAATCGTTTTACGAATTTTCCGTTTTTAGGGTAAAATAGTCGGTGTTTTCCGTTTTAACCCGATGGTGATCAAATATCAGTATAGACTTCACGGCACCTAGTTTAGCTAGAATGAAGCTAGTGCGCGGGCTTTAGGGGTCAATGGGAAGTTTTGGTTCACGTAGAATTTTTTCCTAATTAAAATATTATTTTAATGCTTTATTTGTACACTTTATTAGTGGTAATTACTTTTTGGTTTCGGTTAATTACTACTAATGTGGATTTATTTTAAGTTAATCACTAGATTATGTTTTTAACCTTCTCACCAAAAATATCTAGATTTTTGTGAATTTAAATGAATTTTAAAGAAAAGAAAAGAAAGAAAAGGTGGCATAATTGCATTAATTAGCATTTAATGTTTTAATCTAGTTCTTTCCACACAAATCACTAAAAACACCCCACTTCTTCCCATGGCCGGCCACTTGAAGTCCTTGCTGCCCTTTCTTCTCTTTTGCATCATTTCAACTCTTTCAAGATCACAAAATACATCAAAAATCATGAATTTATCTCACAAACTCAAATACAAATCAAAACCCATCAATCTTCTTCACAAACTTGCTTGGATCTTCATGGAGGTATTCTTTTTGGAGGCTTAATTTTGAAGCTTAGTGCTTGATTTTGTATTCTTGTGGAGGTATAAAACCCTAACCCTAATCTTTTATTGTTGTTAAATCATTATCTAGTTAATTAGATGTTAATTTAAAGCTTTAATTTGCTTGTTTTGAAATTTCTAGAATGGGTTTTGATAATCATATTAGGGTTTTGATTAGTGAAATGGTTTGTTATTAATTTTAGAAAAATGAAAACTTAACCAAGTTGCTAAATTGTTAAATGATATTTTCCTAATTGGTTAATTAAGCTAATTAGCAAACTAAACTCTTACTAATCCTAATTAAGTGAGATTTAAAATTATAGTAATGGTTTGGATGGTTTAACCTTGCTATATTGTGATGTTTGCAAATTCTAGTTTTGGTAAAAACTTGTAGTTTTGTGCTAAAATGATATATGTTGCTTACTAGATTTCGGTAAGTTTTGGCGTGGGTTTATTTTGACGATGCGACGTTAATTATATTAGAATCCACGTTTATTATTGTTTTGTGAATGCATGATCGGTACGATTAGGGTCTAGGCTTGATGGTTGTGTCGCTTAGCGCTCCTAACTAGGGTTGTGCCAATGTCGTTCATGTCTTTGTGTATATTTTGCTCTTGAGTTGGTTCCGTAGTGTAGCTACGCGCGTTAGCCACTTGACGAACACTTGAGAGTATGTTTGGAATTGGTGCGTCGGTCAAACGTAGTTTGTACGTGTTACTGGTCGATTGCTAATATATACTGATTATATTGTTATATGCTTCAGGATCACAGGCGAGGACTTCGGACGCTGCGAAGAGGGGGAAACAGGTGGTTGACTTTACTTAGCCAGGACGGTTGGTGAGTAGATTTAACATCTAAAGGGGAATCGCCCGCATGGCGTTATGCGTCTGGGCTAGATTTATGATATGACTATTGGTTAGATGTATACGGATATTGATTGTGCATGTGTACCTTAGTTGCATTATCTCATTACCTATTAGGTGTGGACTTAGTATTAATGAGACACAACACCATTATTGACGGTTCATGTTTCACGAGCACTAATTGTATACTAAACACACCCCGTCGATAATTGCCATGACACGCACAACTTATATACATACGAGATGTAGTTGACACCTATACCTACGTGATATTGTTTGATTAGGGACATTGAGACATTGATTCATATTCCTTGTTGCATATGATATATAGCATACCTGTATACCTACATGCTTACATATATGCATGGACATTCTTACATGCTAGTTACCTGTATACCTATTTGGTATTGTACTATTAGTGATAGGTATATACACACATGAGACATAGCTACATGTATACCTTGCATATATATTTACACTTATACCTGGAGGGTATATAACATCATTACTGATAGGTAGATACATATACTCTGCTATACCTGCCTGTTTACACATATATTTGGCTATAGCTACATGTTCACCTTTACTTGATATTATATAGACTTGGAAAAATTAGGAACTGCATGACATATATTTTAACTTGTTGCAGTTAAATAGCGGCTTTTCCTTTATATGCTCACATTACAGTTTTATGTTGCATATATTATATTCATGGATTTTCGCATTGAGATATGGATTTTTCATGATGTTTTCTGGATTTGAGGACCGTGGTTGTTTCTTGAAATTATGCATTATTTAAAAAACCCGGTTTCTCTTGATATGATATTTCAGCGTCCACCATGAGATTTCTCGGTTCTGAGCTTTGTATTATTACCCGATACGAGGAGTAGACGAGGCCGTGTGCGGGTACATGGTGGAGCCCGGTACGGTTCCCCTCAGCAAGATGATCGACGGTACATGTCGATAAGCCTGGAAGGTAAGCAAGTACCTACCGGTGACAGTACCTTTGACTCGACGGGTATCGTGGGGATACAGGCCGGGGTCATGTACGTATGGATACGTTGAAAGACGAGGGTTGAAGCTGGGAACTCGGGTTTTCGGGATAGCGTATGATACGTACCTATCAGGGGGCCAGTCGTGGTGACAGCACCTGATAGATCAGTATTTATGTGTCGATGCTTGACACTTGGTTTCATGATATTTTTATTCCTAAGTGTATATAACAGTGGAGTGGGACGCTGTTATATATATATATATATTAATGGAGTGGGACGCTAATATATATGTATACATATCAATTTATATACATCATCATTTTAATCTTGCAAATATATTGGATATATGAGATTCACTTGATATTGGATACAGGATATATGAGATTTACTTGATGTTGCACATTCAGGATATATGAGATTTACTTGATTTTGCACATTCAGAATATATGACTCTTACTTGATGTTGTGCATTCAGGATATATAAGATTTACTTGATATTGTACATTCAGGATATATGAGGCTTATATGATATGAGAGCCAATTTGGGGGTTGATTTGTGGGAATTGGGATATAGATTGTCTTGATGGACTTTGGTCTTATCATGAGGTCAGGATTCCGTGAGGATGACATGTTTTATCCCATACTCCGCATTTATTGTATTTGCATTATTCATGTATTAGTAGTACCTGATAAAGTACCTTTCATGATTGTTGCATTTACATACTGTTATTTTATATGCATTGCTTCATATATTAGTAGTACGTGATAGAGTACCTTTCATAACTGTTGCATATACATATTGTCATATTATTGCTTCATGTATTAGTTGTACCTGCTAGAGTACATTTTATGACTGTTGCATGCATATGACTATCATTGCTATTAGCTTGCATATGTTAGATTCGCGCTGTACGTGCATACTTGCGATTACCTGCATATGTTATTTACTATTCATGAGTTGGCAACTCACCCCGTTGTGCCACAGTGTTTTGCAGGTTGTTCCTCAGAGTAGGCAGAAGCAGGGCTATTTTCATCTATCGTGTCACCTTTTGCTGCGGATACCGCTTCGGCTCACAGTGTACAGTTTTGCTTTAGGTAGGTTTGTGGTTATCCGTTTAAGTTCTTTGTATATTCGTTGTATTCTGTACTCTCCATCTACCACTTCCATGTATGACTTAGAGACTTGATGTGAGGACGATATTGTACGTTATTTTGTGACTTGGAGGTCTTTTATGCAGTTTTCATTTATATCGTCTTTTATTTCTTCGCTACGGCGTCGTATATCTGTTGTGGTGGTTGTTTTCAGCCGTTGGGCATGGATTTGCTCCCGTTGGGGATGCTTTACTTATATTTATATTGTACCCATTTTTGGGGTTAGTTGTTAGAAAGGAGATGCTGCCAAAATTTTTAAGAAACTAAAATTTGACTTTAAAGAATTTGTATTTGGGGTTTCAAAAGCTTAAACAATGTTCTTATCTTTTACTACTTTTTTAAGGGCCGTTACGTGCCAATTTCGATTCGTAACATTATAGGTACAAGAATAAAGTAGAGAACCAAGTGTTGCAAGTATCAGGATTCTTCAAGATGATCGAAGATGTAGATACTTGTGTTGGTATTCAGTCGATAGTAATGATTTTGAAAACTTGCATCTCTTTCAGGTTACTCATAATTGGATGCACTCGTAAGTTGAGTAATGCTGATCGGCCTCTCTTCATTTAGTTAACATGCACTGGAGACAGTTGCATGATTTGAATCTGGATCCAATTAAATCAGTGCCTCTCTTTCTATATTGTATATAGAATGGATCATATCTTAACGATGTTAAGGTATATGGAGTTGTCCGGCTTATGCTTAAAACTGTAAGGTTCTTAGGCATAAGAACAAGGTTCTACAAGGCATCAAACATGCCGTATTTAAAATTTTCAAGTGCCAAACAACCTAAGCAAGGATCTTAACTAGAAATTTAGGGTTATGAAACAATAAGTAAACTACTTTACTTCTAAGAGTTAGGGATTACAACCTTTGTAGTCCGTTCCTTCGCATCATAAGCTCCGAGTTGAGGTCCCTTCAGTGCGATCATCATGTTCCTGGACTCTAGAGAGGCTCCATGAGGTGAATGAGACATTCTTGCATGAAGACTTCACAATCCAAGATGATCTACCTTGAGGAAACACAAACCCAAGCTCTCTCTTCACTAATGAGATATTAGTGAAGCAAACACCCTAATCTAAGTGGCTAGAATAGATGAGGATGATGAAGTAGGAATTTTGCTCTCTTTTGTTTTCTTTTTCTCACACACAATCATCACAAAGTCAAAAGCTAGAAAGCTTTTGTGAAGAGGAAGAAGATGATGAAGTTGTGATGAATGAAAAATGAATTATTGTTGAGGTTAGAAATGCAACCAAGGGTTAAGCATGTCATGCTTAACCCTTGTAGAGAATTAACCATAGGCTAGGGTCAAAAGGTTAGGTTAACAAATATCTAGTAAGAAACAAAGAGGGTGGACAAAGTCAAAGCATCATGAACCTTCTACCAAGCTCATCCATGACTTAATCCATAACAAAAAGAATAAACTAAAAAGAAAATGTTAACCCAAATTTAAACCCAAGCTTGGTTTAATCTACTAAACCCTAGTTGCATTTGTAACCCTAACATGTTACAATATTATATATCACATATATAATATATAATGTAACAAAAGAAAATAATACAAATAACATATATCACATATATATCAATGTATCATCAAGTGAGAAAAAGAATCATTTAAGTGAGCTTATATTAGTTAATATAATGTAATATATCACATATATAATTATACATTAAATTATTAAATCTACACTTGATTTAATAACCCGGCTATATTACATATAACCGACTAATATAATATGTATTAGTTCATCGAATCAACACTTGATCTGATGACCTGGCTATATCACATATACCCGGCCAATATCACATATCGCGAGAATCGAATACGGTATCACATACACGTATTATTCTCAGTCCCGCACATATCAGATATGTGCTCCTTCTCCGTTTTTCCTGAGCCAGGAAACCTCTGTGTAGGACTCTAAAGAATCATCAATATGCCGGCAGTAGGTGATGATCATATCAAACACCTACAAGCTGCAAGCGGTCAGCTAAACGTAACAGCCACCCAGGTATTGAGCGATCATAAGATCAACAAGCAAGCCTGTACATACTCCTGTGAATCCAATCAGTAACACTCCCGTACAGTCCGGTCTCCTCGTCTGATATGTCGTATATCTAGTCTAGGGGTAGTAAACGTCAGACCCCAGTAACCGATAAGTCGTGTCGATGTGAGGCTCATAACGGGTCGAGAAACTACTGATAACACTTACCGGTAGGTCTCCATATCAGCCCTGGCCAAGGACTTCCAGTTATAGCCAATCGAACACAGCGCAACATCAACTCCCAATACCGGGAGAGACGAAACCCCTCCTATCGCTCATTGCCTCCATGTGATTCGGGACTGTACCCAAAAGCCACCGTTTTGCACGTTCTCATGAACGTGGTAAGGTGGAAATCAAAGCACAGTGGGAATCACACAAGACTCTATGACGATCTCGGGTCTACAGACTAACCTATACCAGTGTCACCAGAGAACTGCTATTTGACGATAGGTATAATACCATCTAGGAGTTCTTGGCGAGTCCTTTCAGTGTAACCAGTCTCCACTAAGCACCCGTACACCATCCTTGATGTCAAACACCAATGGATATGGGATCATCCATTGCCCATTATATGGGTCAAGATGCGTATACGCTAGTCTACTCTGAAGTATCGATGCCCTGTCTCGATACACCCTCGACTAGGAACAGTTATAGGATGAACTCTTAGACTACCCTGGCCCCACTAGTATGATCTGCATCATAGTCCCAGTAGTCGAGTACATATCCTAAGGGCTTTATCAACATGTGAGAGCAAGACAGTAAACCAATACAAGTCAACATGTTAAGACAAAGTAAAACCAGATAGCATACTATCATATCGAGCAAGAAAGTCCTCTCTATATATATCTAAGCATTCACTATAATATACATCATATGTACAGCAATGGCCTCTAGGGCATATATATAACTAACAATCTCCCACTTGCACTAAGGCCAGCTGTTGTAGTATCTCATACCCAACATCCCGAAGAGTCTCTCAAATTGTATCTGGGGTATGGCCTTCGTGAGTGGATCCACAGTATTATCCTTCGTGTCAACTCTCCTAACCTCGATCTCTCGATGATCAACTATCTCCCGGATCAGGTGATATCGCCTCAGAATATGCCTGGATCTCTGATGGGACCTGGGTTCCTTGGTCAAAGCCACGGCTCCATTGTTATCACAATACAAAGGTATTGGATGCACAATGGACGGAACCACATCAAGTTCAATGATGAACTTCTTGATCTAGACATCCTCTTTGGCAGCATCGTTGGCAGCGATGTATTCAGCCTCCATCGTCGAGTCTGCCACGGTTTCTTGCTTGGAACTCTTCCAACAAACCGCCCCTCCATTGAGAGTAAAGACAAATCCCGAGTGCGACTTAGAGTTGTCCTTATCACATTGGAAGCTCGAATCGGTAAGGGACTCCACCTGGAGTTCTCCGTTACCATACACCAAGAACATCTCCTTAGTCCTTCTCAAGTACTTGAGAATGTTCTTCACAGTTGTCCAGTGACTCTCTCCAGGATCTACTTGATACCTACGCACTACACTTAGTGAGTATGCTACATCGAGTCTGGTATATAGCATCGCGTACATGATAGATCCTACTGCCGAAGCATAGGGTATCCCTTGTATGCGAGCTCTCTCCAAATTAGTCTTGGGAGACATCTCTTTGGAGAGAGTGAGTCCAGAGATCATGGGTTGGTTCCTACGCTTGGATTCTTCCATACTAAACCTCTTTAGTATGGTGTCAATGTACCTCGATTGGGACAATACCAGTGTCCACTTAGATCTATCTCTATAGATCTTTATCCCTAAAATGCAGGAGTATCACCTAGATCTTTCATTGAGAATCTATGTGATAAGAAGAGCATGACCGAGTGCAGCATAGGAACATCATTTCCTATCAAGAGTATGTCATCCACGTATAATACGAGGTAGAAAACCTTACTCTCTGCCACCTTCTTGTATACACAAGGTTCATCTACGTTCTTGATGAAGTCAAACTCTTTGACTACCACATCAAAGCAGATGTTCCAACTCCGCGATGCCTGCTTTAACCCGTAGATGGATTTAAGTAGCTTGCACACCTTCCCGATGCTCCCACTGTCTACGAAGCCCTCTGGCTGAGTCATGTACACGCACTCCTCTAAATCACCATTTAGAAAGGCGGTCTTAACATCCATTTTCCAGATTTCATAGTCATGGTATGCAGCAATGGCAAGTAGGATCCGGATGGACTTAAGCATAGCCACTGGAGAAAAGGTTTTGTCATAATCCACACCTGGTCGTTGACGAAAACCCCTTGCAACAAGTCTAGCTTTGAAAGTCTCAAATTTTCCATCTACACCAAGTTTCTTTTTAAAGATCCATTTGCTCCCAATGGGTTTTACCCCTTCAGGAGCAACTTCCAAAGTCCATACTTTGTTGGTGTACATGGATTCCATCTCAGATCGCATTGCATCCAACCACCTCACAGAGTCCACACTCGTGATGGCCTGCTCGAAACTAGTCGGGTCATCATCTTCCATGATGCAATCCCCGCTCCCACCATCGATGAGAAACCCATTGTATCTCTTAGGTGGATGAGGAACCCTACTAGATCGGCGGAGCGACAGAGGTTCGTCGGGAACTACTGAATCCTCTGGTTCTACCAAATCTTCTGTTGTAGTTTGTATAGCTGGAACCTCTTCCAGTTCTACCTCCTTGCCAGTAATCTCCTTTGCAAGAAATTCCTTTTATAAAAAAGTGGCATGTCTATAAACAAACACCTTTTGTTCCTAAGTGTGGTAAAAGATATACCCTTGTAAGTTTTTGGGATATCCTACAAACTTGCACAGGACAGACCTTGCCTCAAGTTTGTCCGAATTGTGCCTTTTGACATAGGCCGGACAACTCCATATCTTAACATAATTAAGAAATGGTCTCTTCCCCTTCCATATCTCATATGGAGTGGTAGGCACTGATTTGGTCGGAACCATATTCAATAGGTGTATGGCTGTCTCAAGCGCATACCCCTAAAAAGGAAATAGGCAACTCAGCAGTGCTCATCATAGAGCACTCCATATCTAATAGGGTGCGATTCCTCCGCTCTGATACACCGTTGTGCTGTGGTGTATAAGGAGGAGTAAGTTGAGAGAATACCATCCTCTTTTAAATATTCCAGGAACTCATTGCTCAAGTATTCTCCTCCTCGATCAGATCGAAGGATCTTAATACTTTTATCCGTTTGGTTCTCTACTTCGTTCTTATATTCATTGAATTTCTCAAAAGCTTCAGACTAGTGTTTCAACAGGAACACATGTCCGTATCTTGAGAGATCGTCAGTGAATGTAATGAAGTACGAGGAACCATTCCTGGCATGTATAGACATGGGACCGCATACATCACTATGTATCAGTCCCAAGAGTTCCGTAACTCTTTCTCTGTGTCCACTAAACGGAGTTTTGGTCATTTTTCCTTTGAGACATGACTGACAAGTGTCATAAGATGAAAATTCGAACGGATTCAAATATCCATCCTTATGCAAATTAGCTAGTCGTGTCGTATTGATATGACCTAGTCTACAATGCCACAAGAAGGATTCGTTCATTTCTGAACTCTTCCTCTTGTGTGTGTTTTGTACATTAAGAACCGTGGTTTGGTTTACAACGTATATGCTATTATTTAACGAGCCTGATCCAATCAACTTTTAATTCAGCAAGATGTTCATAACATTATCCTGTACTACAAAATTATATCCTTCTTTACTTAATAAAGAAACTGATATTATATTGCATATCAGGGTCGGAATGTAATAGCATTCGTTCAGAATCAATGTATTACCATTCGGTAATACAAGGTGATATTCGCCAACTCCTTTGGCTGCAACATTTGTGTTAGTGTATATGCCCTGGAGGACATTACTGTATCATACTAGTTTGTATATTACTTAATGGAAGCTTGGGATATTCACCTTGTATAAACAATCTTGCTCAATATAGTAGTATGCTACTTGGTTTGTTTCTACTTCAATGTGTACATGTGTTTATTTTA
Organism: Agapanthus africanus; assembly: GCA_030015575.1. Classification (NCBI taxonomy): domain Eukaryota; kingdom Viridiplantae; phylum Streptophyta; class Magnoliopsida; order Asparagales; family Amaryllidaceae; genus Agapanthus; species Agapanthus africanus. Next base: position 591,422,954 of record CM057337.1, on the reverse strand, counting down.
GTATATCACCTATACGCATTAGTGGTGCCCTTAGTTTCTTTGCTTGATTACCAGCGTTGTGATGGCAGTCACACTAGTGGGGGCTGGGTAATCTATAAGCACATCCTTATACAGGTCCCTAGTCGCAGGACTATCGAGACAGGGCATCGATACTCCGGAGTAGACTAGCGTATGCGCTTCTCATCCCAGTGTGGGAGATGGTCTGTCCCACAGCCATCAGTACGTCGTACTGGAGATAGTATACGGGTGCTCGTTGGGTTATGAGTACACTGGACAGGACTCGTCAGGAACTGACAGGTTGGTATTATACCTATCGTCAGTTATCAGTTCCCAGGTGACATGAGTACAGCTTAGTCCGCTGACTTGACATTGGCACTTCGCCTCGGGTGTGTTCCCACTGCACTTTGATCACTACCCTACCGCGGCTCAAAGGAGTCGTGCAAACAGGTAATGGTTGGGTGCAGTCCCGAAGCACTTGGAGGCAGTGACGGTTAGACAGGATTCGTCTCTCCCGGTATTGGGGGTTGACATCGCGCTGTGTCTAGGAGAGCCATTACACGAGTAGTCCCTGGCCAGGGCAAGCGAGATATACTGGTAGGCTTCCAGTGTTATCTCAGGGTGTTTTGGGCTTCACTCCGACACGACTTGTACCGCTATTAGGGGACTGACGTTTACCGCCCCCTAGGCCCGACATGCGATGTATCAGACGAACAGACCGGACTGTACGAAGACTGTCACATTCAGACTCAGTAGAAGTTCAGATGGGGTTCACCTCGTCAGTCTTCTTATCGGCATCTACCTGGGGACCGTTACGCACAGCTAGTGCCGCTTGCGGTCTGTGGTTAAACCCACTGCCAGCGTAGTGTCGAGTCTTTAGAGTCCCACACAGAGGGCTATTCGCCTCTGGGCAAAACAGAGTAGAGGTCGCATGGTTTTGCGACAGGGTTCGTTCTCATCCGCGCACTTGTGCACGTTTGGAGTCCGGACAGATATTACTAGTAGGCTCTGGTTTGAGCCAGATACTGGTATATGTTTTGGGGTTGATTTTATCTCTTGGTATTCATGTTCCTCGGAACAAGAATGCGGGTGTGTATGCACAGTTGATTGAGGCGGAGGAAGAGGATTTTCATTAAGGTTTCGGAACAGGTGCGTATGCACGGTTGACAGTCGTCTTTTTCCAAACCCTAATGGAATTATGATATATCAATTAATAATATTAATTAAATGAAATTGTGTCATGGTTGGGTTTTGTTGACTTGTTGACCATGGTTGACTTGTTGACCATGGTTGAAGGTTTGACCATCATCATTACGTAAGAAAGATGCTCTTTGATTCTAGCAAAAGCTTTTAAAGAATGTAATGATAATGGTCATTCAAAACCATCCATCAACTATTTCATTTTATTATTATTGTTAATTGATAATTCTTTTCTTTTTTGTGATATGGTTGTAGAATGAAAAGATAAGCTCATTCTATCATAACACTACTCTCTCCTCACTTGTTCTTCTTCCTCCTCTAGTTCAAGGAGAATCCTTCTCATGAGTTGAGAATCCCTCTTCTTGAGATAAAAACACCCCAAAGACACTCTCTACTCACTCTAGGGTTAAAGGTTTAGCAAGCCGAAGATTCTAGTTCTCTCAAAGTTCGAGAAAGAGCCCGAAGGTTGAACCCTCAGGTGGATCCATCTTTGACGGAAGAAGGCAACGAGGAAAGCACCATCAACCCCTACAAAGGTTTCAAGAAGAAGGAGTTCAAGTTAGGTATAACTTCTTTTCATAGTAGCTAACTCCCTTTAGCATGATAGCTAGTTTTAGTTTAGAAAAGATCCTGACTTTGTTAGTCCATGTTGTCCCATGCGCTTAAAATTTGAGTTTTATACCGTTTCCGCCTCCCTGTAAGAACCGGGGGTCGCAACGTGGACTTACAGTGGTATCAGAGCCTAACTAAACTTAAACTAGCTTTGTAGTAAAGTGTATGGAAGTTCGATCGAGAAAAATCGCAAAACCGGAAAATCAAAAACCCTAAGTTTCTGTTGAAATTTGTTGTGCTCTAAAAGTAAAAAGTTTTACTCCTAAAATCGGCTCAGGGTTTTGTGAAAACACCCACGAAATACGATCGCATGATTCCTTCAAACCGCCGCGGTTCCGCGGCAATGAGTGGATTAGGCCGCGGAACCGCCGCCGTTTTGTCTCCTCTTGTGATGGTGTTTTGTGCAGTGTTCTTCTGGTAGGGTTTTGGGATTTTTCAGATATGTTATTTGTGCCCAGATTTTCCAGAAAAGAAATTTATTTTTGGGGGCCTATAAATCTGTATTTTTTATCGAACTTCACTACACTTTGACTATATTGGTTATATCTGTGATGTTTGCATGTATTGAACGTCGGCTAATCGCTATATGTCGATTAGTCGGGGTTATACATATCTGTGATCTGTGTTTGTTGATGGTATGTGTATATGAATGGATTGGATTGTCGCGGGTGAATAGCCGGGATGGATGTGAGATGAGTGTTGTTTATCTTTCATTCATTTGTAATATGTAAATTGATGTAATATTATTATTTGTATGGCCGCACAACCGGGTCGGGGTTGTAGCCGTCATTGTATAATTCTTTTTACTGTTTTTTGCTCCTAGGATAGACCTATGGAGGGGTGCACAAACTACCGGGTACTTGGCGGGTAGTTTGCCGCACTCGTAGGGGTCTTGGGTGGGGTATTGGCTATTCACCGCGACCGTGTAATCTGCTTTTCGTTACAGGCTCGTACGAATTACAGATTCCTAGTATATCCAATGTATTCATCTGTGATCTGAAATGGCTATCATTGCAGTATATCTATATATGATATTATTTAGGCGTTGCTTATATTTTACAGCTGCGCTAGCCCAGCCCCCGCTCTGTCGTTAGTTAAGTAACCTAACGGGTAATGACGGGGCCCAGTGGCGAATGCGAATGGCATAAGCGTACGTCATATTTTGGTTGTTTTCTGCAATGGTAGGATTAAATGATGGGACGCATTAAAAGAACTAATGCAAGAATATCACGCATTAAAAGAACTAATGCAAGATAATAAACCAAGTTAAAGTCGTTGGAACACTTTCGAAAAACCACTCGGTTCTTTTCAAAACTAACTTTTAAATGCGGAGATTGAGCCACTCCTTCTAAAAGCTATCTCGTTCCATCGATTATATCAAGTTCTCTACGTTCACGGTTTCGCCAAAACCATTCGTAGCCCTCCGTCGTTTCACATAAATAGTCAATAGTATTCAAGCTGTGTTTGTTGGCCAAAGTCAAGGCATAGTGATTGGTAGCTATTAGGTATTCATGTGCAGCATAGATAGATGCGTTAGTTTGGAACAGTCGTACTGCCTTGTTGGCCAAAGTCAAGGGTAGGTACGGGTGGATTCAAATTAACCTGGAGAACGACGGGTAGAACTTGACATGTGACTTATGATTTGTTGGCCAAAGTCAAGGTCATAAGAGCATGGGGCAAAAATCCACATCGGGAGTTTCAAAAGTACTGAAACTTGCTAGATTTGCATACCATTTGGTGTGTGGTGATTCTGGTAGGATTCCTTCATTTTCGTCACGCGATGATATTTGGATCCCGATCCTACTGTGAGTATATGCTACTCCTCGGGAAATTTCTCACTAAACGATCAATGCTATAAACCTAGTAGGTGTCCAGAAAGGTGTTAGCGGGGCTACGCCCCAGGGAAAAGAGGTTCTTTAATTAAGCAACTTCGCGAAAGCGTTGGAAAACCTCCCTCGAAGTACCGACACTGGCCTGGCTGAACGGTTAAGCAAGTATTGTGCGGTGGGATTGATCCCGACTAATTCTTCCTTTATGGTTTGAGGAGGGATTCGAGAGACAGTGGGAGCCATCCTATTTAGACAAATTAAAAACCACTCTAAACTTGCAAGAGCATCGTGCTAAAGTGTAAGTCCACGTTGCGACCCCCGGTTCTTACGGGGAGGCGGAAACGGTATAAAAATCAAATTTTTAGCGCATGGGGCAACATGGACTAACAAAGTCGGGATCTTTTCCTAAACTAAAACTAGCAAATAAGCTAAAGAGAGTTAGCTACTCGGAAAGATGGTTATACCTAAACTTGAACTCCTTCTTCTTTAAACTTTGTAGAGGTTGATGGTTCTTTCCTCGTCGCCTTCTTCCGTCGAAGATGGATCCACCTGAGGGTTCAACCTTCGGGCTCTTCCTCGATCTTTGAGTGAACTAGAATCTCCGGCTTGCTAAACCCTTGATCCTAGAGTGAGTAGAGAGTGTCTAGGGGTTGTTTTCTTTTCAAGGAGAGGGATTCTCAACACATGAGAAGGATTCTCCTTGAGCTTGAGGAAGAAAAAGATGAAGTGAGGAGAGAGAATGGTTATGATAGAATGAGCTCTCTTTTTCCTTTTGCAACCATATCAAAAAGAAAAAGAATTATCTAAATAATAATAACAATTCAAATGAGAATAGTTGATGGTCGTTTTGGAATGACCACTATCATACTTCATTAAATGAAATGTAAGCTAGAATCAAGGAGCATCCTTGCAAAGTAATGATGATGGTCAAACATTCAACCATGGTCAAAGAGTCAACCATGGTCAACAAGTCAACAAAACCAACCATAACATAATTTCATTTAATTACTATTATTAATTGATATTTCATAATTCCATTAGGGTTTGGAAAAAGACGACTGTCAACTGTGCATACGCACCCGTTCCGAAACCCTAATGAAAAACCTCTTCCTCTGCCTCAAACAACTGTGCATATACACCTGCATTCTCGTTCCGAGGAACAAGAATACTGAGAGATAAAAGAAACCCCAAAACATATACCAGTATCTGGCTCAAACCAGAGCCTGCTAGTATTATCCGTCCGGACTCCAAACGTGCACAAGTGCGCGGATGAGAACGAACCCTGCCGCAAAACCATGCGACCTCTACTCTGTTTTGCCCAGAGGCGAATACCCTCTGTGTGGGACTCTAAAGACTCGACACTACGCTGGCAGTGGGTTTAACCACAGACCGCAAGCGGCACTAGCTGTGCGTAACGGTCCCCAGGTAGATGCCGATAAGAAGGCTGACGAGGTGCACCCCAACTGAACTCCTACTGAGTCTGAATGTGACATTCTCCGTACAGTCCGGTCTGTTCGTCTGATACATCGCATGTCGGGCCTAGGGGGCGGTAAAACGTCAGTCCCCCAATAGCGGTACAAGTCGTGTCGGAGTGAAGCCCAAAACACCCTGAGATAACACTAGAAGCCTACCAGTATATCTCGCTTGCCCTGGCCAGGGACTACTCGTGTAATGGCTCTCCTAGACACAGCGCGATGTCAACCCCCAATACCGGGAGAGACGAATCCTGTCTAACCGGCACTGCCTCCAAGTGCTTCGGGACTGCACCCAACTACCACCTGTTTGCACGACTCCTTTGAGCCGTGGTAGGGTAGTAGTCAAAGTACAGTGGGAACACACTCGAGGCGAAGTGCCAGTGTCAAGTCAGCGGACTAAGCTGTACTCATGTCACCTGAGAACTGATAACTGACGATAGGTATAATACCAACCTGTCAGTTCCCGACGAGTCCTGTCCAGTGTACTCGTAACCCAACGAGCACCCGTATACTATCTCCAGTACGACGTACTGATGGCTATGGGACAGACCATCTCCCACGCTGGGATGAGAAGCGCATACGCTAGTCTACTCCGGAGTATCGATGCCCTGTCTCGATAGTCCTGCGACTAGGGACCTGTATAAGGATGTGCTTACAGATTACCCAGCCCCCACTAGTGTGACTGCCATCACAACGCTGGTAATCAAGCAAAGATCCTAAGGGCTCTACTAATGCGTATAGGTGATATCGCAAAATAAACACATGTACACATTGAAGTAGAAACAAACCAAGTAGCATACTACTATATTGAGCAAGATTGTTTATACAAGGTGAATATCCCAAGCTTCCATTAAGTAATATACAAACTAGTATGATACAGTAATGGCCTCTAGGGCATATACACTAACAATCTCCCACTTGCACTAAGGCCATGTACTGGCGTATCGAAGACCTATCATCTCAATCAGCCGCTCGAACTGAGTCTGGGGTAGGGCCTTGGTGAATGGATCTGCAGTGTTTTCTTCTGAAGCAACCCTCCGAACCTCGATCTCCTTGCGATCCACGATCTCCCTGATCAGGTGATACCGCCTCAAGATGTGCCTGGATCTCTGATGGGACCTGGGTTCCTTCGCTAAAGCTATAGCCCCGTTGTTGTCGCAATACAGAGGTATTGGGTCAACAATGGACGGAACCACCTGAAGTTCTTTCAAGAACTTCCTCATCCAGACAGCTTCTTTTGCGGCATCAGATGCAGCGATGTATTCCGCTTCCATCGTCGAGTCTGCAACGGTTTCCTGTTTGGAACTCTTCCAACACACCGCCCCTCCATTGAGGGTAAAGACAAAACCCGACATGGACTTGGAATCATCCTTGTCACTCTGGAAGCTGGAGTCAGCAAAGGCCTCGATCTGGAGGTCTTTTCCGCCATACACCAAGAACATCTCCTTGGTCCTTCTCAGGTACTTGAGAATGTTCTTTACCGCTATCCAGTGTTTCTCCCCAGGGTTTGACTGATACCGGCTTACCACACTCAGTGCATAAGCTACATCCGGTCTGGTACACAACATCGCATACATTATAGAGCCTACCGCAGAAGCGTAGGGTATAATAGACATGCGATCCCTCTCCAAATCAGTCTTGGGAGACATCTCTTTAGAGAGGGTGATCCCGTGACAAGCCGGTAGGTTACCGTGCTTGTAATCTTCCATACTGAATCTCTTCAGTATAGTGTCGATGTACCTGGACTGTGAAAGTCCTAATATCCTCTTGGATCTATCACGATGGATCCGGATCCCCAGGATGTAAGAGGCATCACCCAGGTCTTTCATGGAGAACCTGTGTGACAAGAATCCCTTGACAGATTGTAGCATAGGAATGTCATTTCCTATTAAGAGAATGTCATCCACGTATAAAACGAGGAATACTACAGTTCTCGCTACAAATCTACTATAGATGCATGGTTCATCTGGATTTTTGATAAAGCCAAATTCCTTGACCGTCTCATCAAAACAGATGTTCCAACTCCGCGATGCCTGCTTTAGTCCATAGATGGACTTAAGCAACTTGCACACCTTTCCGCTGCTCCCACTCTGAATGAAACCCTCTGGCTGATCCATATAGACACACTCCTCTAAATTTCCATTTTGAAAAGCGGTTTTTACGTCCATCTGCCAAATCTCATAATCGTGGAAGGCAGCAATGGCAAGAAGGATCCGAATGGATTTCAGCAAAGCCACTGGAGAAAAGGTTTCGTCATAGTCCAAACCAGGTCTTTGACGGAAACCCTTTGCTACAAGTCTAGCTTTATAGGTCTCAACCTGTCCATCTACACCAATCTTCCTTTTGAAGATCCACTTGCATCCTACGGGTTTTACCCCGTCTGGAGCAATGTCCAACGTCCATACTTTGTTGGTGTACATGGACTCCATTTCGGTCCGCATTGCATCCAGCCATTTTACCGAGTCAACGCTCTGAACGGCCTGCTGGAAGCTAGTAGGCTCATCATAGTCTATGATGCAATCCTCTCTATCCCCGTCTATGAGAAAACCGTAATATCTCTCGGGCGGATGAGACTGCCTACTACTTCTGCGGAGCGGCATAGGAATGTCCTGTTCTTTTGAACCCTCTGGTTCCATTAAGCTTTCAGTAATAGTCTGTGGTTCTGGAATTTCTTCCAGTTCTATTGCGCTCCCACTTACTTCTTTTTCTAAGAACTGATGTTCCAGAAAATGGGCATTACGAGAAACAACGACTTTTTGTTCCTCTGCGTAATAGAAAAGATACCCCCTGGAGTTCTTTGGGTATCCCACAAACTTGCACAGTACTGAGCGTGCCTCGAGCTTGTCCGTAAACTGCTTTTTGACATAAGCTGGACATCCCCATATCTTCAGGTACTGAAGATAGGGTTTCTTCCCACTCCATAACTCATATGGTGTGGTAGGCACAGTCTTAGTAGGAACTCGGTTCAAAAGGTATGCAGCTGTTTCTAGCGCATACCCCCAGAATGATCGCGGTAACTCAGCGTTACTCATCATGGACCGTACCATATCCAATAGGGTCCGGTTCCGTCTCTCCGATACACCGTTGTGTTGCGGAGTGTATGGAGGAGTAAGCTGAGAGAGAATCCCGTTCTCTTTTAAATAATTCAGGAACTCGGCACTTAAGTATTCTCTACCTCGATCCGATCTTAGAATCTTGATACTTTTGCCGGTTTGTTTTTCTACTTCATTCTTATATTCCTGGAATTTTTCAAAAGCTTCGGACTTATGTTTCATTAAGAAGACATAACCGTACCTTGAAAAATCATCCGTAAAAGTAATGAAGTAAGAATAACCGCTTCGCGCATGTGTAGACATTGGACCGCACACGTCGCTGTGTACGAGTCCCAAGAGCTCGCTTGCTCTTACTCCGTGTCCAGTGAACGGAATTTTTGTCATCTTTCCTTTGAGACAGGATTGACAAGTGGCATATGATTGATATTCGAACGGATCCAAATATCCTTCTGTATGTAACTTAGTCAACCTTCTCTCATTGATGTGACCCAGTCTACAATGCCATAAGAAAGTCTGATTGATATCTGGAGACTTTCTTTTGTGTGTATTCTGGACATTGAAAATCTGTGGTTGGTTTAATACGTATATACCGTTGCTCAGTGTACCTGACCCAATCAGAACTTGATTAAGGTGAATGTTTACAACATTACTTACAAACGCAAATCCATAACCTTCTTTAGAAACCAAAGATACAGAAATGATATTACAAGTTGCGTTGGGTACAAAAAAGCAATTACGCAAAACCAAAACATGTCCATCTGACATTCCCAGGTGATAGTCCCCCACGGCTTTAGCATCCATGCTAGCTCCGTTCGCAACTCTGAGGGTCATGTCACCTGCCTTCAAAACCCTACGGTTTCTCAACGCCTGCAAAGAATTACAGATATGAGATCCTGATCCGGTATCCAATACCCAGGAAGTAGAGTTTATAGAAAGACAGTTTTCAATAACATACACACCTGAAGCTGAAGCCGCAACCTGCTTCAGTTCCTGTGTCCTGGCTTTCGAAGCCCTGCAATCTTTCTTCCAGTGTCCACTCTTGTGACAATAGAAGCATTCCTCTTTACCCACAAGCTTCCCCGCTATCTTTGTTGCCTTTTCCTTTCCCTTCGTTCCCACTTTACTAACACCGCCCCTTGGTTTGGCGGGGGATTTCTTCCTCTTTCCCTTGGCTTTCGCCTTGGACCTAGAAGAAGAAGATCCTCGTACAAACAAAGCGGGTGTTTCCCTACTTTTCTGTAGGGTGCCCTCTGCGCTCCTCAGCATGTTGAGGAGTTCTGAAAGTTCAACTTCCTTTTCTTGCAAGTTGAAATTCAGTATGAACTGGGCGTAAGTGGAAGGAAGGGACTGGAGAACTAAATCCGTATAGAGTTCACTATCCAACGTGGTCCCAAGTTCCGCGAGCTCCTCAATGTAGCCAATCATCTTAAGCACGTGGTCCGCTACCGATGATCTGACGGCCAACTTTGCCGAAAATAACTTCTTCGACACTTCGTATCTAGCGATACGAGACTGCTCTCCATACAGTTCTTTTGTATGAAGAAATATGGATTCCAAGTCCATATTCTCGTGCCTCCTCTGGTGATCGTTGTCCATAGAGGCAAGTACGAGGCACTTGGCCTTCGCGCAATCAATCTCCCAAGTCTTACGGATTTCCTTATCCGCGACGCTGGAGGTGGGACCTGGGACGGGGGGAGCTTTGGTGGTAAGAAGATACCCCAGCTTGTCGTAAGTGATTGCCATTTTGACATTCCTTAGCCAATCTTTGTAGTTTGGCCCTGTCAGTATGTTTTTATCTAGAAGTAACTTAAGTCCAGTCATTTCGAATTTGGTCGCTGCAGGGGGGAGAGAAGAAACACTTTAGCACGATGCTCTTGCAAGTTTAGAATGGTTTTTAATTTGTCTAAACAGGATGGCTCCCACTGTCTCTCGAATCCCTCCTCAAACCACAAAGGAAGAATTAGCCGGGATCAATCCCACCGCACAATACTTGCTTAACCGTTCAGCCAGGCCAGTGTCGGTACTTCGAGGGAGGTTTTCCAACGCTTTCGCGAAGTTCCTTAATTTAAGAACCTCTTTTCCCTGGGGGCGTAGCCCCGCTAACACCTTTCTAGGCACCTACTAGGTTTATAGCATTGATCGTTTTAGTGAGAAATTTCCCGAGGAGTAGCATATACTCACAGTAGGATCGGGATCCAAATATCATCGCGTGACGAAACTGAAGGAATCCTACCAGAATCATCACACTCCAAATGGTATGCAAATCTAGCAAGTTTCAGTACTTGTGAAACTCCCGATGTGGATTTTTGCCCCATGCTCTTATGACCTTGGCGTGAGGTCAAAATGTCATAAGTCACATGTCAAGTTCTTCCCATCATTATCCCGGTTAATTTGAACCCACCCGTACCTACCCTTGACGTAGGCCAAAATGGCAGTACGACTGTCTCAAACCAACGCATTCTATCTATGCAACAGATAAATATCCGGCAGCTACCAATCACTATGCCTTGGCGTGAGGTCAAAATACATAGCTTGAATACTACCGTATATTTAACTGAAATGATGGAGGGCTACGAATGGTTTTGGCGAAACCGTGAACGTAGTGAACTTGATATAATCGATGGAACGAGATAGCTTTTAGAAGGAGTGGCTCAAGCTCCGTATTTAAAAGTTAGTTTTGAAAAGAACCGAGTGGTTTTTCGAAAGTGTTCCAACGACTTTAACTTGGTTTATTATCTTGCATTAGTTCTTTTAATGCGTGATATTCTTGCATTAGTTCTTTTAATGCGTCCCATCATTTAATCCTACCATTGCAGAAAACAACCAAAATATGACGTACGCTTATGCCATTCGCATTCGCCACGGGGTCCCGTCATCACCCGTTAGGTTACTTAACTAACGACAGAGCGGGGGCTGGGCTAGCGCGGCTGTAAAACATAAGCAACGCCTAAATATAAAGCAATGATAGACATTACAGATCACAGATAAATACATTGGATATACTAGGAATCCGCAATCCGTTCGAGCCTGCAACGAAAAGCGGATTACACGGTCGCGGTGAATAGCAAATACCCCACCCAAGACCCCTGCGGGTGCGGCAAACTACCCGCCAAGTACTCGGTAGTTTGTGCACCCCTCCATGGGTCTATCCTAGGAGCAAAAACTGTAAAAAGAATTATACAATGACGGCTACAACCCCGACCCGGTTGTGCGGCCATACAAATAATATTATTACATCAATTTACATTTACAAATGAATGAAAGAAAAACAAAAGCTCATCTCACATCCACCCCGGCTATTCACCCGCGACAGTCCAACACATTCATATACACATTCCAATATCAAACACAGATCACAGAGATGTATAACCCCGACTAATCGAAAAAAAAACCGGGGATCGTGTTTTGTGCAGTGTTCATCTGGTAGGGTTTTGGGATTTTTCAAATATGTTATATGTGCCCAGATTTTCCAGAAAAGAAATTTACTTTTGGGGTCCTATAAATCCGTGTTTTTTTTCGAACTTCGCTACACTTTGGCTATATTGGTTATATCTCTGATACCACTGTAAGTCCACGTTGCGACCCCCGGTTCTTACGGGGAGGCGGAAACGGTATAAAAATCAAATTTTTAGCGCATGGGGCAACATGGACTAACAAAGTCGGGATCTTTTCCTAAACTAAAACTAGCAAACAAGCTAAAGAGAGTTAGCTACTCGGAAAGATGGTTATACCTAAACTTGAACTCCTTCTTCTTCAAACTTTGTAGAGGTTGATGGTTCTTTCCTCGTCGCCTTCTTCCGTCGAAGATGGATCCACCTGAGGGTTCAACCTTCGGGCTCTTCCTCGATCTTTGAGTGAACTAGAATCTCCGGCTTGCTAAACCCTTGATCCTAGAGTGAGTAGAGAGTGTCTAGGGGTTGTTTTCTTTTCAAGGAGAGGGATTCTCAACACATGAGAAGGATTCTCCTTGAGCTTGAGGAAGAAGAAGATGAAGTGAGGAGAGAGAATGGTTATGATAGAATGAGCTCTCTTTTTCCTTTTGCAACCATATCAAAAAGAAAAAGAATTATCTAAATAATAATAACAATTCAAATGAGACTAGTTGATGGTTGTTTTGGAATGACCACTATCATACTTCATTAAATGAAATGTAAGCTAGAATCAAGGAGCATCCTTGCAAAGTAATGATGATGGTCAAACATTCAACCGAGCTCAACAAGTCAACCATGGTCAACAAGTCAACAAAACCAACCATAACATAATTTCATTTAATTACTATTATTAATTGATATTTCATAATTCCATTAGGGTTTGGAAAAAGACGACTGTCAACTGTGCATACGCAGCCGTTCCGAAACCCTAATGAAAAACCTCTTCCTCTGCCTCAAACAACTGTGCATACACACCTGCATTCTCGTTCCGAGGAACAAGAATACTGAGAGATAAAAGCAACCCCAAAACATATACCAGTATCTGGCTCAAACCAGAGCCTGCTAGTATTATCCGTCCGGACTCCAAACGTGCACAAGTGCGCGGATGAGAACGAACCCTGCCGCAAAACCATGCGACCTCTACTCTGTTTTTCCCAGAGGCGAATACCCTCTGTGTGGGACTCTAAAGACTCGACACTACGCTGGCAGTGGGTTTAACCATAGACCGCAAGCGGCACTAGCTGTGCGTAACGGTCCCCAGGTAGATGCCGACAAGAAGGCTGACGAGGTGAACCCCATCTGAACTCCTACTGAGTCTGAATGTGACATTCTCCGTACAGTCCGGTCTGTTCGTCTGATACATCGCATGTCGGGCCTAGGGGCGGTAAAACGTCAGTCCCCCAATAGCGGTACAAGTCGTGTCGGAGTGAAGCCCAAAACACCCTGAGATAACACTGGAAGCCTACCAGTATATCTCGCTTGCCCTGGCCAGGGACTACTCGTGTAATGGCTCTCCTAGACACAGCGCGATGTCAACCCCCAATACCGGGAGAGACGAATCCTGTCTAACCGGCACTGCCTCCAAGTGCTTCGGGACTGCACCCAACTACCACCTGTTTGCACGACTCCTTTGAGCCGTGGTAGGGTAGTAGTCAAAGTACAGTGGGAACACACTCGAGGCGAAGTGCCAGTGTCAAGTCAGCGGACTAAGCTGTACTCATGTCACCTGGGAACTGATAACTGACGATAGGTATAATACCGACCTGTCAGTTCCCGACGAGTCCTGTCCAGTGTACTCGTAACCCAACGAGCACCCGTATACTATCTCCAGTACGACGTACTGATGGCTCTGGGACAGACCATCTCCCACACTGGGATGAGAAGCGCATACGCTAGTCTACTCCGGAGTATCGATGCCCTGTCTCGATAGTCCTGCGACTAGGGACCTGTATAAGGATGTGCTTACAGATTACCCAGCCCCCACTAGTGTGACTGCCATCACAACGCTGGTAATCAAGCAAAGATCCTAAGGGCTCTACTAATGCGTATAGGTGATATCGCAAAATAAACACATGTACACATTGAAGTAGAAACAAACCAAGTAGCATACTACTATATTGAGCAAGATTGTTTATACAAGGTGAATATCCCAAGCTTCCATTAAGTAATATACAAACTAGTATGATACAGTAATGGTCTCTAGGGCATATACACTAACATAAAGTGTTTCTTCTCTCCCTCCTAATTGCAGCGACCAATCGACATGACTGGACTTAAGTTACTTGTAGATAAAAACATACTGACAGGGCCAAACTACAAAGATTGGTTCAGGAATGTCAAAATGGCAATCACTTACGACAAGCTGGGGTATCTTCTTACCACCAAAGCTCCCCCCGTCCCAGGTCCCACCTCCAGCGTCGCGGATAAGGAAATCCGTAAGACTTGGGAGATTGATTGCGCGAAGGCCAGGTGCCTCGTGCTTGCCTCTATGGACAACGAACATCAGAGGAGGCACGAGAATATGGACCTGGAATCCATATTTCTTCATACAAAAGAACTGTATGGAGAGCAGTCTCGTATCGCAAGATACGAAGTGTCGAAGAAGTTATTTTCGGCAAAATTGGCCGTCGGATCATCGGTAGCGGACCACGTGCTTAAGATGATTGGCTACATTGAGGAGCTCGCGGAACTTGGGACCACGTTGGAAAGTGAACTCTATATGGATTTAATTCTCCAGTCCCTTCCATCCACTTACGCCAAGTTTATACTGAACTTTAACTTACAAGAAAAGGAAGTTGAACTTTCAGAACTCCTCAACATGCTGAGGAGCGCAGAGGGCACCCTACAGAAAGGTAGGGAAACACCCGCTTTGTTTGTAGGAGGATCTTCTTCTTCTAGGTCCAAGGCGAAAGCCAAGGGAAAGAGGAAGAAAGCCCCCGCCAAACCAAGTGGCGGTGTTAGTAAAGTGGGTACGAAGGGAAAGGAAAAGGCAACAAAGTTAGAGGGGAAGCTTGTGGGAAAGGAAGAATGCTTTTATTGTCATAAGAGTGGACACTGGAAGAAAGATTGCAGGGCTTGGAAGGCCAGGACACAGGAACTGAAGCAGGTTGCGGCTTCAGCTTCAGGTGTGTATGTTATTGAAAACTGTCTTTCTATAAACTCTAGTTCCTGGGTATTGGATACCGGATCAGGATCTCATATCTGTAATTCTTTGTAGGCGTTGAGAAACCGTAGGTTTTTGAAGGCAGGTGACATGACCCTCAGAGTTGCGAACGGAGCTAGCATGGATGCTAAATCCGTGGGGGACTATCACCTGGGAATGTCAGATGGGCATGTTTTGGTTTTGCGTAATTGCTTTTTTGTACCCAACGCAACTTGTAATATCATTTCTGTATCTTTGGTTTCTAAAGAAGGTTATGAATTTGCGTTTGTAAGTAATGTTGTAAACATTCACCTTAATCAAGTTCTGATTAGGTCAGGTACACTGAGCAATGGTATATACGTGTTAAACCAACCACAGATTTTCAATATCCAGAATACACACAAAAGAAAGTCTCCAGATATCAATCAGACTTTCTTATGTCATTGTAGACTGGGTCACATCAATGAGAGAAGGTTGACTAAGTTACAAACAGAAGGATATTTGGATCCGTTCGAATATCAATCGTATGCCACTTGTCAATCCTGTCTCAAAGGAAAGATGACAAATACTCCGTTCACTGGACACGGAGTAAGAGCGAGCGAACTCTTGGGACTCGTACACAGCGACGTGTGCGGTCCAATGTCTACACATGCGCGAAGCGGTCACTCTTACTTCATTACTTTTACGGATGATTTTTCAAGGTACGGTTATGTCTTCTTAATGAAACATAAGTCCGAAGCCTTTGAAAAGTTCCAGGAATATAAGAATGAAGTAGAGAAACAAACCGGCAAAAGTATCAAGATTCTAAGATCGGATCGAGGTGGAGAATACTTAAGTGCCGAGTTCCTGAATTATTTAAAAGAGAACGGAATTCTCTCTCAGCTTACTCCTCCATACACTCCGCAACATAACGGTGTATCGGAGAGACGGAACCAAACCCTATTGGATATGGTACGGTCCATGATGAGTAACGCTGAGTTACCGCGATCATTCTGGGGGTATGCGCTAGAATCAGCTGCGTACCTTTTGAACCGAGTTCCTACTAAGACTGTGCCTACTACACCATATGAGATGTGGTGTGGGAAGAGGCCCCATCTCAGTCACATTAAGACATGGGGATGTCCAGCTTTTGTTAAAAAGCAGCATGCGGACAAGCTCGAGACACGCTCAGTACAGTGTAAGTTCGTGGGATATCCAAAGAACTCCAAGGGATATTTCTTCTACTGCGAGGAGGAACAAAAAGTCCTTGTTTCTCGTCATGCCTACTTCTTGGAAACTGAGTTTTTGGAAACCCAGATAAGTGGGAGCACAGTAGAACTGGAAGAAATTCCAGAACCACTGACTATTACTGAAAGCTTAGTGGAACCAGAGGGTTCAAAAGAACAGGACATTCCTACGCCGCTCCGCAGGAGTAGTAGGCAGTCTCATTCGCCCGAGAGATACTACGGTTTTCTCAAAGACGGGGATAGAGAGGATTGCATCATAGATTATGATGAGTCTACTAGCTTCCAGCAGGCCGTTCAGAGCGTTGACTCGGTAAAATGGCTGGATGCAATGCGGACCGAAATGGAGTCCATGTACACCAACAAAGTATGGACGTTGGACATTGCTCCAGACGGGGTAAAACCCGTAGGATGCAAGTGGATCTTCAAAAGGAAGATTGGTGTAGATGGACAGGTTGAGACCTATAAAGCTAGACTTGTAGCAAAGGGTTTCCGTCAAAGACCTGGTTTGGACTATGACGAAACCTTTTCTCCAGTGGCTATGCTGAAATCCATTCGGATCCTGCTTGCCATTGCTGCCTTCCACGATTATGAGATTTGGCAAATGGACGTAAAAACCGCTTTTCTAAATGGAAATTTAGAGGAGTGTGTCTATATGGACCAGCCAGAGGGTTTCATTCAGAGTGGTAGCAGCAGAAAGGTGTGCAAGTTGCTTAAGTCCATCTATGGACTAAAGCAGGCATCGCGGAGTTGGAACATCTGCTTTGATGAGACGGTCAAGGAATTTGGCTTTATCAAAAATCCAGATGAACCATGCATCTATAGTAGATTTGTAGCGAGAACTGTAGTATTCCTCGTTTTATACGTGGATGACATTCTCTTAATAGGAAATGACATTCCTATGCTACAATCTGTCAAGGGGTTCTTGTCACACAGGTTCTCCATGAAAGACCTGGGTGATGCCTCATACATCCTGGGGATCCGGATCCATCGTGATAGATCCAAGAGGATATTAGCACTTTCTCAGTCCAGGTACATCGACACCATACTGAAAAGATTCAGTATGGAAGATTCCAAGCGCGGTAACCTACCGGCTTGTCACGGGATCACCCTCTCTAAAGAGATGTCCCCCAAGACTGATTTGGAGAGGGATCGCATGTCTATTATACCCTACGCTTCTGCGGTAGGCTCTATAATGTATGCGATGTTGTGTACCAGACCGGATGTAGCTTATGCACTGAGTGTGGTAAGCCGGTATCAGTCAAACCCTGGGGAGAAACACTGGATAGCGGTAAAGAACATTCTCAAGTACCTGAGAAGGACCAAGGAGATGTTCTTGGTGTATGGCGGAAAAGACCTCCAGATCGACGCCTTTGCTGACTCCAGCTTCCAGAGTGACAAGGATGATTCCAAGTCCATGTCGGGTTTTGTCTTTACCCTCAATGGAGGGGCGGTGTGTTGGAAGAGTTCCAAACAAGAAACCGTTGCAGACTCGACGATGGAAGCGGAATACATCGCTGCATCTGATGCCGCAAAAGAAGCTGTCTGGATGAGGAAGTTCTTGAAAGAACTTCAGGTGGTTCCGTCCATTGTTGACCCAATACCTCTGTATTGCGACAACAACAGGGCTATAACTTTAGCAAGGAACCCAGGTCCCATCAGAGATCCAGGCACATCTTGAGGCGGTATCACCTGATCAGGGAGATCGTGGATCGCAAGGAGATCGAGGTTAGGAGGGTTGCTTCAGAAGAAAACACTGCAGATCCATTCACCAAGGCACTGCCCCAGACTCAGTTCGAGCGGCTGATCGAGATGATAGGTCTTCGATACGCCAGTACATGGCCTTAGTGCAAGTGGGAGATTGTTAGTGTATATGCCCTAGAGGCCATTACTGTATCATACTAGTTTGTATATTACTTAATGGAAGCTTGGGATATTCACCTTATATAAACAATCTTGCTCAATAAAGTAGTATGCTACTTGGTTTGTTTCTATTTCAATGTGTACATGTGTTTATTTTAGTATATCACCTATACGCATTAGTGGAGCCTTTAGGATCTTTGCTTGATTACCAGCATTGTGATGGCAGTCACACTAGTGGGGGCTGGGTAATCTATAAGCACATCCTTATACAGGTCCTTAGTCGCAGGACTATCGAGACAGGGCATCGATACTCCGGAGTAGACTAGCGTATGCGCTTCTCATCCCAGTGTGGGAGATGGTCTGTCCCACAGCCATCAGTACATCGTACTGGAGATAGTATACGGGTGCTCGTTGGGTTACGAGTACACTGGACAGGACTCGTCGGGAACTGACAGGTTGGTATTATACCTATCGTCAGTTATCAGTTCCCAGGTGACATGAGTACAGCTTAGTCCGCTGACTTGACACTGGCACTTCGCCTCGGGTGTGTTCCCACTGCACTTTGATCACTACCCTACCGCGGCTCAAAGGAGTCGTGCAAACAGGTAATGGTTGGGTGCAGTCCCGAAGCACTTGGAGGCAGTGACGGTTAGACAGGATTCGTCTCTCCCGGTATTGGGGGTTGACATCGCGCTGTGTCTAGGAGAGCCATTACACGAGTAGTCCCTGGCCAGGGCAAGCGAGATATACTGGTAGGCTTCCAGTGTTATCTCAGGGTGTTTTGGGCTTCACTCCGACACGACTTGTACCGCTATTAGGGGACTGACGTTTACCGCCCCCTAGGCCCGACATGCGATGTATCAGACGAACAGACCGGACTGTATAGAGACTGTCACATTCAGACTCAGTAGGAGTTCAGATGGGGTTCACCTCGTCAGTCTTCTTATCGGCATCTACCTGGGGACCGTTACGCACAGTTAGTGCCGCTTGCGGTCTGTGGTTAAACCCACTGCCTGCGTAGTGTCGAGTCTTTAGAGTCCCACACAGAGGGCTATTCGCCTCTGGGCAAAACAGAGTAGAGGTCGCATGGTTTTGCGACAGGGTTCGTTCTCATCCGTGCACTTGTGCGCGTTTGGAGTCCGGACAGATATTACTAGTAGGCTCTGGTTTGAGCCAGATACTTGTATATGTTTTGGGGTTGATTTTATCTCTTGGTATTCATGTTCCTCGGAACAAGAATGCGGGTGTGTATGCACAGTTGATTGAGGCGGAGGAAGAGGATTTTCATTAGGGTTTCGGAATGGGTGCGTATGCACAGTTGACAGTCGTCTTTTTCCAAACCCTAATGGAATTATGATATATCAATTAATAATATTAATTAAATGAAATTGTGTCATGGTTGGGTTTTGTTGACTCGTTGACCATGGTTGACTTGTTGACCATGGTTGAAGGCTTGACCATCATCATTACATAAGAAAGATGCTCTTTGATTCTAGCAAAACCTTTTAAAGAATGTAATGATAATGGTCATTCAAAACCATCCATCAACTATTTCATTTTATTATTATTATTGTTAATTGATAATTCTTTTCTTTTTTGTGATATGGTTGTAGAATGAAAAGATAAGCTCATTCTATCATAACACTACTCTCTCCTCACTTGTTCTTCTTCCTCCTCTAGTTCAAGGAGAATCCTTCTCATGAGTTGAGAATCCCTCTCCTTGAGATAAAAACACCCCAAAGACACTCTCTACTCACTCTAGGGTTAAAGGTTTAGCAAGCCGAAGATTCTTGTTCTCTCAAAGTTCGAGAAAGAGCCCGAAGGTTGAACCCTCAGGTGGATCCATCTTTGACGGAAGAAGGCAACGAGGAAAGCACCATCAACCCCTACAAAGGTTTCAAGAAGAAGGAGTTCAAGTTAGGTATAACTTCTTTTCATAGTAGCTAACTCCTTTTTGTTAGTGTATATGCCCTAGAGGCCATTACTGTATCATACTAGTTTGTATATTACTTGATGGAAGCTTGGGATATTCACCTTGTATAAACAATCTTGCTCAATATAGTAGTATGCTACTTGGTTTGTTTCTACTTCAATGTGTACTTGTGTTTATTTCAGTATATCACTTATACACATTAGTGGAGCCCTTAGGATCTTTGCTTGATTACCAGCGTTGTGATGGCAGTCACACTAGTGGGGGCTGGGTAATCTATAAGCACATCCTTATACAGGTCCCTAGTCGCAGGACTATCGAGACAGGGCATCGATACTCCGGAGTAGACTAGCGTATGCGCTTCTCATCCCAGTGTGGGAGATGGCCTGTCCCACAGCCATCAGTACGTCGTACTGGAGATAGTATACGGGTGCTCGTTAGGTTACGAGTACACTGGACAGGACTCGTCGGGAACTGACAGGTTGGTACTATACCTATCGTCAGTTATCAGTTCCCAGGTGACATGAGTACAGCTTAGTCCGCTGACTTGACACTGGCACTTCGCCTCGAGTGTGTTCCCACTGCACTTTGATCACTACCCTACCACGGCTCAAAGGAGTCGTGCAAACAGGTGGTGGTTGGGTGCAGTCCCGAAGCACTTGGAGGCAGTGACGGTTAGACAGGATTCGTCTCTCCCGGTATTGGGGGTTGACATCGCGCTGTGTCTAGGAGAGCCATTACACGAGTAGTCCCTGGCCAGGGCAAGCGAGATATACTGGTAGGTTTCCAGTGTTATCTCAGGGTGTTTTGGGCTTCACTCCGACACGACTTGTACCGCTATTGGGGGACTGACGTTTTACCGCCCCCTAGGCCCGACATGCGATGTATCAGACGAACAGACCGGACTGTACGGAGACTGTCACATTCAGACTCAGTAGGAGTTCAGATGGGGTTTCACCTCGTCAGCCTTCTTGTCGGCATCTACCTGGGGACCGTTACGCACAGCTAGTGCCGCTTGCGGTCTGTGGTTAAACCCACTGCCAGCGTAGTGTCGAGTCTTTAGAGTCCCACACAGAGGGTATTCGCCTCTGGGCAAAACAGAGTAGAGGTCGCATGGTTTTGCGACAGAGTTCGTTCTCATCCGCGCACTTGTGCACGTTTGGAGTCCGGACGGATATTACTGGCTGGCTCTGGTTTGAGTCAGATACTGGTATATGTTTTGGGGTTGCTTTTATCTCTCAGTATTCATGTTCCTCGGAACAAGAATGCAGGTGTGTATGCACAGTTCTTTTTGAGGAGGAGGAAGATGATTTTTCATCAGGGTTTCGGAACGGGTGCGTATGCACAGTTGACAGTCGTCTTTTTCCAAACCCTAATGGATTTGTATTATATCAATTAATAATATATAATAAAATGAAATTGTGTCATGGTTGGTTTTTGTTGACTTGTTGACCATGGTTGACTTGTTGACCATGGTTGAAGTTTTGACCATCATCATTACAAAAGAAAGATGCTCTTTGATTCTAGCAAATTCATTTAATGTTTGAAATGATAATGGTCATTCTAAAACTTTCCATCAACCTTTTCATTTTCATTATTATTATTATTGATAATTCTTTTTCTTTTGCATTATGGTTGCAAGAAAGAAAAAGGATAGCTCATATTCTATCATATTCATTCTCTCTCTTCACTTCATCTTCTTCTTCCTCTAGCCAAAGAGAAACCTTCTCATGTGTTGAGAATCCTTCTCTTTAAAAAGAAAAGCAAACCCTAGTCACTCTCTACTCATTCTAGGTTCAAGGTTTAGCAAGCCGGAAACCCTAGTTCACTCAAAGATCGAGGAAGAGCCCAAAGGTCGAACCTTCGAGGTGGATCCATCTTCGACGGAAGAAGGCGACAAAAGGAGAACCATCAACCTCTACAAAGTTTGAAGAAGAAGGAGTTCAAGTTTAGGTATAACCATCTTCATCCGAGTAGCTAACTCTCTTTAGCTAAGTATGCTAGTTTAGTTTAGACACGATCCCGACCTTGCTTAGTCCATGTTGCCCCTTGCGCTAAAAATTTGATTTTTATACCGTTTCCGCCTCCCCGTAAGAACCGGGGGTCGCAACGTGGACTTACACTTTTAGCATGATAGCTAGTTTTAGTTTAGAAAAGATCCCGACTTTGTTAGTCCATGTTGCCCCATGCGCTTAAAATTTGAGTTTTATACCGTTTCCGCCTCCCCGTAAGAACCGGGGGTCGCAACGTGGACTTACAATTTGCACCATTCCCTACTCTTATGGAATGATCACCTTCTCCCAGTTTTCTACCTTTCCGTAGCCCATGTAACATATGACATATGTGGGATCCCGATCCGGTATCTAATACACAGGACGTAGAGTGAACTGAGAAACAGTTCTCGATAACTAACACACCCGAAGAAGATGCATCAACATGCTTATTCTTCATTTGGGCGGCGTGAGAATCTGGATATTCCCCTATTTCCTGTTCTGTCTTATAACAATTATAAGAAAGAACGGAACCAACGTTTCCCTGCTCAATATTATTGAATATGTATGCCCTAAAGGCCATTATTGTATAGTACTAAGTTTGTATAATACATTTTGGAGGCTTGGGATATATATATACGGTTTTACGACAGTCTTGCTCGATGTGGTAGTATGCTACTTGGTTTGTTTCTATCTTAATATGTGTATATGTTTCTTTTAACATATTGCTAAAAACATATTGGTAGAGCCCTTAGGATTTTTGCTTGACTACCGGCGTTGTGATGGAGATCACACTAGTAGGGGCTGGGTAGTCTATAAGCACATCCTTATTTTGGTCCCTAGTCGTAGAATTATCGAGACAGGGCATCGATACTCCAGAGTAGACTGGTGCATACGCTTCTCTTCCCAGCAAGGGAGATGGTCTGTCCCACAGCCATCAGTACGTCGTACTGGAGATAGTATGCAGGTGCTCGTTGGGTTACGAGTACACTGGACAAGACTCGTCTGGAACTGTTGGTTGGTATTATACCTATCTCAGTTAACAGTTCCCAGGTGACATGAGTACAGCTTAGTCTGCTGACTTGACACTGTCACATCGCCTCGAGTGTGTTCCCACTGTTCTGAGATTACTACCCTACCACGGCTCTACTGAGTCGTGCAAACAGGTAGTAGTTGGGTGCAGTCCCGAAGCACTTGGAGGCAGTGACGGTTAGACAGGATTCGTCTCTCCCGGTATTGGGAGTTGATATCGCGCTGTGTCTAGAAGAGCCATTACACAGTGTTTTGGGCTACACTCCGACACGAATTGTACCGCTATTATGGGACTGACGTTTACCGCCCCCTAGGCCCGCCATGCGATACTCTCAGAAGAATAGACCGGACTGTACGGAGATTGTCACATTCAGGCTCAGTAGGAGTTCGGATGGGTTCACCTCATCAGTCTTCTTGTCGGCATCTACCTGGGGACCGTTACGTACAGATAGTACCGCTTGCAGCCAGTGGTTAAACCCACTGCCAGCGTAGTGTCGAGCCTTTAGAGTCCCACATAGAGGGTTACTCGCCTTTGGGCAAAACGGAGTAGAGGTCGCATGGTTTTGCGACGGGGTTCTTTTACATCCGCGCACTTGTGCACGTTTAGTGTCTGGGCAGTTAGTACTAGCGGGCTTTAGTTTAAGCCAGATCCTAGTATTCGTTTTGGGATTGGTTTTGTCACAGTGTATTTGTGTTCCTCGGAACACGAATGCGGGTGTGTATGCACAGTTGATAGAGGCAGAGGCAGAGGGTTCTCATTAGGGTTGTTGACCATTTGACTTTGCTTGACTGGTTGATCGTTGACTTTATCTAAACCCTAATGAGAATGAGAAATATGATTAATAATATTAATTAAGGATTATTGTGCCATGGTTGAGTTGGACATTTGACTTTTGTTGACTTGTTGACCGGTTGACCATTGTGGACTTGTTGACCATCATCATTTCATTCTATGACTTTTGTTTACTTGTTGTTCTTTACAAAATGCATTAAATGCATGAAATGATAATGGTCATTGAAACTAACCATCACAATTCTTAATTATTATTATTATCATCATTATTCTTGCTTTTGGGAGCATGGTTGCATTATGAGAGCTCATTCTATCTTACTCTTTCTCTCTCTTAGAAAGAAAGCTCTCCCTCTTTCTCTCTCAAGGTTCAAGTGTTCCATGAGTTGGAAATCATGAACCTTTGAGACAAAACCACCATAACTCTTCTCTACTCATTCTAAGGTTCTAGCTTTAGCAAACTAATCACCATAGTGTAAGTCCATGCTACCTCTCCCGGTACTTTCGGGCATGCAGAATTTGATGAAAAACAATTTTCTAGAGGCGGTAACATGGACTCAAAACCGGATCTTTGTTAAACATCTAACTAACAACCTAACTAGGAGTTGTTAACTACTCGGTTAGGGGGTTAAACCTTTCTTTCTTGAACTCCTTCGTCTTCAAGCCTCGATGGTTGTCCGGATCGGCTTCACCCCGTCGTCTCCTTGCGCCGAAGATCGATCCACCTGAAAGCTTCTACCTTTGGCTTCTTCTTCAAACTTTTAAGAAACTAGTTCACTCAGTTTGCTAAACCTTATGAACTAGAGTGAGTAGAGGAGAGTGTATTGGGATTTTCCTCTATGGTTCTTGGTTCTCAACACATGAGACAAGTGAACCATAGAGTAAAGAGAGGGAGAGCAAGAGGAAGAAGATGAGAGCTCAAGAACACAAGAGAGAGAAAGGAAATGAAAGAATGAGCAAGACTTTTCTCTCTTGGCTCTCATAATCTAAAACCATCATAACCAATAATAGCAATCAAGTATAAGTGATGGTTTAAGATACAATAGCCATATCATTTCATGCACTCATTTTGCACAAGAGATCAAGCAAGCAAAAGTCTTTGCATGAAATGATAGCCATTGTCATCATGATGGTCAACTAGTCCAACCTAGTCAACCGGTCAACAAAGTCAACAAGTCAACAAAGTCAACAAGTCAACAAAGTCAACCCCTCAACAACCATGTTACCATAATACTTAATTAATATTATTGTTAATTATATATCATATTCTCATTAGGGTTGAGCAAAAAGTCAATAGTCAACAGTCAACGGTCAACAACCCAAATGAGAATCCTCTGCCTCTGTCTCTCCGTCAACTGTGCATACACACCCGCATCCACGTTCCGAGGAACACGAATACAAACTGGATAAAACCAATCCCAAAACGTACACTAGGATCTGGCTTAAACCAAAGCCCGCTAGTGTTAACTGTCCGGACACTGTACGTGCACAAGTGCACGGATGTGACCGGACCCTGTCGCAAAACCATGCGACCTATCGCAAAACCATACGACCTCTACTCTTTTGCCTAAAGGCGAATAGCTTTCTGTGTGGGACTCTAAAGACTCGACACTACGCTGGCAGTGGGTTTAACCACAGATCGCAAGCGGCACTAGCTGTGCGTAACGGTCCCCAGATAGATGCCGACAAGAAGACTGACGAGGTGAAACCCATCTGAACTCCTACTGAGCCTGAATGTGACAGTCTCCGTACAGTCCGGTCTGTTCGTCTGATACATCGCATGGCGGCCCTAGGGGGGCGGTAAACGTCAGTCCCCTAATAGCGGTACAAGTCGTGTCGGAGTGAAGCCCAATACACCCTGAGATAACACTGGAAGCCTACCAGTATATCTCGCTTGCCCTGGCCAGGGACTACTCGTGTAATGGCTCTCCTAGACACAGCGCGATGTCAACCCCCAATACCGGGAGAGACGAATCCGGTCTAACCGTCACTGCCTCCAAGTGCTTCGGGACTGCACCCAAAAACTACCTGTTTGCACGACTCCTTTGAGCCGTGGTAGGGTAGTAATCAAAGTGCAGTGGGAACACACTCGAGGCGAAGTGACAGTGTCAAGTCAGCGGACTAAGTTGTACCCATGTCACCTGGGAACTGATAACTGACGATAGGTATAGTACCAACCAACAGTTCCTGACGAGTCCTGTCCAGTGTACTCGTAACCCAACGAGCACCCGCATACTATCTCCAGTACGTCGTACTGATGGCTGTGGGACAGACCACCTCCCACTCTGGGATGAGAAGCGCATGCGCTAGTCTACTCCGGAGTATCGATGCCCTGTCTCGATAGTCCTACTACTAGGGACCTGCATAAGGATGTGCTTATAGATTACCCAGCCCCCACTAGTGTGACTGCCATCACAACGCCGGTAATCAAGCAAAGATCCTAAGGGCTCCACTAATGTGCATAGGTGATATACTAAAATAAACACATGTACACATTGAAGTAGAAACAAACCAAGTAGCATACTACTATTTTGAGCAAGATTGTATATACAAGGTGAATATCCCAAGCTTCCATTAAGTAATATACAAACTAGTATGATACAGTAATGGCCTCTAAGGCATATACACTAACAATCTCCCACTTGCACTAAGGCCATGTACTGGCGTATCGAAGACCTATCATCTTGATCAGCCGCTCGAACTGAGTCTGGGGCAAGGCCTTGGTGAATGGATCTGCAGTGCTATCTTCTGAAGCAACCCTCCGAACCTCGATCTCTTGGCGATCCACGATCTCCCTGATCAGGTGATACCGCCTCAAGATGTGTCTGGATCTCTAATGGGACCTAGGTTCCTTCGCTAAGGCCATAGCCCCGTTGTTGTCGCAATACAGAGGTATTGGATCAATAATGGACGGAACCACCTGAAGTTCTTTCAAGAACTTCCTCATCCAGACAGCTTCTTTTGCGGCATCAGATGCAGCAATGTATTCCGCTTCCATCGTCGAGTCTGCAACGGTTTCCTGTTTGGAACTCTTCCAACACACCGCCCCTCCATTGACGGTAAAGACAAAACCCGACATGGACTTGGAATCATCCTTGTCACTCTGGAAGCTGGAGTCAGGAAAGGCCTCGATCTGGAGGTCTTTTCCGCCATACACCAAGAACATCTCCTTAGTCCTTCTCAGGTACTTGAGAATGTTCTTTACCGCTATCCAGTGTTTCTCCCCAGGGTTTGACTGATACCGTCTTACCACACTCAGTACATAAGCTACATCCGGTCTGGTACACAACATCGCATACATTATAGAGCCTACCGCAGAATCGTAGGGTATAATAGACATGCGATCCTTCTCCAAATCAGTCTTGGGAGACATCTCTTTAGAGAGGGTGATCCCGTGACAAGCCGGTAGGTTACCGCGCTTGGAATCTTCCATACTGAATCTCTTCAGTATGGTGTCGATGTACCTGGACTGTGAAAGTCCTAATATCTCTTGGATCTATCACGATGGATCCGGATCCCCAGGATGTATGAGGCCTCACCCAGGTCTTTCATGGAGAACCTGTGTGACAAGAACCCCTTGACAGGTTGTAGCATAGGAATGTCATTTCCTATTAAGAGAATGTCATCCACGTATAAAACGAGGAATACTATAGTTCTCGCTACAAATCTACTGTAGATGCATGGTTCATCTGGATTTTTGATAAAGCCAAATTCCTTGACCGTCTCATCAAAACAGATGTTCCAACTCCGCGATGCCTGCTTTAGTCCATAGATGGACTTAAGCAACTTGCACACCTTTCCGCTGCTCCCACTCTGAATGAAACCCTCTGGCTGGTCCATATAGACACACTCCTCTAAATTTCCATTTAGAAAAGCGGTCTTTACGTCCATCTGCCAAATCTCATAATCGTGGAAGGCAGCAATGGCAAGAAGGATCCGAATGGATTTCAGCATAGCCACTGGAGAAAAGGTTTCGTCATAGTCCAAACGAGGTCTTTGACGAAAAATCTTTGCAACAAGTCTAGCTTTATAGGTCTCAACCTGTCCATCTACACCAATCTTCCTTTTGAAGATCCACTTGCATCCTACGGGTTTTACCCCGTCTGGAGCAATGTCCAACGTCCATACCTTGTTGGTGTACATGGACTCCATTTCGGTCCGCATTGCATCCAGCCATTTTACCGAGTCAATGCTCTGAACGGCCTGTTGGAAGCTAGCAGGCTCATCATAATCTATGATGCAATCCTCTCTATCCACGTCTATGAGAAAACCGTAGTATCTCTCGGGCGGATGAGACTGCCTACTACTCCTGCGGAGTGGCGTAGGAATGTCATGTTCTTTTGAACCCTCTGGTTCCACTAAGCTTTCAGTAATAGTCTGTGGTTCTGGAATTTCTTCCAGTTCTACTGTGCTCCCACTTATCTGGTTTTCCAAAAACTCAGTTTCCAAGAAGTAGGCATGACGAGAAACAAAAACCTTTTGTTCCTCTTCACAGTAGAAGAAATATCCCTTGGAGTTCTTTGGATATCCTACAAACTTGCACTGTACTGAGCGTACCTCGAGCTTGTCCGCATGCTGCTTTTTAACAAAAGCTGGACTTCCCCATGTCTTAATGTGATTAAGATAGGGTCTCTTCCCACACCACATCTCATATGGTGTAGTAGTAGGCACAGTCTTAGTAGGAACTCGGTTCAAAAGGTATTCAGCTGATTCTAGCGCATACCCCTAGAATGTCGCGGTAACTCAGCGTTACTCATCATGGACCTACCATATCCAATAGAGTTCGGTTCCGTCTCTCCGATACACCGTTATGTTGCGGAGTGTATGGAGGAGTCAGCTGAGAGAGAATTCCGTTCTCTTTTAAATAGTCCAGGAACTCGGCACTCAAGTATTCACCACCTCGAGCCGATCTTAGAATCTTGATACTTTTGCCGGTTTGTTTTTCTACTTCATTCTTATATTCCTGGAATTTTCCAAAGGCTTCGGACTTATGTTTCATTAAGAAGACATAACCGTACCTTGAAAAGTCATCCGTAAAAGTAATGAAGTAAGAATAACCGCTTCGCACATGTGTAGACATTGGACCGCACACGTCGCTGTGTACGAGTCCCAAGAGCTCGCTCGCTCTTACTCCGTTTCCAGTGAACGGAGTCTTTGTCATCTTTCCTTTGAGACAGGATTGACAAGTGGCATACGATTGATATTCGAACGGATTCAAATATCCTTCTGTATATAACTTCGTCAACCTTCTCTCATTGATGTGACCTAGTCTACAATGCCACAAGAAAGTCTGATTGATTTCTGGAGACTTTCTTTTGTGTGTATTCTGGACATTGAAAATCTGTGGTTGGTTTAATACGTATATACCATTGCTCAATGTACCTGACCCAATCAGAACTTGATTAAGGTGAATGTTTACAACATTGCTTACAAACGCAAATTCATAACCTTCTTTAGAAACCAAAGATACAGAAATGATATTACAAGTTGCGTTGGGTACAAAAAAGCAATTACGCAAAACCAAAACATGTCCATCTGACATTCCCAGGTGATAGTCCCCCACGGCCTTAGCATCCATGCTAGCTCCGTTTTCAACTTTGAGGGTCATGTCACCTGCCTTCAAAAACCTATGGTTTCTCAACGCCTGCAAAGAATTACAGATATGAGATCCTGATCCGGTATCCAATACCCAGGAATTAGAGTTTATTGAAAGACAGTTATCAATAACATACACACCTGAAGCTGAACCCGAAACCTGCTTCAGTTCCTGTGTTCTGGCTTTCCAAGCCCTGCAATCATTTTTCCAATGTCCCTTCTTATGACAATAGAAGCATTCTTCCTTATCCACAAGCTTTCCCACTTTCTTTGTTGCTTTTGCCTTTCCCTTCGTATCCACTTTACTAACACCGCCTCTTGGTTTGGCGGGGGCTTTCTTCTTCTTTCCTTTGGCTTTCGCCTTGGACCTAGAAGAGGAAGATCTTCCTACAAACAAAGTGGATGTTTCCCTACCTTTCTGTAGGGTGCCCTCTGCGCTCCTCAGCATGTTGAGGAGTTCTGAAAGTTCAACTTCCTTTTCTTGTAAGTTGAAGTTCAGGATAAACTGGGCGTAAGTGGAAAGAAGGGACTGGAGAATCAAGTCCGTATAGAGCTCATTCTCCAACGTGGTCCCAAGGTCCGCGAGCTCTTCTATGTAGCCAATCATCTTAAGCACGTGTTCCGCTATCGATGATCCGACGGCCAACCTTGCCGAAAATAGCTTCTTCGACACTTCGTATCTTGCGATACGATATTGCTCTCCATACAGTTCTTTTGTATGGAGAAATATGGATTCGAGGTCCATATTCTCATGCCTCCTCTGATGTTCATTGTCCATAGAGGCAAGCACGAGGCACTTGGCCTTCGCGCAGTCGATTTCCCAGGTCTTACGGATTTCCTTATCCGCGATGCTGGTTTTGGGACCTGGGACAGGGGGAGCTTTGGTGGTAAGAAGATACCCAAGCTTGTCGTAAGTATTGCCATCTTGACATTCCTGAGCCAATCTTTGTAGTTTGGCCCTGTCAGTATGTTTTTATCTAGAAGTAACTTAAGTCCAGTCATGTCGATTGGTCGCTGAAATTAGGAGAGAGAAGAAACACTCAGCATGATACTCTTGCAAGTTTAGAATGGTTTTTAGTTTGTCTAAACAGGATGGCTCCCACTATTTCTCGAATCCCACCTCAAACCAAAAAGGAAGAATTAGTCAGGATCAATCTCACCGTACAATTCATGCTTAACCATTCAGCCATGCCAGTGTCGGTACTTCGAGGGAGGTTTTCCAACGCTTTCGCGAAGTTCCTTAATTAAATAACCTCTTTTCCCTATGGGCGTAGCCCCGCTAACACCTTTCTAGACACCTACTTGGTTTATAGTATTGATCGTTAAGTGAGAAATTTTCCGAGGAGTAGCATATACTCACAGTAAGATCGGGATCCAAATATCATCGCGTGATGAAACTGAAGGAATCTTACCAGAATCATCACACTCCAAATGGTATGCAACACTAGCAAGTTTCAGTTCTTTTGAAACTCCCAATGTGGATTTTTGTCCCATGCTCTTATGACCTTGACTTTGGCCAACAAATCATAAGTCACATGTCAAGTTCTACCCGTCGTTCTCCAGGTTAATTTGAATCCACCCGTACCTACCCTTGACTTTGGCCAACAAGGCAGTACGACTGTTCTAAACCAACGCATCTATCTATGCTGCACATGAATACCCAATAGCTACCAATCACTATGCCTTGACTTTGGCCAACAAACATAGCTTGAATACTATTGACTATTCATGTGAAACGACGAAGGGCTACGAATAGTTTTGGCTAAACCGTGAACGTAGTGAACTTGATATAATCGATGGAACGAGATAGCTTTTAAAAGGAGTGGCTCAAACTCCGCATTTTAAAAGTTGGTTTTGAAAAGAACCGAGTGGTTTTTCAAAAGTGTTCCAACGTCTTTTACTTGGTTTATTTTCTTGCATTAGTTCTTTTAATGCGTGATATTCTTGCATTAGTTCTTTTAATGCGTCCCATCATTTAATCCTACCATTGCAGAAAACAACCAAAATATAACGTACGCTTATGCCATTCGCATTCGCCACGGGGCCCCGTCATTACCCGTTAGGTTACTTAACTAACGACAGAGCGGGGGCTGGGCTAGCGCGGCTGTAAAACATAAGCAACGCCTAAATAATATCATATATAGATATATTGCAATTATAGCCATTTCAGATCACAGATGAACACATTGGATATACTAGGAATCCGTAATTCGTACGAGCCTGTAACGAAAAGCAGATTACACGGTCGCGGTGAATAGCCAATACCCCACCCAAGACCCCTACGGGTGCGGTAAACTACCCGCCAAGTACCCGAAGCGAAGCAACCTCCTTCAACTCCGTGAGTAGGTCACTCGGCACTTCGGGATACCCGGTAGTTTGTGCACCCCCTCCATGGGTCTATCCTAGGAGCAAAAACAGTAAAAAGAAATTATACAATGACGGCTACAACCCCGACCCGGTTGTGCGGCCATACAAATAATTATTACATCAATTTACAAATTTACATGAATTGAAAGAAAAGAAAACTCTCGTCTCACAACCCCCGACTATTCACCCGCGACAATCCAATGAATTCATATATACATTCCAATGACATTACTGATCACAGATTTGTATTACCCCCACTAATCGACATATAGCGATTAGCAGACGTTCAATACAAATATCACATTACAGATAAAAACCCGTCAGCTTAAGTCTTTAGAAGTTCGATCAAAAATACGGATTTTTAGGCCCCAAACACAAAATTTTCGTTCTGGAAAATCTGGGCTGAAAAAACATATACCAAAATTCCCAAAATACCCCATAGAACAAACTGCAGTGAAGACGATCCAGAGAGGAGCTCAATCGGCGGCGGAACCGCGGCAATAGAAAGCTATTGCCGCGTTTCTGTGGTGCTTTGGTGAGATCTGATTGTTAGACATTCTGCGTGTTCAAGTTTAGTTAATTACCGCAATCAAGACGGTTTCGCTTGTAGCTAGCCGGTTGAGTACGGGTCGTCCACAGGGAGATGGGAATCTTTTTCTATGTGCTTTAACGAGTTAAGTCCAATTTTCCAGATTTGTTTGTGATTAACTAAGTGTTAAAATGATATGTAAAGAGAGCTTGTTAGGGTTAGGATTAGGTTAGTTTGAGTTAGGAGTCACTCACTTCTTTCGTTGCCACTCTTAATATCGGTATTACGGTAATCGGCAACAACGGGGATTAGCACGACTAGGAAGGAACTTGCGAGTATAAGTTAGGCTTTCCAACGCTTAAGTTCTTCCTTTTGGTGCTTGTCCGTCCATTCTTGGCTCATAGCCATAACCTCCGGTTAATTCAACCACAACCGGTCTCACTACGGAATCACCGCTATCATGTAGGATAGGGTGCCGTAGGGAGCGGATTGTGGTTCAATTAACGGGAGTCGATTTAAGATGTTGGGCAAGGAAAGAGTGAGAGAGATTTCCTTCTCTCAAACTTCCCTTATCCTACCCTAACAAGTATTAAACTACTCACCCATTATACGGAAAAGAAAATAAAACAAAAGAGGAAGATAGAAAGAAGGAGATTAGAAGATAACAACTAGCTATTTGCGACCTCACCTTGGCAAGGATCAAGCGTAAGCATCATGGTTGTTTAAGGATAAAAGAAAAGAGAAAAGAAAGAAACAACAATAAATAACAACAACTACTTATCAATTAAAGATTACAAGCAATTAACATAACAAGAGCAAGACAAGTATAATAACAAAATGAACTTCTTTATTCATCATTCTTCACTCACAAAAGCTCACTACAAGGTTTTCAATGGAGAAGAGATGAGAAGAGGAAGAAGAACAACAAGTATTCTAAAACCTAAAATACAAGATTAAGCACCCTTGGCTTCACAAGGTTCTGGGCTATTTATAGGCAGGGAACTGGAAATCTAGGGCAAAATTTTGACTCTCCATAAAAATACCTAAATACCCCTGAAGTTTTACAGCCTGAAGATGTCGTACGGCCGCGGAACCGCGGCCTAGACCGCCTATTGGCCGCGATTCTGCCGCCCTATAGGGGAGTTGTGCTGTCGTATTTTTTGTGCTTCCCTGGTCTTCTGTTCCCTTTAGTCTGGTACATGTTTTTTCTGATAATCTTTCAACATTTCTTCCAGAATCAAGGGTGATTGGATGTGGATCTTTTTGTCATGATTTTCTTGAGCTCCGCGTAGATTTCTTGGTCTTTGTTTTGCCATTGTGCTTTGTGCATGAAGGTGACACTCGATTTGTCATTTTGTCTTTTAAACTGGTGTGTGGCAACACGGATAGATAGCGGAGACCCGTGTTTTATCTGTGGTTGGAAGAAACCCAGATTTTGTCATGCTTTTCCATGAATTTGATCGTTTAGAGCCGAGAACCTGTATCCTGCAATTGACTAGCAAACACGGCTCAAGAGTACCTACCGATAAGCAATATGATAAAAATTGGGCGGTATAAAAATGCAAAAATCTGATATGAACAAATACCCCCAAACTTATCATTTGCTCGTCCCGAGCAAAGCCAATTTATTCAAAAAAAATTTCCTAACCTCACTTTCGCAGGGAACGCGATTGTACTGAGCATGTGCAACAAGCCGTTAAACCTCTAGGTGTCCCTAGTAGGAGGAGTGTTGTCTCCTGAGGGTTTTCAGCGGATACTACCCACAAAATCCGGTCAAGCTAGTTTTGCAAAATAACTATGATTCAAACCCTAAAGTTTTGTTTCAGAAAATAACAATTCTATGATCCCAAGTCTAGACTATCAAACCCTTATTTTTCACACCTCGCTTCTTATTTAACTACAGATTTTATATGTCTTTACGTGCAGTGCAAATAGTGTCGTTAAGTTTCCAGAAGGATCGATTAAAGTCATTATGTCACAAAGTAAAGCCCAGATAAAAATTTTAAAAGGATCACATAAGTATTATAAAGGGTTAAGCATTTTTCAAGTCTCGTTTTCCAGTAAAGTTTCAACTTCAGAATTTCTATCTTCCTTAACAGGAAACTAGGTCTTATTTTTCACTCCACCTTTTTCTTGTTTTCATTTCATACACACCTCTGTGAACGTGCAATAGTCTTTATCATAGAATAAAACCTTTATATCTCCGCTAAAATTTTTATAAAAGCCTGTTTTTTATCAAGATTATTCTCACACAAAGAACCGTTAGGAATTTTAACTCGGAGAGAACACTTTCTTGACTTTATTTTAATCTGGACTTTCTAGGCTTCTTAGCGAGCTTTGGGCCAATGCACCCAAACCAGTTGGCTTTAGGGCATTAGGTGTAGAAACACCCCAGCGGACTTAATTACTCAAGTTACCTAGGTCCAAAAACAGAAGACAGTTTGGCGTGAAAATCATGATGATTCAATACGAACGGAGACATAACCGGCAGTTCAATTATTTTTTTGGATAAAAGACGTGTTTAGTGGGTTCGGTGTGTAATCATTCCAATCAAATTCCAGATGGGTTATTTTTCAGACTTAGTTCCAATTAAGGCATCAATAACAATCCTTCATATTCACTTCACTTCATAAACTATTCTTGATATTACTTATTTCAGAACAAACCTATTTGATCCTCAGAAAATCATTTATCCATTTAAAAGTTTTTAGACATAAAAGGCTTGTTATCTAATTTCCAAAACTCACGACACGTGTAGTGTGATGTAAAGACGTATATCAGCTATAGCTAACTTCAAAGGAGAGTTATCTTTCAGGTTTTCAAAATCTAAAAATAAGATTTAGTTATTTTTATTTTATCAAACAAAACCGTCAAAATGTTGAATCAGAGTTTTCCCACTAGCTAACTTGACAGAAAGTTTTTATATTTTTAGAAAGTTTTCTGATTTTTATGGATTTTATGGATTTTAATATGCAGATGCAAAATATACATATGAATGCGAAGGTAAGAAATGCGTACCGAGTGTACCCTCAAACTTAAACTGGACAGTGTCCTCACTGTCATTGCAACAAGAGATTATTGGAAGGGTCAAAATTGTCAGTTAGCTACACACATTTTTTTTGTTTTTGTTTTTAAAGAAAAGAAAAGAAAAGCAAAAATGGAAAAGAATATCCACAAAAATGTACAAAATGGTATATACATACCCCCAAACTTATTTGGAACAGTGTCCACTTGTTCTTGGCTGGATAACCGAAGTTTGGTGGTAGGCAGAGGAAGATTATGCAGGGTAAACTGGCTCCTGTAAGAACAGGAGCTCCTCTGTTGGTTCGGTGCTAAGGTACGGTTTTAATCGGTGTCCGTTCACTTTGAAAAATGAACCGTCCTTTGGATTCTCCAAATCCACAGCGCCATGCGGATACACATTCCGCACAAAATACGGCCCTTTCCAGCGAGATCTGAGCTTTCCTGGATGGAAGTGTAGTCTGGTGTCGTAAAGTAATACCTGTTGACTAGGTACGAAGGTTTTGCGCAAAAGGTGTTTATCGTGAAACACCTTCGTTCGGTTCTTAACGACAACCGCGTTATCGTAAGCCTCATCCCTAAGCTCGCTCAATTCATTCAGCTGCAGCTTCCGATGGCTGCCCGCATCTTCAAGAGACAGATTCAGCTCCTTTATCGCCCAAAATGCGCGATGCTCTATTTCGACAGGTAGGTGGCAAGCCTTTCCGTACACAAGCCGATAGGGAGACATGCCAATATCGGTCTTATAAGCGGTTCGAAATGCCCAAAGGGCATCAGTGAGTTTCAGGGACCAATCCTTACGGTTCTTGGAAACCGTCTTCTCTAGTATCTGCTTGATTTGCCGATTTGAAACTTCGGCCTGCCCGCAGGTTTGGGGGTGGTAGGGCGTAGAGAGCTTATGATTAATGGAATATTTCCGCATCAAGGCCTCGAAAGTCTTGTTGCAGAAGTGACTTCCATTGTCGATAATGATTGCTCGGGGGTGCCCAAAACGGGAGAATTTGTTTTCTTTAAGAAACCTAACGACAACCTTGTTGTCGTTAGTCCGGCTGGGCACAGTCTCGACCCACTTAGAGACGTAATCAACAGCGAGAAGGATGTATAAGTTCCCGAAAGAGCTGGGAAACGGCCCCATGAAATCTATCCCCCAAACATCGAAAATCTCCACAACCAAGATTGGTTGGAGCGGCATCTCGTTCCTCCGGGATATCCGGCCCAAGTGTTGGCACCGGGAGCAAGTCTTGCAATAGTCATGAGCGTCTTTGAAGAGTTGTGGCCAGTAGAAACCACATTGCAAGATCTTCTCAGCTGTCTTTCTGGGGCCAAAATGCCCGCCACACGCTTGATCGTGGCAAAACGACAGCACACTCTTGAATTCATCGTCAGGGACACACCGACAAATAATCTGGTCGGGACAGTACTTGAACAGATAGGGTTCGTCCCAGTAAAAGTGTTTTACTTGGGATAAGAAGCGAAGTCTGTCCTGACTTGACCATTCAGTCGGTAGTAATCCTGTGGCCAAATAGTTCACAATATCTGCGAACCAGGGTTCGCAAGATACCGTCAAGAGCTGTTCATCCGGGAAAACGTCGTTGATCGGAATTGGAAGCGAAGGCGAAGAAGGAAGTCGTGAGAGATGGTCGGCAACTATGTTTTCACATCCTCGTTTGTCCTTAATGACAAGGTCAAACTCTTGAAGCAAGAGGATCCAACGTATTAGCCGAGATTTTGCATCTTTCTTCGTAAAGAGATGGCGCAGAGCAGAATGGTCTGTATAGACAATGACTGGAGAGCCGATGAGGTAGGGCCTGAACTTTTCAAAAGCAAATACAACAGCCAAGAATTCCTTCTCAGTTGTTGTATAATTGAGTTGGGCGTCGTTCAGGGTTCGGCTCGCATAATAGATTACGTGCGGCATCTTGTTGATGTGTTGTCCAAGGACAGCACCAATGGCAAAGTCGGATGCATCGCACATAATCTCAAATGGGTGCGTCCAGTCAGGTGAAGAAAGAACGGGAGCAGAAGTGAGTGAGCTTTTTAGTGACTCGAACGCAGTCACACAGCTCGAGTTGAAGTCGAATGGCGTGTCCTTGGCCAGCAAAAGAGTCAAGGGCCTAGCAATCTTGCTAAAGTCCTTGATGAACCGTCTATAGAAACCGGCATGGCCAAGGAAGGCTCGGATGTCTCTGACGCATCTGGGAGGAGGGAGATTGGAAATGACCTCAATCTTCGCTTTGTCAACCTCTATGCCATTTTGCGAGATGATATGTCCTAAGACAATACCTTCGCGCACCATGAAGTGGCACTTCTCCCAATTCAAAGTGAGGTTCTTGTCCTTACATCGGGTAAGGACAGCGTCGAGATGCAGCAAACACTCGTTGAATGAATCTCCGAAGATGGAGAAATCGTCCATGAAGATCTCCAGAAATTTTTCCATCATGTCTGAGAAAATTCCCATCATACACCGCTGGAAGGTAGCGGGCGCATTGCATAACCCAAAGGGCATGCGACGATATGCAAACGTGCCAAAAGGACAAGTGAATATGGTCTTGTCCTGGTCTTTTTCGGCGATGAGAATTTGATTATAGCCGGAGTAGCCATCAAGAAAGCAGTAGTACTCGTGTCCGGCCAATCGTTCAAGCATTTGGTCATTGAAAGCTAGCGGAAAGTGGTCTTTCCGCGTTGCGGCGTTGAGTTTTCTGTAATCGATGCATACTCGCCACCCAGTTTGGGTGCGAGTAAGGATTAATTCGTTCGCCTCGTTAGTGATGACCGTTATACCTGATTTCTTGGGGACAACGTGAATGGGGCTAACCCACTGGCTATCAGAGATAGGGTAAATGATACCACTATCCAGACATTTTACGATCTCCTTCTTCACAGCCTCTTTCATGACTGGATTGAGACATCTTTGTGGATCCCGGGATGGTTTGGCATCATCCATCAGATGAATGTGATGTTCAACGATCAGGGGACTAATCCCCTTGATGTCCGCCATGGACCAGCCAAAAGCTTTCCTGTTGCTGTGCAAGACCGTGAGAAGGGCTTTCTCTTGCTCTGGAGCTAGAGAAGCCGAGATGATGACAGGG
Source organism: Agapanthus africanus (assembly GCA_030015575.1). Classification (NCBI taxonomy): domain Eukaryota; kingdom Viridiplantae; phylum Streptophyta; class Magnoliopsida; order Asparagales; family Amaryllidaceae; genus Agapanthus; species Agapanthus africanus. Next base: position 591,384,785 of record CM057337.1, on the reverse strand, counting down.
AGGGTCTCGTTCTCACCTAAGTAAGCGTACTTAAGGCGAGACGGCAAAGGCTTGAGTTCGAGCGTTGGAGGTGAAACGATGGAAGGCAAGATTGGTAAAGTGGTCTCGAACTCAAAAGATTCCAGCAAAGGTTCAAAACGAGTGTAAGCGACCGAGTCGGATGGTTCAGGTAACTCATCCGGAAATTCGAAGGATTCAAACTCGGGTTGCGAGTGGCCAAGATCGTTCAAGAACGTGAAACACTCGTAGTCGTTGTCGGGCGCAGAAACAGCAGCAGGTTCGAGGAGGAACGCACTAGTGGCGTTAAGGTTATCATGATCGAACAGAAACTCCTCGAATTCACACTCTTCTGGGGTGATCTCCTGGATTGAGCAAACGTCCAGTATATGAGCATTAGGTTCGGAGGGCTGATTCCCCAACCTAAAAATGTTGAGTTCAATTGTCATGTTTCCAAAAGAGAGGTTCATCGAACCATTGCGATAATTGATCACAGCATTTGAGGTTGCAAGGAATGGGCGACTGAGTATCACCGAAATTTGATTCCGGGGGTTAGCTACAGGCTGTGTGTCTAATACAATGAAGTCAACGGGGAATATGAAGTCCCCGACTTTGATTAACACATCCTCTAGCTCACCCTTAGGATGGGTGATCGATCGGTCGGCCATTTGGAGAGTACAGTGTGTGGGTTTCAGCTCTCCTACACCTAATTACTCGTATACTGAGTACGGAAGCAGGTTAACACTGGCACCAAGATCTAATAGTGCGCGGTTGATGTTCTTATCCCCAATGGTAATAGAAATCGTAGGACAGCCAGGGTCCTTCCGTTTTTGTGGTATAGATTGGGTAAGAGCATCACTCACAGCACTAGCCAAGAAAACTTTCTTTGGTACCTGAGACTTCCTCTTTTTCGTGCACAAGTCCTTTAAGATTTTCACGTAGGATGAGACTTGTTGGACGGCATCTAAAAGAGGAATGTTAATGTTAACCTGCTTAAATAACTCCAGAATCTTCTCCATTTGAGGATTTTGTTTATTAGACCTCAACCGGTTTGGAAATGGGACGTTTTTAAAATTGGTTGAGTTTAATGCTTGTGGAGGAGATTGTGGAGTTGGAACGGATCCTAGAACAGGTGTTTTCGTGGAATGAGAAGCGGGTCCGTTCAGAGCAGAAGAAGAAGAAGAAGGAGAGCTTTTGATGAATGGAGAATAGGCTAAGAAGACGAAGAAGCAGGAGAAAAAGAAGAAGAAGTGGCCGGGGTGTCATTGTTGATCCGTGTACCGATGTTGTTTTGCAGCATCTGATTAATCCAAAAATTTGTAGTTTACCGTAATCAGAAACGGCGTCGCTTCGCAGCTAGCCGGTGAATACGGGTCGATCCGCAGGGATGGTTAATTTCTGATTTTGTGTTATAACGAGTTGATTCAAATCGTTGTTGGTTTTTTATCGATTGAGTTTAAGACGAATTTATGTGATGAGAAGGAACTCATTAGGGTTAGGTCGAAGGTAGGAGTGTTGAGATCAGTATGTTCACCTCTTTCAATGTCGTGATTTAAGCTTTTAGGAAAGTCACAACAATCAATAGGAAAAGGGATTAGGATGATCGGGAAGAAACAAAGTTTCTTCCTCTAGATCCTTGTCCGTCTTTTCTCATTCATTGATGTGAGCTTCATGGACATCATATAAGTCCGGCCTTTTATACTACGGAACACCGTTACCTTATAGGTAGGGTGCCGTAGGGGGCGGATCGTATATGTGTGCATGAAGGTTTCGTTTAAAAATAAGTTGACATTGAAAGAGGTGAGAGACATCTGTCTCTCACTCACTCCCTTGTTCCTAACCCTAACGAGCGAGAATTTTTACTCGCACATTAGGGAATTATTGCAAAGAGACATTTTTATGTTTATGTTTTAAAGGTTAACTACTTGGTGCAATTAAGGAGGATTACACTAGAGCAAAAATTAAATAACTAGGGCAAGTAAAAGATTATGCTAAGGCAAGAATTAAATAAAACTAAAGACTTACAAGAAGAGATGATGCTCTGAATTCTTCAACAAATCTCACTTTTATTGATTATAAAGAGGCATACAATTTTTAAGATCTAGATTACAATTTATAAGTAACTAGTGAAGCTAGGGTTACAGACTTTCGTAGACATGATTTTACTGATTTAACCCCTGAAAATCCCAACAATGAAACGACACACCGACACAAGAAGTCGGTGCCAACACGGGCACCATATGGCCGCGGTTCCGCGGCAAAGACATGCCTTTGGCCGCGGATCCGCGGCCATTTAGTGGGATTGGCCCACCAGTTTTCTGTGGTTGACTGATCCTCTCTTGGGCTCTCTTCTTTTACTGCTCTTTTCTCTGTTGGGCATTCTAGTATTCTCCAGGTTCTCAGTGAATCTTGTAAGGATCTTTTCGACCGTTTCTCTTGACGTTCGTCTCGGCTTGAGTAGGATCCGTGTGCTGTTTGGTCAAAAATCCATTTCCTGTATCATCTTTGTCTTTTCACTGTAATTTCTTCAAAAGTCTGTATCCTGTATCATGTAACAAACGATCGTCAAAAGCACCTGTTTACTTATAAATTGCACAAAAAATGGGGCGTATGAATTGCAATATTATGATGTGAACAAATACCCCCAAACTTACCTTTTGCTCGTCCTCGAGCAAATTTATTAGTTTATTCTAACCTAGCCACATTTTCGCAGGGAAACGCGATTGCACTGAGCACGTGCAACAAGCCGTTAAACCTCTAGGTGTCCCTAGTAGGAGGAGTGTTGTCTCCTGAGGGTTTTCAGCGGATTACACCCACAAAATCCTATCAATTTGGTTTCTCAACTTTTGTTCTCCAATCAGGTTTTCTAACAAGGAAATCTATTATCGCTGACCCGCAAATTATCCACCCATATTCTTCACACTTGCTCATTATTTAACTTAAGATTACACATATCCTGTAGAATTACCTAGCTTTCGGCATTTCTTAAGTTTTCCTTCTAGAGTTCCATCTCCACTTAGGAATTTCTATCAACTCTATTAAAGACACAAGTTCTATTCTTCATTCCTTTCTCTTATCTAAACTCTAATCACATATCCCCACGTGTGTGTAAATATCACCCCTACACTTGGAAATTCAAATCAAGCAATCATACTCCAGCCCATTGTCCAAAGCACTTGTGAGACTTCGCTTTCACATCCTTCATGCGATTGCTAATACTTCTTGAGGTACCAACAACCGATTACCAGATGCGTTAGCACTTTAAGGCGTACTTCCTAGTTTTGCAACACCCAAGGCTTTTAGCAGTGGCTCCCAAACCAGTTGGTCTAAGGCACTAGGTGATGAAGCACCCTCGCTAAATATTTTTCTATTTTTTACAGCCTTAAGTAATCACAAAAACCAGTGTCCATTTTTTTTCTTTATTCATTTTTTTTCTTTTTATTTTCATTGTGCTAAGGACTTTAGACAAGAGTATTTCAAGGTTTCTTCTACTAATCCAAGTTTCAAGGCGCGTGTTTGTGCATTTTGTAGGGTATATGTTTTCAGAATCTAGACTTAAGCTAGGAATTATTTTTCAAACTTATACTCTAATAAAAGTTTTAATACTTTTCCTTCGTTTCGACTTAGCCCAAGAACTGAACCCAAGATTTGCCTATTTCTAAATAGCCTACAGAGACATATGCTTTCCACAGTTAAACTTTAAGGAAGGTTATTTTTAGGGTTTTTAATTTGCTAAGTCTAAGATTTAGTTTTTCCTAGCCAGTTAACCTATTTATCAAACTCAAGTCAATTAACCAGAATTGAATACATCAATTTTTTTTTTTACTTTTTGAAATTTTTCAATTTTTTTATGGGTTTTACTGTTTTCTAATTTTTTATTTTTAAAATTTGCAAATTTTTTTATGATTTTTTTTTATAAAAATGCAATGCAGAAATTAAATATGCAAAAGGAAAACAAAGATATATACAATATGCAATGCAAGGATAACTATATACATCACCTCTAATACCCCCAAACTTGAACCAAGCAGTGCCCTCACTGCCCGGCCCCACGTCGCGCTCGTGAGCGTGACCGTGATCTCTCCCCCCTAGCCAACAGTGTTTGTATCCCCCTCTCAATCTCCGTCAACCGACGGTCGTGTTCTCGTGCCGTTTCCCGAAACTCATCCCGCAAAGAGTCTAATCTCCTCACTGTTCTTCTCATTAAACGCGCATGTTCTTGGGGAGTTAGTTCTTCCCCGCTCGAAGTTGAGCTCGAGCTGGGGGTGTGTGCAGGTATGTTTTCTCCCGGCTCAGTCCGTGTCCAAATATCCGTCAGTCTAGAGTAAGACGACGAGACACCCTCTAAAAGTGGTCGAACTGCGGTACCTTCTGTCAAATAAGAGTCAAATTCTTCGGCCGGGAGGAAATAACGGCAGAGTTGGGTCACGAGCATGGGACATGGATATACACTCCCTCGTTTACCCGAACCTATGGAGTGTAGCAAAACTGTGCACATGTCGAATCTAGGGTTTTTCGTCATTAAAGTATGAACGACATGTAAGGAAGGGGTGAAAAAGGTTGTGTTGTGAGAACTTCCAAAAATATTGTTTTGTGCCCACCGGCACACAGTTAAAACATTTACGAAGAGGGTCCGTGCTTGGATCCCCTTGCGCGGTTCTCGCGCACAGTCATTACCCATTAAAGGAATATAGTCTTCAAAGCGAAGGGGTTGTTCGTGTGCCGGTACACGTGGTATTAGTGTCACCTCGTGTATCATCTCCCTATCAATGCGAATTTCATTATTTCCCCAAATCAGTTTAATATAACCTAAGTTGTCTAGGCTATTTTCTTCCATTGACTCATAAAATCGGGTAACTAAGCTAGGGACGGCAAATGCAGATCCATGGTTATAGAGGAGGAAATTCCATCCCCTTTGTGCAATTTCGTGTGGAAAGTATGATCCATAGATCTCGTGTGCAAACACCGGTGAAAAATCTCTCTCGTACTGCATTTTGTGGGCCATTTTAAATTTACAGAGAAAGTTCTATGAAGAAACAGAGATAAAGGGTTCAGGTTTACCTCCCCTGAAAATTTCAGGGGGTGAAGAGGCAGATCGGCGGCGGTTGCGCGGCGGGAGACGGCAGGCGCGGCGGTTGCGCGGCGGTCTGGTGGCGGCGCGTCTCGAGATTTCTGCAGAGGACAGGAGCGGCGCCTAGGGTTTTTATGAGGGGAAAATGTTTTAGGGTAAACAGAGGAAAGGGCTCGGTTCCATTATATAGGGTTTAGAAAGGGATATTTACACAAAACACCCTATAAGATGAGGGTTTTATTTGTAAAAACAGCTTGTAATCTGCAAATTTGCAATTTGGTCCAAAAAATATTAAACCCCCCCCCATTTTTTATTTTTATTTTTTTTTTTTATTTTTTATTTTTTATTTTTATTTTTATTTTTATGTTTATGGTATTTGGAAATATATATATGAATGATACACACACACCCCCAAACTTATCTGAAATAGTGTCACTGGAAAACAAAGTTTGGGGATGAAAACGGAGGAAAATCAATCGGTGTAAATCGGCTCCTGCAAAAACAAGAGCTCCTCCGAAGGATCCGCAGTGAAGAACGGTTTTAGTCGATGCCCATTTACCTTAAATAAGGTACCGTCTTCAGGGTTCTCAAGATCAACCGCACCGTGCGGATAAACGGTGCGGACCACAAAAGGTCCTCTCCATCTGGACCTGAGCTTACCAGGATGCAAGTGTAACCGAGTGTCATAAAGTAGAACCTGTTGACCAGGTTCAAAAGTTTTTCGTAAAAGGTGTTTATCGTGGAACACCTTAGCTCGGTTTTTAGCAGTTATGGCATTGTCATATGCCTCATCCCTTAGCTCCTCCAACTCATTCAGTTGCAACTTTCTGTTGCTTCCCGCATCTCCTAAAGACAAATTTAGCTCTTTGATAGCCCAGAAAGCTTTGTGCTCGATCTCCACTGGGAGGTGGCAAGCCTTCCCGTACACAAGCCGGTAAGGAGACATACCCAGATCGGTTTTATATGCAGTACGGAAAGCCCATAGTGCATCTATCAATTTAAGCGACCAATCCTTACGGTTTTTGGAAACCGTTTTCTCCAAAATTTGCTTTATCTGCCGATTTGAAACCTCGGCTTGCCCACATGTTTGGGGGTGATATGGCGTTGACAATTTGTGGGTGATAGAGTATTTACGCATTAAGGACTCGAAAGTCCTATTGCAGAAGTGAGAACCATTATCACTTATTATCGCTCGAGGGTGCCCGAATCGAGAAAATATGTGTTCTTTAAGGAATCGAACGACAACTTTATTATCGTTCGTTCGACTGGGCACAGCCTCGACCCACTTAGAAACGTAGTCAACCGCCAACAGAATATACACATTTCCAAAAGAGTTAGGAAATGGTCCCATAAAATCTATACCCCAAACATCAAAAATGTCCACTACCAAAATGGGTTGGAGTGGCATTTCGTTTCTCCGCGAAATCCGGCCCAAATGTTGGCACCGGGAGCAAGTTTTGCAGTATTCAAATGAATCCTTGAAGAGTCGTGGCCAATAGAAACCACACTGCAAAACTTTTTCGGCTGTCTTCTTTGGGCCAAAGTGCCCGCCACATGCTTGATCGTGGCAGAAAGACAGCACGCTCTTGACCTCACTCTCAGGCACACACCGACGAATGATTTGGTCGGAACAGTATTTGAAAAGATAGGGTTCATCCCAGTAAAAATGCTTTACTTGGGACAAAAATCGAAGCTTATCTTGTTTCGACCAATCATTAGGAATAAGGCCGGTGGCTAAATAATTTACAATATCGGCGAACCATGGTTCGCAAGAAACGGTCAAGAGCTGCTCGTCGGGAAAAACGTCAGAGATTGGAAGATCGAGCGTGGGCGAAGAAGGAAGTCGTGATAGGTGATCAGCTACTACGTTTTCACATCCCTTTTTGTCCTTAATGACAAGGTCAAATTCTTGCAATAAAAGGATCCAACGTATTAGCCTAGACTTAGCATCCTTCTTCGCAAAGAGGTGGCGAAGAGCCGAATGATCAGTATAAACAACGACTGGAGAGCCGATTAAATAAGGCCGAAATTTCTCGAGTGCAAACACAACAGCTAAAAATTCTTTCTCTGTTGTTGTGTAATTAAGTTGGGCCTCATTTAGTGTTCGGCTGGCATAATAAATCACGTGCGGCATCTTATTAATGTGCTGTCCAAGAACAGCTCCAATTGCAAAGTCTGATGCGTCGCACATGATTTCAAAAGGGTGCGTCCAGTCGGGAGATGAGAGGATGGGTGCAGTGATGAGTGAATGTTTTAAAGACTCAAATGCTTCAGTGCATGTGGAGTCAAAAGCGAAGGTCGTGTCCTTGGCCAGTAAAAGGGTCAAGGGTCTAGCAATCTTGCTAAAGTCCTTGATAAACCGTCTGTAAAAACCGGCGTGGCCAAGGAAGGCTCTAATATCTTTGACGCATTTTGGGGGAGGTAGGTTAGAAATCACTTCGATTTTAGCCCTGTCTACCTCGATGCCGTTTTGAGAGATAACATGTCCTAAGACAATGCCCTCTCGTACCATGAAATGGCACTTTTCCCAATTTAATGTTAGGTTCTTATCCCTGCAGCGGGTAAGAACAGCGTCAAGATGGCGTAAACACTCGTCGAAGGAGTCGCCAAAGATGGAGAAATCGTCCATAAAAATCTCCAAGAACTTTTCGACCATGTCTGAAAAGATCCCCATCATACACCGCTGAAATGTAGCGGGAGCGTTGCATAACCCGAAGGGCATGCGACGATAAGCAAAGGTGCCAAAGGGACAAGTAAAGGTTGTCTTGTCTTGGTCCTCTTTGGCGATGGGGACTTGATTATAACCGGAATAGCCATCGAGAAAGCAATAGAATTCGTGCCCTGCCAATCGCTCGAGCATTTGGTCAATGAAAGGTAAAGGAAAGTGGTCTTTCCTTGTAGCGGCATTGAGTTTCCTATAGTCTATGCAGACTCGCCACCCAGTTTGGGTGCGAGTGGGAATCAACTCATTTGCCTCGTTTGCAATGACCGTAATGCCCGATTTCTTGGGCACGACATGGATTGGGCTAACCCATTGGCTATCCGAGATAGGGTAAATGATACCGCTATCCAGACATTTGACAATTTCCTTCTTAACCGCCTCTTTCATGATGGGGTTGAGGCGCCTTTGTGGATCTCGTGCTGGCTTGGCATCATCCATTAAGTGTATATGATGTTCGACTATGAGGGGACTAATCCCCTTTATGTCCGCCATAGACCAGCCGAAAGCTTGCCGATTATTAAGTAAGACCGTCAAGAGAGCCTTCTCTTGCTCAAGAGCTAGAGAAGTTGATATAATGACAGGTAAGGTCTCATTATCACCTAGATATGCATATTTTAGGTGTGTCGGCAAAAGCTTTAATTCGAGTTTAGGGGGTGAAACAATAGATGGTAGCAAAGGGGTAGTTGTTTCAAACTCGAATGATTCCATCAAAGGTTCGTACCGAGTGTACGCAACAGTGTCGGATGGTTCTACTAACTCATCCAAAAAAACAAAAGACTCCAAATCAGGTGATGAGTCTTTGAAGTCGTCGACGAATGTAAAACATTCAAAATCATTATCCGCCGCGAAAACTGAGTCGGATTCTAGGAGGAACGCACTAGTGGCGTTAACATTGCTGTGGTCGAATAAAAAATTCTCGAACTCACAGTCCTCCTCCGCGATCTCATTGATCGAACAAACGTCTAGTACGCTAGCATTGGGCTCAGCAGGCTGACTTCCTAACTTGAAAATATTGAGCTCAATTGTCATATTGCCGAAAGATAAGTTCATTGAACCGTTACGACAATTGATCACTGCGTTGGAAGTAGCCAAAAATGGTCGACCTAGTATAACCGGAATTTGGTTCCGGGGGTTCGCAACAGGTTGTGTATCCATCACTATAAAGTCTACGGGGAAAATGAAATCCCCTACTCTTATTAACACATCCTCGAGCTCTCCCCTAGGATGAGTGATCGACCGGTCGGCCATTTGGAGAGTACAGTGAGTGGGCTTAAGCTCTCCAACGCCCAATTGCTCGTACACAGAATAGGGTAGCAAATTGACGCTCGCGCCAAGATCTAAGAGTGCTCTATTGATATTCTTGTCCCCAATTGTTATCGAAATGGTGGGACACCCGGGGTCCTTTTGTTTTGGGGGAAGGGAATTTACAAGAGCATCACTAATAGCACTGGCCACAAAAACTTTCTTTGGCACTTGCGACTTCCTCTTTTTGGTGCACAAGTCCTTTAAAATTTTGGCATATGAAGGAACTTGCTGAACTGCATCCAAGAGAGGGATGTTTATGCTAACCTGTTTAAACAGCTCGACAATCTTCTCCATTTGAGGAGTTGGTTTATTGGATCTCAACCTATTAGGAAAAGGAACATTTTGAAAAGTGGTTGAGTCCAACTTGTGTGGATCAGATTGTCGAGTTGGAACGGTACCTCGTGTAGATGTGTTCGTGTCGTGAGAATTAGGTCCGTTCAAGCTAGAAGAGGTAGAGCCATGTGAAGGGTGGAGAATAGGCTCTACAGAAGAAGAAGATGGTGAAGAAGAAGAAGAAGAAGAAGTAGTAGTCCCACCGGCAGGGGTGTCATTGTTAATGCCCACACTGTTCCGCAACACTTTTCCCGATCTCAATGTGGTCACCGCATTCACGTTATGATTTTGCTGATTGTGTGCAGCATGTGCGTGACCGGGGTTGGGCAACGGTTGAGACGGGAGTTTTCCTTTTTCGCGCTCGCTCAAAGCTGCATTAAGTTGTGCAATTTGTGCCTCAATAGATTTGATACTCTGATCGTGGGAGGCACTGTTTTGCACTAAAGATTGAATAGAAGTCTCAAGTCTTGCTGTAGACTGTGTAGATTGCTTAAGGAATGCATCTAGACTTCTCTCGAGCGAGCTAACCTTATCATTATTAGGTTGAACATAATTGTTTGGCTGGTAAGCATTGTTCGGCACAAAATTGTTCACCTGATTAGGGTAAGGTTGTTGTTGAAATTGTTGCGGTTGATATTGAGTTTGCGAGGGTGCTTGTTGTTGTTGTGGAGGAGGAGGTCTTTGAAAATTATTATTATTTCCTTGGAATTGTTGATTTTGGTTCCAAGCGAAATTTGGGTGACTCCTCCACCCCGGATTATACGTCGAAGAGTACGGATCGTTCCTTTGTCGTTGCTGAAATGCAGCATTGACTTGATCCTGTCCTTGAGTGGATGCATTATAAGGACACTCTTCAGTTAAGTGCGATGGATCCGCACAACAAGCACAGACAGTTCGTGGGGGCATAGCAGGGGCAGGAGAAGACGACGAGATTTTGGTCTCGATCGCTTCTAGCTTTTTCGTAAGAGCGGCCATCTCGGCCTTCATAGCAATCGACATCTCTATTTGATGTATGCCCGCCCTAGATTGACCACTAGAAGTTGATGTGGTCTTGGTGCTCTCCCACTGTATTGTCTGCTCACTAAGATCCTCGAGAAACTGCCACGCCTCATCATTAGACTTAGAGAGAAAATGACCTTGACAGATGGTTTCTAGCAACTGCTTCGTTGCCGAGTTCAATCCCTCATATAATGTTTGGCAAAGTTGCCAACTTTCTATCCCATGGTGAGGGCATTGAACTAGTAGGTCTTTAAATCTCTCGAAGCACTTCCAGAATGGTTCGGAAGGAAGTTGTGAAAATTGAATTATTTCATTTCGAATTCTGGCAGTTTTATGGTGAGGATAGAACTTTTTCAGAAAAGCCTTCACAAACTCATCCCAATTTCTTATGGAATGTGACGCGGTGCTATATAGCCACTTCTCGGCTAGGTCACATAAGGTGAAAGGAATGACCCTTAGCCTTATAGCATCGTCACTTAATTGGGTTGTCTTCATCATGCTGCAAACGTTTTGGAATTTATTAATGAAAATATATGCATCTTCGGATTCCAAACCATGAAACTTAGGCAGCATATTGATGAAGTGTGGTTTTATTTCAAAATTATCCCCATTCGCCGGTGGGGGTGAAAGACAAGTGGGTAAAGAAGTGCGAACGGGGTAGAAGAGATCCTGGAGCGCAACTCGTGCGGGCGCTACAACAGGCGGTAGATTCGGGTTATTCGCACCTGGCGGAGGTGGAATCATTCCCGTCGGTAAGGTATCGTTGGGGTTGAATCCCGACATACCTTCGAATGAAGAAATTGAATGTGGAGGTAAGGAAGTGGACGGAAGATCGACGAAGGGTTCGTCGAAGGGTTCGTTGGTCGGTATCAACGAAACGCGGACTAATCGGGCGTTAGTATCCCTAGTCCAAAATGACATACACTAAAGGGTAGTGCAGTCAGAAAAAAAAAGAAAAAAAAACAGAAGGTGGGGGTAAGATAACGTCAGTGAGAAGAAGTGGTGGAAGTGAGGTTTCAAGTTTTTTTAGCGGCAAGTTGCAAGTTTTTTTTTTAAAAGATTTTATTTATTTTTTATTTGTGAATTTTTGCAAGGAAGTTTTTTGAAAACGGACTCGTGACACAAAAAGTATCAACCACACATGCACAATCAGGCCTAGATCTAGGGTCGCCTAGGTCTACTAGACAGCTCCTAACTAGGGCTAGAAATAGACCTCAAACCGCCTCTTCACGGACAAATACGGCCAGGTAAGTGGAAAGGAACCACCACTACAGTGGGCCTAATTAAAAACCACTAGCCTAGACACCGCAATGTCGGTTAGGATAAACGGCCGATGCCTACCCTAGTCCTTTTCCTACTGAGCTCGCTGTCCTTAGGTCTGAGTCTAATCTTTTTTTAATTAAAGGTGGTCGATGCAAAATGCTTATGTGTTTTCTGGGGTCCTGGGAAGGGTGATGAAATCCCCACCCAATCTGAGTTTGGTCAAATAGCCCCTTAAGTCCGATTAAAATATGCAAAACAACAATTCACTTGCAATCAATTTTTTAGTGCGGCGCAAAGAAACCTGCAGAAATCTGTTATTTAGAAGGGGGAGAAAGACTCTTTACGCAAAGAACCCTGCAGAAAATTTTTTAACAGTGGATATATGGAGGTTGCAGAGGGGAAGAAAAGAGAGCAAACCCTGTAAAAATTATGTGCTGACGTGTCAGTAGAAGCGCGGATCCGCGGCCTGGGGCCTCCTAATGCGGCGGAAACGCGGTTGAGTAGAGGGATCACCCTCTGGAAAAATTTCTGGCGCTCTGTACTTTTAAGTCCTCTCTGTTTTTATGCCTCCTTTTCTGTTTTGACCTTCTGTAAAACTCCAGATCCAAAATTCCTTGTCGTTCCTGCAAGATTCAAACGGGAAACCCTTCAAACAGATAAAGATAATGAAAAGAAATTTTTTTTTATATATTTTGTATTTTCAGATTTTTATAATTTTAAAATTTTATATCAACCCGAAATCCTACAAAAAGAGAAAATTACGCCATCCCCGGCAACGGCGCCATTTGATTAATCCAAAAATTTGTAGTTTACCGTAATCAGAAACGGCGTCGCTTCGCAGCTAGCCGGTGAATACGGGTCGATCCGCAGGGATGGTTAATTTCTGATTTTGTGTTATAACGAGTTGATTCAAATCGTTGTTGGTTTTTTATCGATTGAGTTTAAGACGAATTTATGTGATGAGAAGGAACTCATTAGGGTTAGGTCGAAGGTAGGAGTGTTGAGATCAGTATGTTCACCTCTTTCAATGTCGTGATTTAAGCTTTTAGGAAAGTCACAACAATCAATAGGAAAAGGGATTAGGATGATCGGGAAGAAACAAAGTTTCTTCCTCTAGATCCTTGTCCGTCTTTTCTCATTCATTGATGTGAGCTTCATGGACATCATATAAGTCCGGCCTTTTATACTACGGAACACCGTTACCTTATAGGTAGGGTGCCGTAGGGGGCGGATCGTATATGTGTGCATGAAGGTTTCGTTTAAAAATAAGTTGACATTGAAAGAGGTGAGAGACATCTGTCTCTCACTCACTCCCTTGTTCCTAACCCTAACGAGCGAGAATTTTTACTCGCACATTAGGGAATTATTGCAAAGAGACATTTTTATGTTTATGTTTTAAAGGTTAACTACTTGGTGCAATTAAGGAGGATTACACTAGAGCAAAAATTAAATAACTAGGGCAAGTAAAAGATTATGCTAAGGCAAGAATTAAATAAAACTAAAGACTTACAAGAAGAGATGATGCTCTGAATTCTTCAACAAATCTCACTTTTATTGATTATAAAGAGGCATACAATTTTTAAGATCTAGATTACAATTTATAAGTAACTAGTGAAGCTAGGGTTACAGACTTTCGTAGACATGATTTTACTGATTTAACCCCTGAAAATCCCAACAATGAAACGACACACCGACACAAGAAGTCGGTGCCAACACGGGCACCATATGGCCGCGGTTCCGCGGCAAAGACATGCCTTTGGCCGCGGATCCGCGGCCATTTAGTGGGATTGGCCCACCAGTTTTCTGTGGTTGACTGATCCTCTCTTGGGCTCTCTTCTTTTACTGCTCTTTTCTCTGTTGGGCATTCTAGTATTCTCCAGGTTCTCAGTGAATCTTGTAAGGATCTTTTCGACCGTTTCTCTTGACGTTCGTCTCGGCTTGAGTAGGATCCGTGTGCTGTTTGGTCAAAAATCCATTTCCTGTATCATCTTTGTCTTTTCACTGTAATTTCTTCAAAAGTCTGTATCCTGTATCATGTAACAAACGATCGTCAAAAGCACCTGTTTACTTATAAATTGCACAAAAAATGGGGCGTATGAATTGCAATATTATGATGTGAACAGCATCCTTCCCGATCTCAATGTGGTCACGGCACTCACATTATGGTTCTGTTGTTCAAGAGCAACATCTACATTATGTGGGTGACCGGGATTTGGGAGTGGCTGGGACGGGAGCTTCCCCTTCTCCCGCTCGCTTAAGGCCGCATTCAGCTGTGCAATCTGGGCCTCGATGGTCTTGATGCTTTGCCCGTGAGTGGCAGTGTGTTGCACTAAGGACTGAATGGAAGACTGGATGTTGGCGGTGGATTGTGTCGATTGTTTAACGAACGCCTCCAGACTTCGTTCGAGCGAGGAAACCTTATCGTTGTTTGACGGAACAAAGTTGTTTTGGGGAAAAGAATTGTTGGGTGCAAAGTTGTGTTAGTTATATGTATGCCCTAGAGGCCATTACTGTACATTGGATGTATATTGTAGTGGATTCTGGGACATATATAGGGAAGACTTTCTTGCTCGACATGATAGTATGCTATCTAGTTACTCTTTACCTTAACGTGTATACTGATTGTCTCTCTGTTACATGTTGGTAAAGCCCTTAGGATGTGTACTTGACTACCTGGACTATGATGCGGATCATACTAGTGGGGACATGGTAGTCCATAAGTACATCCTTCAAAGTCCCTAGTCGTGGGTGTATCGAGACGGGGCATCGATATACCAGAGTAGACTAGCGTGTACCTTCTCGACCCATACAGATGGGAGATGGATGATCCCATATCCATTGGTGTTTGACATCAGAGATGATATACGGGTGCTCAGTGGAGACTGGGTACACTGGACGGACTCGCCGAGAACTCCCAGATGGTATTATACCTTACGTCAGATGGCAGTTCTCTGGTGACACTGGTACAGAGTAGTCTGTTGACCCGAGATCGTCATAGAGTCTTGTGTGGTTCCTACTGTGCTTTGATTTCCATCTTACCACGTCCAAGAGGGCGTGCAAAACGGTGGTTTTTGGGTACAGTCCCGAGTCACATGGAGGCAATGAGCGATAGGAGGGGATTCGTCTCTCCCGGTATAGGGAGTTGATGTTGCGCTGTGTTCGATTGGCTATAACCGGAAATCCCTGGCCAGGGTTGCTGAGATTTACTGGTAAGTGTTACCAGTAGTTTCTCGAATTGTTATAGACCTCATATCGACACGACTTATCGAGCTATTGGGGTCTGACGTTTACCACCCCTAGGCGAGATATGCGACATATCAGACGATCAGACCGGACTGTACGGTAGTGTTACTGGTTGGATTCACTGGAGTGTGAGCGGGCTTGCTCGTCGATCTTCAGATCGCTCAATACTCGGGTGGCCGTTACGTTTAGCAGACCGCTTGCGGCTTGTGGGTGTTTGATATGATCATCACCTGCTGCCGGCGTATTGACGAGTCTTTAGAGTCCTACACAGAGGTTTCCTGGCTCAAGCGAAACGAAATAGGAGCGCATATGAGATATGTGCGGGACCGAGAATAATGCGTGTATGTGATACCGTATTTCATTCTCACGATGAATGTGTCGAATGGTTGTATGCGATATAACCTAGTTATCGAATCGAGGATTGATTCGATAAGCCGATACATTGGATACTAGTCGGTTATATGCGATATGACCGGATCGTTAAATCAAGTGTTGATTTAATGATTTAATGTATAATTATATATTTGATATATTACTTTGCATTAACTAGTATCGGTTCACTTTGAATGGATTTTCTCACTCGGATGTGCGCATTGTATATGCGATATGATTTTGTGCACATGTTTGTATCATGTTTGATGATGCATGCTTTATTGGTTAAGTGTAAAGATTAAACCATGGTTGTGAATGGTTAGGGTATTGTTTTCTTTTTTATTTATTTATTTATTTTGTTTTGACAAAAAGAAAAAGAGAAATGAAAACAAAAGGGTTGCTTTTAAAGATGAAGTTTCATGAAGGTTTGACCAAAGTGACCATTTTGTCTTCATGTCTTAACCCAACCATTCACTAACCTTTGTTAATTCTCTACACCTAACCATGGTATGCTTATGATAAGAATGGATTTTCTTTTCTATTTTAATTATTCATATCATAACATTTATCATCATCATCTTCTTCTTCTTCAAGAAGAAAGCTTACTTCATCAATGGTGATTTGAGCATAAGAGTGAGAAATCCAATTCTAAAGTCTACCCACTTCCTATTTCTTCATCCTCTACCTCTTGCCAAGTAGTAGAGTGTGTTTTCTTCACAAGTTTCATGACTTGGTGAAGTGAGAGCTTGATCTTGCGATGCTTCGACGTAGATCATCTTCGGCATGGACATCGACGACCTAGCTCGCCATTTCTCCGACGAAGCCGACGCTAGAGCCCGGGAATTCATTTGGACAGCGAGGGAAATTCGTTGCGGAGCTATGGAGGTGGAGCACCGGATCTACAAAGGTTGTATTTCCGTTTAAACTTTAGTTAAGTTGTTAACTAGTTTCATTTTCGCCTAAACATCTAGCTAACGATCCGTAGTCTAGGGTTTCTCGGCACCGTATTTTTGAAATTGGCATGGTTGAAGCCTTGTGAGACCTCATTAGGATGCCTAGGAACCCTACAGTGGTATCAGAGCCTAGCTAGAGCCTTAGGCGATGCGTAGACGGAGTTAGAAGTCCGATCGACCCGAAACCCCGACTTGAAAGTGCTCTCTGGACATTTTCTGTTTTCGTGGATTTTTGAGAATTAAAAATATGCAGAAAAATCAGCAGGAAATTCTAAGAATTACGGTGCAAAAAGTAACTAATGATCCCTCAAAAGTGCGGCGGAACCGCGGCATTAGCATGCTAATGCGGCGGTTCCGCGGCCGTTTTGTCTTATTAGGCATTCAATTTTGCACAGTAATTCCTATTTTGTAGTGCTGGTTTTCCTGGGAATTTTTTTTTTCTGAAATCAAGAGTTGAGTTTTTTGGGTTGTATTAAGAGTTCGTACATTCGATCGGATTGTCTAATTTTGTCTATGTGTTTTTCGGATATTTTAGAATATGTTAAAAATTTCGACCGGACATAAATACCCACTTTTTCCCCTGCCGGAAAATTTCCAAGTGTTGGATTTTTCCGTGGTTTAAGGACGTTCTGAGTAGTGCAGGTAACGCGATGGTCCCTCTAGAAGACAACAAACCTTAACTCGATTATGTGACCGTCTTGAACTGCCCTTTGAACCTTAGGGTTTGGGGCAGTACGGCGTGCCACATGTGAGGCGTTGGCTTGACCCTTCTACGGCTGGACCGTTGGTACTGAGGCATGAAGTGAATGTCTTTGAACTTATTTCATTCGGTTGATCGGGAAAACTTGGGTGTTCGATTGTTCTATCGAAAAGTTTAACATTTTCTATCTTATCCGGAATGTGATACAATAATTGGAATTCACAATAAGTTATGAGATAACTGAATGAATGTTATAAACATAGCACTTTAGTCTCACTTGATCGGTTGCCACGGAATTTTGATGTGATCAAAAGTCCGTCGCAATCATGTAGCGTACGCGGATACTCGCCGATAAACTTAATAGACAGCCTCACTCCAAAGCCCCGACCAAGTGACTGTAGGAGAACCCCGTCGCCGAAAGCATCCGTTCCGCCTTGGTGCACTTCGTCGACGGTATCAGGGGTGCGGCCGCCTACTAAAGTTTGCGACGAGCATTCGATCAGGATGTCGGGAATCTTGTTGAATTGCCCGACTTGATATTGAAAAGTGTTTTCGATTTTGAGACTAAAATGCGGGGTTTATAAATGTTAGGCATGCGATGTCTAAGTAATTCATTTGGTCAGGCATGCGATGTCTGAGGTGGTTGCGGATTCCAACTGTTGTAGTTTTACACTTTCTTTTCTGTGACCGTAAGTGTAATATGTGATATCGCCGGTTTCGTTGCTATATGTCAACAACAATTGGGATTCGCATGTTTACTTATGTTGATGACATGTGATGTTATGTGTTGCTGGATATGTTATATTGGATCGTCGTGTTTGAATAGCCGGGGGTTTTTATGTGAGATGAGTGTTTTTCATTTTCATTCATGTAAAAACTTGTATGTAATATTCTTTTATTTGGGGCGCTTCCAGGTTGCGGAAGATGTCACCCGTTATTGTATATTATTTACTTTTCCGCACTAGGATAGACCCAAGGAGGAGGGCACAAGTAACCGGGTTCTGGAGTCCAGTGGGAGACCAACTCGAGGAGTCGAGTCCGGGTCTCCTAACTCTAGAATTGGTAGGGTTGCTTGCCGCTCTCGTAGGGGTCTAGGGGTGTGGGTTTGGCTATTCATCACGACCGTGGAATCCGTGTTTTATACTGGCTCGTATTGAAAACACAGACGTCCTAGTATATCCAATATTTCATATGATTCTTCTGCTGCGATATCTGTGATGTGATCATGTGATGTTCTGTGATAGATACAGTATATAGTATATATGATATATTATATAGACGTTACTTATGTTTTACACCCGCGCTAGCCCTGCCCCGCTCTGCCGTTAGTTACCTAACCTAACGGTGCACGAGGGGACATCGAGGCGAATGCGGATGGCATAAGTGTACGTCGTATTTATCTGTGATGTTTAGGTACTTAATTGATGGGACTTCATTAATGTGATTAATGAAAGAAAAAGAAACCTAAAGATGATGTAGAATCGAATTTCAAAATAAAACAGGTAGCTACAGTTCTTGCTTTGCACAGAGGTATATATGATATATCCTGCACCTTATTCGATGAGGAAAGGACCGAGATCCCTTCACCGGGAGTGACTCCTTTAGCAATAACTGGAAGATGCTACACACTCGGTTTGTCTTTTGATTGCTTTTAAAAGTTTTTGCTTTGCACAGTGATATATGTGATATATCCCGCACCTCATTCGACGAGGAAAGGACCGACGATCCCTTCACCGGGAGTGACTCCTTTAGCAAAACTAGAAAAGCCTCAAAAGCACTCCATTTTAAAATCATTTGATTCTACAACGATATCAAGTTCATTACGCAATAGGTTTTCAGAAAAACCTATCGTAGCCCTCCGTCATTTCAGATATGTACTGGTTAGTATTCGTGCTGCGTTTGTTGACCTCTGTCAAGGCGTAGTGTGCGGTAGCTGATTAGTGCTTATCTGCATAAGCATATGATGTGATTGATTTAGGGTAGTCGTGCGACCTTGTTGACCTCTGTCAAGGGTCGTGCGGGTGGGTTTACTTCAATCAGGAAATGACGGGTTGAACTTGACTAGCAGCCTATGGTTTGTTGACCTCTGTCAAGGTCATAGGACGCTAGGGGCAAAATATTATCGGGAATTTCAAGTGTTGAAATTTGCAATGAGATTGCATACCTTCTATGAGATAGTTGGATCCCGATACCCGCTGCGAGTAAGAGTTACTCCTGGGAGAGTTTTATACATTACAATTAGCCGTTCAAGTAGGTGTCTAGAAAGGTGTCAACGAGGTTACGCCTCTGGGAAAACGAGGTTTACATTAATTAGGTCCGTACGAAAGCACGGAGCACCTCCCTCAAAGTACCGACACTGGCCTGGCTGAAAGATTAGCGAACTTGTAGTGTGTAATTAATCCCGGCTAGTCTTTCCTTTTAGGGTTTGAAGGAAGATTTGATAAAAAGCAGTGGGAGCCATCCTGATTAGATAAAATAATAACCAATCTATTCTTGCAAGAGCGCACGCTGTGTGTTTTCTTCTCTCTCTCTCCAGGTAGCGACCATATCACGCCTTAATCAAGATAATAATACGGAATATTGACCGAACCCGCTAGTTATACTGAGCTGGGGAACGTTGGTCCCGCTCCAACTTATAATTGTTATAAGACAGAGCAGGAAATTGGGGAATACCAAAATTCCTATGCCGCCCAAACGAAGAGAGTGCATGCTGATGCATCATCTTCGGGTGTGTTCATTACAGAGAACTGTTTCTCAGTATCCTTTACGTCCTGGGTATGTGATACCAGATCAGGATCCCAGATATGTAATATGTTACATAGGGCTGCAGAAAGGTAGAGAACTGAGAACGGGTGATAAGTTTCATGAGGCAGAAAACGGGGCAAGTGTTGCAGCCAAGTCTGTTGGTCACTGTCACCCTGTATTACAATACATTGATTCTGAACGAATGTTATTAGATACCGAACCTGTTATGCAAAATCATATCTGTCTCTTTATTAGTAAAGAAACGATAAAATTTTGTATTGTTGGATAATGTTTTGAACATTTCCTATATCAAAAGTTGATCGGTTCAGGCACGTTATCTAAAAGCATTAATGTTCTAAATCAAACTACAGTTCTTAGTATACGGAACACACACAAGAGGAAAAGTTCAGAAATGAACGAATCCTTCTTAAGGCATTGTAGACTAGGTCATATCTATGCGACCCGACTGGCTGAAGTTACATAAAGATGCATATTTAAATCAGTTTGAATTTACATCTTATGAAACTCGCTAGTCATGTCACAAAGATAAGATGACCATAGCTCCGTTTACTGGAAACAGAGAAAGAGTTAATGAACTCTTGGGATGATACATGTTGATGTATGTAGGTCCCCTGTCTACACATGCCAAGACCGGTTCTTTATACTTCATTATATTCTCTGATAATCTCTCAAGATTCAGACATATGTTCCTGTTGAAACACAAGTCCGAACCTTTTGAGATATTCACAGAATATAAGTTAGAAGTAGAGAACCGATACGGGTATAAGTATTATGTCCTTTGATGAGATCAAGGAGGAGAATACTTGAGCACGGAATTCCAGGACTATTCTAAACGAGAATGAGATTCTCTCTCAGCATTACTCCTCCGTATACACCATAGCACGATGGTATATCGGGGCGGAGCAGATACACCCTATTTGATATGGTGTGCTCTATGATGAGTACTGTTGAGTTACCTATTTCCTTTTGGGAGTTATGCACTTGAGAAGCTGCATACCTATTGAATAGGATTCAAATCAAATCAGTTCCCTACCACTTCATATTTGATATGATAAGGGAAGAGCCCATCTCTCAAGTTAGTTGAGATTTGGGGTTGTCCAGCCTATGTCTGAAAAGAAAAATCTGGACAAGCTCGAGGCAAGATCTGTTATGTAGAACTGGAAATGTTCCAGCTATACAAAACTGCAGCTGAAGATTTGACAGAACCAAAGGATTCAATAATTACCAACGAACCTCAGCCTCTCCGTCGATCTAGTAGGGTTCCTCACCCACATGAGAGATACTTCGGTTGCTCTATGACTGTGGGAGCAAGGATTGCATCATGAGATGATGACCCAACTAGCTTCGAGCTGGCCATCAGGAGTGGGACTCCGTAAGAATGGCTGGATACTTAGTGATCTGAGATGGAATCCATGTACACCAACAAAGTATGGACTTTGGTTGCTATATCTGAAGGGTTAAATCCCCATCAGGAGCAAGTATATCTTGAGAAGATTGCTTGGTGTACATCGAAAAGTTGAGACTTTCAAAGCTAGACTTGTTAAAGCTTTTCGTCATCGACCAGGCGTGGATAATGATGAAACCTTTTCAAGTAGCTATACTTAAGTCCATCCAGATCCTACTTGCCACGGCTACATACCATGACTACGATATCTGGCGGTTGGGTGCCATCACTACTTTTCTAAATAATGATTTAGAAGAGAACGTCTATAGGAACACAGCCAGAGGGCTTCGTAGACAGTCGGAGCAGCGGAAACGTGTGCAAGATGTTTTATAGGATAAAGCAGGCATCGCGGAGTTGGAACGTCTGTTTTGATGAGTTAGTCAAAGAGTTTGACATCATCAAAATGGTAGATGAACCTTGTATAAACAAAAGGGTAGTAGGGAGTATGGTGCTGATCCTCGTAGAGTACGTGGATGACATACTCTTGATAAGGAAAGAGTTTCCTATGCTACGCTCGGTCAATCTCCGCATATCACAAAGATTCTCCATATAGGATCAAAGTGATACCTCCCAAATCCTGGATTTTGGATCTATGAGATAGATCTAAATGGATGTTAGGATACTCACTAGCTGTAGTGAGATGGTATCAATCGACCCTGGGGAGAATCACTGGAATGGTTCCAGGGTGATAAAGACGACTGAATGTCAATCACAGGGATTGCCTTTACCCTCAGTGGAGGGACGGTATGTTGGAAGAGTTCCAAGCTAAATACCGTGACATACTAGACGATAAAGGCTGAATACATCGCTACTTAAGATGCTACCAAAGAAGCTGTTTGGATGTATATTGGTTCATGAGATGAACCATGTTCCTCCCATTATGAGACAATGGAGTTGTGGCTTATGCCAAGGAACGCCGGTCCCATCAGTGATCCAGACATATTCTAAGGCAGTGTCACCTGATCATGGAGATGGATGATCTCCAGGGTGATCGAGGTTTGGAGAGTAGATTCATAGGACAACACAGCGGATCCACTCACAAAGGCCTGTTCCCGGAGAGAGACTTTTATGGGATGGTTGAGTATGAGATACTACAACCACTGCTACAGATGGCCCTGGTGCAAGTGGGAGATTGTTAGTTATATGTATGCCCTAGAGGCCATTACTGTACATTGGATGTATATTGTAGTGGATGCTGGGACATATATAGGGAAGACTTTCTTGCTCGACATGATAGTATGCTATCTGGTTACTCTTTACCTTAACGTGTATACTGATTGTCTCTCTGTTACATGTTGGTAAAGCCCTTAGGATGTGTACTTGACTACCTGGACTATGATGCGGATCATACTAGTGGGGACATGGTAGTCCATAAGTACATCCTTCAAAGTCCCTAGTCGTGGGTGTATCGAGACGGGGCATCGATATACCAGAGTAGACTAGCGTGTACCTTCTCGACCCAGACAGATGGACGATGGATGATCCCATATCCAATGGTGTTTGACATCAGAGATGATATACGGGTGCTCAGTGGAGACTGGGTACACTGGAAGGACTCGCCGAGAACTCCCAGATGGTATTATACCTTACGTCAGATGGCAGTTCTCTGGTGACACTGGTACAGAGTAGTCTGTTGACCCGAGATCGTCATAGAGTCTTGTGTGGTTCCTACTGTGCTTTGATTTCCATCTTACCACGTCCAAGAGGGCGTGCAAAACGGTGGTTTTTGGGTACAGTCCCGAGTCACATGGAGGCAATGAGCGATAGGAGGGGATTCGTCTCTCCCGGTATAGGGAGTTGATGTTGCGCTGTGTTCGATTGGCTATAACCGGAAATCCCTGGCCAGGGTTGCTGAGATTTACTGGTAAGTGTTACCAGTAGTTTCTCGAATTGTTATAGACCTCATATCGACACGACTTATCGAGCTATTGGGGTCTGACGTTTACCACCCCTAGGCGAGATATGCGACATATCAAACGATCAGACCGGACTGTACGGTAGTGTTACTGGTTGGATTCACTGGAGTGTGAGCGGGCTTGCTCGTCGATCTTCAGATCGCTCAATACCCGGGTGGCCGTTACGTTTAGCAGACCGCTTGCGGCTTGTGGGTGTTTGATATGATCATCACCTGCTGCCGGCGTATTGACGAGTCTTTAGAGTCCTACACAGAGGTTTCCTGGCTCAAGCGAAACGAAATAGGAGCGCATATGAGATATGTGCGGGACCGAGAATAATGCGTGTATGTGATACCGTATTTCATTCTTGCGATGAATGTGTCGAATGGTTGTATGCGATATAACCTAGTTATCGAATCGAGGATTGATTCGATAAGCCGATACATTGGATACTAGTCGGTTATATGCGATATGACCGGATCGTTAAATCAAGTGTTGATTTAATGATTTAATGTATAATTATATATTTGATATATTACTTTGCATTAACTAGTATCGGTTCACTTTGAATGGATTTTCTCACTCGGATGTGCGCATTGTATATGCGATATGATTTTGTGCACATGTTTGTATCATGTTTGATGATGCATGCTTTATTGGTTAAGTGTAAAGATTAAACCATGGTTGTGAATGGTTAGGGTTTTGTTTTCTTTTTTATTTATTTATTTATTTTGTTTTGACAAAAAGAAAAAGAGAAATGAAAACAAAAGGGTTGCTTTCAAAGATGAAGTTTCATGAAGGTTTGACCAAAGTGACCATTTTGTCTTCATGTCTTAACCCAACCATTCACTAACCCTTGTTAATTCTCTACACCTAACCATGGTATGCTTATGATAAGAATGGATTTTCTTTTCTATTTTAATTATTCATATCATAACATTTATCATCATCTTCTTCTTCTTCAAGAAGAAAGCTTACTTCATCAATGGTGATTTGAGCATAAGAGTGAGAAATCCAATTCTAAAGTCTACCCACTTCCTATTTCTTCATCCTTTACCTCTTGCCAAGTAGTAGAGTGTGTTTTCTTCACAAGTTTCATGACTTGGTGAAGTGAGAGCTTGATCTTGCGATGCTTCGACGTAGATCATCTTCGGCATGGACATCGACGACCTAGCTCGCCATTTCTCCGACGAAGCCGACGCTAGAGCCCGGGAATTCATTTGGACAGCGAGGGGACTTCGTTGCGGAGCTATGGAGGTGGAGCACCGGATCTACAAAGGTTGTATTTCCGTTTAAAATTTAGTTAAGTTGTTAACTAGTTTCATTTTCGCCTAAACATCTAGCTAACGATCCGTAGTCTAGGGTTTCTCGGCACCGTATTTTTGAAATTGGCATGGTTGATGCCTTGTGAGACCTCATTAGGATGCCTAGGAACCCTACAAGTTGTTCATCTGATTTTGAAAAGGTTGGGGTTGGAAGGGCTGCTGAAATTGATGTTGAGTTTGCTGTTGCGCTTGTTGTTGCGGCGGAGGGGGCCTTTGAAAATTGTTGCCTTGGAATTGATTCTGATTCTGATTCCAGGATAAATTGGGGTGGTTCCTCCAACCGGGATTGTAGGTGGAAGAGTATGGATCATTCCTCGGTCTTTGCTGAAATGCAGCATTAACCTAATCCTGTCTTTGCGATGGTGGATTGTAAGGACACTCTTCGGTTAAGTGAGAAGGATCGGAACAACAAGCGCAAATGGTACGAAGGGGGAGACCAGGGGTAGGAGCAGGAGAAGAAAATTTGCTCTCTATCGCTTCAAGCTTTCTCGTTATTGCAGCCATTTCAGCTTTCATCGTAATAGAGACATCAAGTTGATGAATTCCTACCCTAGACTGACCGGTAGAAGTAGAGGTAGAAGAAGAAGAAGTCGGTCTGGTGCTCTCCCATTGTAGCGTTTGCTCCGCAAGGTCGTCAAAGAATTGCCACGCTTCCTCGTCAGATTTCGATAGGAAGTGGCCCTGACAGATGGTTTCCAACAACTGCTTCGTTGCTGGGTTCAGGCCCTCATATAAGGTTTGGAAAAGTTGTCATTTCTCAATACCGTGGTGAGGGCACTGATCAAGAAGGTCTTTGTACCGGTCAAAGCACTTCCAGAAGGGTTCAGAAGGAAGCTGAGAGAATTGGTTGATTTCGTTACGTATCCTTGCGGTTTTATGATTCGGATAAAATTTCTTGAGAAACACTTTTACAAACTCGTCCCAACTGGTTATGGAGTGGGAAGCAGTGCTATACAGCCATTTTTCAGCAAGATCGCATAAAGTGAACGGAATGACCCATAGACGTATAGCATCGTCCGACAGCTGGGTGGTTTTCATCATGGCACAAACGTTTTGAAATTTATTGATGAAGATATAGGCATCTTCATATTCAAGCCCATGAAATCGTGGAAGCATGTTGATGAAGTGGGGCTTAATTTCAAAATTATCCCCATTGGCCGGTGGAAGAGAAAGGCAGGTGGGAAGTGCAGAACGGGTGGGATAGAAACGATCCTGGAGCGCGATTCGCTGCGGCGCTACAACAGGCGGTGGTGGTGGGTTATTGGTCTCCGTAGAAGGTGGAGCCAATCCAGGGGTAGTCAAAGAGATGTTTGGATTAAATCCTGACATCGCGGAAGAAGAGGTTGGTGATGGTGAAGGTGAAGATGTATGAACAGAATTCCGGTCAACGTCGGAGTTGGCCGGCAAAGGTAAGGGTGAAAGAGGTGTGGACGGAGTTTCGACGTCTGAGTCGATCGCGTAGTCGGTAGCAACTAACGTAACGCGGACTAGGCGGACGCTAGTGTCCCGAGTCCAAGCGGACATACACTAAACGAGTTTAGTATAGTCAAAGCGGAGAAGGTGAGGGTAAGAAAACGTCAATGGAGAAAGGCGGTGGGTGGTGGGTGAAAAATGGATTTTGGCGACAAAGGGCAAGTTTTTATAAAAGTTTTTGATTTTTTCCTTTTTTTTTAAGAAAGAGCTTTACAGAAATATGTACGGATTTACGGCTTTAAGCAATCACAAACAAAATATGCACAATCACACCTAGATCTAGGGTCACCTAGGTCTGCTAGACAGCTCCTAACTGTTCCAGAGGGCTAGAAATAGGACCTCAAACCGCCTCTTCTCCGTCAATTGCGACCAGGTAAGTGCCAGGTAAGTGGGAGGTTGTCCAACACTTTCGCGAAGTTCCTTAATTAAATAACCACTTGCCTTCGACACACTTGCCTAGACATCGCAAAAGTCAGATAGGATAAACGGCCGATGCCTGTAACTAGACCTCTGTCCTATTGAGCGCGAAGTCCTTAGGGCTGAGTCTAGTATTTTTTAATTAACAATGGTAAATGCATATGCTTTTTGTGATTTCTAGGATCCTGGGAAGGGTGATGAAATCCCCACCCAATCTGAATTGGTTTCAAGCCCCTTAAGTCCGTATTAAAAAATGCAAAGCAGTAACAAATCAACTGCAAACAATTTTTATTTTTTTTAGCGCGGCGCAAAGAATCCTGCACAAAAACAGTTTATTGGAAGTGGGAAGAGAATTTGCGCAAAGAATGCTGCAGAAAACACAGTTTATTGGAGTCCAGAGGGGTAGGGAAGAGGAGAGTGAGAGTTACCAAAAATTTGGGCCACTGAAGCCAACAAATGGCCGCGGTTCCGCGGCCAAACACGTGCTAAGGCCGCGGTTCCGCGGCTGTAGGGAGGGATCGGGGCTTCAAATTTCTGGTGTGTGCTGTTGTGGCTGTCCTCCACTTGTCTGTATGTCCTGAATCTTGATTTGTTCACTGGAACTGCTCCAGAATCTTACAGTAGACCGTTTGCTTCGTTTTGATCCGTCGCGGTGTAGCCGTGAGATGTGGGTCTATCTTCCCACGTCTTTGGCACTGAACTTGAACTTCGAATATCCCACGTCTTTGGCACTGAACTCGAACTCCGTATTGTCCTGCACACTTGCACAAAAACAAATCAAAAATAACAAAATGGTTTTTTTTTTACAATGTATATTTTTTATTTTGTTTTTCGGTTAGATTTATATTCACAAGTTAACCCGAAATTACACAAAGAAATAAACTACCGTCTCCCCGGCAACGGCGCCATTAGATTGTTAGACATTCTGCGTGTTCAAGTTTAGTTAATTACCGCAATCAAGACGGTTTCGCTTGTAGCTAGCCGGTTGAGTACGGGTCGTCCGCAGGGAGATGGGAATCTTTTTCTATGTGCTTTAACGAGTTAAGTCCAATTTTCCAGATTTGTTTGTGATTAACTAAGTGTTACAATGATATGTAAAGAGATCTTGTTAGGGTTAGGATTAGGTTAGTTTGAGTTAGGAGTCGCTCACTTCTTTCGTTGCCACTCTTAATATTGGTGTTACGGTAATCGGCAACAACGGGGATTAGCACGACAAGGAAGGAACTTGCGAGTATAAGCTAGGCTTTCCAACGCTTAAGTTCTTCCTTTTGGTGCTTGTCCGTCCGTTCTTGGCTCTTAGCCATAACCTCCGGTTAATTCAACCACAACCGGTCTCACTACGGAATCACCGCTATCATGTAGGATAGGGTGCCGTAGGGAGCGGATTGTGGTTCAATTAACGGGAGTCGATTTAAGATGTTGGGCAAGGAAAGAGTGTGAGAGATTTCCTTCTCTCAAACTTCCCTTATCCTACCCTAACAAGTATGAAACTACTCACCCATTATACGGAAAATAAAACAAAAGAGGAAGATAGAAAGAAGGAAATTAGAAGATAACAACTAGCTATTTGCGACCTCACCTTGGCAAGGATCAAGCGTAAGCATCATGGTTGTTTAAGGATAAAAGAAAAGAGAAAAGAAAGAAACAACAATAAATAACAACAGCTACTTATCAATTAAAGATTACAAGCAATTAACATAACAAGAGCAAGACAAGTATAATAACAAAATGAACTTCTTTATTCATCATTCTTCACTCACAAAAGCTCACTACAAGGTTTTCAATGGAGAAGAGATGAGAAGAGGAAGAAGAACAACAAGTATTCTAAAACCTAAAATACAAGATTAAGCACCCTTGGCTTCACAAGGTTCTGGGCTACTTATAGGCAGGGAACTGGAAATCTAAGGCAAAATTCTGACTCTCCATAAAAATACGTAAATACCCCTGAAGTTTTACAGCCTGAAGATGCCATACGGCCACGGAACCGCGGCCTAGACCCCCTATTAGCCGCGGTTCCGCCGCCCTATAGGGGAGTTATGCTGTCGTATTTTGTGTGCTTCCCTGGTCTTCTGTTCCCTTTAGTCTGGTACATGTTTTTTCTGATAATCTTTCAACATTTCTTTCAGAATCAAGGGTGATTGGATATGGATCTTTTTGTCATGATTTTCTTGAGCTCCGCGTAGATTTCTTGGTCTTTGTGTTGCCATTGCGCTTTGTGCATGAAGGTGACACTCGATTTGTCATTTTGTCTTTTAAACTGGTGTGTGGCAACACGGATAGATAGCGGAGACCCGTGTTTTATCTGTGGTTGGCAGGAACCCAGATTTTGTCATGCTTTTCCATGAATTTGATCGTTTAGAGCCGAGAATCTGTATCCTGCAATTGACTAGCAAACACGGCTCAAGAGTACCTACCGATAAGCAATATGATAAAAATTGGGCGGTATAAAAATGCAAAAATATGATATGAACAAGATCTCTGGACCGTTTTTCTACAGTAGACTATAAAAACCCTGAGTCGATTTTTAAAGCATGATTTATTACTTTTAAAGTACCTTGAAAATCGACAGCAAGCATGAATTTCGGGTTCATTTCGGGACTTTTTCTTTGATCGATCTTCAGTTACTTTGCTAACATGTTAGATAGAGTTTAACTAGGCTCTGATACCACTGTAAGTCCATTCTACCTCTCCCGGTACTTTCGGGCATGCGGAATTTGATGAAAAACAATTTTCTAGAGGCGGTAACATGGACTCAAAACCGGATCTTTGTTAAACTTCTAACTAACAACCTAAGTTGGAGTTGTTAACTACTCGGTTAGGGGGTTATACCTTTCATTCTTGAACTCCTTCGTCTTCAAGCCTCGATGGTTATCCGGATCGGCTTCACCCCGTCGTCTCCTTGCGCCGAAGATCGATCCACCTGAAAGCTTCTACCTTTGGCTTCTTCTTCAAACTTTGAAGAAACTAGTTCACTCGGTTTGCTAAACCTTGTGAACTAGAGTGAGTAGAGGAGAGTGTATTGGGATTTTCCTCTATGGTTCTTGGTTCTCAACACATGAGACAAGTGAACCATAGACTAAAGAGAAGGAGAGCAAAAGGAAGAAGATGAGAGCTCAAGAACACAAGAGAGAGAAAGGAAATGAAAGAATGAGCAAGCCTTTTCTCTCTTGGCTCTCATAATCCAAAACCATCATAACCAATAATAGCAATCAAGTATAAGTGATGGTTTAAGCTACAATAGCCATATCATTTCATACACTCATTTTGCACAAGAGATCAAGCAAGCAAAAGTCTTTGCATGAAATGATAGCCATTGTCATCATGAAGGTCAACTAGTCCAACCTAGTCAACCGGTCAACAAAGTCAACAAGTCAACAAAGTCAACCCCTCAACAACCATGTCACCATAATACTTAATTAATATTATTGTTAATTACATATCATATTCTCATTACGGTTGAGCAAAAAGTCAATAGTCAACAGTCAACGGTCAACAACCCTAATGAGAATCCTCTGCCTCTGTCTCTCCGTCAACTGTGCATACACACCCGCATCCGCGTTCCGAGGAACACGAATACAAACTGGATAAAACCAATCCCAAAACGTACACTAGGATCTGGCTTAAACCAAAGCCCGCTAGTGTTAACTGTCCGGACACTGTACGTGCACAAGTGCACGGATGTGACCGGACCCTGTCGCAAAACCATGCGACCTGTCGCAAAACCATGCGACCTCTACTCTTTTGCCTAAAGGCGAATAGCTTTCTGTGTGGGACTCTAAAGACTCGACACTACGCTGGCAGTGGGTTTAACCACAGACCGCAAGCGGCACTAGCTGTGCGTAACGGTCCCCAGGTAGATGCCGACAAGAAGACTGACGAGGTGAAACCCATCTGAACTCCTACTGAGCCTGAATGTGACAGTCTCCATACAGTCCGGTCTGTTCGTCTGATACATCGCATGGCGGGCCTAGGGGGGCGGTAAACGTTAGTCCCCTAATAGCGGTACAAGTCGTGTCGGAGTGAAGCCCAATACACCCTGAGATAACACTGGAAGCCTACCAGTATATCTCGCTTGCCCTGGCCAGGGACTACTCGTGTAATGGCTCTCCTAGACACGGCGCGATGTCAACCCCCAATACCGGGAGAGACGAATCCAGTCTAACCGTCACTGCCTCCAAGTGCTTCGGGACTGCACCCAAAAACTACCTGTTTGCACGACTCCTTTGAGCCGTAGTAGGGTAGTAATCAAAGTGCAGTGGGAACACACTCGAGGCGAAGTGACAGTGTCAAGTCAGCGGACTAAGCTGTACTCATGTCACCTGGGAACTGATAACTGACGATAGGTTTAGTACCAACCAACAGTTCCCGGCGAGTCCTGTCCAGTGTACTCGTAACCGAATGAGCACCCGCATACTATCTCCAGTACGACGTACTGATGGCTGTGGGACAGACCACCTCCCACTCTAGGATGAGAAGCGCATGCGCTAGTCTACTCTGGAGTATCGATGCCCTGTCTCGATAGTCCTGCGACTAGGGACCTGCATAAGGATGTGCTTATAGATTACCCAGCCCCCACTAGTGTGACTGCCATCACAACACTGGTAATCAAGCAAAGATCCTAAGGGCTCCACTAATGTGCATAGGTGATATACTAAAATAAACACATGTACACATTGAAGTAGAAACAAACCAAGTAGCATACTACTATTTTGAGCAAGATTGTATATACAAGGTGAATATCCCAAGCTTCCATTAAGTAATATACAAACTAGTATGATACAGTAATGGCCTCTCGGGCATATACACTAACACTTTGTTATCTCTAGGTTGAGATAGGAGCTCAAGTTCGAGGCCCTCGGGTGGATCCATCTACGGCAAAGAGGTGTTAGTTATATGTATGCCCTAGAGGCCATTACTGTACATACGATGTATATTGTAATGGATGCTTGGACATATATAAGGAGGACTTTCTTGCTCGACATGATAGTATGGTATCTGGTTGTACTTTATCTTAACATGTACTCAGATTGTCTCTATGTTACATGTTGATAAAGCCCTTAGGATATGTACTCGACTACTGGGACTATGATGAGATCATACTAGTGGGGCCATGGTAGTCGACGAGTACATCCTATAAATGTTCCTAGTCGAGGGTGTATCGAGACAGGGCATCGATGCACCAGAGTAGACTAGCGTATACGCATCTTGACCCATATGATGGGCGATGGATGATCCCATATCCATCGGTGTTTGACATCAAGGATGGTGTATGGGTGCTCAGTGGAGACTGGGTACACTGGACGGACTCGCCGAGAACTCCCAGATGGTATTATACCATACGTCAGATGGCAGTTCTCCGGTGACACTGGTACAGAGTAGTCTGTTGACCCGAGATCGTCATAGAGTCTTGTGTGATTCCCACTGTGCTTTGATTTCCATCATACCACGTCCAAGAGGGCGTGCAAAAAGGTGGCTTTTGGGTACAGTCCCGAATCATATGGAGGCAATGAGCGATAGGAGGGGATTCGTCTCTCCCGGTATAGGGAGTTGATGTTGTGCTGTGTTCGATTGGCTATAACCGGAAATCCCTGGCCAGGGTTGCTGAGATTTACTGGTAAGTGTTATCAGTAGTTTCTCGAACTGTTATAGACCTCATATCGACACGACTTATCGAGCTACTGGGGTCTGACGTTTACCACCCCTACGCGAGATATGCGACATATCAGACGACGAGACCGGACTGTACGGGAGTGTTACTATTTGGATTCACAGGAGAATGTACAGGCTTGCTTGTTGATCTTCTGAGCGCTCAATACCTGGGTAGCTGTTACGTTTAGCTGACCGCTTGCAGCTTGTGGGTGTTTGATATGATCAT
The DNA here is from genome assembly GCA_030015575.1 of Agapanthus africanus. NCBI lineage: Eukaryota > Viridiplantae > Streptophyta > Magnoliopsida > Asparagales > Amaryllidaceae > Agapanthus > Agapanthus africanus. The sequence continues at coordinate 591,352,632 of CM057337.1, read as the reverse complement.
CACCTACTGCCGGCGTATTGACGATTCTTTAGAGTCCTACACAGAGGTTTCTTGGCTCAGGCAAAACGGAGTAGGAGCACATATGTGATATGTGCGGGACCGAGGATAATGCGATATGTGATACCGTATTATATTCTCGTGATATTTGATATCAGCCGGGTCATCGGATCAAGTGTTGATTCGATGAATCGGTACGGATAAATATTAGTCGGTTATATGCGATATAGCCGGATTGTCGGATCAAGTGTTGATTCGATAATTTAATGTATAATAATATATATGATATATTAAATTACATTAACTAATATTTGCTCACTAAAAGATTCTTTTTCTCACTCGGGTAATACATTGATATATATGCGATATATGTTAAATGTATTATTTTATTTTGTTACGATAAATATTATATATGTGATATATAATATTGTAACATGATATGATAACTAATGCAACTTGTTTAGTAGAGATTAAACATGGTTAGGGTTTAATTAGGGTTAAGGCTTTCTAGAAGTTTCTAGAAACTTTCCTTTTTGTTTTGGAAAGGATATTTTGCTAGATATTTCCTTAACCTAACCAAACCTTTAACCTTAGTCAAATCTCTACAAGGGTTAGTTTGACCATGGTTACATTATTCATCATATCATTTCTTTTCCTATTCATCACAAAAGGATTCAACATTATTCATCTTCTTCTTCCTTGAGTTCTTCTTAAAAAGCTTTCTTGCTTTGATAAAAGTGATGAATAAATATGAGAAAAAGATAAATAAAGAGAGCAAAAGTCCTACTTCATCATCCTCATCTTCCCTTGCCATTTAGATGAGGGTGTTCACATCATTTCATGAGTGTTAGCTTGTGTTAACGAAACTTCAAGGTAGATCATCTTAGTATCGAAGATCGGAAGCAAAGGTTGCATCTTTCTCTTCGTGGAACCTCTCGAGAGTCCGGAACCCGATGATCGCAGCGAAGGGACCACAACACGGAGCATATGAAGTGAAGGAGCAGATCTACAAAGGTTGTAATCCCTCTCACTTAGTGTTAAAGTTGTTAACATGATAGTTTTCGCCTAATCTCTTGTTTAAAGATCCGTATTCGGGTTGTTCGGCACGGCTAAATTTTAAATCGGGCATGGTTGATGCTTCTTAGACCCTTGTGCATGTGCCTAGCAACCCTACAGTGGTATCAGAGCCAAGCTAGAGCTTTTGGCGAAGTCTAGACGACGTTTGAAACCCGATCGAATCAAAACCCTAACCCGAGAATGCTCTCTGTACTTTTTCTGAAATCTGGTCTTTTTCGAAATTAAAATTATGCAGAAAAATCAGCAGGGAATTTGAAGAATTACTGTGGAGCACGTGATCATGATTCCTCTATAGTGCGGCGGAACCGCGGCACAAGCTGGCTTGTGCGGCGGTTCCGTGGCCATGTAGTCACATCATTCTGTTTAATTTGCACAGTAATTCCTAATTTCTAGTGCTGTATTTTCTGGAATATTTTAATATTTATTATACAGTTGAGTCTTCTGGGGTTGTTTAGGGATTCGATGATTCGATCGGATTATCAGATTTTGTCTATGTGTTTTCCGGGTAATTTTTAGAAACTGTTAAAAAGTTCGAACGGATATCAATAACTCACTTTTTCCCCTGTCGGAAAATTTTTCAAAAGTTGGATTTTTTCTCGTGTTTAAGAATGTTCTAAGAAGTGCAAGTAACTCGGTGGACCCTCTAGAAGACAACAAACCTTAACTCGATTATGTGACCGTCTTGAACTGCCTTTTGAACCTTAGGGTTTGGGGCAGTACGGCGTGCCATATGTGAGGCGTTGGCTTGACCCTTCTACGGCCGGACCATTGGTACTGTGGCATGTGATGGATGTTTTTAAACTGATTTCAAGTGTTGAGATATATTGGGGAAATCTTGGGTGTTTGATGATTCGATCGGAAAGTTTAACTTTGTCTATTTATCTGGAATGTGATACAATATTTGGAATCCACAGGTAGTTATGAGATAACTAATTTGAATATTATAAACATAGAAGTTTAGTCTCAGATGATCGGTTGCCACGGAATTTTGATGTGATCAAAAGTCCGTCGCAATTACGTAGCATACGCGGATACTCGCCGGGTAAACTTAATAGACAGCCACGCCCCATAGCCCCGACCAAGTGACTATAGGAGAACCCCGTCGTCGAAAGCATCCGTTCGGGTGCTCGCGGCAGCGGTGTTCCGCCTTAGTGCACTTCGTTGACGGCATCTGGGGGTGCGGCCGTCTACTAAAGTTTGCGACGAGCATTCGATCAGCACGTCGGGAATCTTGTTGAATTGCCCGACTTGATATTGAAAAGAGTTTTCGATAATGAGACTAAAATGCGGGGTTTATAATTGTTAGGCATGCGATGTCTAAGGAATTCATTTGGTTAGGCATGCGATGTCTGAAGAGGTTGCGGATTCCAACTGTTGTAGTTTTACATCTTCTTTTCTGTGACCGTAAGCGTAGTATGTGGTGTATCGCCGGCTTCGTTGCTATACATCAACGACAATCGGGATACGCATACTTGTTTACGTTGAAGATATGAGATATTATGTGTTGCTATGATATGTTGTATTGGATCGTCGCTTTTGAATAGCCGGGGGTTTTATGTGAGATGAGAGTTTTTTCTTTTTCATTCATGTAAAATTCATTTGTATGTAATATTCTTTTATTGGGGCACTTCCAGGTAGCGGAAGATGTCACCGTTGTATATTATTTACTTTTCCGCATTAGGTAGACCCAAGGCGGGGAGCACAAGTAACCGGATTCTAGGGTCCAGTGGGAGACCATCTCGAGGAGTCGAGACCGGGTCTCCTAACCCTGGAATTGGCAGTGTTACTTGCCGCTCTCGTAGGGGTCTAGGGATGTGGGTTTGGCTATTCATCGCGACCGTGGAATCCGTGTTTTATACAGGCTCGTATTGAAAACACGGACGTCCTAGTATATCCAATATTTCATATATGTTCTTCTGCTGCAATGTTCTGTGATGAGATCATATTACTGCCTGAGACGAATGTTTATATTATATATATGAGATATATGTTATATTGCAGATTTCGTTTCAAAAGAGATGCTTATGAAGCATATTAAAATGGGACTTCATTAATGAGATTAATGAAATAAAAGAAACCTAAGATGTTGTGGAAACTTGTTTAAAACTGGTAGCTCTAGTTCTTGTTTTGCATAGCGGTGTTCCTTGTAGAACATCCAGCACCTTATTCGATAAGGAAAGGACCGAGATCCCTTCACCGGGAGTGACTCCTTTAGCAATAACTGGCAGATGCTACAAACTCGGTTTGTCTTTTGATTGCTTCTATAGTTCTTGCTTTGCACAGCGGTATATATGATATATCCTGCACCTTATTCGATGAGGAAAGGGCCGACGATCCCTTCACCAGGAGTGACCCTTTTAGCAAAACTAGAAAAGCCTCAAAAACACTCCATTTAAAATCACTCGATTCTACAACGATATCAAGTTCATTACGCAAAGGGTTTTCTGAAAAACCCGTCGTAGCCCTCCGTCATTTCAGATAAGTACTGGTTAGTATTCGTGCTACGTTTGTTGACCTTAGCCAAGGCGTAGTGTGCGGTAGCTGATTAGTGCTTATCTGTATAAGCATATGATGCGATTGGATTAGGGTAGTCGTGCGGCTTTGTTGGCTTTCGTCAAGGGTCGTGCGGGTGGGTTTATTTCAATCAAGAAATGACGGGTTGGACTTGACTAGTAGCCTATGGTTTGTTGGCTTTCGTCAAGGTCATAGGACGCTAGGGGTAAAATATTATTGGGAATTTCAAGTGTTGAAATTTGCAATGAGATTGCATACCTTCTATGAGATAGTTGGATCCCGATACCCGCTGCGAGTAAGAGTTACTCCCGGGAGAGTTTTACACATTACAATTAGTCGATCAAGTAGGTGTCTAGAAAGGTGTTAACGGGGTTACGCCTCTGGGAAAACGAGGTTTACTTTAATTAGGTTTGTGCGAAAGAACGGGGGACCTCCCTCAAAGTACCGACACTGGCCTGGCTGAAAGATTGGCGAACTTGTAGCGTGTAATTAATCCCGGCTAGTCTTTCCTTTTAGGGTTTGAAGGAAGATTTGACAAAAACAGTGGGAGACATCCTGATTAGATATATTAGATAACCAATCTAATCTTGCAAGAGCATACGCTGAGTGTTTTCTTCTCTCTCTCTCCAGATAGCGACCATATCACGCCTTAATCAAGATAATAAAACGGATATATTGACCGAACCCACTTGTTATACTGAGCTGGGGAACGTTGGTCCCGCTCCAACTTATAATTGTTATAAGACAGAGCAGGAAATTGGGAAATACCAGATTTCCCGTGCCGCCCAAACGAAGAAAGTGCATGTTGATGCATCATCTTCGGGTGTGTTCATTACACAGAACTGTTTCTCAGTATCCTTTACGTCCTGGGTATGTGATACCGGATCAGGATCCCGCATATATAATCTGTTACATGGGCTACAGATAGGTTGAGAACTGAGACGGGTGATAAGTTTCATGAGACAGAAAACGGTGCAAGTGTTGCAGCCAAGTCTGTTGGTCACTATCACCCTGTATTACAAGAATACATTGATTCTGAACAAATGTTATTAGATACCGAACCTGATATACAAAATCATATCAGTCTCTTTATTAGTAAAGAAAGGATATAATTTTGTATTGTTGGATAATGTTTTGAACATTTCCTATATCAAGAGTTGATCGGTTCAGGCACGTTAACTAAAAGTATTGACGTTCTAAATCAAACTACAGTTCTTAGTATACAGAACACACACAAGAGGAAGAGTTCAGAAATGAACAAATCCTTCTTGAGGCATTGTAGACTAGGTCATATCAATGCGACCCGACTGGCTGAAGTTACATTTAGATGCATATTTAAATTAGTTTGAATTTACATCTTGTGAAACTTGCCGGTCATGTCACAAAGATAAGATGACCACAGCTCTGTTTGTTGGAAACAGAGAAAGAGTTAGTGAACTCTTGGGATTGATACATGTTGATGTATGCAAGGTCCCCTGTCTACACATGCCAAGATCGGTTCTTTCTACTTCATTACATTCTCTGATAATCTCTCAAGATTCAAACATATGTTTCTGTTGAAATACAGGTCCGAACCTTTTGAGATATTCACAGAATATAAATTAGAAGTAGAGAACCAAAATACGGGTAAAAGTATTATGTCCTTTGATGTGATCAAGGAGGAGAATACTTGAGCACGGAATTCCTAGACTATTCTAAAGGAGAATGAGATTCTCTCTCAGCATTACTCCTCCGTATACACCACAGCACGTCGGTGTATCGGGGCGGAGCAATAGCACCCTATGTGATATGGTGTGCTCTATGATGAGTACTACTGAGTTGCCTATTTCCTTTTGGGAGTTATGCACTTGAGAAGCTGCATACCTATTGAATAGGGTTCAAATCAAATCAGTTGCCTACCACTTCATATGTGATATAGAAAGGGAAGAGCCCATATCTTAAGCTTGTTAAGATTTGGGGTTGTCCGGCCTATGTCTAAAAGCAAAATCCGGACAAGCTCGAGGCAAGGTCTGTTATGTAGAACTGGAAATGTTCTAGCTATACAAAATGCAGCTGATGATTTGGTAGAACCAAAGGATTCAATAGTTTCCAACGAACCTCAGCCTCTCTGCCGATCTAGCAGGGTTCCTCACCCACCTGAGAGATACTTCGGTTTCTCTATGACAGTGGGAGCGAGGATTGCATCATGAGATGATGACCCAACTAGTTTCGAGCTGGCCATCAGGAGTGGGACTCTGTAAGAATGGCTGGGTGCTTATCGATCTGAGATGGAATCCTTATACACCAACAAAGTATGGACTTTGGTTGCTTTATCTGAAGGGTTAAATCCCCATCAGGAGCGAGTATATCTTGAGAAGATTACTTGGTGTACATGGAAAAGTTAAGACTTTCAAAGCTATACTTAAGTCCATCCAGATCCTACTTGCCACGGCTACATACCATGACTACGATATCTGGTGGTTGGGTGTCATGACTGCTTTTCTAAATGATGTTTTAGAAAAGAGCGTCAATAAGTACACAGCCAGAGGGCTTCGTAGATAGTGGGAGCAGCGGAAACGTGTGCAAGATGTTTTATATGATAAAACAGGCATCGCGGAGATGGAACATCTGTTTTTGATGTGGTAGTCAAAGAGTTTGACTTCATCAAAATGGTAGATGAACCTTGTATATACAAAAAGGGTAGTAGAGAGTATGGTAGAGATCCCCGTAGAGTACGTGGATGACATACTCTTGATAGGGAAGAAGTTTCCTATGCTACGCACGGTCAATCTCCGCTTATCACAAGGATTCTCCATATAGGATCAAAGTGATACCTCCTAAATCCTGGATATTAGGATACTCACTAGTTGTAGTGAGATGGTATTAATCGATCCTGGGGCGAATCACTGGAAAGGTTCCAGGGTGATAAGGACGACTGAATGTCAGTCGCAGGCATTGTCTATACCCTCCGTGGAGGGACGGTATGTTGGAAGAGTTCCAAGCTAGATACCGTGACATACTAGACGATTAAAGGCAAGATACATCGTTACCAAGGATGCTACCAAAGAGGCAGTCTGGATATATATAAGTTCATGAGATGAACTTCGTTCCTACCATTGTAAGACAATGGAGTTGTGGCTTCAGCCAAGGAACTACCGTCCCATCAGAAATTCAGATTAATTCTTAGGCAGTATCACCTGATCATGGAGATGGTTGATCTCCAAGGAGATCGAGGTTAGGAGAGTAGATGCAGAGGACAACAGCGCGAATCCACTCACAAAGGCCTTTTTCCCAGTAGAGACTTTTATGGGATGGTTGAGTATGAGATACTTCAACCGCAGCTAATTGTTGGGTATGCGATACCATAACAGATGGCCCTAGTGCAAGTGGGAGATTGTTAGTTATATGTATGCCCTAGAGGCCATTACTGTACATACGATGTATATTGTAATGGATGCTTGGACATATATAAGGAGTACTTTCTTGCTCGACATGATAGTATGCTATCTGGTTGTACTTTATCTTAACATGTACTCAGATTGTCTTTATGTTACATGTTGATAAAGCCCTTAGGATATGTACTCGACTACTGGGACTATGATGAGATCATACTAGTGGGGCCATGGTAGTCGACGAGTACATCCTATAACTGTTCCTAGTCGAGGGTGTATCGAGACAGGGCATCGATGCACCAGAGTAGACTAGCGTATACGCATCTTGACCCATATGATGGGCGATGGATGATCCCATATCCATCGGTGTTTGACATCAAGGATGGTGTACGGGTGCTCAGAGGAGACTGGGTACACTGGACGGACTCGCCGAGAACTCCCAGATGGTATTATACCATACGTCACATGGCAGTTCTCCGGTGACACTGGTACAGAGTAGTCTGTTGACCCGAGATCGTCATAGAGTCTTGTGTGATTCCCACTGTGCTTTGATTTCCATCATACCACGTCTAAGAGGGCATGCAAAAAGGTGGCTTTTGGGTACAGTCCCGAATCACATGGAGGCAATGAGCGATAGGAGGGGATTCGTCTCTCCCGGTATAGGGAGTTGATGTTGTGCTGTGTTCGATTGGCTATAACCGGAAATCCCTGGCCAGGGTTGCTGAGATTTACTGGTAAGTGTTATCAGTAGTTTCTCGAACTGTTATAGACCTCATATCGACACGACTTATCGAGCTACTGGGGTCTGACGTTTACCACCCCTACGCGAGATATGCGACATATCAGAGGACGAGACCGGACTGTACGGGAGTGTTACTATTTGGATTCACAGGAGAATGTACAGGCTTGCTTGTTGATCTTCTGAGCGCTCAATACCTGGGTAGCTGTTACGTTTAGCTGACCGCTTGCAGCTTGTGGGTGTTTGATATGATCATCACCTACTGCCGGCGTATTGACGATTCTTTAGAGTCCTACACAGAGGTTTCTTGGCTCAGGCAAAACGGAGTAGGAGCACATATGTGATATGTGCGGGACCTAGGATAATGCGATATGTGATACCGTATTATATTCTCGCGATATTTGATATCAGCCGGGTCATCGGATCAAGTGTTGATTCGATGAATCGGTACGGATAAATATTAGTCGGTTATATGCAATATAGCCGGATTGTCGGATCAAGTGTTGATTCGATAATTTAATGTATAATAATATATATGATATATTAAATTACATTAACTAATATTTGCTCACTAAAAGATTCTTTTTCTCACTCGGGTAATACATTGATATATATGCGATATATGTTAAATGTATTATTTTATTTTGTTACGATAAATATTATATATGTGATATATAATATTGTAACATGATATGATAACTAATGCAACTTGTTTAGTAGAGATTAAACATGGTTAGGGTTTGATTAGGGTTAAGGCTTTCTAGAAGTTTCTAGAAACTTTCCTTTTTGTTTTGGAAAGGATATTTTGCTAGATATTTCCTTAACCTAACCAAACCTTTAACCTTAGTCAAATCTCTACAAGGGTTAGTTTGACCATGGTTACATTATTCATCATATCATTTCTTTTCCTATTCATCACAAAAGGATTCAACATTATTCATCTTCTTCTTCCTTGAGTTCTTCTTGAAAAGCTTTCTTGCTTTGATAAAAGTGATGAATAAATATGAGAAAAAGATAAATAAAGAGAGCAAAAGTCCTACTTCATCATCCTCATCTTCCCTTGCCATTTAGATGAGGGTGTTCACATCATTTCATGAGTGTTAGCTTGTGTTAACGAAACTTCAAGGTAGATCATCTTAGTATCGAAGATCGGAAGCAAAGGTTGCATCTTTCTCTTCGTGGAACCTCTTGAGAGTCCGGAACCCGATGATCGCAGCGAAGGGACCACAACAAGGAGCATATGAAGTGAAGGACCGGATCTACAAAGGTTGTAATCCCTCTCACTTAGTGTTAAAGTTGTTAACATGATAGTTTTCGCCTAATCTCTAGTTTAAAGATCCGTATTCGGGTTGTTCGGCACGGCTAAATTTTAAATCGGGCATGGTTGATGCTTCGTAGACCCTTGTGCGTGTGCCTAGCAACCCTACAAGAGGAGACGACGAGGAGGAGCCATTCAAGCCACTACAAGGAGCAAGCAAGGAGGAGAACCACCAAAAGAAGAGAAGGATTTCAAGACCTAGGTATAACCATTCTACATAGTAGCTAGAACTTGTAATTTTTTAGTTAGTTTTTATTTAGCAAAGATCCTTCATGGATGGTCCATGTTACCTTTTGAGGAAAATTTTGATTTTTACCTATTCCGCCTTCCCGAAAGAACCGAGGTGGGTAACGTGGACCTGACAAATATAATAAACCGGTTCGGTCAATACAACCATATTATTATCTTGATTAAGGCATGATATGGTCGCTACCTGGAGAGAGAGAGAAGAAAACATTTTAGCGTGCAATCTTGGAAGATTAGATTGGTTATTATCTTATCTAATCAGGATGGCTCCCACTGTTCTCATCAAATCTTCCTTCAAACCCTAAAAGGTAAGACTGGCCTGGATTAATTACACTTTACAAGTTCGCCAATCTTTCGGCCAGACCAGTGTTGGTACTTTGAGGGAGGTTCTCCGTTCTTTCGCACGGACCTAATTAAAATAAACCTCATTTTCCCAGAGGCATAACCCCATTAACGCCTTTCTAGACACCTACTTGATCGGCTAATTGTCTTTTGTAAAACTCTCGCAGGAGTAACTCTTACTCACAGTGGGTATCGGGATCCAACTATCTCATTGCAAATTTCAACACTTGAAACTCCTGATAATACTTTTGCCCCTAACGTGCTATGACCTTGACGAAAGCCAATAAACCATAGTCCGCTAGTCTAGTTCAGCCCGTACATTTCTTGATTGAATTAAACCCACCCGCACGACCCTTGACGAAAGCCAACAAAGCCGTACGAATACCCTAATCCAATTGCATCATATGCAGCAGATAAGCAGTAAATAGCTACCGCATACTACGCTTTGACGAAAGCCAACAAACGTAGCACGAATACTAAATATTACTTGTCTGAAATGTCGGAGGGCTACGCAGGTTTTTCAGAAAACCATGAGAGTAATGAACTTGATACCGTTGTAGAAACAAGTGATTTTGAAAAGGAGTGTTTTTTAGGCTTTTACTAGTTTCGCTAAAGAGGTCACTCCCGGTGAAGCGATCTCGGCTCTTTCCTTATCGAATAAGGTGCAGGATATTTCAAAAATATCGCTGTACAAAGCAAGAACTATAGAAGCAATCAAAAATAAAACCGAGTGAGTTGTAGCATCTTCTAGTATCACTAAAGAGTTCACTCCCGGTGAAGGGATCTCGGCTCTTTCCTTATCGAATAAGGTACTGGATATTCTACATGGAATACCGCTATGCAAAGCAAAAACTTGAGCTATTTATAATTTTGATTCTACAGCATCTTTTAGGTTTCTTTTTCTTTCATTAATCTCATTAATGAATCCCATCATTTATGCTTCCTAAGCATCACAGAAGAAACGAAAATACAACGTACGCTTATGCCATCCGTATTCGCCACAGTGTCCCGTTATGCACCGTTAGATTATTTAACTAACGGCATACCGGGGCGGGACTAGCGCGGGTGCAAAACATAAGCAACGTTTATTATATATCATAAATATAATAATAAAGCATTCGTCTCACGCATATAAAATGATCACATCACAGTATATCAGCAGTAGCAGAAGATAACATATGAAATATTGGATATACTAGGAGGTCCGTGTTTTATTTTGAGCCTGTATAAAATACGGATTCCACGGTCGCGATGAATAGCTAAACCCACATCCCCAAACCCCTATGAGTGCGTCAAGTAACCCCACCAATTCTAGGTTTAGGAGACCCGGTCTCGACTCCTCGAGATGGCCTCCCACTGGATCCTAGAACCCGGTTGCTTGTGCTCTCCATCTTGGGTCTATCCTAATGCGGAAAAGTAAATAATATACAATGGTGACATCATCCTCAACCCGGAAGTGCCCCAATAAAAGAATATTACATACAATGAATTTTACATGAATGAAAATAAAAACCCTCATCTCATATAAAACCCCCGGCTAGTCAAAACACGACGATCCAATATAACATATCACAGCAACACATAATATCACATGTCATCAACGTAAGTAAATATGCGTATCCCAATTGTCGTTGATGTATAGCAACGAAACCGGTGATACACCACATATTACACTTACGGTCGTAAAATAGAAAGTGAAAAACTACAACATTTGGAATCCACAATCACTTTAGACATCGTAAACCCGAAATATCACATATTACAAATTTCATGCCTAACTATATGAATTCCACATATTGTATAACATTACAGAAAGCTAGACGACGTTAAATAATTCGATCGAATCAACGAATTCCCAAAATTCCCGGAAAGCTCAACACTTGAGCACTATTAAAGTAAACCAGAGACATACCACAGCACCTACGGATTAACAGCTGAAGGTCCCGACCCAAGCCTCTTAAGTGGCGCCGTGGATCCGCCGCCAAAACAAGGTTTTAGCCGCGAATCCGCGGTCACTTAGACGAGTTAAGGTTTCGTTCTTCAGGTGTGTCCATAGAATTCCCTGCATGATTTTCTAAATATTTTTAACATGGAAAAATCCAACTTTTTCAAAAATTTCCAGAGAGGAGGTATAATTTGGGTTTTCGGGGTTCGATCGGACTTTTAACTTCGCCTACGCAACGCCTAATGCTCTAGCTAGTCTCTGATACCACTGTAAGGTTCTTAGGTACAAGAACAAGGTTCTACAAGGAATCAAACATGCCGTATTTAAAATTTTCATGTGCCAAACAACCTAACCAAGGATCTTAACTAGAAATTTAGGGTTATGAAACAATAAGTAAACTACTTTACTTCTAAGAGTTAGGGATTACAACCTTTGTAGTCCGTTCCTTCACTTCATAAGCTCCGAGTTGAGGTCCCTTCAGTGCGATCATCATGTTCCTGGACTCTAGAGAGGCTCCATGAGGTGAATGAGACATTCTTGCATGAAGACTTCACAATCCAAGATGATCTACCTTGAGGAAACACAAACCCAAGCTCTCTCTTCACTAATGAGGTATTAGTGAAGCAAACACCCTAATCTAAGTGGCTAGAATAGATGAGAATGATGAAGTAGGAATTTTGCTCTCTTTTGTTTTCTTTTTCTCACACACAATCATCACAAAGTCAAAAGCTAGAAAGCTTTTGTGAAGAGGAAGAAGATGATGAAGTTGTGATGAATGAAAAATGAATTATTGTTGAGGTTAGAAATGCAACCAAGGGTTAAGCATGTCATGCTTAACCCTTGTAGAGAATTAACCACAAGCTAGGGTTAAAAGGTTAGGTTAACAAATATCTAGTAAGAAACAAAGAGGGTGGACAAAGTCAAAGCATCATGTAGCTTCTACCAAGCTCATCCATGACTTAATCCATAACAAAAAGAATAAACTTAAAAGAAAATGTTAACCCAAATTTAAATCCTAGCATGGTTTAATCTACTAAACCCTAGTTGCATTTGTAACCCTAACATGTTATAATATTATATATCACATATATAATATATAATGTAATAAAAGAAAATAATACAATTAACATATATCACATATATATCAATCTATCATCAAATGAGAAAAAGAATCACTTAAGTGAGCTTATATTAGTTAATATAATGTAATATATCACATATATAATTATACATTAAATTATTAAATCAACACTTGACTTAATAACCCGGCTATATTACATATAACCGACTAATATAATATGTATTAGTTCATCGAATCAACACTTGATCCGATGACCCGGCTATATCACATATACCCGGCCGATATCACATATCGCGAGAATCGAATACGGTATCACATACACGTATTATTCTTGGTCCCGCACATATCACATATATGCTCCTGCTCCGTTTTGCCTGAGCCAGGAAACCTCTGTGTAGGACTCTAAAGAATCGTCAATACGCTGGTAGTAGGTGATGATCATATCAAACACCCACAAGCTGCAAGCGGTCAGCTAAACGTAACAGCCACCCGGGTATTGAGCGATCAGAAGATCAACAAGCAAGCATGTGCATAGTCCTGTGAATCCAATCAGTAACACTCCCGTACAGTCCGGTCTCTTCGTCTGATATGTCGCATATCTAGTCTAGGGGTGGTAAACGTCAGACCCCAGTAACCGATAAGTCGTGTCGATGTAAGGCTCATAACGGGTCGAGAAACTATTGATAACACTTACCAGTAGGTCTCCATATCATCACTGGCCATGGACTTCCAGTTATAGCCAATCGAACACAGCGCAACATCAACTCCCAATACCGGGAGAGACGAAACCCCTCCTATCGCTCATTGCCTCCATATGATTCGGGACTGTACCCAAAAGCCACTGTTTTGCACATTCTCATGAACGTGGTAAGGTGGAAATAAAAGCACAGTGGGAATCACACAAGACTCTATGACGATCTCGGGTCTACAGACTAAGCTGTACCAGTGTCACCAGAGAACTTCTATCTGACGATAGGTATAATACCATCTAGGAGTTCTCGGCGCGTCCGTTCAGTGTACCTAGTCTCCACGGAGCACCCATACACCATCCTTGATGTCAAACACCAATGGATATGGGATCATCCATTGCCCATCATATGGGTCAAGATGCGTACACGCTAGTCTACTCTGGAGTATCGATGCCCTGTCTCGATACACCCTCGACTAGGAACAGTTATAGGATATACTCTTGGACTACCCTGGCCCCACTAGTATGATCTGCATCATAGTCCCAGTAGTCGAGTACATATCCTAAGGGCTTCATCAACATATGAGAGCAAGACAGTAAACCAATACAAGTTAACATGTTAAGACAAAGTAAAACCAGATAACATACTATCATATAGAGCAAGAAAGTCCTCTCTATATATATCCAAGCATCCACTATAATATACATCATATGTACAATAATGGCCTCTAGGGCATATATATAAGTAACAAAAACCAAACTCTGGATAACTCAAGGTACGTTTCTGTAATGACTATTTGTGGGTTAACCCGGGCTATGACGAGGGTTAACTTTCTACCATCTGGAAGATCAATAGTGATATTGTTCTTAACTTGCCACAGTTTTAGTAAAATGGATTTTTTCAAAAAATAGTAGTGGGAGTATGGTAGAACTGGAAGAGATTCCAGAACCGCAAACGATTACTAAAAATTTAATAGGACCTAAAGATTCAATCAGGATTGACATTCCATTAGCCACTCCGCAGATATGGTGGATAACCTCAGGCGCCCGAGAAGTACTTCGGTATCCTCAAAGACGGTGACATGGAAGTTCTTGTTTACCCAAACTTGACACTACTGTTGTTCCATACTTTGAGACCCGGCAGGAAGATGGGTATAACATCGTTCTAAACTAGTTTTAGAAGTTCACGTGTATATGACTCTGCCAGAGGGTTGTTGTAGTCAGTGGGAGCAGCAGAAGCATAATGGACAAGAAGCTTATGTCTATTTATAGACTAAAGCAGATATAGCGGAGATAGATCATCTATTTTTGATTTGACGGTCATAGGCTTTGACTTCATCAGAATAGGAGATGGATCTGTTGAGAAGGTAGTAGGGTCTGATGTCCTGGTATTTGGATGACATACACAATGTAGGAAGTGATATTCCTATACTACGATCAGTTATACTGTGGTTGTCACACAGTGGTTTCTCCATAAAGGATATGGATATAATATTATGTATTCTGGTCACTAGATCTATGGTTTTAGATCTAAATTTGGGAAGTGTCCCAATCTGGGTACTTAGACAGCATTCTAACGGTGTTTTAGAATGGACGACTCCTGGCATGGTGGTGTACCTGCAGGTGATGGAGTCACCTTCTCTAAAGGTGTCTTGCAGACTAAAGGGGAGAGGGGTGTGCATGATTGGCATATCACTTGCTTAGGCAATTGAGTCAATCATAAGATGTCAAGTACCACACCAGATTTTGTTTTTGCACTAGATGCAATAAGTTTATATTAATCCAATCCTGGAGAAACATTCGGAAGCAGTTTAGAACATAAGTGGATGTTCTGGGGATCTGATAACGGCAGCCTCATTCTGGAGATGATTATCATTCCAGGCTTCCAAGGTGACCTGGATGACAGAGTGACTGTCAGAGTTATAGTTTTCCCTCTGACGAGGGGCAGTAGTTTGGACAGGTGGTCCAAGCGAATATTGAGGGAGGCATGATGCAGGATACTGATTAAATTCAGTTAACGATACAGTCTAAGAAGTTTACTGTATTTGGAGTTCATTTGTGAACTGGGTCCCATCAGATATCCAGACATATTCTAAGATGGGTATTGCTCATTTCGGGAGATGGCTTTCTCCGCGAACTTGAGATAAAGAGAGACATAGAAAGAAACATCAGAGCAGATCCACTCACTGAGGTTATTTCTCGAATGCAAGAGTTTCATAAACAGGATTTGTGAGACTGATCAGTAGAGGAGTTGGGTGTTCGGTATCACACGGGCTGTGAGTATGCGACATCGCAATAATTAGCCTTAAGTGCAAGTGGGAGATTGTTGGATATAGTGCCCTCAAAGTCAATTATTGGATCGCATGCACGTGATTGCAATGATTGAGGGAGGACCTATATCTGTAAGACAGTCTTACTCGAAATGATAGTATGCTATCTGGTTTGTCTTTATCATCGTGTACATGCTTTAGGTGACATTACAGATCACTATTACACATTGATAGATCCCTTAGGATTCTTGCTTGACTACCAACAGTATGATGGCGATCATATACGTGAGAGTTGGGTAGTCTATAATCACATCCTTAAAGTGTCCCTAGTCGTGGGAGTTTCGAGACCGGGCATCGATACTCCGAGAGTAGACTAGTGTATACGGATCGAGACCCCGACGAGGGGAGATGGCCGGTCTCACAAGCCATTGGTGTCAGTTGGTTCACCTAAGATAGTATACAGGTTCTCATTGGGTTATGAGTACACCGGACGGACTCGCCGGGAACATGCTAGTTAGTATTATACCTATCGTCAGATAGTAGTTCCCAGGTGACATGTGTACAGGTTAGTCTATCGATCTAAGATCGTCATTTTTCTCGTGTGAGTTCCCAATGTGCTTTGATTACTACCCAACCACGGCTCAAAGGAGTCGTGCAAACAGGTTTTAGTTGGGTACAGTCCCAAGCCACATGAAGGCAGTGAGCGGATCGGTAGGGGATTCGTCTCTCCCGGTATTGGGGGTGAGATCGCGCTGTGTCTGGAGAGCCATTACACAAAGTCCCTGGCCAGGGCAAGCGAGATTTACTGGTAGGTATTCCAATAGTTTCTCAGGGTGTTCTGTGCTACACTCCGACATGACTTATACCGCTATTGGGGGTCTGACGTTTACCAGCCCCTTAGGCCCGATAAGCGATACTCATAGACGAATGGACCGGACTGTATGGATATTGTCACTGACAGGCTCAGTAGGGTTTCAGGATGAGTTCGCTCATCGGCCTCCCTTTTGCTCAATACCTTGGCAGCCGTTACGTACAGCTAGTGCCACTGACGTGCTTGTGGTTAAACCCACTGCCAGCGTATTGATGAGTCTTTAGTGTCCCACACAGAGAGTTTCCCAAGTTCGGGCAAAACGTTGTAGAGGCCGTATGGTTTTATGGTAGGGTTCGATCATATACGTGCACTTGTGCACGGATCAGGATCGGACGGATCATACTAATGGGCTTTGGTTTAAGCCGGATCCTAGTATTAGATTGTTAGATTATTTTCGTCTCGTAGTATTCGTATTCAGTTGGAATATGGATGTGGGTATGTATATACAGATGAGGGGTATTCTTGTGATCCGTCACGAGTTTACTTTAGAAGATTCCATTCTATTTATTGTTTTAAACATTTGGATTAATGTTTATTATATGGAAATTGTGAGTGCAGGTTTTGTTCAAGAGCATTAAATACGACTCATGGTGTGTTTTCTTTTGCTATGTCTATTCTCTTGATTGATTATTGTGTGGGATTAAGTGTGGAAAGAGAGAGGGCGGCCACTTGTGGCAAGGGATTAGTCTTGAGTTTATATTAGACCTCTCAAATTTTATCTCACACATGAATGAAGCTCATTTTCTTCACTGGCTTTTTTCTTGAGCTCACAACTTTTATCAATGGCTTCTTCTTCAACCTCCACTCTATCGCTCTCATGTGTTGAGAATCCTAGAGTGTTATGAGACAAAGTAATCACACGTTATCTCTACTTCATCTTGATCATCTCTTTTGGCAAACTTGATGTCCGAGTTGCTTCGGTTTTGAAGCGGGAGCCCGTATAAAGAATCCTTGACGTGGAGCCACTTCGACGAGCGAGATCGGAGAGCGAACTTTGTTGGGGCAGCCGCAACTAGCAAGGGACAGAGATTAAAGACCCAAGGATACGGATCGATCGGTATAATCTCTTTAACCACTTTAAAGTTTACTAGTATAGGGTTAATGGCACAATCCGGGTTTTAGGGTTACGTTAGCGCCATTTTGAAAAGTTTTTATTCCGCATTTTGCCTCGGATTGACGACCGGGACGCTGCCGTAGCCTTACACTCTGTACAGTCCGGTATGTTCGTCTAACAGTATCGCATATCGGGCCTAGCGGTGGTAATCGTCAGACCCCTAAAAGAGCAATAAGTCTTGTCGGAGAGTAGCCCAAAACACCCTGAGAAACTACTGGAGTACCTACCAGTAAATCTCACTTGCCTTGGCCATGGACTTTGTGTAATGTCCTTCCGAACACAGCACGATATCAACCCCCAATACCGGGAGAGACAAATCCTATCTAACCGCCACTGCCTCCAAGTGCTTCGGGACTGCACCCAACTACTACCTGTTTGCACGACTCCTTTGAGCCGTGGTAAGGTAGTAATCAAAGTAAAGTGGGAACACACTCAAGGCGAAGTAGCAGTGTCAAGTCGACGGACAAAGCTGTACTCATATCACTTGGGAACTGCTACCCGATGATAGGTATAATACCCACCAACAGTTCCCGATGAGTCCTGTCCAGTGTACTCATAACCTAATGAGCACATGCATACTATCTCCAGTACGACGTACTAATGGCTGTGGAACATACCATCTCCCCTGCTGGGATGAGAAGCGTATACACTAGTCTACTGTGGAGTATCGATGTCCCGTCTCGATAATCCTACGACTAGGGATCTATATAGGATGTGCTTATAGATTACCCAGCCCCCACTAGTGTGACTGCCATCACAACGCTGGTGATCAAGCAAAGATCCTAAGGGCTCTATCAATATGTATAAGCGATATGCTAAGAAAACACATGCACATATTGAGGTAGAAACAAACTAGGTAGCATACTACCATTTCGAGCAAGACTGTTACTATATCCGTGTATATCCTAAGCTCCCATTAAGTAATATACAATCCAGTATGATACAATAATGGCCTCTAGGGCATATATCACTAACAATCTCCCGCTTTCACTAAGGTCATATATTGGCATATCGCGGACCGAAGATCTCGAATAGCCTCTCGAACACTGTCTGAGGGATGGCCTGCTGGGTTCCCTAGCTCGCCGCTGGGTTTCGGGAGGCATCGACCATGCCATTTTATAAAAAATGGCGTGCTAAACAACCCTAACGCTAGAATCTAAACTAGAGAATTAGACGAATTTAGAATGCAAATGTCACAACCCAAATTTTGGATGTGACTGGCACTTAGATTGTATAATATCTAAAAATATCTACACAACCCGAGTAAGCCAAAAACCAAGATCAAAAACCCTATTAGCGGATTTTTTATAAAAATTTAGTTTTTAAGTAAAAATCACAGTTTTTATGTAATTAAAATATAAAACAAGCATAAGGTGTTAAGTTTGGTTGCATCCCTAGTTGAGATCAACAATAACAACAGCGGAATAATAATTTACAACTTATGAGACCAATAGAATCACAGATATGGATAAAAGAAATATCCTCTAACATAACAACGATCTCACCTGTCAAATAATATACATATAATCATCTCTCATGCTAAGTCATAGTACAAGATCTGATGGAGATTTTCTAGAAACAAAATACAATATCAAAAGAGAAGATTACTACATATGTAACCCACCTAGCAAAAGATGCGATAAAAACGGAAAAAGTGGATCTGCACTGCTGCTAACCGTCCACTCTACCCCTGCAAGGAACTGTGGCACAACAGGGGTGAGTTGCCAACTCAGTGAATATAACTAACATATAACGGTTAATAATGTAAATATGACGATCATAACTAACTGAAATGAAAGCAAGTATGATGTACGATAGTATATGGAAAGCATGAATCAGTACTACAAATCAGATAACCAAAACTGAAATCTCATCATTTTTCTCAATAAAATTTATCTTTCCGTGTCCATCATCGACACAAAACTTCCATTTCTCTCAGGCATCATTCCTCGCAAGATCCTGTAATCAATAATACCGGTCGGTATCCTCTAGATATCCGCCTTATTTCACCACTATCTCCGGTATCGAGTAACCTCGCTAGGCCCCCCGTCTCAAATGGGGATATCCTGCCCCTCGGTCTCGACCGGGTCCACCATGTATCCAACTGTATATCTCCCCCACTCAGTCTGGATAACGTATAAATCCGCGACCGTATAGCTCCCCCACTCGGTCCGGAATAAAACCAAATCATAAAATATCTCATGGTGGACATGTCACATCGATCATGAAATCACTGGCTTTATGTAATAATACAGGAAAAACCCAAACCATAAATTCTCAATAAAACAAAGCTTCTTATATCAACTTAGAATACTCGGATGATAAACATGATGTCATTTATACAAGTTACCACTATTGTTGATAATTTAGGTATGATAGGAATCATTTTTAACAAGATGAATATTTAGTGTAAAAGTGACATGTTAATATCGACGAGGTATAGTGTAACATGTAAAGATGTGCACGTGCGGCATAACTCGTCGATAATTGTTGAGTGTTCTATATCTATTACCATAATGATGGATAAGTATATATATGAATGCATATTATTAACTTAGCATACGCAAGTAAAACTTTTAGTTAAATGAAACTACGGGTGTAAAACGCCATCTTTACAAAATTCCCTGGTAGATGTTTAGTCTACTCACCGGAAATACGTTGTATCTACTCAGGAATCGCCAATCCTTTTCCTTTCCTTGCCGCCTCCGAAACTCCCGAACTCAAATTTAATATTAAATTTAACTTGAATAAGAAAACGGCTACATTCCGATACGGTAAGATCAAGAAACACAAGCTGTACGTGCTAACTACACTACATACGACTATAGCAAACCATCTAACACTCAACCTCACTAAATTTTAACCCAACTCTGTATCCCGACAGAAAACAAATCGCGATACGTTTTAACCGTGTCGTATTTTGGGTTTTTTGATATTTTTTCCGATATTAGATCCCAGATTTTGTATACAGTTAAACTAATTTATTTAAACAATACCAAAACTACTATCACATAAACACAGAGCTACCATAAAAACCACACTACCCAACTCACCCAAAAATCCGGCGACGCCGGAATTCCCCTTTGGGTCGCCGGCCTAAATCCGAGCCCTCTGGTTCGTGCTCCTATGGTTTGCTCTAGGTTCAACATACATCATTTAGACCCTGTTTAGTTCAGTTAAATTTACTCTAAACTAAAGCAGATTCAAACAGACTCGATTTTGCCTAAAAATACGATATTCTGGACACTTTGATTTCAAATTTTGAACTAGTTACAGAATTAAATCTCTACTGTGATTAAAGATTTTACCTACAAATAACTTGTTGGAAGAATACCCTCCAAGATGCACAAGCTCCTTGTCCTAGCTTAATGGTGAGGAAAATCCTAACTTATTTCTTTCCTTCTCCTTTCTTTTGTTCTTCTTTGTTTTGCTTTGGTTTTCTTTTTCTTTCAATAAGTTTTCGGATTTTAAAAATGCTACAGATCTGAACACAAGCTATATATGTGAGAAAAGCGAAGGATAAGGTGAAGGAGGAGGTGTCAAAGGCCAAAAGGTGCCATCCTCATGCAAGGAGGAGGTGTGGGGTGTGGGTTGTGCATGTAAGAAGGTGGTGATAATGCTTTATCATTACTAAAACCAATTATCTTGATAAAATTCTGAACTAAACTTTATCTAACCCATTTTCTACTTACACCCTTAACAATTTCCCATTTTGCACAAAATCCTAAACTTTATATAAATACCCTTCACAACCTATGTTATTATAAAACACCCTTTTTATTAAAATGAAACCCTTATAATTTATTTATTTTGCATACTAAAATTCTTATTTAATTTTTTTTACATACATCTTATGAAATTGTCTTATTTGGTTTTAATAACTTTTTAATTTATCATTTTATTATTTAATTGACTAATTTTATTTATTTCTAAATTTTCAAAATGTTACAGCAAACATCTTTACATCTAAGTGAATAAGGAATACAACCTTTGTAGACCGGTCCTTCACTTCAATAGCTCCGTGTAGTTGTCTCTTCGCTCCAAGTAGTGATCTCCCGGACTCAAGTGAGGTTCCATAAAGTGAAATGAACAAGCTTGCTTGAAGTCTTCGAGGCCGAAGATGATCTACGTCGTGGAGACACTTACTCAAGCTAGCTCTTCACTAATATGGAATTAGTGAAGCCAACACCCTACACTAAATGGATAATATAGTAGAGGATGATGAAGTAGGAATTTTGCTCACTTTAGAAATATTTTTCTCACTAATTTTCTCCACCTCCCAAAAAGCTAGTGAGCTTGAGGAAGGAGATGAAGAAAGCTCTCATGAAATGAAGCAAGTGAAGAATGAATCAAGTGTTGGTGAGAATAGCAACCATGGATGAGTTAGTATCATATACTAACTCATGTAGAGATTAAATCATGGCTAACAATAATGGTTAGGTTCATAAATATCTAGAGTGAGACAAAATTAGTGGACTAAGCCAATGGGTTCTACAAGCTTCCACTAAGCATCAACCATGTGACTAATTTCCTACTAATTTTGATTTATTTTAAATAAATAAAACCCTTCATTATTATTTGCATGGTGTGATTCTCATACACCCATATAGCATATGGCATCAAGCATGAAACAAAAGATGTACATTAATATATATTACATATATACTAAGTGTACACTAGTGAGAAAAAGAAATCTTAAGTGAGCTAATATTTGTTAATGTAAGTTAATATATCAAATATATAATTATACTTTAAATTATTAAATCAACACTTGATTTAATAATCCGGCTATATCATATACAACCGACTAATATCAAATGTATTAACTTATCGAATCAACACTCAATTCGACAGCCCAGTTATATCACATATAACCGACCGATATCACATATCGCGAGAATAGAATACGGTATCACATACGCGTATTAATCTCGGTCCCGCACGTATCACATATGTGCTCCTACTTCGTTTCTCTTGAGCCAGGAAAGCTCTGTGTAGGACTCTAAAAACTCGTCAATACGCCGGCAGTAGGTGGTGATCATATCAGTCACCCACAAGCCGCAAGCGGTCTGCTAAACGTAACGGCCACCCGGGTATTGAGCGATCAGAAGATCAATAAACAAGTCTGCTCATACTCCTGCGAATCCAATCAGTAACACTACTGTACAGTCCGGTCTCTTCGTCTGATATGTCGCATATCACAGCCTGGGGGTGGTAAAACGTCAGACCCCAATAGCCTGATAAGTCATGTCGATATGAGGCTCATAATGGTTGGAGAAACTACTGATAACACTTACCAGAAGATCTCAGCAACCCTGGCCAGGGATTTGCTGTTATGGCCAATCAAGCATAGTGCAACATCAACCCCCAATACCGGGAGAGACGAAATCCCCTCCTATTCCTCATTGCCTCCATGTGACGCGGGACTGTACCCAAAAACCACCGTTTTTCATGATCTCTTGAACGTGGTAAGATGGAAATCAAAGCACAGTGGGAATCACACAAGACTCTATGACGATCTCGAGTCGACAGATTAACCTATTCCAATGTCACCAGAGAACTGCTATCTGACGATAGGTATAATATCATCTAGGAGTTCTCGGCGAGTCCGTTCAGTGTACCCAGTCTCCACTGAGCACCCGTATACCATCTCTGATGTCAAACACCAATGGATATGGGATCATCCATCGCCCATCATATGGGTCGAGAAGCGTATACGCTAGTCTACTCTGGAATATCGATGCCCCGTCTCGATACTCCCACGACTAGGAACAATTGAAGGATGTACTTACCGACTACCTCTGCCCCACTAGTATGATCTGCATCATAATCCTGGTAGTCAAGTACTCATCCTAAGGGCTTTATCAACATATAATAGAGAGACAATAAGTGTACATGTTAAGATAAAGAGCTACCGGATAGCATACTATCATGTCGAGCAAGAAAGTCCTCTCTATATATGTCCAAGCATCCACTATAATATACATCACATGTACAATAATAGCCTCTAGGGCATACATATAACTAACATGGCCTCTATGAGTGGATCTGCAGAATTGTTCTCCGTATCTACTCTCCTCACCTCGATCTCCTGGGGATCAAAGATCTCCTTTATCAGGTGGTACCGCCTCAAGATATGTCTGGATCTATAATGAGACCTGGGTTCCTTCCCTAAAGCTATAGCGCCATATGTTGTCACAATACTAAAGTATTGGACCAACAAATGGAAGGAACCACCTGAAGTGTAATTAAGAACTTCCTCATCCAGACTGCTTCTTTTGTGGCGTCTCATGCAGCGAACTACTTCGTTTCCATCGTCAAGTCTGCAACGGTGTCGTGCTTGGAGCTCTTCCAACAGATTGCTCCTCTATCGAGGGTAAATCCATAACCTGACATGGACTTAGAGTCATCCTTATCACTCTGGAAGCTGGAGTTAGCAAAGGCCTCGATCTGGAGGTCTTTTCCGCCATACACCAAGAACGTCTCCTTAGTCCTTCTCAGGTACTTGAGAATGTTCTTTACTACTCTCTAGTGTTTCTCCTCTGGGTTTGACTGATACCGGCTTACCACGCTAAGTGCGTAAGCAACATCCGGTTTGGTACACAACATCGCATACATTATAGAGCCTACCGCAGAAGCGTAGGGTATAGATATGATGCGAGCCCTTTCCAAATATGTCTTGGGAGACATCCCTTTTGGAGAGGGTGATTCCGTGACAAGCCGGTAGACTACTGCGCTTTGAATCAACCACACTAAATATTTTCAGTATAGTGTTGTTATACCTTGACTGCAAAAAGTCCTACCATCCTCTTTGATCTATCACGATAGATCTGGATCCCCAGAATGTAGTTGGTATCACTAAGGTCTATCATGGAGAACCTCTGTGACAAGAATCCTTTGACTGATTGTAGCATAGGAATGTCATTTCCTATCAAGAGAATGTCATCCACGTACTCAACGAGGAATTCCACAGTTCTTGCTACAATCTTACTATAAATGCATGGTTCATCTGGATTTTTGATAAAGTCGAATTCTTTGACTGTCTTAATAAAAATAGATGTTCCAACTCCGCGATGCCTGCTTTAGTCCATAAATGGACTTAAGCAACTTGCACACTGTCCCGCTGCTCCCACTCTGATTGAAACCCTCTGGCTGATCCATATAGACGCACTCTTCCAAATCACCATTTAGAAAACCGTCTCTATGTCCATCTTCCGGATCTCAAAATCTTGGAAGGCAGCAATGCAAGAAGGATCCGAATGGATTTGAGCATAGACACTAAAGAAAAGGTTTCATCATGGTCCAAACCAAGTCTTTGACGAAAACCTGTTGCAACAAGTCTAGCCTTATAGATTTCAACCTATCCATCTACACCAATCTTCTTTCTGAAGATCCATTTGCAGCCTACGGGTTTTACCCCTTCTGGAGCAATGTTCAAAGTGCATACTTTGTTGGTGTACATGGACTCCATTTCGGTCCGCATTGCATCCAGCCATTTTACCGAGTCACCGCTCTGAATGTCTTACTGGAAGCTAGTTGGCTCATCATCGTCAATGATGCAATCCTATCGATCCCCGTCTATGAGAAAACCGTAGTATCTCTCGGGCGGATGAGACTGCCTACTTGTCCTGCGGATTGGCATAGGGATGTCCAGTTCTTTTGAAACCTCTAGTTCTACCATACTTTCAGTAATAGTTTATGGTTCTGAATTTCTTCCAATTCTATTGCGCTCCCACTATTTTCTTTTACAAAAAAATTGATTTTCTAAAAAGTGGGCATAACAAGAAACAAAAACCTTTCGTTCCTCTACGTAATAAGAAAGATACCCCCTGGAGTTCTCTGGGTATCCCACAAACTTATACAGTACTGAGCGTGTCTCGAGCTTGTCCGCATACTGCTTTTCAACAATTCCCTATATCTTCAGATATTGAAGATCGGGTTTCTTCCCACTCCACATCTGATATGGTGTGGTAAGCACATTCTTGGTAGGAACCTTATTCAAAAGATATGCATCTGATTCTAGTGCATAACTTTAGAAGGATCGCGGTAACTCAGCATTACTCATTATGGAACGAACTATATCCAATAGGGTTCTATTCCGCCTTTCATATACACCGTTGTGTTGTGATGTGTATGGAAAGTAAGCTAAGAGAGAATTCCATTCTCTTTTGAGTAATTCAGGTGTAAGTATACGGTAGCGCCCCGGCCGTCTGTCCGAGGACAAAATGCGGAAACGAAAACTTTTTCAAAACTTGAAACTGGCGCTATCGTATACTATAAATCCGGATCGAACCATTAACCTACTATTAGCAACTAGAGAAAGGGTTGGAAACCTATACAAATCGATCTGTGTCCTTCGGTCTTTGGCCACCATACCAAGCTCCTCGCGGCATCTCCAGTCTCGATCTCCTCGTTGGAAAGGACACTACATCTTCGAGTCTTTTTACGGGCTCCCGCTTCATCCGAAGCAGCTCGGGCATGAAGTTCGCTAGCGTGTCCAAGGCAAAGTAGAGAATGTTTGTGACAAGTTTGTCTCATGCATCCATTGCATGGATGGAGGTTGAAGATGAAGCCATCAATGGAGGTTGTGAGCTAGAGGAAGAAGAAGAAGAGGAAGAAGAAGAAGTTCCCTTTTCTTTTTCTTATGTCTTGTGATGATAATGAGAGTGAGAGAGTGTTATCAAAAATACAAGACCAAACTCTATCATATGGCAGCCCCTCTCTCTCTCCTTCTCATTTCAACACTCAAATCCATCACCAAATGTGGCATATGCACAATAAAAGAGACCATGAGTCACTAGGTTGCATGTGTCACAATAAATGCACCTTATGATGATTTATAGCTCATAATTTCCATATGCAAACATTAATCCAAATGTTTGCAACAATAAAAAGATACGGCAACATCTAAAGTAAACTCGTGACGGATCACAAGGATACCCCTCACCAGTATATATATACCTTCATCCGCATTCCGACTGAATGCGGATACGATGAGACTAAAGTAATCCAACAAATCTAATACTAGGATCCGGCATAAACCAAAGCCCACTAGTATGATCCGTCCGATCATGATCTGTGCACTACCGCATGTATAAGATCGAACCCTGCCATATATCATACGGCCTCTACAACGTTTCGCCCGAAACTTAAAAACTGTCTGTGGGGGACTCTAAAGACTCGTTAATACTTTGGCTGTGGATTTAACCACTAGCACGTCAGAGGTACTAGCCGTACGTAACGGGCTACCAGTTATTGACCAAAAGGGAGGTCAATGAGCGAGCTCATCCTGACACCCTATTGAGCCTGTCAGTGACAATATCCGTACAGTCCGGTCCGTTCGTCTATGAGCATCGCATGGCGGGCCTAGGGGGTTGGTAAAAGTCAGACCCCCAAAAGCGGTACAAGTCGTGCCGGAATGTAGCCCAGAACACCCTGAGATACTACTGGAATACCTACTAGTAAATCTCCTACCTTGGCCAAAGACATCGTGTAATGGCTCTCCTAGACACAGCGCGATCTCACCCCCAATACCGGGAGAGACGAAACCCCTGCCGATCCGCTCACTGCCTCCATGTGGCTCGGGACTGTACCCAACTAAAACCTGTTTGTACGATTCCTTTGAGCCGTGGTAGGGTAGTAATCAAAGCACAGTGGGAACTCACACGAGACAAATGACGATCTCAGGTCGATGAACTAACCTGTACACATGTCATCAGGGAACTGCTATCTGACGTCAGGTATAAAACCAACTAGCTTGTTCCCGGCGAGTCCTGTCCGGTGTACTCATAACCCAATGAGCACCTGTATACATCTTAGGTGAACCAACTGACACCAATGGCTTGTGAGACCGGCCACCGCCCCTCGTCGAGGTCTCGACTGTATACACTAGTCTACTCCGGAGTATCGATGCCCTGTCTCGAAAACTCCCACGACTAGGGACCGCTTTAAGGATGTGCTTATAGACCCCAGCTCCCACGTATATGATCGCCACCATACTGCTGGCCGTCAAGCAAGAATCCTATGGGCTCTATCAACGTGCAATAGTGACTGGTAATGTCACCTAAAGCAGTACATGATGATAGAGATAAACCAGATAGCATACTGTCATCTTGAGTAAGACGTCCTACCGGTATAGGTCATCCCTCAATCATTGCAACCACGTGCCTGTGATCCAATAATTGACTTTGAGGGCACTATATCCAACACCAGGAACTCGGCAATTAAGTATTTACCACATCGATCAGATCTCAGTATCTTGATACTTTTGCCTGTTTGTTTTTCCGCTTCATTCTTATATTCCCAGAATTTTTCAAAGGGTTCGGATTTATGCTTTCACAAGAAGACATGTCCTAACCTACATAAATTATCCGTAAAAGTAATGAAATAGGAATAACCACTTCGTGCATCTGTAAATATTGGACTACACACGTCGCTGTGTATGAGTCCCAAGAGCTCGCTCGCTCTTACTCCGTGTCCAGTGAACGGAGTCTTTGTCATCCTTCCTATAGGACAAGATTGACAAGTTGCATAAGACTGATATTCGAACAGATCCAAATATCCATCTCGATGTAACTTCGACAACCTTGTTTCATTGATGTGACCCTGTCTACAATGCCATAAGAAAGTTTTATTTAATTCTGGAGACTTTCTTTTAAGTGTGTTCTGGACATTGAAAACCTGAGCTTGATTTAACACGTATATACTGTTCTCCTAGTGTACCTGACCCAATCAAACTTTGATTTAGGTGGATGTGAACCACATCGCTTACAAACTAGACTAGGTACACACAAACAGTTATGTAGAATCAATATTTTCCCACTTGTCAATTTTAGGTGATATACCCTGCGGATACAGCGTCCACGCTCATTCCGTTAGTAACCCTGAGAGTCATATTATCTGCTCTAATAACTCTACGGTTTCTCAAAGCCTGTAATGAATTACAGATATGAGATCCTGATCCGGTATCTAGTACCCAGGAAGTAGAGTTAATTGACAAATTGTTTTCAATCACAAACACACCCGAAGTCGAAGCCACAACATGCTTCGGATCCTGGATTTTGGCTTTCCAAGCCATGCATTCCTTCTGCCAATGCCCTTTCCCGTAACAATAGGAACATCCCTCCTTCCCTACTGTTAACCCCGAAACTTTTGCCCTACCCTTTCCATCTACCTTACTGACATCGCCTATCGGCAATGTGGAGGTCTTCTTCTTCTCACCCTTGGCATCCGCCTTAGATCTAGAAGAGGAAGATTTCCCAATAAGCAGAGCGGGTGTCTCCCTGGTTTCCTTCAGGGTGCCCTCAACTGGAAGTATAACTTTCTTCCCATGGGCATAAGTAGGAGGTAGGGAATGTAGAATCAAGTCAGCATATGACTCGTTCTCTAATGTGGTCTCCAGGTCCGTGAACTTTTTAATATAGCTAATCATTGTAGGGACATGGTTCCCTACAGATGACTCGACAGCCAACCTCGCTTGAAGCAATTCTTTCGCGGTCTCATATCTTGCTATACGAGATTGCTCTCCATATAAAACATTGTTATGGAGGAAGATGGAAACTAAGTCCATCTTCTCATGCTGCCTCTAGTATACACCATCTACTTAGGCCAACATGAGGCACTTGGCATTCGCACAGTCTTTTTCCCTTGTCTTACGGATATCAACATCCGCGATGGTGGAAACTGGACCTGGGATGGCGGGGGTTATGAGTAGTAATGAGGCGGTCCAGCTTGTCATAGGTAATGGACATCTGGACAAACCTTTGCCGGTCACTATAGTATAACTCAATCATTTTATTATCTATCTGTAACCTAATCTGGTCACCTGGTCGTTGCAATTAGGAGAGAGAGAAGAAAACACTCAGTATGATGCTCTTGCAAGTTTAGATTTGTTTTTAATTTATCCAAAATAGTAGTATGGCTGACCCAAATCAACGCATCTATCTATGCTACAGATGAATATCCAGCAGCTACCAAACACTATGCCTTGGCGAAGGTCAAAATACATAGCTTGAATACTACTGAATATTCAACTGAAATGATGGAGGGCTACGAATGGTTTTGGCGAAACCGTAAACGTAGTGAACTTGATATAATCGAAGGAACCTGATAGCTTTTAAAAGGAGTGGTTTAAGCTTCGCATTTAAAATTCTCCTATTTTAAAATAACCGAGTGGTTTTAAAATTTGTTCCAATGATTCAGCTTTGCTTTGTTTGCTTTGCATTAATGTAATGCAGTCCCATCATTTACACCTATCATCACAGAAAGAAACGAAAATATGACGTACGCTTATGCCATCCGCATTCGCCACTTGGCCCCGTCTTACTCCGTTAGGTTACTTAACTAACGCCAGAGCGGGGGCTGGACTAGTGCGGATGCAAAACATAAGCAACGTCTATTATATAGTATATATATAATTGTAAGTCCATGCTACCTCTCCCGGTACTTTCGGGCATGCGGAATTTGATGAAAAACGATTTTCTTTAGAGGTGGTAACATGGACTTAAAGACCCGGATCTTTGTTAAACATCTAACTAACAACCTAATTAGGAGTGGCTAACTACTCGGTTAGGGGGTTTATACCTTTCTTATCTCGAACTCCTTCGTCTTCAAGCCTCGATGGTTGTCCGGATCGGCTTCTCCCCGTCGTCTCCTTGCGCCGAAGATAGATCCACCTGAAAGCTTCAACCTTTGGCTCCTTCTTCGAACTTTGAAGAAACTAGTTCACTCGGTTTACTAAACCTTGTGAACTAGAGTGAGTAGAGAAGAGTTTGTATGGGATTTTATCTATGGTTCTTGGTTCTTAACTCATGAGACAAGTGAACCATAGACTCAAGAGAGGGAGAGCAAGAGGAGGAGATGAGAGCTCAAGAACAAGAGAGAGAATGAGCATGAAAGAATGTGAGAAGACTTTTCTCATTTGGCTCTCATAATCCAAAATCATCATAACACATCATATCAATCAAGTATTATGTGATGGTTTAAGCAACCATAGCCATATCATTTCATGCACTCATTTTGCACAAAAGAGCAAGCAAGCAAAAGTCTTTGCCATGAAATGATAGCTATAGTCATCATGATGGTCAACTAGTCAAGCCTAGTCAACCGGTCAACAAAGTCAACCGGTCAACAAAGTCAACAAGTCAACAAGTCAACAATGTCAACCCCTCAATAACCATGTCACCATAATACATAATTAATATAATTTTTAATCACATATCATATTCTCATTAGGGTTGAGCAAAAAGTCAATAGTCAACTGTCAACGGTCAACAACCCTAATAAGAATCCTCTGCCTCTGTCTCTCCGTCAACTGTGCATACACACCCGCATCCGCGTTCCGAGGAACACGAATGCATACTGGATAAAACCAATCCCAAAAGGTACACTAGGATCTGGCTTAAACCAAAGCCCGCTAGTGTGAACTGTCCGGACACTGTACGTGCACAAGTGCACGGATGTGACCGAACCCTGTCGCAAAACCATGCGACCTGTCGCAAAACCATGCGACCTCTACTCTTTTGCCTAAAGGCGAATAGCTTTCTATGTGGGACTCTAAAGACTCGACACTACGCTGGCAGTGGGTTTAACCACAGACCGCAAGCGGCACTAGCTGTGCGTAACGGTCCCCAGGTAGATGCCGACAAGAAGACTGACGAGGTGAAACCCATCTGAACTCCTACTGAGCCTGAATGTGACATTCTCCGTACAGTCCGGTCTGTTCGTCCGATACATCGCATGGCGGGCCTAGGGGGCGGTAAACGTCAGTCCCCCAATAGCGGTACAAGTCGTGTCGGAGTGAAGCCCAAAACACCTTGAGATAACACTGGAAGCCTACCAGTATATCTCGTTTGCCCTGGCCAGGGACTACTCGTGTAATGGCTCTCCTAGACGCAGCGTGATGTCAACCCCCAATACCGGGAGAGACGAATCCTGTCTAACCGTCACTGCCTCCAAGTGCTTCGGGACTGCACCCAACTACTACCTGTTTGCACGACTCCTTTGAGCCGTGGTAGGGTAGTAATCAAAGTGCAGTGGGAACACACTCGAGGCGAAGTGACAGTGTCAAGTCAGCGGACTAAGCTGTACTCATGTCACCTGGGAACTGATAACTGACGATAGGCATAATACCAACTAGTCAGTTCCCGACGAATCCTGTCCAGTATACCCGTAACCTAACGAACACCCGCATACTATCTCAAGTACGACGTACTGACGGCTGTGGGACAGACCGTCTCCCATACTGGGATGAGAAGCGCATGCGCTAGTCTACTCCGGAGTATCGATGCCCTGTCTCGATAGTCCTGCGACTAGGGACCTGCATAAGGATGTGCTTATAGATTACCCAGCCCCACTAGTGTGACTGCCATCACATCGCTGGTAATCAAGCAAAGATCCTAAGGGCTCCACTAATGTGTATAGGTGATATACTAAAATAAACACATGTACACATTGAAGCAGAAACAAACCAAGTAGCATACTACTATTTTGAGCAAGATTGTATATACAAAGTGAATATCCCAAGCTTCCATTAAGTAATATACAAACTAGTATGATACAGTAATGGCCTCTAGGGCATATACACTAACAATCTCCCACTTGCACTAAGGCCATGTACTGGCGTATCGAAGACCTATCATCTCGATCATCCGCTCGAACTGAGTCTGGGGCAGGGCCTTGGTGAATGGATCTGCAGTGTTATCTTCTGAAGCGACTCTCCGAACCTCGATCTCTTGGCGATCTACGATCTCTCTGATCAGGTGATACCTCCTCAAGATGTGTCTGGATCTCTGATGGGACCTGGGTTCCTTCGCTAAAGCTATAGCCCCGTTGTTGTCACAATACAGAGGTATTGGATCAACAATGGACGGAACCACCTGAAGTTCTTTCAAGAACTTCCTTATCCAGACAGCTTCTTTTGCGGCATCAGATGCAGCGATGTATTCCGCTTCCATCGTCGAGTCTGCAACGGTTTCCTGTTTGGAACTCTTCCAACACACCGCCCCTCTATTGAGGGTAAAGACAAAACCCGACATGGACTTGGAATCATCCTTGTCACTCTGGAAGCTGGAGTCAGCAAAGGCCTCGATCTGGAGGTCTTTTCCGCCATATACCAAGAACATCTCCTTAGTCCTTCTTAGGTACTTGAGAATGTTCTTTACTGCTATCCAGTGTTTTTCCCCAGGGTTTGACTGATACCGGCTTACCACACTCAGTGCATAAGCTACATCCGGTCTGGTACACAACATCGCATACATTATAGAGCCTACCGCAGAAGCGTAGGGTATAATAGACATGCGACCCCTCTCCAAATCAGTCTTGGGAGACATCTCTTTAGAGAGGGTGATCCCGTGACAAGCCGGAAGGTTACCGCGCTTGAATCTTCCATACTGAATCTCTTCAGTATGGTGTCGATGTACCTGGACTGTGAAAGTCCTAATATCCTCTTGGATCTATCACGATGGATCCGGATCCCCAGGATGTATGAGGCATCACCCAGGTCTTTCATGGAGAACCTGTGTGACAAGAACCCCTTGACAGATTGTAGCATAGGAATGTCATTTCCTATTAAGAGAATGTCATCCACGTATAAAACGAGGAATACTATAGTTCTCGCTACAAATCTACTATAGATGCATGGTTCATCTGGATTTTTGATAAAGCCAAATTCCTTGACCGTCTCATCAAAACAGATGTTCCAACTCCGCGATGCCTGCTTTAGTCCGTAGATGGACTTAAGCAACTTGCACACCTTTCCGCTGCTCCCACTCTGAATGAAACCCTCTGATTGGTCCATATAGACACACTCCTCTAAATTTCCATTTAGAAAAGCGGTCTTTACGTCCATCTGCCAGATCTCATAATCGTGGAAGGCAACAATGGCAAGAAGGATCCGAATGGATTTCAGCATAGCTACTGGAGAAAAGGTTTTGTCATAGTCCAAACCAGGTCTTTGACGGAAACCTTTTGCAACAAGTCTAGCATTATAGGTCTCAACCTGTCCATCTACACCAATCTTCCTTTTGAAGATCCACTTGCATCCTACGGGTTTTACCCCGTCTGGAGCAATGTCCAACGTCCATACCTTGTTGGTGTACATGGACTCCATTTCGGTCCGCATTGCATCCAGCCATTTTACCGAGTCGACGCTCTGAACGGCTTGCTGGAAGCTAGTAGGCTCATCATAATCTATGATGCAATCCTCTCTATCCCCGTCTATGAGAAAACCGTAGTATCTCTCGGGCGGATGAGACTGCCTACTACTCCTACGGAGTGGCGTAGGAATGCCTTGTTCTTTTGAACCCTCTGGTTCCACTAAGCTTTCAGTAATAGCTCGTGGTTCTGAAATTTCTTCCAGTTCTACTGTGCTCCCGCTTATCTGGGTTTCCAAAAACTCAGTTTCCAAGAAGTAGGCATGACGAGAAACAAGAACTTTTTGTTCCTCTTCGCAGTAGAAGAAATATCCCTTGGAGTTCTTTGGATACCCCCACGAACTTACACTGTACTGAGCATGTCTCGAGCTTGTCCGAATGCTGCTTTTTAACAAAAGCTGGACATCCCCATGTCTTAATATGCTTAAGATAGGGTCTCTTCCCACACCACATCTCATATGGTGTAGTAGGCACAGTCTTAGTTGGAACTCGGTTCAAAAGGTATGCAGCTGATTCTAGCGCATACCCCCAGAATGATCGCGGTAACTCAGCGTTACTCATCATGGACCGTACCATATCCAATAGGGTTCGGTTCCGTCTCTCCGATACACCGTTATGTTGCGGAGTGTATGGAGGAGTAAGCTGAGAGAGAATTCCGTTCTCTTTTAAATAGTCCAGGAACTCGGCACTTAAGTATTCTCCACCTTGATCCAATCTTAGAATCTTGATACTTTTGCCGGTTTGTTTTTCTACTTCATTCTTATATTCCTGGAATTTTCCAAAGGCTTCGGACTTATGTTTCATTAAGAAGACATAACCGTACCTTGAAAAGTCATCCGTAAAAGTAATGAAGTAAGAATAACCGCTTCGCGCATGTGTAGACATTGGACCGCACACGTCACTATGTACGAGTCCCAAGAGCTCGCTCGCTCTTACTCCGTGTCCAGTAAACGGAGTCTTTGTCATCTTTCCTTTGAGACAGGATTGACAAGTGGCATATGATTGATATTCGAACGCATTCAAATATCCTTCTGTATATAACTTCGTCAACATTCTCTTATTGATGTGACCTAGTCTACAATGCCATAAGAAAGTCTGATTTATTTCCGGAGACTTTCTTTTGTGTGTATTCTGGACATTGAAAATATGTGGTTGGTTTAATACGTATATACCATTGCTCAATGTACCTGACCCAATCGGAACTTGATTAAGGTGAATGTTTACAACATTGCTTACAAACGCAAATTCATAACCTTCTTTAGAAACCAAAGATACAGAAATGATATTACAAGTTGCGTTGGGTACAAAAAAGCAATTACGCAAAACCAAAACATGTCCATCTGACATTCCCAGGTGATAGTCCCCCACGGCTTTAGCATCCATGCTAGCTCCGTTCGTAACTCTGAGGGTCATGTCACCTGCCTTCAAAACCCTACGGTTTCTCAATGCCTGCAAAGAATTACAGATATGAGATCCTGATCCGGTATCCAATACCCAGAAAGTAGAGTTTATTGAAAGACAGTTTTCAATAACATACACACCTGAAGCTGAAGCTGCAACCTGCTTCAATTCCTGTGTTCTGGCCTTCCAGGCCCTGCAATCATTCTTCCAGTGTCCTTTCTTATGATAATAGAAGCATTCTTCCTTTTCCACAAGCTTCCCCGCTTTCTTTGTTGCTTTTGCTTTTCCCTTCGTATCCACTTTACTAACACCGCCCCTTGGTTTGGCGGGGGCTTTCTTCTTCTTTCCCTTGGCTTTCGCCTTGGACTTAGAAGAAGATGATCCTCCTACAAACAAAGTGGATGTTTCCCTACCTTTCTGTAGGGTGCCCTCTGCGCTCCTCGGCATGTTGAGGAGCTCTGAAAGTTCAACTTCTTTTTCTTGTAAGTTGAAGTTCAGTATAAACTGGGCGTAGGTGGAAGGAAGGGACTGGAGAAATAAGTCCGTATAGAGCTCACTCTCCAATGTTGTTCCTAGGTCCGCGAGCTCCTCAATGTAGCCGATCATTTTAAGCACGTGTTCTGCTACTGATGATCCGACGGCCATCCTTGCCGAAAATAACTTTTTCGACGCTTCGTATCTTGCGATACGAGACTGCTCTCCATACAGTTCTTTTGTATGAAGAAATATGGATTCCAGGTCCATATTCTCATGCCTCCTCGGATGTTCATTGTCCATAGAGGCAAGCACGAGGCACTTGGCCTTCGTACTATCAAACTCCCAAGTCTTACGGATTTCCTTATCCGCGACGCTGGAAGTGGGACCAGGGACAGGGGGAGCTTTGGTGGTAAGAAGATACCCCAGCTTGTCGTAAGTGATTGCCATTTTGACATTCCTGAGCCAATCTTTGTAGTTTGGCCCTGTCAGTATGTTTTTATCTAGAAGTAACTTAAGTCCAGTCATGTCGATTGGTCGCTGCAATTAGGAGAGAGAAGAAACACTCAGCATGATGCTCTTGCAAGTTTAGAGTGGTTTTTAGTTTGTCTAAACAGGATGGCTCCCACTGTTTCTCGAATCCCTCCTCAAACCAAAAAGGAAGAATTTGTCAGGATCAATCTCACCGTACAATACTTGCTTAACCGTTCAGCCAGGCCAGTGTCGGTACTTCGAGGGAGGTTTTCCAACGCTTTCGCGAAGTTCTTTAATTAAATAACCTCTTTTCCCTGGGGGCGTAGCCCCGCTAACACCTTTCTAGACACCTACTTGGTTTATAGCATTGATCGTTAAGTGAGAAATTTCCCGAGGAGTAACATATACTCACAGTAGGATCGGGATCCAAATATCATTGCGTGACGAAACTGAAGGAATCCTACCAGAATCATCACACTCCAAATGGTATGCAACACTAGCAAGTTTCAGTTCTTTTGAAACTCCCGATGTGGATTTTTGCCCCATGCTCTTATGACCTTGACTTTGGCCAACAAATCATAAGTCACATGTCAAGTTCTACCCGTCGTTCTCCAGGTTAATTTGAATCCACCCGTACCTACCCTTGACTTTGGCCAACAAGGCAGTACGACTGTTCCAAACCAACGCATCTATCTATGCTGCACATGAATACCCAATAGCTACCAATCACTATGCCTTGACTTTGGCCAACAAACACAGCTTGAATACTATTGACTATTCATGTGAAACGACGGAGGGCTACGAATGGTTTTGGCAAAACCGTGAACGTAGAGAACTTGATATAATCGATGGAACGAGATAGCTTTTAAAAGGAGTGGCTCAAGCTCCGCATTTAAAAGTTCGTTTTGAAAAGAACCGAGTGGTTTTTCGAAAGTGTTCCAACGACTTTTACTTGGTTTATTTTCTTGCATTAGTTCTTTTAATGCGTGATATTCTTGCATTAGTTCTTTTAATGCGTCCCATCATTTAATCCTACCATTGCAGAAAACAACCAAAATATGACGTACGCTTATGCCATTCGCATTCGCCACTGGGCCCCGTCATTACCCGTTAGGTTACTTAACTAACGACAGAGCGGGGGCTGGGCTAGCGCGGCTGTAAAACATAAGCAACGCCTAAATAATATCATATATAGATATACTGCAATGATAGCCATTTCAGATCACAGATGAATACATTGGATATACTAGGAATCTGTGATTCGTATGAGCCTGTAACGAAAAGCAGATTACACGGTCGCGGTGAATAGCCAAAACCCCACCCAAGACCCCTATGGGTGCGGCAAACTACCCGCCAAGTACCCGAAGCGAAGCAACCTCCCTCAACTCCGTGAGTAGGCCACTCGGCACTTCGGCATACCCGGTAGTTTGTGCACCCCCTCTATGGGTCTATCCTATGAGCAAAAACAGTAAAAAGAAATTATACAATGACGGCTACAACCCCGACCCGGTTGTGCGGCCATACAAATAATAATTACATCAATTTACAAATTTACATGAATTGAAAGAAAAGAAAACTCTCGTCTCACAACCCCCGGCTATTCACCCGCGGCAATCCAATGAATTCATATACACATTCCAATAACATTACAGATCACAGATTTGTATAACCCCCACTAATCGACATATAGCGATTAGTAGACGTTCAATACAAATATCACATCACAGAAAAACCCGTCAGCTTAAGTCTTTTAGAAGTTCGATCAAAAATACGGATTTTCAGGCCCCAAACACGAAATTTTCGTTCTGGAAAATCTGGGCTAAAAAGACATATTCCAAAAATCCCAAAACAACCCTATAAGCACTCTGCAAGAAGATTTTTCCCCGACCGAGTTAACTCAGCCGCGGAACCGCGGCGGGAGCATTCTCCCGCCGCGTTTCCGCGGCGCATTGAACGATTCAGGGGACGAAATTTCTTGGGTGTTCACAAAAAAGCCTGAGCCGATTTTTAAGATAAAATTTATCAATGTTTGAACAGAACAAATTTCGGCAGAAACTTGACAGTTTTGGGTTCGTTTTGCGACTTTTCTTTGATCGATCTTCTAGCTACTTTGCTAACATGTTAGATAGAGTTTAACTAGGCTCTGTTACCACTGTAAGTCCATGCTACCTCTCCCGGTACTTTCAGGCATGCAGAATTTGATGAAAAACGATTTTCTTAGAGGTGGTAACATGGACTTAAAGACCCGGATCTTTGTTAAACATCTAACTGACAACCTAACTAGGAGTGGCTAACTACTCGGTTAGGGGGTTTATACCTTTCTTATCTCGAACTCCTTCGTCTTCAAGCCTCGATGGTTGTCCGGATCGGCTTCTCCCCGTCGTCTCCTTACGCCGAAGATAGATCCACCTGAAAGCTTCAACCTTTGGCTCCTTCTTCGAACTTTGAAGAAACTAGTTCACTCGGTTTGCTAAACCTTGTGAACTAGAGTGAGTAGAGAAGAGTTTGTATGGGATTTTATCTATGGTTCTTGGTTCTCAACTCATGAGACAAGTGAACCATAGACTCAAGAGAGGGAGAGCAAGAGGAGGAGATGAGAGCTCAAGAACAAGAGAGAGAGAATGAGCATGAAAGAATGAGAGAAGACTTTTCTCATTTGGCTCTCATAATCCAAAATCATCATAACACATCATACAATCAAGTATTATGTGATGGTTTAAGCAACCATAGCCATATCATTTCATGCACTCATTTTGCACAAAAGAGCAAGCAAGCAAAAGTCTTTGCCATGAAATGATAGCTATAGTCATCATGATAGTCAACTAGTCAAGCCTAGTCAACCGGTCAACAAAGTCAACAAGTCAACAGAGTCAACAAGTCAACAATGTCAACCCCTCAATAACCATGTCACCATAATACATAATTAATATAATTGTTAATCACATATCATATTCTCATTAGGGTTGAGCAAAAAGTCAATAGTCAACTGTAAACGGTCAACAACCCTAATGAGAATCCTCTGCCTCTGTCTCTCCGTCAACTGTGCATACACACCCGCATCCGCGTTCCGAGGAACACGAATGCATACTGCATAAAACCAATCCCAAAAGGTACACTAGGATCTGGCTTAAACCAAAGCCCGCTAGTGTGAACTGTCCGGACACTGTACGTGCACAAGTGCACGGATGTGACCGAACCCTGTCGCAAAACCATGCGACCTGTCGCAAAACCATGCGACCTCTACTCTTTTGCCTAAAGGCGAATAGCTTTCTGTGTGGGACTCTAAAGACTCGACACTACGCTGGCAGTGGGTTTAACCACAGACCGCAAGCGGCACTAGCTGTGCGTAACGGTCCCCAGGTAGATGCCGACAAGAAGACTGACGAGGTGAAACCCATCTGAACTCCTACTGAGCCTGAATGTGACATTCTCCGTACAGTCCGGTCTCTTTGTCTGATACATCGCATGGCGGGCCTAGGGGGCGGTAAACGTCAGTCCCCCAATAGCGGTACAAGTCGTGTCGGAGTGAAGCCCAAAACACCCTGAGATAACACTGGAAGCCTACCAGTATATCTCGTTTGCCCTGGCCAGGGACTACTCGTGTAATGGCTCTCCTAGACACAGCGCGATGTCAACCCCCAATACCGGGAGAGACGAATCCTGTCTAACCGTCACTGCCTCCAAGTGCTTCGGGACTGCACCCAACTACTACCTGTTTGCACGACTCCTTTGAGCCGTGGTAGGGTAGTAATCAAAGTGCAGTGGGAATACACTCGAGGCGAAGTGACAGTGTCAAGTCAGCGGACTAAGCTGTACGCATGTCACCTGAGAACTGATAACTGACGATAGGCATAATACCAACTAGTCAGTTCCCGACGAGTCCTGTCCAGTGTACCCGTAACCTAACGAGCACCTGCATACTATCTCAAGTACGACGTACTGACGGCTGTGGGACAGACCGTCTCCCACACTGGGATGAGAAGCGCATGCGCTAGTCTACTCCGGAGTATCGATGCCCTGTCTTGATAGTCCTGCGACTAGGGACCTGCATAAGGATGTGCTTATAGATTACCCAGCCCCACTAGTGTGACTGCCATCACATCGCTGGTAATCAAGCAAAGATCCTAAGGGCTCCACTAATGTGTATAGGTGATATACTAAAATAAACACATGTACACATTGAAGCAGAAACAAACCAAGTAGCATACTACTATTGTCACGACCCGAAAGGGCACGTGACTGGCCCTTGAACCATATGAAGTCTATAGGACTCCATCTGATCCAAGTAAGC
The DNA here is from genome assembly GCA_030015575.1 of Agapanthus africanus. NCBI lineage: Eukaryota > Viridiplantae > Streptophyta > Magnoliopsida > Asparagales > Amaryllidaceae > Agapanthus > Agapanthus africanus. Next base: position 591,312,268 of record CM057337.1, on the reverse strand, counting down.
CAAAAGTCCAGAAATCTAAAACCATTTGTAAGAATAAGTAAAGAAACCGGTTTAAAGAAGTGAAGAAAAACATGTTTGAAATCAAGGTTTTTAAATAACTAAGCCGAATATGCATTTTAAAAACAGTACAGTCTTTTCTAAAAATTTCGGCAGAGTTTCTTTTGTAACACTGGCCCCGAATGGGGTACAATAAGGATAACAATATATATGCAATGATAAAGGCATCCCCAAGCGGGAGCTAGCTCTTCGTCAATCGACGGTCACAACCACACATGCAACAACAATATACAACGCCAATTGGCGAGGATCAAAACCAAAAGAAGCTCAAAAGCAACAAGAAAACCGCAATACTACTAAGCGCGACTCTAAGGTCGAATAATACATCACTAAGTCTAGGTCTGAAACAATATACAAGTTTTGGTTGATGGAAATTCTAGATACAATGAAATAAATAAATACAATGGTGGTTCTTGATGCGAAAGAATCCACCTACCAAAGCAAATCACCCGCAAGAAGGTAGTGTGCCAGAAATGCCGCAATGGAACCTGTACGGCAGAACCTGCAAGAACTGTGGCACAACGGGGGTGAGTTGCCAACTCGTGAATAGAAACATCTACAAGCAGAAACCGAATGCAAGACATAAACCTAAGTCAACGATCAGTAATATAATCCACAAGAGTACATCTGAGTGTAATAAGGTGGCAAGGTAACATCTAATCATGTATGTAGTGCCAGGTACTCAGGTAATAACATGCCATCAGTATAAGGTATGTCCGCATGAAGTAAATATGATGAAATATCAATGATATCAATACACATATATTAGCGTCCCATACCACTAATATTGGTGTAAGGGTATATATAACAGCGCCCTCATACCCTGTTATATATACAAATGAAGTATGATCAGTGTAAATCCAGTCTGTATATGATCCATGTCTGTGTATATGTGGAACCCGTCCACCCGTCACCCAATGACAATAAGCATCATGTATGCAATGTGAGGATATAAACAAAATCATGGAAAAACATCATGAAACCCGTGCCTAGCATCGACACGTAAATCCTCCTGTATCGGGCATCCGTCATTCCGGGTCAGCCCTCTCTCAAAGTATATATATCGGGAATCCGTCAATCCGGGTCATCCCTCTCTCAATACATCGGGCATCCGTCATTCCGGGTCAGCCCTCTCTCTGAGTATATATCGGGAATCCGTCAGTCCGGGTCATCCCTCTCTCAATACATCGGGCATCCGTCATTCCGGGTCAGCCCTCTCTCTGAGTATATATCGGGAATCCGTCAGTCCGGGTCATCCCTCTCTCAATACATCGGGCATCCGTCATTCCGGGTCAGCCCTCTCTCTGAGTATATATCGGGAATCCGTCAGTCCGGGTCATCCCTCTCTCAATACATGCCTCTAGCACCGAGAAAACATGGGGCGGCGCCCCAAATATCATATCAAGGGAACCGGGTTTTTTTTTTCATAATCAAGCATCTTTTCTTAAATAATCCCACGGTCCTCAAAATCAGAAATCACATGAAAATCCACATCAAGAATAAATCCAATGCGATGTGCTATGCAATCAATCCATGATGTATGCGGCATGTAAAGAAAGGTAATCATATCGGAAATCATGCAGCATGGAATAGTAATGTGCATATGTCGAGGGAAACCGCTCCTTTAGAATGAATCATCTATGATGGTGTACAGGTACATGTGTACAATATGCCAAGCAAGAATCATATCATGAATGCAACAGTACTACAGTGCAGTGGCATGGTAATTATCGATGATGAAGTGTGTGAGCCGGCAAAATAGTGTACGTGAAACATACGCATCATCGATAATAGTGCTGGTGTCCTATCAGCATGATAATAATATAGCAATGAACATATGCCAGCAATGCGAATAGCATGAAAATGCAGAAATCTAGTAGTCAACACCACAGTGAAGTATCTACTATGCAAACTACATCTAAGTATAAGGTCGATCAGGAGGGGTAGGTGTGGAAACCACCTAAATCTGAGTCAATGTATGTATATATATAGATATATAGTCGGTGATTCCGCCTCAATGTCATATCGTAAAAATCCTCGAGTTATGAGTGCGGATCTATCATCAATATCGGCTCGTACGGTAAATCATCGTACGGCATCCCAATAGCTGGGTACAGGTCAACATCTCACTATCTCATCACATAACAGGCATCACTATCATCAGATTACATCATCTGGGGGTACTACTCTATGTCTAGTACAAGTCGATACCATCAATAAAGTATGCATGCGGGGGTAAACACATATCCCAAGCCCGCAAGAATCGCAAGTCATATCCCACATATGAATCGTATCAAATCACCGATCTCGCGGCACCCAGCCCACATCGACTCATCTCCAAAGTCATCCCATATGATCAACACAGTGCAAGTATAAGTGATAAGCAAGGGTGTGTGTGTAGGTGTAATTCTATCCTAGGGTTCGCGACTATGAACTACATTAGTCACTTCTAACCCTACACTATCCATAATACACCTATTATCACAATAAACTACATAGTAATCTATCTACGGACTGCGGGGGTGCTATACGCCATCCACCCGACTTCCCCCTGTAGATATGATCTACTCACCTTGCATCATCATTTGCGGACATCACCACGCATTTGCTTGTCGCCCCGAAGTCTTCGTGGGTACCTACACATCAAATATCGTATATGCGCATTAAAACCAAATCCAAGCTAAAACGGCGCATGAAATCCAAAACGATACGATAAGGGGCCTATAGGTAAGAACCTATGACACGCCTTCAAAACCATCAATAAATCCTCTATATCGTCGTATAAACGACAAATAGTCGAGGCAAAACACATTCCACCATTTCAGAATCAAAAATACGGAATACGGAAACACGAATCCAAAATAGCAACTTAGGATATATGTCCCAGATTTCACCCTAGATAGAATCTGTCAAAACTAGAAGTACCCAGGGCCAAGAATTGAGGAAATAGGGCCAGGCACGCAAAACGAGGAAGTTCCTCTCTGGTCTAGCCGCAAATTGCGGCCAGAAAGGGGATTTTGGCGGCCTGAAAGTGGAGTGGGGAGCTAGGGTTTTGGGTGTTGCCTCTCTAGTGCCTGCACATCTTACTGTCCACTCAATATTATTTTCAGGTGTCTCGTATGATAGCAGATTCAAGTTAACCTTCACAGATTTCACATTTTCCCCGATATCGGTTTCTAAAATCCGTATTCTGTTTTTAAGCTTCAGGTTTTGGGTTCCAATTCATACACTAAGGTGTTGGTAAGACCTCTACTGAGCTCAATTTCATAATACAACACCAATTCCTCAAACCCTAACTTGATTATCCTCAAGTCCATAATATCGCACATTATCGATTCAAAACTAAACATGGGGTAAGGGAAAGGCTATAATTAAGCTAATGGTTCAGAAATTACCTCCATTAGCAACTCAAGAAAATTCTTGAGTTGCCCCTAGTGGCCAAAATCCATGCTTTCTAGGTCCATCTTGTAGGTCTCGGGCTTTTGCACATTTTTAATGAAATGAGTGTGAGGTTTTGAGTATGTTTTTGAGATGAAAAGTGAGGATTTAGTGGAGGGGAGAAAGGGGACAGTAGCAGCAGCAGCAGCTCAAGTATGAGGGAGGGAAGATGAAGGAAAATGGCTAAGGTTTAATGGTCAAATGCAACCCATACCCCTCTCTCACCAACCCCATTCTTTATTCCTTTTCTTTTTCTTTTTCTTTTTCCCCTTTTATTTTAATTCCAAAACCCTTCTCACAAGAATAGTGATCCCAAAATAACATGAAGAAGTGCACAAGTGTGATAAAAGATGATATGTGCAAGTTTTGCACAAAAAGTCAAAAAGTCCGATTAGCGATTTTTAGTCGCGATTAGCACTAAATTAGTGTCAAACTAATCACCACACTTTAAAATGTCATAATTCTCTAATTTACCCTATTTTAGAATTTTCCATAATTTTTCATAATTTTTTCTAACATTTTTCCTAATTATTTGCATTTAATAATACCAAAATATTAAAATATTCAATAAAATAATATTAAATTATAAAATTTTCCAAAAATTTATATTTTATCTTTTTGAAAACGTTACAATCTACCCTCCTTAAAGGAATTCGGTCCCCGAACTTAAATTTAAACCCCCAATACTAAAACAATTTCAGTAATAATCCAATTTGTCGGGGCTCCGAAAATATCAATACAGAGAGAATATCATAAAATGTACTGCTCTACTAGAAATCAATCCCAAAATGCATATATAAGAATATCCTATGCGTCTGGTGCGCAAGGAATCAAAATCCATAAATGTGTCAAACAGGTATACAAAACAACAACTAGGTGCAACTGGTGTGCACGAAACATCTGTCGTAGGCAACGTGTGTGCCTGACAGAAAAAAAAAATCAGGTGCATGTGACATGCACGAAGAATCCCGATTTAGTGCATCTGGCGTGCACCAAAATCGTATATCAAAACACCAAAGGTGCATGAAAACTACGCTGGAAGTGCAAATCAAATCACTGCATACTGTAGGCATGAAATCTCAACCAATATCTCAAATGTAATAACTCTGCGCAAAATATATAAATATCCAGTGGGTGCATGAAACCAATATCATGAAACTCAATCATCAAAACTAAATCATGCAAACAGAACGCCCCAAAATACCGAAATCCAAAATGACGGATACGTGATAATCGAATCACAAAATCACAAATCATAAATACCGTCGTCGGTAGTTCCTCCTTCGAGGTCGAGAAGGAGTCGGCGCATCCACTGCTAACAGCGCAGGATATCTACTTGCCTCTTGTTCACGGTCTGGCGTCCTCTGACTCTGGGTCCTTATCTTCCTTGCGGATTTCCTATCTCGCGGTCAATCGGCTCATCGGCCCTGTCAGGTGTGCTAACGGGAACGATTCCGTTCGGGCACTTCTCTGGTCATCTCTCGGTCAAACCTCACGACTACTCGTAAGGCAGCATATCACTGGCGTCGGCCTCTGGCTCTCTGAATGCATGCCACACATCTGATCCTGGGTGCAAACATCATTGCAGCAACGTCCTGGAAGGAATTCTGCTCAAGGTCTCTTCCAAACATGCCTATGCCGATCTGTACGGAGGCTGGTACTCTTACATAGCCTCTTACACTGAAGACATCTGTGTCCTCAACACAAAATTTTCTCGGAAACTGGTCACATCCCAACGTCTCTGTAAGCATATCAGGTCTCTAGTCTCGACGGGAAGTAATGGCAGCTCGTCAGTGTCTCACACGAACCTCTCGTCCCGCTGGGTGTGCGCAATACGATCATCCCTGGGTCTAGGTCTTCTCGTATCGTACTCCAGAAAAGTCCTGTCGAGGTTCCTTTCTCAAATCTCATCCTGCCGAAATGCCCGGAAGTCGTCATCCAATGCTGAAGCTAAAGCTTATTCCGGAACGGCTGCATACTTATCGCGCTTCTTTCTGGAAGATATATCCATATACCACGCCTCTGGGTGCGTATCACATCTCTAATGTCAGCGGAGTGGGACGTCATCTCGTCGAAATCTCATACGAACTCTTTTCTTCACTCTGCTCAAATGTCGACTGATTCGGACTTAACTCTTCGTGGCTACACGAACTGCGCTCCGACGGCTACGCTCGCATCTGGAGTCTCCCAAGCAGTGTCCCATCACGATATCCGAAAGATGTCGAACCATCTGATCGACTCGTCAGATCCTCATAATCCCCCAAGAACTCACATCTCGGGTACAGTTTAATAGTATCGAGTACATGCCACAGCGTCGGTGGTCCAGCCGTAGAAGGGCAAACCCAAGCCTCACTAATGGTGCCGCGGAACTGCCGCAAACCCTAAGGTTCAAAGGCTTTCACACGGTCATTAAGTCGAGTTAGGGTTTCATTCTTCTAGAGGGTCCATAGAATCACCTGCATGTCTTTCCGTATACTTTAAACTTGGAAAATAGGTTCCTGACATTCGATCGTCTCTATCGACTCTCAACGAACCTGCGTGAAGTCGTCTCTAGCTGGAAACAATCTATCTGATGACCTCGCATCGGTAACCGAACGAACCACATGTCCTAGTCATTTATCCTCAGGTGACTAGCGACTCACTATCACGTCTCCAAGAACATGCTCATGCTGCAGTAGCTCCAACCATCTGGACGATATCTCATCATTTGCAGCAGCAACTGGCTCATTCACCTGTACGCCGAACAGCGCCTCAATCCTCCAGGAAAAGCGGCACAGTGGCGGTCACCTCTGAATCGGTCTGCTCTAGATCTGAGTAAGACTCTCCACACTGGAAACCTTCAACTCACTGGGCACGCTCTGGCGCAAAATCGGACGAATCACCTTCGTCTCTCAAATCGGGTAGACTAGCTATCATCTGTCGCATATCCGCCTGAAAGCTCCGGCAAATCTCAGCTCGTAAGCTCCGAAAGCAACGTCCTGCCAATCTCAGCAACAGCTGGTCCATCTGTCTGCACGGTAGGCGACATCACAATCTCTGAGGTGTGTTGTACATCAACATTCCTCTCTCAACTGGCAGCTCTAACAATGGCCCGATCGTCCGGTGCAAGACCAAGCACTCACCTCCGCTAGAGGTCACAATCCACAACACTAACTCGAGACGTTCCCATGTCACCAGAAAACACAATGGTCGGCCCTCGTACCAGACGAGCTCACACCGGCCGTAACCCTAGCAGCAGCCCAAACTGCGCTCAAACATGGTGACAGGAACCACAATCGAGTATCAAGAGAGTACACCAATGGCAAGAAAGGAAACAACAGATCCAAAGTGGATACATGATCATAGGAAGGAACAGCATCAATGAAGGTATGATCATGAAACTAATAGAATCGGGGATCTCAAACGGATGTATAATCCAGGATATGAAAAGAATCACTGATCTCGAAAATATGTACATCCTAAGGTTCCTTAAGCGGAGTGGCGTGTCGTAAGTATGCCGCGGAACATACCAACGGTACGTCACTCTACTTTAGTCACCTATTCCATCAACCAAGGGTCGTCCTATGCGAAGAAAGTTCGGGTCTAACACCCCCTCGACCAAGTCTAAGTTCCGTAAGGTCAAGCCTAAGTTCCGTATATAAATAACTCCCTAGGCTCCACATAGTCAAACTTAGACTCGAACCAAGGTCAACCTAGCGCTCTGATACCAACTTTGTCACGACCCGAAAGAGCACGTGACTGGCCCTTGAACCATATGAAGTCTATAGGACTCCATCTGATCCAAGTAAGCCAAAAGCCCAGAAATCTAAAACCATTTGTAAGAATAAGTAAAGAAACCGGTTTAAAGAAGTGAAGAAAAACATGTTTGAAATCAAGGTTTTTAAATAACTAAGCCGAATATGCATTTTAAAAACAGTACAGTCTTTTCTAAAAATTTCGGCAGAGTTTCTTTTGTAACACTGGCCCCGAATGGGGTACAATAAGGATAACAATATATATGCAATGATAAAGGCATCCCCAAGCGGGAGCTAGCTCTTCGTCAATCGACGGTCACAACCACACATGCAACAACAATATACAACGCCAATTGGCGAGGATCAAAACCAAAAGAAGCTCAAAAGCAACAAGAAAACCGCAATACTACTAAGCGCGACTCTAAGGTCGAATAATACATCACTAAGTCTAGGTCTGAAACAATATACAAGTTTTGGTTGATGGAAATTCTAGATACAATGAAATAAATAAATACAATGGTGGTTCTTGATGCGAAAGAATCCACCTACCAAAGCAAATCACCCGCAAGAAGGTAGTGTGCCAGAAATGCCGCAATGGAACCTGTACGGCAGAACCTGCAAGAACTGTGGCACAACGGGGGTGAGTTGCCAACTCGTGAATAGAAACATCTACAAGCAGAAACCGAATGCAAGACATAAACCTAAGTCAACGATCAGTAATATAATCCACAAGAGTACATCTGAGTGTAATAAGGTGGCAAGGTAACATCTAATCATGTATGTAGTGCCAGGTACTCAGGTAATAACATGCCATCAGTATAAGGTATGTCCGCATGAAGTAAATATGATGAAATATCAATGATATCAATACACATATATTAGCGTCCCATACCACTAATATTGGTGTAAGGGTATATATAACAGCGCCCTCATACCCTGTTATATATACAAATGAAGTATGATCAGTGTAAATCCAGTCTGTATATGATCCATGTCTGTGTATATGTGGAACCCGTCCACCTGTCACCCAATGACAATAAGCATCATGTATGCAATGTGAGGATATAAACAAAATCATGGAAAAACATCATGAAACCCGTGCCTAGCATCGACACGTAAATCCTCCTGTATCGGGCATCCGTCATTCCGGGTCAGCCCTCTCTCAAAGTATATATATCGGGAATCCGTCAATCCGGGTCATCCCTCTCTCAATACATCGGGCATCCGTCATTCCGGGTCAGCCCTCTCTCTGAGTATATATCGGGAATCCGTCAGTCCGGGTCATCCCTCTCTCAATACATCGGGCATCCGTCATTCCGGGTCAGCCCTCTCTCTGAGTATATATCGGGAATCCGTCAGTCCGGGTCATCCCTCTCTCAATACATCGGGCATCCGTCATTCCGGGTCAGCCCTCTCTCTGAGTATATATCGGGAATCCGTCAGTCCGGGTCATCCCTCTCTCAATACATGCCTCTAGCACCGAGAAAACATGGGGCGGCGCCCCAAATATCATATCAAGGGAACCGGGTTTTTTTTTCATAATCAAGCATCTTTTCTTAAATAATCCCACGGTCCTCAAAATCAGAAATCACATGAAAATCCACATCAAGAATAAATCCAATGCGATGTGCTATGCAATCAATCCATGATGTATGCGGCATGTAAAGAAAGGTAATCATATCGGAAATCATGCAGCATGGAATAGTAATGTGCATATGTCGAGGGAAACCGCTCCTTTAGAATGAATCATCTATGATGGTGTACAGGTACATGTGTACAATATGCCAAGCAAGAATCATATCATGAATGCAACAGTACTACAGTGCAGTGGCATGGTAATTATCGATGATGAAGTGTGTGAGCCGGCAAAATAGTGTACGTGAAACATACGCATCATCGATAATAGTGCTGGTGTCCTATCAGCATGATAATAATATAGCAATGAACATATGCCAGCAATGCGAATAGCATGAAAATGCAGAAATCTAGTAGTCAACACCACAGTGAAGTATCTACTATGCAAACTACATCTAAGTATAAGGTCGATCAGGAGGGGTAGGTGTGGAAACCACCTAAATCTGAGTCAATGTATGTATATATATAGATATATAGTCGGTGATTCCGCCTCAATGTCATATCGTAAAAATCCTCGAGTTATGAGTGCGGATCTATCATCAATATCGGCTCGTACGGTAAATCATCGTACGGCATCCCAATAGCTGGGTACAGGTCAACATCTCACTATCTCATCACATAACAGGCATCACTATCATCAGATTACATCATCTGGGGGTACTACTCTATGTCTAGTACAAGTCGATACCATCAATAAAGTATGCATGCGGGGGTAAACACATATCCCAAGCCCGCAAGAATCGCAAGTCATATCCCACATATGAATCGTATCAAATCACCGATCTCGCGGCACCCAGCCCACATCGACTCATCTCCAAAGTCATCCCATATGATCAACACAGTGCAAGTATAAGTGATAAGCAAGGGTGTGTGTGTAGGTGTAATTCTATCCTAGGGTTCGCGACTATGAACTACATTAGTCACTTCTAACCCTACACTATCCATAATACACCTATTATCACAATAAACTACATAGTAATCTATCTACGGACTGCGGGGGTGCTATACGCCATCCACCCGACTTCCCCCTGTAGATATGATCTACTCACCTTGCATCATCATTTGCGGACATCACCACGCATTTGCTTGTCGCCCCGAAGTCTTCGTGGGTACCTACACATCAAATATCGTATAAGCGCATTAAAACCAAATCCAAGCTAAAACGGCGCATGAAATCCAAAACGATACGATAAGGGGCCTATAGGTAAGAACCTATGACACGCCTTCAAAACCATCAATAAATCCTCTATATCGTCGTATAAACGACAAATAGTCGAGGCAAAACACATTCCACCATTTCAGAATCAAAAATACGGAATACGGAAACACGAATCCAAAATAGCAACTTAGGATATATGTCCCAGATTTCACCCTAGATAGAATCTGTCAAAACTAGAAGTACCCAGGGCCAAGAATTGAGGAAATAGGGCCAGGCACGCAAAACGAGGAAGTTCCTCTCTGGTCTGGCCGTAAATTGCGGCCAGAAAGGGGATTTTGGCGGCCTGAAAGTGGAGTGGGGAGCTAGGGTTTTGGGTGTTGCCTCTCTAGTGCCTGCACATCTTACTGTCCACTCAATATTATTTTCAGGTGTCTCGTATGATAGCAGATTCAAGTTAACCTTCACAGATTTCACATTTTCCCCGATATCGGTTTCTAAAATCCGTATTCTGTTTTTAAGCTTCAGGTTTTGGGTTCCAATTCATACACTAAGGTGTTGGTAAGACCTCTACTGAGCTCAATTTCATAATACAACACCAATTCCTCAAACCCTAACTTGATTATCCTCAAGTCCATAATATCGCACATTATCGATTCAAAACTAAACATGGGGTAAGGGAAAGGCTATAATTAAGCTAATGGTTCAGAAATTACCTCCATTAGCAACTCAAGAAAATTCTTGAGTTGCCCCTAGTGGCCAAAATCCATGCTTTCTAGGTCCATCTTGTAGGTCTCGGGCTTTTGCACATTTTTAATGAAATGAGTGTGAGGTTTTGAGTATGTTTTTGAGATGAAAAGTGAGGATTTAGTGGAGGGGAGAAAGGGGGCAGTAGCAGCAGCAGCAGCTCAAGTATGAGGGAGGGAAGATGAAGGAAAATGGCTAAGGTTTAATGGTCAAATGCAACCCATACCCCTCTCTCACCAACCCCATTCTTTATTCCTTTTCTTTTTCTTTTTCTTTTTCCCCTTTTCTTTTAATTCCAAAACCCTTCTCACAAGAATAGTGATCCCAAAATAACATGAAGAAGTGCACAAGTGTGATAAAAGATGATATGTGCAAGTTTTGCACAAAAAGTCAAAAAGTCCGATTAGCGATTTTTAATCGCGATTAGCACTAAATTAGTGTCAAACTAATCACCACACTTTAAAATGTCATAATTCTCTAATTTACCCTATTTTAGAATTTTCCATAATTTTTCATAATTTTTTCTAACATTTTTCCTAATTATTTGCATTTAATAATACCAAAATATTAAAATATTCAATAAAATAATATTAAATTATAAAATTTTCCAAAAATTTATATTTTATCTTTTTGAAAACGTTACAACTATTTTGAGCAATATTGTATATACAAGGTGAATATCCCAAGCTTCCATTAAGTAATATACAAACTAGTATGATACAGTAATGGCATCTAGGGCATATACACTAATAATAATAACCATTCGTCTCACGCAATAATAGGCATTCCAAATCACAGATGAACATATTGGATATACTAGGAATTCCGCGTTTCGTTTGAGCCTGTAACGAAAGACGGATTCCACGATTGTGATGAATAGACAAACCCCACCCTAGACTCCTACGGGTGCGGCAAACTACCCGCCAAATACCCGAAGAGAAACAACCTCCCTCAGCAATTGAGTAGGCCACTCAGCACTTCAAAGTACCCGGTAGTTTGTGCACCCCACCTTGGGTCTATCATAGGAGCAAAAACAGTAAAAGAAATAATACAACGGTGGCTACAATCTCAACCCGGATGTGCCCCGCAAAAATAATATTACATCACTTTACAAATTTTACATCGAATGAAAGAATGAAAACCCTCATTTCACATCCCCGGCTATTCATCCACGACGATCCAACAAGTTCATATACACAAACCAACATGACAACATCACAGATATGTGCAACCCCGGCTAATCAACGTATAGCAATTAGTCGACGTTTCCAAACACATATACACATCATAAAACTTGTAAAGTAACTGCGACATTAGAATTACACACGCAACTAGCAAACTAAACCAATTTTCCAAAACTTGAAAATCCAGTGAGCTAAAGTTCCAAAAACGATTGTTTTAAGCCAATTCGGAAGTCCGAATCAAAACGAAACGTGCCCGATCCTTCACGGAAAGTTAGAACATGAAATTAACTTCGATTTAGGGGGCCTATAGGGAGTACCCTACCCCCGAGGCCACCACGAGGTGGAGAGGGGGTGAGACAGACCCGAAACTACCTAAGGTGGGGTAGTTTCGGGTCCCCACCGCCAAGACCACCATGTGGTGGTCTTAAGGAGTGGGCCCGGCCGTTCGGTCCCCCCCCCGGAGGTTTCCCGAGGTGCCCATGCACCACCCCACGGCTTTTCAGTTCAAACCGTGAGCCCGCGGGGTGTGCAAACATCTCAAACTTTTAGTTTTTGGAACTGTTTTGTCGGCAGTTTTTGTGTGACAAAAACGGCGGATTTCAAACGTCGCTACAAGCTATCTAAGGTTTATGAGAGTCTCTGATACCACTGTAAGTCGATTTCGCGCACTACACGTGTTCGCAGGGAGGCGGAAACAACAAAAAATGATTTTTACGGGCTTCGCAACACCGACTTGAACCAAGGATCGATCACAAACCCTAGCTAGCAAACAACTTAAGGTTTAACTACTCGGATGAATTTTATACCTCATAGTATCGTGTCCATTGGGTCTTATCGCTGTCCTCCTCATCATTGTAGGCTTCGAGGATCGAAAACGGATCGGGCAACCTCGACGGCCTCCTCGAGTTAAAGATGATCCACCCGGGAGTCTATAGTCCGAGCTCCTATCTCGAATCTGAGATAACTACGACTTCTAGTTTGCTAAACTAGAAGTCCTAGAGGGTGTAGAGTAAGAAGATGAATTAATTTGTCTCTTGGAACCTTAGGATTCTCAAATCATGAGAGTTATAGGGTTATGAGGAAGAAGAAGAGGCTTGAGGAAATGAGAGCGGAGTTGTGAACATAGGACTTGAGCTTCGCTGCCCTCTTGAGATAGAATGAAAAATATTAGATATTTTATGAGATAAATATCACCATAAAGTATCTTCAAACCTTTACAAATATCTTGTGGTGACTCATGACCATGAGTTATCAAGTAGACATGCTAGGTTCAATGCTCAAATCCACCTCATTTCCTCCACCCATTTTGTTTAATCCAAAAAGAATAAAACCCTAATAGGTGTCCCCCTTCTAGAAGCCAATCCTGAGGAATTACGAGAATGCCCCTCATCCGTATATACATACCCGCGTCTGTAACATTTTGAAAAATTTTAGATAATTAATTAATTTATTAAATAGAAAATGTTGTTTTAATTTTATTGTAGTAAAGAGGGCCTTTTAAATATTTAGTAGAAATAATTTAGTAAAGAAAATAGTGTTTATATTATAATGTGTGTCAAGAGGGGTTTTTGTGAAAATATTAGCTTCTTTATGCTAATTTGGATTTTGTGAGGGTTATTATGTAAAGAGGGTTAGGTAATGGTTAAGGTTAAATTAAACCTATGGACTATCCTAACCTAGGTGACACATCCTACTTGCATAAATGTTTCATGGTGACACAACCTACTTGCATGAATACACCACCATTTTTCATGGTGACACCACCTACTAGCATTATCACTCCTTTTCTTATCATGTTTAAAATTGTTCAGTTGTTATATTATGCTGAATCAAATCATTTAGCTTAGAAAAAATATAGAAAATCCTAACACTTACCAAAGAAAAAGAGAGAAAGAAGGAAGAAGCTAGGTATTAGAGATCATTACCACCACCATCAAGCTAGGAAATTGTGCTTGTACATCTTTGAAGGAAACTTTCAGTTGATTTTCTAGATAGGTATAATTTCCAACCCTGTAGTTCTTTTAGTTCAATATTGTTCTAACTTAGAAGTGTAATATCGGTAAAATATCGTATTGTGTTGGATTATTACTCTGTTTTGATCTGCTATAGTATAGTTAATCTATAACAAAATTAAACAGTATCTTAGCCTTAATGATTGGACCTAGATTAATCACAAGAAACACGGACCCATTCCTTGAACGGTCGACCGGCAACATTCCACCAAAATCCGAGCTCGCCGGTTTTCTTAGGGAGTTAGGTGTTGGGGTTTTTAGAGTATCTCTCTGTTTATATTTTGGGATGTCTGGTATTGTTAGTTTATGTTATATATTCAGTATATAAAATCTGGAAGCTAATATAAGTTTTGGGGTTAAAATTCTAAAATACGACACGGATGCTTCGTGACACGATTCTGTTTTACTGTTACGGATAGCGAAGGGTTAACTTAGGTTAGTATAAGTGTTAGATAGTTACAATATCCACACATAGCATATTTAGTATGTAAATCGTGTAGATTCACGTTTTCACCGTATCGGATTTTAGGCGTTTGTTAAACGAAGTTAAATTCGTTGTTAAGTTCGATCGCGGAAACTTCGGAGACCGCAAGAAAAGGAAAAGGATTGATGACATCCGAGTAGCTTCGACGTATTCCGGTGAGTATATTTAACATCTACCGGGGGATTTTGTATGGATGGCGTAATACGCCCGTAATTAATGGTTGGATAATAGTTTCTTTTATATTGAGTATATGTTTAAAACTAAGAAAACTCTATCATATACATTCATATCTATAAAATAACACTTGATAGAACACTACACAAATTATCGATGAGTCATGTTGCACGCACACATACCTACATGTTACACTACACCTCATCGGTAATTGACATGTCATGTATCACTTAGAACTTGCCATATCTTATACGATTCTCTTCATACCATAAGTATCATCATTAGTGGTTGTTTGCATCATTGTTATTAATTGCTACCTATCATGTCTTACTTTCAAATTGTTATAATTATAGCACAAGATGTATTGGATTTGAGAATTTCTGGTTTTGAGTTTTGTACCCTGTTAAGTTAAATTCATTGATTCTTCATAATTGATGTGATACGTCTATCATGAGATGTCGTTTTTATGATTTGGATTTACTCCGAACCGAGTGGGGAGGCTATACGGTTGCGGATTTATACGTTATCCAGACTGAGTGGAGGGGATATACAGTTGGATATATGGTAGACCCGGTCGAGACCGAGGGGCAGGATAGTCGCATTTGAGGCGGGGAGCCTAGAGAGGATACTCGATACCGGAGATAGTTGTGAAACACGGCAGATATCTTGAGGATACCGACCGATGTTATGGATTGACAGGATCGTTTGGGAAACGATGCCTGCAGGAAACAGAAGATTTGTGTCGATGTTGGACACGGAAAAATGAGCCTTATTTGGAAATTATTGATGAGATTTCAGTGTTGATTTATACATTTAGTTAGTACATATTCATGTTTTTACATGTTATCATACGTTATACTAATCTTTATTGCTGTTAACTCTAGTTTGTCATACTTACATTATCAGCTGTTAGATGTTAGTTTATTCACTGAGTTGGCAACTCACCCCCTTTGTGCCTTAGTTCCTTGCAGGAGACGCGTGGACGCATAGCAGCAGTGCGGATCCACTTGTCAGCTTCTATTGCTTATTTTGCTAGGTGGGTTACCTATGTAGTATCCTCCTATTTTGATATATGTATATTTGATCTAGAAATTCTCCGTCAGACCTTGTATATTTGACTTAGAACGAGATATGTTTATATTTATTTATTTTAATTAAGTGAGATCGTCTAGTTGTATTAATTTATGCTTTCTTTACTTATCCATGAAATTCTTCGCTTAAGCGTCATATTATTGGTGCATATTGATTTCCGCTGTTTGTCGTTATTTTGCTCCCAACTAGGGACGAAACCTATTTAAATATTGTGTAACTGCTTTTACTAATGATTAATAAGGAGGTGTTGTCAAACATTTTAAATGCTAAGAATCAGTTGTTTGGATTTCATTTCTTAAAAATCATTCGACATACTATCTCATTCTTTTACTTAAAAACTAAAATTTCCTTAATTCTGCAAATAAGGGTTTTTTATCTTGGTTTTTGGCTTACTCAGATTGTGTCGATATCTTTAGATGTCATACAATCTAAGTGCCGATCACATCCAGAAATTTTGGGTCGTGAAAGCATCCGTATTCCGAAGGAAACGAATACTAAAAGACGAAACAATCCATTAATATAATACTAGGATCCGGTTTAAACCAAAGCCCACTAGTATTATCCGCCTGATCATCATACACGCACAAGTACACATACGTGATCGAAACCCTTCCGTAAAAACCATACGGCCTCTACACCTTTTGCCCGATGCAGGGAAACTCTCTATGTGGGACTCTGAAGACTCGACACTACGCTAGCAGTGGGTTTAACTACAAGCCGCAAGCGGTGCTAGCTGCATGTAACGGCTACCCAGGTATGTGTCGATAAGAAGGCCGATGAGCTAACTCATCCGAACTCCTACTGAGCATGTATGTGACAATCTCTGTACAGTCCGGTATGTTCGTCTAAGAGTATCGCATATCGGACCTAGGGGGCGGTAATCGTCAGACCCTTAATAGCGCAATAAGTCGTGTCGGAGAGTAGCCCAAAACACCCTGAGAAACTACTAGAGTACCTACCAGTAAATCTCGCTTGCCTTAGCCACGGACTTTGTGTAATGGCCTTCCGAACACAGCGCGATATCAACCCCCAATATCGGGAGAGACGAATCCTATCTAACCGCCACTGCCTCCAAGTGCTTCGGGAATGCACCCAACTACTACCTGTTTGCACGACTCCTTTGAGTCGTGGTAAGGTAGTAATCAAAGTAAAGTGGGAACACACTCGAGGCGAAGTAGCAGTGTCAAGTCGATGGACTAAGCTGTACTCATGTCACATGGGAACTGCTACCCAACGATAGGTATAATGCCTACCAACAGTTCCCGACGAGTCATGTCCAGTGTACTCATAACCTAATGAGCACCTGCATACTATCTCCAGTACGACGTACTAATGGCTGTGGGACATACCATCTCCCCTGCTGGGATGAGAAGCGTATACACTAGTCTACTGTGGAGTATCGATGCCCCGTCTCGATAATCCTACGACTAGGGACCTATATAGGATGTGCTTATAGACTACCTAGCCCCCACTAGTATCACTGCCATCACAACGCTGGTAATCAAGCAAAGATTCTAAGGGCTCTACCAATATGTATAGGCGATATGCTAAAAAAACACATGCACATATTGAGCTAGAAACAAACCAGGTAGCATACTACCATTTCGAGCAAGACTGTTACTATATCCGTGTATATCCCAAGATCCCATTAAGTAATATACAATCCAGTATGATTCAATAATGGCCTCTAGGGCATATATCACTAACAATACGTATTATGCAAACTTGTTCAATAATATGTGTGTTGTGTTTGAAAACATTTTTAGGCCTCTTTGAACATAATGGGGATCATCACACGGGGATCCCGCTGCCCGGTCATCATTATGTAGAAGTTCTCCGAGGAGGAGTGAGAGAGAGAAAGGTGGACTCCCGAGTTCGGGAGGCCTTCCTGAAGGCGGAACTTTGGATGAGGTTCCGAAAGTGGGGGATCCCTTTTAGGGAAGCATCCCGAAGCAGGGAGACCCTTTTGGGGGGGTCCCGACAGCGGGAAACCCTTTTTGGCTAGGTTCCCGAGAGCGGAAACCCTCCTTTGGGGGTCTCGACATCGAGAGCTCCCTTTAGATAGGTTCCCTACAGTGGGAACCCTCTTTAATTGGGTTTTGAAGAAGGGACCCCGAACCAGTCCGAGGTAGGGGATCCTTTAGAGAGATCCCGAAATAAGGTTGAACACAAGTGGATCCCGTGTTCAAGTTTTGAAGAGGAACATGGGTTGTGACCCATGTTCCCATGGATCTTATGGGAGATCCGAAGCCGAAAGAGTTAATGGGGGTGAAAGTTATGAGCTTTCACCCCCAAACTCATCTATGTTATGTGTTTTGATGGTGAAACTCAAGGGTTTCACCATGGTTTTTCATCCATGGTGCTTGTTTGGGGTGAAAGCCATACTTTCACCCCAAAAGTTCTCCTTCTTCACTTTTTCTTTGATTTGATGGAAAAATGCTAAGTCTTTTCTCTTGTTTTGGATCTTGATATAATTTTATTTAGGTTTTAAGAGGAAAGGTACCCTTTTTATGAGTTTTCTAGAGGTTGAAAATGAAGTGACGGATGAGAGAGAAAATCACCTTATGAGAGTAAGATGCTCAAAACCCCAGAAAAATTAAGAGTGAATGAAAGTTATTTTCATTTCTATTTTGGATAGGGTTAAAATATCTCTTACAAAGTTTTTACTCTTATTTTGGATCTTGATTTAGTCTTATTTAGGTTTTAAAAGGAAAGACACTTCTTTCATGAGTTTTTTAGAGGTTGGAGATGAAGTGAGGGATGGGAGAGAATCACCTCAAGAGAGGTGATGGCTAAAAATCCTAGGAAAATCAAGAGAGAAATAAAGTTGTTATCATTTCTATTGGGTGGGGTTTAAATACCCCTTACATTTTTAGCATTTGAGCCCCTATAGGACTTTCACTTTTATCACTTTGGCCCTTAACTATTTATTATTACATTTCTAACATTTTCACCTACTACAATCTTTTTCTATTTTGTCTTTTTCCTTCTCTTCTTTGACATGGGACCGGCCGCATGCTTAAGCTTGGACCGGGTATGGCTCAGGACGGTCCGAGCTTGTGAAGCGCGGCTTGATTTAGGCTTGGGGTCACTTGCTTGGGCTTGGGCTCGGATTGGTTGAGCTCCGGCCAACTTGTCTGGGCATTGATTTTTTACTTTGACTTTTGCATCAGGATGTAATTTTCGACTCCAACATCGACCATGCATATAAATAGAAAGGAAATAAATTCGTATACACTTGATTCAAAAAAAAATATTTTATTAAAGAAGTAGAAACCTACAAGGGAAGTACAAAGTTTTCACAATCGTTACAAATATCAGGGAGATTATCTCAAATAATTGGATGAAGGCCACAAATACGAAGGATGTTATATGGATCTTTAGGACGGATCTTACAAAATCAGAAATTAGAAGGCTCATCTTTAATACGGTGAAGGAAGTGGGGGAATATTGCCACGACCCGAAATAGCCCGTGACTGGCACTTGAATCATATGAAATCTATAGGACCCCATCTAATTCAAGTAAGCCAAAAGCCCAGAAATCTAAAACCATTTTAAGGAGTAAATAGGAAAACTAATTTTTAAGAAATAAGGAAAACATGTTATAAAAACAAAGTTTTCAAAATAGGTAAGCCGAATATGCATTTTCAAAATCTATATTCTTTTCTGAAAATTTCGGCAGAGTTTCCTTTGTAAATAATGTCCCGAATGGGGTACAACAAGAATAATATATACACAATGATAAAAGGCATCCTCAAGCGGGAGCTACCTCTTCGTCAATCGACGGTCACAACCACGCAAGCAATATAATATACAACGCCAAAGGTCGAGGATCAAAACTCAAAAAGAAACTCAAAAACAACATGAAAACCATAATACTACAACGCGCGACTTTAAGGTCGAAATAATACATAACTGGTTTTCTAAGTCTGAAACAATATACAAGTTTTGGTTGATGGAATTACTAGATACAACTGAATAAAATAACATAAGGGTGGTCACGATGCGAGTAAACCCACCTGCCAATGCAATCACCCAGAAAGGAAGCAGTGTGTCAGAAAAGCCGCAATGAAACCTGTACGGCAAAACCTGCAAGAAACTGTGGCACAACGGGGGTGAGTTTCCAACTCGTGAATAGAAAACATCGCAGAGAAGAAATCGCATGCATGACATAATCCTAGGTCAATACGATCGGATATATATATAAACCTCAAATGAATAAGTCTGAAGCAGGATAAGGTAGTAATGTAACATCTATACAAGAGTGTAGTGCCAAGTGCTCATGCTAGTGCCTCAGGTAATAACATATCATAAATATAAGGTATGATCAATGTAATCAATGTCAACTATATCAGGAAGTCTATGAGTATGTGGATATCATCCAACTATGTGATCAATATCATCAATGTCTATATATGTATGTGGAAATCATCCACGTGTCACCCAATGACAATAAGCATCATGCATGTAAATATCATAAACATATGCATGGAAGTATGAGGATGTAAATCAACATGTGTCGGTCGCGACATATCAAATCATGGAACCTGAGTGTCAAGCATCGACACTCGAAAACATCGTGAAACCTGTACCTAGCATCGGCACGTAAATCCTCATATATCAGGCTCCATCAGTCTGGATCGGTCCATATCATCTCTCAACTCCGGTCGGTATCCTCCGGATATCCGCCGAGTTCAAATACAATCACCGGTAGGTAGTGGTCCCTCTGCCAGGCTCACCGTCTAGCTACACAGCAGATCCGTTCTCGCCCCGGGGTACCATACCAGGTCCACCATGTACCCGCAATCAGCCTCATCCGCTCCTCGAATCGGGTTTCACATGTCGCTCTCAGCACCGAGAAAACACATGGTGGACGTACTGAAATATCATATCAAGGGTAACCGGGTTTTTAAAAAAATTACATACTCTCTTTGGAAATATCCACGGTTCCGAAATCCAGAAATATCATGGAAACAACATATTTCAATGCGTATAATCAAAAGCATGATGTATGCGACATGTAAAAGAAATGTAAGCATATCAGTATATCATGCAATATGGAATAGTAATATGTACATATTGAGGGAAATCGCTCTTTTAAAATGAATCGGTTTTAAAGAATATATTGCGGTTCCCAAATCACCAAATCCAGCGAGAATCATCTATGTATGTGCGAATACGTATGTATGCACGTATGGGTGTACAATAGGTATGTACACAAGTATGCCATGCAAGGGATCATATCTTGAATGCAACAGTACTAAAGTGTAATGACATGGCAATTATCGATGATGAAGTGTGTGAGCCGGCAAGCAGGTGTACGTGGAACATATGCATCATCGATAATGGTGCCGGTGTCCTAACAGCATGGTTTTGATATAACAATAAACATATTTATCATGCAATGCGATGCAAACAGTAAGTATATGCAGCAAATGAATAATAAACACAACAGTGTAGAAGCTACATCAATGCATCTATGTGATACTGTTTTGCCATTTGGAAGATGACGAATCGGGGTTTTTAGGAAAATAAAGGCTATGGTGTTTTTAAGAAAAGATGTGTCTTTTGAAATGTCCGTAAAATCCCTTTTTGTGTCTTTAAAATACTCCCGATTCGTTAGTTTTTGAAATAGGTATGATATCGGACTAGCCTAACATCTACTAGCAAAACTACAGCTCTAACTAACAAGTCAATCTGGAGGGGTATGGAAACCACCTTAATCTGAGTCGATATATATATATATATATATATAATAGTCGGTGATCCCGCCTCAAAAGTATCATGTACGATACAGTATATCATATGACATCCTCGAGTCATGAGTGCGGATCTATCATCATTGTAAGGCTCGTACGGTAAATCATCGTACGGCATCCTAATAGCTGGGTATGGGTCAATATCACATCCATCTCATCTATTATCAGGTATCCTTATCATCATATCTCATGATCTGGGGTACTGATCTAAGTCTAGTACAACTGATACCATCTATATAAATGCGTGTGTAAACATACGTCCAAAGGCCCGCTAAAATCCCATGTCGTATCCCAAATACGAATCACATTATATCACCGATCTTATGGCACTATGCCCAATCTCATCGACTCATCTCTAAACATCATACACTATCCTCGTCATGTAGGTATATAGATAGCAATAAGTATGTGTGTGCGTGTGAGTGTAACCTATCCTAGGGTTCGCATCTAGGAAACTATACTAGTTTACATCTAAACCCTATTCTATCCCTAGTACACCTAATCATGTCCTGAATAACCATTTCAAACATAAACTATCATATATATAAATATATATATATAGTATACTAGACATCGAACTGCGGGAGTGCTATACACCATCCACCCGACTTCCCCCGTAGATATAATTTACTCACATTGTATCCTGCGTGTCGGTGTCGATGTCTCCTTCTCTTCATCGTATGGAATCCACATGATGGTACCTACATAGATAACATAATCGGAACACGTATTAAAATCACATCGGGAATACCCAAAACGACACGCTAATGCCTATAGGTTAGAACCTATAGACTACGCTTTCAAAACCATCAAACAATCCTCGATATCGTCGTATAAACGCCAAGTAATCAAGGTAAAACGCAATTATACAAACCCAGAATTTAAAATACGCAATACGGAAACACGAATCCAAAACTGCAACTATAGAAAAGGGTCCCAGATTCTACCCAAGATCAAATCAGACAATTTTGCATATACCCTGGGTCTATTTTACTGATGAGGGGACTACAGAACCAAAACGAGTCAATTTTACCCTGGTATGGCCGCAATTTGCAGCCAGAAAGATTAAATTTGCGGTCTACATTGGGAGCTAGGGGCTAGGGTTTTGGTGGTAGTTTCCTGGGTGCCTGCATGTATCACTGTCCAAGCAAAATAATTTTCAGAGTCTCGGGGTGATAGCAGATTTCATATAACCTTCACAAAATCCACAATTCTTCCGATATCGTTTTCTAAATCCATATTCCAGGTTTCAAGTCTCTGGTTTAGGCCATTATTCTAGCACTAGGGGGTCGTGTGGCCTCTACTGGGCTTAATAGTACAACACAACTCTCAATTTCCACTAACCCTAACTAGGTTTTCCTAAGTCCACAAAACCACACGATATCGGTTCAAAACTAACATGGGGGTATAAGTAATGGAAAAACTAAGCTCATGGTTCAAAAATTACCATATTTGGAAACTCAAGAAAATTTTTGAGTTGCCCCAAGTGGCCAAAATCCTTGCTTTCTTGGTCCAATGTGTTTCCCTTGAGCTTGTGCATCTTTTTCGTGAAATGGAAATAGGGTTTTGGAGTGATATTCATGGTGTTTGAGAGGGTTGAAGAGAAAGAGGGGGCTAGGGCGGCAGCAGCAGCAAGTGAAGAGAGGGGAGAGGATAATGGTGAAAAGAGAGGAATTGCAAAGAGAATGGTCAAAATCAAGTAACCCCCTCACCTTTCTCTCTCACCCATACCTATATATTTTATTCCTTTCCTTTTTCTTTTCTTTTCTTTTCTCTTTTCCAACAATCAACAACCATGCTAAAACAGGAAGGAAACCATGGAAGAAAATTATGTAACAAGTATAAAGTGATATGGTGCATGTTTGCACAAAATATGCTAAAAAATCCGATTAGCGATTTTCAATCGCGATTAGCACTAAATCAGTGTATAACTAATCATAAAAACTTAAAATTTGCATAATTCACATAAAACACCCTCTTTTAGTAATTTCTATAATTTTCCAAATTTTTCCCCAATTTATCGGTACTTAATTACACCGAAATATTAAAAATATTCATTAAAAATAATATTAAATTATAAAAATTCCCAAAAATAATATTTTATTTTTTTTGAAATGTTACAATCTTCCCTCCTTAAAGAAATTCGGTCCCCGAATTTAAATTTAAATCCCTCAAATACTAAAACATTTCAGTAAAAGTCCAAATCGTCGGGGCTCCGAAATCATCAATACATAAAACGCATCGTAGCGCAATGCATGCGCTAAAACAATGAGCAGATCACTTAGAAACAAAACTCCGTCAAGCATCCCGCAATCATCGGAGTTTTGGTATAGACACACTGTCAAATCCAAAACAAAACCAATATGATATAAATCAGAACTATACGTGTAAATATCTGAAGGAAATGCATGCTAAATCTTTTTAAGTCGCTGTGCAATGCGCCTAACACTGCACAGTGGCGGACGTCTATTATAATAAAATAACCATATACGTATATATCCCTTGTTTAATATGTACGTTTCGCCGTTTTGAAAACAATTTAGAAGGGTTTCCTTGTTTTAAACGTTTCGTGTCATATCAGACACGTAGGTAAATACTGAGTCTATAGCTCGCTTTTTGGAAATCCCCTCGATAACTATCAATGCATGAAAAGTATATCCAGGCACTGTCCTCTGACTAGTCCTACTCGGTACGAAAACAAATAGCAAATATCATAAAAACGTACTGGTCCATAAGGAATAAATCCCAAAAAATGTATATAAGAATACCCTGTGCGTCTGGTGCGCACGGAAATCAAAGTCCATATATGTGCCATACATGTGCACAGAAACATCATCTAGGTGCAACGGGTGTGCACGAAACATCTGCTAAGGGCAACGGGCGTACCTGACAGCAAAATCAGGTGCATCTGACATGCACAAGGAATCTCGATTTAGTGCATCTGGTGTGCACCAAAATCGTATCTCGAAACATGCGCTCATCACGCGCGAAAATCCAAATCAATTGCACGGAGTTCAAGAAATCAACGTCAATATCAGAATCAAAATCGACGGCATACCATACGGCTCAATCCAAATCAGGTATACCGTGGTGTATAAGCTCACAACCATGTGCATCAGCGTGCACAAATCAAATCAAAACACTAAAAGTGCATGAAAACTATGCTGGAAGCGTAAATCAATCCACCGGCATAAAATAGGCATGAAATCACAATCAATACCTCAAACGTAATAACTATGCGCAAAGTATAAATACCCAGTAGGTGCAACCATAGTGCATGAAAACAAATATCATGAAGCTCAGCCATCAAGACTAAATCATGCTAATAGATCGCCCAAAATACCGAAATCCAAGGTGACGGATACGTGATAATCGAATCACAAAATCACAAATCATAAATACCGTCGTCGGTATATCCTCCTTCAAAATCAAGAAGGTGTCGGTGCATCCAATGCTAGCAGCGCAAGATATCTACTTGCCTCCTGTTCATGGTCTGGCGTCCTCTGTCTCTGGGTCCTTATCTCCTCTGTGGATAACCAATCTCGCAATTCATCGGCCCTGTCAGGTGTGTTAACGGGAACGATTCCATACTTGTACTTCTCCGATCATCTGCGTCCTCAGCACAGCATTTCCTCGGAAACTGATCGCATCCCAACGCCTCCGCATGCGTATCGCATCTTTGATGTCAGCGGAGTGGAGCGTCATCTCATCGAAATCTCGTGCGAACTCTTTACACCACTTCGTTTCAATGTCGACTGATTCGGACTCGTCTTATCATAGCTGCATGGACTGTGCTCCAACCGCTATACTCGTATCTGGAGTCTCCTAAAAATGCATCCCACCACATGGGATCCGGAAGATGTCGAACCTTTTGATCGATTCGTCAAAACCTCATAATCCCCCAAGAGCTCAATATCTTGGGCACAGTTTAATAGTATCGAGTACATACCACAGTATCGGTGGACCAGCCGTAGAAGGGCAAACCCAAGCCTCACTAATGGCGCCGTGGAACTTCCGCAAACCTTAAGGTTCGAAGGCTTTCACACGGTCATTATGTCGAGTTAGGATTTCATTCTTCTAGAGGGTCCATAGAATCGCTTGCATGTCTTTCCGAATACTTTAAACTTGGAATATGGGTTCCTGATATTCGATCGCCTCCATCGACTACCAACGAACCTGCGTGAAGTCGTCTCTAGCTGGAATCAATCAATCTGATGACCTCCCATCGGGGTAAGCGAACGAACCACATGTCCTAGTCCTTCATCCTTAGGTGACTAGAGACCTTCCATCTGTAAGTCGATGTACAACACCCCACGACTTGCGGGGAGGCAGAAAATAGAAAAACGATCTTGTTCTTTGCATAAATATTGACTAACCAAGAATCTTTGCTAAACTATAACTAACAAGAAACCATAGAAGAGTTAACTACTTTGATAAGTGATTATACATAATGAACCGTGTCCTTCATCTTTTCGTTCTCCACGTCCTCTCCGGCCTTCTCTATGTACTAGATGATCCACCCGAGAGCTTTACTTCAAGCTTCACCTCTAACGAGAGCTTTACTTCAAGCTTCACCTCTAACTTGAGGTAACTAGGTTTCTTAAAGTGCTAATCTAAGTAACCTAGGTGATATAGAGAATGGTTAAGGATTAAGTAGTCTATTCTAATCCTTGGTCTCAACACATGAGAGGGGAGGATTAGGATTTGAAGAGAGAGAGCTTGAGGAGAGAGAAAGTGAGCAAGAGAATGAAATGAGATAATGATCTATCATAATATATATGAAGCATTATTATTTATCCATAAAAGAAAATAAATGATTTAACAACCATGCTTCATAAATACAAATGGGTGATTCATCTCCATGAGTCATTAAGCATTTATGATGCATTAATGACATGGATGAATCATACAAATGAGTCACTAATCTCATTTAATGCATATGTCACCTACACCCCCAAGTCACCAACCTTCTAGAAGCTTCTCGTGAAATTAGGAGAACGCCCCTCCTATCCGTGAAAACACGGAAAAACTTTAGACTATATAAATCCAATAACCGGATACTAGAAACTGGCTTAAACCAAAGCCGGCTAGTAAAAACTGTCCGGATGTCGTACGTGTGTAAACACACGTATGCGTCCTAACCCTTGTCGTAAAACCATACGACCTCTATATCGTTTCGCCTGGAGTAGGGAAACTCTCTGTGTGGGACTCTAAAGACTCGGCTACTACGCTGGCAGTGGGTTTAACCACAGACCACAAGCGGCACTAGCTATACGTAACGGTCCCCAGGTAGATGTCGATAAGAAGGCCGATGAGGAAACCCATCCGAACTCCTACTGAGTCTGATGTGACAATCTCCGTACAGTCCAGTCTGTTCGTCTAAGACTATCGCATATCGGGCCTAGGGGGCGGCAAGCGTCAGTCCCCTAATAGCGGTATAAGTCGTGTCGGAGTGAAGCCCATTACACCCTGAGAAACTACTGGAACCTACCAGCAAATCTCGCTTGCCCTGGCCAGGGACTTTGCGTAATGGCTCTCTGACACAGCGCGATATCAACTCCCAATATCGGAAGAGACGAACCCTGTCTAACTGCCACTGCCTCCAAGTGCTCGGGACTGCACCTAACTGCTACCTGTTTGCACGACTCCTTTGAGCCATGGTAGGGTAGCAATCTAAGAACGGTAGGACACACTCGAGGTGAAGTAGCAGTGTCAAGTCTACGGACTATGCTGTAATCATGTCACCTGGGAACTGTTAACTGACGACTGGTATAAAACCAACCTACAGTTCCCTACGAGTCCTGTCCGGTATACCCGTAACCTAACGAGCACCTGTATACTATCTCCAGTACGATGTACTGACGGCTGTGGGACAGACCATCTCCCCAACTGGGATGAGAAGCGTACACACTAGTCTACTCCGCAGTATCGATGCCCTGTCTCGATAATCCTACGACTAGGGACCTGAATAAGGATGTGCTTATAGATTACCCAGCCCCCACTAGTGTGACTGCCATCACAATGCTGGTAGTCAAGAAAGTTCCTAAGAGCTCTATCAATACGTATACTCACATATTAAGATAGGAAAACCAAGTAGCATACTACCATGTTTAGCAAGACTGTTATATACATGTGAATATCCCAAGCTTCCATTAAGTAATATACAAACTAGTATGATACAATAATGGCCCCTAGGGCATATACACTAACAATCTCCCACTTGCACTAGAGCCATGTACTGGCATATCGAAGACCAATGATCTCGAGTAGCCTCTCGAACTGAATCTGAGGTAGGGCCTTTGTGAATGGATCAGCAATGTTCTCTTCAGTAGCAACTCTCTGAACCTCGATCTCCCGACGATCAATGATCTCCCTGATCAGGTGATACCGCCTTAAGATGTGTCTGGACTTCTGATGGGACCTTGGTTTCTTCACTAAAGCTATAGCTCCGTTGTTGTCGCGATACAGAGGTATTGGATCAACAATGGTAGGAACCACCTGAAGTTCTGTTAAGAACTTCTTCATCCAGACCGCTTTTTTTGCGGCATCGCAAGCAGCAATATACTCTGCTTCCATAGTCGAGTCAGCAACGGTGTCCTGCTTGGAACTCTTCCAGCACACCGCCCCTCCATTGAGGGTAAAGACATAACCCGACATGGACTTGGAATCGTCCTTATCACTCTGGAAGCCGGAATCAGCAAAGGCCTCCATCTTGAGGTCTTTTCAGCCGTAAACCAAGAATATCTCCTTAGTCCTCCTCAGGTACTTGAGAATGTTCTTTACTGCTATCCAGTGCTTCTCCCCTGGGTCTGACTGATACCGTCTTACCACGCTCAGTGCATAAGCTACATCTGGTCTGGTGCACAACATCGCATACATTATAGAGCCTACCGCAGAAGCGTAGGGTATAATAGACATGCGTTCCCTTTCCAAATCAGTCTTGGGAGACATCTCTTTGGATAGGGTGATTCCGTGACAAGCCGGTAGATAACCGCGCTTAGAATCTTCCATACTGAATCTTTTTTCAGTACAGTGTCGATATACCTGGACTGCGAAAGTCCCAACATCCACTTGGATCTATCACGATAGATCCGGATCCCCAGAATGTAAGAGGCATCACCCAGGTCTTTCATGGAGAACCTGTGTGATAAGAATCCTCTGACAGATTGTAGCATAGGAATGTCATTTCCTATCAATAGAATATCATCCACATACAAGACGAGGAATACGACAGTTCTTGCTACAACTTTACATATATACATGGTTCATCTGGATTTTTGATTAAGTCATATTCTTTGACTGTTTCATCACAACAGATGTTCCAACTCCGCGATGCCTACTTTAATCCATAAATGGACTTAAGCAGCTTGCATACTTTCCCGCTGCTCCCACTCTGATTGAAACCCTCTGGCTGATCCATATAGACGCACTCTTCAAAATTTCCATTCAGAAAAGTCGTCTTTACGTCCATCTGCCAGATTTCATAATCATGGAAGGCAGCAATAGCAAGAAGGACCCGAATGGATTTGAGCATAGCCACTGGAGAAAAAGTTTCATCATAGTCCAAACCAGGTCTTTGACGAAAACCCTTTGCAACAAGTCTAGCCTTATAGGTTTCTACCTGTCCATCTACACCAATCTTTTTCTTGAAGATCCATTTGCATCCTATGGGTTTTATCCCATCTGGAGCAAAGTCCAAATCCATACTTTGTTGGTGTACATGGACTCCATTTCGGTCCGCATTGCATCTAGCCATCGTACCGAGTCGCCGCTCTGGATGGCCTGTTGGAAGCTAGTAGGTTCATCATCATCTATGATGCAATCCTCTCTATCCCCATCTATGAGAAAACCGTAGTATCTCTCAGGCGGATGAGACGGCCTACTACTCCTGCGGAGGGGTGCGGGAATGTCCTGTTCTTCTTGAACTACTTGTTCTACCAAACTTTCAGTAGTAGTTTGTGGTTCTAGAATTTCTTCCAGTTCTATTTCGCTCCCACTTGTTTCCTTTTCTAAAAACTGATATTCTAGAAAATGGGCATTACGAGAAACAAAAACCTTTTGTTCCTCTGCGTAATAGAATAGATATCCCTTGGAGTTCTTTGGATATCCCACAAACTTACACTTTACTGATCGTGCCTCGAGCTTGTCCACATGCTGCTTTTTAACAAAAGCTGGACATCCCCATATCTTCAAATACTGAAGATAGGGTTTCTTCCCACTCCATATCTGATATGGCATGGTAGGCACAGTCTTGGTAGGAACCATGTTCAAAAGATATGCCGCTGATTCTAGCGCATAACCCCAGAAAGATCGTAGTAACTCAGCATTACTCATCATGGAACGTACCATATCCAATATGGTTCGATTCCGTCTCTCCGATACACCGTTATGCTGTGGAGTGTATGGAGGAGTAAGCTGAGAGAGAATTCCTTTCTCTTTTAGGTAACCTAGGAACTCGGCACTTAAGTATTCACCAGCTCGATCAGATCTTAGTGTCTTGATACTTTTGCCGGTTTGGTTTTCTACTTCATTCTTATACTCTTGGAATTTCTCAAAAGCCTCGGATTTATGTTTCATCAGATAAATGAATCCGTACCTTGAGTAATCATCCGTAAAAGTAATGAAATAGGAAAATCCACCTCTTGCATGTGTAGACATTGGACCACATACATCGCTGTGTATGAGTCCTAAGAGCTCGCTCGCTCTTACACCATGTCCAGTAAATGGAGTCTTTGTCATCTTTCCTTTGAGACAAGATTGACAAGTGGCATAAGTTTGATATTCGAACGAGTCCAAATATCCTTCTCTATGTAACTTAGTCAACCTTCTCTCATTGATGTGACCCAGTCTACAATGCCATAAGAAAGCTTTATTTAAATCTAGAGACTTTCTTTTAAGTGT
Organism: Agapanthus africanus; assembly: GCA_030015575.1. Taxonomy (NCBI): domain Eukaryota; kingdom Viridiplantae; phylum Streptophyta; class Magnoliopsida; order Asparagales; family Amaryllidaceae; genus Agapanthus; species Agapanthus africanus. The sequence continues at coordinate 591,281,895 of CM057337.1, read as the reverse complement.
GTTCTGGACATTGAAAATTTGGAGTTGGTTTAAGACATATATACCGTTATCCAGTGTACCGGACCCAATCAAACTATGATTAAGGTGGATGTTAACAACATCACTTACAAACGTGAAATCATAACTTTTATTTGATAACAAGGAAACAGATATGATATTACACGTTAAGCTGGGTACACAAAAACAGTTATGTAAAACCAAAATGTGTCCACTCGTCAATCCCAGGTGATAATCCCCTACGGACACAGCTCCCACGCTAGCTCCGTTAGCAACCATCAGGGTCATATCACCATCCTTCAGCACTCTGCGATTTCTCAGTGCCTGCAATGAATTGTATATATAAGATCCTGATCCGGTATCCAATACCCATGAAGTAGAGTTGATTGACCGATAATTCTCAATTACAAACACACCTGAAGTCGAAGCCACAGCTTGCTTCGGTTCCTGGTTCTTGGCGTTCCACGCCTTGCAATCTTTCTTCTAGTGCCCTTTCCTAGGACAATGGAAACACTCATCCTGGGCCACTATAGGTACCGCAAACTTTTTCTTTCCCTTCGCTCCCACCTTACTAACACCTCCTCTAGGTTTGGTGGCGGCCTTCTTTTTCCTTCCTTTGGCCCTAGCCTTGGACCCGGAAGAAGAAGCACCGCTAACAAACATAGCGGGTGTTTCCCTTGCCTTCTGCAAGGTGCCCTCTGCACTCCTCAACATGGTAAGGAGTTCCGGAAGTTCAACTTCTTTTCTTTGAATGTTGAAGTTCAGAATAAACTGGGCGTAGGTGGAAGGAAGGGACTGGAGAATAAGGTCTGTATAGAGCTCATTATCCAAAGTCGTCCCAAGATCTGCGAGCTCTTCTATATAGCCAATCATCTTTAGGACATGTTCTCCTACCGATGATCCGGCGGCCAACCTCGCTCGAAAATAGTTCTTAGAGGTCTCGTATCTTGCTATACGAGATTGCTCTCCATAAAATTCTTTTGTATGGAGAAATATGGCATCAAGATCCATATCCTCGTGCCTCCTTTGATGTTCATTGTTCATCGAGGCAAGCACGATGCACTTGGCCTTCACGCAATCATACTCCCAGGTTTTGCGGATTTCCTTATCCGCATTACTGGATTTGGGACCTGGGACTGCAGGTGCCTTAGCGGTGAGGACGTACCCCAATTTGTCATAGGTCAAAGCCATTTTGACATTCCGCAGCCAATCTTTATAGTTTGGCCCTGTCAGTATATTTTTCTCTAAAAGTAACTTAAGTCCAGTCATTTTCAGGGTCGCTGCAAGTAGGAGAGAGAGAAGAAACACTTTAGCTTGATGCTCTTGCAAGTTTAGAGTGGTTTTTAATTTATCTAAACTCGATGGCTCCCACTGTTTCTCGAATCCTTTCTCAAACCATAAAAGAAGAATTAGCCAGGACTATTCTCACTGTACAATACTTGCTTAACCGTTCAGCCAGGCTGGTGTCGGTACTTCGAGGGAGGTTTTCTAACGCTTTCGCAAAGTTCCTTAATTAAATAACCTCTTTTCTCTGGGGGCGTAACCCCGCTGACATCTTTCTTGACACCTACTTGGTTTATAGCATTGATCGTTAAGTGACGAATCTCCTGATGAGTACCAAATACTCACAGTAGGATCGGGATCCAAATATCATCGTATGATAATGTTGAAGGAATCCTACCAACATTCATCAAACTCCAAATGGTATGCATCTCTTTGCAAATTTCAGTTTCTTTAGAAATTCCCGATATATATTTTTGCCCCATGCTCTTATGACCTTGGCGTTGGTCAAATGTCATAAGTCACATGTCAAGTTCTACCCATCATTATCTTGTTAATTTGAACCCATCCGTACATATCCTTGACGTTGGCCAAAATGATAATACGACTGTCCCAAACTAACTCATCTATCTATGCAACAAATGAATACCCAGCAGCTACCAAACACTATGCCTTGGCGTTGGTCAAAATACATAGCTTGAATACTACTGAATACCCAAATGAAATGACGGAGGGCTACAAATGGTTTTGGCGAAATCGTGAACGTAGTGAACTTGATATGACCGAAGGAACCTGATAGCTTTTTAAAAGGAGTGGTTAAAGCTCCGTAATTTAAAAAATATCATCTGTTTTAAAATAACCGAGTGGTTTCTTTTAAATTATTCCAACGATTCATCTTTTGGTTTATTTTCTTTGCATTATAAATAATGCGTCCCATCATTAACCTATCATTGCAGAAAACAACGAAAATACAACGTCCTCTTATGCCATCCGCATTCGCCACTGGGTCCCGTCATCACCCGTTAGGTTACTTAACTAACGGCAGAGCGGGGGCTGGACTAGCGCGGGTGTAAAACATAAGTGACGTCTAAATAGCTATCATATATAGATATTGTACAGTCGTCTGACGTAATAATAGGCATTCCAGATCTCATATGAACATTATTGGATTTGCAAGCAATCCGTGTTTGTTTAGAGCCTGCAACAAAAGACGGATTACACAGTTGTGATGAATAGCCATTACCCCACCCTAGACCCCTACGGGTACGGCAAACTACCCGCCAAATACCCAAAGTGAAGCGGTCTCCCTCAACAAAGTGAGTAGGCCACTAAACACTTCAAAGTACCCGATAGTTTGTGCACCCCACCTTGGGTCTATCCTAGGAGCAAAAACAGTAAAATGAAATAATACAACAGTGGCTACAACCGCAACCTGGATGTGCCCCGCAAAATAATATTACAACATATTACAATTTCTTTGAATGAATGAATATAACAACCCATCACAAACCCCGGCTAATCATCACAACAGTCCAATACAGTTCATATCCACAAAGAGTAAAAACCATTACAGAAATGTGCAACCCCCTGCCAACCGACATACTAGCAGTTAGGGGAGGTTTACGAACACATTATACAATCACAGATATAATCAAATTAGCAAACATCGTAAAATTTCGATCGAGCAAACACTTTAGATTCTACTCCAAAACTTCTCTGTGCACCTGAGATCTTAGCAGAAAATAAAATATCCCAGAAATATCATTATTAACACAGGGGAGTTACTGAAGAAATTTGGGCTGACTCGGCCCTAACTCGGCCGCGGATCCGCGGCGGATCGCATGGATCCGCCGCGGTTCCGCGGTGAGTTTGCCGAGTCACGAGTCCAAATTTCTACAGTAACCCTATTATTCTCTGCTTGTTATTCTGCAGCTCCCTGAAAAATGTTTAGAGCCAGTTTTAAATTCGACAGAAACTGTGTTAAATCGATGATTTTTCCGGTTCTTTTTGCGTTCGAAATTCTTACGACTTTACTAATGAGTTAATTATTCTTTAGCGAGGCTCTGATACCACTGTAAGTCGATGTACAACACCCCACGACTTGCGGGTAGGCGGAAAATAGAAAAACGATCTTGTTCTTTGCATAAACATCGACTAACCGAGAATCTTTGCTAAACTATAACTAACAAGAAACCATAGAACAGTTAACTACTATGATAAGTGATTATACCTAATGAACCGTGCCCTCCGTCTTTTCGTTCTCCACGTCCTCTCCGGCCTTCTCTATGTAGTAGATGATCCACCCGAGAGCTTTACTTCAAGCTTCACCTCTAACTTGAGGTAACTTGGTTTCTTAAAGTGCTAATCTAAGTTACCTAGGTAATATAGAGAATGGTTAAGGATTAAGTAGTCTACTCTAATCCTTGGTCTCAACACATGAGAAGGGAGGATTAGGGTTTGAAGAGAGAGAGCTTGAGGAGAGAGAAAGTGAGCAAGAGAATGAAATGAGATAATGATCTATCATAATATATATGAAGCATTATTATTTATCCATAAAAGAAAATAACTGATTTAACAACCATGCTTCATAAATACAAATGGGTGATTCATCTCCATGAGTCATTAAGCATTTATGATGCATTAATGATATGGATGAATCACACAAATGAGTCACTAATCTCATTTAATGCATATGCCACCTACACCCCCAAGTCACCAACCTTCTAAAAGCTTCTCGTGAAATTACGAGAACGCCCCTTCTATCCGTGAAAACACGGAAAAACTTTAGACTATATAAATCCAATAACCGGATACTAGAAACTGGCTTAAACCAAAGCCGGCTAGTAAAAACTGTCCGGATGTCGTACGTGTGTAAACACACGTATGCGTCCGTAAAACCATACGACCTCTATATCGTTTCGCCTGGAGTAGGGAAACTCTCTGTGTGGGACTCTAAAGACTCGACTACTACGTTGGCAGTGGGTTTAACCACAGACCGCAAGCGGCACTAGCTGTACGTAACGGTCCCCAGGTAGATGTCGATAAGAAGGACGATGAGGAAACCCATCCAAACTCCTACTGAGTCTGATGTGACAATCTCCGTACAGTCCGGTCTGTTCGTCTAAGACTATCGCATATCAGGCCTAGGGGGCGGCAAGTGTCAGTCCCCTAATAGCGGTATAAGTCGTGTCGGAGTGAAGCCCATTACACCCTGAGTAACTACTGGAACCTACCAGCAAATCTCGCTTGCCCTGGCCAGGGAATTTGTGTAATGGCTCTCTGACACAGCACGATATCAACTCCCAATATCGGGAGAGACGAATCCTGTCTAACTGCCACTGCCTCCAAGTGCTCGGGACTGCACCCAACTGCTACCTGTTTGCACGACTCCTTTGAGCCGTGGTAGGGTAGTAATCTAAGAACAGTGGGACACACTCGAGGCGAAGTAGCAGTGTCAAGTCTGCGGACTATGCTGTACTCATGTCACCTGGGAACTGTTAACTGACGACTGGTATAAAACCAACCTACAGTTCCCTGCGAGTCCTGTCCGGTGTACCCGTAACCTAACGAGCACCTGTATACTATCTCCAGTACGACGTACTGACGGCTGTGGGACAGACCATCTCCCCAACTGGGATGAGAAGCGTACACACTAGTCTACTCCGGAGTATCGATGCCCTGTCTCGATAATCCTACGACTAGGGACCTGAATAAGGATGTGCTTGTAGACTACCCAGCCCCCACTAGTGTGACTGCCATCACAACACTGGTAGTCAAGCAAGATCGTAAGAGCTCTATCAATACGTATACTCACATATTAAGATAGAAAAACCAAGTAGCATACTACCATGTTTAGCAAGACTGTTATATACATGTGAATATCCTAAGCTTCCATTAAGTAATATACAAACAAGTATGATACAATAATAGCCCCTAGGGCATATACACTAACACCATCGTATCTCAAAGTATATACTCATGCTGCAGTAGCTCCAACATCTGGGGCGATATCTCGTCATTTGCAGCAACAACTGGCTCATTCGTCTGTACGCTGAACAGCGCCTCAATAATTGTGAATAAGCGATATATCAATGGTCATCACATCCTGGCTGGCCTCCAGCAGTAGCCTGATCCTCTGGTGCCAATCAGCACGTCCGGGAAATCTCGTAAAAGCGATCAGTCAAACGCTCATGGCGCGAAAACACAATAAAACGAAGCCTTCTATGCAGTCGTACGTCTCTGGAATCACGCCTCGGTCAGTCCTCGTCCGCGACGAGCTTAAGCTGACACAACTCTAGCCGTAGCTCTCTCTGCCCGTGTAATCGTGGTAGCAAAATCATAACCAATATCGATGAGGATAGATCATAAGAATGAATATAATACTATGAAAGGAAATGTACATCCTAAGGTTTTTTAAGTGGAGTAGCGTATCGTAAATATGCCGCGGAACATACGTACGGTACGTCACTCTACTCAAGCTACCTACTCCATCAACCAAGGGTCATCCTACGCGATGAAAGTTCGGGTATAATACCCCCTCGACTAAGTCTAAGTTCCGTAAGGTCAAGCCTAAGTTCCGTATATATATAAACGCTCTAGGCTCCGCATAGTCAAACTTAGACTCGAACCAAGGTTAACCTAGCGCTCTGATACCAATTTTGTCACGACCCGAAATAGCCCGTGACTGGCACTTGAATCATATGAAGTCTATAGGACCCCATCTAATTCAAGTAAGCCAAAAGCCCAGAAATCTAAAACCATTTTAAGGAGTAATTAGGAAAACTAGTTTTTAAGAAGTAAGGAAAACATGTTTTAAAAACAAGGTTTTTAAAATAGGTAAGCCGAATATGCATTTTCAAAATCTATATTCTTTTCTGAAAATTTCGGCAGAGTTTCCTTTGAAAATAATGTCCCGAACGGGGTACAACAAGAATAATATATACACAATGATAAAAGGTATCGCCAAGCGGGAGCTAGCTCTTCGTAAATCGACGGTCACAACCACGCAAACAATATAATATACAACGCCAAAGGGCGAGGATCAAAACTCAAAAAGAAACTCAAAAACAACATGAAAACCATAATACTACAACGCGCGACTCTAAGGTCGAAATAATACATAACTGATTTTCTAAGTCTGAAACAATATACAAGTTTTGGTTGATTGAATTACTAGATACAACTGAATAAAATAATACAAGGGTGGTCACGATGCGAGTGAACCTACCTACCAATGCAATCACCCAGAAACGAAGCAGTGTGTCAGAAAAGCCGCAATGAAACCTGTACGGCAAAACCTGCAAGAAACTGTGGCACAACGGGGGTGAGTTGCCAACTCGTGAATAGAAAACATCGCAATAAGAAATCGTATGCATGACATAATCCTAGGTCAATACGATCGGATATATATATATAAACCTCAAATGAATAAGTCTGAAGCAGGATAAGGTGGCAATGTAACATCTATACAAGAGTGTAGTGCCAAGTGCTCGTGCCAGTGCCTCAGGTAATAACATATCATAAATATGAGGTATGATCAATGTAATCAATGTCAACTATATCAGGAAGTCTATGAGTATGTGGATATCATCCAACTATGTGATCAATATCATCAATGTCTATATATGTATGTGGAAATCGTCCACATGTCACCCAATGACAATAAACATCATGCATGTAAATATCATAAACATATGCATGGAAGTATGAGGATGTAAATCAACATGTATCGCTCGCGACATATCAAATCATGGAACCTGAGTGTCAAGCATCGACACTCGAAAACATCATGAAACCTGTGCCTAGCATCGGCACGTAAATCCTCATATATCGGGCTCCGTCAGTCTGGATCGGCCCATATCATCTCTCAACTCCGGTCGGTATCCTCCGGATATCCGCCAAGTTCAAATACAATCACCGGTAGGTAGTGGTCCCTCTGCCAGGTCACTGTCTAGCTACACAGCAGATCCGTTCTCGCCCCGGGGTACCATACCGGGTCCATCATGTACCCGCAATCGGCCTCATCTGCTCCTCGAATCGGGTTTCACATGTCGCTCTCAGCACCGAGAAAACACATGGTGGACGCACTGAAATATCATATCAAGGGTAACCGGGTTTTTTAAACAATTACATACTCTCTTTGGAAATATCCACGGTTCCCAAATCCAGAAATATCATGGAAACAACATATCTCAATGCGTATAATCAAAAGCATGATGTATGCGACATGTAAAAGAAATTTAAGTATATCAGTATATTATGCAATATGGAATAGTAATATATACATATTGAGGGAAACCGCTCTTTTAAAATGAATCAGTTTTAAAGAGTATCTTGTGGTTCCCAAATCTCCAAATCCAGCGAGAATCATCTATGTATGTGCGAATACGTATGTATGCACGTATGGGTATACAATAGGTATGTACACAAGTATGCCATGCAAGGGATCATATCCTGAATGCAACAGTACTACAGTGTAGTGACATGGTAATTATCGATGATGAAGTGTGTGAGCCGGCAAGCAGGTATATGTGGAATATATGCATCATCGATAATGGTGCTGGTGTCCTAACAGCATGGTTTTGATATAACAATAAACATATTGATCATGCAATACGATGCAAACAGTAAGTATAAGCACAAATGAATAATAAACACAACAGTGTAGAAGCTACATCAATGCATCTATGTGATACTGTTTTGCCATTTGGAAGATGACGAATCGGGGGTTTTAGGAAAATAAGGGCTACGGTGTTTTTAAAAAAGGATGCATCTTTTGAAATGTCCGTAGAATCCCTTTATGTGTCTTTAAAATACTCCTGATTCGTTAGTTTTTGAAATAGGTATGACATCGGACTAGCCTAACATCTACTAGCAAAACTACAGCTCTAACTAACAAGTCAATCAGGAGGGGTATGGAAACCACCTAAATCTGAGTCGATATATATATATATATATATATATATATATATATATATAATAGTCGGTGATCCCGCTTCAATAGTATCACGTACGATACAGTATATCATATGACGTCCTCGAGTCATCAGTGCGGATCTATGATCAATGTAAGGCTCGTACGGTAAATCATCGTACGGCATCCAAATAGCTGGGTATGGGTCAATATCACATCCATCTCATCTATTATCAGATATCCTTATCATCATATCTCATGATCTGGGGTACTGATCTAAGTCTAGTGCAACTGATACCATCTATATAAATGCGTGTGTAAACATACGTCCAAAGGCCCGCTAAAATCTCATGTCGTATCCCAAATACGAATCACATTATATCACCGATCTTATGGCACGATGCCCAATCTCATCGACTCATCTCAACATCATACACTATCCTCGTCATGTAGGTATATAGATAGCAATAAGTATGTGTGTGCGTGTGAGGGTAACCTATCCTAGGGTTCGCATCTAGGAAACTATACTAGTTTACATCTAAACCCTATTCTATCCCTAGTACACCTAATCATGTCCTGAATAACCATTTCACACATAAGCTATCATATATATATATATATAGTATATATAGTATACTAGACATCGAACTGCGGAGGTGCTATACGCCATCCACCCGACTTCCCTCATAGATATAATCTACTCATCTTGTATCCTGCGTGTCGGTGTCGATGTCGCCTTCATCTTCTTCATCGTAAGGAATCCACATGATGGTACCTACATAGATAACATAATCGGATAATCGGAACGCGTATTAAAATCACATCGGGAGTACCCAAAACGATACGCTAATGCCTATAGGTTAGAACCTATAGACTACGCTTTCAAAACCATCAAACAATCCTCGATATCGTCGTATAAATGCCAAGTAATCAAGGTAAAACGCAATTATACAAACCCAGAATTTAAAATACGGAATACGGAAACACGAATCCAAAACAGCAACTATAGAAAAGGGTCCCAGATTCTACCCTAGGTCAAATCAGACAATTTTGCATATACCCAGGGTCTATTTTACTGATGAGGGGACTATAGAACCAAAACGAGTCAATTTTACCCTGGTCTGGCCGCAATTTGCGGCCAGAAAGATTAAATTTGCGGCCTACATTGGGAGCTAGGGGCTAGGGTTTTGGTGGTAGTTTCCTGGGTGCCTGCATGTATCACTGTCCAAGCAAAATAATTTTCAGAGTCTCGGGGTGATAGCAGATTTCATATAACCTTCACAGAATCCACAATTCTTCTGATATGGTTTTCTAAATCCATATTCCGGGTTTCAAGTCTCTGGTTTAGTCCTTTATTCTAGTACTAGGGGGGTTGTGTGGCCTCTACTGGGCTTAATTGTCCAACACAACTCTCAATTTCCATTAACCCTAACTAGGTTTTCCTAAGTCCACAAAACAACCCGATATCGGTTCAAATCTAACATGGGGGTATATGTAATGGAAAAACTAAGCTCATGGTTCAGAAATTACCTTATTTGGCAACTCAAGAAAATTCTTGAGTTGCCCCAAGTGGCCAAAATCCTTGCTTTCTTGGTCCAATGTGTTTCCCTTGAGCTTGTGCATCTTTTTCGTGAAATGGAAATAGGGTTTTGGAGTGATATTCATGGTGTTTGAGAGGGTTGAAGAAAAGGAGGGGGCTAGGGCGGCAGCAGCAGCAAGTGAAGAGAGGGGAGAGGATAATGGTGAAGAGAGAGGAATTGCAATGAGAATGGTCAAAGTCAAGTAACCCCCTTACCTTTCTCTCTCATCCATACCTATATATTTTATTCCTTTTCTTTTTCTTTTCTTTTCTCTTTTCCAACAATGAACAACCATGCTAAAACATGAAGGAAACCATGGAAGAAAATTATGTAACAAGTATAAAATGATATGGTGCATGTTTGCACAAAATATGCTAAAAAAATCCGATTAGCGATTTTTAATCGTGATTAGCACTAAATTAGTGTATGACTAATCATAAAAACTTAAAATTTGCATAATTCACATAAAACACCCTCTTTTAGTAATTTCTATAATTTTCCAAATTTTTCCCCAATTTATCGGTATTTAATTATACCGAAATATTTAAAATATTCATTAAAAATAATATTAAATTATAAAAATTCCCAAAAATAATATTTTATTTTTTTTGAAATGTTACAAATATAAATTATGAAATAAATGAAGAAGTTACAGATCTTATGGAGGTGTAGTTCGAGAGGTTGAAAACTTGTCGAGTGGAATTAGAGGAGTGACATAAAAAGGCGGAAATGATATGAAAGTCAACGGGCAAGAGAAGTATGGTTAGCAGAGGAATACAACATCATCATACGTTGAAGAATAACGAATATTTTTAATGACTTGGAGCATGATGGAAGCGTTATTTCAAATGAGGAAAGGATTTAGGAGGCGATGGATGAGCAGTACAAAAGGTTGATAGGAGATTTTCGGACAAAACGATAGGAAGCAAACAGAAGTTTGTGAAACGCCTCATCATTACATTTGCAAGAGAAGTTGAGGGAGATGAAGTTACCGTTCTTGGAAGAAGAAATCAAGAAGGTGTTACGGGAGCTAGAAGCGGATGAAGCATTAGGTTTAGAGGGGAACCATTTTTCGGTTTATAAAATATATTGGGATATGGTCAAGAAGGAATTATTGGAAACATTTTAGAAGCTTGACCGCAGTAAGTTGAGGTGTTCAACTTAATTTTACGAGTACTATGGTTATCCCAAGAAGAATTGAACCACCAAGCTCAAGGCGTATATATCGATTAGCCTGGTAAACACATCGGTTAAGGTTGTTATTAAAGTGTTCGCAAATATATCAAGGTCAGTGGCAGAAATGTTGGTGAATGAAGGTTAAAATGGATTTGTGGTGGTCTATAGACCGTGGAAAGACTACCCATGGATGACGAATTGATACAAGATAGTAAGAGAAGGAATGTGGAAAAATACCAACTCCAATTGGATTTGGAAAAAACATATGATATTATAAATTGAATATGCACCATGGAAACTTTGGAATTAAAGGAATTTGGTAAGATGTGGGTGGAGTGGATTGATCTGTAGCGAAAATCCACTATCTTTTCGATTCTAGTGAGGGATACAGAAAGATGGGAACTCAAATGTTAAAGAAATCCCAAACAAGATATCCGATATCTTTTATTTTTATACTAATTGCAGTTGGTGCAATTAGGATGTTGAAAAGTGTACAATCGCAAATCTAATAGACGTGTTGTGACGGAGGGACCAGAAACAAGTTATGTAATTGTATTAATAAAAAAATTTCTAAATATATTTATTACTATTGTTCCTTTTGAATTTTATTATATGTCTTTCAATAATTCTGTAAAAAGTGAATTATTATTAATTTAAGTATTTGTTATTGGTACCAAAAAATAAAGTTGGTTATAAAAATAAAATAACATTCTAATAGTAAAAATGAAAGCACTTATTTCTTATGAAAATTAGATTTCATATATTTTAAGGATTACAGAGTAAATCATGCATATATGTTCTATACTAATATCTTTATACATATCTCTTGATATATAATTGTGCATCACACCGTGCATAAATACCAGTAAGGAATAGGTATGAAGACTTTTCTCAGTTTTTTAAAATAACTTTCATTAAAAACAAGAGAATCAATTGATGGCATGCGATTATACCTCTGGATTTTGTATTATAATAATAGAGGTTAAGGGGCTTAATTTTTGTATATACTCCTTCTAATCATTGTATTTGTATATACACCTTAAAGGTTTTTAAATTGTTGCAAAAAACATCTTTCCATTGATATTTGCTTCAAATTTCATTGTTTCAAGCTGTAATGATAAACTTTTGTATTATTTTCAATTTATTTCAGCTTTTCATAATTTCTCATAAATTGTGTAAAAGAAATATATTTTTTCAAACTTTCATTATATTATCCACGCTTAAATGAGTTTCAAGAACAAAATTTTAACTTGCAATATACTACGGCGGAAGCATGACTGCAATACGAAAAAAATTTCTTCGACGGCCAAAAATTCAACCTTACAAGTTGTATATGGATAATTATTCAACACCATTAATAGTATGCTACATGGTCTAAATCATACATACCAAAAATCTTGTGATTTACAACCATATCTATAAGCAAGTAGCATGAAAATTATGATATTTTTTTGTACACAGGCTATAGGTCATAAAAATCAAATTGCATGATGTTTATAATGAAATTACAACTGTACATTTGACTAGTGTGAGGGATGTAAGAGGAAATTCTTCTCTGCCAGCTTTTATCAAGTTTCCCATGCATATATTGAAGATGTTTGAATAATGAGAAAAAAATGAAGACACGAGTAAAAAACTACTTTCTGGCACAAACAAAGTACTCTTCCCCTCCCTCTTTCCATGCGCATTTCATAGGTTCAATAGCCAATTCTATGAATTAGAGTAAAAAGAAAAAATTAGCTTGCGCCAAATTTTCTTACAGTGTTTGTCTTCATGAATTGCCAATCTTATTGTTTTTTAAAAAGATGTCGGGTTGAATTGTAACAAAAGCCTTTTATTAATGTTTTTTATTTTTTATTTTTGCATCTTTTACATTTGTTTGGTGACAACGGGTAGAAATACTTAAAGGCTAAACCGAATAAACAAACCAAAAGTTTCGTGATCTTAGCAAATAAATACCCAAATTTATTTTCGGGTAGATACATATGGATCCGGAGTCCCTGTTATTATTCATTCCTTGCTATTTCCTACTATCAAAAATCAACGGTCGAGATTTTCTTCCTATCAAAATCAACAGTCGAGATTACCGTAAAATAGAAGGACTTGGGTATGGATTGTAGGGTTCCGCAGCACCGCCACTGGGTTTCGGGAGGCATCGACCTTGCCGTTTTCAAAAAATTGGCACGCTAAAAAACCCTAACCTAGAATCTTAACTAGAGAATTAGACGAAACTAGAATGTAAATATCTTTATATCTAAGTGAATAAGGAATACAATCTTTGTAGACCGGTCCTTCACTTCAATAACTTTGTGTATAGTAGTCCCTTCGCTCCAACTAGTGAACTCCCGGACTCTAGAAAGACTCCACAAGATGAAACGAACAAGCTTGCTTGAAGTCTTTGAGGCCGAAAATAATCTACGTCGAGAAGACACCAACTCAAGCTACATTTTCACTACCTGTGAAGCAAACAACCTAAACTAAATGGCTAATCTAGTATAGCTTGATGAAATAGGAATTTTGCTCACTTTAGAATAATTTTTCTCACTAATTTTCTTCACCTCCCAAAAAGCTAGAGAGCTTGAGAAAGGAGATAAAGAAAAGCAACCATGGAAAAAGACAAGTGTAGAATGGCAACCATGGATGAGTTAATATCATATACTAACCCTTGTAGAGACTAAACCATGGCTAATCATAATGGTTGGGTTAATAAATATCTTAAGTAAAACAAAATTAGTGGACTAAGTCAATGGTTCCACAAGCTTCCACAAGCTTCAACCATTAGACTAATTTCCAACAAATTTTGATTTATTTTAAATAAATAAAACCTTTCATTAGCTTAAGCCTGGTGTGAGTCTCATACACCCATGTAGCATGTAGCAACAAGCATGACACAATAATATATATCACATATATATTAAGTGTACATACTAGTGAGAAAAAGAAATGCTTAAGTGAACTAATATTAGTTAATGTAAATTAATATGTCAAATATATAATTATACATTAAATTATTAAATCAACACTTGATTTGATAATCCGGTTATATCTCATATAACCGACTAATATTATTTGTATCAATTTATCGAATCAACACTTGATTCGATAACCCGGCTATATCACATATAACTGACCGATATCACATATCACGAGAATAGAATACGGTATTACATACACATATTAATTTCGATCCCGCACATATCGCATATGTGCTCCTACTTCGTTTCGCTTGAGCCAGAAAACCTCTGTGTAGGACTCTAAAGAATCGTCAATACGCCGGCGGTAGGTGATGATCATATCAAACACCCACAGGCCGTCAGCGGTACTAGCTGGACGTAACGGCTACCCGGGTATTGAGAGATCAGAAGATCAACAAGCAAGCCTGCTCATACTCCTGCGAATCCAATAAGTAACACTACCATATAGTCCGGTCTCTTCGTCTGATATGTCGTATATCTCAGCCTGGGGGTGGTAAACGTCAGACCCCAATAGCCTGATAAGTTATGCCGATGTGAGGCCCATAACGGTTCGAGAAACTACTAATAACACTTACCAGTAAATCTCAGCAACCATGGCCAGAGATTTCCTGTTATGGCCAATCAAGCATAGCGCAACATCAACCCCCAATATCGGGAGAGACGAAATCCCCTTCTATCGCTCATTACCTCCATGTGACTCGGGACTGTACCCAAAAACCACCATTTTGCACGATCCCTTGAACGTGGTAAGGTGGAAATCAAAGCACAGTGGGAATCACACAAGCCTCTATGACGATCACGGGTCCACAAACTAACCTGTACCAGTGTCACCAGAGAACTGCTATCTGACGATAGGTATAATACCATCTAGGAGTTCTCGGCGAGTCCGTTCAGTGTACCCAGTCTCCACTGAGCACCCGTATACCATCTCTGATGTCAAACACCAATGGATATGGGATCATCCATCGCCCATCATATGAGTCGAGAAGCGTATACGCTAGTCTACTCTGGAATATCGATGCCTCGTCTCGATATTCCCACGACTAGGAACAATTGAAGGATGTACTTACTGACTATCCTTGACCCACTAGTATGATCTGCATCATAATCTTGGTAGTCAAGTACTCATCCTAAGGGCTTTATCAACATGTAATAGAGAGACAATAAGTGTACATGTTAAGATAAAGAGCAATCAGATATCATACTATCATGTCGAGCAAGAAAGTTCTCCCTATATATGTCCAAGCATTCACTATAATATACATCACATGTATAATAATGGCCTCTACGGCATACATATAACTAACAATCTCTCACTTGCACTAAGGCCATTTGTTTTAGTATCTCATATTCAACGCCCCATAAAAGTCTTTTTAGGGAAAGGCCTTTGTGAGTGGATCCGCCGTGTTATTATCAACTCTCCTTACTTTGATCCCTTAGAGATCAACCATCTCCCTAATCAGGTGATTCTGCCTCAGAATATGTCTGGATCGCTGATGGGACCGGCATTCTTAGGCCAAAGCCACAGCTCCATTGCTGTCATAATAACGATTATTGGATGCTCAATGGTAGGAACCATGTTCATCTGATGAACAAGAAATATCCAAACATCCACTTTGGCAGTATCGTTGGTAGCGATGTATTCAGCCTTTATCGTCTAGTTTGCCACGGTATCTAGCTTGGAACTCTTCCAACATATTGTCCCTCCACTGAGGGTAAAGACAAAGCCTGAGACTGAATTTCAGTCGACCTTATCACTCTAGAAGCTTGAATTGGTAAAGGACTCCCACTGGATTTCACCATTACCAAACACCAAGAACATTTCTTTAATGCTTCTCAAGTACTTAAAAATGTCCTTCACAGCTGTCCAGTGATTCTCCCAAGATCCGATTGATTCCTGATCACTACACCTAGTGAGTTAGCTACATCTGGTCTAGTATATAACATCGCATACATGATAGAGCCTAGTGCCGAAGCATAGGGTATCTCTTGCACGCGAGCTCTCTTCAAATCAGTCTTTAGAGACATCTTTTTGGAGACAGTGGTTCATAAGTAAGTGGGCGAACCACCATGCTTAGAATCTTCCATATTAAACCCCTTTAGTATGGTGTTAATGTACCTGGATTTGGGATACTCCCAACATCCACTTAGATCTATCACTATAGATCATAATCCATAAGATGTACATATCATCCAGATCTTCGATAGAGAATTCTCGTGATAAGAGGAGCTTGACCGAGTGTAGCATAGGAAACCATTTCCTATCAAGAATATGTCATCTACGTACAATACATGGAAGACAACCTTACTCCTTACAACCTTCTTTTATATACAAGGTTCATCTGCCCTTTTGATGAAGTCAAACTCTTTGACTGCCACATCAAAACAGATGTTCCAACTCCGCGATGCGTGCTTTAATCCTGATGGACTTAAGTATAGCCACTGGAGAAAAGGATTCATCATAAACCACACCTGGTTATTGACGAAAACCTTTTACTACAAGTCTAGCTTCGAAAGTCTCAACTTTTCCATCTACACCAAGAATCTTCTCAAGATCCACTTGCTCCCGATGGGTTTTACCCCTTCAGGTGCAACATTCAAAGTCATACTTTGTTAGTGTACATGGATTCCATCTCTGATTGCATAGCATTCAGCCAATTCACAGAGTCCCCACTCGTGATGGCCTGCTTGAACCTAGTTGGGTCATCATCTACCATGATGCAATCCTCGCTTCCACCGTCACTGAGGAAACCGTAGTATCTCTTAGGTGGATGAGGAACCCTACCAGATTCGCGGAAAGGCTGAGCTTCGTTGGAGACTATTGAATCATTTGGTTCCACTACATCATCAGCTGTTAGTTTGTCTAGCTGGAACTCCTTCCAGTTCTACCTTATGACCATTAATTTCTTCCATAAGAAATTCCTTTTCTAAAAAGGTGGCATGCTGAGAAACAAAACACCTTTTACTCCTCAGTTTGGTAGAAGATATTCGCTTGCAAATGTTTGGGATATCTAACAAACTTACAGAACTGGCATTGCCTCGAGTTTGTCCGGATTTTGCTTTTCAACATAGGCCGGACAACCCCATATCTTAACTCATTTAAGACATGGTCTCTTCCCATACCATATCACATATGGAGTGGTAGGCACTGATTTGGTCGGAATCCTATTCAATAGGTATGCAGATTCTCAAGTGCATAACTCCAAAAGGAAACATGCAACTCAGCAGTACTCATCATAGATCGCACCACATCTAATATGGTGCGATTCCTCCGCCCGATACACCGTTTTTCTGTGGTGTATACGAAGGACTGAGAGAGAATCCTTATTCTCCTTTAAATAATCCAGGAACTCCATGCTTAAGTATTCTCGTCCCCGATCACATCGAAGGACATTAATACTTCTACCCGTTTGGTTCTTTACTTCATACTTATATTCCTTGAATTTATCAAAAGCTTCAGACTCGTGTTTCAACAGGAATACATGTCCAAATCTTGAGAGATCGTCGATGAATTTAATGAAGTACAAAGAACCAACCCTGGCATATGTAGACATAGGACCGTATACATCACTATGTATCAGTCCCAAGAGTTCAGTAACTCGTTCTCCGTTTCCAGTAAACGGAGTATTGGTCATTTTACCTTTGAGACAAGACTAGAAAGTAACATAAGATGAAAATTCGAACGGATTCAAATATTCATCCTTATGTAACTTAGCTAGTTGTGTCGCATTGATATGACCTAGTCTACAATGCCATAAGAAGGATTCGTTCATTTCTGAACTATTCCTCTTGTGTGTGTTCTATATATTTTGAACTGTGGTTTGATTTAGAACGTATATGCTATTACATAACGTGCATGATCCAATCAACTCTTGATTAAGGAAAATGTTCACAACATTATCCTACAATACAAACTTATATCCTTCTTTAACTTAATAAAGAAACTGATATAATGTTGTATATCAGGTTCGGCATGCAATAATATTTGTTCAGAATCAATGTATTTACCATTTGGTAATACAAAGTGATATTTGCCAACTAGTTTGGCTGTAACAATTGCACCATTCTCTACACTTAGAGACATCTCACCCAATCCCAGTTCTCTATCTTTCTGTAGCTTATGTAACAGATTACAAATGTGGGATCCTGATCCGGTATCTCATACCTAAGACGTAGAGGATACTGAGAAATAGTTCTCGGTAACGAACACACCCGAAGATTATGCATCAACATGTTTTTTCCTCGATTGGGTGGCATGGGAATCCTGGTATTCCCCTATTTTCTGCTTAGACTTATAACAATTATAAGGTAGAGCAGCACCAACGTTTCCCAGCTCAGCATAATAAGCAAGTTCGATCAATACATCCATATTATTATCTTAATTAAGGCATGTCACGGTCGCTACCAGGAGAGAGAGAAGAAAACACTCTGCGTATGCTCTTGCAAGATCAGATTGGTTATTATTTTATCTAATCAGGATGGCTCCCACTGTTTTTATCAAATCTTCCTTCAAACCTTAAAAGGTAAGACTAGCCGGGATTAATTATACCCTACAAGTTCGCCAATCTTTCGGTCAGGCCAGTGTCGGTACTTTGAGGGAGGTTTCCCGTGGTTTCGCACGGACCTAATTAAAATAAATCTCGTTTTCCCAGGGGCGTAACCCCGTTAACACCTTTCTAGACACCTATTTGATCAGCTAATTGTAATGTGCAAAACTCTCCCAGGAGTAACTCTTACTCGCAGTGGGTATCGGGATCCAACTATCTCATAGAAGGTATGCAATCTCATTGAAAATTTCAACACTTGAAATTCCCGATAATATTTTCCCCTGGTGGCTTATGACCTTAACTATGGTCAAAAAATCATAAGCACTAGTCAAGTTCTACCCGTAATTTTGTGATTAATTAGACCCACCAACATGATCCTTAACTATGATCAACAAAGTCACATGACTGTCCTAATTAATCGCATCATATGCTGTGCAGAAAGACATCACTTAGCTACCGCACACTACGCCTTAATTATGGTCAACAAACGTAGCACAAATACTAAGTACTCTACTTCCTAAAATGACGGAGGGTTACGACAGGTTTTTAAGAAAACATTTTGCGTAATGAACATGATATCGTTGTAGAAACGAGTGATTTGAAAATGAGTGTTTGTAAGGCTTTTGCTAGTTTTTCTAAAGAGCTCACTCCCGGAGAAGGGATCTCGGCTCTTTCCTCATCGAATAAGGTGCTGGATATTCTACAAGGAATACCACTATGTAAAGCAAGAACTAGAGCTACCAGTTTTTAAAACAAGATTCTACAACATCTTTAGGTTTCTTTTATTTCATTAATCTCATTAATGAAGTCCAATCATTTATGCTTCCTAAGCATCACAAAAGAAACGAAAATATAACGTAGGCTTATGCCATCCGCATTCGCCACAGTGTCCCGTTATGCAACGTTGGGTTACATAACTGACGGCATAGCGGGACAAGACTAGCGCGGGTGTAAAACATAAGCAACGTTTATTATATATCATATATATAATAATAACATTCTTCTCATCATATAAAGTGATCACATCACAGAATATCAGCAGCTGAAGAACACATGACATATTGGATGTACTAGGAATTCCGTGTTTTAAATTAAGCCAGTAAAAAACACGGATTCCACGGTCGCGATGAATAGCCAAACCCACATCTCTAGACCCCTACGAGAGAGGCAAGCAATCCTACTAATTCTAGAGTTAGGAGACCCAGTCTCGACTCCTCGAGATGGTCTCCCACTGGACCCTAGAACCCGGTTACTTGTGCTCCCCTCCTTGGGTCTATCCTAATGCGGAAAAGTAAATAATATACATCAATGGTGACATCATCCTCAATCTGGAAGTGCCCCAATAAAAGAATATTACATACAAGTTTTTACATGAATGAAAATGAAAAACTCTCATCTCACATAAAAAAAAAACCCGGCTATTCAAACATGACGATCCAATAAAACATATCCCAACAACACATAACATCACATATCATCAATGTAAGTAAATATGCATATCCCAATTGTCGTTGACATATAGCAACGAAACCGGCGATACACCACATATTACACTTACGGTCGCAGAAAAGAAAGTGAAAACTAAAACAATTGGAATCCGCAACCACCTTAGACATCATAAACCCAATGTATCGTATACTTTGGATTTCATGCCTAACGAAATGAATTCCTTAGACATCGCATGCCTAACAATTATAAACACCGCATTTAAGTCTCGATATTGAAAACACTTTTCAATAGCCAGTCGAGTAATTCAACAAGATTCCCGACAACCTGATCGAATGCTCGTCGGAAACTTTAGTAGACGACCACACCCCCGATGTCGTCGACGAAGTGCACTTAGGCGGAACACCGCGGCCGCGAGCACTCGAACGGATGCTTTTGTCAACGGGGTTCTCCTACAATCACTTGGTCGGGGCTTTGGGGCATGGGTATCTAGTAAGGTTACCGGCGAGTATCCGCATACACTACGTAATTGCGATGGACTTTTGATCCACATCAAAATCCCGTGGCAACCAATTAAATGAAACTAAATTGCTAGATTTATAAAATTAAAATTAGTTTTCACCAAACCAATTTTGTGGATTCCAAATATTGTATCACAATCACAGATAGTTAGACGATATTAAACTTTTCGATCGAATCAACAAACACCCATAATTCCCAGAGAGCCCAACACTTGAGCGGAGTTTAAAAATCACCCAGAACATGCCACAGCACCCATGGACCAACCGTAGAAGGGTCAACCCTTGACTCACCTATGGCGCCGCGGAACTACCACAAACCCTAGGGTTTGGTGGCGGTTCCGACGGTCATAGAATCGAGTTAGGGTTTCATTCTTCTAAAGGGTCCATAGAACCACCTGCATGATTTTCTGAAGATTTTAAACTTGGAAAAATCCAACTCTTGGATAATTTCCAGCGATGGAGAAAATGGGTATTCGATATTCGTTCAAACTTTTTAACGTCGTCAAGATAACCCGAAACGATGTTAGAATTACGACTACGAAGCACTCCGAATTGCCTTTACTTAAAGATCACATCACATGCAATCTTAGAAAAAACAAGCAACACCTGAAATACCAAAACCCAGAGACTGGAACACCACACCAAAACGAAGCAAAAATGAGCCCAGAAAACCAGTAGGGCCGGTTTTTCCCAATATGTGGCCGGTCAAAATCCGGCGAGAGGGGTTCATTGTCCTGTGGTGTTCATGTAACATCTCTTGTAACATTCTGTAGTTGCTTAAAAAAATTTTAGACACTTTGAAAAAATCGACAGAAACTAGGTTTTTGTTTCGAGTGTTTCGGAGTTGTTTCGGTTTCGTAATTCTACAAACATCGTCTAATTCTATAGCCTGGCTCTGATACCACTGTAGGGTTCCGCAGCACCGCCACTGGGTTTCGGGAGGCATCGACTATGCCGTTTTTCAAAAAATTTGCGCGCTAAAGAACCCTAACATAGAATCTTAACTAAAGAATTAGACGAAACTAGAATGTAAATATCTTTATATCTAAGTGAACAAGAAATACAACCTTTGTAGACCGGTCCTTCACTTCAAAAGCTCCGTGTAGTAGTCCTTTCGCTCCAAGTAGTGAACTCCCGGACTTTAGAAAGGCACCGCAAGATGAAAGGAACAAGCTTGCTTGAAGTCTTCAAGGACGAAGATGATCTACGTCGAGGAGACACCAACTCAAGCCACCTATTCACTAATTGTGAAGCAAACAACCTAAACTAAATGGCTAATCTATTGTAGGTTGATGAAGTAGGAATTTTGCTCACTTTAGAATAATTTTTCTCACTCATTTTCTTCACCTCCCAAAAACCTAAAGAGCTTGAGGAAGGAGATGAAGAAAAGCAACAAGGGAAAAAGGCAAGTATAGAATGGCAACCATGGATGAGTTAATATCATATACTAACCCTTGTAGAGACTAAACCATGGCTAATCATAATTGTTGGGTTAATAAATATCTTAAGTAAAACAAAATTAGTGGACTAAGTCAATGGTTTCACAAGCTTCCATAAGCTTCAACCATTAGACTAATTTCCAACTAATTTTGATTTACTTTAAATAAATAAAACCCTTCATTAGGTTAAGCATGGTGTGAGTCTCATACACCCATGTAGCATGTAGCAACAAGCATGACACAATAATATATATCACATATATATTAAGTGTACATACTAGTGAGAAAAAGAAATGCTTAAGTGAGCTAATATTAGTTAATGTAAATTAATATATCAAATATATAATTATACATTAAATTATTAAATCGACACTTGATTTAATAATCCGGATATATCTCATATAATCGACTAATATTATTTGTATCAACTTATCGAATCAACACTTGATTCGATAACCCGGCTATATCACATATAACCGACCGATATCACATAACGCGAGAATAGAATACGGTATCACAAACACGTATTAATCTCGGTCCCGCACATATCACATATATGCTCCTACTTCGTTTCGCTTGAGCCAGGAAACCTCTGTGTAGTACTCTAAAGACTCGTCAATACGCCGGCGGTAGGTGATGATCATATAAAACACCCACATGTCGTCAGCGATATTAGCTGGACGTAAAGGATACCCGGGTATTGAGCGATCAAAAGATCAACAAGCAAGCCTGCTCATACTCCTGCGAATCCAACAAGTAACAATACCGTACAGTCCGGTCTCTTCGTCTGATATGTCGCATATCTCAGCCTGGGGGTGGTAAACGTCAGACCCCAATAGCCTGATAAGTCATGCCGATGTGAGGCTCATAACGGTTCGAGAAACTACTGATAACACTTACCAGTAAATCTCAGCAACCCTGGCCAGGGATTTCCTGTTATGGCCAATCGAGCATAGCGCAACATCAACCCCCAATACCGGGAGTGACGAAATCCCCTCCTATCGCTCATTGCCTCCATGTGACTCAAAACTGTACCCAAAAACCACCGTTTTGCACGATCTCTTGAACGTGGTAAGGTGGAAATCAAAGCACAGTGGGAATCACACAAGACTCTATGACGATCCCCGGTGCACAGACTAACCGGTACCAGTGTCACCAGAGAACTGCTATCTGACGATAGGTATAATACCATCTAGGAGTTCTCGGCGAGTCCGTTCAGTGTACCCAGTCTCCACTGAGCACCTGTATACCACCTCTGATGTCAAACACCAATGTATATGGGATCATCCATCGCCCATCATATGGGTCGAGAAGCGTATACGCTAGTCAACTCTGGAATATCGATGCCCCGTCTCGATACTCTCACGACTAGGAACAATTGAAGGATATACTTACCGACTACCCTTACCCTTCTAGTATGATCTGTATCATAATCCTGGTAGTGAAGTACTCATCCTAAGGACTTTATCAACATGTAATAGAGAGACAATAAGTGTACATGTTAAGATAAAGAGCAACCAGATTGCATACTATCATGTCGAGCAAGAAAGTCCTCCCTATATATGTCCAAGCATCCTCTATAATATACATCACATGTATAATAATGGCCTCTAGGGCATACATATAACTAACATGGATCTCTTGCACGTGCTTTGTGCTGCGGCATAAAATATTGCATACCTTTGATGCATCAATAAATTTGTTTGGTGGGTCGTTTGGATAAGGCGGCAAACCTCCGGATTCGAGAACTTGCAAAACCAAGGACCTCTTAGGTTCAGACCTAGGGGACAACCTCTAATGCTTAAATCGGTAAAAATGTATCATAAGCATAAATCGTGTAAAGTAGACGTTTAGGAGATGGTGTGAGAGCTGAAATCTTTTCGGCGGCGTAAAACCTATGCCGGGCCGCCTCTTCTCCTCCATTTTAGGGTCCTTTTGGGTGTTAATTTTGGTCTCTCCTCTTGGATCGCCTTTCTAGGATTTATGTGGTATTTATAGTATGCTTGGTATTGTTGATATGGTTCCTCTAGAATATTAATTAAGATTAACGGTTATGTACGGGTTTTGGATCTTGTGAAGCCTTCAGGCCGAGCGAATTTACGTTTTTGAACCAGATAAACCAAACAATAAAATTATGCTATATCACTTTACACGTATGATGTGTAACCAGAATTGGGTAAGAGCACCAATATTATTATTTTCCCATAGCAGAGATTCCTAATCTAATACATACCCAAAGTTGGAATTGGCAATTTGGTGACTAACTATGTGAGAATATTCGGCAGAATATTCTTAGTGTGTGTTTTTTCTTGGACATTTTTGTCTCCTTGTTCTTTAATTTGATTTTTTGCCCCAACTCTTCTTCTCTTCATCTTGATCTTTTTGCCCATGCCCTACATCTTTTCCATTATGATTTTTTTGCCCTAAATCCCAATCTCCTCATCTTGATCTTTTCTCCCTAATCCTTTTCTTCTTTCTTTATTCATGGTTTCATCTTCTTATCAAAAAATCTACTAACCATTCAAGATTCTCAAACTCAAGTTCTTTCAATATTTTCTCTCAACTTGCAATTTAGAATTTTGTAGCAAAAAGTTGATTGAAAATTCGTGAATTTTTATTACCGCTGTCAAATAGCACAAATTTAAAATTGTAACTGTAACTATATTATATTCCACCACTTCATAAAATTGGAATAGATGCAACGGTGGATGAGGAGGGAGTCGAGGCCATTGTCGTGGGTGAGAGCAAGGATATTGTTGTAGAGGTTCATACGGTTGCCGATGAGGATGGAGATGAGCTCCAAGATGTTAGAGGCCTTAAAGTTCGGAAGGGATATTTGGGTTAGTGGTGGAAGAGAGGAGAGAATAGAAGCAATACTTGCGACGACGACGCTCGACGGGGGTGGCTAAGGAGAGGTGACAGATCGAAGGGAGGAGGCAACGGGGATGGAGGGTGAAGATTAAGGTTGGCTTTTTTTTTTCAAGGCTAATTATTTGGTCAATGGAGCAGTGGGAAAAAAGGTAAATTTGTCTTTTCACTTCTGCTATTAACGATGTTAGTCACCAGAGGGCCAAGCCCGGTCTTTGGGAATTTATCTCCCCGAAAATAAGCTTTGGGTATTTATGTGCTAATCTCACGAAACTTTGGGAATTTTCGTGCCATTTATCCAACGATAAACTGTCAAGATTAAGTTGATTCCCTGTGTTTAGCAAGAATTAAACATAAATGCACGAGGGGCATTTTTTTTCCTTAAGACCATGTTAGTGTTGGGATTTCCTAGCGTCCTGACCATCTACCGTGGCCGTTGCGGAACAATTTTTTTTGGGGATTTAAAAACTGGCGCTAGGAAAACCCGTCCTAAAATCTACCATAAACCGAAACTAGCTAACAAAAAGGAGTTCTTAACAACTATGATAGAAGTATCTCACAAAATATCCGTGTCCTTCGGTCTTCTATCCTCTTCGTTTGCTCCTTGAGATCTCCTTCATCGAGCTTGATCACCAGTCAATGGATCCGTGTCCTTCGGTCTTCTATCTCCGTCTCCTGCTCCTAAAGACCTCCATGAATGAGCTTGATTACCGGTCTTCCTCCGTCGAAGATAATCCACCCGAGAGATTTAGTCCATGGCTCTAGCTCCACACTAAAAGTCTAGTGGAGCAACTAGTGACTTTAGATTGCTAATCCAAAGTGTCTAGGATGTAGTGAAAGGTTCTGAGTGTGTGTCTATCCACTTCTTTTCTTAATTCTCATTACATGAGATTGTAGAGAGGAAGTTGAAGGAGGAGCTCAAGAAAGTCTAATGAGGAGATTGAAACTAAATGGCGAGAATAAGGAAAATCCATGAGAGAGAAAAAGATCAACCATAGTTTTGTGAAAACCTTTTTTCAATATAAAAAAACCAATCATGCTTGAATAGTTTGCACAAATGAATTGAATATTCATTTGTCAACACTATAGAAGCATGGTTCTCACCATACTCACCTCACCACCTTTACACTTTATTTTCCATTTAAAATAAATGCATAAATCTAAAATGAGGTGTTCACCTTCTAGAATGTTTTCCGTATAAATACGGATTACACTCTATTGTATATACATATCTACATTCGTATCAAAATACGAATACCCAAAAAGATAGAATAATACAAAGAACATAATATTAGAATATACATATCGAAATAAATATACGTAAATTATTAAATCAATACCTGATTTAATAATCTGGCTCAATCCCGAGCCGGCTAGTATAATCAACCGTCCGATCGAAAGCCCGGGTAACTAGTACAATCATTCGATCGGAACCCTGCACGTAACCAATACGGCTACTATATCATTTCACCTGAACCAGGATAACCCTCTGTGTAGAACTCTAACGACTCGACAGTATGCCGGCAGTGAGTTACTGGATAAATCCATAACTACAAGGACGTCAGCGGTGCTAGCTGTACGTAACGGCTACCCGGGTACCTGTCAAAAAGGAAGGCCGATGAGCAAACTCATTCGGATCCCTACTGAGCCTATCTGTGACAATCTCCGTACAGCCCGGTCTCTTCGTCTGAGAGTATCGCATACCGGGTCTAGGGGTGGTAAACATCAGACCCTAATAACCCAAAAATTCATGCTGATGTGGCTCAGAACCAATCCAGGAAACTACTGATCTACCTATCAGTTAATCCCAACTGCCTTGGCCAAGGTCTTATGGTGCTGGCCAATCGAACACAGTGCGATATCGACTCTCTATACCGGGAGAGACGAATCCCCAACAATCGCTCACTGCCTCCATATGGCTCGGGATTGTACCTAACTAAAACCTGTTTGCATAACTCTGTAGAGCCGTGGTAGGGTAGTAATCAAAGCATGTGGGAACTCACATGAGACAAATGATGATCTCAAGTCTGAAGACTAACCTGTACTCATGTCACCTGAGAACTGCTATCTGACGATAGATATAGTAACACCTAGAAGTTCTCAGCAAGTCCGTCCAGTGTACTCATCCCTAGTGAGAACCTGTATACGATCTTAGGTGCGAAAGATCAATGGCTGTAGGACCAACCATCGCCCCTCGTCGGGGTCTAGAAACGTATACACTAGTCTACTCCGGAATATCTACGCCCTGTCTCGATACTCCCATGACTAGGGACACTTTAAGGATGTGCTTATCGACTATCCAGCTCCCACAAGTATGATCGCCATCACAACGCAGGTAGTCAAGCAATGATCCTACGGGCTTTATCAACATGTATAAATGATACGTAATAACAAGTAAAACATATGCACATGTTAAGATAAAGACAAACCAAATAACATACTATCATATCGAGCAAGATTGCCCTATACATACATATGTCCAAGCATCTACATGTATACATATACAATAATGGCTTCTAGGGCATACATATCCAACAATCTCCCACTTTCACTAAAGCCACATATTGGCGTATCGAGTACCCAACGTCTGCACTAGGGCCAATTGTTTACATATCGCATACCCAACATCTTAATTAGTCTCTCGAACTGTGCTTGAGGAAGGGCCTTGGTGAATGGATCCGACGTGTTGTCTTTTGTGTCCATTCTCCGCACCTCGATCTCCCGGCGATCAACGATCTCCCCGATAAGGAGATACCGCCTCAAGATGTGTCTAGATTTCTGATAGGACCGTGGTTCCTTCGCTAAAGCCATAGCTCTATTGTTGTCGCAATACAAAAGTATTGGATTAACAATGGTTGGAACCACCAGAAGTTCAGTAATGAACTTCTTAATCCAGACCGCTTCCTTTGCGGTATCGTTGGCAGCAATGTATTCAGCCTCCATCGTCGAGTCTACGACGGTGTCCTGTTTAGAGCTCTTCCAACAGACCGCCCCTCCGTTGAGGGTAAACAAAAAACCAAAGACATACTTGTTGTCATCCTTGTCACTCTGGAAGCTCGAGTCGGTAAAGGACTCCACCTGGAGGTCCATATTACCGAATACCAGGAACAGTTTTTTAGTCCTTCTCAGATACTTAAGAATATTCTTCATTGTTGTTCAGTAGTTCTCTCCTGGGTTTGACTGATACCGGCTCACCACGCTAAGCGCGTAAGCTATATCTGGTCTGGTACATAGCATCGCATACATTATAGATCCTACCGCCAAAGCGTAGGGTATAGTGCTCATGCGAACCCTCTCCTCATCAGTCTTGGGAGACATCTCCTTGAAGAGAGTGATTCCTTGCAATGCGGGTATGTTACCGCACTTGGAATCTTCCATACTAAATCTCTTTAGTACGGTCTCTATGTACCTGGACTGTGAAAGTCCCAATAATCTCTTAGATCTATCTCTTTAGATCTTAATCCTCATAATGTACGAGGCATCACCCAAGTCTTTCATTGAGAACCTTTATGACAAGAATAGCTTGACCGATTGTAGCATAGGAATATCATTTCCTATCAAAAGAATGTCATCCACGTACAAGACTAGGAATACGACAGTTCGTCCTACAATCTTCTTATATATACAGGGCTCATTCTCGTTCTTGATAAAGTCAAATTTCTTGACTGTTTCATCAAAACAGATGTTCCAGATCCACGATACCTGCATTAATCCATAAATGGATTTAAGTAACTTGCACACTTTCCCGCTGCTCCCACTGTCTACAAATCCTTCCGCTGATCCATATAAACGCACCCTTCCAAACTTCCGTTTAGAAAAGCCGTTTTTACATCCATCTGCCAGATTTCATAGTCATAGAAGGCAGCAATGGCAAGTAGAATCCGAATGGATTTGAGCATAGCCACTGGAGAAAAGGTTTCGTCATAGTCCACACCTGGTCTATGACGAAAACCTTTTGCAACAAGTCTAGACTTATAGGTTTCCACCTGTCCATCTACACCAAACTTCCTTTTGTAGATCCATTTGCATCCAACAGATTTTACCTCAGGTGGAGCAATATCCAAGGTCCACACTTTATTGGTGTACATGGACTCCATTTCGAATCGCATAGCATCCATCCATTTACCAGAGTCCCTACTGATAACGGCCTGCTTGAAACTAGTAGGGTCATCTTCTTCCAAGATGCAATCTTCTCGATCCCCGTCTATGAGAAAACCGAAATATCTCTCGGACGGATGAGAAATCCTACTAGATCTGCGGAGTGGCTGAGGTGGGTACTACTGAATCTATCGGTTCCACCAAATCTTCAGTTACAGTTTGTGGTTCAAGAATTTCTCTCAGTTTTACCATACCCCCACTAATTTCTTTTGTAAGAAATTCCCTTTCCAAAATGGTAGCATGGCAAGATACAAACACCTTCTGTTCCTCAGTGTGGTAGAACAGATATCCATAACCATTCTTTGGATATCCCACAAAATTTACATAGAACTAACCGTGCCTCTAGTTTGTCCGGATTATACTTTTTAACGTAAACTGGACAACCCCATATCTTAAATTTTTTATGATATGGTCTCTTTCCATTCTATATTTCGAATGGTGTTTTAGGCACTGATTTGGATGGAACATGATTCAATAGATGTGCCACTGTTTGAAGCGCATATCCCAAGAATGAAAGAGGCAACTCAGCACTACTCATCATAGAGCGAACCATATCCAATAGGGTACGATTCCTCCGCTCCGATACACCGTTGTGTTGTGGTGTATACGGAGGAGTAAGCTGAGAGCGAATTCCATTCTCTTTTAGGTATTCTAGGAATTCCGTGTGTAAGTACTCCCCTCCTCTATCAGATCGGAGGATCTTGATAGTTTTTCCAGTCTGGTTCTCTACTTCGTTTCTGTATTCTTTGAATTTCTCAAAAGCTTCAGATTTGTGTTTCATAAGATACACATATCCGAACCTAGAGAGATCGCCAGTGAATGTGATAAAGTATGAGAACCCACCCCTTACATGTATAGACATTGGACCACATATATCACTGTGTATGATTCCCAAGAGCTCTATTGCTCTTTCTCCGTGTCCGGTGAATGGAGATTTGGTAATCTTTCCCTTGAGACAAGACTGACAAGTTTCATAAGATGAAAATTCGAACGTATTCAAATATCCATCATTATGCAACTTACTCAGTCTTTTCTCTCCGATATGACCAAGTCTACAATGCCACAAGTAGGATTCGTTCACTTCTGAACTCTTCCTCTTGCATGTGTTTTGTACATTGAAAATTGTGTTTTGATTTAGAACATAGATAACATTACACAGTGTACCTTCTGCAACCAATACCTTATCAAGGTAAATGTTCATGATATTTCTATATAGAACAAAATTATATCCATCTTTATCAAGTAAAGAAACTGATATGATGTTGCAAAGCATGGAAGGTACATAGTAGCAATTGTTCAAAATCATAGTATTGTCATTTGGCAATGCTATGTGATATTCACCGACGACAGCAGCATCAACTTGTGCTCCGTTCCCTACTCTGAGGAACATATCACCAGGTCCAACCATCCTAATTTTTCTCAGCCCCTGCAATAAATTACAGATATGAGATCCTCATCCGGTATCTACTACCCTGGAGATAGGACTGACCGAAAAACTGTTCTCAATAACAAGAACACCTGAAGGAGACGCGATAATATGCTTCTTCTTCGTTAGGGTTATCAAGGAATTCATGCAATCCCCTTTCCTTTGCTCATTCTCATGACTGTTGTCATAAGTTAGAACCGAACCGACGTTCCCCAGCCCCGAATAAGAATTCGGACCGGTCAAGCGATACATTTTATTATCTTGATTAAGACATGAATTAGTTGCTACCTGTAGAGAGAGAAAAGAAACACTGATCGTGCACTCTTACAAGAATAGATTGGTTATTAATTTATCTAATCAGGATTGCTCTCACTGTTTCCTCGAATTCTCCTTCAAACCTTAAAAGGAGAACTAGATGGGATCATTAACACCCTACAAGTTCGCTAACCGTTCAGCCAGGTCGGTGTTGGTACTCCGAGAAAGATTCCCCGTGCTCTCGCACGGACCTAATTAAAATAAATCTCGTTTCTGCAGAGGCGCAGCTCCATTAACACCTTTCTAGACACCTAATAGGTCAGCTACTTATGAAGTGAAAAATATCTCCCAAGAGTAATCCTACTCATCAGTGGAATTGGGATCCAACTATCATTGCGTGATAAACTAGATGGAAGCTACTCTAGTCACCACACTCCAGAAGGCATGCAACACTAGCAGGTTTCCTGTATATTTGAAACTCCCAATGTGGTTTTTACCCCTAACGACCTATGACCTTGACAAGGTCAACAAATCATAAGTCGCTAGTCAAGTTCAACCTGTCATTATTTTGATTACCCTAGACCCAGCCGCATAAGCCCTTGACAAGGTCAACAAGGCTATGTGACTGTCCTAGTTAATCGCATAATATGCTACAAACAAGCACCACTCAGCAACCACACACTACGCCTTGACAAGGTCAACAAACGCAACACGAATACTGAGTACTACTCGTAGGAAATGACATAGGGCTACAGCTGGGTTTTTTTGGCGAGAAAACCTTTAACGTAATGAACTTGATATCGTTGAAGGAATTGAGTAGTTTTGAAAAAGGAGTGGTTTAGGCTCCGCTTTTGAAAACATGTGGTTTTGAAGAAAACCGAGTAATTTACAGTATAAACTTTTGCTCAAGAGGTCAATCCCCGCGAAGGGATCTAGGTTCTTGCCTACTCGAATGAGGTGCTGGATATTCCTGACTGAATACCTATGCAAAGCGAAAGAATATGACTATAGTTTTTCGAAATTTGTTCCAACAACATCTTTTAGGTTTCTTTTCTTGTATTAATCAAAATTAATGCGGTCCCATCAATTAACCCTTATCACACCAGAAAAGAACGAAAATACATTATACGTATATGCCATCCGTATTCGCCACGGGGTCCCGTCATGCACCGTTAGGTTACTTAACTAACGGCAGAGCGGGGGCTGGACTAGCGCGGGTGCAAAACATATACAACATCTACTAGTATATGTAAATATATATAACATTCATCCTAGGCATGATATAAGCAACATCACAGAACAACAATAAGCAACATAGAATGGCGGATAATCTTAGAGCCTCGGGTTTCATTTAAGCCGCAAATGAGACTCGACGTTCCCGGTCGTGTGGATAGCCCGCGGAAAATTACTCGCCAATCTCAAAAGTGAGGCAACCCCAATCAACAAAGTGAATGGGCCACCCAGCACTTCACGGAATCCGGTAACTTGAGCACCCCTTTGTGGGTCATCCTATACACTCTACGAGTGTGGCGATTAGCCCGCCAATTCTAGATTAAGGCCCCCTCCGTCTCAACACCATGAGATGCAGGCCCGTTTCCCTCTAGAACCCGGCTATTCGAGCACTCCATCGCGGGGTAATCCTAGTACAGAAAAGAAATGTATTTACAATGGTGACATCGACCTCAACCCGGCCGTGCCCCAATAAAAGAATATACAATCTGGCGGAAACGGCTGTCCACATGTCGGATACCATGATGGCTCTGATACCATGTTGGGATTTCCTAGCGCCCGACCATCTACCGTAGCCGTTGCGGAATAAAATTTTTTGGGGATTTAAAAACCGGCGCTAGAAAAACCCGTCCTAGAATCTACCATAAACCGAATTTAGCTAACAAAGAGGAGATCTTAACTACTATGATAGAAGTATCTCACCAAAAAATCCGTGTTCTTCGGTCTTCTATCCTTTTCGTTTGCTCCTTGAGATCTCCTTCATCGAGCTTGATCACCGGTCAAAGGATCCATGTCCTTCAGTCTTTTATCTCCTTCCCCTGCTCCTAAAGACCTCCATGAACGAGCTTGATTACCGGTCTTCCTTCGTCGAAGATGATCCACCCGAGGGATTTAGTTCATGGTTCTAGCTCCACATTAAAAGTCTAGTTGAGAAACTAGAGACTTTAGATTGCTAATCCAAAATGTCTAGGATGTAGTGAAAGGTTCTAAGTGTGTATCCATCTCACTTCCTCTCTTGATTCTCAACACATGAGATTGTAGAGAGGAAGTTGAAGAAGAAGGAAGAGGAGCTCAAGAATGGCTAGTGAGGAGAGTGAAACCAAATGGTGAGAATAATGAAAATCCATAAGAGAGAAAAAGAACAACCGTGGTTTTGTAAAAACTTTTTTCAATATAAAAAACCAACCATGCTTGAATAGTTTGCACATATGAATTGAATATTCATTTGTCAACACTATAGAAGCATGGTTCTCACCATACTCACATCACCACCTTTACACCTCATTTTCTATTTAAAATAAGTGGATAAATCTAAAATGAGGTGTCCACCTTCTAGAATGTTTTCCGTATAAATACGGATTATACTCTACTGTATATACATACCTGCATTCGTATCAAAATACGAATAGCTAAAGAGATAGAATAATACAAAGAACATAATAATAGAATATACAAATCGAAATACATATACGTAAATTATTAAATCAATACCTGATTTAAATATTCGGCTCAATCCCGAGCCGGCTAATATTATCAACCGTCCGATCAAAAATCCGGGTAACTAGTACGATTATTTGATCGGAACCCTGCACATATCCAATACGGCTACTACACCATTTCGTCTGAACCAGGAAAACCCTCTGTGTGGGACTTTAAAGACTCGATAGTACGCCCTCACTACGTTTTCTAAGGCATATAACATGCAATTTTAAAAAAACTTAGAGTGCTAAGCAACCCGGAATAAGGATCTAACTAGAGAATTAGGGTTAAGCTATACAAGTAAACAACTTTACTCTAAGTGAATAAGGAATACAGCCTTTGTAGACCGGTCCTTCACTTCTAAAGCTCCGTGTAGTAGTCCCTTTGCTCCATGTAGTGGTGTCCCGGACCCTCCTTTGGCTCCACTAGGTGAAAGGAACGAGCTTGCTTGATGAACTTCGAGGTCGAAGATGATTAACGTCGAGAAATCTCCAACTCAAGCTACTTCTTCACTTATTAAGAATTAGTGAAGAAAACAACATACACTAAATGGCTAGTCTAGTGTGGATTGATGAAGTAGGAATTTTGCTCACTTTGGAATAATATTTCTCACTCTTTTTCTTCACCTCACTTGAAGCTAGAGAGCAATGGAGGAGTTGAAGAAAATGAACTCAAGAATGATCTAGTATCAACCATTGAACCATGGGTGAGAAAATACCATATGTAACTCATGTACAGACTTAACCATGGCTAAAGATAATAGTTAGGTCAATAAATATCTAGAGTAAAACAAAATTAGTGGACTAAGTCAATGGTTTCTACAAGCTTCTCCAAGCTTCAAGCCAAGACTAATTACCACCTAATTTTGATTTTCCCTTAATAATTAAAACCTCACATTATCTTAAGTATGGTATGAGTCTCATACACCCAAGTTCAATGTATCATCTAGCATGACACAAAATAAATACATTAACATATATCACATATATATTAAATGTATAATGAGAAAAGAAATTCTTAAGCGAGCTAATATTAGTTAATGTATATTAATATATCAAATATATAATTACACATTAAATTATTAAATCAACACTTGATTTAATAACCCGGCTGTATCGCATACAACTGACTGATATCATTTATATGTATATCATATATAGCATATCATTGAATTAACACTTGATTCAACAATCCGTTTATATCACATATAACCTATATTGCGAGATTGGAATACGGTATCACATACACGTATTAATCTCGGTCCCGCACATATCACATATGTGCCCTATTTCGTTTCGCATGAGCTTGAAAACCTCTGTGTAGAACTCTAATGACTCGTCAATACGCCGGTAGTAGGTGATAATCATATCAGTCACCCACCAGCCGTCAGTGGCACTAGCTGGACGTAACGGCTACCCGGGTATTGAGCGATCAGAAGATCAACAAGCAAGCTTGTCCATTTTCCTGTGAATCCAACAACAACACTATCATACAGTCTGGTCTTTTCGTCTGATATGTCGCATATCTAGTCTAGGGGTGGTAAACGCCAGACCCCGGTAACTTGATAAGTCATGCCGATGTGAGGCTCATAACGGGTCGAGAAACTACTGATAACACTTACCAGTAATCTCCGTATCAGCCCTAGCCAAGGACTTCCGGTTATGGCCAATCGAGCACAGCGTAACATCAACCCCCAATACCGGGAGAGAAGAATCCCCTCCTATCGATCATTGCCTCCATGTGACTCGGGACTGTAACCAAAAACAACCGTTTTGCATGCTCTCTTGAACATGGTAAGGTGGAAATCAAAGCACGGTGGGAATCACACAAGAATCTATGACGATCTCGGGTCTACGGACTAACCTGTACCAGTGTCACGTGAGAACTGCTACCTGACGTCAGGTATTATACCATATAGGAGTTCTCGACGAGTCATGTTCAGTGTACCCAGTATCCACTGAGCACCCGTATACCATATTTGATGTCAAACACCAATGGATATGGGATCATCCTGTTAGTTGTATGTATGCCCTAGAGGTCAGTATTGTACAGATGATGTATATTATATTGGATGCTTGGACATATATAGAGATGACTTTCTTGCTCGATATGATAGTACGCTATCTGGTTACTCTTTATCTTAACATGTACACTTGTCTCTTTATACTGTCTTATAGTTACATGTTGATAAAGCCCTTAGGATGTGTACTTGACTACCTGGACTATGATGCAGATCATACTAGTGGGGACATGGTAGTCCATAAGTACATCCTTCATGGTCCCTAGTCGTGGGTATATCGAGACGGGGCATCGATATACCAGTGTAGACTAGCGTATACGCTTCTCGACCCATGAGATGGGCGATGGATGATCCCATATCCATTGGTGTTTGACATCAGAGATGGTATACGGGTGCTCAGTGGAGACTGGGTACACTGGACGGACTCGCCGAGAACTCCCAGATGGTATTATACCTCACGTCAGATGGCAGTTCTCAGGTGACACTTGTACAGGTTAGTCTGTAGACCCGAGATCGTCATAGAGTCTTGTGTGATTCCCACTGTGCTTTGATCTTCACCTTACCACGTCTATGAGGGCGTGCAAAACGGTGGTCTTTGGGTACAGTCCCGAGTCACATGGAGGCAATGAGCGATAGGAGGGGTTTCGTCTCTCCCGGTATTGGGAGTTGATGTTGCGCTGTGCTCGATTGGCCGTAACAGGGAAGTCCCTGGCCAGGGCTGATCAGAGATTTGCTGGTAAGTGTTACCAGTAGTTTCTCGACCCGTTATGAGCCTCACATCGGCATGACTTATCGGTTATTGGGGTCTGACGTATACCACCCCTAGACTTGATATGCGACGTATCAGACGAACAGACCGGACTGTACGGTAAGTGTTACTGGTTGGATTCACAGGAGTGTGAGCGGGCTAGCTCGTCGATCTTCTGATCGCTCAATACCCGGATGGCCGTTACGTTTAGCAGACCGCTTGCAGTTTGTGGGTGCTTGATATGATCATCATCTGCTACCGGCGTATTGACGAGTCTTTAGAGTCCTACACAGAGGTTTCCTGGCTCAAGCGAAACGAAATAGGAGTGCATATGAGATATGTGCGGGAGCGAGAATAATGCGTGTATGTGATACCGCATTTCATTCTCGCGATATATGTTTCGATTGGTTATATTCGATATGACCTAGTTATCGAATCATTGATTCGATAAATCGATACATTGGATTCTAGTCGGTTATGTGCGACATGACCGGATCATTGAATCAAATATTGATTTAATGATTTAATGTATAATTATATATTTGATATATTACTTTACATTAACTAGTATTGGTTCACTTTATACGGATTTTCTCACTTGATGTGCAAGTTGTATATGTGATATACTTTTGTGCACATATATGTATCATGTTTGATGATGCTTGATCATTTGGTTAAGTGTGAAGAATTAAACCATAGTTAAATGATAATTAGGGTTTTGCCTTATCATTTATTTATTCATTTCTTTATTTATTTTATTGGATAAATGAAGAGATAATGGTTTGTTTTTGTCATGAAGCTTGTTGAAGCTTCATGAAGCTTTGACCAAGGAGACCATTTTGTCTTCATGCTTAACCCTAACCCATCCACTTACCATGGTTTATTCTCTACACTTAACCCAAGTTAGATTATGATAAGAATGAATTTTCTTTTCATTTTAAAGAACTTATCATAAAACTAGCTTCATCTTCTTCCTTCTTCTTCAAGATAGAAACCTTGATGCCATCAATGGCAACTTGAGTTTTAGTGAGAGAAATCCAAATCTAAAGTGAACCCACCTCCTATTTCTTCATCCTCTACCTCTTGCCAAGTGGTTTTGGGTGTTTTCTTCACAAGTTTCACAACTTGGTGAAGTCGGAGCTTGAACTTGTGCAACCTCGACGTAGATCGTCTTTGACACGAAGCCGACGACCTTGCTCGCCCGTTTTTCCGATGAAGCCGACGAATGAGTCTAGGATTCGTGATGGACAGCGAGAGCACACCTACGTGGAGCTAAGGAAGTGGGGAACCGGATCTACAAAGGTTGTAGCATCTAACTTTTAGTTAAGTAGTTAACTAGATTCTCATTTCGCCTAAACATCTAGTCAACGATCCGTGTTAGAGTTTCTCGGCACCAATAATTTTTGAAATTGGCATGTTTGATGCCTTGTGAGACTTCATTAGGATGCCTAGGAACCCTACAGTGGTATCAGAGCCTAGCTAGAGCCTTAGGCGAAGTCTAGACGCAATTTGAAGCCCGAACGAACCCGAAACCCTAAACTTAACATGCTCTCTGTACATTTTCTAAAATCTGGGATTTTTCAAGATTAAAAATGCCTAAAAAATTCAGCAGGAATATCTAAGAATTATGGTGAAACACGAGCTCATGAAGCTTCCAAACAGCCGCGGAAACGCGGCAGAAGCATGGCTTCTGCCGCTGTTCCGCGGCCAACTGTTCACTTTACCCAATATTGTTTGCACAGTAATTCTTCTTTTCTGGTACTGAGTTTTATGGGAATTTTTAATAATTATTCAAGAGTTGGATTTTCTGGGGTGTTTTAGAGCTTCGATGTTTCGATCGGGGTATCAAATTTCGTCTTTGTGTTTTTCCGGATAATTTATAGAATATGTTAAAAAGTTCGACCGGATATAAATACCCAACTTTTCCCCTGTCGGGAAATTTCCAAGTGTTGGATTTTTCCGTAGTTTAACGACGTTCTAAGTAGTGCAAGTAACGTGATGGACCCTCTAGAAAACAACAAACCTTAACTCGATTATGTGACCGTCTTGAACTGCCCTTTGAACCTTCGGGTTTGGGGCAGTACGGCGTGCCACATGTGAAGCGTTGGCTTGATCCTTCTACGGCTGGACCGTTGGTACTGAGGCACGAACTGAATGTTGCTAGACTTATTTCATGTGTTGGACTGTATCGGGAAAACTTGGGTGTTCGAATGTTCGATAGGAAAATTTAACATTTTCTGTTTATCTGGAATGTGATACAATAATTGGAATTCACAAACAGTTATGTGATAACTGAATGAATGTTATAAATCTAGCAGTTTAGTTTCACTTGATATTGAAAAGAGTTTTCGATAATGAGACTAAAATGTGGGGTTTATAACTGTTAGGCATGTGATGTCTAAGTATTTCATTTGATTAGGCATGCGATGTCTAAAGAAGTTGCGGATTCCAATTGTTGTAGTTTTACACTTTCTTTTCTGTGACCGTAAGTGTAATATGTGATATCGCCGGTTTCGTTGCTATATGTCAACGACAATTGGGATGGACATATTTACTTACGTTGATGACATGTGATGTTATGTGTTGCTGGATATGTTATATTGGATCGTCGTGTTCGAATAGCCGGGGTTTTTTATGTGAGATGAGTGTTTTTCATTTTCATTCATGTAAAAACTTGTATGTAATATTCTTTTATTCGGGGCACTTCCAGGTAGCGGAAGTTGTCACCCTTTGTATATTATTTACTTTTCCGCATTAGGATAGACCCAAGGAGGGGAGCACAAGTAACCGGGTTCTGGGGTCCAGTGGGAGACCAACTCGAGGAGTCGAGTCCGGGTCTCCTAACCCTAGAATTGGCAGGGTTGCTTGCCGCTCTCGTAGGGGTCTAGGGGTGTGGGATTGGCTATTCATCACGACCGTGGAATCCGTGTTTTATACTGGCTCGTATTGAAAACACGGGCGTCCTAGTATATCCAATATTTCATATGTTTCTTCTGCTGCGATATCTGTGATGTGATCATGTGATGTTCTGTGATAGATACTATATATAGTATATATGATATATTATATAGACGTTACTTATGTTTTACACCCGCGCTAGCCCTGCCCTGCTCTGTCGTTAGTTACCTAACCTAACGGTGCATGAGGGGACATCGAGGCGAAAGCGGATGGCATAAGTGTACGTCATATCTATCTGTGATGTTTAGGTATTTAAATGATGGGACTTCATTAATGTGATTAATGAAAGATAAGAAACCTAAGATGTTGTGGAATCGAATTTTAAAATAAAACAGTTAGCTACATTTCTTGCTTTGCATAGCGGTATATATGATATGCCCTGCACCTTATTCGATGAGGAAAGGACCGAGATCCCTTCACCGGGAGTGACTCCTTTAGCAATAACTGGTAGATGCTACACACTCGGTTTGCTTTTGACTGCTTTTGTGTTTTTGCTTTGCACAGCGATATATATGATATATCCCGCACCTCATTCGACGAGGAAAGGGCCGACGATCCCTTCACCGGGAGTGACCCCTTTAGCAAAACTAGAAAAGCCTCAAAATCATTCCATTTTTAAAACTTCATTTGATTCTACAACGATATCAAGTTCATTACGCAGTAGGTTTTCAGAAAAACCTGACGTAGCCCTCCGTCATTTCAGATAAATCCTACTTAGTATTCGTGCTACGTTTGTTGACCTCCGTCAAGGCGTAGTGTGCGGTAGCTAACTAGTATTTGTCTGCTTATGCATATGATGCAGATTGGATTAGGGTAGTCGTACGACCTTGTTGACCTCCGTCAAGGATCGTGCGGGTGGGTTTGATTCAATCAAGAAATGACGGGTTGAACTTGACTTGCACCCTGTGGTTTGTTGACCTCCGTCAAGGTCATAGGATGCTTGGGGAAAAAACATTATCGGGAATTTCAAGTGTTGAAATTTGCAATGAGATTGCATACCTTCTATGAGATAGTTGGATCCCGATACCCACTGCGAGTAAGAGTTACTCCTGGGAGAGTTTTACACATTGCAATTAGCTGATCAAGTAGGTGTCTAGAAAGGTGTCAACAGGGTTACGCCTCTGGGAAAACGAGGTTTACATTAATTAGGTTCGTGCGAAAGCACGGGGGACCTCCCTCAAAGTACCGACACTGACCTGGCTGAAAGATTGGCGAACTTGTAGTGTGTAATTAATCCCGGCTAGTCTTTCCTTTTAGGGTTTGGAGGAAGATTTGATAAAAAGCAGTGGGAGCCATCCTGATTAGATAAGATAATAACCAATCTGATCTTGCACGAGCATACGCTAAAGTGTTTTCTTCTCTCTCTCTCCAGGTAGCGACCATTTCATGCCCTAATGAAGATAATAATATGGATGTATTGACCGAACCCGCATGTTATACTGTGCTGGGGAACGTTGGTTCCGTTCTTTCTTATAAGAGTTATAGGAATGAACAGGATATAGGGGAATACCAGGATTCCCATGCCACCCGATTGAAGAAAGTACATGTTGATGCATTTTCTTCGAGTGTGTTCGTTACAGAGAACTGTTTCTCCATTTGCTCTACGTCCTGGGTATTAGATACCGGGTCAGGATCCCATATATGTAATCAGTTACATGGGCTTAGGAAAGGTAGAGAACTTGGAGAAGGTGATAAAGACATTAGAGTTGAAAATGGTGCAATTGTTGCAGCTAAGACTGTCGGGGAATATCACCTTGTATTACCAACTGGTAATACATTGGTTCTGAACGAATGCTATTACATGCCGAACCTGATATGCAACATTATATCGGTTTCTTTATTAAGTAAAGAGGGATATAATTTTGTATTACAGGACAATGTTATGAACATTTTCCGTAACCAAAAGTTGGTTGGATCAGGCACGTTGTGCAATGGCATTTATGTTCTAAACCAATCAACAGTTCTGAGCATAACAAACACACACAAGAGGAAGAGTTCTGAACTCAACGAATCCTTCTTGTGGCATTGTAGACTGGGTCACATCAATGCGACACGACTGGCTAAGTTGCATAAGGATGGATATTTAAATCCGTTTGAATTTTCATCTTATGACACTTGCCAGTCATGTCTCAAAGGAAAGATGACCAAAACTCCGTTTACGGGACACGGAGAAAGAGTTACCGAACTCTTGGGACTTATTCATAGTGATGTATGCGGTCCCATGTCTACACATGCCAGGGATGGTTCTTCATACTTCATTAAATTTACTGACGATCTCTCTAGGTTCGGGTATGTGTTCCTGATGAAACACAAATCAGAAGCTTTTGAGAAATTTAGGGAATATAAACAAGAAGTTGAAAACCAAACCGGAAAAAGTATTAAAATCCTTCGATCTGATCGAGGAGGAGAATACTTGAGCATTGAATTCCTAGACTTCCTAAAAGAGAATGGGATTCTCTCTCAGCTAACTCCTCCATATACACCACAGCACAACGGTGTATCGGAGCGGAGAAACCGCACCCTATTAGATATGGTGCGCTCTATGATGAGTGTAGCTGAGTTACCTGTTTCCTTCTGGGGATATGCACTGGAAACAGCAGCATACCTACTGAACAGGGTTCCCACCAAATCTGTGCCTACCACACCATATGAGATATGGGAAGGGAAGAGACCATATCTTAATTTTATAAAGATATGGGGTTGCCCGACCTATGTCAAAAGACAAAAACCGGACAAACTCGAGGCAAGATCTGTTTTGTGTAAGTTTGTTGGATATCCCAAACATTCGCGAGGGTATATCTTCTACCACAGTGAGGAACAAAGAGTATTTGTTGCTCAACATGCCACCTTTTTAGAAAAGGAATTTCTTGCAAAAGAAATTAGTGGCTCTGAGGTAGAACTGGAAGAGGTTCCAGCTGAACAAAACACAACAGAAGATTTAGTGGAACCAGAGCATTCAGTAGCTTCCGACGAACCTCAGCCTCTCCGCCGATCTAATAGGGTTCCTCGCCCACCTGAGAGATACTACGGTTTTCTCATGGATGGTGGGAGCGAGGATTGCATCATGGAGGATGATGACCCAACTAGCTTCGAGCAGGCCATCACGAGTAGGGACTCAGTGAAATGGCTGGATGCTATGCGGTCCGAGATGGAATCCATGTACACCAACAAAGTATGGACTTTGGAAGTTGCTCCTAAAGGGGTAAAACCCATTGGGAGCAAGTGGATCTTCAAGAAGAAACTTGGTGTAGATGGGAAAGTGGAGACTTTCAAAGCTAGACTTGTAGCAAAGGGTTTTCGTCAAAGACCAGGTGTGGACTATGACGAAACCTTTTCTCCAGTGGCTATGCTTAAATCCATCCGAATCATGCTTGCCATCGCTGCATATCATGACTACGAAATCTGGCAAATGGATGTTAAGACCGCCTTTCTAAATGGTGATTTAGAAGAGTGCGTGTACATGACTCAGCCAGAGGGCTTCAAAGACAGTGGGAGCAGCGGGAAGGTGTGCAAGCTGCTTAAATCCATTTATGGATTAAAGCAAGCATCGCGGAGTTGGAACATCTGCTTTGACGTCGTTATCAAAGAGTTTGATTTCGTCAAAAACCCAGATGAACCTTGTATTTACAAGATGGTGGCAGGGAGTAAGGTTGTCTTCCTCGTATTGTACGTGGACGACATACTCTTGATAGGAAATGATATTCCTATGCTGCAATCGGTCAAGCTCTTCTTATCACAAAGATTCTCAATGAAAGATCTTGGTGATGCCTCCTGCATATTGGGAATCAGGATCTATAGAGATAGATCGAAAAGGATTTTGGGATTGTCCCAATCC
Source organism: Agapanthus africanus (assembly GCA_030015575.1). Classification (NCBI taxonomy): domain Eukaryota; kingdom Viridiplantae; phylum Streptophyta; class Magnoliopsida; order Asparagales; family Amaryllidaceae; genus Agapanthus; species Agapanthus africanus. The sequence continues at coordinate 591,239,043 of CM057337.1, read as the reverse complement.
AGGTACATTGACACCATACTAAAGAGGTTTAGTATGGAAGAGTCCAAGCGTGGGAACTTGCCCACGATCTCTGGAGTCACTCTCTCCAAAGAGATGTCTCCCAAGACTGATTTGGAGAGAGCTCGTATGCAAGGGATACCCTATGCTTCGGCAGTAGGCTCTATCAAGTATGCGATGCTATGTACCAGACCCGATGTAGCATACTCACTAAGTGTAGTGAGCAGGTATCAAGCTGATCCTGGAGAGAGTCACTGGACAGCTGTGAAGAGCATTCTCAAGTACTTATGAAGGACTAGAGATATGTTCTTGGTGTATGGTAACGGGGAACTCCAAGTGGAGTCCTTTACCGATTCGAGCTTCCAGAGTGATAAGGACGACTCTAAGTCGCAGTCGGGTTTTGTCTTTACCCTTTACGGAGGGGCGGTTAGCTGGAAGAGTTCCAAGCAGGAAACCGTGGCAGACTCGACAATGGAGGCTGAATACATCGCTGCCAACGATGCTGCTAAAGAAGCTGTCTGGATCAAGAAGTTCATTACTGAACTTGGAGTGGTTCCATCCATTAAGCATCCAATACCTTTGTATTGCGATAACAATGGAGCGGTGGCTTTGGCCAAGGAACCCAGGTCCCATCAGCGATCCAGGCATATTCTGAGGCGGTATCACCTGATCCGGGAGATAGTTGATCGCCGGGAGATCGAGGTCAGGAGGGTTGACACGAAGAACAACACGGCGGATCCACTCATGAAGGCCATTCCCCAGATACAGTTTGAGAGACTCTTCGGGATGCTCGGTATGCGATACTACAGCAGCTGGCCCTAGTGCAAGTGGGAGATTGTTAGTTGTATGTATGCCCTAGAGGCCAGTATTGTACAGATGATGTATATTATATTGGATGCTTGGACATATATAGAGATGACTTTCTTGCTCGATATGATAGTACGCTATCTGGTTACTCTTTATCTTAACATGTACACTTGTCTCTTTATACTGTCTTATAGTTACATGTTGATAAAGCCCTTAGGATGTGTACTTGACTACCTGGACTATGATGCAGATCATACTAGTGGGGACATGGTAATCCATAAGTACATCCTTCATGGTCCCTAGTCGTGGGTATATCGAGACGGGGCATCGATATACCAGTGTAGACTAGCATATACGCTTCTCGACCCATGAGATGGGCGATGGATGATCCCATATCCATTGGTGTTTGACATCAGAGATGGTATACGGGTGCTCAGTGGAGACTGGGTACACTGGACGGACTCGCCGAGAACTCCCAGATGGTATTATACCTCACGTCAGATGGCAGTTCTCAGGTGACACTTGTACAGGTTAGTCTGTAGACCCGAGATCGTCATAGAGTCTTGTGTGATTCCCACTGTGCTTTGATCTCCACCTTACCACGTCTATGAGGGCGTGCAAAACGGTGGTCTTTGGGTACAGTCCCGAGTCACATGGAGGCAATGAGCGATAGGAGGGGTTTCGTCTCTCCCGGTATTGGGAGTTGATGTTGCGCTGTGCTCGATTGGCCGTAACAGGGAAGTCCCTGGCCAGGGCTGATCAGAGATTTGCTGGTAAGTGTTACCAGTAGTTTCTCGACCCGTTATGAGCCTCACATCGGCATGACTTATCGGTTATTGGGGTCTGACGTATACCACCCCTAGACTTGATATGCGACGTATCAGACGAACAGACCGGACTGTACGGTAGTGTTACTGGTTGGATTCACAGGAGTGTGAGCGGGCTAGCTCGTCGATCTTCTGATCTCTCAATACCCGGATGGCCGTTACGTTTAGCAGACCGCTTGCGGCTTGTGGGTGCTTGATATGATCATCATCTGCTATCGGCGTATTGACGAGTCTTTAGAGTCCTACACAGAGGTTTCCTGGCTCAAGCGAAACGAAATAGGAGTGCATATGAGATATGTGCGGGAGCGAGAATAATGCGTGTATGTGATACCGCATTTCATTCTCGCGATATATGTTTCGATTGGTTATATTCGATATGACCTAGTTATCGAATCATTGATTCGATAAATCGATACATTGGATTCTAGTCGGTTATGTGCGACATGACCGGATCATTGAATCAAATGTTGATTTAATGATTTAATGTATAATTATATATTTGATATATTACTTTACATTAACTAGTATTGGTTCACTTTATACGGATTTTCTCACTTGATGTGCAAGTTGTATATGTGATATACTTTTGTGCACATATATGTATCATGTTTGATGATGCTTGATCATTTGGTTAAGTGTGAAGAATTAAACCATGGTTAAATGATAATTAGGGTTTTGCCTTATCATTTATTTATTCATTTCTTTATTTATTTTATTGGATAAATGAAGAGATAATGGTTTGTTTTTGTCATGAAGCTTGTTGAAGCTTCATGAAGCTTTGACCAAGGAGACCATTTTGTCTTCATGCTTAACCCTAACCCATCCACTTACCATGGTTTATTCTCTACACTTAACCCAAGTTAGATTATGATAAGAATGAATTTTCTTTTCATTTTAAAGAACTTATCATAAAACTAGCTTCATCTTCTTCCTTCTTCTTCAAGATAGAAACCTTGATGCCATCAATGGCAACTTGAGTTTTAGTGAGAGAAATCCAAATCTAAAGTGAACCCACCTCCTATTTCTTCATCCTCTACCTCTTGCCAAGTGGTTTTGGGTGTTTTCTTCACAAGTTTCACAACTTGGTGAAGTCGGAGCTTGAACTTGTGCAACCTCGACGTAGATCGTCTTTGACACGAAGCCGACGACCTTGCTCGCCCGTTTTTCCGATGAAGCCGACGAATGAGTCTAGGATTCGTGATGGACAGCGAGAGCACACCCACGTGGAGCTAAGGAAGTGGGGAACCGGATCTACAAAGGTTGTAGCATCTAACTTTTAGTTAAGTAGTTAACTAGATTCTCATTTCGCCTAAACATCTAGTCAACGATCCGTGTTAGGGTTTCTCGGCACCAATAATTTTTGAAATTGGCATGTTTGATGCCTTGTGAGACTTCATTAGGATGCCTAAGAACCCTACACATCCATCGCCCATCATATGGGTCAAGAAGCTTATACGCTAGTCTACTCTGGAATATCGATGCCCCGTCTCGATACACCCTCGACTAGGAACAATTAAAGAATAAACTTATGGACTACCATGACCCTACTAGTATGATCCGCATCATAATCCTGGTAGTCAAGTACATCCTAAGGGCTTTACCAACATGTGAGAGCAAGACAGTATCATAATAGAAGTCTACATGTTAAGATAAAGAGCAACCAGATAGCATACTATCATGTCGAGCAAGAAAGTCCTCTCTATATATGTCCAAGCATCCACTATAATATACAATTATGTACAATAATGGCCTCTAGAGCATACATACAACTAACAATCTCCCATTTGAACTAAGGCCAGTTGTTGTAGTATCTCATACCCAACATCCCGAAGAGTCTCTCAAATTGTATCTGGGGTATGGCCTTCGTGAGTGGATCCGCCGTTTTATTCTTTATGTCAACTCTCTTGACCTCGATCTCCTGGCGATCAACTATCTTCCGGATCAGGTGATACCGCCTCAGAATATGCCTGGATCACTGATGGGACCTGGGTTCCTTGGCCAAAACCACAGCTCCATTGTTATCACAATACAAAGGTGTTGGATGCTCGATGGATGGAACCATTCCAAGTTCAGTTATGAACTTTTTCATCCAGACAGCCTCTTTGGCAGCATCGTTGGTTGCGATGTATTCAGCTTCCATCGTCGAGTCTACCACGGTTTCTTGCTTGGAACTCTTCCAACAAACCGCCCCTCCATTGAGGGTGAAGACAAAACCTGAGACCGACTTAGAGTCGTCCTTATCACTCTGGAAGCTCGAGTCGGTAAAGGACTCCACTTGGAGTTCACCGTTACCATACACCAAGAACATTTCTTTAGCCCTTCTTAAGTACGTAAGAATGTTCTTCACAACTCTCTAGGATCTAATTGATACCTGCTTACAACACCCAGTGCGTACGCTACATCCGGACGGGTACATAACATCGCATACATGATAGACCCGACTGCCAAAGCATAGGGTATACCTTGCATGGGAGCCCTCTCCAAATCAGTCTTGGGGGACATCTCTTTGGAGAGAGTGATTCCTGAGATCGTGGGTAAATTCCTACGCTTGGAATCCTCCATACTAAACCTCTATAGATCTTAATCCCCAGGATGCAGGAGGCATCACCCAGATCCTTCATGGAGAATCTTTGTGATAAGAAGAGCTTGACCGAGTGCCACATTGGAACATCATTTCCTATCAAGAGTATGTTATCCACATACAATACGAGGAAGAACACCTTTCTCTATGCCACCTTTTTGTATACACAAGGTTCATTTATGTTTTTTATGAAGTCAAACTCTTTGACTACCACATCAAAACAGATGTTCCAACCCCGCGATGCCTGCTTTAACCCGTAGATTGATTTAAGCAGCTTGCACACCTTTCCGCTGCTCCCACTATCTACGAAGCCCTCTGGCTGAGTCATGTACACGCTCTCTTCTAAATCACCATTTAGAAAAGCGGTCTTGACGTCCATCTTCCAGATTTCGTAGTCATGGTATGCAGCGATGGCAAATAGGATCCGGATGGACTTAAGCATAGCCACTGGAGAAAAGGTTTCATCATAATCCACAACTGGTCATTGACGAAAACCTTTTGCTACAAGTATAGCTTTGAAAGTCTCAATTTTTCCATCTACACCATATTTCTTCTTGAAGATCCACTTGCTCCCGATGGGTTTTACCCATTCAGGAGCATCTTCCAAAGTCCATACTTTGTTGGTGTACATGGATTCCATCTCAAATCGCATTGCATCCAGCCATTTCACAGAGTCCCCACTCGTGATGGCCTGCTCGAAACTAGTTGGGTCATCATCTTCCACCATTAATGAGAAAACCACAGTATCTCTCAGGTGGATGAGGAACCCTACTAGATCGGCGGAAAGGCTGAAGTTCATTGGGGACTACTGAATCCTCTGGTTCCATTAAATTATCAGTTGTAGTTTGTGCGGTTGGAACTTCTTCCAGCTCTACCTCTTTGCCACTAACTTTTTTTGGAAGAAATTCTTTTTCTAAAAAGGTGGCATATTGAGAAACAAACACATTTTGTTCCTTAGCGTGGTAGAAAATATATCCTTGCGAATTCTTCGGATATCCCACAAACTTACAAAGTGTTAGTTATGTATATGCCCTAGAGGCCATTGTTGTACATATGATTTATATTATAATGGATGCTTGGATATATATAGAGACGACTTTCTTGCTCGTCATGATAGTATGCTATTTGGTTTCACTTTATCTTAACATGTTGACTTGTATTGGTTTACTATTTTACTCTCACATGTTGATAAAGCCCTTAGGATCTGTACTCGACTACTGGGACTATGATGAGATCATACTAGTGGGGCCGCGGTAGTCGATGAGTACATCCTATAACTGTTCCTAGTCGAGGGTATATCGAGACAGGGCATCGATACACCAGAGTAGACTAGCGTATACGCATCTTGACCCATATGATGGGCGATGGATGATCCCATATCCATCGGTGTTGGACATCAGAGATGGTGTACGGGTGCTCAGTAGAGACTGGGTACACTGGACGGACTCGCCGAGAACTCCCAGATGGTGATATACCACACGTCAGATGGCAGTTCTCCGGTGACACTGGTACAGGGTAGTCTGAAGACCCGAGATCGTCATAGAGTCTTGTGTGATTCCCACTGTGCTTTGATTTCCACCTTACCACGTCCAAGAGGGCGTGCAAAACGGTGGCTTTTGGATACAGTCCCGAATCACATGGAGGCAATGAGCGATAGGAGGGGATTCGTCTCTCCCGGTATAGGGAGTTGATGTTGTGCTGTGTTCGATTGGCTATAACTGGAAGTCCCTGGCCAGGGCTGATATAGAGATTTACTGGTAAGTGTTACTAGTAGTTTCTCGACCCGTTATGAGCCATACATCGACACGACTTATCGGTTACTGGGGTCTGACGTATACCACCCCTAGACTTGATATGCGACATATCAGACGAACAGACCGGACTGTACGGGAGTGTTACTGGTTGGATTCACAGGAGAACGCACAGGCTAGCTTGTTGATCTTCTGATCGCTCAATACCTGGGTGGCTGTTACGTTTAGCTGACCGCTTGCAGCTTGTGGGTGTTTGATATGATCATCACCTGCTACCGGCGTATTGACGATTCTTTAGAGTCCTACACAGAGGTTTCTTGGCTCAGGCGAAACGGAGTAGTGGCGCATATGTGATATGCACAGGAGCGAGAATAATGCGATATGGGATACAGTATTATCATCTTAGATAAAAGTTATCATCTTGCATGTTAAACCCTAATAATCTAGCAAAGATCCCGGCTTTGGGTTGTTCGGCACGTCTAAAATTTTATCCGGGCATGTTTGATGCCTTTTGAACCTTCACAAGAGTGCCTAGGAACCCTACAGTGGTATCAGAGCCTAGCTAGAGCATTAGGCGATGTGTTTACGAAGTTAAAACTCCGATCGAACCCGAAACGATGAAACTAGACCCCTCTCTGGAAATTTTCTAAATTTTGGGATTTTTCTGAATTAAAAATATGTAAAAAAATCAGCAGGGAATTCTAAGAATTACCATAAAACCCGAGCCCCTAATTCGACTAAACGGCGGCGGAACCGCGGCGCAAGGCATTGCTTGCGCGGCGGTTCCGCGACGGAACTGTCGATTTATGACACGTGGATTTTATGGTAATGTCCGTAGGTACTTGTTGATGCTTCTGGATATTTTTAACAGTGATTCCAGTATTGTTTAAATCTGGGGTTTATTTTGTAATAGTAGATTCGATCGGAATATTTAAGTTCGTATTTCTTTCCGGATATTTAGAAATTGTTAAACTATTTGAACGGATATCATTAACTCACTGTTTCCCGGTACGGCAAACTTTCAAGTGTTGAAATTTCTTCGGGTTTAAATCTTTCGGAAAAATTGTACAAGTTAAGCGGTGGACCCTCTAGAAGACAACAAACCTTAACTCGATTATGTGACCGTCTTGAACTGCCTTTTGAACCTTCGGGTTTGGGGCAGTACGGCGTACCACATGTGAGGCGTTGGCTTGACCCTTCTACGGCTGGATCACCGGTACTGTGACATATTCTGGGATTATTTGAACTCCACTCAAGTGTTGAGCAGTTTAGGAAATTTTGGGTGTTTGATTATCTGTTCGAAAAGTTTAATACTGTCTATTTATCTGGAATGTGATACAATATGTGGAATTCATACAGTTAGGCATGAAATGCGAAGTATGTGATATTTCGGATTTACGATGTCTAAAGTGATTGTGGATTCCAAATGTTGTAGTTTTACACTTTCTTTTCTGTGACCGTAAGTGTAATATGTGATATCGCCGGTTTCGTTGCTATATGTCGACGACAATTGGGATGCGCATATTTACTTACGTTGATGATATGAGATATTATGTGTTGCTGTGATATGTTATATTGGATCGTCGCGTTCAGAATAGCCGGGGGGTTTTATGTGAGATGAGGGTTTTTATTTTCATTCATGTAAAATTCATTTGTAATGTAATATTCTTTTAATTTGGGGCACTTCCAGGTTGCGGTTGCTGTCACCAGTGTATATTATTTACTTTTCCGCATTAGGTAGACGCAAGGAGGGGAGCACAAGTAACCGGGTTCTAGGGTCCAGTGGGAGGCCATCTCGAGGAGTCGAGACCGGGTCTCCTAACCCTAGAATTGGCAGTGTTACTTGCCGCTCTCGTAGGGGTCTTGGAATGTGGGTTTGGCTATTCGTCGCGACCGTGGAATCCGTGTTTTATACAGGCTCGTATTGAAAACACGGACGTCCTAGTATATCCAATATTTCATATATGTTCTTCTGCTGCAATGTTCTGTGATGAGATCATATTACTGCCTGAGACGAATGCCTATACTATATATATATGCTGATATATAAATGTTACTGCTTTCGTTTCTTCTGTGATGCTTAGGAAGCATAAGCTGATGGGATTTTTATTAATGAGATTAATAAAAGAAAAGAAACCTAAAGATGTTGTAGAATCAAAAACTTTATAAAAAGGGGTAGCTACAGTTTTGCTTTGCACAGCGATATATATGATATATCCTGCACCTTATTCGATGAGGAAAGGGCCGACGATCCTTTCACCGGGAGTGACCCCTTTAGCGAAACTAAGAAAAGCCTCAAAAACACTCCTTTTGAAAAACTTCACTCGATTCTACGACGATATCAAGTTCATTACGCTCAGGGTTTTCAGAAAAACCTGCGTAGCCCTCCGTCATTTCAGATAAGTAATCTTTAGTATTCGTGCTACGGTAGTTTGGCATGCGTCAAGGCGTAGTGTACGGTAGCTGATTATTACTTATCTGCAGCATGAGATGCGATTGGATTAGGGTATTCGTACGGCGTTGTTTGGCATGCGTCAAGGGTCGTACGGGTGGGTTTAATTCAATCACGAAATGTACGGGTTGAACTTGACTAGTGGACTATGGGTTGTTTGGCATGCGTCAAGGTCATAGCACACTAGGGGTAAAAGCTTTATCGGGAATTTCAAGCGTTGAAATTTGCAATGAGATTGCATACCTTCTATGAGATAGTTGGATCCCGATACCCACTGCGAGTAAGTGTTACTCCTGGGAGAGTTTTACACAAGACAATTAGCCGATCAAGTAGGTGTCTAGAAAAGTGTTAACGGGGTTACGCCTCTGGGAAAACGAGGTTTACTTTAATTAGGTCCGTGCGACAGCACGGGGAACCTCCCTCAAAGTACCGACACTGATCTGGCTGAAAGATTGACGAAATTTTAGGGTGTAATTAATCCCGGCTAATCTTACCTTTTAGGGTTTTAAGGTAGATTTGATGAAAACAGTGGGAGACATCCTGATTAGATAAGATAATAACCAATCTAATCTTGCAAGAGCATACGCTAAAGTGTTTTCTTCTCTCTCTCTCCAGGTAGCGACCATGTCATGCCATAATCAAGATAATAATATGGATGCATTGACTGAACCCAATTATTGTACTGAGCTAGGGAATGTTGGACCCGTTCTTTCTTATAAGAGTTATAAGACTGAACAGGAAATAGAAAAATATCTGGATTCTCACGCCGCCCAAAAGAACATACATGTTGATGCATCTTCTTCGGGTGTGTTAGTTATTGAGAACTGTTTCTCAGTTCACCCTACGTCCTGGGTATTAGATACCGGATCAGGATCCCACATATGTAAACAGTTACATGGGCTACGAAAATGTAGAGAACTAGGAAAAGGTGATCATTCCGTTCAAGTAGGGAACGGTGCAAGTATTGTAGCCAAAGCAGTTGGCGAATATCACCTTGTATTGCCAAGTAGTAATACACTGATTTTAAATGAGTGCTATTATATACCGAACATGATGTGCAACATTATATCAGTTTCTTTATTGAGTAAAGAGGGATATAATTTTATAGTACAGGATAATGTTATGAACATATTCCTAGATCAAAAGTTGATTGCATCAGGCTCGTTACATAATGGCATATTCATTCTAAATCAGAATACAGTGCTGAATATACAAAACACACACAAGAGGAAAAGTTCAGATATGAACGAATCCTACTTGTGGCATTGTAGACTTGGTCATATCAATGCGACACGACTGGCTAAGTTACATAACGATGGTTATTTGAATCCGTTCGAATTATCATCTTATGATACTTGTCATTCATGTCTCAAAGGAAAAATGACCAAAGCTCCGTTTAGTGGATACGGAGAAAGAGTTACCGAACTCTTAGGACTGGTACATAGTGATGTATGCGGTCCCATGTCTACGCATGCCAGGAACGGTTCTTCCTACTTCATTACATTCACTGACGATCTCTCAAGATTCGGATATGTATTCCTGATGAAACACAAGTCTGAAGCTTTTGAGAAATTCAGAGAATATAAGCAAGAAGTAGAGAATCAAACGGGCAAAAGTATTAAGATTCTTCGATCTGATTGAGAAGGTGAATACTTAAGCAGTGAGTTCCTAGATTATCTAAAAGAGAATGGGATTCTCTCTCAGCTTACTCCTCCTTATACACCACAGCACAACGGTGTATCTGAGCGAAGAAATCGCACTCTATTAGATATGGTGCGCTCGATGAAGAGTACAGCTGAGTTACCTATTTCTTTTTGGGGGTATGCGCTTGAGACAGCCATAGACCTATTGAATAGAGTTCCTACCAAATCTGTGCCTACCACTCCATATGAGATATGGAAAGGGAAGAGACCACATCTTAATTACATTAAGATATGGGGTTGTCCGGCCTATGTCAAAAGACAAAATCCGTACAAACTCGAGGCAAGATCTGTCTTATGTAAGTTTGTAGGATATCCCAAAAACTCACAAGGGTATATCTTCTACCACCCCGAGGAACAAAAGGTGTTTGTTTCTCGACATGCCACTTTCTTAGAAAAAGGTTTTCTTATGAAACAGAACAGTAGCATTGAGGTAGAACTGGAAGAGGTTCCAGCAGAACAAACTACAACAGATGATTTAGTGGAACCAGAGGATTCAGTAGTACCCGACGAACCCCAGCCTCTCCGCCGATCTAGTAGGGTTTCTCGTCCACCTGAGAGATACTACGGTTTTCTCATTGATGGTGGAAGCGAGGATTGCATCATGGATGATGATGACCCAACTAGTTTCGAGCAGGCCATCACGAGTGGTGACTCTGTGAAATGGCTGGATGCAATGCAATCTGAGATGGAATCCATGTACACCAATAAAGTATGGATTTTAGAAAATGCTCCTGAAGGGGTAAAACCCATAGGGAGCAAGTGGATTTTTAAAAGGAAATTTGGTGTAGATGGAAAAGTTGAGACTTTCAAAGCTAGACTTGTAGCAAAGGGTTTTCGTCAACGACCTGGTGTGGATTATGACGAAACCTTTTCTCCAGTGGCTATGCTTAAGTCCATCCGGATCTTACTTGCCATTGCTGCATACCATGACTATGAAATCTGGCAAATGGATGTTAAGACCGCCTTTCTAAACGGTGATTTAGAAGAGTGCGTGTACATGACTCAGCCAGAGGGCTTCGTAGATAGTGGGAGCAGCGGAAAGGTGTGCAAGCTGCTTAAATCCATTTATGGGTTAAAGCAAGCATCGCGGAGTTGGAACATCTGTTTTGATGTTGTAGTCAAAGAGTTTGACTTCATCAAAAATATAGATGAACCTTGTATCTATAAGAAGGTAGCAGAGGGTAAGGTTGTCTTCCTCGTATTGTACGTGGATGACATACTCTTGATAGGAAATGATATTCCTATGCTGCAATCAGTCAAGCTCTTCTTATCACAGAGATTCTCGATGAAAGATCTAGGTGATGCCTCCTGCATATTGGGAATCATGATCTATAGAGATAGATCTAAACGGATACTGGGATTGTCCCAATCCAGGTACATTGACACTATACTAAAGAGGTTTAGTATGGAAGAATCCAAGCGTGGGAACCAACCCACGATCTCTGGACTCACTCTCTCCAAAGAGATGTCTCCCAAGACTGATTTGGAGAGAGCTCGCATGCAAGGGATACCCTATGCTTCGGCAGTAGGCTCTATCATGTATGCAATGCTATGTACCAGACCCGATGTAGCATACTCACTAAGTGTAGTGAGTCGGTATCAAGCAGATCCTGGAGAGAGTCACTGGACAGCTGTGAAGAACATTCTCAAGTACTTACGAAGGACTAAGGAGATGTTCTTGGTGTATGGTAACGGATAACTCCAGGTGGAGTCCTTTACCGATTCCAGCTTCCAAAGTGATAAGGACGACTCTAAGTCGCATTCGGGTTTAGTCTTTACCCTCAATGGAGGGGCGGTATGTTAGAAGAGTTCCAAACAGGATACCGTTGCAGACTCAACGATGGAGGCTGAATACATCGCTGCCAACGATGCTGCCAAAGAGGTTGTCTGGATCAAGAAGTTCATTACTGAACTTGGAGTGGTTCCATCCATTGAGCATCCAATACCTCTGTATTGTGATAACAATGGAGCTGTGGCTTTAGCCAAGGAACCCAGGTCCCATCAAAAGTCCAGACATATTCTGAGGCGGTATCACCTGATCAGGGAGATAGTTGATCGCCGGGAGATCGAGGTCAGGAGAGTAGATACGAAGGACAACACTGCGGATCCATTCACGAAGGCAATTCCCCAGATACAGTTTGAGAGATTATTCGGGATGCTAGGTATGAGATACTACAGCAGCTGGCCTTAGTGCAAGTGGGAGATTGTTAGTTATGTATATGCCCTAGAGGCCATTGTTGTACATATGATGTATATTATAATGGATGCTTGGATATATATAGAGATGACTTTCTTGCTCGTCATGATAGTATGCTATTTGGTTTCACTTTATCTTAACATGTTGACTTGTATTGGTTTACTGTTTTACTCTCACATGTTGATAAAGCCCTTAGGATCTGTACTCGACTACTGGGACTATGATGAGATCATACTAGTGGGGCCGCGGTAGTCGATGAGTACATCCTATAACTATTCCTAGTCGAGGGTATATCGAGACAGGGCATCGATACACCAGAGTAGACTAGCGTATACGCATCTTGACCCATATGATGGGTGATGGATGATCCCATATCCATCGGTGTTGGACATCAGAGATGGTGTACGGGTGCTCAGTAGAGACTGGGTACACTGGACAGACTCGCCAAGAACTCCCAGATGGTGATATACCACAATTCAGATGGCAGTTCTCCGGTGACACTGGTACAGGGTAGTCTGAAGACCCGAGATCGTCATAGAGTCTTGTGTGATTCCCACTGTGCTTTGATTTCCACCTTACCACGTCCAAGAGGGCGTGCAAAACGGTGGCTTTTGGGTACAGTCCCGAATCACATGGAGGCAATGAGCGATAGGAGGGGATTCGTCTCTCCCGGTATAGGGAGTTGATGTTGTGCTGTGTTCGATTGGCTATAACTGGAAGTCCCTGGCCAGGGCTGATATAGAGATTTACTGGTAAGTGTTACTAGTAGTTTCTCGACCCGTTATGAGCCACACATCGACACGACTTATCGGTTACTGGGGTCTGACGTATACCACCCCTAGACTTGATATGCGACATATCAGACGAACAGACCGGACTGTACGGGAGTGTTACTGGTTGGATTCACAGGAGAACGCACAGGCTAGCTTGTTGATCTTCTGATCGCTCAATACCTGGATGGCTGTTACGTTTAGCTGACCGCTTGCAGCTTGTGGGTGTTTGATATGATCATCACCTGCTACCGGCATATTGACGATTCTTTAGAGTCCTACACAGAGGTTTCTTGGCTCAGGCGAAACGGAGTAGTGGCGCATATGTGATATGCACAGGAGCGAGAATAATGCGATATGGGATACAGTATTATATTCTCGCGATATTTAGAAATGAACCGGGTCATCGGATCAAGTGTTGATTCGATGAATCGGTACATGATATATTAGTCGGTAATATTTGATATAGCCGGATCGTCGAATCAAGTGTTGATTCGATGATTTAATGTATAATAATATATATGATATATTGTATTACATTATCTAATAATGGCTCGCTTTATTATTTCATTTTCTCAGTGGATGATACATTGATATATATGCGATATATATTAATTGTATTATTTTCTTTTGTTGCAAATATATAATATATATGTGATATATATTATTGTGACATGATATGATTAATTGTTAAACATGTTTAAGGATGATTAATTGAGATTAGGGTTTGATTAGGGTTAGTAGCTTCATGCACCTTCTAGAAGCTTTTTGTTTTGTCATTCTTAAGATCTTTATGGATGACACATTCTTTAACTCAACCAAACCCTAACTCTAGTTTATTCTCTACACAATCTTATCCACTCATCCTTGACCATGGTTAATATTCAATCATATGGTTTATATTCTATTCATCACAAAAGAAAAATATATCATTATCTTTTCATTATCATCTTCTTCCTTCTTCAAGAAAGCTTGCTAGTTTTTCTTTAAGTGATGAAATAAAATGAGAAAATGATTTAAAAAGAAAGCAAAATTACTACTCTCTCATCCTCATCTCATCTAGCCCATGGGATTAGTGTGTTCTTCTCTTTTGAGTGAGAAAGCTTGAGTCGTAGCAACTTCGAGGTAGATCATCGGAGATTTGGAATACTTCGAGCTAGCATGGATCGTTCGAGTCGTGGAGCCTCTCATGAGTCCGGGAGATCGTGGATCACGGCAAAGGGACTTCTACTCGGAGCTTGTGAAGTGAAGGAGCGGACTACAAAGGTTGTAATCCCTCACACTTAGATAAAAGTTATCATCTTGCATGTTAAACCCTAATAATCTAGCAAAGATCCGGGCTTTGGGTTGTTCGGCACGTCTAAAATTTTATCCGGGCATGTTTGATGCCTTTTGAACCTTCACAAGAGTGCCTAGGAACCCTACACAAAGAACTGATCGTGCCTCGAGTTTGTCCGGATTTTGTCTTTTGACATAGGCCGGACAACCCCATATCTTAACTCGTTTAAGATACGGTCTCTTTCCACTCCATATCTCATATGGTGTTGTAGGCACTGATTTAGATGGAACTTGATTCAATAGGTATGCAGCTGTATCAAGCGCATAACCCCAAAAGGAAATAGGTAACTTAGCGGTACTCATTATAGAGCCCACCATATCTAATAGGGTGCGATTTCTCCGCTCCGATACACCGTTGTGCTGTGGTGTATGTTGAAGTTGAAAATTGCACCCCGGTTGACCAAGTCAAAGTCAAAGTCAACCCCAAGCTAAGTGGGCCCATGCCCAGGTCGAGTCCGAACATGAAACGGCCGGCCCTCCCCCATGCCAAAATGAAATCATGTAATAAATAATTTTTATGTAATTTTTTATGCATGAATGTAAACAAGATGGGCATAAAGCCAAATTTTTGTAAGCCCATGGCTTATGTGCAAAAAGAAATGGCACATAAGGCATGGGATAGGCCAAATGTCATTTTGTAAAGCCCAAGGGGCTATATGTAAATATGTAAGCCTATATAAGGCAACATGATGATGAATAAACCAGATACAATTTCCATTCCCCCAAAAAATAGGGTTCTTTGTACCTCCTGCTCCTTCTCCAAGGTTCTAAACCTTCTCATTTCTTTTGAATTAAATTAAGAGTTTTACTCTTTCTTTTCCAAAACTAAATAGTTTTTCACCACAAAACCTACAAAGGGGAACTCAGATCTGCCATAAGATCTCAGAAATGAGAGATTTTTAGATCTCACATCTCTTGATCTTCAAGATCCGGCCAACAAAGGAAGATGAAGGAGACCCATCTCCAGAAACCCCACTTTGGGGAAGAACTAGGGCTCAAGGGGAGAAGCCCTTCATCAGCTTCAAAACATCTTAGGAGTTTAACTCCTCATATATATATATATATATATATATATATATATATAAACACACACACATATACATACATATATATATACATACATACATATATATACATATACATACATACATACATATATATACATATATATATATATATACATATACAGAATAATAAGTGCTCCTTTCTGGGAGTACAACTCCCATTGCAGGGACCAAGTCCCTTTTGCTGCTCGAGTGCCCACGTGCTGACATGTGGTGCACTAGCGCTCAAAGCGCTAGTGCTTTAGCGCCTGAGCGCCCACGTGCTGACACGTGGCGCGCTTGCGCTCAGAGCGCTAGAGCTCAAAGCGCTAGCGCTCGAGCTCCCACGTGTTGACACGTGGCGCGCTAGCGCTCTTGCGGTCAGAGCGCTAGCGCCCAAAGCTCTAGCGCCCGAGCGTCCACGTGCTGACACGTGGCGCGCTAGTGCTCAGTGCGCTAGCGTTCTTCCGCTCAGAGCGCTAGCGCCCAAGGGCCCACGTGCTGACACGTGGCGCGCTAGCGCCCGAGCGTCTACGTGCTGACATGTGGCGCGCTAGCACTCTTGCGCTCAAAGCGCTGGCCCCACGCATCCTTTGTAAGCCTTTTCCCCCTTTTTATATATATACATATGTATACATATGTACACACACACATACTCCACGACACTGTCTCTATTAGAAAAAAATTTCTAACGGGGCGCTGCACCGTACCCCGCAAGGGGGCTGCTAGCCCCCTTGACCCCCAGCCCGCTATCCTGGTAGCGGGACCCCTGTAAAAACTCTGCGGGGCCCCCGATGTATCCAAAACCCCTTCAAAACACAACACTGCACATTGAGTTCGCATGACCAGTTTAACCCGTCAATAGGAGGTTCCCTCGCTCTAAAGGCGAGGGGTAATTGACGGCAGCTTAGTCCGTGGCTGCCGGAGATTCGGATCCCCACAATCATTAAATCCCGGCCTACCCTAGGCAGGGGGAATCTGTAATGCGCCTGACAAGCGCGCGTATATTCCCATCTCAATGAGGTGACGAAAAACACCCTACAGATTCTGGCACGTCCGGTGGGACCAATCTATCCTCCCATATTTCGGGTTAAGCATTCATGCGAACTCAATCAATATATATATCAATGTTTATACTAAAATAATTCTCTTTCATGCAGGATTTTCATGAAATCACCTTTCAACGATGTCTCTGAAGATGAATTCAGCTCCCGTCTCCTACACGATGAAG
Source organism: Agapanthus africanus (assembly GCA_030015575.1). Taxonomy (NCBI): domain Eukaryota; kingdom Viridiplantae; phylum Streptophyta; class Magnoliopsida; order Asparagales; family Amaryllidaceae; genus Agapanthus; species Agapanthus africanus. The sequence continues at coordinate 591,222,346 of CM057337.1, read as the reverse complement.
ATGGACTCCAGGACGGTCCTTCCGGCCAGTCTTGGGCGACAGTGGGAGGAGCCGCTGCTACCATTCGGCTCTATTCTGTTCGTGCCAGCGAACGCCGCCCCTGCTCTTCAACCCCCAGTGATGGATAAACAGGTCTCAAAGGGGAAAAGGCCGAATGTCATGGTCGCGAGGGCGCCCCAACCCAAACGCAAGTCGGTGTTTGAACGACTTTCCTTGGCCCCAGCTGGGGGCAAGACCATCAACACCAGCAAAGAAACAAGGCATCGCGGGCAAGCTCCAGCGGCGCCCCTGACAACTGCTCAATTGGGTATCTTCTCTAAACTCCCCATCACTCAGCCTATGGCGGTTTCCCGAAGAGCAGAAGCCTGCCAAGCGCTCAAGGCAGAAGCGGCTCAGATACAGAGCCAACAAAAGGGCTAGGGCTCTGGCCGTGTTAAAATTTATGAATTTCCAAAGCCCGGACCGCTCCACGAAATCCGCCGCCAAAGATATGTAAGTACACGGCGGCGCCCCGGCCGTCAATCCGACGGCCAAATGCGGAAACGGTGATAAACTTTAATTTTGCGGACTTTGCAAACCGGCACCACCGCGCACTAAACCCCGGATCGGGCCATTAAACTTGTCTAGCTAACTACAAGACGGGTTAGAGATATACCGAGTGATCCGAGTCCTCCGGTCTTCTCGTCGTCGTCCCGATCTCCCGCGGAATGTCCGGTCTCCATCTCCTCGCCGGAAGGGCACCACGTCGCCTGCATCTTTTACGGGCTCCCGCCTCAATGCCGAGGCAACTCGGGCGCGAAGTTGGCTAGCCGACGCGTCCAAGACTTGCTATAGATATAGTGTAGAAGGTTATCTCTTTGGGGTTTAGTGAGGTTGCCATGTTGGAGGAATTTTGCACAAAGAATTTCATGGATGCTTGATGGAGAAATTGAGCATGCAAAGGAAATGAAAAAGGAGCCCCCAATCAAGGAATGAGCTCGGCCACACTATGAATTGTGTCCACTGGAAAAATAATAAGAATGAAGCAAGCACACTCTCTGTCCACTCAAATGTGTAAATATATATTAATTAATCAAGCCCCCACAATCCATTCCAGCACACTCATTTTCATTCATTCATTTTCTAAGGAAATAATCCACTATACAAATTAACCCCACTCCAATTTCCCACAGTGGCCGGCCCATCACTAACCCATACCCAATCATGTCAAATTAATGCATCATGGAGCAAAGATGCAATCATAAAGAAAACATTTGCAAGAAACCCCCTCCACAAAATGTTAATTGCAAACTTGCAATTAACACCCTCCAACGAAAAGTCCGACCGGGAAGGAAAAAGAGAAAACCGGCCGGAACGGAATGCAAACTGGCAACCCCAGAAAACTGGTCCCATAATAAATTACAGGAAAACCCCGATACTGTGCATACACACCCGCATTTGTATTTCGACCGGATACAAATGCAAAGAGACAAAACTACATTATCAAATACTAAGATCCGGCTTAAGCCAAAGCCGGCTAGTAAAAACCGTCCGATCACGATCCGTGCAATACCGCACGTATCTGATCGAACCCTGCCATATCTCCATACGGCCTCTACAGCGTTTCGCCCGAAAACTGAGTAACTGAAAGTGTGGTGGACTCTAAAGACTCGTCAATACTATGGCTGTGGATTTAACCACTAGCACGTCAGAGGTATAAGCCAATACGTAACGGGCCACCAGCTATTGACCAAAAGGGACGTCGATGAGCGAACTCATCCTGACACCCTACTGAGCCTGTCAGTGACAATATCCGTACAGTCCGGTCCGTTCGTCTACGAGCATCGCATGTCGGGCCTAGGGGGTGGGTAAAAGTCAGACCCCTAAAAGCGGTACAAGTCGTGTCGGAGTGTAGCCCAGAACACCCTGAGATACTACTGGAATACCTACCAGTAAATCTCCTGCCTTGGCCAAGGACTTCGTGTAATGGCTCTCCTAGACACAGCGCGACCTCACCCCCAATACCGGGAGAGACGAACCCCCGAAGATCCGCTCACTGCCTCCATGTGGCTCGGGACTGTACCCAACTAAAACCTGTTTGCACGACTCCTTTGAGCCGTGGTAGGGTAGTAATCAAAGCACAGTGGGAACTCACATGAGACAAATGACGATCCCCAGGTCGATGAACTAACCTGTACACATGTCACCAGGGAACTGCTATCTGACGTCAGGTATAAGACCAACTAGCATGTTCCCGGCGAGTCCTGTCCGGTGTACTCATAACCCAATGAGCACCTGTATACATCTTAGGTGATCCAACTGACACCAGTGGCTTGTGAGACCGGCCACCGCCCCTCGTCGGGGTCTCGACTGTATACACTAGTCTACTCTGGAGAATCGATGCCCTGTCTCGAAACTCCAACGACTAGGGACCTTTTAAGGATGTGCTTATAGACTCCAGCTCTCACTTATATGATCGCCCTCATACTGCCGGCAGTCAAGCAAGAATCCTAGGGGCTCTATCAACGTGCAATAGTGACCTGTCAAGTCACCTAAAGCAGTACACGATGATAAAGGTAAACCAGATAGCATACTATCATCTCGAGTAAGACTGTCGTCTCGGGATAGGTCCTCCCTCAATCATTGCAATCACGTGCCTGTGATCCAATAATTGACTCTGAGGGCACTATCTCCAACAATCTCCCACTTGCACTCAAGGCTAATTATTGTGATGTCGCATACTCACAGCCCGTGTGATACCGAACACCCAACTCCTCTACTAGTCAGTCCCACAAAGCTCGTTTGCGAGACTATTGCGTTCGAGGAATAGCCTCAGCGAGTGGATCCGCTTTGAAGTTTCTTTCTATGTCTCTCTATATCTCAAGTTCGCGGAGAAAACCATCTCCCGAAATGAGCAATACCTGTCTTAGAGTGTTTGGATGTCTGATGGGACCGAGCTCATAAATGAACTCCAAATCCAAACTTCTTAGACTGTATCGTCAACTGAACTTAATCAGTATCCTGCGCCATGCCTCCCTGAGTATCTGCCTGGATCACCTGTCCAAAATACTGTCCCTCGTCAGAAGGAAAACTATAACTCTGACAACCTCCTTGTCGTCCAGGTCACTTTGGAAGCCTGGAGTGATAACCGTCTCCTAAAGGAGGCAGCCGTTATCATATCCCTAGAACATTCACTTATGTTCTAAAACTGCTTCCGACTGTTTCTCCAGGATTGGATCAATATCAACTTATTGCATCTAGTGCAAGAACGACATCTGGTGTGGTACTTGACATCTCATGATTGACTCAATTGCCTAAGCAAGTGATCTGCCAATCATGCACATCCCTCTCTACTTTAGTCTATAAGACACCTTTAGAGAGGGTGACTCCATTACCTGCAGGTATACTACCATGCCAGGAGTCGTCCATTCTAAATACTCTTAGAATGCTGTCTAAGTACCCAGATTGGGAAACCACCCAAATCTAGATCTAAAACCATAGATCTAGTAACCAGTATGTCTGATATAATGTCCAAGTCCCTTGTGGAGAAAACCACTGTGTGACGACCAAAATATAACCGATCGTAGTATAGGAATATCACTTCCTACTACCTTCTCAACAGATCCATCCCCTATTCTGATGACGTCAAACCTATGACTGTCACATCAGAAATAGATGATCTATCTCCGCTATATCTGCTTTAGTCTATTAATAGACATAAGCCTGATGTCCACCAATGCTTCCGCTGCTCCCACTGACTACGACAACCCTCTGGCAGAGTCATATAGACGTGCACTTCTAAAGCAAGTTTAGAACGACGCTATACTCATCCTCCTGCTGGGTCTCGCAGCCTGGAACAACAACAATGGCAAGTGTGGGTAAACAAGAACTTCCCTGTCACCGTCCCTGAGGTTACCGTAGTACCTCTCGGGTGCCTGAAGTTACCCACCTTATCTGCGGAGTGGCCAATGGAATGTCAAATCAGATTGAATCTTTAGGTTCCTTATCAAATCTTCAGTAATCGTCTGTGGTTCTGGAATCACTTCCAGTTCTGCCATACTCCCACTGCTGTTTTCTGAAAAAATCCATTTTTAATAAAACTGTGGCGAGTCTAGAACAATATCGCTATTGTTCATCCAGATGGTAGAAAATCAACCCTCGTCATAGCCTGGGTCAACCCACAAACAGCCATTACAGAAACGTGCCTTGAGTTATCCAGAGTCTGGTTTTAATCATAAGCCGGACAACTCCCCGTACCTTAACAATGTTAAGATATGAACTGTACTATATCCAATATAGAACCAGAGGCACTGATTTAATTGAACCAGATTCAAATCATGCAGCTATCTCCAGTGCATGTCAACTAAATGGAGAGAGGTCGATCAGCGTTACTCAACTTAGGAATGCTTCCAATTATGAGTAACCTGAAAGAGAAGCAATTTCTCTTTATCATTACTATCAACTGAATACCATACACAAGTATCTACATCTTCGATCACTTTGAAGAATCCCGATACTTGCTACACCTGGTTCTCTACTCTGTTCAAATACCTATAGCTCCTCAAAACTTAGGCCCTGTGTTTCTACGAAACACATGTCTAAGAACTAGAGAAGTTAAAAGTAAACAGAATATAGTATGAGGACCAACCCCTCTGTCCTAATGGACACTGGACAACATACAATACTCTGTACAAGTCCGCCGAGTCTAACAACTCTTTCACTGTGTGTCGTAGGTTGAAAACTGTACTTATGGTTAAGAAGAATTACACCGCTGTTTAATGCTCCTTACCTAACCATCCACTGATATAGGTAAATGTCATCGACATAATATCAAAAGGTATATCTCACTCTATGAAAATAGACGTACAGATATATCAATTTGAAATTGGCGCACAACAGCGGATATTCAAAACCAAATATTTGCCGACCGGCAAACAGCCCAGGTGATCTCCTCAAATATCACCGATTACAACGAATCCCGATATAATGAGGATGATCACCCTATTCCCAATAACTTACTCCTACTCATCATCTGTAAAACCATACAGATGTGAGAATCAAACCTGGTAAATACATACCCTGGAGCAAGTGTCTAATCGGGAAATCAGTTTTCTTTTAACAGTACACAGTTGAACTGAAACATTGAAATGTTTCGATGGGGTATCCTGGTATTCCTAGTAATGCCTCTTCCATTATCCAGATTCACAACTATAACCGTATAATTCTCTGCCACCTCTCCAAATCCCTTTATATGTCTTTAGTCATTACCTTGTGCACACCCCTTTAGGCCAATTGGTTTTCTTCCTTCCCTACCGTTCGGCACCAGCCTATGGTTTGGAAGAAGACTATCCAATAAGCATAATGGGTGTACTGTCCTTGTCCTAGGAGCACTCGCAATGCGAGAGAAGGTGAAGATAAAAGACAACCGAATAAACCTTATTCCTATTTCTCCTGGACCAGAATCCATCCCCGAACTGGAACAAGTTCCTTTCGAGTTCGTATATAACCATACGATGGAGTATCCAATAAACTGTGGATCTTCGTAGTGATACGGAGTGTCCTGGAGAAATACAAAGGTGATTTAGGATTGGCGAAGAAAAAAACTTGGTTTGGTCGTGAATATCAGTCGCAATTTACTTTGCCCTCTTACTAATCCCTTACTTTGTCTTAATCTTAATACCTTCTGCACACCTTTAGGCTAATTGGTTTTCTTCATTCCCTACCGGTCGGCACCAGCCTAAGGTATGGAAGAAGACTATCCAATTTGCGTAATAGGTGTACTATCTCCTAAACCAAGGAGTACTCGCAATGAGAGAAGGTGAAAAGAAAAGACAACTGAATAATCCTATTCGTTTTCTCCAGAACCAGAAACCATCCTCGAAGTCCTTCGAGTTCGTATATAACCATACGATGGTTTTGTCCAATGGAAGTGGACGTTCGCAGTAATACGGGGTGTCCTGGAGAAAAGGGTAAAAGTAGGAGTGGCAATGAGGTCTGCAACTCTGACAATCCGAAAATCGGTGTAAAGAAGGTTCGGTCAACTTGGTCACTGAGTCATAGTCTTAGGGTCGGGTCAATGGTCGCTGCCAGAGAGAGAGAGAAAAGAAACACTCAGCGTGCACTCTAACCAAGATCAGAATGGTTACCAATTTATCTAATCTGGAAACCTCCCACTGTACCTCAAACTCTCCTCCAAACCTGAAAGAAGAATTAGTCGGGGTCACCCGAGGAGTAAACTAACTCATCAGTGGGAATCGGGATCCAACTCTCATCGCATGATAACGTGACGGAATCCGCTCACGTTATCACACTCCAGAAGGTATGCACATATCTGGCAAGTTTCAGTTCTTTTGAAACTCCCGATGTGATTTCTGCCCAATGCTCTTATGACCTTGACTTTGGCCAACATATCATAAGTCACATGTCAAGTTCAACCCGTCATTCTCCAGGTTAATTTGAATCCACCCGTACCTACCCTTGACTTTGGCCAAAATGGCAGTACGACTGTCCCAAACCAACGCATCTATCTATGCTGCATATGAATACCCAACAGCTACCAAACACTGTGCCTTGACTTTGGCCAACATACACAGCTTGAATACTATTGACTACCCATATGAAACGACGGAGGGCTACGAATGGTTTCTGGCGAAAACCTTTAACGTAATGAACTTGATATCGTTGAAGGAACGGATAGCTTTTTAGAAAATATAGTGACGAAAACCTTTACTAAAGAGGTCACTCCCGGTGAAGGGATCTCGGCACTTTCCCCGTAGAATGAGGTGCAGGATATTCCAACTGAATACCACGATGCAAAGCAAAAGTAATCGGCTATAGTGAAGTTAATGCCCTGACGCAAACTTCTGTCCAAGGGGTCACTCCCGGTGAAGGGATCTCGGCCCTTGCCTCGTCGACTGAGGAGCAGGATATTCCAAATGAATACCACGATGCAAAACAAAAGTGAACGTCCTTGCAATAACAGCCTTTTGAAAAGTGTTCCAACAACATCAGATTAGGTTTGTTTAACTTGCATTGATCCGAATCAATGCAGTCCCACCAATTGATCACACCACAAAGAACGAAAATATACTGACGTACGTATATGCCATCTGCATTCGCCACTGGGTCCCGTCATCACCCGTTAGGTTAGCTAACTAACGGCAGAGCGGGGACTGGACTAGCACGGATGAAAAACATATACAACATCTACTAATATATATACCAATATATAGTATTTCGCTCAAGGCGTGAATAAAATGCAACATTACAGAAATGTACAGCATCACAGAACAATATAGATATCTGGGATCCCCGGGTTTCACAGAGCCACTACTGAAACCCGACGTTCCCCTGGTCGTGTGGATAGCCTGTGCAATGAAATCCTATACCCCTACGGGCGCGGCAAGTTACCCGCCAAAACCTGAAGCGAGGCAGCCCCCTTCAGCAACGTGAATGGACCACCCAGCACTTCACGGAATCCGGTAACTTGGGCACCCCTCCTGGGTCAACCTGTACCCCCTACGAGTGCGGCGAATAGCCCACCAATTCCATACTGAAGCCCCCTCCGTCTCAATGCCCTGAGATGCGGGCTTGTTGCCCTCCAGAACCCGGCTATCCGTGCACCCCACCGCGGGGCAATCCTAGTACAGAAAGTAAAATATACATACAACGGGTACATCGACCGCAACCAGGTCGTGCCCCAAAAGAATAATACAAACAGGCAGAGACGGCAGTCCACATGTCGGACGCTCGCCCCGTAATATCAAATGTACATAATACAACCACAACTGTACTAGCATTGCATCCAGGCTACCCCCACGACCGATCCGCAACATCACAGCAAAAACACAAAACATCAACGTGAAAGTCACGTTCGCAAATCCGTCTAACCGGGCTATAGCAGTTAGATCGGATTTACCGATCAAGTGACATTCACGGTCGCAGATATAATGTAAATACTGTGAAAAATGTGTTTAAAAATTTTCCGATTGACCAAAAATTAACAAGTGGGCCCCAAACCAATACTGCAGCACACACAGAGATAATTGGCCCAATTTTAATATTCCAAAACCCATAATTACTTCCCTGAAGCCCAATGGAAAAAGTTGGCCCATTGATCTCTCTAGGATGCGGCGGATCCGCGGCCCAATAGAAGGGTGTGGCCGCGGTTCCGCGCTCTGGATGAGAGATCAATTTGTCAAATTTTTCCAGAGTTCTTAGAACTCCCTGCACATCATTCTGAGACCACCTGAAAAATTTTTAGACTTCAAAAAATTTCAACAGAAACTGATGTGAAGGGAAAAATACGGTTTTTGGAATTTTGGTCGATCGGAACTGAAAAACACATCAAACGAAACTAGACGAAGTTAATGGCGAGGCTCTGATACCACTGTAAGTACACGGCGGCGCCCCGGCCGTCAATCCGACGGCCAAATGCGGAAACGGTGATAAACTTTAATTTTGCGGACTTTGCAAACCGGCACCACCGCGCACTAAACCCCGGATCGGGCCATTAAACTTGTCTAGCTAACTACAAGACGGGTTAGAGATATACCGAGTGATCCGAGTCCTCCGGTCTTCTCGTCGTCGTCCCGATCTCCCGCGGAATGTCCGGTCTCCATCTCCTCGCCGGAAGGGCACCACGTCGCCTGCATCTTTTACGGGCTCCCGCCTCAATGCCGAGGCAACTCGGGCGTGAAGTTGGCTAGCCGACGCGTCCAAGACTTGCTATAGATATAGTGTAGAAGGTTATCTCTTTGGGGTTTAGTGAGGTTGCCATGTTGGAGGAATTTTGCACAAAGAATTTCATGGATGCTTGATGGAGAAATTGAGCATGCAAAGGAAATGAAAAAGGAGCCCCCATCAAGGAATGAGCTCGGCCACACTATGAATTGTGTCCACTGGAAAAATAATAAGAATGAAGCAAGCACACTCTCTGTCCTCTCAAATGTGTAAATATATATTAATTAATCAAGCCCCCACAATCCATTCCAGCACACTCATTTTCATTCATTCATTTTCTAAGGAAATAATCCACTATACAAATTAACCCCACTCCAATTTCCCACAGTGGCCGGCCCATCACTAACCCATACCCAATCATGTCAAATTAATGCATCATGGAGCAAAGATGCAATCATAAAGAAAACATTTGCAAGAAACCCCCTCCACAAAATGTTAATTGCAAACTTGCAATTAACACCCTCCAACGAAAAGTCCGACCGGAAAGGAAAAAGAGAAAACCGGCCGGAACGGAATGCAAACTGGCAACCCCAGAAAACTGGTCCCATAATAAATTACAGGAAAACCCCGATACTGTGCATACACACCCGCATTTGTATTTCGACCGGATACAAATGCAAAGAGACAAAACTACATTATCAAATACTAAGATCCGGCTTAAGCCAAAGCCGGATAGTAAAAACCGTCCGATCACGATCCGTGCAATACCGCACGTATCTGATCGAACCCTGCCATATCTCCATACGGCCTCTACAGCGTTTCGCCCGAAAACTGAGTAACTGAAAGTGTGGTGGACTCTAAAGACTCGTCAATACTATGGCTGTGGATTTAACCACTAGCACGTCAGAGGTATAAGCCAATACGTAACGGGCCACCAGCTATTGACCAAAAGGGACGTCGATGAGCGAACTCATCCTGACACCCTACTGAGCCTGTCAGTGACAATATCCGTACAGTCCGGTCCGTTCGTCTACGAGCATCGCATGTCGGGCCTAGGGGGTGGGTAAAAGTCAGACCCCCAAAAGCGGTACAAGTCGTGTCGGAGTGTAGCCCAGAACACCCTGAGATACTACTGGAATACCTACCAGTAAATCTCCTGCCTTGGCCAGGACTTCGTGTAATGGCTCTCCTAGACACAGCGCGACCTCACCCCCAATACCGGGAGAGACGAACCCCCGAAGATCCGCTCACTGCCTCCATGTGGCTCGGGACTGTACCCAACTAAAACCTGTTTGCACGACTCCTTTGAGCCGTGGTAGGGTAGTAATCAAAGCACAGTGGGAACTCACACGAGACAAATGACGATCCCCAGGTCGATGAACTAACCTGTACACATGTCACCAGGGAACTGCTATCTGACGTCAGGTATAAGACCAACTAGCATGTTCCCGGCGAGTCCTGTCCGGTGTACTCATAACCCAATGAGCACCTGTATACATCTTAGGTGATCCAACTGACACCAGTGGCTTGTGAGACCGGCCACCGCCCCTCGTCGGGGTCTCGACTGTATACACTAGTCTACTCTGGAGAATCGATGCCCTGTCTCGAAACTCCAACGACTAGGGACCTTTTAAGGATGTGCTTATAGACTCCAGCTCTCACTTATATGATCGCCCTCATACTGCCGGCAGTCAAGCAAGAATCCTAGGGGCTCTATCAACGTGCAATAGTGACCTGTCAGGTCACCTAAAGCAGTACACGATGATAAAGGTAAACCAGATAGCATACTATCATCTCGAGTAAGACTGTCGTCTCGGGATAGGTCCTCCCTCAATCATTGCAATCACGTGCCTGTGATCCAATAATTGACTCTGAGGGCACTATCTCCAACAAGATAAAGAGATGGCTGGGTATGTGGTTCGCACTGTCTACATGGTCGGATATGAAGAAACAAATCCCCGTCTTCTTCACAGCCATGGTGATGATATAATTGACGCTACCCAGCATCGGCTCGATCTAAGTGATGAAGAGCCCGCTCAGACTGATAAGCCAGAGGATCCCATGGTTTCTGCGGAATTGAGCTTAGGCAATAAAGATGACCCGGTTGTCATAGCCGGAACTACAGAACAAGCGTTATTCCGATGGTTTCAGAGGCAGCTTCAGGACAAGGACGAGAAGTTAGCTAAGGTACAGTCCAAGGTTGACGAATTGACAAACGTCGCGGCAGATCTCGCGACCCAAGTCGCCCGATTGCAATTACAGCAAAATCAAATTTTGGTTCATGAGCTGGGGATTGATATCCGGAAGCAGCCGGCCGATGCTCCCTTCAACCTAAGAGCGGAGCGCCTTTGCGAAAAACGGCCGCGATCAGCCTCCGGTCCCTCCGATATATACGCCGGAGGGGAATCGCTTCTGAAAGAGAAACTGGATAAGGTCTATTCCTTCAAAAGGGAAAAAGTCCACAAGATATTCAGGGACGCCCTAAGAAACGGTCTACAACTACCAGAATCAAAGAGACCGCAAGAAGCGAATATGACCGACGACCCAGAATATTGCCCCTATCACAGGGTGGTAGGTCATGTCATTGAGGACTGCTTCATCTTCAAAGATTGGGTCGAAAGGCAATACAAGACGAGAGAGATAGAACTGTCTAAAGGCGTGTTAGCAAACAGTCAAGCTACGACCGCCGATTTCATATAAATGGGGACCGAAGCATTTCGGGAATCCAATCATCCCAGACATGTGCCATTATTTGAAAAGGGCGAACCAAAGACTGATCGGCCTCAAGCACCAGCATCGGTAAGGGCACCTACTCTAATGGAGAGAAAGAAGAAGGTGTACTCCTTCAGGAGGGATGAGGTCCGCAATATATTCGAGGAAGCCTTGAATAACGGTCTGCAATTGCCTATTCCGAAGAGGCAACATGAAATGAATATGATCGGCAATCCCGTATACTGCTCATACCATAGGGTGGTGAGTCATGCCATTGAAGACTGCTGTGTTTTTAAAGATTGGGCAGATGACCAATACAAGCTTGGAAAAACCTCACAGTCCTCGGATGCATCGGCAAGCCACAGAGCTACGGTCATCAATACAGCTCTGCCAAGATCAAAATTCAAGGAGCTGCGACAAGTAAAAAGGACCACCACGTCGTTAAACTGGGAATGATAGACCGCTAAGTCTTTAAACTGGGAACAGTCGACCTCTAAGTCGTTAAACTGGGAATGTAAATATATATGTGTGTGTGTGTGTGTGTGTGTGTGTGTGTGTAAATAAACAAAAAAATGTGTAAAGAAAAGAAAAATAAAGAAAAGTCGAAATGATGGGGCAACTCGCAATAAAAATCAGCGAGTAAAAAAAAATGAAAATAAAGCCGAAATGATGGGGCAACCGCGAATAAAAGCCGAAATGATGGGGCAATCGCGATAAGAAAAGCTGAAATGATAGAGCAATCGCGGTAAAACAAAAAAAACAGAAAAACAAAAACAAAAACAAAAACAGTGGCGAATGATGAGTCGCTCCTGGTACCATATTCCAGTGCAGCGATGCAGACGCCAACCAAAATCCAATTTCTCAAAATTCTCCCGGCCCTACGGCCAGTCCCCGAATTGACTACTGTATACAATCCACGGGCTTAAATAATTCTCATCGTACTCATGCCCCACCGTATTCACCAGTTATGCGGCTGGTCTCCGCCCTTGGAATTATGGTTTATTGGGAAGACCCACTCATGTGTCCTCACGATGCATGAGGAGAACAAACCTTCGTTGGATCCTTATGACTCACAAAGGAGAAACACACTTAGGAGTTCTCACGACTCCTAAGGAGAAAATACACCTACGGGATCCTTACGACCCGTAGGGAGAAAATGCTTTTATGGGACCCTCACGGCCCATAAAATTGAAAAGCCTTAGGTGATAAGGATCCAAACCTGTCTCCTAAGCCATCGCTCCCCAATCCCCAAGTGGCGAATGATGAGTCGCTCCTGGTACCATATCCCAGTGTAGCGATGCAGACGCCAACCAAATTCCAAATCTCATACCCCAATGGCGAATGATGAGTCGCTCCTGGTACCATATTCCAGTGCAGCGATGCAGACGCCGACCAAATTCCAAATCCCATACCCCAATGGCGAATGATGAGTCGCTCCTGGTACCATATTCCAGTGCAGCGATGCAGACGCCGACCAAATTCCAAATTCCATACCCCAATGGCGAATGATGAGTCGCTCCTGGTACCATATCCCAGTGTAGCGATGCAGACGCCCACCAAATTCCAAATCCCATACCCCAATGGCGAATGATGAGTCGCTCCTGGTACCATATTCCAGTGCAGCGATGCAGACGCCGACAAAGTCCCGAAATTTTTCCGGCCCCACGGTCTGGATCATACATCCTGCAAAACCGTATACAATCCACGGGCGTAAAACAATCCCAATCTCTCCCAAGTCCTACCGGCGAGACCACATTCAAAGTCCCACCGGCGATGGAAAAAAAAGAAAAAAAAGAAGAAGAAAAAATGTATGTCCACAAGCAGAATGGGCACGGATGAAAACCCGAAAGGGCTCCGTGAGTAAAAACAGCAGAACTACCGGCGAGTTTGTGAAAACCCGAAAGGGCGCAAACTCGTGAAAAAGAAATGAAATGCACTTGCAAAGTCCTCTCGACTTTGTGAGGAGAAAATTCCCGAATGAGATCCTTACGACTCACAAAGGAGCAACACACTTTGGGGTCCTCACGACTCCTAAGGAGAAAATACACCCACGAGATCCTTACGACTGTTAGTTATATGTATGCCCTAGAGGCCATTACTGTAGATAGGATGTATATTGTAGTGGATGCTGGGACATATATAGGGAGGACTTTCTTGCTCGACATGATAGTATGCTATCTGGTTGAACTTTACCTTAACGTGTATACTGATTGTCTCTCTGTTACATGTTGGTAAAGCCCTTAGGATGTGTACTTGACTACCTGGACTATGATGCGGATCATACTAGTGGGGACATGGTAGTCCATAAGTACATCCTTCAAAGTCCCTAGTCGTGGGTGTATCGAGACGGGGCATCGATATACCAGAGTAGACTAGCGTATACCTTCTCGACCCATACAGATGGGCGATGGATGATCCCATATCCATCGGTGTTTGACATCAGAGATGATATACGGGTGCTCAGTAGAGACTGGGTACACTGGACGGACTCGCCGAGAACTCCCAGATGGTATTATACCTCACGTCAGATGGCAGTTCTCTGGTGACACTGGTACAGAGTAGTCTGTTGACCCGAGATCGTCATAGAGTCTTGTGTGGTTCCCACTGTGCTTTGATTTTCATCTTACCACGTCCAAGAGGGCGTGCAAAACGGTGGTTTTTGGGTACAGTCCCGAGTCACATGGAGGCAATGAGCGATAGGAGGGGATTCGTCTCTCCCGGTATAGGGAGTTGATGTTGCACTGTGTTCGATTGGCTATAACAGGAAGTCCCTGGCCAGGGCTGCTCAGAGAATTGCTGGTAAGTGTTACCAGTAGTTTCTCAACCCGTTATGAGCCTCATATCGACACGACTTATCGAGCTATTGGGGTCTGACGTTTACCACCCCTAGGCGAGATATGCGACATATCAGACGATCAGACCGGACTGTACGGTAGTGTTACTGGTCGGATTCACTGGAGTGTGAGCGGGCTTGCTCGTCGATCTTCAGATCGCTCAATACCCGGGTGGCCGTTACGTTTAGCAGACCGCTTGCGGCTTGTGGGTGTTTGATATGATCATCATCCGCTGCCGGCGTATTGACGAGTCTTTAGAGTCCTACACAGAGGTTTCCTGGCTCAAGCGAAACGAAATAGGAGCGCATATGAGATATGTGCGGGATCGAGAATAATGCGAGTATGTGATACCATATTCCATTCTCGCGATGAATGTATCGAATGGTTGTATGCGATATAACCTAGTTATCGATTCAAGCGTTGATTCGATAAGCCGATACATTGTATACTAGTCGGTTGTGTGCGACATGACCGGATCATTGAATCAAGTGTTGATTTAATGATTTAATGTATAATTATATATTTGATATATTACTTTGCATTAACTAGTATTGGTTCACTTTAAATAGATTTTCTCACTCGGGTGTGCCCATTACATATGCGATATGATTTTGTGCATTTGATTGTATCATGTTTGATGATACATGATTACTTGGTTAAGTGCAAAGAATTAAACCATGGTTAAAAGAATGGTTAGGGTTTCATTTCCTTTATTTATTCATTTATTTATTTGTTTACTCATTTTGGAAAAGAGGAGAAAAGAATGGTGGCTTAATTTGGAGTTTAGTTGAAGCTTCATGAATCTTTGATCAAGTCAACCATTCTTATCTCATCCTTAACCCTAACCATTCCCACTAACTATGATTCATTCTCTACACTTAACTCTAGTTAACATTATGATAAGTTTTGATTTTTCTATTGTTTTTAATTAACTTATCATAATATTCTTCTTCATCTTCTTCATTCTTCAAGTGAAGAAAACCAAGCTCCATCAATGGTGATTGTTGGAAAAGAGTGAGAAATCCAAAACTAAAGTCTACCCACTTCCTATTTCTTCATCCTCTACCTCTTGCCAAGTAGTAGAGTGTGTTTACTTCACAAGTTTCTTGACTTGGTGAAGTTGTGAGCTTGATCTAGCGATGCCTCGACGTAGATCATCTTCGGCATGGACATCGACGACCTAGCTCCCTTTTTCTCCGACGAAGCCGACTCTAGAGCCCGGATTTGATTTGGACAGCGGAGAGGACCTCGTTGCGGAGCTATGGAGGTGGAGCACCGGATCTACAAAGGTTGTATTTCCGTTAAACTTTTAGTTAAGTGTTAACTAGTTAGCTTTTTCGCCTAGTTTTCTAGCAAACGATCCGTAGTTTAGGGTTTGTAGGCACCGTAAAATTTTATATTGGCATTTTCGATGCCTTGTGAGACCTCACTAGGGTGCCTAGGAACCCTACAACGACCCGTAGGGAGAAAATGCTTTGTGAGACCCTTACGGCTTATAAAATTGAAAAGTCTTAGGTGATAGGGACCTAAAACCTGTCTCATAAGCCATCGCTTCCTGATAAGCAAGCGCAAATGATGATTCGCTCCTGGTACCAGTGTAGCGATACTGATGCTAAGCAAAAACCAATTCCAAAATCCTCCCGGGGCAAATGATGAGTTGCTCCTGGTATTATTCCAGTGCAGCAATGCAGATGCCGACAAAAGAACCAATACCAAAATCCTCTCAAAGACAGATGATGATTCGCTCCTGGTACCATATTCCAGCATAGTGATGCCGATTTCAACCCAAATCATAATCAGCAAGTCAGAATCCAATCTTGACACTGAAAGAAGCGGAGCAAGTCAAGTTCACCCCTGACACTGCAGGAAGCAGAGCAAGTCAGATAGAGCGTCGACCGTCCATGTCGCAAAACGGGCAGTGCAGGCTTCCCACAAATCGGGAACCAAATCGCTCCGGATCAGAGCATCGACCGTCCATGTCGCAAAACGAACAGTGCAGGCTTCCCACAAATCGGGAAGCGAATCGCTCCGGATCAGAGCGTCGACCGTCCACGTTGCAAAATGGGCAGTGCAGGCTTACCACAAATCGGGAACCAAATCGCTCCAGATCAGAGCGTCGACCGTCCATGTCGGAAAATGGGCAGTGCAGGCTTCCCACAAATCGGGAACCAAATCGCTCCGATCAGAGCGTCGACTGTCCATATCGCAAAACGGGCAGTGCAGGCTTCCTACAAATCGGGAACCAAATCACTCCGGATCAGAGCGTCGACCGTCCACGTCACAAAATGGGCAGTGCAGGATTCCCACAAATCGGGAACCAATTCTCTTCGGATCAGAGCGTCGACCGTCCATGTCGCAAAACGGGCAGTGCAGGCTTCCTAAAAATCGGGAACCAAATCGCTACGGATCAGAGCGTCGACCGTCCATGTCGTAAAAAGGGCAGTGCATCCCTAAAAGTGGGAATCAAAGCATGTCGCCTCCACGCGAAAGAAGATCCATCAATTTCATGCACACGACTCACATATGTGGTGTGCATTTATTGATGGGGGCACTTTGTTGAAGTCGAAAATTGCACCCCGGTTGACCAAGTCAAAATCAAAGTCAACTCCAAGCCAAGTGGGCCATGCCCAAGTCGAGTCCGAACATGAAGCGGCTGGCCCTCCCCCATGCCAAAATGAAATCATGTAATAAATAATTTTTATATAATTTTTTATGCATGAATGTAAACAAGATGGGCATAAAGCCAAATTTTTGTAAGCCCATGGCTTATGTGCAAAAAGAAATGACACATAAGGCATGTGATAGGCCAAATGTCATTTTGTAAAGCCCAAGGGGCTATATGTAAATATGTAAGCCTATATAAGGCAACATGATGATGAATAAACCAGATACAATTTTCATTCCCCCAAAAAATAGGGTTCTTTGTACCTCCTGCTCCTTCTCCAAGGTTCTAAACCTTCTCATTTCTTTTGAATTAAATTAAGAGTTTTACTCTTTCTTTTCCAAAACTAAATAGTTTTTCACCACAAAACCCACAAAGGGGAACTCAGATCTACCATAAGATCTCAGAAAGGAGAGATTTTTAGATGTCACATCTTTTGATCTTCAAGATCCGGCCAACATAGGAAGAAGGAGTCTCATCTCCAGAAACCCCACTTTGGGGAAGAACTAGGGCTCAAGGGGAGAAGCCCTTCATCAGCTTCAAAACATCTTAGGAGTTTAACTCCTCACACACACACACACACACACACACAGAGAGAGAATAATAAGTGCTCCTTTCTGAGAGTACAGCTCCCATTGCAGGGACCAAGTCCTTTTTGCTGCTCGAGCGCCCACGTGCTGACACGTGGTGCGCTAGCGCTCTGGCGCCCGAGCGTCCACGTGCTGGCACGTGGCGCGCTAGCGCTCGAGCGTCCACGTGTTGACACGTGGCGCTCTTGCGCTCAGAGCGCTAACGCCCAAAGCTTTAGTGCCCGAGCGCCCACGTGCTGACACGTGGTGCGCTAGTGCTCAGTGCGCTAGCGTTCTTGCACTCAGAGCGCTAGCGCCCGAGCGCCCACGTGCTGACACGTGGCGTGCTAGCGCTCGGTGCGCTAGCGCCCGATCGCCTGCGTGCTGACACGTTAAGCGCTGGCGCTGGCCCCACGCATCCTTTGGATGCCTTTCCCCCTTTTTATATATATATACATATATATATATATATATATACATATGTACACACACACATACTCCACGACACTGTCCCTGTTAGAAAAAAATTTCTAACGGGGCGCTGCCCCGTACCCCGCAAGGGGGCTGCTGGCCTCCTTGACCCCCAGCCCGCTATCCGGGTAGCGGGACCGCCGTAAAAACTCTGCGGGCCCCCCGATATATCCAAAACCCCTTCAAAACAAAACACTGCACATTGAGTTCGCATAACCAGTTTAACCCGTCAATCGGAGGTTCCCTCGTTCCAAAGGCGAGGGGTAATTAACGGCAGCTTAGTCCGCGGCTGCCGGAGATTCGGATCCCCATAATCATTAAACCCCGGCCTACCTTAGGCAAGGGGAATCTGTAATGCGCCTGACAAGCGCGCGCGTATTCCCATCTCAATGGGGTGATGAGAAACACCCTACAGTGTATACGGAGGAGTAAGATGAGAGAGAATCTCATTCTCTTTTAGATAATCTAGGAACTCCACGCTCAAGTATTTTCCTCCCCGATCAGATCGAAAGATTTTAATACTTTTACCCGTCTGGTTCACAACTTCATGCATATATTTTTTGAATTTCTCAAAAGCTTCAGACTTGTGTTTCAACACGAACACATGTTCAAATCTTGAGCGATCATCAATGAATGTAATGAAGTATGAGGAACCATCCCTGGCATGTGTAGACATGGGACCGCATACATCACTATGTATCAGTCCCAAGAGTTCCGTAGCTCTTTCTCCGTGTCCAGTAAACGGAGTTTTGGTCATCTTGCCTTTGAGACATGACTGGCAAGTTTCATAAGATGAAAATTCGAACGGATTCAAATATCTATCCTTATGTAACATAGCTAGTCGTGTCGCATTGATATGACCGAGTCTACAATGCAACAAAAATGATTCGTTCATTTCTGAACTCTTCCTTTTGTGTGTGTTTTGTATGTTAAGAACTGTGCTTTGATTTAGAACGTATATGTCATTACTTAACGAGCCTGGTCCAATCAACTCTTGATTCAGAAAAATGTTCATAACATTATCCTGCAATACAAAATAATATCCTTCTTTACTTAATAAAGAAACTGATATAATATTGCATATCAAGTTCGGTATGTAATAACATTCGTTCAGAATCAATGTATTATCATTCGGTAATACAAGGTGATATTCGCCAACTGCTTTGGCTGCAACATTTGCACCATTCTCTACTCTTACAGAATGATCACCTATTCCCAGTTCTCCACCTTTCTTTAGTCCATGTAACATATTACATATGTGGGATCCCGATCCGGTATCAAATAGGACGTAGAGTGTACTGAGAAACAGTTCTCGGTAACAAACACACCCGAAGAAAATGCATCAACATGTTATTTCTTCGATCGAGCGGCATGGGAATCCTGGCATTCCCCTATTACCTGCTCAGACTTATAATAATTATAAGATAGAGCGGAACTAATGTTCCCCAGCGCAGTATAATAAGCGGGTTCGGTCAATACATCCATATTATTATCTTGATTAATGTTAGTTATATGTATACCCTAGAGGCCATTATTATACATGAGATGTATATTATAGTGGATGCTTGGATATATATAAGGAGGACTTTCTTGCTCGATATGATAGTATACTATCTGGTTGCTCTTTATCTTAACATATACACTTATTGTCTCTCTATTACATATTGATAAAGCCCTTAAGATGAGTACTTGACTACCAGGATTATGATGCAGATATACTAGTGGGGCAGAGGTAGTCGGTAAGTACATCCTTCAAATGTTTCTAGTCGTGGGAGTATCGAGACGGGGCATCGATATTCCAGAGTAGACTAGCGTATGCGCTTCTCGACCCATATGATGGGCAATGGATGATCCCATATCCATTGGTGTTTGACATCAGAGATGGTATACGGGTGCTCAGTGGAGACTGGGTACACTGAACGGACTCGATAAGAACTCCTAGATGGTATTATACCTATCGTCAGATAGCAGTTCTCTGGTGACACTGGTACAGGTTAGTCTGTCGACCCGAGATCGTCATAGAGTCTTGTGTGATTCCCACTATGCTTTGATTTCCACCTTACCACGTTCAAGAGATCGTGCAAAACGGTGATTTTTGGGTACAGTCCCAAGTCACATGGAGGCAATGAGCGATAGGAGGGGATTTCGTCTCTCCTGGTATTAGGGGTTGATGTTGTGCTATGCTTGATTGGTCATAACAGGAAATCCCTGGCCAGGGTTGCTGAGATTTACTGGTAAGTGTTATCAGTAGTTTCTCGAACCGTTATGAGCCTCACATCGGCATGACTAATCAGGCTATTGGGATCTGACGTTTTACCACCCCCAAGCTGTGATATGCGACATATCAGACAAAGAAACCGGACTGTACGGTAGTGTTACTTGATGGATTCGCAGGAGTATGAGCAGGCTTTCTTGTTGATCTTCTGATCGCTCAATACCCAGATGGCCGTTACGTTTAGAAGACCGCTTGCGGCTTGTGGGTGACTGATATGATCACCACCTACTGCCGACGTATTGACGAGTCTTTAGAGTCCCACATAAAAGTTTCCTGGCTCAGGCGAAACGAAGTAGGAGCACATATGTGATATGTGCGGGACCGAGATTAATACGCTTATGTGTTACCGTATTCTATTCTCGCGATATGAGATATCGGTCGGTTATATGCGATATAACCGGGCTGTTGAATCAAGTGTCGATTCGACAAGTTGATACATAGTATATTAGTTGGTTGTATGTGATATAGCCAGATTATTAAATCAAGTGTTGATTTAATGATTTAATGTATAATTATATATTTGATATATTAATTTATATTAACTAATATTAGCTCACTTAAGTTTTCTTTTTCTCACTAGTGTACACTTAGTATATATGTGATATATATTAATGTACATCTTTTGTGTCATGCTAGATGCCGCATGCTACATGGGTGTATGAGACTCACACCATGCTTATAATAATGATGGGTTTTATTTATTTAAAGTAAATCAAATTAGTTGGAAATTAGTCACATGGTTGAAACTTGTAGAAGCTTGTGAAACCATTGACCAAGTCCACTAATTTTGTTTTACTTGCAGATATTTATTAACCTAACCATTATTGTCAGCCATGGTTTAGTCTTTACATGAATTAGTATATGATATTAACTCACCCATGGTTGCTATTCTCACCACTTGATTCATTCTTCACTTGCTTGATTCCATGGTTGATATCTTCATCTCCTTCCTCAAGCTTTCTAGCTTCATGAGAGGTGAAGAAAAATAGTGAGAAAACAATTTCTAAAGTGAGAAAAATTCCTATTTCATCAACCTCTTCTCTACTAGCCATTTAGATTGGGTTGTTTCTTCACTAGTTCATCACTTAGTGAGATGTAGCTTGAGTTAGTGTCTTCTCGACATAGATCATCTTCGGCCTCGAAGACTTCAAGCAAGCTTTTTCATTTCATCTTGTGGAGCCTCACAAGAGTCCGGGAGATCACTACTAGGAGCGAAGGGACTACTACACGGAGCTATTGAAGTGAACGACCGGTCTACAAAGGTTGTATTCTTTATTCACTTAGATGTAAAGATATTTACATTCTTGTTTCGTCTAATTCTCTAGTTAAGATTCTAGGTTAGGGTTCTTTAGCGCGCTAAATTTTTTAAAACGGCATGGTCGATACCTCCCGAAACCCAGCGGCGACCCTAGGGAACCCTGCAATTAAGGCGTGACATGGTCGCTACCTGGAGAGAAAGAAGAAAACACTTAGTGTATGCTCTTACAAGATTAGATTGGTTATTATCTTATCTAATCAGGATGGCTCCTACTGTTTTTATCAAATCCTCCTTCAAACCATAAAAGGTAAGACTAGCCAGGATTAATTATACCCTACAAATTCGTCAATCTTTCAGCCAGGCCAATGCCGGTACTTTTAGGGAGGTTCCCCGTGCTTTCGCACGGACCTAATTAAAATAAATCTCTTTTTCCTAGAGGCGTAACCCCATTAACACCTTTCTAGACACCTACTTGATTGGATAATTGTAATGTGCAAAACTCTCCCAGGAGTAAGTCTTACTTGCAGTGGGTATCGGGATCCAACTATCTCATAGAAGGTATGCAATCTCATTGCGAATTTCAACATTTGAAATTCCTGATAATATTTTACCCCTAGCAGCTTATGACCTTGATATAGTCAATAAATCATAAGTGCTAGTCAAGTTCAACCCGTCATTTCGTGATTGAATTAAACCCACCCGTACGACCCTTAACATAGTCAACAAAGTCGTACGAATAACCCAATCCAATCGCATCACATGCTTTAAAAGATAAGCTCTAATCAGCTACCGCACACTATGCCTTAACATAGTCAACAAATATAGCACGAATACTAAATAGTACTTATCTGAAATGACGGAGGGTTACGACAGGTTTTTAAGAAAACCTTTTGCGTAATGAACCTGATATCGTTGTAGAATCGAGTGATTTGAAAATGAGTGGTTTAAGCTCCGCTTTTAAAATCATGTGTTTTTCAAATTAAACCGAGTGGGTGTAGCATCTGCTAGCTTTTGCTAAAGAGGTCATTCCCGGTGAAGGAATCTTGGCTCTTTCCACATCGAATGAGGTGTTGGATATTCATCAAGAAATACCGCTATGCAAAACAAGAACTAGAGCTACTTTTTTGAAAATTTGATTCTACAACATTTTTAGGTTTCTTTCCTATTCATTAATCTCATTAATGAAGTCCCATCATTTATGCTTCATAAGCATCACAGATAAAGAAACGAAAATACTTATACAACGTACGTTTATGCCAACCGATTTCGTCACGGGGTCCCGTCATGCACCGTTAGGTTAGATAACTAACGGCAGAGCGGGGGCAGGACTAGCGCGGATGCAAAACATAAGCAACGTTTATTATATATCATATATATAATATTAAGCATTCGTCTCAGGCAGTTATATGATCTCATCACAGAACATTACAGCAGAAGTCAACATATGAAATATTAGAAATACTAGCAGGTCCGTGTTTTAAATTAAGCCAGTAAAAAACATGGATTCCATGGTCGTGATGAATAGCCAAACTCACATCCCTAGATCCTTATGAGAGCGGCAAGCAACCCTACCAATTCTAGAGTTAGGAGACCCGGTCTCGACTCCTCGAGATGGTCTCCCACTGGACTCTAGAACCCGGTTACTTGTGCTCCCCGCCTTGGGTCTATCCAAACGCGGAAAAGTAAATAATATACAACAATGGTGACAACATCCTCAACTCAGAAGTGTCCTAATAAAAGAATATTACATACAAGTTTTTACATGAATGAAAATGAAAAACTCTAATCTTACGCAAAAAACCCCGGCTATTCAAACACGACGATCCAATATAACATATCCCAGGAACACATAACATCACATGTCATCAACGTAAGTAAATATGCGTATCCCAATTGTCGTTGACATGTAGCAACGAAACCGGCGATACACCGCATATTATACTTACGGTCGCAGAAAAGAAAGTGAAAACTACAACAATTGGAATCCGCTACCACCTTAGACATCATAAACCCGAAATATCACATACTTTGGATTTTATGCCTAACCATATAAATTCCTTAGACATCATAAACCCGGAATATCTCATATTCCGAATTTCATGCCTAACCTTATAAACCCTGCATTTTAGTCTCAATATTGAAAACACTTTTCAATAACCAGTCGGGTAATTCAACAAGATTCCCGACAACCTGATCGAATACTCGACGGAAACTTTAGTAGACGGCCGCACCCCCGATGCCGTCGACGAAGTGCACTTAGGCGAAACACCGCTGCCGCGAGCATCCGGGAGGATGCTTTTGGCAACATGGTTCTCCTACAGTCACTTGGTCGGGGCTTTGGGGCGTGCCTATCTAGTAATATTACCTGACGAGTATCCGCGTACACTACGTGATTGCGACAGTGTTTTGATCCATATCAAAACCCCGTGGCAACTGATCAAATGAGACTAAATTGCTAGGTTTACAAAATTCAAACTAGTTTTCACAAAACTAATTATTGTGGATTCCAAATATTGTATCACATATCAATATGAAACCCGAAACGATGTTAAAATTACGAATACGAAACACTCAGAATCGCCATTACAGAAAGATAACATCACATGCAATTTTTAGCCAAATCAAACAATACCTGAAACACCAAACCCCAGAGACAGGAACACCAGGGAAAAACGAAGCCAACACCCCATCACAAAACCGGTCATGCCGGTTTTTTTGTTACATTTCGCCGGCCAAAATCTGTTAGTTATATGTATGCCCTAGAGGCCATTACTGTACATACGATGTATATTGTAGTGGATGCTACGACATATATAGGGAGGACTTTCTTGCTCGACATGATAGTATGCTATCTGGTTGTACTTTATCTTAACATGTACTCTAATTGTCTCTATATATATTACATGTTGATAAAGCCCTTAGGATATGTACTCGACTACTGGGACTATGATGAGATCATACTAGTGGGGCCACGGTAGTCGACGAGTATATTCTATAACTGTTCCTAGTCGAGGGTGTATCGAGACAGGGCATCGATGCACCAGAGTAGACTAGCGTATACGCATCTTGACCCATCTGATGGGCGATGGATGATCCCATATCCATCGGTGTTTGACATCAAGGATGGTGTACGGGTGCTCAGTGGAGACTGGGTACACTGGACGGACTCACCGAGAACTCCCAGATGGTATTATACCATACGTCAGATGGCAGTTCTCCGGTGACACTGGTACAGAGTAGTCTGTCGACCCAAGATCGTCATAGAGTCTTGTGTGGTTCCCACTGTGCTTTGATTTCCATCATACCACGTCCAAGAGGG
This sequence comes from Agapanthus africanus, assembly GCA_030015575.1. Classification (NCBI taxonomy): domain Eukaryota; kingdom Viridiplantae; phylum Streptophyta; class Magnoliopsida; order Asparagales; family Amaryllidaceae; genus Agapanthus; species Agapanthus africanus. The sequence continues at coordinate 591,197,585 of CM057337.1, read as the reverse complement.
CGTGCAAAAAGGTGGCTTTTGGGTACAGTCCCGAATCATATGGAGGCAATGAGCAATAGGAGGGGATTCGTCTCTCCCGGTATAGGGAGTTGATGTTATGCTGTGTTCGATTGGCTATAACCGGAAATCCCTGGCCAGGGTTGCTGAGATTTACTGGTAAGTGTTATCAGTAGTTTCTCGAACTGTTATAGACCTCAAATCGACACGACTTATCAAGCTACTGGGGTCTGACGTTTACCACCCCTAGGCGAGATATGCAACATATCAGACGACGAGACCGGACTGTACGGGAGTGTTACTGTTTGGATTCGCAGGAGAAGTTACAGGCTTGCTTGTTGATCTTCTGAGCACTCAATACCTGGATAGCTGTTACGTTTAGCTGACCGCTTGCAGCTTGTAGATGTTTGATATGATCATCACCTACTGCCGGCGTATTGACGATTCTTTAGAGTCCTACACAGAGGTTTCTTGACTCAGGCAAAACGGAGTAGGAGCACATATGTGATATGTGCGGGACCGAGGATAATGCGATATGTGATACCGTATTATATTCTCGCGATATTTAATATCAGCCGGGTCGTCGGATCAAGTGTTGATTCGGCAAATCGGTACGGATAAATATTAGTCGGTTATATGCGATATAGCCGGATTGTCGGATCAAGTGTTGATTCGATAATTTAATGTATAATAATATATATGATATATTAAATTACATTAGCTAATATTTGCTCACTAAAAGATTCTTTTTCTCACTCGGGTAATACATTGATATATATGCGATATATGTTAAATGTATTATTTTATTTTGTTGCAATAAATATTGTATATGTGATATATAATATTGTAACATGATATGATAAATAATGCAACTTGTTTAGTAGAGATTAAACATGGTTAGGGTTTGATTAGGGTTAAGGCTTTCTAGAAGTTTCTAGAAGTTTTCTTTCTTTGTCTTTGTTAAGATATTATGCTAGATATTTCCAAAACCCTAACCAAACCTTTAACCCTAGTTAATTCTCTACAAGAGTTAGCTTGACCATGGTTGCATTATCTATCATATTATTTCATTTCCTATTCATCACAAAAGGATAACTATTATTGTTCATCTTCTTCCTTCAATTCTTTCATGAAAAAGCTTACTTGTTTTTCAAAAGGTGATGAATAATTGTGAGAAAAAGATAAATAAATAGAGCAAAAATCCTACTTCATCATCCTCATCTTCCCTTGCCATTTAGATGAGGGTGTTCACATCATTTCATGAGTGTTAGCTTGTGTTAAAGAAACTTCAAGGTAGATCATCTTAGTATCGAAGATCGGAAGCAAAGGTTGCGTCTTTCTCTTCGTGGAACCTCTCGAGAGTCCGGATTCCGATGATCACAGCGAAGGGACCACAACACGGAGCATATGAAGTGAAGGACCGGATCTACAAAGGTTGTAATCCCTCTCACTTAGTGTTAAAATGTTTAGCATGCTACTTTTCGCCTAATCTCTAGTTTAAAGTTCCGTATTCGGGTTGTTCGGCACGGCTAAATTTTTATTCAGGCATGGTTGATGCCTCGTAGACCCTTGTGCGCGTGCCTAGCAACCCTACAGTGGTTTCAGAGCCAAGCTAGAGCTTTAGGCGAAGTCTGAACGAAGTTTAAAGTCCGATCGAAACCCGTAACCCCGATAAAACATGCTCTCTGGAAATTTTCTAAAAATTGGGATTTTTCCACATTAAAAATATCCAAAAATTACAGCAGGTAATTATAAGGATTACTGTGAAGCACGTGAGCGTAAGTCGCCCAAAGAGCCGCGGAACCGCGGCCCCACCCCAGCATGTGCGGCGGTTCCGCGGCCACGTGGTCGATTCATGGCACGTGGTTTTCACAGTAACTCCTATTTTGTAATGTTGTATTTTCTGGAAATTTTTATTTTTTTTTATTCAACTGTTGAATAATCTGGGTTGTATTGGGGACTTAAAGTTTCGATCGGATATTACAACTTTGTTTAGTTTTGTCCGGATAATTTTAGAAACTGTTAAAAAGTTCGAACGGATATCAATAACTCACTTTTTCCCCTGTCGGAAAATTTTTCAAAAGTTGGATTTTTTCCTCGTGTTTAAGAATGTTCTAAGTCGTGCAAGTAACTCGATGGACCCTCTAGAAGACAACAAACCTTAACTCGATTATGTGACCGTCTTGAACTGCCCTTTGAACCTTAGGGTTTGGGGCAGTACGGCGTGCCACATGTGAGGCGTTGGCTTGACCCTTCTACGGCTGGACCATTGGTACTGTGGCATGTGATGGACGTTTTTAAACTGATTTCAAGTGTTGAGATATATTGGGGAAATCTTGGGTGCTTGATGATTCGATCGGAAAGTTTAACTTTTTCTATTTATCTGGAATGTCATACAATATTTGGAATCCACAGGTAGTTATGAGATAACTAATTTGAATATTATAAACATAGCAGTTTAGTCTCAGATGATCGGTTGCTACGGAATTTTGTTGTGATCAAAAGTCCGTCGCAATCACGTAGCGTACGCGGATACTCGCCGGGTAAACTTAATAGACAGCTACGCCCCATAGCCCCGACCAAGTGACTGTAGGAGAACCCCGTCGCCGAAAGCATCCGTTCGGGTGCTCGCGGCAGCGGTGTTCCGCCTTAGTGCACTTCGTCGACGGCATCTGGGGGTGCGGCCGTCTACTAAAGTTTGCGACGAGCATTCGATCAGGACGTCGGGAATCTTGTTGAATTGCCCGACTTGATATTGAAAAGAGTTTTCGATAATGAGACTAAAATGCGGGGTTTATAATTATTAGGCATGTGATGTCTAAGGAATTCATTTGGTTAGGCATGCGATGTCTAAAGAGGTTGCGGATTCCAACTGTTGTAGTTTTACACTTTCTTTTCTGTGACCGTAAGCGTAGTATGTGGTGTATCGCCGGCTTCGTTGCTATACATCAACGACAATCGGGATACGCATACTTGCTTAAGTTGATGATATGAGATATTATGTGTTGCTGTGATATGTTGTATTGGATCGTCGCGTTTGAATAGCCGGGGGTTTTATGTGAGATGAGAGTTTTTCTTTTTCATTCATGTAAAATTCATTTGTATGTAATATTCTTTTATTGGGGCACTTCCAGGTAGCGGAAGATGTCACCGTTGTATATTATTTACTTTTCCGCATTAGGTAGACCCAAGGCGGGGAGCACAAGTAACCGGGTTCTAGGGTCAAGTGGGAGACCATCTCGAGGAGTCGAGACCGGGTCTCCTAACCCTAGAATTGGCAGTGTTACTTGCCGCTCTCGTATGGGTCTAGGGATGTGGGTTTGGCTATTCATCGCGACCGTGGAATCCGTGTTTTATACAGGTTCGTATTGAAAACACGGACGTCCTAGTATATCCAATATTTCATATATGTTCTTCTGCTGCAATGTTCTGTGATGAGATCATATTACTGCCTGAGACGAATGTTTATATTTTATATATATGAGATATATGTTATATTGCAGATTTCGTTTCAAAAAGAGATACTTGCGAAGCATAATAAAATGGGACTTCATTAATGAGATTAATGAAATAAAAGAAACCTAAGATGTTGTAGAAACTTGTTTTTAAAAACTGGTAGCTCTAGTTCTTGCTTTCATAGCGGTGTTCCTTGTAGAACATCCAGCACCTTATTCGATAAGGAAAGGACCGAGATCCCTTTACCGGGAGTGACTCCTTTAGCAATAACTGGCAGATGCTACAAACTCGGTTTGTCTTTTGATTGCTTCTATAGTTTCTGCTTTGCACAGTGATATATATGATATATCCCGCACCTCATTCGACGAGGAAAGGACCGACGATCCCTTCACCGGGAGTGACTCCTTTAGCAAAACTAGAAAGGCCTCAAAAACACTCCATTGAAAATCACTCGATTCTACAACGATATCAAGTTCATTACGCAAAGGGTTTTCCTAAAATCTGTCGTAGCCCTCCGTCATTTCAGATAAGTAGTAGTTAGTATTCGTGCTACGTTTGTTGGCCTGCGTGAAGGCGTAGTGTGCGGTAGCTAACTAGTATTTATCTGCTTATGCATATGATGCAGATTGAGTTAGGGTAGTCGTGCGACTTTGTTGGCCTGCGTCAAGGGTCGTGCGGGTGGGTTTAATTCAATCAAGAAATGACGGGTTAAACTTGACTAGCGCACTGTGGTTTGTTGGCCTGCGTCAAGGTCATGGGACGCTAGGGGTAAAATATTATTGGGAATTTCAAGTGTTGAAATTTGCAATGAGATTGCATACCTTCTATAAGATAGTTGGATCCCGATACCCGCTGCGAGTAAGAGTTACTCCTGGGAGAGTTTTACACATTACAATTAGCCGATCAAGTAGGTGTCTAGAAAGGTGTTAACGGGGTTACGCCTCTGGGAAAACGAGGTTTACTTTAATTAGGTTCGTGCGAAAGCACGGGGGGCCTCCCTCAAAGTACCGACACTGGCCTGGCTGAAAGATTGGCGAACTTGTAGCGTGTAATTAATCCCGGCTAGTCTTTCCTTTTAGGGTTTGAAGGAAGATTTGACTAAAACAGTGGGAGACATCCTGATTAGATATATTAGATAACCAATCTAATCTTGCAAGAGCATACGCTGAGTGTTTTCTTCTCTCTCTCTCCAGATAGAGACCATATCACGCCTTAATCAAGATAATAAATCGGATATATTTTGACCGAACCCGCTTGTTATACTGAGCTGGGGAACGTTGGTCCCGCTCCAACTTATAATTGTTATAAGACAGAGCAGGAAATTGGGGAATACCAGATTTCCCGTGCCGCCCAAACGAAGAAAGTGCATGCTGATGCATCATCTTCGGGTGTGTTCATTACACAGAACTGTTTCTCAGTATCCTTTACGTCCTGGGTATGTGATACCGGATCAGGATCCTGCATATGTAATCTGTTACATGGGCTACAGATAGGTAGAGAACTGAGAACGGATGATAAGTTTCATGAAACAGAAAACGGTGCAAGTGTTGCAGCCAAGTCTGTTGGTCACTGTCACCCTGTATTACAAGAATACATTGATTCTGAACAAATGTTATTAGATACCGAACCTGATATACAAAATCATATCAGTCTCTTTATTAGTAAAGAAAGGATATAATTTTGTATTGTTGGATAATGTTTTGAACATTTCCTATATCAAGAGTTGATCGGTTCAGGCACGTTATCTAAAAGCATTGACGTTCTAAATCAAACTACAGGTCTTAGTATACAGAACACACACAAGAGGAAGAGTTCAGAAATGAACAAATCCTTCTTGAGGCATTGTAGACTAGGTCATATCAATGTGACCCGACTGGCTGAAGTTACATTTAGATGCATATTTAAATTAGTTTGAATTTACATCTTATGAAACTTGCCAGTCATGTCACAAAGATAAGATGACCACAGCTCTGTTTATTAGAAACAGAGAAAGAGTTAGTGAACTCTTGGGATTGATACATGCTGATGTATGAAAGGTCCCCTGTCTACACATGCCAAGATTGGTTATTTGTACTTCATTACATTCTCTGATAATCTTTCAAGATTCAGACATATGTTCCTGTTGAAACACAAGTCCGAACCTTTTGAGATATTCACAGAATATAAGTTAGAAGTAGAGAACCAAAATACGGGTAAAAGTATTATGTCCTTTGATGTGATCAAGGAGGAGAATACTTGAGCACGGAATTCCTGGACTATTCTAAAGGAGAATGAGATTCTCTCTCAGCATTACTCCTCCGTATACACCACAGCACGTCGGTGTATCGGGGTGGAGCCATAGCACCCTATGTGATATGGTGTGCTCTATGATGAGTACTACTGAGTTTCCTATTTCCTTTAGGGAGTTATGCACTTGAGAAGCTGCATACCTATTGAATAAGGGTTCAAATCAAATCAGTTGCCTACCACTTCATATGCGATATGGAAAGGGAAGAGCCTGTATCTTAAGCTTGTTAAGATTTGGGGTTGTCCGGCCCATGTCTGAAAGCAAAATCCGGACAAGCTCGAGGCAAGATCTGTTATGTAGAACTGGAAAGGTTCCAGCTATACAAAATGCAGCTGATGATTTGGTAGAACCAAAGGATTCAATAGTTTCCAACGAACCTCAGCCTCTCCGCCGATCTAGCAGGGTTCCTCACCCACCTGAGAGATACTTTGGTTTCTCTATGACAGTGGGAGCGAGGATTGCATCATGAGATGATGACCCAACTAGTTTCGAGCTGGCCATCAGGAGTGGGACTCTGTAAGAATGGCTGGATGCTTATTGATTTGAGATGGAATCCTTATACACCAACAAAGTATGGACTTTGGTTGCTTTATCTGAAGGGTTAAATTCCCATCAGGAGCAAGTATATCTTGAGAAGATTACTTGGTGTACATGGAAAAGTTGAGACTTTCAAAGCTAGACTTGTTAAAGGTTTGCATCATAGATCTGGTATGGATTATGTTGAAACCTTTTCTAAGGATCTATGCTTAAGGCCATCCAGATCCTACTTGCCACGGCTACATACCATGACTACGATATCTGGTGGTTGGGTGTCATGACTGCTTTTCTAAATGATGTTTTAGAAAAGAGCGTCTATAAGTACACAGCCAGAGGGCTTCGTAGACAGTGGGAGCAGCGGAAACGTGTGCAAGATGCTTTATAGGATAAAGCAGGCATCGCGGAGTTGGAACGTCTATTGTGATGTGGTAGTCAAAAAGTTTGACTTCATCAAAATGGTAGATGAAACTTGTATATACAAAAGGGTAGTAGAGAGTATGGTGGTGATCCTCGTAGAGTACGTGGATGACATACTCTTGATAGGGAAGGAGTTTCCTATGCTACGCTCGGTCAATCTCCGCTTATCACAAGGATTCTCCATATAGGATCAAAGTGATACCTCCTAAATCCTGGGTTTTGGATCTATGAGATAGATCTAATTGGATGTTAGGATACTCACTGGTTGTAGTGAGATGGTATCAATCGATCCTGGGGAGAATCACTGGAAAGGTTCCAGGGTGATAAGGACGACTGAATGTCAGTCGCAGGCATTGTCTATACCCTCAGTGGAGGGACGGTATGTTGGAAGAGTTCCAAGCTAGATACCGTGACATACTTGACGATTAAAGGCAAGATACATCGTTACCAAGGATACTACAAAGGAGGCAGTCTGGATGTTTATAAGTTCATAAGATGAACTTCGTTCCTACCATTGTGTGACAATGGAGTTGTGGCTTTAGCCAAGGAACTACCGTCCCATCAGAAATCCAGATATAATTCTTAGGAAGCATCACCTGATCATGGAGATGGTTGATCTTCAGGGAGATCGAGGTTAGGAGAGTAGACACAGAGGACAACAGCGCGGATCCACTCACAAAGGCCTTTTTCCCAGTAAAGACTTTTATGGGATGGTTGAGTATGAGATACTTCAACCGCAGCTAATTGTTGGGTATGCGATACCATAACAGATGGCCCTAGTGCAAATGGGAGATTGTTAGTTATATGTATGCCCTAGAGGCCATTACTGTACATACGATGCATATTGTAGTGGATGCTAGGACATATATAGGGAGGACTTTCTTGCTCGACATGATAGTATGCTATCTGGTTGTACTTTATCTTAACTTGTACTCTAATTGTCTCTATATATATTACATGTTGATAAAGCCCTTAGGATATGTACTCGACTACTGGGACTATGATGAGATCATACTAGTGGGGCCACGGTAGTCGACGAGTATATCCTATAACTGTTCCTAGTCGAGGGTGTATCGAGACAGGGCATCGATGCACCAGAGTAGACTAGCATATACGCATCTTGACCCATCTGATGGGCGATGGATGATCCCATATCCATCGGTGTTTGACATCAAGGATGGTGTACGGGTGCTCAGTGGAGACTGGGTACACTGGACGGACTCGCCGAGAACTCCCAGATGGTATTATACCATACGTCAGATGGCAGTTCTCCGGTGACATTGGTACAGAGTAGTCTGTCGACCCGAGATCGTCATAGAGTCTTGTGTGGTTCCCACTGTGCTTTGATTTCCATCATACCACGTCCAAGAGGGCGTGCAAAAAGGTGGCTTTTGGGTACAGTCCCGAATCACATGGAGGCAATGAGCGATAGGAGGGGATTCGTCTCTCCCGGTATAGGGAGTTGATGTTGTGCTGTGTTCGATTGGCTATAACCGGAAATCCCTGGCCAGGGTTGCTGAGATTTACTGGTAAGTGTTATCAGTAGTTTCTCGAACTGTTATAGACCTCAAATCGACACGACTTATCAAGCTACCGGGGTCTGACGTTTACCACCCCTAGGCGAGATATACAACATATCAGACGACGAGACCGGACTGTACGGGAGTGTTACTGTTTGGATTCGCAGGAGAAGTTACAGGCTTGCTTGTTGATCTTCTGAGCACTCAATACCTGGGTAGCTGTTACGTTTAGCTGACCGCTTGCAGCTTGTGGGTGTTTGATATGATCATCACCTACTACCGGCGTATTGACGATTCTTTAGAGTCCTACACAGAGGTTTCTTGACTCAGGCAAAACGGAGTAGGAGCACATATGTGATATGTGCGGGACCGAGGATAATGCGATATGTGATACCGTATTATATTCTCGCGATATTTGATATCAGCCGGGTCGTCGGATCAAGTGTTGATTCGGCAAATCGGTACGGATAAATATTAGTCGGTTATATGCGATATAGCCGGATTGTCGGATCAAGTGTTGATTCGATAATTTAATGTATAATAATATATATGATATATTAAATTACGTTAGCTAATATTTGCTCACTAAAAGATTCTTTTTCTCACTCGGGTAATACATTGATATATATGCGATATATGTTAAATATATTATTTTATTTTGTTGCAATAAATATTGTATATGTGATATATAATATTGTAACATGATATGATAAATAATGCAACTTGTTTAGTAGAGATTAAACATGGTTAGGGTTTGATTAGGGTTAAGGCTTTCTAGAAGTTTCTAGAAGTTTTCTTTCTTTGTCTTTGTTAAGATATTATGCTAGATATTTCCAAAACCCTAACCAAACCTTTAACCCTAGTTAATTCTCTACAAGAGTTAGCTTGACCATGGTTGCATTATCTATCATATTATTTCATTTCCTATTCATCACAAAAGGATAACTATTATTGTTCATCTTCTTCCTTCAATTCTTTCATGAAAAAGCTTACTTGTTTTTCAAAAGGTGATGAATAATTGTGAGAAAAAGATAAATAAATAGAGCAAAAATCCTACTTCATCATCCTCATCTTCCCTTGCCATTTAGATGAGGGTGTTCACATCATTTCATGAGTGTTAGCTTGTGTTAAAGAAACTTCAAGGTAGATCATCTTAGTATCGAAGATCGGAAGCAAAGGTTGCGTCTTTCTCTTCGTGGAACCTCTCGAGAGTCCGGATTCCGATGATCGCAGCGAAGGGACCACAACACGGAGCATATGAAGTGAAGGACCGGATCTACAAAGGTTGTAATCCCTCTCACTTAGTGTTAAAATGTTTAGCATGCTACTTTTCGCCTAATCTCTAGTTTAAAGTTCCGTATTCGGGTTGTTCGGCACGGCTAAATTTTTATTCGGGCATGGTTGATGCCTCGTAGACCCTTGTGCGCGTGCCTAGCAACCCTACAAAATCCAGCGGTTTGGTCTCGTTTTCTCTAGTGTTCATATTACATCACATGTAATATTCTTCACCTGTTTAAAAAAATTTCATAGAACGTTTTAAAAACGACAGAAACTACGGATTTGATTTCGAGATTTCGAAGTTGTTTCGGTTTCGTAATTCTACTAATATCGTCTAATTCTCTAACCTGGCTATGATACCACTGCTGAGTTCCTTAGCACCCTCGCTACGTTTTCTAAGGCATCTATCATGCAATTTTAAAAAAACTTAGAGTGCTAAGCAACCCGGAATAAGGATCTAACTACAGAATTAGGATTAAGCTATACAAGTAAACAACTTTACTCTAAGTGAACAAGAAATACAACATTTGTAGACCGGTCCTTCACTTCTAAAACTCCGTGCAGTAGTCCCTTTGCTCCAAGTAGTGGTGCCCCGGACCCTCCTTTGGCTCCACTAGGTGAAAGGAACGAGCTTGCTTGATGAACTTTGAGGCCGAAGATGACCTACGTCGAGAAATCTCCAACTCAAGCTACCTCTTCACTAATTCAGAATTAGTGAAGCAAACAAGCTATACTAAATGGCTAGTCCAGTGTAAATTGGTGAAGTAGGAATTTTGCTCACTTTGGAATAATTTTTCTCACTCTTTTTCTTCACCTCACTTAAAGCTAGAGAACAATGGAGAAGATGAAGAAAATGAACTCGAGAATGATCTAGTATCAACCATTGAACTGTGGGTGAGAAAATATCATATATAACTCATGTAGAGACTTAACCATGGCTAAAGATAATGGTTAGGTTAATAAATATCTAGAGTAAAACAAAATTAGTGGACTAAGTCAATGGTTTCTACAAGCTTCTCCAAACTTCAAGCCATGACTAATTACCACCTAATTTTGATTTTCCATTTATAATTAAAACCCCACATTATCTTAAGTATGGTATGAGTCTCATACACCCAAGTTCAATGTATCATCTAGCATGACACAAAATAAATACATTAACATATATCACATATATATTAAATGTATAATGAGAAAAGAAATTCTTAAGTGAGCTAATATTAGTTAATGTATATTAATATATCAAATATATAATTGCACATTAAATTATTAAATCAACACTTAATTTAATAATCCGGCTGTATCGCAAACAACCGACTAATATCATTTATATGTATATCATATATAACATATCATTGAATCAACACGTGATTCAACAATCCGGTTATATCACATATAACATGTATCGTAAGATTGGAATACGGCATCACATACACGTATTAATTTCGGTCCCGCATATATCACATATGTGCCATATTTCGTTTCAAATGAGCTAGAAAACCTCCGTGTATGACTCTAATGACTCGTCAATACGCCGGCAGTAGGTGATGATCATATCTGTCACCCACAAGCCGTCAGCGGTACTAGCTGGACGTAACGGCTACCCGGTTATTGAGCGATCAGAAGATTAACAAGCAAGCTTGTCCATACTGTAGGGTTCCTAGGCACCCTAATGAGGTCTCACTAGGCATCAACCATGCCTTTTTCAAATTTTATGATGCCGAGAAACCCTAGACTACGGATCGTTAGCTAGATGTCTAGGTGAAAATGAAACTAGTTAACACTTAACTAAAGTTTAAACGGAAATACAACCTTTGTAGATCCGGTGCTCCACCTCCATAGCTCCGCAACGAAGTCCCCTCGCTGTCCAAATGAATTCCCGGGCTCTAGCGTCGGCTTCGTCGGAGAAATGGCGAGCTAGGTCGTCGATGTCCATGCCGAAGATGATCTACGTCGAAGCATCACAAGAACAAGCTCCAACTTCACCAAGCTTTGAAAACTTGTGAAGTAAACACCCTATACAACTTGGCAAGAGGTAGAGGATGAAGAAATAGGAAGTGGGTAGACTTTAGTTTTGGATTTCTCACTAGTTTTCATCACTTGCCATTGGAATAGCAAGCTTTCTCTTTTGTTGAAGAAGATGAAGAAGAAGAAGAAGATATGATAAGTTTTTTTTTTTAAAAAAGAAAATAAAAAGAATACTTATCATAACTTCAACCATGGTTTAGTGTAGAGATTTAACCAAGGTTTAGAAGAGTGGTTAGAGTTAAAGAAGAGACAAGAATGGTAGACTTTTCAAAGCTTCAAGAAGCTTCAAAGAAAAGACAAACTAAGCCACCATTTCTTTTTCTCTTTATCTTTTCCAAAACAATAATAAATGGATAAATAAATAAGAGAAAAGAAACCCTAACCATTCACTAAACATGGTTTAATCTTTACACAAACCCAAAAGAGCAAGTATCATCAAATATGATACAATCTTGTGCACAAAAGTATATCACATATACAATGTGTACAAACCAAGTGAGTAAATCCATTTAAAGTGAACCAATACTAGTTAATGCAAAGTAATATATCAAATATATAATTATACATTAAATCATTAAATCAACACTTGATTCAATGATCCGGTTATATCGCATATAACCGGCTAGTATCCAATGTATCGGCTTATCGAATCAACCCTTGATTAGATAACTAGGTTATACCGCATACAACCTTTCGATACATTCATCGCGAGAATGGAATACGGTATCACATACACGCATTATTCTCAGTCCCGCACATATCTCATATGCGCTCCTATTTCGTTTCGCTTGAGCCAGGAAACCTCTGTGTAGGACTCTAAAGACTCGTCAATACGCCGGCAACAGGTGATGATCATATCAAGCACCCACAAGCCGCAAGCGGTCTGCTAAACGTAACGGCCACCCGGGTATTGAGCGATCAGAAGATCGACGAGCAAGCCCGCTCATACTCCTGTGAATCCAACCAGTAACACTACCGTACAGTCCGGTCTGATCGTCTGATATGTCGCATATCTCGCCTAGGGGTGGTAAACGTCAGACCCCAATAGCTCGATAAGTCGTGTCGATATGAGGTCTATAACAATTCGAGAAACTACTGGTAACACTTACCAGTAAATCTCAGCAACCCTGGCCAGGGATTTCCTGTTATAGCCAATCGAACACAGCGCAACATCAACCCCCTATACCGGGAGAGACGAATCCCCTCCTATCGCTCATTGCCTCCATGTAACTCGGGACTGTACCCAAAAACCACCGTTTTACACGCCCTCTTGGACGTGGTAAGATGGAAATCAAAGCACAGTGGGAACCACACAAGACTCTATGACGATCTCGGGTCAACAGACTACTCTGTACCAGTGTCACCAGAGAACTGCCATCTGACGTGAGGTATAATACCATCTGGGAGTTCTCGGCGAGTCCATCCAGTGTACCCAGTCTCCACTGAGCACCCGTATATCATCTCTGATGTCAAACACCAATGGATATGGGATCATCCATCGCCCATCTGTATGGGTCGAGAAGGTATACGCTAGTCTACTCTGGTATTTCGATGCCCCGTCTCGATACACCCACGACTAGGGACTTTGAAGGATGTACTTACAGACTACCATGTCCCCACTAGTATGATCCGCATCATAATCCAGATAGTCAAGTACACATCCTAAGGGCTTTACCAACATGTAACAGAGAGACAATCAGTATACACGTTAAGGTAAAGAGTAACCAGATAGCATACTATCATGTCGAGCAAGAAAGTCTTCCCTATATATGTCCCAGCATCCACTACAATATACATCTAATGTACAGTAATGGCCTCTAGGGCATACATATAACTAACACATACTCCTGTGAATCCAACAGCAACACTACCTTACAGTCTGGTCTCTTCGTCTGATATGTCGTATATCTAGTCTAGGGGTGGTAAACGTCAGACCCCGGTAACTTGATAAGTCATACCGATGTAAGGCTCATAACAGGTCGAGCAACTATTGATAACCCTTACCAGTAAATCTCTGTATCAGCCCTGGCCAGGGACTTCCTGTTATGACCAATCAAGCACAGCACAACATCAACCCCCAATACCGGGAGAGACGAATCCCCTCCTATCGCTCATTGACTCCACGTGACTCGGGACTGTACCTAAAAACCACTGTTTTACACGCTCTCTTGACCGTGGTAAGGTGGAAATCAAAGCACGGTGGGAATCACACAAGACTCTATAACGATCTCGGGTCTACAGACTAATCTGTACCAGTGTCACCTGAGAACTGCTATTTGACGTCAGGTTTTATACCATCTAGGAGTTCTTGACGAGTCCTGTTCAGTGTACCCAGTTTCCACCGAGCACCCGTATACCATCTTTGATATCAAACACCAATGGATATAGGATCATCCATCGCCCATCATATGGGTCAAGAAGCGTATACGCTAGTCTACTCTGGAATATCGATGCCCCGTCTTGATACACCCTCGACTAGGAACAATTAAATGATGTATTTGTGGGCTACCCTGGCCTTACTAATATAATCCGCATCATAATCCTGGTAGTCAAGTACATCCTAAGGGCTTTACCAACATGTGAGAGCAAGACAGTATCACAATATAAGTCTACATATTAAGATAAAGAGCAACCAGATAGCATACTATCATGTCGAGCAAGAAAGTCCTCTCTATATATGTCCAAGCATCCACTATAATATACAATCATGTACAATAATGGCATCTAGGGCATACATACAACTAACAGTATCCAATACGGCTACTACACCATTTCGTCTGAACCAGGAAAACCCTCTGTGTGGGACTTTAAAGACTCGACAGTATGCCGGCAGTGAGTTACTGGATAAATCCATAACCACAAGCACGTCAGCGACACTAGCTGTACATAACGGCTACCTGAGTACCTGTCGAAAAGGAAGGCCGACGAGCAAATTCATCCAGATCTCTACTGAGCCTATCTGTGACAATCTCCGTACAGTCCGGTCTCTTCGTTTGAGAGTATCGCATACCGGGTCTAGGGGGTGGCAAATGTCAGACCCTAATAACCCGGTAATTCATGCTGATATAGCTCAGGACCAATCCGGGAAACTATTGATCTACCTATCAGTAAATACCAACTGCCTTGGCCAAGATCTTATGGTGTTGGTCAATTGAACACAGTGCGATATCGACTCTCTATACCGGGAGAGACAAATTCCAAACAATCGCTCATTGTCTCCATATGGCTCGAGACTATACCCATCTAAAACCTTTTTGCATAACTCAGTAGAGCCATGGTGGAGTAGTAATCAAAGCACATTGGGAACTCACACGAGACAAATGACGATCTCAAGTCTGAAGACTAACCTGTACTCATGTCGTCTGAGAACTGATATCTGACGATAGGTATAGTACCATCTAGAAGTTCTCGACGAGTCCGTCCAGTATACTCACCCCCAGTGAGCACCTGTATACGATCTTAGATGAGAAAGATCAATGGCTGCGAGACCAACCATCGCTCATCGTCGGGGTCTAGAAACGTATACACTGGTCTACTCCAGAATATCGATACTCCCACGACTATGGACACTTTAAGGATGTGCTTATCGACTACCCAGCTCCTACAAATATGATCGTCATCACAACGCAAGTAGTCAAGTAATGATCATACGGGCTTTATCAACATGTATAAATGATACGTAATAACAAGTAAAATATATACACATGTTAAAATAAAAACAAACCAAATGGTATAGTATCATATTGAGAAAGATTGGCATGTACATACATATGTCTAAGCATCCACATGTATACATATACAATAATGGCCTCTAGGGCATACATATCCAACAGTTAGTCCATTGGAATTTTTAAATATAACTGCGGGTTTTGGAACCGGAACCATTTTACCGAAACTTTTATAGAACTGGAGCCTTTTTAATGGGATTAAGGAACTATACTATTAGAACTAGAACTGAACACTTGAACTTTATTTAACTTTTATGGTATATGAACTTAAGCTATTTATATGTGACCAAAATTATTTTTGCTTTTAAATAGTATAATAAAATAAACTGTAATTTAATAATACGAATGAAGCTATTAAGAAATAACTATTAATAAGAATTTAAAATAAATTACTGTATAGCAATATCCCGTTAAATTTAGAGCAACAATATATATACATTATTTTCTTCAAAATATAAAGAAATTTTTTTCAATGATAAATATATGAATGATCTATTAATTAAATCAAATATGCTATTTCAGTTAAAAAAAGTCATAGCATGTCTAGTCACTACAATATAATAATAATTGACCAAAAAATTGAAAAAAAGAATCAATAAATTTTTTAGTTAAACTCTTGAAAATATTTAATTCTATTTTCATATTTTAAATAACAAATCATTAATTACATTAAATTAATATTAGCAATAATATCAACTATATTTAATTAGTATAAATAACTTAATTTTAAAAGAAAAGAAATAGAATATTATAAATTAAATTAATAATTTTTGTAATACAATAATTTAATTTAATTAATACTTGGCTAATTTTGATAGGAGAGAAGTCCATAGGGGTGGAGAGAGAGGGAGAGAAAGGAGGCATGGAGAGAAAGTGAGAGGGATGGTCGGATGCTAGAGAGGGTGTGTGCGGGAAAGGCAGGTGGAAAGAGAGAGGGAGAGAAAAGAAGCATGGAGAAAATGCGGGTGATGGTTGGATGCTAGAGAGGGTGTGTGTGGGAAAGATAGGGAAATAATTTTTTTATTGTAATTCCATTATTTTAATGTTTGTTTCACTCAAATAGAGGGGGTACTTATTAGACAAAAATTAGAAGTATTTATATGATATAACTAAAATTTGGAACTTTTTTAATCCATCAAATCAAGTTCTAGCTCTATCTATGACTGGCACCATTAAATTGGATTTGTTGTTTCAATTCTAATTAAGTAACACTAAATGTAAAATTACCGAAACAACGATTTCCATTAAAAAACGATTTCCATTAAAGGTTCTAATTTACTGACACCCCTAAATATAT
The DNA here is from genome assembly GCA_030015575.1 of Agapanthus africanus. Taxonomy (NCBI): domain Eukaryota; kingdom Viridiplantae; phylum Streptophyta; class Magnoliopsida; order Asparagales; family Amaryllidaceae; genus Agapanthus; species Agapanthus africanus. The sequence goes on along the minus strand of CM057337.1, from coordinate 591,181,040 downwards.
CTTATTTTATAAAAAAAAAATTGTAATGTATTCTTCAGCGAAATTAAATCTCCCTTGAAGTAATGTTGCAGCTAAAATCAAAGATTTTTACCATATTAAAATCAAACAAACAACATAATTAAAATTCCTAAATCACAAAGCTCCAATGATTTCTCTCCCAAAAAAATCCACGCTTCCATAAAATGGACAAAAATTTACTCTGAAATATCCAAAATTCCATGAATTTAGACATAATAAAATGAACAGCCGATTAAATTTACCCAGCCTCAGTTTGTTCTGTCATATTTCAATTTTTTCTTGCAATAAAAATAATAAAATAATAAAACCAAAGTTAGAAACCCAGGTCGATTGTTTGAGATATTCCCATTTCATTCCAGAAAAAGGAACTCATAACATTTGAAAATTTACACAAACAACCATAAACATTCCATTATTTACCTTTCGCCCCCTTTGAAATTTATTTCCATCAATCCTCCTCTCTCTGCGATGGGCTCCTCCAAAACCCGGTGCTATAGAACCTCGCCAGCATCTCCCTCTCAATCGCCACCACCTCCGGCGACGGAACCGTCGTCGGGATCCCCCATTCCTCCCCCCTCATGCTCTCCACCTCGTAATCGTCTTCGTAGGTCGACCTCGACCCCACCATCGGCCCCCACAACGCCGACGACGCCCCCTTCTTCTTCATCGCCCCGATGCTCCTCCGCCGCCGCCGCTTCAAGTAAGCCCGCCGGTAGAGCCCCGCCGGCAGCTTCACCAGCGCGCAGACGACTAGGCCGACGATGCCACAGGGGCAGCAGCAGCACACCGCCGCGCACTCGGCGGCGGTCCCGCCGGCGATCTCCCCGATCCGAGCGCTGCCGGAGGAGCTCTTCTTCGATTCGATCACGATCATCGGCTGGCGCCGGGACAGGGCGAGCGAGGCGGAGGAGTAGACTCTGCCGCTCGTCAATCGCGGCGTCGACGGCGGCGGAGTCGCCGGTAGGGCCTTGAACGTCATCGATCAGAGTGAGTTTCTTCCCCCCCCCCCCCTTTTCTCCCCTCAATTTCTCATGATGTTCTCGTTTTTTCGTTAAATTCTCGGGGCTAACGGCGTTAGGGGAGGGGGTAACGCCGTTGGCGAGCGGAGAGGGTCGGGGTCTAGTGTTCGCGTCGCGTGTTTGGGGAGAGAGAGGAGGGGAGGGGGATTTGTTTATAGAGAGCGAAAAGTTTGGGGGCGATTAAATGAAGCGCGAATAATTCGGCAGAAAGAAGGGGAGAGTAAATTTGAATGGTTGAGAAATGGGAAGCGTTTCAGCTTCAGCCTGAGAGAAAAGAGGAGGGGGTGTGGTTGCCTAGTTTTGAAGAAAATAAATTCATGCTATTAAATCCAACAGTCTAAATTTATCCAAAAATTAAAATGGTCGAGATTTATGTAAAACAAGAGATCTTTGGTGTTGATGTATTGCATGTGGTTTGCACATGTGATGTGTGGTCAAGTTGCATAATAGCATAAATCCAAATCTGAATTTGCATGAGGTTTTTATATTGAGAGGGAATGGGGGATTTTTATGACGTTTGAAAATAGAGAGAAAATGATATTTCTAATTGGATGAGGAGAAAATGGCTGGAGTTTCTAATTTGGCTCTTACCTGAAAACTGAATTTGAGTGGGTTGTTGAGATAATTAAGCACCCTATTAGTTACAGGTTTATTGAGAGAGGACCTGGAACCGAAAATTTCCGTGACAACTGGTCAACTCTTAACGTGTAAACAATGTATATAAAAAATATTTTTGTCCTTTACATAAAGCCAATTAACTTTGTGGAGTATTTAATATTTATTATAATTTAATGATTGTTATATAATTATAACTTCCTCCGTTCACAATTGCTCTTTTAGGAAGTTTTTTTTTTCTAAATTACTTATACTTTTATGATATAGAACTGAATAGTATAAATTTTCTCACCACATTATTATTTTGTTTTATAAAATATCTAAACTATCATCATCGGTGTAAAATTCCAAAGAAAATTTATGAAGATGAGAAAATAACTTTCATTTAATATGAGGGTAATTTAGAAATATTGGATATGTATGCCCTAGAGGCCTTCATGTATAGGATATTAGGGATATGTATGTACATGATAATTTTGCTTAATATGATAGTATACTATTTGGTTTGTCTTTATCTTAACATGTGACATGTTTTACTTGATATTTCATATCGCTTATACATATTGATAAAGCCCTTAGGATTCTTGCTTGACTATCAGCGTTATAATGACAATCATACTTGTGCAAGCTGGGTAGTCGATAAGCACATTCTTAAATGTCCCTAGTCGTGTAAGTATCGAGACTGAGCATCGATACTTTAGGGTAGACTAGTTTATACATTTTCAGACCCTGACGAGGGGCGATGGTTGGTCCCCCAGTCATTGGTGTGATGCACCTAAAATTGTATTCAGGTGCTCATTATGGGTGAGTATATTGAACGGACTCGCCGAGAACTGGTTAGATGGTAATATACTTATCGTCAGATAACAGTTCTCAAGTGACATGAGTATAGATAGTCCGTCGACCCGATGTCGTCATTTGTCTCATATAAGTTCTCACTGTGCTTTGATTACTACCCTACCACGGCTCTACTGAGTCGTGCAAACAAGTTTTAGTTGGATACAGTCCCGAACCATATGGAGGCAGTGAGTGATTATTGGGGATTCGTCTCTCCCGGTATAGAGAGTCGATGTCGTACTGTATTCGTTTGGCCAACACCATAAGTTCCTGACCAGGGTAGATTGAGAATTATTGATTGTTAGATCAGTAGTTTCTCGAATGGTCTTGAGCCACATCGGCACGATTTGTCAGATTATTAAGGGTCTGACGTTTTCCATCCCTTAGACCTGGCATGCGATACTCTCAGACGAACAGACCGGACTGTACGGTGATTGTCACGGACAGGTTCAGTAGGAGTTCGGACGAGTTTGCTCATTGGCCTTTTTTCGGCAGATACCTGGGTAGCCGTTACGTACAGCTGGTGCGACTGACGTGCTTGTGGTTAAAGTCACTACTAGCGTACTGTCAAGTTTTTAGAGTTCTACACAGAGGGTTTCCCTGGTTCAGGCGAAATGATGTAGATGTCGTATGGTTTTACGTGCAGCGTTTCAATCATATACGTGTACTAGCTACACGTATTTTTGATCGGATGAATAATACTAGCGGGCTAAGGATTAAGCCGCATTCTAGTATTATAATATTGGATTATTTTCATCTCTTGGTATTTGTAGTATGAATACAGCTATGTATATATGGTAAGGGGTATTCTTGTATTTTCATAAGAGTGCTTCTAGAAGAAAACACCTCATTTATGATAAATCCATTTTGTTTAAGTGGATAATGAGGTGGAGGTATGAGGTGTTTTTTAAGCATGGTTGAAGCATGGCTACATTAGACGACTCATTCATTTGGATAACTATTGGAGCATGCCATATTATTTTTAATGTAAATGATATGCTTGATATGTAGGGTTACCTAGCACGACAGCAAGGTTTCGGGAGGCATCATCTATGTCGTTTTCAAAAATTTGCCATGCTAAAGAACCCTAACCTAGAATCTTAACTAGAGAATTAGACGAAACATGCATGCAAACAACTTTACATACAAAGTGAACAAGGAATACAATCTTTGTAGACCGGTCATTCACTTCAAAAGCTCCGTGTAGTAGTCTCTTCGCTCCAAATAGTGATCTTCCGGACTCTAGAATGGCTCCACAAGATGAAAGGAACAAGCTTGCTTGAAGTCTTCGAGGCTGAAAATGATCAACGTCGAGGAAACACTAACCCAAGTTACATTTTCACTAATTAGGGATTAGTGAAGCAAACAACCTAAACTAAATGGCTAATCCAGTGTAGCTTGATGAAGTAGGAATTTTGCTCACTTTAGAAATATTTTTCTCACCAATTTTCCTCACCTCCTCAAAACCTAGAGAGCTCACTCTTGATGAAAAAGAAGATGAAGCCAATAATGTTATGAGTGAGAATAGCAACCATGGGTGAGATAATATCTCATATTAACTCATGTAGAGACTTAACCATGGCTTAAGCTAATGGTTGGGTTAATAAATATCTTGTGTAAAACAAAATTAGTGGACTAAGTCAATGGTTCCACAAGCTTCCACAAGCTTCAACCATTTGCTTAATTTCCAACTAATTATTTGATTTATATTAAATAAATAAACCCCTCATTATCATAAGTATGGTGTGAGTCTCATACACCCATGTAGCATGTATCAACAAGCATGACACAATAATATATATCACATATATATTAAGTGTGCACAAGTGAGAAAAAGAAATGCTTAAGTGAGCTAATATTAGTTAATGTAAATTAATATATCAAATATACAATTATACATTAAATTATTAAATCAACACTTGATTTAATAATCCGGTTATATCACATATAACCGACTAATATCATATGTATCAACTTGTCGAATCAACACTTGATTCGATAACCCGGCTATATCACATATAACCGACCGATATCACAAATCGCGAGAATAGAATACGGTATCATATACACGTATTAATCTCGGTCCTGCACATATCATATATGTGGTTCTTGTCACGACCCGAAAGAGCACGTGACTGGCCCTTGAACCATATGAAGTCTATAGGACTCCATCTGATCCAAGTAAGCCAAAAGCCCCGAAATCTAAAACCATTTTAAGAGTAAATAAAGAAAACTGGTTTAAAGAAGTGAAGAAAAACATGTTTGAAGTCAAGGTTTTTAAATAACTAAGCCGAATATGCATTTTAAAAATGTAAAGTCTTTTCTAAAAATTTCGGCAGAGTTTCTTTTGTAAATACTGGCCCCGAATGGGGTACAACAAGAACAATATATATGCAATGATAAAAGGCATCCCCAAGTGGGAGCTAGCTCTTCGTCAATCGACGGTCACAACCACACAAGCAACATAATATACATCGCCGAATGGTGAGGATCAAAACTCACAATAACATGAAAACCGTCATACTGCTACACGCGACTCTAAGGTCGAAATAATACATCACTAGTGTCTAAGTCTGAAACAATATATAAGTTTTGGTTGATGGAATTCTAGATATAAAGGAATAATACAAGTACAATGGTGGTTCTTGATGCAAAAGAACCCACCTACCAAATGCAATTCACCCGCAAGGAAGCAGTGTGCCAGAAATGCCGCTATGGAACCTGTACGGCAAAACCTGCAAGAACTGTGGCACAACGGGGTGAGTTTCCAACTCGTGAATAGAGAATATCTACAAGCAGAAATCGAATGCACGACATAATCCTAGGTCAAAACGATCAGTATATAAACCTCAAAGAATAAGCCTAAATTATGATAAGGTGGCAATGTGACATCTAAACATGTAGGTAGTACCAAGAACTCGTGTCAGTGCCTCAGGTAATAACATGTCGTAAATATAAGGTATGTCTGCATGAAGTAAATATGATGAAGTATCGAAATAAATATCAATACACATATATTAGCGTCTCATTCCACTAATATTGGTGTAAGGGTATATATAACAGCGCCCTCATACCCTGTTATATATAAAAATAAAGTATGATCAATGTAATAAAAGTATGTATATATGTGGATCCCATCCACCTATCACCCCAATGACAATAAGTATCATGCATGTAAATGTGAGGATCTAATAAAAATCATGGAAACATCATGAAACCTGTGCCTAGCATCGGCATGTAAATCCTCGTCCATATGGGGCTCCGTCTGCGGTATCGGCCCTCGGCCCCGGCAGCACGGGTCAACCCATGTCCATCTCTCAACTCTGGTCGGTATCCTCCAGATATCCGCCGAGCTCAAATACAATCACCGGTCGGTAGTGGTCTATCTGCCAGGCTCACCGTCTACTACACAGCGAAACCGTTCTCGCCCCGGGGTACCATACCGGGTCCACCATGTACCCGCAATCGGCCTCATCCGCCTCCTCGAATCGGGTTTCACATGTCGCTCTCAGCACCGAGAAAACACATGGTAGACGCACTGAAATATCATATCAAGGGTAACCGGGTTTTTAAAACAATTATATATTCTCTTTTGAAATACCCACGGTTCCCAAATCCAGAAATATCATGGAAACAACATATCTCAATGCGTATAATCAAAACATGATGTATGCGACATGTAAAGAAAGGTAAGCATATCGGTAAGTCATGCAACATGGAATAGTAATATGCACATGTCGAGGGAAACCACTCTTTTTAAAATGAATCAGTTTTGAAGAATATCTTGCGGTTTCCAAATCTCTAATCAAGTCAGAATCATCTACGTAAGTGTACAGGTATAAGTGTACAATATGCCATGCAAGAATCATATCATGAGTGCAACAGTACTATAGTGTAGTGGTATGGCAATTATCGATGATGAAGTGTGTGAGCCGGCAAATAGTGTACGTGGAACATACGCATCATCGATAATGGTGCTGGTGTCCTAACAACATGATAGTAATATAGCAATAAACATATGCAAAGCAATGTGAATAGCATGAACATGCGGAAATCAAATAATCAACACCACAGTGAATAATCTACATCAATATGAATATGTCATGCAGTTATGTCATTTGAAATAAGACGAATCAGGATTTTTAGTAAAATAAGGGCTACGGTATTTTTAAGAAAGATACGTCCTTTGAAAAATACCCGTAGAATCCCTTTACTTGTCTTTTAAGATATTCCTGATTCGTAGTTTTTGAAATAGGTATAACTCGGGTCTAGGCTAACATCTACTATGCAAACTACAGATCTAAGTATCAAGTCAATCGGGAGGGGTATGGAAACCACCTAAATCTGAGTCGATATGTATATATATAGTAGTCGGTGATCCTGCCTCAGTAGTATCGCGTACGATACAGTATATCATATGACATCCTCAAGTCATGAGTGCGGATCTATCATCAATATAAAGCTCGTACGGTAAATCGTCGTACGACATCCCAATAGCTGGATACGGGTCAATATTGTAGGGTTCCTAGGCACGCTAATGAGGTCTCACAAGGCATCAACCATGCCAATTTCTAATTTTAGGGGTGCCGAGAAACCCTAATACGGATCGTTGGCTAGAATTCTAGGCGACAAATCAAACTAGTTAACAACTTAACTACAAGAACGGAAATACAACCTTTATAGATTCGGTCCTCCACCTCCATAGCTCCGTAATGAATTCTCCTCGCTGTCCAAATGGAATCCCGGGCTCTAGCGTCGGCTTCATCGGAGAAATGGGCGGGCAAGGTCGTCGGCTTCGTGCCGAAGATGATCTACGTCAAGGCATCACTAGATCAAGCTCCAACTTCACCAAGCCATGAAAACTTGTGAAGGAAACACCCTATACTACTTGGCAAGAGGTAGAGGATGAAGAAATAGGAGGTGGGTTCACTTTAGAATTGGATTTCTCACTCTTTTCATCAAGTTGCCATTGTTGATAGCAAGCTTTTCTTCAAGTGAAGAAGAAGAAGAAGAAAGAATATGATAAGTGTTAATTAAAATGGAAAAGAAAATCAATACTTATCATATTCAAACCATGGTTAAGTGTAGAGACTAAACTAGGGTTAGTGAATCGTTAGGTTTAGATATGAAGACAAAATGGTCACTTTGGTCAAACCTTCATGAAGCTTCAACAAGCTTCATCTTTGAAAGCAACCTTTTTGTTTTCATATCTCTTTTTCTTTTGTCAAAACAAAATAAATAAAGGCATAAATAAATCAAATGAAACCCTAACCATTAACTAACCATGGTTTAATCATACACCTAATCAAGTTAACATGTATCATCAAACATGATACAATCATTTGCACAAAAAGTATATCACATATACAACTTGTACAATCAAGTGAGAAAATCCATTTAAAGTGAACCAATACTAGTTAATGCAAAGTAATATATCAAATATATAATTATACATTAAATCATTAAATCAACACATGATTTAATGATCCGGTCATATCGCATATAACCGACTAGTATCCTTTGTATCGGCTTATCGAATCAATACTTGATTCGATAACTAGGTTATATCGCATACAACCAATCGATACATTCATCGCGAGAATAGAATACGGTATCACATACACGCATTATTCTCGGTCCCGCACATATCTCATATGCGCTCCTATTTCGTTTCGCTTGAGCCAGGAAACCTCTGTGTAGGACTCTAAAGACTCGTCAATACGCCGGCAGCAGGTGATGATCATATTAAACACCCACAAGCCGCAAGCGGTCTGCTAAACGTAACGGCCACCCGGGTATTGAGCGATGAGAAGATCGACGAGCAAGCCCGCACACACTCCTGTAAATCCAACCAGTAACACTTACCGTACAGTCCGGTCTGTTCGTCTGATATGTCGCATATCTCGCCTAGGGGTGGTAAACGTCAGACCCCAATAGCTCGATAAGTCGTGTCGATATGAGGTCTATAACAGTTCGAGAAACTACTGGTAACACTTACCAGTATATCTCAGCAACCCTGGCTAGGGATTTCCGGTTATAGCCAATCGAACACAGTGCAACATTAACTCCCTATACCGGGAGAGACGAATCCCCTCCTATCGCTCATTGCCTCCATGTGATTCGGGACTGTACCCAAAAACCACCGTTTTGCACGCCCTCTTGGACGTGGTAAGGTGGAAATCAAAGCACAGTGGGAACCACACAAGACTCTATGACGATCTCGGGTCAACAGACTACTCTGTACCAGTGTCACCAGAGAACTGCCATATGACGTAAGGTATAATACCATCTGGGAGTTCTCGGCGAGTCCGTCCAGTGTACCCAGTCTCTACTGAGCACCCATATATCTCCTCTAATGTCAAACACCAATGGATATGGGATCATCCATCACCCATCTGTATGGGTCGAGAAGGTACACGCTAGTCTACTCTGGTATATCGATGCCCCGTCTCGATATACCCACGACTAGGGACTTTGAAGGATGTACTTATGGACTACCATGTCCCCACTAGTATGATCCGCATCATAGTCCAGGTAGTCAAGTACACATCCTAAGGGCTTTACCAACATGTAATAGAGAGACAATCAGTATACACGTTAAGGTAAAGAGTAACCAGATAGCATACTATCATGTCGAGAAAGAAAGTCCTTCCTATATATGTCCCAGCATCCACTACAATATACATCCTATGTACAGTAATGGCCTCTAGGGCATACATATAACTAACAATCTCCTACTTGCACTAGGGCCATCTGTAGCAGTGGTTGTAGTATCTCATACTTAACCATCCCATAAAAGTCTCTCTCTGGGAATAGGCCTTCGTGAGTGGATCCGCCGTGTTATCCTCTGAGTCCGGTCTCCCAACCTTGATCACCCTGGAGATCAACTATCTCCATGATCAGGTGATACTGCCTTAGAATATGTCTAGATCACTGATGGGACCGGCGTTCCTTGGCATAAGCCACAACTCCATTGTCTCACAATGGGAGGAACGTAGTTCATCTCATGAACCAATATACACCCAAACAGCCTCTTTGGTAGTATCTTAAGTAGCGATGTATCCAGCCTTTATCGTCCAGTATGCCACGGTATCTAGCTTGGAACTCTTCCAACATACCGTCTCTTTACTGAGGGTAAAGACAATGCCTGTGACTGACATTCAGTCGTCTTTATCACCCTGGAACCCTTCCAGTGATTCTCCCCAGGATCAACTGATACCATCTCACTACAACTAGTGAGTAGCCTAACATCCATTTAAATCTATCTCATAGATCCAAAATCCAGGATTTAGTAGGTATCACTTCGATCCTATGTGGAGAATCATTGATATAAGCGGAGATTGATCGAGCGTAGCATAGGAAACTCCTTCCCTATCAAGAGTATGTCATCCACGTACTCTACGAGGATCGTCACCATACTCCTTACTACCTTTTTGTTTATACAAGGTTCATCTACCATTTTGATGATGTCAACTTCTTTGACTAATCCATCAAAACAGATGTTCCAACTCCGCGATGCCTGCTTTATCCTATAAAGCATCTTGCACACGTTTCCGTTGCTCCCACTGTCTACGAGGCCCTCTGGCTGTGTACTTATAGACGCACTTTTCTAAAACATCATTTAGAAAAGCAGTCATGACACCCAACCGCCAGATATCATAGTCAAGGTATGTAGCCGTGGCAAGTAGGATCCGGATGGACTTAAGCATAGGTACTGGAAAAGGTTTCATCATTATCCACGCCTGGTCGATGACGAAAACCTTTAACAAGTCTAGCTTTGAAAGTCTCAACTTTTCCATCTACACCAAGTAATCTTCTCAAGATTTACTTGCTCCTGATGGGGATTTAACCCTTCAGATATAGCAACCAAAGTCCATACTTTGTTGGTGTACATGGATTCCATCTCAGACCACTAAGCATCCAGCCATTCTTACAGAGTCTTACTCCTGATGGCCAGCTCGAAACTAGTTGGGTCATCATCTCATGATGCAATCCTCGCTCCCACTGTCATAGAGAAACAGAAGTATCTCTCAGGTGGGTGAGGAACCCTACTAGATCGGCGGAGAGGCTGAGGTTCGTTGGCATCTACTGAATCCTTTGGTTCTACCAAATTATCTGCTGTATTTTGTATAGCTGGATCCTTTCCATTTCTACATTACAGAGCTTGCCTCGAGCTTGTCCGGATTTTGCTTTTAGACATTAGCCGGACAACCCCAAATCTTAACTAGCTCAAGACATGGGCTCTTCCCTTTCTATATCACATATGAAATGGTAGGCAACTGATTTGATTGGAACCCTATTCAATAGGTATGCAACTTCTCAAGTGCATAACACCCAATAGGAAAATGGTAACTCAGTAGTACTCATCATAGAGCACACCATATCAAATAGGGTGTATCTGCTCCGCCCCGATATACCATCGCGCTATGGTGTATACGGAGGAGTAATTCTGAGAGAGAATCTCATTCTCCTTTAGAATAGTCCAGGAATTTCCGTGCTCAAGTATTCTCCTCATTGATCTCATCAAAGGACATAATACTTTTACCCGTATTTTGGTTCTCTACTTCTCGCTTATATTCTGTGAATATCTCAAAAGGTTCGGACTCATGTTTCAACAGGAACATATGACTGAATCTTGAGAGATTATCAGAGAATATAATGAAGTATAAAGAATCAGTCCTGGCATGTGTAGACAGGAGACCTTACATACATCATCATGTATCAGTCCCAAGAGTTCATTGACTCTTTCTCTGTTTCCAGTAAACGGAGCTATGGTCATCTTATCTTTGTGACATGACTGGCGAGTTTCACAAGATGTAAATTCAAACTAATTTAAATATGCATCTTTATGTAACTCTAGCTAGTCGGGTCACATTGATCTGACCTAGTCTACAATACCTCAAGAAGAATTCGTTCATTTCTGAACTCTTCCTCTTGTGTGTGTTCCATATACTAAGAACTGTAATTTGATTTAGAACATCAACGCTTTTAGATAACGTGCCTGATCCGATCAACTTTTGATATAGGAAATGTTTAAAACATTATTCAACAATACAAAATTTTATCATTTCTTTACTAATAAAGAGACTGATATGATTTTGTATATCAGGTTCGGTATCTAATAACATTCGTTCAGAATCAATGTATTGGTAATACAGGGTGACAGTGACCAACAGACTTGGATGCAACACTTGCCCCGTTTTCTGCCTCATGAAACTTATCACCCGTTTTCAGTTTTTCTACCTTTTTGCAGCCCTATGTAACAGATTACATATCTGGGATCCTGATCCGGTATCATATACCTAGGATGCGGAGGATACTGAGAAACGGTTCTTTGTAATGAACACACCCGAAGATGATGCATCAGCATGCACTCTCTTCGTTTGGGCGGCACGGGAAATCTGGTATTCCCCAATTTCCTGCTCTGTCTTATAACAATTATAAGTTGGAGCGGGACCAACGTTCCCCAGCTCAGTATAACAAGCGGGTTCGGTCAATAATCCGTATTATTATCTTGATTAAGGCGTGATATGGTCGCTACCTGGAGAGAGAGAGAGAGAAGAAAACACTCAGCGTGCGCTCTTGCAAGAATAGATTGGTTATCATTTTATCTAATCAGGATGGCTCCCACTGTTTTTATCAAATCTTCCTTCAAACCCTAAAAGGAAAGACTAGCCGGGATTAATTACACACTATAAGTTCGCCAATCTTTCAGCCAGGCCAGTGTCGGTACTTTGAGGGAGGTCCCCCGTGCTTTCGCACGAACCTAATTAATGCAAACCTCGTTTTCCCAGAGGCGTAACCCCGTTGACACCTTTCTAGACTCCTACTTGATCGGCTAATTGTAATGTGTAAAACTCTCCCAGGAGTAACAATTACTCGCAGCGGGTATCGGGATCCAACTATCTCATAGAAGGTATGCAATCTCATTGCAAATTTCAACACTTGAAATTCTCGATAATTTTGCCCCTAGAACCCTTTGACCTTGACGGAGGTCAACAAACCATAGGCTACTAGTCAAGTTCAACCCGTCATTTCTTGATCGAATTAAACCCACCCGCACGACCCTTGACGGAGGTCAACAAGGCCGCACGACTACCCTAATCCAATCTGCATCATATGCATAAACAGATAAATACTAGTTAGCTACCGCACACTACGCCTTGACGGAGGTCAACAAACGTAGCACGAATACTAAATAGGACTTATCTGAAATGACGGAGGGCTACGACAGGTTTTTCTGAAAACCTATTGCGTAATGAACTTGATATCGTTGTAGGATCGAATAAATTTTGAAATGGAGTGTTTTTGAGGCTTTTCTAGTTTTGCTAAAGGAGTCACTCCCGGTGAAGGGATCGTCGGTCCTTTCCTCGTCGAATGAGATGCGGGATATATCATATATATCACTGTGCAAAGCAGAACTCTTAAAAGCAATCAAAAGACAAACCGAGGGTTGTAGCATCGGCCAGTTATTGCTAAAGGAGTCACTCCCGGTGAAGGGATCTCGGTCCTTTCCTTATCGAATAAGGTGCAGGATATATCATATATACCGCTGTGCAAACCAAGAACTGTAGCTACCTGTTTTATTTTTGAAATTCGATTCTACAACATCTTAGGTTTCTTTTATTTCATTAATCTCATTAATGAAGTCCCATCATTTAAGTCACATAAACATCACAGATAAATACGACGTACACTTATGCCATCCGCATTCGCCTCGATGTCCCCTCATGCACCGTTAGGTTAGGTAACTAACGGCAGAGCGGGGCAGGGCTAGCGCAGGTGTAAAACATAAGTAACGCCTATATAATATATCATATATACTATATACTGTATCTATCACAGAACATCACATGATCACATCACAGATATCGCAGCAGAAGAATCATATGAAATATTGGATATACTAGGACGTCCGTGTTTTTAATACGAGCCAGTATAAAACACGGATTCCACGGTCGTGATGAATAGCTAAACCCACACCCCTAGACCTCTACGAGAGCGACAAGCAACCCTACCAATTCTAGAGTTAGGAGACCCGGACTCGACTCCTCGAGTTGGTCTCCCACTGGACTCCAGAACCCGGTTACTTGTGCCCTCCTCCTTGGGTCTATCCTAGTGCGGAAAAGTAAATAATATACAAATGGTGACAACTTCCGCAACCTGGAAGTGCCCCAATAAAAGAATATTACATACAATAAATTTTACATGAATGAAAATGAAAAACTCTCATCTCACATAAAACCCCCGGTTATTCAAAACGCGACAATCCAATATAACATATCCAGCAACACATAACATCACATGTCATCAACGTAAGTAAATATGCGCATCCCAATTGTCGTTGACATATAGCAACGAAACCGGCGATATCACATATTACACTTACGGTCACAGAAAAGAAAGTGTAAAACTACAACAGTTGGAATCCGCAATCTCTTTAGACATCGCATGCCTAATCAAATGAAATACTTAGACATCACATGCCTAACAATTATAAACCCCGCATTTTAGTCTCATTATCGAAAACTCTTTTCAATACCAAGTCGGGCAATTCAGCAAGATTCCCGACATCCTGATCGAATGCTCGTCGCAAACTTCAGTAGACAGCCGTACCCCCGATACCGTCGACGAAGTGCACCAAGGCGGAACACCGCTACCGCGAGCACCCGAACGGATGCTTTCGGCGACGGGGTTCCCCTACAGTCACTTGGTCGGGGCTATGGGGTGTAGCTGTCTATTAAGTTTACCCGGCGAGTATCCGCGTACGCTACGTGATTGCGACGGACTTTTGATCACATCAAAATTCCGTGGCAACCGATCAAGTGAGACTAAACTGCTATGTTTATAACATTCATTTAGTTATCTCATAACTTATTGTGAATTCCAATTATTGTATCCCATTCCAGATAATTAGAAAATGTTAAACTTTCCGATCGAACATTCAAACACCCAAGTTTTCCCGATACAGATCAACACATGAAACAAGTCTAAAAACATTCAGTTCGTGCCTCAGTACCAACGGTCCAGCCGTAGAAGGGTCAAGCCAACGTCTCACATGTGGCACGCCGTACTGCCCCAAACCCGAAGGTTCAAAGGACAGTTCAAGACGGTCACATAATCGAGTTAAGGTTTGTTGTCTTTTAGAGGGTCCATCGCGTTACTTGCACTACTTAGAACGTCTTTAAACCACGGAAAAATCCAACACTTGGAAATTTCCCGGCAGGGGAAAGATTGGGTATTTACATCCGGTCGAAATTTTTAACATATTCTAAAATATCCGGAAAGCCACATAGACAAAATCTGATACTCCGATCGAAACACCTAATCCCCAAAACAACCCCAGAAAATTCAACTCATGAATAAATATTAAAAATTCCCAGGAAAACCAGCACCGCAAACTAAGAATTACTGTGCAAAAAGTAAAACATGATGTGACTTCTTGGCCGCGGAACCGCCGCAATAGCCATGCTATTGCCGCGATTCCGCCGCAGTTTAGAGGAATTGGTCGCTCGAATTTCACAGTAACTCTTAGATATTCCTGCTGATCTTTCTGAATATTTTTAATTCTCAAAAATCCACAAATTCAGAAAATGTCCAGAGAGCATGGAAATATTGGGGTTTCGGTTCGATCGGACTTCAAACTCCGTCTAGACTTCGCCTAAGGCTCTAGCTAGGCTCTGATACCACTGTAGGGTTCCTAGGCACGCTAATGAGGTCTCACAAGGCATCAACCATGCCAATTTCTAATTTTAGGGGTGCCGAGAAACCCTAATACGGATCGTTGGCTAGAATTCTAGGCGACAAATCAAACTAGTTAACAACTTAACTACAAGAACAGAAATACAACCTTTGTAGATCCGGTCCTCCACCTCCATAGCTCCGCAATGAAGTCTCCTCGCTGTCCAAATGGAATCCCGGGCTCTAGCGTCGGCTTCATCGGAGAAATGGGCGGGTAAGGTCGTCGGCTTCGTGCCGAAGATGATCTACGTCGAGGCATCACTAGATCAAGCTCCAACTTCACCAAGCCATGAAAACTTGTGAAGGAAACACCCTATACTACTTGGCAAGAGGTAGAGGATGAAGAAATAGGAGGTGGGTTCACTTTAGAATTGGATTTCTCACTCTTTTCATCAAGTTGCCATTGTTGATAGCAAGCTTTTCTTCAAGTGAAGAAGAAGAAGAAGAAGAAAGAATATGATAAGTGTTAATTAAAATGGAAAAGAAAATCAATACTTATCATATTCAAACCATGGTTAAGTGTAGAGACTAAACTAGGGTTAGTGAATGGTTAGGTTTAGATATGAAGACAAAATGGTCACTTTGGTCAAACCTTCATGAAGCTTCAACAAGCTTCATCTTTGAAAGCAACCTTTTTGTTTTCATATCTCTTTTTCTTTTGTCAAAACAACATAAATAAAGGCATAAATAAATCAAATGAAACCCTAACCATTAACTAACCATGGTTTAATCATACACCTAATCAAGTTAACATGTATCATCAAACATGATACAATCATTTGCACAAAAAGTATATCACATATACAACTTGTACAATCAAGTGAGAAAATCCATTTAAAGTGAACCAATACTAGTTAATGCAAAGTAATATATCAAATATATAATTATACATTAAATCATTAAATCAACACTTGATTTAACGATCCGGTCATATCGCATATAACCGACTAGTATCCTTTGTATCGGCTTATCGAATCAATACTTGATTCGATAACTAGGTTATATCGCATACAACCAATCGATACATTCATCGCGAGAATAGAATACGGTATCACATACACGCATTATTCTCGGTCCCGCACATATCTCATATGCGCTCCTATTTCGTTTCGCTTGAGCCAGGAAACCTCTGTGTAGGACTCTAAAGACTCGTCAATACGCCGGCAGCAGGTGATGATCATATCAAACACCCACAAGCCGCAAGCGGTCTGCTAAACGTAACGGCCACCCGGGTATTGAGCGATGAAAAGATCGACGAGCAAGCCCGCACACACTCCTGTAAATCCAACCAGTAACACTTACCGTACAGTCCGGTCTGTTCGTCTGATATGTCGCATATCTCGCCTAAGGGTGGTAAATGTCAGACCCCAATAGCTCGATAAGTCGTGTCGATATGAGGTCTATAACAGTTCGAGAAACTACTGGTAACACTTACCAGTATATCTCAGCAACCCTGGCCAGGGATTTCCGGTTATAGCCAATCGAACACAGTGCAACATCAACTCCCTATACCGGGAGAGACGAATCCCCTCCTATCGCTCGTTGCCTCCATGTGATTCAGGACTGTACCCAAAAACCACCGTTTTGCACGCCCTCTTGGACGTGGTAAGGTGGAAATCAAAGCACAGTGGGAACCACACAAGACTCTATGACGATCTCGGGTCAACAGACTACTCTGTACCAGTGTCACCAGAGAACTGCCATCTGACGTAAGGTATAATACCATCTGGGAGTTCTCGGCGAGTCCGTCCAGTGTACCCAGTCTCTACTGAGCACCCGTATATCTCCTCTGATGTCAAACACCAATGGATATGGGATCATCCATCGCCCATCTGTATGGGTCGAGAAGGTACACGCTAGTCTACTCTGGTATATCGATGCCCCGTCTCGATATACCCACGACTAGGGACTTTGAAGGATGTACTTATGGACTACCATGTCCCCACTAGTATGATCCGCATCATAGTCCAGGTAGTCAAGTACACATCCTAAGGGCTTTACCAACATGTAATAGAGAGACAATCAGTATACACGTTAAGGTAAAGAGTAACCAGATAGCATACTATCATGTCGAGCAAGAAAGTCCTTCCTATATATGTCCCAGCATCCACTACAATATACATCCTATGTACAGCAATGGCCTCTAGGGCATACATATAACTAACAAATATCACATTCCTCTCAACAAATATCAGGTATTATTATCATCATATCACATAATCTGGGGCACTGATCTAAGTCTAGTACAACTGATACCATCTATATACTGCGTGTGTAAGCACACGTCCAAATGCCCGCTAGAGATCACATGTCGTATCCCAAATACGAATCTTATCAAATCACCGTCTCGCGGCACAATGCCCAATATCATCGACTCAACTCCAAAGTCATCTACTATCCATCAAACACAGTGCAAGTATAATGAATATGCAAGGGTGCACGTGTAGGTGTAAATCTATTCTAGGGTTCGCGATTATGAACTACACTAGTTACTTCTAACCCTAAACTATCCATAATACACCTAACACAATATCCACGACATACTATAACTATTATAAATATATACAGTATATCAACTACGGACTGCGGGAGTGCTATACGCCATCCACCCGACTTCCCCCTATAGATATAATCTACTCACCTTGTGTCTTTATTTGTCGATGTCGCCACGCGCTTGCTTCTCGTCCCGAAGTCTTCATGGGTACCTACACGTCAAAGTATCGTAAATGCGCATTAAAACCAAATCAAATCTAAAACGGCACACGAAACCCAAAACGATACGATAAGGGGCCTATAGGTTAGAACCTATGGGCACGCCTTCAAAACCATCAATCAATCCTCGATATCGTCGTATAAACGCCAAATAGTCGAGGTAAAACACAATACGTAAATTCAGAGTTAAAATACGGAATACGGAAACACGAATCCAAAACAGCAACTAAGAAAATAGGCTCCAGATTTCACCATAAGTCAAAGTAGACAAATCTACATATGCCAGGGGTCTAAACTACCGGAAATAGGGCCATGCACCAAAAACGAGGAAATTCCCTCCTGCTCTGGCCGCAATTTGCGGCCAGAAGGAATTAATTGGCGGCCAGAACATGGTGGTTGGGGTTAAGGCTTTGGGTGTTGGTTTCTATTTGCCTGCACATCTCACTTCCAACTCAAAATTATTTTTAGACGTCTCGGGTGATAGCAGATTCCCAAAAACAGTGACAGATTTGCAGTTTTCCCCGATATCGATTCCGTAAATCCGTATTCTGGGTTCATGTTCCAGGTATTGTCCAATACAACATCACAACAGGGGTTCTAAGATCACTAGAAGCCTCAATTTCATCTATGATTTCAGATTTACCCTAAACCCTAACTAGAAATCTCCAAAGTCCACAAACAACACAATATCGATATGAAACTAGCATAGATGCACAAGGAAATTGAAATACTACTCTAGGGTGCAGAAATTACCTTCTTTGGCAACTCAAGAAAATTCTTGAGTTGCTCAAAGTCCTCAAGATCCACTCTTTCTTAGTCTAATGCGATCCTCTCGAGCTTGTGAGCATGTTTTGTGAAGAGGAAATGGGGTTTCGGGGTTGGATTCAAGATGTTTTTGTGGATTGAAGAGGAGGGAAGTGAGAAGAGGAGCAGGAGCAGCAGCAGCTCTCATGGAGAAGGAGAGAGAAATGATGTGATGAAATGATGGGGGAGGCATGGTTCAATGAAAGTTGACCTATTCTACCCCCCCTCTCTCTCATAATCATGATACCCTTATCTTATCTTTTCTTTTCTTTTTCTTTTCCTTCTCACCCAATGGCAAACCCTAAGCAACCATACCCCAAAACATGTAACAAGTGTAACAAGTGTGGAAAAATGATATGTGCACATTATTGCACAAAAAGCCAAAAATTTAATTAGCGATTTTTAATCACGATTAGCACTAAATTAGCATATAACTAATCATAAAAACTTAAAAATGGCATAATTCCATAAAATACCCTATTTTAGAATTTTCCATAATTTTTCCCCATTTATTTGTATTTAATTATACCGGAATATTAAAATATTCATTAAAATAATATTAATTTATAAAAAATTCCAAAAATAATATTTTATTATTTTGAAACGTTACAATCTTCCCCCCTTAAATAAATTCGGTCCCCGAATTTAAATTTAAACCCCCAATACTAAAACATTTCAGTAAAAATCCAAATTGTCGGGGCTCCGAAAACATCGATACATAGCGAATATTATAAAAATATGTACTGCTCTATAAGAAATCTATCCCCAAAATTGTATATAAGAATACCCCGTGCGTCTGGTGCGCACGGAAATCAAAATCCATATATGTGCCATACATGGGCATAAAACAATATCTTGGTGCAACGGGTGTGCACGAAACATCTGTCATAGGCAACGTGTGTGCCTGACAGCAAAATCAGGTGCATTTGACATGCACGAAGAATTTCGATTTAGTGCATCTGGCGTGCACCAAAATTGTATATCAAAACACTAAAGGTGCATGAAAACTATGCTGGAAGTGTAAATCAAATCGCTGCATAAGATAGGCGTGAAATCACAATCAATACCTCAAATGTAATAACTATGCGCAAAATATCAATACCCAGTGGGTGCATGAAAACAAATATCATGAAACTCAGCCATCAAGACTAAATCATACAAACAGAATGCCCAAAATACCGAAATCCAAGATGATGGATACGTGATAACCGAATCACAAAATCACAAATCATAAATACCGTCGTCGGTAGTTCCTCTTTCAAAGTCGAGAAGGAGTCGGCGCATCCAATGCTAGCAGCGCAAGATATCTACTTGCCTCTTGCTCACGGCCTGGCGTCCTCTGCCTCTGGGTCCTTATCTTCTCTGCGGATTACTGATCAGTCGAAAATACTGTATCTTTTAACCGGCAATTTCCCTATCATTTGCATTCATTTATAAGTGTACGGTATTCATATTTCACATATTAGCAAATCAGCCGTTAAATATCAGATTGCATGTGTTACACTCTAAAACAGGCACTATAAAGGAAATTGACTGCATTTCATGACATCGCATCATCCCTATATTACGCAACACTTGTTTTGAGATATGTGCAGGAAAATCTAGAAGAAAGGCCAAAAAAATTACATAGTGCTGATCAAATATTACGCCAACTCAATGATTTCAGATCTGGTAGACACTCAGAAGGAAATATAAAAATCAACATATCAAATAAAGGCCCAAGTGTCAACCCAAGACCACTGCAAAGAGCCCAAGCCCCAAGGAGCCTACATGGCCGCGGAACCGCGGCCGGAGCCGCCTTGCGCCGCGGGTCCGCGGCGGCCTTGACACATCATCACCTCAAATTCAGTGCATAACTCCTACCTCACTTCCAGAAGCTCTTCAAGACACTTCAAGTTCCAGAAGACTTCAGAGACTTCTGCCACATCAGCAAACTAGGGTTTCTAATGCTTAATTAATCCTAGCTTAAAGCTTAAGCTAGCTCCTAACAAACTAATTCTAGAAGCTCCTCAACAAACTTTTGGAGGGAATTGTAATTTCAAACCTAGACCTAGGGTTTAGGAAGTCTATAAATAGAAGCCTAGATCTAGGGTTAAGAATCTATCATCCAAGAGCCAATCTAGTATCAATCTAGAGCCATTAAATCTCTTACCTCTTTCTTCATCTTCTTCTTCCACAAGTCTAGTGACAAGACTTGTGTGAAACCCTAACCTTAATTCCAATCAAAAGCTAAGATTCCCGAGTACCAAATCAAGCAAGAAGCCCTTCAACCTTTTATGAGCGGAGCCGATCTTCAACAGAGCAAGTGGTCCAAGCCGATCCACGACTCACGGAGAAAAGCGAAGCCAATTCGACAATCGAGTTCTTCCTCTTGTAGTTCTTGAGCGACTGTAATCAAATTGTTGATATAGATAAAAGGTGATATTCTTTTATCTTGTTTTATTTAAATTTCTGCATCATGATTCGATCTCAATTTGTAGTTGTAGTTCTTGTTGTGATGTTTGAGTAATACTCCGCTCGTTGAGGAGTCGAGACGATCAATAGAATGATGATGTAATATATCTGAAAACGATTCTTGATTCCTACGAGTTTTGTAAACCCTAGCAAGTTCAAGAATCGACAGCCTAATTTTGTTGCAATGCTTTCTTGATTGATATCGCTCGAAATTGGGGAGTTACGATCGTTTCTTGAATTTGCTAGAGGCTAGAATGTGAATGATATCGACGAAAGAACAATGGTTAAATGATGAAACCCTAGTTTCACGAGAAAGCCCTAACTCTCGTCGATCATCATCGATCTAGTATCAATTCTTTGAAGGACAAGAACACGATATCTTGAGATTACATCACGTCTATAGATCCGATCGATTCCTACGAGCCTCATTTAGATTCTTGACATTTGGTTGAAATATCATCGAAACCCCGATTCTCGATTGTTTATCATTTTCTTGATTCTTGATTAGACTTGTGACACCTGAATCAATCGATAAAATCTTGAATCATGTTTTCTTTTCTTTTCGATTAACTTTTCAATTCAAACAAATCAAACATAAAAACGAATCGCACAATCCCTGTGGACGATCTGCACTCGCTTACGATCTACAACTGACACCGTAGTTGAATGCGGTCAAACAATTCTTTGATTGTGAATTTTATTCAATTTTCATACCGACACAACGAGAAACTCTTTTTCAATCAAATGGCGCCGTTGCCGTGGATCATTTGATTTGATACACACAACAAGAATTCCATACAATCAAATGGCGCCGTTGCCGGGGATTACGCGCTAATTCGTTTTATATTGAAATTTGAATTGAAAGATTTATTCCATTACATTTTTTGAGATCAAAATTCGCACAAACCCTAAACGATTTGTTGTGGTTTATTGCAAGGAGATCTGGAGCTTGCTGTGAAAGTGAAATAATTTTTTGGATATACCAGAGATCTGAGGGAGTCTACAGAAGCTCCCTGCTGAATTTTGGAGGAGTGATCTCACCATTGAACCGCGATTCCGCGGTCTAAGCACCCATATGCGGCGGAACCGCGGCATCTTGGAGGCTTCTCTGTGAAATTTTTGTCTCAGGTACCTTCTTACCTTCTTCTCTCCCCCTTTTTAGCTCCAACTAATAAATTTCTGCAGGCTTCTTTGCAAAAATCGCAGCGCGCAAAATAGCAAAATTAAATTGTGCGTGTTTTTGTTTCTTGGTTGTTTGCATTACTAATACGGATATTAAGGGGCAAAGACCAAATCCAAATTAGGTGGGGAGTTCATTACCCTTCCTATGCCCCGAAAATCGAAAAACTTGCATCCGCATTGACCCCAAATTAACTAAAAAATATCTAGAGATGACTCTAAGGACTGTCGCGCTCACTTAGGACAGAAGAAGGCCGTGGGTAATTCATTGCTTATCCGCGTTTCTCTTGTGGTGTCTAGGCAAGTGTGTCGAAAGCTAGTGGTTACTTAATTAGGCCCACTACTTACGTAGTGGAGAACCTCCCATTTACCTGGCACTTACCTGGCCACAGGAGAGACAAAGAGGCAGTGGAGGATTTTATCCCGCGTCTTGTCTTCTGGCAGTTAGGAGCGGTCTAGAGATCTGACCTAGGCGACTAATAGAATTAGGGTTTGTGTGCTGCATTTGTTGTGTCGCATCATTTTTTTCAAAAATCCGTCCCTTTTTCAAAGCAAGCACCGCATTCATTCATACCCCTAATTATAAGTCAACGCTGCCACTTGTACTAACCCTTTTTAGTACAAGATAGGCTGGATACGGGATTCTAGTGCCCGTTTAGTCCGCGTACCCTTTATCGACTCCGAAGTCGGTATTTCTCCATTTACTTCTTCTTTACCCACTACCACACCCACATCGATGGATCCACCTCCATCAAACTTCTTTAACCCTAATCTGCCGCCGTCCGTTGGTGCGCAGAATCCACCCCGCATCTCTCTCCAAGAGATGTGCTATCCACTGCGAGGTCCTCTTTCGACCTGCTTATCTATTCCACCAGCCAACGGGGATAACTTTGAAATTAAACCCCAGTACATCAACTTTTTACCCAAATTCCACGGACTCGAGACTGAGGACGCTTACGTTTTCATCACCAAATTTGAAAACGTATGCGCAATGATGGGTACGTCACAACTTTCAGTGGATGCTATGTGTCTACGACTTCTTCCATTTACTTTGTGCGATATACCCGAGAAGTGGCTATATAACACTACCGCACACTCTATTACGAATTGGGAAGAATTTGTAGCGGCATTCCTTAAGAAATTTTACCCAATACAAAAGACAGCTCGAATCCGTAGCGAACTGAATCAATTTGCCCAGCTCCCTACTGAACCATTTTCAAAATGCTTTGAACGTTTCAAGGATCTGTTGGTTCAGTATCCTCATCACGGCATCCCGAGATGGGATCTTTGCCGAATCATCTATGAGGGAATTAACCCAAACACTAAACAGAGCCTTGAAAACATATGTCAAGGTACTTTTATGACTAAGGATGATGGGGAAGCTTGGAAGTTTTTAGAAGAGTTCGCTGAAAAATCACTACAGTGGGAGAGTGGAACCCAACCATTGAATAGGGGTGGCGTACACCAAATAGATGTATCCATAGGAGTTCGAGCTGAGATGGCAGCAATGCAAAAGAAGCTCGAGGCTATGGAACACAAATTTGCAGCAGCCTCCCTAAACCCAATGTCGCTCCCCAAAACTGTATGCGGCTGCTGTTCTGATCCGTCTCATTTAACGGAAGAATGTCCATTAAACTCTGCGTTTCAAGGTCACGAGCATACAAATGCCGCATTCCAAGGACCTAGAAACGATCCATATTCTTCCACGTACAATCAGGGTTGGAGGAATCACCCGAATTTTGCTTGGAACCAATAACAATCTCAAAACACGGTTCCAAGCCAAAATAATTTTCAAAGGGCTCTTCCACCACAACAGCAACCACTTCAACTCACTCAGCACCCCTACCAGTCACAAAATTTCCAAAACCAGGTCAACACTCCTGCACAGTCTAATCCTATGCAGTTGTCCTGTTCTGACGATTTCTCTCAATTTACTCAAACCATGAAATCACTTTTATCAAATTTCATAGAGGTTTCGACTGAGATCAGATCTTCCGTCAGTGAGATAAAGAAAAACTCAGCGTCCCAAGCTGAGAGTATCAGATCGATGGAAGCTAAATAGCTCGACTTAAAGCCGAAATGAGTGCGAAAGAAAAAGGGAAACTTCCCTCTCAACCCCTACAGAATCCTGGGCATTACAATGTAAATGCCGTCACAACGTTGAGATTGGGAAGAGTGTTGAACAATCATGTCGGGGAAGGAATTGATGATATTGAAAATCCTATCATTAACATCCCGGCTGAGACCTTTCCTCACACACACACACTTCTACTTTTGATCCTTCTTCTTCTACCCCACCACCTTCTCGAGAGCCTATTCTCCATTTCCCACTAGGCTCGACACCTCAATCCAATCCTTATAGTTCTCCACAGACGGTCCCCATACCTCTTTTGGGACCTCGTCTACCCCCTCTTCCTTCTCCTATGATGGACCCGGCGCTTATTGCGAAAGCTCCTTACCCGAATCGGTTAAGGGGTAATAGAACGAGTCCTCATATGGAGAAAATTATGGAAATGTTCAAACAGGTTAACATCAACATCCCTCTCCTAGATGCGATTCAACAAGTCCCCGCTTATGCGAAAATTCTTAAGGATTTGTGCACTAGGAAGAGGAAGACTCAAGTGCCGAAGAAGGTCTTTATGTCTAATAATATTAGCACTGCTTTTATTCTCCAGGTACCAAAGAAACGAAAGGACCCAGGATGTCCTACAATATCGATTTCTATTGGGGGTAAAAACATAAATCGTGCTCTTTTAGACCTTGGCGCAAGTGTTAACCTACTTCCATATTCTGTCTATGAGCAATTAGGGATTGGAGAGCTGAAACCTGCTCACTGCACTCTCCAGATGGCAGACCGATCAATCACCAAACCAAGGGGTGAACTAGAGGATGTGTTAATAAAAGTCGGGGAATTTGTTTTCCCTGTAGACTTCATTGTACTTGACACACAGCCTGTAGCAAACCCCCGGGGCCAAATTCCGGTGATTCTGGGTAGTCCTTTCCTTGCCACTTCCAACGCTGTTATGAACTGTAGAAATGGTTCAATGAACTTATCATTTGGAAATATGACCATTGAACTCAACATCTACAAGGTTGGAAGTCAGCCATCAGAACCCTCTGCTCATATTTTAGATGTGTGCTCTGTCCACGAGATCGCTCCCTATAGTTGCGGAGCTGAGGAACTTTGCTTTACTGATCTCGATGACATTACCACATCTCTGTTTGACTTTACACAAGATCTTAGTGAGGACACTTTACCTACACTTGAGTCCTGCACTCCTGACTTTTCTCCACCCGAGTCTGTATCTTTCACAGGCTCTGAGCTTCTTTGTAAATCTAAAAATCACTCAATGATCCCTCCTTCTATCATTTCTCCGCCCGAATTAGATCTCAAAATTTTACCGTCTCATCTGAAATATGCTTATTTAGGTGAGAAGGAGTCTTTACCGGTTATAATATCCGCTTCTCTAGCATTAGAGCAAGAGAATGCACTTTTATCGGTATTGAGATCTAACAAAGAGGCGTTTGGTTGGAGTATGGCGGACATCAAAGGGATTAGTCCTTTGATAGTTGAACATCATATACATGTGATGGATGATGCCAGACCAACCCGAGAACCACAGAGACGGTTGAATCCCGTCATGAAGGAAGCTGTGATGAAAGAGATCGTCAAATGCCTAGATAATGGTATTATATACCCCATCTCCGATAGCCAATGGGTGAGACCTATACATATCGTTCCTAAGAAATCCGGCATCACTGTTATAACCAATGAGGCGAATGAGTTGATTCAGACACGCGCCCAAACTGGGTGGCGTGTATGTATCGATTATAGAAAACTCAATGCTGCCATGAGGAAAGACCACTTTCCTCTACCATTCATTGATCAAATGCTGGAACGCTTAGCGGGACGAGAGTATTATTGTTGTATGGACGGATACTCAGGCTATAATCAGGTCCCCATCGCCAAAAAGGATCAAGATAAAACCACTTTTACTTGTCCTTTTGGTACATTTGCTTACAGTCGCATGCCTTTTGGGTTATGCAATGCTCCCGCTACCTTTCAGCGGTGTATGATGGGGATATTCTCTGATATGGTAGAGAATTTCCTGGAGATTTTTATGGACGATTTCTCGATTTTTGGAGACTCTTTTTCTGATTGCCTAGCGAATCTTGACGCTGTTCTTACTCGTTGCAAAGAGAAGAACTTGACATTGAACTGGGAAAAATGCTATTTTATGGTTCAAGAAGGAATTGTTCTTGGACATGTCATTTCACAGAAAGGCATTGAGGTTGACAGAGCTAAGATAGATGTCATTCAAAACCTCTCTCATCCCAAAAGCGTCAAAGATATTCGCTCTTTCCTTGGCCATGCGGGCTTTTATAGGAGATTTATTAAGGACTTTAGCAAAATTGCTAGACTTTTAACTCTTCTTCTGGCCAAGGATACGACCTTCCATTTTGACTCGGACTGTGAGATAGCTTTTGACTCACTTAAACACTCACTCACTTCAGCCCCTGTGCTATCGTCGCCAAACTGGGACTACCCCTTTGAGCTGATGTTTGACGCATCTGATTTTGCAGTAGGTGCAGTCTTAGGACAGCACATCGAAAAGATGCCACACGTGATATACTATGCAAGTAAGACCCTGAATGATGCGCAAATTAATTATACAACCACCGAAAAAGAACTTTTAGCAGTTGTATTTGCATTAGAAAAATTCAAGCCTTACTTAATTGGCTCACCTATAGTTGTGTATACTGACCATTCCGCTTTAAAACATCTTCTGGCGAAGAAAGATGCAAAAGGTCGACTAATACGTTGGATCCTTCTGTTACAAGAATTTGATCTTGTTATCAAAGATAAAAAAGGATGTGAAAACGTTGTAGCTGACCATCTTTCACGCATCTCTTCTTCCCTTGTGACCCTGCCGATCAATGACTCGTTCCCTGACGAACAGCTCTTGAGCGTATCCAATGAACCATGGTTCAGGGATATTGTGAACTATCTTGTCACGGGACTTATACCGAGCGATTGGTCAAAACAGGACAAATACCGCTTTTTATCCCAAGTAAAACACTTTTACTGGGACGATTCATATTTGTTTAAGTATTGTCCTGATCAGATCATCCGCCGGTGTGTCCCGAAAGAAGTGTTCAAGAGTGTTCTTTCTTTTTGTCATGATCAGGCCTGCGGGGGTCACTTTGGTCCTAAAAAGACGGCGGAGAAGGTTTTGCAATGTGGATTTTATTGGCCGACCTTATTCAAGGACACATTTGACTATTGCAAAACCTGTACACAATATCAGTACACGGGTAGAATCTCCCAGAGGAATGAAATGCCTCAGCAACCCATTCTGGTTGTTGAAATATTCGATGTTTGGGGCATTGATTTTATGGGTCCCTTTCCCAACTCCTTTGGGAATTTGTACATACTGCTGGCGGTTGATTTTGTCTTAAAATGGGTTGAAGCCATTCCATGTCGCACTAATGACAGGAAAGTTGTCATTAAGTTCTTAAAAGAGAATATCTTCTCGCGATTTGGACACCCACGCGCTATTATTAGCGATAATTGGACACATTTCTGCAACAGGTCTTTCGAGACTTTGATGCGGAAATACTCAATCAACCACCGACTTTCTACACCCTATCATCCCCAAACAAGCGGGCAGGCTGAAATCTCAAACAGACAAATCAAACTTATCCTGGAGAAGACTGTTACTAAAAATAGAAAAGACTGGTCGACCAAACTGACGGATGCTCTTTGGGCATTCAGAACTGCATTTAAAACCGACCTAGGAATGTCTCCATATAGGATAGTGTTTGGGAAAGCATGTCATTTACCCGTCGAGATTGAGCATAAAGCATTATGGGCTATTAAAGAAATAAATTTTGATCTAAACCAAGCTTGCAACTTTCGGAAGCTGCAAATAAATGAGCTAAGCGAACTCCGCGATGAAGCTTATGATAATGCTGTAATCATAAAGAATAGGACTAAGGTTTTTCACGATAAAAATATTTTGAGGAAAACATTTACACAAGGTCAACAAGTCCTTCTTTATGATTCACGATTACACCTTCACGCGGGTAAGCTCCGATCTCGGTGGAAGGGACCTTTTGTTGTGCGGTCTGTATACCCGCACGGGGCAGTAGAAGTAGAAAATGTTAAAAATGGCACCTTTTTCAAAGTGAATGGACATAGACTAAAGCCGTATTTTTCCATTGACCCCACGGAGGAGCTCCTGTTCTTACAGGAGCCAGTTTATTTGGATTAAAATTCCTCCGTCTCACCTTCTTGTCCTGCATATCACTGCATCATCTTTTTGAATGGAGGTGAGTGAAAAGAGTAAGTTTGGGGGAAGTTCTTCACTTATATATTTTGCCCCCAATAATAATTCCTTCCAGACTTACAGGTTTTGTAGATATAGCTGTTGGCAACAGTGAGGACACTGTTGAAAACAAGTTTGGGGGAGGTTTGTGCTTATTTTTGCATCATTTGCATATCATTTGCATAAGCACAAAACATTTCTTTTAAAAGAAAAACTTATAAAAATTTAAAAAATTTCAAAATCTATAAAAATTTAAAATTTTCAAAATATAAATATTTTTAACATTTAAAACATTTTTGTACATAAATAAGATAATGAAAGTTTAGATAGTGAAAAATTACATCCATGAGATTAGAAAAATTTAAGAAAACCAAGAAAATTAGAAGTTTTCTTTTACGAACTAGTAATAAGTAGTTATGAGCCATTGTCCCAAGGGTTAGTAAGATGAAGGACGTCACTAATCTGAGGATAAAACTAAGTCTGAAAAATAGTTTCTATTCTGGAAGCCAAATATTTTGAACGTTGCTACCCTACTATTCGCACTTTCACACGTCTTGAAGCCTGGGATAGTAGAGGATACCTTGAAATGCTCGTCTTAAAGCCAAAAGTATGAAGGAAATAAAAAAAAATGAAGAAAATATAAAGTGGTGAGAAAAATGAATACTGGTTTTGTTATCACCGAGGGCAATAAAAAAATGTAAAGCAAGGGTGCTTCTTCACCTAGTGCCCTAAGGCCAACTGGTCTGGGAGTCACTGCTATGCCTGAGGTGGTGCAAGACGAGGAAAATACACCAAGTAAGCAAGCACATGAGTAATCGGTCGGTTAGTACCTCAAGAAGTATTAACGGTCGCATGAAAGTGTGTGAGCAATCTCATCTAAATATTTATTAATTAAAAAGTACTGAGGCTGATGGGCAAGAGTATGATAGCTTGAATCGAATTCTCCGGGTGTAAGGATGTCTTTACACACACGCAGGGTTATATGATCGATGTTTGGAAGAAAGATAGGAATGAAGAATAAGACGATGTTTTATTGAGGGAGGACGTGATTTCCGACATTTTTTCATGACCATTAAGATAGGGCTTATGACAACCGAAAAGCTAGCTTAGTTGGAAACCCTAATTTTCAAAGCTTTTCTTTTATAATTCTTTTCTTTAAATGTAATATTCATGGTCTTCCTTTTATTATTGGATTTTGTGGGTGCAATCCGCTGAAAACCCTCAGGAGACAACACTCCTCCTACTAGGGACACCTAGAGGTTTAAAGGCTTGTTGCACGTGCTCAGTGCAATCGTGTTGCCTACGAAAGTGTGCTAGTTAGTTTTTCTCTTTCTTTATTTTCTCCTTCTCTTTTTAATAAAACAGTTCGCTCGAGATGATCGAAAATAAGTTTGGGGGAATTTGATCAGTCGAAAATACTGCATTTTTTAACCGGCAATTTCCCTATCATTTGCATTCATTTATAAGTGTACGGTATTCATATTTCACATATTAGCAAATCAGCCGTTAAATATCAGATTGCATGTGTTAGACTCTAAAACCGGCATTATAAAGGAAATTGACTACATTTCATGACATCGCATCATCCCTATATTGCGCAACACTTGTTTTGAGATCTGTGCAGGAAAATCCAGAAGAAAGGCCAAAAAAAATACATAGTGCTGATCAAACATTACGCCAACTCAATGATTTCAGATCTGGTAGCAACTCAGAAGGAAATATAAAAATCAACATATCAAATAAAGGCCCAAGTGTGAACCCAAGACCACAGCAAAGAGCCCAAGCCCCAAGGAGCCTACATGGCCGCGGAACCGCGGCCGGAGCCGCCTTGCGCGGCGGGTCCGTGGCAGCCTTGACACATCATCACCTCAAATTCAGTGCATAACTCCTATCTCACTTCCAGAAGCTCTTCAAGACACTTCAAGTTCCAGAAGACTCCAGAGACTTCTGCCAGATCAGCAAACTAGGGTTTCTAATGCTTAATTAATCATAGCTTAAAGCTTAAGCTGGCTCCTAACAAACTAATTCTAGAAGCTCCTCAACAAACTTTTGGAGGGAATTGTAATTTCAAACCTAGACCTAGGGTTTAAGAAGTCTATAAATAGAAGCCTAGACCTAGGGTTAAGAATCTATCATCCAAGAGCCATTAAATCTCTTACCTCTTTCTTCATCTTCTTCTTCCATAAGTCTAGTGACAAGACTTGTGTGAAACCCTAACCCTAATTCCAATCAAAAGCCAAGATTCCCGAGTACCAAATCAAGCAAGAAGCCCTTCAACCTTTTATGAGTGGAGCCGATCATCAACAGAGCAAGTGGTCCAAGCCGATCCTGTTAGTTATATGTATGCCCTAGAGGCCATTACTGTACATACGATGTATATTGTAGTGGATGCTAGGACATATATAGGGAGGACTTTCTTGCTCGACATGATAGTATGCTATCCGGTTGTACTTTATCTTAACATGTACTCTGATTGTCTCTATATTACATGTTGATAAAGCCCTTAGGATACGTACTCGACTACTGGGACTATGATGAGATCATACTACTGGGGCCACGGTAGTCGACGAGTACATCCTATAACTGTTCCTAGTCGAGGGTGTATCGAGACAGGGCATCGATACACCAGAGTAGACTAGCGTATACGCATCTTGACCCATATGATGGGCGATGGATGATCCCATATCCATCGGTGTTTGACATCAAGGATGGTGTACGGGTGCTCAGTGGAGACTGGGTACACTGGACGGACTCGCCGAGAACTCCCAGATGGTATTATACCATACGTCAGATGGCAGTTCTCCGGTGACACTGGTACAGAGTAGTCTGTTGACCCGAGATCGTCATAGAATCTTGTGTGATTCCCACTGTGCTTTGATTTCCATCATACCACGTCCAAGAGGGCGTGCAAAAAGGTGGCTTTTGGGTACAGTCCCGAATCACATGGAGGCAATGAGCGATAGGAGGGGATTCGTCTCTCCCGGTATAGGGAGTTGATGTTGTGCTGTGTTCGATTGGCTATAACCGGAAATCCCTGGCCAGGGTTGCTGAGATTTACTGGTAAGTGTTATCAGTAGTTTCTCGAACTGTTATAGACCTCATATCGACACGACTTATCGAGCTACTGGGGTCTGCCGTTTACCACCCCTAGGCGAGATATGCAACATATCAGACGACGAGACCGGACTGTACGGGAGTGTTACTGTTTGGATTCACAGGAGAATGTACAGGCTTGCTTGTTGATCTTCTGAGCGTTCAATACCTGGGTAGCTGTTACGTTTAGCTGACCGCTTGCAGCTTGTGGGTGTTTGATATGATCATCACCTACTGCCGGTGTATTGACGATTCTTTAGAGTCCTACACAGAGGTTTCTTGGCTCAGGAAAAACGGAGTAGGAGCACATATGTGATTTGTGCGGGACCGAGGATAATACGATATGAGATACCGTATTCTATTCTCGCGATATTTGATATCAGCCGGGTCATCAGATCAAGTGTTGATTCGATGAATCGGTACGGATAAATATTAGTCGGTTATATGCGATATAGCCGGATTGTCGGATCAAGTGTTGATTCGATAATTTAATGTATAATAATATATATGATATATTAAATTACATTAACTAATATTTGCTCACTAAAAGATTCTTTTTCTCACTCGGGTAATACATTGATATATATGCGATATATGTTAAATGTATTATTTTATTTGGTTACAATAAATATTATATATGTGATATATAATATTGTAACATGATATGATAACTAATGCAACATGTTTAGTGGAGTTTAAACATGATTAGGGTTTGGATTAGGGTTAAGCTTTCTAGATGATTCTAGAAGGTTTTGTTTTTGTTTTGTGAAAGATATTTTCAAATGACTCATTCTTAACCTAACCCAAACCCTAGCCTTGGTTAATTCTCTACAAAGGTTTAGTCAACCATGGTTGCATTATTCATCATTATCTCCTTTGCATTATTCATCACAAAAGGGATTCTATCATTATTCTTCATCTTCTTCCTTCTTCTTTCTTCATGGAAAAAGCTTACTAGCTTTTTCCAAGTGATGAATACATATGAGAAAAAGATAAATAAAGAGAGCAAAAATCCTACTTCATCATCCTCATCTTCCCTTGCCATTTAGATGAGGGTGTTCACATCATTTCATGAGTGTTAGCTTGTGTTAACGAAACTTCAAGGTAGATCATCTTTGTATCGAAGATCGGAAGCAAAGGTTGCATCTTTCTCTTCGTGGAACCTCTCGAGAGTCCGGAACCCGATGATCGCAGCGAAGGGACCACAACACGGAGCATATGAAGTGAAGGACCGGATCTACAAAGGTTGTAATCCCTCTCACTTAGTGTTAAAGTTGTTAACATGTTAGTTTTTGCCTAATCTCTAGTTTAAAGATCCGTATTCGGGTTGTTCGGCACGGCTAATTTTTTAATCGGGCATGGTTGATGCCTCGTAGACCCTTGTGCGAGTGCTTAGCAACCCTACAGTGGTATCAGAGCCAAGCTAGAGTTTTAGGCGAAGTCTAGACGAAGTTTAAAGTCCGATCGAACCCGGAAAACCCGATAAAACCCATTCTCTGGAAATTTTTCTGAAATGTGATTTTTTCCATATTAAAAATACCTAAAAAATTCAGCAGGGAATTGTAAGAAATACTGTGAAGCACGTGCGCCTGATTCCACCAAAGCGCGACGGAACCGCGGCACAAGCATGGCTTGTGCGGCGGTTCCGCGGCCAGTTAGTCACTTCAGCATTTGAAATTTGCACAGTAATTCTTGTCTTTTAGTGCTGTATTTTCTGGGAATTTTTAATATTTATTCAACTGTTGAATTTTCTGGGTTGTATTGGGGATTCGATGATTCGATCGGGAACTTTAACTGCGTCTTTGTGTTTTGTCCGGATAACTTTTAGAAACTGTTAAAAAGTTCGAACGGATATCATTAACTCACTTTTTCCCCTGTCGGAAATTTTTTCAAAAGTTGGATTTTTCCTCGTGTTTCAGAACGTTCTAAGTCGTGCAAGTAACGCGGTGGACCCTCTAGAAGACAACAAACCTTAACTCGATTATTTGACCGTCTTGAACTGCCTTTTAAACCTTAGGGTTTGGGGCAGTACGGCGTGCCACATGTGAGGCGTTGGCTTGACCCTTCTACGGCTGGACCATTGGTACTGTGGCATGTGATGGATGTTTTTAAACTGATTTCAAGTGTTGAGATATATTGGGGAAATCTTGGGTGTTTGATAATTCGATCGGAAAGTTTAACTTTGTCTATTTATCTGGAATGTGATACAATATTTGGAATCCACAGGTAGTTATGAGATAACTAATATGAATGTTATAAACACAGCACTTTAGTCTCACTTGACCGGTTGCCACGGAATTTTGATGCGATCAAAAGTCCGTCGCAATCACGTAGTGTACGCGGATACTCGCCGGGTAAACTTAATAGACAGCTACGCCCCATAGCCCCGACCAAGTGACTGTAGGAGAACCTCGTCGCCGAAAGCATCCGTTCTGGTACTCGCGGCAGCGGTATTCTGCCTTAGTGCACTTCGTCGACGGCATCGGGGGTGCGGCCGTCTACTAAAGTTTGCGATGAGCATTCGATCAGGTCGTCGGGAATCTTGTTGAATTGCCCGACTTGATATTGAAAAGAGTTTTCGATAATGAGACTAAAATGCGGGGTTTATAATTGTTAGGCATGCGATGTCTAAGGAATTCATTTGGTTAGGTATGCGATGTCTAAGGAGGTTGCGGATTCCAACTGTTGTAGTTTTACACTTTCTTTTCTTTGACCGTAAGCGTAGTATGTGGTGTATCGCCGGCTTCGTTGCTATACATCAACGACAATCGGGATATGCATACTTGCTTACGTTGATGATATGAGATATTATGTGTTGCTGTGATATGTTATATTGGATCGTCGCTTTTTGAATAGCCGGGGGTTTTATGTGAGATGAGAGTTTTTTCTTTTTCATTCATGTAAAATTCATTTGTATGTAATATTCTTTTATTGGGGCACTTCCAGGTAGCGGAAGATGTCATCGTTGTATATTATTTACTTTTCCGCATAAGGTAGACCCAAGGCGGGGAGCACAAGTAACCGGGTTCTAGGATCCAGTGGGAGACCATCTCGAGGAGTCGAAACCGGGTCTCCTAACCCTAGAATTGGCAGTGTTGCTTGCCGCTCTAGTAGGGGTCTAGGGATGTGGTTTTGGCTATTCATCGCGACCGTGGAATCCGTGTTTTATACAGGCTCGTATTGAAAACACGGACGTCCTAGTATATCCAATATTTCATATATGTTCTTCTGCTGCAATGTTCTGTGATGAGATCATATTACTGCCTGAGATGAATGTTTATATTATATATATAAGATATATGTTATATTGCAGATTTCGTTTCAAAAGAGATGCTTATGAAGCATAATAAAATGGGACTTCATTAATGAGATTAATGAAATAAAAGAAACCTAAGATGTTGTAGAAACTTGTTTAAAAACTGGTAGCTCTAGTTCTTGCTTTGCATAGCGGTGTTCCTTGTAGAACATCCTGCACCTTATTCGATAAGGAAAGCACCGAGATCCCTTCACCGGGAGTGACTCCTTTAGCAATAACTGGTAGATGCTACAACTCTTGGTTTGTCTTTTGATTGCTTCTATAGTTTCTGCTTTGCTTAGTGGTATATATGATATATCCTGCACCTTATTCGATGAGGAAAGGGCCGACGATCCCTTCACCGGGAGTGACCCCTTTAGCAAAACTAGAAAAGCCTAAAAAACACTCCATTTAAAATCACTCGATTCTACAACGATATCAAGTTCATTACGCAAAGTGTTTTCTTAAAAACCTGTCATAGCCCTCCGTCATTTCAGATAAGGACTGTTTAGTATTCGTGATGCGTTTGTTGGCCTTTGTCAAGGCGTAGTGTGCGGTAGCTGAATAGTACTTATCTGCTTATGCATATGATGCAGATTGGATTAGAGTAGTCGTGCGACCTTGTTGGCCTTTGTCAAGGGCCGTGCGGGTGGGTTTAATTCAATCAAGAAATGACGGGTTGAACTTGACTAGCAGCCTATGGTTTGTTGGCCTTTGTCAAGGTCATAGGACGCTAGGGGTAAAATATTATCGGGAATTTCAAGTGTTGAAATTTGCAATGAGATTGCATACCTTCTATGAGATAGTTGGATCCCGATACCCGCTGCGAGTAAGAGTTACTCCTGGGAGAGTTTTACACATTACAATTAGCCGATCAAGTAGGTGTCTAGAAAGGTGTTAACGGGGTTACGCCTCTGGGAAAACGAGGTTTACTTTAATTAGGTTCGTGCGTAAGCGCGGGGGACCTCCCTCAAAGTACCGACACTGGCCTGGCCGAAAGATTGGCGAACTTGTAGCGTGTAATTAATCCCGGCTAGTCTTTCCTTTTAGGGTTTGAAGGAAGATTTGATCAAAACAGTGGGAGACATCCTGATTAGATATATTAGATAACCAATCTAATCTTGCAAGAGCATACGCTGAGTGTTT
The DNA here is from genome assembly GCA_030015575.1 of Agapanthus africanus. NCBI lineage: Eukaryota > Viridiplantae > Streptophyta > Magnoliopsida > Asparagales > Amaryllidaceae > Agapanthus > Agapanthus africanus. The sequence goes on along the minus strand of CM057337.1, from coordinate 591,144,798 downwards.
TCTTCTCTCTCTCCAGATAGCGACCATATCACGCCTTAATCAAGATAATAAAACGGATATATTGACCGAACCCGCTTGTTATACCGAGCTGGGGAACGTTAGTCCCGCTCCAACTTATAATTGTTATAAGACAGAGCAGGAAATTGGGGAATACCAGATTTCCCGTGCCGCCCAAACAAAGAAAGTGCATGTTGATGCATCATCTTCGGGTGTGTTCATTACAGAGAACTGTTTCTCAGTATCCTTTACGTCCTGGGTATGTGATACCGGATCAGGATCCCGCATATGTAATCTGTTACATGGGCTACAGAAAGGTAGAGAACTGAGAACGGGTGATAAGTTTCATGAGACAGAAAACGGTGCAAGTGTTGCAGCCAAGTCTGTTGGTCACTATCATCCTGTATTACTAGAATACATTGATTCTGAACGAATGTTATTAGATACCGAGCCTGATATACAACATCATATCTTTTTCTTTATTAGTAAAGAAAGGATATAATTTTGTATTGTTGGATAATGTTTTGAACATTTCCTATATCAAGAGTTGATCGGTTCAGGCACGTTATCTAAAAGAATTGACGTTCTAAATCAAACTACAGTTCTTAGTATAAGGAACATACACAAGAGGAAGAGTTCAGAAATGAACGAATCCTTCTTGAGGCATTGTAGACTAGGTCATATCAATGCGACCCGACTAGCTAAGTTACATTTAGATGCATATTTAAATCTGTTTGAATTTACATCTTGTAAAACTTGCCAGTCATATCACAAAGATAAGATGACCATAGCTCTGTTTATTGGAAACAGAGAAAGAGTTAGTGAACTTTTGGGATTGATACATGCTGATGTATGAAAGTCCCCTGTCTATATATGCCAGGACTGGTTCTTTGTACTTCATTACATTCTCTGATAATCTCTCAAGATTCAGACATGTGTTCCTGTTGAAACATAAGTCCGAACCTTTTGAGATATTCAAAGAATATAAGTTAGAAGTAGAGAACCAACGACGGGTATAAGTATTATGTCCTTTGATGAGATCAAGGAGGAGGATACTTGAGCACGGAATTCCAGGACTATTCTAAAGGAGAATGAGATTCTCTCTCAGCATTACTCCTCCGTATACACCACAGCACGTCGGTGTATCGGGACGGAGCAATAGCACCCTATTTGATATGGTGTGCTCTATGATGAGTACTACTGAGTTTCCTATTTCCTTTTGGGAGTTATGCACTTGAGAAGCTGCATACCTATTGAATAGGGTTCAAATCAAATCAGTTGCCTACCACTTCATATGTGATATGGAAAGGGAAGAGCCCATATCTTAAGTTTGTTAAGATTTGGGGTTCTCTGGCCTATGTCTAAAAGCAAAATCCGGACAAGCTCGAGGCAAGGTCTGTTATGTAGAACTGGAATGGTTCCAGCTATATAAACTGCAGCTGATGATTTGGTAGAACCAAAGGATTCAATAGTTTCCAACGAACCTCAGCCTCTCCGCCGATCTAGTAGGGTTCCTCACCCACCTGAGAGATACTTCGGTTTTCTCTATGACAGTGGGAGCGAGGATTGCATCATGAGATGATGACCCAACTAGTTTCGAGCTGGCCATCAGGAGTGGGACTCTGTAAGAATGGCTGGGTGCTTATCGATCTGAGATGGAATCCTTATACACCAACAAAGTATGGACTTTGGTTGCTTTATCTGAAGGGTTAATCCCCATTAGGAGCAAGTATATCTTGAGAAGATTACTTGGTGTACATGGAAAAGTTGAGACTTTCAAAGCTAGACTTGTTAAAGGTTTGCATCATAGACTAGGTATGGATTATGTTGAAACCTTTTCTAAGGATCTATGCTTAAGTCCATCCAGATCCTACTTGCCACGGCTACATACCATGACTACGATATCTGGTGGTTGGGTGTCATGACTGCTTTTCTAAGTGATGTTTTAGAAGAGAACGTCTATAAGTACACAGCCAGAGGGCTTCGTAGACAGTGGGAGCAGCGGAAACGTGTGCAAGATGTTTTATATGATAAAACAGGCATCGCGGAGTTGGAACATCTGTTTTGATGTGGTATTCAAAGAGTTTGACTTCATCAAAATGGTAGATGAACCTTGTATATACGAAAAGGTAGTAGAGGGTATGGTGGTGATCCTCGTAGAGTACGTGGATGACATACTCTTGATAGGGAAGGAGTTTCCTATGCTACGCTCGGTCAATCTCCGCTTATCACAAGGATTCTCCATATAGGATCAAAGTGATACCTCCTAAATCCTGGGTTTTGGATCCATGAGATAGATCTAATTGGATGTTAGGACACTCACTAGTTGCAGTGAGATGGTATCAATCGATCCTGGGGAGAATCACTGGAAAGGTTCCAGGCTGATAAGGACGACTGAATGTCAGTCGCAGGCATTGTCTATACCCTCCGTAGAGGGACGGTATGTTGAAAGAGTTCCAAGCAAGATTCCGTGGCATACTAGATGATTAGAGGCAAGATACATCGTTATCAAGGATGCTACCAAAGATGCAGTCTGGATAAAAAAGTTCATGAGATGAACTTCGTTCCTACCATTGTGTGACAATGGAGTTGTGGCTTTAGCCAAGGAACTACCGTCCCATCAAAAATCCAGATATAATTCTTAGGCAGTATCACCTGATCATGGCGATGGTTGATCTCCATGGAGATCGAGGTAAGGAGAGCAGACACAGAGGACGACAGCGCGGATCCACTCACAAAGGCCTTTTTCCCAGAAGAGACTTTTATGGGATGGTTGAGTATGAGATACTTCAACCACAGCTAATTGTTGGGTATGCGATACCACAACACATGGCCCTAGTGCAAGTGGGAGATTGTTAGTTATATGTATGCCCTAGAGGCCATTACTGTACATACGATGTATATTGTAGTGGATGCTAGGACATATATAGGGAGGACTTTCTTGCTCGACATGATAGTATGGTATCTGGTTGTACTTTATCTTAACATGTACTCTGATTGTTTCTATATTACATGTTGATAAAGCCCTTAGGATATGTACTCGACTACTGGGACTATGATGAGATCATACTAGTGGGGCCACGGTAGTCGACGAGTACATCCTATAACTGTTCCTAGTCGAGGGTGTATCGAGACAGGGCATCGATACACCAGAGTAGACTAGCGTATACGCATCTTGACCCATATGATGGGCGATGGATGATCCCATATCCATCGGTGTTTGACATCAAGGATGGTGTACGGGTGCACAGTGGAGACTGGGTACACTGGACGGACTCGCCGAGAACTCCCAGATGGTATTATACCATACGTCAGATGGCAGTTCTCCGGTGACACTGGTACAGAGTAGTCTGTTGACCCGAGATCGTCATAGAGTCTTGTGTGATTCCCACTGTGCTTTGATTTCCATCATACCACGTCCAAGCGGGCATGCAAAAAGATGGCTTTTGGGTACAGTCCCGAATCACATGGAGGCAATGAGCGATAGGAGGGGATTCGTCTCTCCCGGTATAGGGAGTTGATGTTGTGCTGTGTTCGATTGGCTATAACCGGAAATCCCTGGCCAGGGTTGCTGAGATTTACTGGTAAGTGTTATCTGTAGTTTCTCGAACTGTTATAGACCTCATATCGACACGACTTATCGAGCTACTGGGGTCTGACGTTTACCTCCCCTAGGCGAGATATGCAACATATCAGACGACGAGACCGGACTGTACGGGAGTGTTACTGTTTGGATTCACAGGAGAATGTACAGGCTTGCTTGTTGATCTTCTGAGCGTTCAATACCTGGGTAGCTGTTACGTTTAGCTGACCGCTTGCAGCTTGTGGGTGTTTGATATGATCATCACCTACTGCCGGCGTATTGACGATTCTTTAGAGTCCTACACAGAGGTTTCTTGGCTCAGGCAAAACGGAGTAGGAGCACATATGTGATATGTGCGGGACCGAGGATAATACGATATGAGATACCGTATTCTATTCTCGCGATATTTGATATCAGCCGGGTCATCGGATCAAGTGTTGATTCGATGAATCGGTACGGATAAATATTAGTCGGTTATATGCGATATAGTCGGATTGTCGGATCAAGTGTTGATTCGATAATTTAATGTATAATAATATATATGATATATTAAATTACATTAACTAATATTTGCTCACTAAAAGATTCTTTTTCTCACTCGGGTAATACATTGATATATATGCGATATATGTTAAATGTATTATTTTATTTGGTTACAATAAATATTATATATGTGATATATAATATTGTAACATGATATGATAACTAATGCAACATGTTTAGTGGAGTTTAAACATGATTAGGGTTTGGATTAGGGTTAAGCTTTCTAGATGATTCTAGAAGGTTTTGTTTTTGTTTTGTGAAAGATATTTTCAAATGACTCATTCTTAACCTAACCCAAACCCTAGCCTTGGTTAATTCTCTACAAAGGTTTAGTCAACCATGGTTGGATTATTCATCATTATCTCCTTTGCATTATTCATCACAAAAGGGATTCTATCATTATTCTTCATCTTCATCCTTCTTCTTTCTTCTTGGAAAACGCTTACTAGTTTTTTCCAAGTGATGAATAAATATGAGAAAATGATAAATAAAGAGAGCAAAAATCCTACTTCATCATCCTCATCTTTCCTTGCCATTTAGATGAGGGTGTTCACATCATTTCATGAGTGTTAGCTTGTGTTAACGAAACTTCAAGGTAGATCATCTTTGTATCGAAGATCGGAAGCAAAGGTTGATCTTTCTCTTCGTGGAACCTCTCGAGAGTCCGGAACCCGATGATCGCAGCGAAGAGACCACAACACGGAGCATATGAAGTGAAGGACCGGATCTACAAAGGTTGTAATCCCTCTCACTTAGTGTTAAAGTTGTTAACATGTTAGTTTTCGCCTAATCTCTAGTTTAAAGATCCGTATTCGGGTTGTTCGGCACAGCTAATTTTTTAATCGGGCATGGTTGATGCCTCGTAGACCCTTGTGCGAGTGCATAGCAACCCTACAGATCCACGACTCACGGAGAAAAGCGAAGCCGATTCGACAATCGAGTTCTTCCTCTTGTAGTTCTTGAGCGACTGTAATCAAATTGTTGATATAAATAAAAAGGTGATATTCTTTTATCTTGTTTTCTTTAAATTTCTGCATCATAATTCGATCTCAATTTGTAGTTGTAGTTCTTGTTGTGGTGTTTGAGTAATACTCCGCTCGTTGAGGAGTCGAGACGATCAATAGAATGATGATGTAATATATCTGAAAACGATTCTTGATTCCTACGAGTTTTGTAAACCCTAGCAAGTTCAAGAATCGACAACCTAATTTTGTTGCGATGCTTTCTTGATTGATATCGCTCGAACTTGGGGAGTTACGATCATTTCTTGAATTTGCTAGAGGCTAGAATGTGAATGATATCGACGAAAGAACAAGGGTTAAATGATGAAACCCTAGTTTCACGAGAAAGTCCTAACTCTCGTCGATCATCATCGATCTAGTATCAATTCTTCGAAGGACAAGAACACGATATCTTGAGATTACATCACGTCTATAGATCCGATCGATTCCTACGAGCCTCATTTAGATTCTTGACATTTGGTTGAAATATCTTCGAAACCCCGATTCTCGATTGTTTATCATTTTCTTGATTCTTGATTAGACTAGTGACACCTGAATCAATCGATAAAATCTTGAATCATGTTTTCTTTTCTTTTCTATTAACTTTTCAATTCAAACAAATCAAACATAAAAACGAATCGCACAATCCCTGTGGACGACCCGCACCCGCTTACGATCTACAACTGACACCGTAGTTGATTGCGGTCAAACAATTCTTTGATTGTGAATTTTATTCAATTTTCATACCGACACAACGAGAAACTCTTTTTCAATCAAATGGCGCCGTTGCCGGGGATCATTTGATTTGATACACACAACAAGAATTCCATACAATCAATTACCTATCTCGCAATCAATCGGCTCATCGGCCTTATCAGGCGTGCTAACGGGGACGATTCCGTTCTGGCACTTCTCTGGTCATCTCTCGGTCAATCCTCACGACCACTCATAAAGCAGCATATCACTGGCTTCGGCCTCTGCCTCTCTGAATGCACACCACACATCTGATCCTGGGTGCAAACATTTGCAGTAGTGTCCTGGAAGGAATCCCGCTCGAGGTCTCTTCCGATCTTGCCTATGCCGGTTTGTACGGAGGCTGGTACTCTTGCATAATTTCTTCTCACTCGATGGACATCTGCGTCCTCAGCACAGCATTTTCTCGGAAATTGGTCGCATCCCGATGCCTCTGTAAGCATATCAGGTCTCTAGTCTCGACGGGAAGTAATGAAAGCTCGTCAGCGTCTCGCACGAACCTCTGGTTCCACTTGTCTCTATCGTCGTCCACTATGACGTCACGCCATGCTATCTACGCACTGCACTGTTCTCGGCCTCGGTCAATCCGAAGTCTCTCGCACGGACTCGAAATCGCGTACTCTGTAGCTTCATCATTCTGTAGAAGATGTCTGGCCGAACAGGTCCTCGGGAATACGTCCCAACCATTGGATGAATACTTAATACTTAATACTCGTCCATCCTCGGGAATTCTCGATTGTTTATCATTACTGAAGCAAATTCTTATTCCGGAACGGCTGCATACTCGTCGCAACTCCTTCTGGAAGGTATATCCATATACAACGCCTCTGCGTGCGTATCGCATCTCTGATGTCAGCGGAGTGGGACGTTATCTCGTCGAAATCTCTTGCGAACTCTTTACTTCACTCTGCTTCAATATCGACTGCTTCGGACTCATCTCATCGTGGCTGCATGGACTGCGATCCAACGGCCATGCTCGTATCTGGAGTCTCCCAAGCAGTGTGTCCCATCACGTGATATTCGAATGATATCGAACCATCCGATCGATTGTCAAAACCTCATAATCCCCCAAGAGATCAACATCTTGGGTACAGTTTAATGGTATCGAGTACATACCACAGCATCAGTGGTCCAGCCGTAGAAGGGAAAACCCAAGCCTCACTAATGGTGCCGCGGAACTGCCGCAAACCCTAAGGTTCAAAGGCTTTCACACGGTCATTAAGTCGAGTTAGGGTTTCATTCTTCTAGAGGGTCTATAGAATCGCTTGCATGTCTTTTCGAATACTTTAAACTTGGAAAATGGGCTCCTGACATTCGATCGTCTCTATCGACTCTCAACGAACCTGCGTGAAGTCGTCTCTAGCTGGAATCAATCTATCTGATGACCTCGCATCTGGGTAAGCGAACGAATCACATGTCCTAGCATCCCTCCTCGGTGACTAGCGACCTTCCATCATATCTCTAAGTATATACTCATGCTGCATTAGCTCCAATCATCTGGGCGACATCTCGTCATTTGCAGCATCAATTGGCTCATTCATCTGTACGCTGAACAACGCTTCAATCCTCCAGGAAAGGCAATACATTGGCGGTCATCTCTAAATCGGTCTGCTCTAGATCTGAGTAAGACTCTCCACACTGGAAATCTTTAACTCAACTGGGCCTGCTCCGGCGCATAAATCGGACGAATCACATTCGTTTCTCAAATCGGGTAGACTAGCTATCGTCTGTCTCATATTTTCCTGGAAGCTCCGGCGACCTCAGCTCGTAAACTCCGGAAGCGACATCCTATGAATCTCAGCAACAGCTGGTCCATCTGTCTGTACGGTAGGCGACATCATAATCTCTGAGGTATGCTGTACATCAACAGTCCTCTCTCAACTGGCAGCTCTAACAATGGCCCGATCATCCGGTGTAAAACCAAGCACTCGCCTCCACAAGAGGTGACAATCACCAATACTAACTCGAGACGTTCCCATGTCACCAAAAAACAATGGTCAGCCCTCGTACCAGACGAGCTCGCCCTGAACGTAGCACCGGCAGCAGCTCACTGCGCTCAAACATGGCGACAGGAACCTCAATCGAGTATCGAAGAGAGCAGATCAAAGGCAAGAAAGAAAACAACAGATCCAGAGTGGATACATGCTCATAAGAAGGAACAACATCAATGAAGGTATGGTCATGAAACTAATTGAATCGAGGATCTCAAATGGATGTATAATCATGGAAATAAAGAGAATCACTGATCTCGAAAATATGTACATCCTAAGGTTCCTTAAGCGGAATGGCGTGTCGTTAGTATGCCGCGGAACATACCCACGGTACGTCACTCTACTTTAGTCACCTATTCCATCAACCAAGGGTCATCCTACGCGACGAAAGTTCGGGTCTAATACCCCCTCAACTAAGTCTAAGTTCCGTAAGGTCAAGCCTAAATTCCGTGTATATATAGACGCCCAAGGCTCCACATAGTCAAACTTAGACTCGAACCAAGGTCAACCTAGCGCTCTGATACCAACTTTGTCACGACCTGAAAGAGCACGTGACTGGCCCTTGAACCATCTATAGGACTCCATCTGATCCAAGTAAGCCAAAAGCCCAGAAATCTAAAACCATTTTAAGAGTAAATAAAGAAAACCGGTTTAAATAAGTAAAGAAAAACATGTTTGAAGTCAAGGTTTTTAAATAACTAAGCCGAATATGCATTTTAAAAATGTAAAGTCTTTTCTAAAAATTTCGGCAGAGTTTCTTTTGTAAATACTGGCCCCGAACGGGATACAACAAGAACAATATATATGCAATGATAAAAGGCATCCCCAAGCGGGAGCTAGCTCTTCGTCAATCGACGGTCACAACCACACAAGCAATATAATATACAATGGCGAATGGCGAGGATCAAAACTCATAATAACATGAAAACCGTCATACTGCTACACGCGACTCTGAGGTCGAAATAATACATCACTAGTGTCTGAGTCTGAAACAATATACAAGTTTTGGTTGATGGAATTCTAGATACAAAGGAATAATACAAGTACAATGGTGGTTCTTGATGCAAAAGAACCCACCTACCAAATGCAATTCACCCGCAAGGAAGCAGTGTGCCAGAAATGCCGCTATGGAACCTGTACGACAAAACCTGCAAGAACTGTGGCACAACGGGGGTGAGTTGCCAACTCGTGAATAGAGAATATTTACAAGCAGAAATCGAATGCACGACATAATCCTAGGTCAAAACGATCAGTAAATAAACCTCAAAGAATAAGCCTAAAGCATGATAAGGTGGCAATGTGACATCTAAACATGTAGGTAGTGCCAAGAACTCGTGCCAGTGCCTCAGGTAATAACATGTCGTAAATATAAGGTATGTCTGCATGAAGTAAATATGATGAAGTATCAAAATAAATATCAATACACATATATTAGCGTCCCATTCCACTAATATTGGTGTAAGGGTATATATAACAGCGCCCTCATACCCTGTTATATATACAAATGAAGTATGATCAATGTAATAAAAGTCTGTATATATGTGGATCCCGTCCACCTATCACCCCAATGACAATAAGCATCATGCATGTAAATGTGAGGATATAATCAAAATCATGGAAACATCATGAAACCTGTGCCTAGCATCGGCACGTAAATCCTCGTCCATATGGGGTTCCGTCTGCGGTATCGGCCCTCGGCCCCAGCAGCACAGGTCAACCCATGTCCATCTCTCAACTCCGGTCGGTATCCTCCAGATATCCGCCGAGCTCAAATACATTCACCGGTAGGTAGTAGTCCCTCTGCCAGGCTCACCGTCTACTACACAGCGAAACCGTTCTCGCCCCGGGGTACCATACCGGGTCCACCATGTACCCACAATCGGCCTCATCCGCCTCCTCGAATCGGGTTTCACATGTCGCTCTCAGCACCGAGAAAACACATGGTGGACGCACTGAAATATCATATCAAGGGTAACCGGGTTTTTAAAACAATTATATATTCTCTTTTGAAATACCCACGGTTCCTAAATCCAGAAATATCATGGAAACAACATATCTCAATGCGTATAATCAAAACATGATGTATGCGACATGTAAAGAAAGGTAAGCATATCGGTAAGTCATGCAACATGGAATAGTAATGTACACATGTCGAGGGAAACTGCTCTTTTTAAAATGAATCAGTTTTGAAGAATATCTTGCGGTTCCCAAATCTCTAATCAAGTCAGAATCATCTACGTAAGTGTACAGGTATAAGTGTACAATATGCCATGCAAGAATCATATCATGAGTGCAACAGTACTACAGTGTAGTGGCATGGCAATTATCGATGATGAAGTGTGTGAGCCGGCAAATAGTGTACGTGGAACATACGCATCATCGATAATGGTGCTGGTGTCCTAACAGCATGATAGTAATATAGCAATAAACATATGCAAAGCAATGTGAATAGCATGAACATACGGAAATAAATTATCAATACCACAGTGAAGAATCTACATCAATATGAATATGTCATGCAGTTATGTCATTTGAAATAAGACGAATCAGGATTTTTAGAAAAATAAGGGCTACGGTATTTTTAAGAAAGATACGTCCTTTGGAAAATACCCGTAGAATCTCTTTACTTGTCTTTTAAGATATTCCTGATTCGTAGTTTTTGAAATAAGTATGACTCGGGTCTAGTCTAACATCTACTATGCAAACTACAGATCTAAGTATCAAGTCAATCGGGAGGGGTATGGAAACCGCCTAAATCTGAGTCGATATGTATATATATATATATATATATATATATATATATAGTATTCGGTGATCCCGTCTCAGTAGTATCGCGTACGATACAGCATATCATATGACATCCTCAAGTCATGAGTGCGGATCTATCATCAATATAAAGATCGTACGGTAAATCGTCGTACGACATCCCAATAGCTGGGTACGGGTCAATATCACATTCCTCTCAACAAATATCATGTATCATTATCATCATATCACATAATCTGGGGTACTGATCTAAGTCTAGTACAACTGATACCATCTATATACTGCGTGTGTAAGCTCACGTCCAAAGTCCCGCTAGAGATTACATGTCGTATCCTAAATACGAATCTTATCAAATCACCGATCTCACGGCACAATGCCCAATATCATTGACTCAACTCCAAAGTCATCCACTATCCATCAAACACAGTGCAAGTATAATGAATATGCAAGGGTGTACGTGTAGGTGTAAATCTATTCTAGGGTTCGCGACTATGAACTACACTAGTTACTTCTAACCCTAAACTATCCATAATACACCTAACACAATATCCACGACACACTATAACTATTATAAATATATACAGTATATCAACTACGGACTGCGGGGGTGCTATACGCCATCCACCCGACTTCCCCCTGTAGATATAATCTACTCACCTTGTGTCTTTATTTGTCGATGTCGCCACGCGCTTGCTTCTCGTCTCGAAGTCTTCATGGGTACCTACACGTCAAAGTATCATAAATGCACATTAAAACCAAATCAAATCTAAAATGGCACACGAAACCCAAAACGATACAATAAGGGGCCTATAGGTTAGAACCTATGGGCACGCCTTCAAAACTATCAATCAATCCTCGATATCGTCGTATAAACGCCAAATAGTCGAGGTAAAACACAATACGTATATTCAGAGTTAAAATACGGAATACGGAAACGCGAATCCAAAACAACAACTAAGGAAATAGGCTCCAGATTTCACCCTAGGTCAAATTAGACAAATCTACACATGCCAGGGGTCTAAACTACTGGAAATAGGGCCATGCACCAAAAACGAGGCAATTCCCTCCCGCTCTGGCCGCAATTTGCGGCCAGAAGGAATTAATTGGCGGCCAGAACATGGTGGTTGGGGCTAGGTCTTTGGGTGTTGGTTTCTATTTGCCTGCACATCTCACTGCCAACTCAAAATTATTTTTAGACGTCTCGGGTGATAGCAGATTCCCATAAACAGTGACAGATTTGCAGTTTTCCCCGATATCGATTCCGTAAATCCGTATTCTGGGTTCATGTTCCAGGTATTGTCTAATACAACATCACAACAGGGTTCTAAGATCACTACAAGCCTCAATTTCACCTTTGATTTCAGATTTACCCTAAATCCTAACTAGAAATCTCCAAAGTCCACAAACAACACAATATCGATATGAAACTGGCATAGATGCACAAGGAAATTGAAATACTACTCTAGGGTGCAGAAATTACCTTCTTTGGCAACTCAAGAAAATTCTTGAGTTGCTCAAAGTCCTCAAGATCCACTCTTTCTTAGTCTAATGCGATCCTCTCGAGCTTGTGAGCATGTTTTGTGAAGAGGAAATAGGGTTTCGGGGTTGGATTCAAGATGTTTTTGGGGATTGAAAAGGAGGGAAGTGAGAAGAGGAGCAGGAGCAGCAGCAGCTCTTATGGAGAAGGAGAGAGAAATGAGGTGATGAAATGATGGGGGGGTCATGGTTCAATGAAAGTTTACCTATTCTACCCCCCCCCTCTCTCATAATCATGATATCCTTATCTTTTCTTTTCTTTTTCTTTTCCTTCTCACCCAATGGCAAACCCTAAGCAACCATACCCCAAAACATGTAACAAGTGTAACAAGTGTGGAAAAATGATATGTGCACATTTTTGCACAAAAAGCCAAAAATCTAATTTGCGATTTTTAATCGCGATTAGCACTAAATTAGCATATAACTAATCTTAAAAACTTAAAAATGACATAATTCCATAAAATACCCTAGTTTAGAATTTTCCATAATTTTTCCCCATTTATTTGTATTTAATTATACCGGAATATTAAAATATTCATTAAAATAATATTAATTTATAAAAAATTCCAAAAATAATATTTTATTATTTTGAAACGTTACAGTCCTACTTCGTTTCTCCTGAGCCAGGAAATCTCTGTGTAAGACTCTAAAGACTTGTCAATACGCCGGCAGTAGGTGATGATCATATCAAGCAACCACAAGCCGTTGGCGGTACTAGCTGGACGTAACGGCTACCCGAGTATTGAGCGATCAGAATATCGACAAGCAAGCCTGCTCATACTCCTGTAAAGCCTGTCAGTAACACTACCATACAGTCCGGTCTCTTCGTCTGATATTTCGCATATCTAGTTTAGGGGTGGTAACGTCAGACCCCAGTAACTTGATAAGTCGTGCCGATCTGAGGCTCATAACGGGTCGAGAAACTACTGATAACACTTACCAGTAAATCTCTGTATCAGCCCTGGTCAGGGACTTCCTGTTATAGCCAATCGATCACAGCGCAAAATCAACCCCCAATACCGGGAGAGACGAATCCCCTCCTATCTCTCATTGCCTCCATGTGACTCGGGACTGTACCCAAAAACCACCGTTTTGCATATTCTCTTGAACGTGGTAAGGTGGAAATAAAAGCATAGTGGAAATCACACAAGACTCTATGACGATCTTGGGTCTACAGACTAACTTGTACTAGTGTCACCAGAGAACTGTTATCTGACGCTAGGTATAATACCATCTAGGAGTTCTCGGCGAGTCTTGTTCAGTGTACCCAGTGTCCACTGAGCACTCGTATACCATCTTTGATGTCAATACCAATGGATGTGGGATCATCCATCGCCCATCACATGGGTCAAGAAGCGTATACGCTAGTCTACGCTGGAATATCGATGCCCCATCTCGATACACCCTTGACTAGGAACAATTAAAGGATGAACTTGTGGACTACCCGGTGTCACGACTTGAAAGTACGGAATGTGAGCAGCACTTAAATTATGAAGCATCTAGAGGCGTGACGTAATCTAAGTAAGCCAAAAGCCCAGAAATCTAAACTATTTAAAAGAAGAAGTAAAGGAAAACATGTTTAAAAGCAACATCAAATTTTTTCAAAAATTTCGGCAGAGTCTCCTTTGTAAAAACTGGCCCCAAACGGGTACAAGCAAGAATATATATACATATGCAATAATAAAAAGGCATCTCCAAGCGGGAGCTAGCTCTACGCCAATGTCACGACCCAAGTTTGGATGTGACCGGCACTTAGATTGTATCATACCTAATGATATGCACACAGTCCAAGTAAGCCGAAAACCAAGACCAAAATCCTTTTTGCGGAATTCTTGATATAGAAAACTTAGTTTTAGTAAAAATCACAGTTTGTGAAGTTAAATATTAAACAAGTATAAAGTGTTACGTTTGGTTGCATCCCTAGTTGGGATCAGCAATATCAACAGCGGAAAAATAAAATCTCAGTATATAGGACATCAATACGAATCCCAGACATAAAGAAAAGAAATAACAATTTATAGAACTAAACGACCTCAACTGTCAATATACATATCCATTTCTCACTCTAAGTCAAAATACAGGTCTGATGGAGATTTTCTAGATACAAAAATACAATACCAAAAGAGAAGGTTACTACATATGTAACCTACCTATCAAAAGATGTGATAAAACTGCAAAAAGTAGATCTGCATCGCTGCTAACCGTCCACTCTACCCCTGCAAGGAACTGTGGCACAACGGGGGTGAGTTGCTAACTCAGTGAATATAACTAACATTAACGGTTAATAATGTAAATATGACGATCATACTAACTGAAATGTAAACAATTATTATGTATGATTATCTGTGGAAATCATGAATCTATACTATGAATCTCATAATCAAAACTGAAATCTCATCATTTATTTCCAATAAAAACTCATTTCCCCGTGTCCATCATCGACACAAAACTTCCATCTCTCATAGGCATCATTTCTCGAATGATCCTGAAATCATCAATACCGGTCGTTATCATCTAGATATACGCCGTATGTTTACCACTCTATCCGGTATCGAGTAACCTCGCTAGGCTACCCTGCCTCAATGTGGCTATCCTGCCCTTCGGTCTCGACCGGGTCCACCATGTATCCAACTGTATATCTCCCCCGCTCAGTATGGATAACGTAAAATCCGCGACCGTTTATCTCGCCCACTCGGTCCGGAATAAAACCAAATCATAAAACATCTCATGGTGGACATGACACATCAATCATGAAATCACTGGATTTATGTAATAGTATCCAAAACTCAAAACCATAAATCCTTAATAATACATCTACCTCTTATATCAACATAAAATACTCAAATACTAAACATGATATTAATGATGCAATTTACTATTGTTATTGGTATTTAAGATATGATATGAATCATTTTTAACAAGAAATTTACTAAGTGTATGGCAATATCGACGAGATGTGTGTAACATGTAAGCTGTGCACGTGACATGACTCGTCGATACTTGTGCGGTGTACTAGCAACTAAGCAAAATATATATATGAATTGTGAATGCATATTTTCAATTTAGCATAACAAAATAAAGCATTACGTTAAATAAAACTACGGGCGTAATACGCCATCTTTACAAAATTCCCCGGTAGATGTTTAGTCTACTCACTGGAAAATGTCGAATCTATTCAGAAATTGCCAATCCTTTCCCTTTCTTCGTTGCCTCCGAAAATCCCGTATTCGAATCTAACAACACAATTTAACTTATATAAGGAAACGGCTACTCCGACATGACGGAATGAAAAACACCCGCTCCTACGTACTAGTTATGTTGTGTACGACTATATCGAGCTATTAAACACTTAATCTTACTGGGTTTTAATCCTAACCTGCATCGCTACAGAATTTAAATCGTGATGCGTTTTAACCGTATCGTATTTTGTGTTTTAAGATATTCTTTCCGATATACGCTTTCAGATTCTATCTGTAGTGAAACTAATTTATTTAAACAATACGAATATGGCCAAAATGACCAACAGAAACCTACACAACCACCCAAAACACCATAGCTACCCACAAAACCGGCGATGCCGGAATTTCCCTTTTGGTCGCCGGCCCATATCCGAGCCCTCTGGTTTGTGATCCTATGGTTTGCTCTAGGTGTTACATATATTATTTAGGTCTTGTTTAGTTGAGTTAATTATCTTCCAAACAAAAGCAGATTTCAACAGAGCCTATAATTAACTAAAATTATGGAAATTGTTCAATTCAAATTAACTAAGTACAGAACCTAAATTTCCTACTGTGGTTAAGAAATTACCCACAATAAGTTGTTGGAATAACCCCTCCAAGATGCTAAGCCCCTTGTCCTAGCTTGATGGTGAAGAAACTTAGAACCTAGCTTCCTTCAACTTCTTTCTCTTGTTCTTCAATGGTTTGTTTTGTTTTTCTTTTCCTTTCTTTAAATTTTTAGAATTTTAATTTAACTATTGATCTGAACAAGGTTTATATATGGCAAATGAAAGGGATAAGGTGAAGGAGGAGGTGCCATCTAGCTAGATGTGTTGGTTTCATGCAAGGAGGAGGTGGTGGATGTGTGTATGCATGCAAGTATGAGGTGTGCTTGCCTTATCTTCATAATTTGTTTTAATTTGAAATTAAATTCGGAACTAAATGATTTTCCATCCCATTTTCCTTTACACCCTTAACAATTTTCCATTTGCACAAAAATCCTAAACTTTACCTAAAACCCCCTCACAACTTAGTTTATTATAAAACACACATTTTATTAAAATGAAGCTAAAATTATCACTAAAACCCTTATAACTTATTTATGTTGCATATTAAAATTTTAATTTAAATTGTTTTACATACAATTCATGAAATTAACTTATTTATTTTTAATAACTTTGTGATTTATCAATTTTATTATTAAATTAATTTATTTTATTTATTTCTAAATTTTCAAAATACTACAATATTCCCCACTTAAGAAAATTCAGTCCCCGAATTTAAAAATTAACTAGACATACCTTCAAAAAGATGTGAAAATTTCTTCCGCATCGCATCCTCGGTCTCCCAAGTAATCTCCTCGCGATTCTTTCCTTGCCAAAGAACCTTTACAGATGGAAGTACCCTCGATCGTAGTTTCTTTGCCTGCCTGTCAAGAATAGTGACTGGCTGCACTGTGTAGGATATATCCGACTCAAGCTGTAAGGTCTGATGCTGGATCGGGTGAGAAGGATCGTGAAGATACCTGCGAAGCATCGAAACGTGAAACGCCGGATGCACGTCGGGAAAACTCGATGGAAGTGCTAAGCGATAAGCTACAGAACCTACTCTCTCCAGAATCTCGTAAGGTCCGACATATCTGGGGCTGACCTTCCCCTTCTTCCCGAAACGCATCGCACCTTTCATTGGAAATACCCGAAGGAACACATGATCGCCCACTCCAAACTCGAGTCTACGACGTCGTCGATCTGCATACGATTTCTGCCTGCATTGGACCGCCTTCATTCTATCCCGTATCAATTGAATCTTCTCTGTAGTCTCCAGTACTATCTGCGGTCCCAAGATGCAATTCTCACTCAGTTTCGTCCAGCAAACGGGTGATCGACATTTCCTCCCATACAAAGCTTCAAAGGGGGCTATCTGGATCGACTCCTGAAAACTGTTGTTGTAAGAGAATTCTATCAAAGGTAGGTGACGATCCTAACTACCACCGAAATCAAGGCTACACGCCCGAAGCATATCCTCTAGTGTCTGAATGGTCCGCTCCGACAGACCATCTGTCTATGGGTGGAAAGCTGTACTAAAACTCAACCGTGTACCCAGAGCTTCCTGAAGTTTCTGCCAAAGCCTGGTAGTAAACTGGGTACCCCTATCTGAAACTATGCACGTCGGAATTCCATGCAGACATACAATCTCATCGATATAAATCTGAGCATACTGTGTAAAACCATA
Organism: Agapanthus africanus; assembly: GCA_030015575.1. NCBI lineage: Eukaryota > Viridiplantae > Streptophyta > Magnoliopsida > Asparagales > Amaryllidaceae > Agapanthus > Agapanthus africanus. Next base: position 591,127,178 of record CM057337.1, on the reverse strand, counting down.
CGCCGTCTTCACTGGGAGAAAATGAGCTGCCTTTGTCAACCTATCAACAATCACCCAAATAGAATCATACCCTCTGCTAGTCCTGAGTAGACCCACCACGAAATCTATGGAAATCTGCTCCCATTTCCACTCTGGAATGGGTAAGGGCTGCAACTCTCCGGCTGGCCTCTGGTGTTCTTCCTTGACTTGCTGACATGTCAAGCATCTCGAAACATATTCCGCAACATCCCTCTTCATTCCTTCCCACCAGTAAACATCCTTCAGATCATGATACATCTTGGTGGAACCAGGATGAATACTGTATGCTGACCTATGGGCCTCCTCTAAAATCTCACGCCTCAACCCATCTAAATCTGGTACACAGAGATGAGTCCTAAAACGTAATACCCCATGATCATCAATCACAAACTCCGTCTCCCTGCCCTGCCTAACCTGATCCATAATCTCCATCATACGAGTATCTGCGGGCTGTGCCTCGTGAATGCGATCCAATAACTGAGGTCGGGTGCGAACATGTGCTAGCTGGCCTCCTGCCGATGTGAACTTAAACTGTATACGACTATCACATAAAATCTGCCAGTCTGTAGAAGACTGTCTCTGCAAGATGCGCAAATGACATAAGCTACCTCCAGGTCTCGGACTCAAAGCATCTGCTAAAACATTTTCCTTGCCTGGATGATACAAGATCTCACAATCGTAATCTTTCACCAGTTCCATCCATCTACGCTGCCTTAGGTTCAGATCCCTCTGCTGAAAAATATACTTTAAGCTTTTATGATCTGTGAAGATTTGGCACGACTCTCCATACAAGTAATGTCTCCAAATCTTCAATGCGAATACCACAGCAGCCATCTCCAGATCATGAGTGGGGTAGTTTTGTTCGTGCCTCTTCAACTGTCGAGAAGCATAAGTTACAACCCTGCCGTGCTGCATCAACACATAGCCTAAACCCACTCTAGTGGCATCACAATACACAACAAAACCACCTGACCCGGTAGGTAAAGATAAGACAGGTGCAGTCGTCAAGCGCGTCTTCAACTGCTGGAAACTCTTCTCACATGCATCTGTCCACTGAAATGGAACCTCCTTCCTAGTCAATCCGGTCAAAGGTGCAGCGATCCGTGAAAAATACGGCACGAAGCGTCGATAATAACCTGCAAGACCTAAGAAACTCCGGACCTCTGAAACTGATACAGGTCTAGGCCAGTGTTGTACCGCTTCAATCTTCTTTGGGTCCACATACATCCCTTCTCTCGTGACCACGTGACCCAAGAACTCCACACTGTCTAGCCAAAAGGTACACTTAGAGAATTTTGCAAACAGCTGATGCTCCTTCAAGGTCTGCAACGTAATACGCAAATGCTGCTCGTGCTCCGTCCGACTCCGAGAATAAACAAGAATGTCATCTATGAGCACTATAATAAATTGATCCATGAAGGGTCTGAAGATACGGTTCATCATATCCATAAAAGCTGCTGGAGCGTTGGTGAGACCGAATGACATCACCAGAAATTCATAGTGCCCATATCTTGTGCGAAACGCAGTTTTCGTAATACCGTCCTTCCGAACCCTCAACTGGTGATACCCCGACCGCAAATCAATCTTCGAGAAGTATCCAGCTCCTTGCAACTGATCGAATAAGTCATCTATACGTGGTAGTGGATACCTGTTTCGCACAGTGACGCGATTCAGCTGTCGGTAGTCGATGCACAGTCTCATACTACCGTCCTTCTTCTTTACAAACAAGACAGGAGCTCCCCACGGTGATACACTGGGACAAACAAGCCCTCTATCTAACAAATCTTGTAACTGGCTTTTGAGTTCCTTCAACTCCGTCGGTGCCATTCGATAGGGTGGTATAGAAATAGGCCCCGCACCTGGGATCAAGTCGATGCAAAATTCAATGTCACGATCGGGTGGAAATCCTAGTAACTCAGCAGGAAACACCTCAGGAAATTCTCGTGCGATCGGAACCTGGTCCAATGGAATCTCAGCGACCCCTAAGTCCTGAACGAATGCCAAGAATCCATGACAACCCTTCTTCAAGAGTCGTCCCGCACAAAGAGCAGAAATCATGTTGGCAGGAGTTATTTTACAACCCCCCTGCACAACAAACACCGGTTCACCTGGAAAACAAAATCTAACCGCTTTTCCATAATCTACATAGGCATGACAGGCGGCCAACCAATCCATACCAAGAAGTATATCAAAATCTAGCATATCCAGGAGAATCAGATCAACTAGCGAATCTCTATCACCAATACGCACAGAACATGACCTGAATACGTGTCGAGCTATAAAAGAATCTCCCACCGGGGTAATTACCACTAATGGTAACTCTAACAACGACGACTCTTTCCCTAAAGAAAGTGCAAATCGTGAAGATACATAAGAATGTGTAGAACCGGGATCAAATAAAACATGTGCCTTTAACGAGCATACTGTAAGAGTACCTGTCACGAATGCATTTGATGCTTGGGCATCCTGTGGAGTCAGCGTAAATACCCGTGCCTGGCCTCTGCCCGCATCCTGTCGTCCTCTACCTCTATCTCCTCGACCTCTCTGAGAACGTCCCGCAAAGCCTCGACCTCGTGGTGCAACTGCTTGGCGTGTAGCGCCAACTGGGGGAGGAAGTAAAGACATCGGCGTAGAAGGTGGAAGGGGTAAAGTAGCCTGTGGAACAACGGCCCCTCCCTGGGATCTACAATCCCGCGCAATGTGTCCGGGAAGTCCACAACTAAAACATATAGATGGAGGCCTCTGATCATCGAAATAAGAACTGAACATCTGGCCCTGGGTCCAACCTTGTCCGAAACTGCGGCCTGTAGTATATCTGCTTCTACCTCTGCCAAACTGTCTAGTCATTGACCCGATCGGCCTACTCATCTTTGGCTCTGGAACAACCACTGCCTCGCTCAAACGCTCCTCCACTCGTATTGCTGCATCCATGGCCTGCGCATACGTATCAAAATGCTGGGAGCCTATAGCCAGATATAACTGCGTGTCTAGACTCCTTAGGAACCTCTTCACCCGAAGCTCTTCCGTAGGTACTAAGTATGGGGCATAGCGCGACAGCTGGGTGAATCGTAAATCATAATCTGCCACCGACATACTTACTGATTTCCGCAACGCTTCAAAACTGCTATCTCTAGCGTCCCTCACACTCTGGGGAAGAAATCTGGCAAGAAAGACTGTGGAAAACTCGGTCCACGACATCGGAGGAAGACCCGCAGCTCGCCCTCTCTCCATCGACTCACACCACTCCTGTGCAAGTCCCTCCAAACGAAAGCTAGTCAGCTCAACTAACCTCGCATCAGAATATCGCAATGATCTGCCAATCCTCACCATCCTATCAAGAAAGGATTGAGGATCTTCCGCTACATCGGTCCTCGTAAATACGGGAGGTCTCAATATCATAAACTCTGCAAGTGATACCTCCATCACTCTCGTATCTACAAGTGCTACCGTCTGCGTAGGCTGTACCTCGGACTCTGCTACGGTCGGTGCCGGATCCTGTCTCAGTACTCGAGTGGCCTCAGCTAATTGTCCTACCACCCGCTGTAATCCCAACATGCCTTCTTCAATCCTAGTCATACGATCTGGAGGAGGTGGATCAACATGCTCATGCACCGCCGGAACGTCCGGTGTACCAGTTGCCGTCACAGGCGGACCCGCCCTAGCTGCATCTCTGGCTGCGGCTCGCCTAGCCCGCGTAGCCATAGCAACTGGAACAAGAAACGAGAGTTGATAAGGCTTACGAATAGGAACAATCAATAACGGAGAATCAACGGAAGAATAGATCAAGATATACATCCTAAGGTTAGTTAGGCTGAGTACGATAACGTAAATATGCCGCGGAACATACGTACGGTACCGCAATCCTAATTCACCCACTCCATCAAACCAAAGGTCATCCTAAATCACGGACTCACGTTAACCTATTTTAGATTTCCCTACTCGATTCCGTAAGGTTACTCCTAAGCTCTGATACTAACTTTGTCATGACCCAAGTTTGGATGTGACCGGCACTTAGATTGTATCATACCTAAAGATATGCACACAGTCCAAATAAGCCGAAAACCAAGATCAAAATCCTTTTTGCGGAATTCTTTATATAGAAAACTTAGTTTTAGTAAAAATCATAGTTTGTGAAGTTAAATATTAAGCAAGTATAAAGTGTTACGTTTGGTTGCATCCCTAATTGGGATCAACAATATCAACAGCGGAAAATAAAATCTAAATATATAGGACATCAATACGAATCCCAGACATAAAGAAAAGAAATAACAATTTATAGAACTAAACGATCTCAACTGTCAATATACATATCCATTTCTCACTCTACGTCAAAATACAGGTCTGATCGAGATTTTCTAGATACAAAAATATAATACCAAAAGTGAAGGTTACTACATATGTAACCTACCTATCAAAAGATGTGATAAAACTGCAAAAAGTAGATCTGCACCGCTGCTAACCATCCACTCTACCCCTGCAAGGAACTGTGGCACAACGGGGGTGAGTTTCCAACTCAGTGAATATAACTAACATATAACGGTTAATAATATAAATATGACGATCATACTAACTGAAATGTAAAAAATTATGATGTATGATTATCTATGGAAATCATGAATCTATAATATGAATCTCATAATCAAAACTGAAATCTCATCATTTATTTCCAATAAAAACTCATTTCCCCGTGTCCATCATCGATACAAAACTTCCATCTCTCACAGGCATCATTCCTCGAATGATCTTGAAATCATCAATACCGGTTGTTATCATCTAGATATACGCCATATGTTTACCACTCTATCCGGTATCGAGTAACCTCGCTAGGCTCCCCCGCCTCAATGTGACTATCCTGCCCTTCGGTCTCGACCGGGTCCACCATGTATCCAACTGTATATCTCCCCCACTCAGTATGGATAACGTAAAATCCGCGACCGTATATCTCCCCCACTCGGTTCGGAATAAAACCAAATCATAAAACATCTCATGGTGGACATGACACATCAATCATGAAATCACTGGATTTATGTAATAGTATCCAAAACTCAAAACCATAAATCCTCAATAATACATCTACCTCTTATATCAACATAAAATACTCAAATACTAAACATGATATTAATGATGCAATTTACTACTGTTATTGGTATTTAAGATATGATATGAATCATTTTTAACAAGAAATTTACTAAGTGTAAAGTGACATGGCAATATTGACGAGATGTGTGTAACATGTAAGCTATGCATGTGACACGACTCGTCGATACTTGTGCGGTGTACTAGCAACTAAGCAAAATATATATATGAATTGTGAATGCATATTTTCAATTTAGCATAACAAAATAAAGCATTAGTTAAATAAAACTACGGGCGTAATACGCCATCTTTACAAAATTCCCCGGTAGATGTTTAGTCTACTCACTGGAAAATGTCGAATCTATTCAGAAATTGCCAATCCTTTCCCATTCCTCGCTGCCTCCGAAAATCCCGTATTCGAATCTAACAACACAATTTAACTTATATAAGGAAACGGCTACTCCGACATGACGAAAATGAAAAACACCCGCTCCTACGTACTAGTTATGTTGTGTACGACTACATCGAGCTATTAAACACTTAATCTTACTGGGTTTTAATCCTAACATGCATCTCTACAGAATTTAAATCGTGATGCGTTTTAACTATCGTATTTTGTGTTTTAAGATATCCTTTTCGATATACGCTTCCAGATTCTATCTGCAGTGAAACTAATTTATTTAAACAATACCAATATGGCCAAAATGACCAACAAAAACCTACAGAACCACCCAAAACACCCTAGCTACCCACAAAACCGGCGACGCCGGAATTCCCCTTTTGGTCGCCGGCCCATATCCGAGCCCTTTGGTTCGTGATCCTATGGTTTGCTCTAGGTGTTACATATATTATTTAGGTCTTGTTTAGTTGAGTTAATTATCTTCCAAACAAAAGCAGATTTCAACAGAGCCTATAATTAACTAAAATACGATATTATGGAACTTGTTCAATTCAAATTAACTAAATACAGAACCTAAATTTCCTACCGTGGTTAAGAAATTACCCACAATAAGTTGTTGGAATAACCTCTCCAAGATGCTAAGCCTCTTGTCCTAGCTTGATGGTGAAGAAACTTAGAACCTAGCTTCCTTCAACTTCTTTCTCTTGTTCTTCAATGGTTTGTTTTGTTTTTCTTTTCCTTTCTTTAAATTTTCAGAATTTTAATTTAACTATTGATCTGAATAAAGTTTATATATGGCAAATGAAAAGGATAAGGTGAAGGAGGAGGTGCCATCAAGCTAGATGTGTTGGTTTCATGCAAGGAGGAGGTGGTGGATGTGTGTATGCATGCAAGTATGAGGTATGCTAGCCTTATCTTCATAATTTGTTTTAAATTGAAATTAAATTCTGAACTAAATGATTTTCCATCCCATTTTCCTTTACACCCTTAACAATTTTCCATTTGCACAAAAATCCTAAACTTGACCTAAAAACCCATCACAACTTAGTTTATTATAAAACACACATTTTATTAAAATGAAGCTAAAATTATCACTAAAACCCTTATAAATTATTTATCTTGCATATTAAAATTTTAATTTAAATTGTTTTACATACAATTCATGAAATTAACTTATTTGTTTTTAATAACTTTGTGATTTATCAATTTTATTATTAAATTAATTTATTTTATTTATTTCTAAATTTTCAAAATGCTACAGCCAAAGGCGGAAACAACCACACAATGCACTATAATATACAACGCCGAAGGGCGAGGAACAAAACTCAAAGAAAACCATAATAATACAAGCGCGACTCTAAGGTCGAAATAAAAACAACTGGTTTTCTAAATTTTTCAAGTAATACAAGTCTGGTTGATGGAGCTTACTAGATACAAATGAAATAATAAAAGTATAACGGCGGTCCTGATACAAGTGAACCAACCTACCAAACAAATCACCCTGAATGAAATGATGTGCCAGCAATCTGCCAAGGAAACCTGTACATCGAAACCTGTAAGAAAATTTGGCACAACGGGGGTGAGTTGCCAACTCGTGAGTAGAAGACATCTACGAGTAGAAATCGCATACACGACGTTCTTCTAGGTCATATAATATACTTAATATAACACTAGTCTTCTAGTAGTGGCAGGGTAATAATCTATGCGTAAGTGAAATGCTCAGTGCTCGTGTCAGAGTCTCAAGTAGTAACATGTCATGTGTATGAGTATGCATGCACCATGAATGTTAAACAATTAACCATGAAATCTGGATATATCTGTATAAGAAATCTTTAACTTGTATCATAGTAAAGTTTGTATGGTAATCTGAAACATCATCAATGAAATCCATGGAAATCCGTGTAAAGTATCGACACAAAACATGTAAATCTCAAAGTCTCAATACCTCATAGTCTCAATATCTCGGGCTCCGTCAGTCCGGATCGGCCCATATCATCAAATGTCACAACAACGGTCGGTATCCTCCGCGCCAGACATCACCAGTAGGTAGTCTTCCCCTGCCAGGCTCATCGTCTACAACTCGAGCTTCTTGCCCTGGGGTACCATACCGGGCCCACCATATACCCGAGACGGTTCATCCACTCCTCGAATCGGGTCTTGAAAACCAACAGAAAATATGAAATCTCATGGTGGACGACCCATACATCACGAGAAAACCGCAACTTGTATTTTAAAATGAGAGGGGGAGAGAGAGAGAGAAGTTTTTATATATATTCTTGCGGTTTTCCCCAAAATCCAGAAATCTCATAGAAATCCAAAATCCCAAAATCATGAGTAAGTAAATAATGAGTATCGGCATAAGCTCCACAATATTGCATGATGATATGAATATGTGAATGCATGAAGTGTGTAAGTAATAAATGCAATGTCTAAACTAGCACATGAGAGTAATCACACAATTTTATATTGGACTAGCATTTGGCTGATATATCAATAAAAAGATAATATGTTCTAAAGTGTACTTGACATGGCAATTACCGATGATGATGTGTGTGAGCCGGCAAATAAGCGTACGTGGATCATGCGCATCATCGGTAATGGTGCCGGTGTCCTAACAGGAAGAGTTTCATATTAACTAAAGAAACACTTATATGAACCTGCAATGCGATGATTACAATCTGAAGGGTGAATGTGTATTAACCGCACGTTTAGAATATAGATATCTAACTGCAAACTATATGACTCGAGCCTAAACTAGTATCTATCTAACCCACTAAAGAACTAAACTAAAGAAACTAGTCGATAGAAAATAAGAATCTACCTAAAGTCTGAGTCGATATCTCTAGTAGTCGGCGATCCAGCCTCAATAGCGTCACGTACGTAGTATGACTTTCTTGAGGCAAGTGTGCGGATCAATCATCACATCTATGGCTCGTACGGTAAAATCCGTCGTACGGCTTCCCAAAATCGGGGTACGGGTCAACTATCACATATATATGTCATCGTTCTCGGGCCTCTCTTTTGAATGCGAAAGAAGATTCGATCAACGTACCATGGCTTAGATACTTCGGCGCCTTGATCTTCAACTGGGGCCGTTTAGTATTTAGTAGTATCATCATCAAACAATATCATGATCAAGGGTACTGTGCTATAATCGCATACATCCCAATATCATCAAACATATATCATTGTCTGTGTAAATATACATCGTCAAATGATCCTCAGAAATATCATGTTATATATCATATCGTGATTAAGTCACATATTACAATTCGGGTTCTATTATAGAGTTTCGTACATTTCAATGTCGTCATCACCTATTATCGTTTATGTATAAATATACATTTTCTCATTTCCCAACGATCCGCTAATATCATAGTACATCTCATATCATACTCGATCGTATATCTTTATCTCACGGCATCAAGCCTAGTCATATTGACTCATCCCTATGTATCATATAACCTCCTCATAACACATGTATATGTTGTATATATACACCTACACACATTCCTATACACACACACACATACATATACACACCAAGTCGAGTTTATGTGTGTGCGTGTGTGTGTGTGTCTCTACCTGAAATCTACGAATTCCCTCCAAGGAAGTCATCCTCTGGTTAAGTCTTTCTAAATCAGTCTAGTCCAATCTAAAGTCTTCAATAGGACCCTACTCGCCAAGAATCTAAGGTCACGTCCGACTTCCTAATAACAGTACATGATATCCTTATTCTACGTTTGCGGGGGTGCTATACGCCATCCACCCGACTTCCCCCATAGATATACATCTACTCACCTGGTTCTTGTCTACCGAAGTCGATGCTGCCATCCTCTTCTTCATCGTCCGAAGTCCACATGAGGGGTACCTATACGCAAACATATATAATATCGTAAACCGAAATCGCGGATAAAACCCAAAACGGCGCATGAAACGCGCATATGTTAAAACTTATGACCCGCTAATGCAAAAGAACCAAATATCCCTCGATATCGGCGTACAAACGCCGATTGATCGAGATGAAACACAAACGTACAAATCGTAGTTCCAAGACTCATTAATTATATTATAAAACAGGGTTTAATTCATCAAAACCTTAAAATCAATCGAATCGTTCTATTTCGCAAAAACCTAGAAAGCGTCAATTAACCGTTTTACTTCGAAACTTGATGTTTTAACAAAACTAATGGCCATAATATTCACTAAATATCATAACTATGTCATATAAACCATTTCTATAATTTAATCTCATCAATTTGAATTAAGTCCAAAATTCTAGTTTGCAAAAATATCAAATTTTAACACTTTTTAAGCAAAATTCACAATTCAACGACTAAGCTAGATTTTGCATATTTTAAATTGTTAAACCACTCATAGAAACCTTAATGATGTGCTAAAAACCATAACTAGATTTTAATCCCACATTTTAAATTAATTTCTAAAAACCTAGTTAGCAAAATAGCATAATTATCATAATTTTTAAACTAACAATTAGCAACTAGTAACCAAATTAGGTTTTGCATTCAATTAACATGTTAATCTTCTCATTAAAACCATGAATAATTGATAAAAACCATCACTAGAATTTTATCTCACATATATATGCATTTCACAAAACCTAGTTTGCAAAAATCCTATTTAGGATAATTTAAATACAACAATTTACAAATTAGCAACTAGATTACATTTTACATTGCACAAGATTTTACATTACCCATTGGAATCATGATTAAGTGATAAACCCTAACTTGAATTTCCAAACCCTTACTCTTGAAAATTTAAATCTTGAAATTAAAACTATAATTAAACACCTAATTAGCTTAAATTAAAGTAATATCCAACAATTAAGCAATAGGTTAGATTTATACCTCATAAGTTTAGAAATTTAGCTTGCAAACTAGCCACCCCAATGTTAGTGTTTATGCCCTAGAAGGCCATTACTGTATCATACTAGTTTGTATATTACTTAATGGAAGCTTGGGATATTCACATGTATATAACAGTCTTGTTAAACATAGTAGTATGCTACTTGGTTTTTCTATCCTAATATGTGAGTATACGTATTGATAGAGCTCTTAGGATCTTGCTTGACTACCAGCGTTGTGATGGCAGTCACACTAGTGGGGGCTGGGTAGTCTACAAGCACATCCTTATTCAGGTCCCTAGTCGCAGGATTATCGAGACAGGGCATCGATACTCCGGAGTACACTAGTGTGTACGCTTCTCATCCCAGTTGGGGAGATGGTCTGTCCCACAGCCGTCAGTACGTCGTACTGGAGATAGTATGCAGGTGCTCGTTGGGTTACGAGTACACCGGACAGGACTCACAGGGAACTATTGGTTGGTTTTATACCAGTCGTCAGTGAACAGTTCCCAGGTGACATGAGTACAGCATAGTCCGCAGACTTGACACTGCTACTTCGCCTCGAGTGTGTCCCACTGTTCTTAGATTGCTACCCTACCACGGCTTAAAGGAGTCGTGCAAACAGGTAGCAGTTGGGTGCAGTCCCGAGCACTTGGAGGCAGTGGCGGTTAGACAGGATTCGTCTCTCCCGGTATTGGGGGTTGATATCGCGCTGTGTCAGAGAGCCATTACGCAAAGTCCCTGGCCAGGGCAAGCGAGATTTGCTGGTAGGTTCCAGTAGTTTCTCAGGGTGTAATGGGCTTCACTCCGACACGACTTATACCGCTATTAGGGGACTGACGCTTGCCGGCCCCCTAGGCCCGATATACGATAGTCTTAGACGAACAGACCGGACTGTACGGAGATTGTCACATCAGACTCAGTAGGAGTTCGGATGGGTTTCCACATCGGCCTTCGTATCGACATCTACCTGGGGACCATTACGTACAGCTAGTGCCGCTTGCGGTCTGTGGTTAACCCACTACCAGCGCAGTAGTCGAGTCTCTAGAGTCCCACACAGAGAGTTTCCCTACTTCAGGCGAAACGATATAGAGGTCGTATGGTTTTTCGACAAGGGTTCGGACGCATACGTGTGTTTAGGCACGTACGACATCCGGATAGTTTTTACTAGTCGGCTTTAGTATAAGCCAGTTTCTAGTATCCGGTTATTGGATTTATACAGTCTAAAGTTTTTTCGTGTTTTCACGGATAGGAGGGGCGTTCTCGTAATTGCGCGAGAAGCTTCTAGAAGATGGTGACTTGGGGGTTAAGGTGGCATATACATTAAATGAGATTAGTGAGTCATTTGAGTGATTCATCCAAGTCATTAATGCATCATAAATGCTTAATGACTCATGGAGATGAATCACCCTCTTATATTTATTATGCATGATGATTAATCATTCATTTTCTTTTGTTGATAAATCATAATGGTTGATATATATTATGATAGCTCATTTTCTCATCTCAATTCTTTTGCTCACTTTCTCTCTCCTCAAGCTCTTCCTCTTCAAACCCTAATCCTCCCCTCTAATGTGTTGAGTACAAGGATTAGATTAGACTACTTAATCCTTAACCATTCTCTATATCACCTAGGTTGCTTAGATTAGCGATTTAAGAAACCTAGTTACCTCTAGTTTGAGGTGAAGCTTGTAGTAAAGCTCTCGGGTGGATCTTCTACTACTTAGAGAAGGCCGGAGAGGACGTGGAGAATGACGAGACGAAGGACTCGGTTCTACAGGTATAATCACTTTTCATAGTAGTTGTTAACTCATATGTTTGTTGTTAGTTATTGTTTTTGCAAAGATTCTCGGTTAGTCGATGTTTACAATTTAAACAAGATCGTTTTTCATTATTCCGCCTTCCTGCAAGTCGTGGGGTGTTGTACATCGACTTACAGCGGTATCAGAGCCTCGCTAAACAATAATTAACTCATTAGCAAAGTCGCAAGAATTTCGAACGCAAAAGGAACCGGAAACATCGTCGCATTAACACAGTTTCTGTCGAATTTAAAACAGGCCCTAAAAATTTTTCACGGACCTGCAGAATAACAAGCATGAAATTATAGGGCTACTGAAGAAATTTGGACCCCCAACTCAGCTAACTCACCGCGGAACCGCGGCGGATCCGCGGCCGAGTTAGGGCCGAGTCGGCCCAAATTTTTCCAGTACCCCCTTTGTGTTAACAGTGATATTTCTGGATATTTTATTTTCTGCTAAGATCTCAGGTGCACATAGAAGTTTTGCAATAGAATCTAAAGTGTTTGCTCGATCGAAATTTTACGATGTTTTCTAATATGATTATATCTGTGATTGTATAATGTGTTCGTAAACCTCCCCTAACTGCTAGTATGTCGGTTGGCAGGGGGTTGCACATTTCTGTAATGGTTTTTACTGTTTGTGGATGTGAACTGTATTGGACTGTTGTGATGATTAGCCGGGTTATGTGATGGGTTATAATTTTAATTCATTCAATGTAACTGTAATATGTTGTAATATTATTTTACGGGGCACATCCAGGTTGCGGTTGTAGCCACCGTTGTATTATTTCATTTTACTGTTTTTGCTCCTAGGATAGACCCAAGATGGGGTGCACAAACTACTGGGTATTTTGAAGTGTTTAGTGGCCTACTCACTTTGTTGAGGGAGACCGCTTCACTTCGGGTATTTGGCGCGTAGTTTGCCGTACCCGTAGGGGTCTAGGGTGGGGTAATGGCTATTCATCACAACTGTGTAATCCGTCTTTTGTTGCAGGCTCTAAACAAACGCGGATTGCTTGCAAATCCAATAAAATTCATATGAGATCTGGAATGCCTATTATTGCATCTGACGAATGTACAATATCTATATATAATAGCTATTTAGACGTCACTTATGTTTTACACCCGCGCTAGCCCAGCCCCCGCTCTGTCGTTAGTTAAGTAACCTAACGGGTGATGACGGGACCCAGTGGCGAATGCGGATGGCATAAGAGGACGTTGTATTTTTGTTGTTTTCTGCAATGATAGGTTAATGATGGGACGCATTATTTATAATGCAAAGAAAATAAACCAAAAGTTGAATCGTTGGAACAATTTAAAAGAAACCACTCGGTTATTTTAAAAGAGCAGAATTTTTAATTGCGGAGCTTTAACCACTCCTTTTTAAAAAAGCTATCAGGTTCCTTCGATTATATCAAGTTCACTACGTTCACGGTTTCGCCAAAACCAGTCGTAGCCCTCTGTCATTTCTTATGAATGGTCAGTAGTATTCAAGCTATGTTTGTTTGGCCCTTAGTCAAGACATAGTGATTGGTAGCTGCTGGGGTATTCATTTGTTGCATAGATAGATGAGTTGGTTTGGGACAGTCGTATTACTTTGTTTGGCCCTTAGTCAAGAGTATATACGGATGGGTTCAAATCAACAAGATAATGATGGGCAGAACTTGACATGTGACTTATGATTTGTTGGCCTTTAGTCAAGGTCATAAGAACATGGGGAAAAAAATCTATATCGGGAATTTCTAAAGAAACTGAAATTTTTAAAGAGATGCATACCATTTGGAGTTTGATGAATGTTGGTAGGAATCATTCAACATTATCATACGATGATATTTGGATCCCGATCCTACTGTGAGTATATGCTACTTATCACGAAATTCGTTACTTAACCGATCGTACTATTGGAATATCATTTCCTACTCTGTGTATGTCATCCAAATACCAGGACATCACACTCTACTACTTTCTTAACAGATCCATCTCCTATTCTGATGAAGTCAATAACCTATGACTGTCACATTAAAAAATAGATGATCTATCTCCGCTATATCTGCTTTAGTCTATAAATAGACATAAGCTACTTGTCCACTAGGCTTCCGCTGCTCCCACTGAGTACGACAACCCTCTAGCAGAGTCATATACACGTACACTTCTAAAGCTAGTTTAGAAGGACGCTATACTCATCCTCCTGCTGGGTTTCATAGTCTGGAATAATAGCAATGACAAGTCTGGGTAAACAAGAACCTCCCTGTCACCGTCCTTGAGGCTACTAGAGTACCTCTCGGGTGCCTGAGGTTACCCACCATATCTGCGGAGTGACTAATGGAATGTCAAACTTGATTGAATCTTTTGGTCCTATTAAATTTTCAGTAATCGTTTGCGGTTCTGGAATCACTTCCAGTTCTACTATACTCCCACTACTGTTTTCTGAAAAAGTCCATTTTACTAAAACTGTGGTGAGTCAAGAACAATATCGCTATTGATCTTCCAGATGGTAGAAAGTCAACCCTCGTCATAGCCCGGATTAACCCACAAACTTCCATTACAGAAACGTGCCTTGAGTCATCCAGTGTCTGGTTTTAAGTATAAGCCGGACAACTCCATATACCTTAACATTGTTAAGATGTTAACTGTTCTATATCCAATATAGCAACAGAGGCACTGATTTAATTGGAACCAGATTCAAATCATGCAGCTGTCTCTAGTGCATGTCAACTAAATGGAGAAAGGCCGATCAGCATTACTCAACTTAGGAGTGCATCCAATTATGAGTAACTTAAAAGAAAAACAAGTTTCTCAAAACCATTACTGTTAAATGAATACCTCACACAAGTATCTACATCTTCGATCACCTGGAAGAATCCTGATACTTGCGACACCTAGTTTTTTACTTTATTCTTGTACCTATAACTTCTCATAACTTAGACTTTGTATTTCTACGAAACACATGTTTAAACCTAGAGAAGTCATAAGTAAATAGAATATACTATGAGCACCAACCCCTCTGTCCTAATGGACACTAGACAACATACAATACTTTGTATAAGTCCCCTGAGTTGAATAACTCAAACCCCGTGCGTCGTAGGTTGAAATTTGTACTATGGTTATGAAGAATTACACCGCTGTTCAATGCTCCTAACCTAACCATCAACTGATATTGGTAAATGTCATGGACATAATTTCAAAAAGTTATATCTCACTTTATAAAATAAACGTTAAGATATATCAATTTGAAATTGGTGCATAACAACGGATATTCAAAACAAAATATTTGTCGTACGACAAAAACCCAGGTGATTTCCTCAAATATCACCAATTAGAATGAATTCCGATATAATGAGGATGATCACCTAATTCCCAAAAAATTACTCCCACTCATCATCTGTAAAACCATACAGATGTGAGAATCATACCTGGTAAATACATACTCTGGAGTAAGGATAAAATTGGGAAATCAGTTTTGCTTTAATAACAAATAGTGAAACAGAAACATGAAAATGTTTCGTATTAGTTTCTGGGTATTCCTAATAATGCCTTTTCCATTATCAGATGTAAGTGCACGGCGGCGCCCCGGCCGTCAATCCGACGCCGGAATGTGGAAGCGGTGATTTACTTTAACTTTTCAAACCGGCACCACCGCGCACTATAAACCCGGATCGTGCTATTAATCTAGTCCTAGCTATCTAGAGAGGGGGTAGAGAGATATACCGAGCGATCCGTGTTCTTCGGTCTTCTTGTCGTCGTCCCGATCTCCCCGCGGAATCTCCGGTCTCCACCAAGTCGCCGGAAGGGCACCACGTCTCCGGCTTCTTTTACGGGCTCCCACCTCTGGACCGAGGCAACTCGGGCACGAAGCTGGCGAGTCGACGTGCCCAAGATTTGTTGTAGAATGTAGTGTAGAGAACTATGTCTCCATTGGGGTTTTGGAGGTTGCCATTTTTTGGAGGAAAGGAGATGTAAGTTTTTGTGGAGCTATGTGATTTTTTAAGCAAATGAAACACCAAAATCCCCACTTGAAAAATTGGGACAGCCCCATCTCCAAGTGTCCGGCCTCATGAGGTGAGGGGAAGGGGAAAATGCCAAAGGGGGAGGATCAATAACAAGAGGGAGAGAGAAAGGTGATCATGAAAAGAAATCATCACCCACCAAAATCAACACTCCACAAACTAATCATAACAACAAAGGTCAAGCCATCATGAGCCATGGAAAGTCAAGGGATGGTGCACCATTATGATACAACAATATGCAAAGACAACCCTCCAAAATGCTTATTTGCACAAATGCAAATAAGCCCTCCTCCACCAATCTTCAGCCAAATGAAGGATACAAAGAAATATGGCTGAAACCGAAAAGAAACCGGCAACTCCAAAAAACTGATCCCGTAATAAATTACAGGAAAACCCCGCTACTCTATATACATACCCGCATTTGTATTCCGACCGAATACAAATGCAGCGAGACAAAATCTACACTGTACTATACTAGGATCCGGCTTAAACCAAAGCCGGCTAGTATTATCCGTCCGATCCTGATCCGTGCAATACCGTACGTATCTGATCGAATCCTGCCATATATCCATACGGCCATTAGTATTAACCGTCCAATCCTGATCCGTGCAATACCGCACGTATCTGATCGAACCCTGCCATATCTCCATACGTCCTCTAGTACTAACCGTCCGATCCTGATCCGTGCAATACCGCACGTACCTGATCGAACCCTGCCATATCTCCATACGGCCTCTACAGCGTTTCGCCCGAAACTTGAGTAACTGTTTTGTGGGGGACTCTAAAGACTCGTCAATACTATGGTTGTGGATTTAACCACTAGCACGTCAGAGGTATTAGCCATACATGACGGGCTACCAGCTATTGACCAAAAGGGACGTCGATGAGCGAACTCATCCTGACACCCTACTGAGCCTGTCAGTGACAATATCCGTACAGTCCGGTCCGTTCGTCTATGAGCATCGCATGGCGGGCCTAGGGGGTTAGTAAAAGTCAGACCCCCAAAAGCGGTACAAATCGTGTCGGAGTGTAGCCCAGAACACCCTGAGATACTACTGGAATACCTACCAGTAAATCTTCTGACTTGGCCAAGTACTTCGTGTAATGGCTCTCCTAAACACAGCGCGACCTCACCCCCAATACCGGGAGAGACGAACCCCTGAAGATCCGCTCACTGCCTCCATGTGGCTCGGGACTGTACCCAACTAAAACCTGTTTGCACGTCTCTTTTGAGCGTGGTAGGGTAGTAATCAAAGTACAGTGGGAACTCACACGAGACAAATGACGATCCTCAGGTCGATGAACTAACCTGTACACATGTCACCAGGGAACTGCTATCTGACGTCAGGTATAAGACCAACTAGCAGGTTCCCGGCGAGTCCTGTCCGGTGTACTCATAACCCAATGAGCACCTGTATACATCTTAGGTGATCCAACTGACACCAGTAGCTTATGAGACCGGCCACCGTCCCTCGTCGGGGTCTCGACTTTATACACTAGTCTACTCTGGTGTATCGATGCCCTGTCTCGAAACTCCCACGACTAGGGACCTTTTAAGGATGTGCTTATAGACTACCAGCTCCCACGTATATGATCGCCCTCATACTGCTAGCAGTCAAGCATGAATCCTAGGGGCTCTATCAACGTGCAATAGTGACCTGTCTGGTCACCTAAAGCAGTACACGATGATAAAGATAAACCAGATAGCATACTATCATCTTGAGTAAGACTGTCCTACCGGGATAGGTCCCCGCTCAATCATTGCAATCACATGCCTGTGATCCAATAATTGACTCTTAGGGCACTATCTCCAACAATCTCCCACTTGCACTCGAGGCTAATTATTGCGATGTCGCATACTCACAGCCCGTGTGATACCGAACACCCAATTCCTCTACTAGTCAGTCTCACAAAGCTCGTTTACGAAACTATTGCGTTCGAGGAATAGCCTCAGTGAGTGGATCCGCTTTGATGTTTCTTTCTATGTCTCTCTATATCTCAAGTTCGCGGAGAAAGCCATCTCCCGAAATGAGCAATACCTGTCTTAGAATATGTCTGGATGTCTGATAGGACCTAGCTCATAAATGAACTCCAAATCCAAACTTCTTAGACTGTATCGTCAACTGAACTTAATCAGTATCCTGCGCTATGCCTCCCTCAGTATTGCTTTGGACCACCTGTCCAAAATACTGCCCCTCGTCAGAAGGAAAAACTATAACTCTGACAACCTCCCTGTCGTCCAGGTCACCTTGGAAGCCTGGAATGATATCTGTCTCCCGAATGAGGCTGTCGTTATCATATCCCTAGAACATCCACTTATGTTCTAAAACTGCTTCCGACTGTTTCTCCAGGATTGGATCAATGTCAACTTATTGCATCTACTGCAAAAACAACATCTGGTGTGGTACTTGACATTTCATGATTGACTCAATTGCCTGAGCAAGTGATCTGCCAATCATGCACATCCCTCTCCTCTTTAGTTTGTAAGACACCTTTAGAGAGGGTGACTGCATCACCTGCAGGTACACTACCGTGCCAGGAGTCGTCCATTCTAAATACTCTTAGAATGCTGTCTGAGTACCCTTAATTGGGAAACCACCCAAATCTGGATCTAAAACCATAGATCTAGTAACCAGTATGTCTGATATAATGTCCAAGTCCCATGTGGAGAAACCACTGTGTGACGACCAAAGTATAACCGATCGTAGTATAGGAGTTTCTTTTCCTACTCTGTGTATGTCATCCAAATACCAGGACATCACACCCTACTACCTTCTTAACAGATCCATCCCCTATTCTGATGAAGTCAAACCTATGACTGTCACATCAGAAATAGATGATCTATCTCCGCTATATCTGCTTTAGTCTATAAATAGACATAAGCTACTTGTCCACCAATGCTTCCGCTGCTCCCATTGACTATGACAACTCTCTGGCAGAGTCATATAGACTTACGCTTCTAAAGACAGTTTAGAACGACGCTATATTCATCCTCCCGCCGGGTCTTGCAGCCTAGAACAACAGCTATGGCAAGTCTGGGTAAACAAGAACTTCCCTGTCACCGTCCTTGAGGCTACCGGAGTACCTCTCGGGTGCCTGAAGTTATTCACTTAATCTGCGGAGTGGCCAATGGAATGTCAAACCAGATTGAATCTTTAGGTTCCTATCAAATCTTCAGTAATCGTTTGTGGTTCTGGAATCACTTCCAGTTCTACCATACTCCCACTACTGTTTTCTGAAAAAATCCATTTTTATTAAAAATGTAGCAAGTCTAGAACAATATTACTATTGATCTTCCAGATGGTAGAAAGTCAACCCTAGTCATAGCCTGGGTCAACCCACAAACAGCTATTACAGAAACGTGCCTTGAGTTATCCAGAGTCTGGTTTTAAGCATAGGCCGGACAACTCCCCGTACCTTAACATCGTTAAGATATGAACTGTTCTATATCCAATATAGAACCAGAGGCACTGATTTAATTGAACCAGATTCAAATCATGCAGCTTTCCCCAGTGCATGTCAACTAAAATGGAAAGAGGCTGATCAGCGTTACTCAACTTAGGAATGTTTCCAATTATGAGTAACCTGAAGGAGAAGCAAGTTCTCTTAATCACTACTATCAACTGAATACCATACTCAAGTATCTACATCTTCGATCAACTTGAAGAATCCCGATACTTGCAACACCCGGTTCTCTACTTTATCCATATACCTATAGCTTCTCAAAACTTAGACCCTGCGTTTTCACGAAACACCTGTCTAAAAACTAGAGAAGTCATAAGTAAACCGAATATAGTACGAGAACCAACCCCTCTGCCCTCATGGATGCTGGACAACATACAATACTCTGTATAAGTCCCTTGAGCCTGATAACTCATTCACTGTGTGTCGTAGGTTGAAAACTGTACTTATGGTTAGGAAGAATTACACCACTGTTTAATGCTCCTTACCTAACCATCCACTGATATAGGTAAATGTCATAGACATAATTTCAAAAAGGTATATCTCACTCTATAAAAATAGACGTACAGATATATCAATTTGAAATTGGTGCGTAACAACGGATATTCAAAACCAAATATTTGCCGTCCGGCAAACAACCCAGGTGGCTTCCTCAAATATCACCGATTACAACGAATTCCGATATAATGAGGATCATCACCTAATTCCCAACAACTTACTCCCACTCATCATCTGTAAAACCATACAGATGTGAGAATCATACCTGGTAAATACATACCCTGGAGTAAGTATCTAATCGGGAGATCAGTTTTCCTTTAACAGTACACAGTAAAACTGAAACATTGAAATGTTTCGATGGGGTATCCCGGTATTCCTAGTAATGCCTCTTCCAATATCCAGATTCACAACTGTAACCGTGTAATTCTTTGCCATCTTTCCAAATCCCTTTCTATGTCTTTAGTCATTACCTTCTGTACACCCCTTTAGGCCAAATGGTTTTCTTCCTTCCCTACCGTTCGGCACCAGCCTATGGTTTGGAAGAAGACTATCCAATAAGCATAATGGGTATACTGTCCTAATCCTAGGAGCACTCACAATGCGAGAGAAGGTGAAGATAAAAGACAACCGAATAAAACTTTATTCCTATTTCTCCTAAACCAGAATCCATCCCCGAACTGGAACAAGTTCCTTTCGAGTTCGTATATAACCATACGATGGAGTATCCAATAAATGGTGGATCTTCGTAGTGATACGGAGTGTCCTGGAGAAATACAAAGGTGATTTAGGATTGGCGAAGAAATACTTGGTTTGGTCGTAAATAGCAGTCGCAATTTACTTTGCCCTCTTACTAATCCCTTGTTATGTCTTTACTTAATACCTTCTGTACACCATCGTTATTCTAATTGGTTTTCTTCATTCCCCACCGTTCGGCACCAGCCTAAGGTTTGGAAGAAGACTATCCAATTTGCGTAATAGGTGTACTATCTCCTAAACCAAGGAGTACTCGCAACCTGAGAGAAGGTAAAAGGAAAAGACAACTGAATAATCCTATCCGTTTTCTCCAGAACCGGAAACCATCCTCGAATAAATTCCTTCGAGTTCGTATATAACCATACGATGGTTTTGTCCAATGGAAGTGGACGTTCGTAGTAATACGGGGTGTTCTGGAGAAAAGGGTAAAAGTAGGAGTGGCAAAGAGGTTTGCAACTCTGACAATCCAAAAGCCAGTGTTTAAGAAGGTTCGGTTAATTTTGGTCACTGAGTCATAGTCTCAGGGTCGGGTCAATGGTCGCTGCCAAAGAGAGAGAGAAAAGAAACACTCAGCGTGCACTCTATCCTAGATCAGAATGGTTACCAATTTATCTAATTAGGAAACCTCCCACTGTACCGTCAAATTCTCCTCCAAACTTGAAAGAAGAATTAGTCGGGATCACCCGAGGAGTAAACTAACTCATCAGTGGGAATCGGGATCCAACTATCATCGCATGATAACGTGACGGAATCCGCTCACGTTATCATACTCCAGAAGGTATGCGCATATCTGGCATGTTTCAGTTTCTTTAGAAACTCCCGATGTGATTTCTGCCCTATGTTCTTATGACCTTGACTTTGGCCAACATATCATAAGTCACATGTCAAGTTCTATCCGTCATTCTCCAGGTTAATTTGAGCCCACCCGTACATACCCTTGACTTTGGCCAAAATAATAGTACGACTGCCCCAAACCAACGCATCTATCTATGCTGCATATGAATACCCAATACCTACCAATCATTGTGCTTTGACTTTAGCCAACATACACAGCTTGAATACTATTGACCACCCATATGAAACGACGGAGGGCTACGAATGGTTTCTGGCGAAAACCTTTAACGTAATGATCTTGATATCGTTGAAGGAACTGGATAGCTTTTAAAAATATAGTGACGAAAACCTTCGCTAAAGAGGTCACTCCCGGTGAAGGGATCTCGGCTCTTTCCACGTAGAATGAGGTGCAGGATATTCCAACTGAATACCACGATGCAAAGCAAAAGTAATCGGCTATAGTGAAGTTATTGCCCCGACGCAAACTTCTGTCCAAGGGGTCACTCCCGGTGAAGGGATCTCGGCCCTTGCCTCGTCGACTGAGGAGCAGGATATTCCAACTGAATACCACGATGCAAAACAAAAGAGAACGTCCTTGCAATAACAGCTTTTTGAAAAGTGTTCCAACAACATCAGAATAGGTTTGTTTTTAACTTGCATTGATCCGAATCAATGCAGTCCCATCAATTGATCACACCACAAAGAACGATAATAATGACGTACGTATATGCCATCCGCATTCGCCACTGGGTCCCGTCATTACCCGTTAGGTTAGCTAACTAACGACAGAGCGGGGACTGGACTAGCGCGGATGCAAAACATATACAACATCTACTGGTATATATATCAATATATAATATTTCGCTTAAGGCGTGATAAAATGCAACATCACAGAAACAATACAGATATCTGGGATCCCCGGGTTTCACAGAGCCACTACTGAAACCCGACGTTCCCCTGGTCGTGTGGATAGCCTGTGCAATGAAATCCTAGACCCCTACGGGCGCGGCAAGTTACCCGCCAAAACCTGAAGCGAGGCAGCCCCCTTCAGCAACGTGAATAGACCACCCAGCACTTCACGGAATCCGGTAACTTGGGCACCCCTCCTTGGTCAATCTGTACCCCCTACGAGTGCGGCGAAAAGCCCGCCAATTCTAGAGTGAAGCCCCCTCCGTCTCAATGCCATGAGATGCGGGCTTGTTGCCCTCTAGAACACGGCTATCCGTGCACCCCACCTTGGGGTAATCCTAGTACAGAAAGTAAAATATACATACAATAGGTACATCGACCTCGACCCGGTCGTGCCCTAAAAGAATAATATACAAACAGGCAGTGACGGCAGTCCACATGTCGGACGCTCGCCCCGCAATATCAAATGTACATAATACAACAAAACTGTACTACCATTGCATCCAGGCTATCCCCCACGACCAATCCGCAACATCATAGAAACAATACAGAACATCAACGTGAATGTCACGTTCCCATATCCGTCAAACCGGGCTATAGCAGTTAGACAGGATTTACCGATCAAGTGACATTCACGGTCATAGATATAATGTAAATACTGTGAACTAACATGTTTACAATTTTCGATCGATCAAATTCTACCAAGTGGGCCCCAAGCATTACTGTAGCATATAAAGAAATCTGGGCCCAAAAAATAACATTCCAAAAACCCTATTTTCCATTCAGGAGCTCTCTGTAAAATTTTGGTGACATGAACAGTCAAGATTGCGGCGGAACCGCGGCCCAAGCATGGGTTTGGCCGCGGTTCAGCGGTGGAAAAGTGGGATCATGAAACCAAAATTTCACAGAATGCATAGAACTCCCTGCACATCATTCTGCAACATACTGAAAAATTTTTGGAGCCAAAAAAATTTCGACAGAAACTGTGCACATGAAAACGCGGATTTGCGATTTTTGTTCGATCGGAAATGTAAACACATTAGACCAAGCTAGACTAGGTTAATGGCGAGGCTCTGATACCACTGTAAGTGCACGGGGGCGCCCCGGCCGTCAATCCGACGCCGGAATGCGGAAGCGGTGATTTACTTTAACTTTTCAAACCGGCACCACCACGCACTATAAACCTGGATCGTGGCATTAATCTAGTCCTAGCTATCTAGAGAGGGGGTAGAGAGATATACCGAGCGATCCGTGTCCTTCGGTCTTCTCGTCGTCGTCCCGATCTCCCCGTGGAATCTCCGGTCTCCACCAAGTCACCGGAAGGGCACCACGTCGCCGGCTTCTTTTACGGGCTCCCACCTCTGGACTGAGGCAACTCGGGAACGAAGCTGGCGAGTTGACGTGCCTAAGATTTGCTGTAGAATGTAGTGTAAAGAACTATGTCTCCTTTGGGGTTTTGGAGGTTGCTATTTTGTGGAGGAAAGGAGATGTATGTTTTTTTGGAGCTATGTGATTTTTTAAGCAAACGAAACACCAAAATCCCCACTTGAAAAATTGGGACAGCCCATTCTCCAAGTGGCCGGCCTCATGAGGTGAGGGGAAGGGGAAAATGCTAAAGGGGGAGGATCAATAACAAGAGGGAGAGAGAAAGGTGATCATGAAAAGAAATCATCACCCACCAAAATCAACACTCCACAAACTAATCATAACAACAAAGGTCAAGCCATCTGAGCCATGGAAAGTCAAGGGATGGTGCACCATCATGATACAACAATGTGCAAAGACAACCCTCCAAAATGCTTATTTGCACAAATGCAAATAAGCCCTCCTCCACCAATCTTCAGCCAAATGAAGGATACAAAGAAATATGGCTGAAACCGAAAAGAAACCGGCAACTCCAAAAAACTGATCCCGTAATAAATTAGAGGAAAACCCCGCTACTCTATATACATACCCGCATTTGTATTCCGACCGAATACAAATGCAGTGAGACAAAATCTACACTGTATTATACTAGGATCCGGCTTAAACCAAATCCGGCTAGTATTATCCGTCCGATCCTGATCCGTGCAATACCGCACGTATCTGATCGAACCCTGCCATATATCCATACGGCCACTAGTACTAACCGTCCGATCCTGATCCATGCAATACCGCACGTATCTGATCGAACCCTGCCATATCTCCATACGGCCTCTAGTACTAACCGTCCGATCCTGATCCGTGCAATACCGCACGTATCTGATCGAACCCTGCCATATCTCCATACGGCCTCTACAGCGTTTCGCCCGAAACTTGAGTAACTGTTTTGTGGGGGACTCTAAAGACTCGTCAATACTATGGTTGTGGATTTAACCACTGGCACGTCAGAGGTATTAGCCATACGTGACGGGCTACCAGCTATTGACCAAAAGGGACGTCGATGAGCGAACTCATCCTGACACCCTACTGAGTCTGTCAGTGACAATATCCGTACAGTCTGGTCCGTTCGTCTATGAGCATCGCATGGCAGGTCTAGGGGGTTGGTAAAAGTCAGACCCCCAAAAGCGGTACAAGTCGTGTCGGAGTGTAGCCCAGAACACCCTGAGATACTACTGGAATACCTACCAGTAAATCTCCTGCCTTGGCCAAGGACTTCGTGTAATGGCTCTCCTAGACACAGCGCGACCTCACCCCCAATACCGGGAGAGACGAACCCCTGAAGATCCGCTCACTGCCTCCATGTGGCTCGGGACTGTACCCAACTAAAACCTGTTTGCACGTCTCCATTGAGCGTGGTAGGGTAGTAATCAAAGTACAGTGGGAACTCACACGAAACAAATGACGATCCTCAGGTCGATGAACTTACCTGTACACATGTCACCAGGGAACTGCTATCTGACGTCAGGTATAAGACCAACTAGCAGGTTCCCGGCGAGTCCTGTCCGGTGTATTCATAACCCAATGAGCACCTGTATACATCTTAGGTGATCTAACTGACACCAGTGGCTTATGAGACCGGACACCGCCCTTCGTCGGGGTCTCAACTGTATACACTAGTCTACTCTGGAGTATCGATGCCCTGTCTCGAAACTACCACGACTAGGGACCTTTTAAGGATGTGCTTATAGACTACCAGCTCCCACGTATATGATCGCCCTCATACTGCTGGCAGTTAAGCATGAATCCTAGGGGCTCTATCAACGTGCAATAATGACCTGTCTGGTCACCTAAAGCAGTACACGATGATAAAGATAAACCAGATAGGATACTATCATCTTGAGTAAGACCGTCCTACCGGGATAGGTCCTCCCTCAATCATTGCATTCACATGCCTGTGATCCAATAATTGACTCTGAGGGCACTATCTCCAACATCAGATTCATGACTGTAATCATATATTTCTTTGCTATCTCTCCAAATCCTTTTATATGTCTTTAGTCATTACCTTCTGTACAACTCCTTAGGCTAAATGGTTTTCTTCCTTCCCTACCGTTCGGCACCAGCCTATGGTTTGGAAGAAGACTATCCAGTAAGCGTAATAGGTGTACTCTCCTAATCCTAGGAGTACTCGCAACCTGAGAGAAGGTAAAGATAAAATACAACTGAATAAACCTTATTGCTATTTCTCCTGAACCAGAATCCATCCTCGAACTGGAACAAGTTCCTTTGAGTTCGTATATAACCCTACGATGGATTTATCCAATGGAATTGGATGTTCGTAGTGATACAGGATGTTCTGGAGAAATACAAAGGTGAAATAGGAGTGGCGATGAGATACTCGGTTTGGTCATGAATGATAGCAGTTGCAATTTATTTTGCTCTCTTTGTAATCCCTTTATTTGTCTTTACTTATTACCTTCTGTACACCACACTTAGGCTAATTGGTTTTCTTCATTCCCTACCTTTCGGCACCAGCCTATGGTTTGGAAGAAAACTATCCAATAAGCGCAATATGTGTACTCTCTTAATCTTAAGAGCCCTCACAACCTGAGAGAAGGTAAAGGGAAAAGACAACTGAATAGTCCTATTCAATCTCTCCAAAACCAGAATCCATCCTACAATCTGGAACAAGTTCCTTCGAGTTCGTATATAACCATACGATGGATTTATCCAATGGAAGTGGATATTCTTAGTAATACGGGGTGTTCTGGAGAAATGCAAAGGGTAAAAGAAAGAGTAGTAATGAAGTATGCAACTCAGACAATCCAAATGCCAGTGTTTCAAGAAAGTTCGGTTAACTTGGTCACTGAGTTATAGTCTAGGGTCGGGCCATGGTCGCTGCCAAGAGAGAGAGAGAAAAGAAACACTCTGCATGCACTCTAACCTAGATTAGAATGGTTAATCACTTTATCTAATCAGGAAGCCTTCCACTGTGTCCTCAAATTCTCCTCCAAGCCTGAAAGAAGAATTAGTCGGTATCACCCGAGGAGTAAACCAACTCATCAGTGGGAATCGGGATCCAACTATCATCGCTTGATGACCTGATGGAATCCACTCACGTTATCACACTCCAGAAGTTATGCGCATGCCTGGAAAGTTTCCTGTATGTTTGAAACTCCCGATATGATTTTTACCCCATGCTCTTATGACCTTCACTAAGGCCAACAAATCATAAGTCACATGTCAAGTTCTATCCGTCATTGTCCAGGTTAGTTTGAACCTACCCGTACAAGCCCTTGACTAGGGCCAACAAGGCTGTACGACTGTCCCAAACCAACGCATCTATCTATGCAACAGAAAAGTAACAAATAGCTACCATACACTATGCCTTGACTAAGGCCAACAAACATAGCATGAATACTAAGTGCTACCCGTCTGAAATGACGGAGGGTTATGAATGGTTTTTGGCGAAAAACCGTTAACGTAATGAACTTGATATCGTTGAAGGAACCGGATAGCTTTTTAAAAAAATATAGTGGCGAAAATCTTTGCTAAAGAGGTCACTCCTGGTGAAGGGATCTCGGCTCTTTCCCCGTAGAATGAGGTGCAGGATATTCCAAACTGAATACCGCGATGCAAAGCAAAAGGTAATCGACTATAGTGAAGTTATTACCCTGACATAAACTTCTGCCTAAGGGGTCACTCCCGATGAAGGGATCTCGGCCTTTGCCTGGTCGAATGAGATGCTGGATATTCCAAACTGAATACCACTGTGCAAAAGAGAAGAGAACATCCTTTTAATAACAACTTTTTGAAATTTGTTCCAACAACATCGAATAGGTTTGTTTTCCTTGCATTGATCCGAATCAACGCAGTCCCTTCAATTAATCATACCAGAAAAGAACGAAAATATGATGTACGTATATGCCATCCGCATTCGCCACTGGGTCCCGTCATCACCCGTTGGGTTACTTAACTAACGACAGAGCGGGGAATGGACTAGCGTGGGTGTAAAACATATACAACATCTACTAGTATATACATCAATATACAATAATCTCTCCAGGCATGATAAATGCAACATCACAGAAATGTAATAAGCATCACAGAACAATACAGATATCTGAGAGCCCCGGGTATCCTTTCAGCCGCAAGCGAAACCCGACGTTCCCCTGTCGTGTGGATAGCCTGTGCAATGAAACCTAGACCCCTACGAGTGCGGCAAGTTACCCGCCAAAACCTGAAGCGAGGAAGCCCCCTTCAGCAGAGTGAATGGACCACCCAGCACTTCACGGAATCCGGTAACTTGGGTCAACCTGTGTCCCCTACGAGTGCGGCGAATAGCCCGCCAATTCTAGAGTGAAGCCCCCTCCATCTCAAAGCCATGAGAAGCGGGCCCGTTTCCCTATAGAACCCGACTTTCCGTGCACTCCACCGCAGGGTAATTCTAGTACAGAAAAGAAAATATGTACAACGGGTACATCGACCTCAACCCGGTCGTGCCCCAAAAGAATAATATACAAACAGGCAGTGACGGCAGTCCACATGTCGGATGCTCGCCCCGCGATATCAAATGTATAAATAAAACTAAACTATACTAACATTGCACCAAGCTATCCACCACGACAATCCGCAACATCAAAGCACAACACAGAATATCAACGTGAATGTCACGTTGGCAAACCCGTCTAAAATAGCTATAGCAATTAGACAAGATTTACCGCTCGAATGACATTCACGGTCGCAGATATAATGTAAGCACTGTGAACTAACGTATTTAAAATTTCGATCGAAAAAACTTCCCGAAGTGGGCCCCAAGCGCTAATCCAGTACTCTAGAAAATCTGGGCCCAAACAAAATATTCCAGAAACCACAATTCCAAGTGAAAGACCAACCAAAGAAAAATGGTGCAATGAAGCCCCAGAACGGCGGTGGAACCGCCGCGTAATCGTGGGTAAGGCTGCGGTTCCACGGCGTTCCTGTAGGATCACTCTACCAAATTTCTACAGTGGTCTTAGAAAAGCCTGCATGATTTTCTTATATACTGAAAATAATTTTTAGACCACAAAAACAAAATTCGACAGAAACTTCATAAAATGGAATCGCGGTTTTGGAAATTTCGTTCGATCGATGTTTTAAACAAGTTAGAACAAGCTATTAAAGGTTAATGGTGTGGCTATGATACCATGTAAGTCTACGGTAGCGCCTCGGCCCTCAATCCGAGGCCAAATGCGGAACAAAAACTTTTTACGAAACCGGCACTATCGTAGTCTTTTACCCGGATCGAACCATTAACACTAAATTAGCTAACTACAAGAAGTTAGAATGGCTATACCGATCGATCCGTGTCTTTCGGTATTTAGCCACTATCCCTAGCTCTTCGCGGCATCTCCGATCTCGCTCGATCTCCGGTCTCCTCGTTGAAATGGCACCACATCTAGAAGTCTTTTTACGGGCTCTCGCTTCAAACCGAAGCAACTCGGACAAGAAGTTTGCTAGCTGACATGTCCAAGGTGAAGTAGAGAATGTGTGTGATAACTTTGTCTCTAAACATCCATTGATTCTAAACACATGAGATTGTATGGATGGAGGTGGAAGATGGTGCCATTGGAGGAAGAAGTGAGCTCAAGAGAAGAAGAAGAAAATGGCTTATGTTATTGTGTGATCTTTTGAGAGAGAGAGAGATGTCAATATAACCAAGCCCCAAAACAAATACTTGGCTGCCTTTCTCTCTCCAAAATATCCACACAAATCATAATTAGCCACAAAATCAATCCATGTCACATTTAATGTTCACCCAAACCAAGACCATGAGTCACCATGTTCATGTGGCATGAAAAGATGCATGTGGACAAAAACATGCACTCACATTTTCCTCCATTAAACATTTAAACCAAAATGTTTTAATCCAACAAAAGGATATGGTATCAACTAAAGTAAACTCGTGACGGATCACAAGGATACCCCTCACCTGTATATACATACCTGCATCCGCATTCCGACTGAATGCAAACGCAATGAGACGAAAGTAATCCAACAAATCTAATACTAGGATCCGGCTTAAACCAAAGCCCACTAGTATGATCCGTCCGATCATGATCCATGCAGAAGTACACGTATGTGATCGAACCCTGCCATAAAACCATACGGCCTCTACAATATTTCCCCCGAACTTAGGAAAACTTTCTGTGGGGAACTCTAAAGACTCGTCAATACGCTGGCAGTGGGTTTAACCAGAAGCACGTAAGTGGTACTAGCTGTACGTAACGGCTACCAAGGTATTGAGTAAAGGGAGGCTGGCGAGCGAACTCATCCTGAAACCATACTGAGCCTGTTAGTGACAATATCCGTGCAGTCCGGTCCGTTCGTCTATGAGTATCGCGTATCAGGCCTAGGGGGCTGGTAAACGCTAGACCCCCAAAAGTGGTATAAGTCGTGTCGGAGTGTAGCCAAGAACACCCTGAGATACTACTGGAATACCTATTAGTAAATCTCACTTGTCTTGGCTAAGGACTTCATGTAATGGCTCTTCTAGACACAGCGCGATCTCACCCCCAATACCGGGAGAGACGAATCCCTTGCCGATCCGCTCACTGCCTCCATGTGGCTCAGGACTGTACCCAACTAAAACCTGTTTGCACGACTCCTTTGAGCCGTGGTAGGGTAGTAATCAAAGCACAGTGAGAACTCACACGAGAAAAAATGATGATCTCAGGTCAATAGACTAACCTGTACACATGTCACCAGGGAACTGCTATCTGATGACAGGTATAATACTAACTAGAATGTTCCCGGCAAGTCCTGTCCGGTGTACTCATAACCCAATGAGCACCTTTATACTTCTTAGGTGAACCAACTGACACCAATGGCTTATAAGACTAGCCATCGCCCCTCGTTGGGGTCTCGACCGTATACACTAGTCTACTCATGGAGTATCGATGCCCTGTCTCGAAACCCAACTCTCACGTATATGATCGCCATCATACTGCTGGTATTCAAGCAAGAATCTTAAGGGCTCTATCAACGTGTAATAGTGATCTGTAATATCACCTAAAGCATGTACACGATGATAAAGACAAACCAGATAGCATATTATCATCTCGAGTAAGATTGTCCTACCGGCATAGGTCCTCCCTTAATCATTGCAATCACGTGCCTGCGATCCAATAATTGACTTTGAGGGCACTATATCCAACAGGTTGGATTCCCGATCCCACTGTAAGCAAGAGTTGCTCCCAGGAGAGTTTTGCACTTTACAATTAGCTAACCCATTAGGTGTCTAGAAAGGTGTTAACGAGCTACGTCTCTGGGAAAATGAGGTTTACTTTAATTAGGTCCGTGCGAAAGAATGGGGAAACCTCCCTCAAGTACCGACACTGGCCTGGCTGAATGGTTAGCGAAGTTGTAGAATGTAATTAATCCCGACTAGTTTTCTTTTTAAGGTTTGAAGGAAAATTTGATAAAAGTAGTGGGAGGCATCGATTAGATAAGATAATAACCAATCTGATCTTTGCAAGAGCTTTTCGCTGAGTGTATTCTTTTCTCTCTCTCTTAATGGAAGATACAAATGACAGGACCTCAAGCTTCTAATAGATAAAAAATAAACTGAATGGGACCAATTATAAAGATTGGCTGAGGAACATTAACATAGCCTTGACTTATGATAAGGTATCATATGTCCTCACGGCTCCAGGCCCCCGCCCGTCCTAGGTCCTAAATGTTCGGTTGGCCGGATAGGGAAGTCTGCAAGACATGGGACGCTGAATGTGCCACGGCCAAATGCCTCGCACTTGCATCGATGGATAACACACATCAAAGACAGCACAAACAGATGGATGTCCAATCCATTTTTTCATCATACAAAAGATTTGTATGGGGAGTAATCTCGTGTCTTACGATACGAAACGTCACGAAAGCTGTTTCAGACGCGGATGGCTCCTGGCACACCAGTAGGTGACCATGTTCTGAAGATGACAGCTCTTATAGAAGAGCTTGAGGACCTCGGATGGTCAATGGACAACGAACAATATACTGATATCATTCTACAGTCTCTCCCCCCCCACCTTTGCTCAGTTTGTAGTTAACTTCAACATGCACAACATGGAGAAGTCACTACCTGGACTGCTCAATATGTTGAGGAGTGCAGAGAGCACGTTGAAATCAGTGAAGACTCCCGCTTTTATTGATTGCTGGACCATTTTCCTCCTCTCACCCAAAGGCCAAGGCTAAGGGAAAGATGAAGAAGAAACTCGCCAAAACCTAGAGGAGGAGTTAAAATGGTTAAGGGGAAAGACAAGTTCATGGCTGGGGAATCGGGGAAAGGGGAATGTTATCACTGCCACAAATTGGGAACACTAAAAGCGCAATTCCACTGAGTACTTGGATCTCAAAAGGAAGAAGCATGGTGATGCTTCCGCTTCAGGTGTGTTTGTGACAGAAAACTGTTTTTTCTATAAACTCTGCTTCCTGGGCATTAGATACCGGTGCAGGTTTTCACATTTGCAATTCCATGCAGGGGATGAGAAATAGCAAAGTTTTTGAAGACAGGTGACCATACTCTCCGGATTGGAAATGGTTCCAATGTACATGCGGTTTCAGTGGGAGAGTATCACCTGGGGTTGCCGTCAGGATGTATATTGGTTTTGAACCCATGTTATTATGTACCTAGTATGCTTTGTAGTATAATATCCGTTTCTTTGTTAGGCAAAGAAGGATATCATTTTGTATTGCAGAATAATGTTATGAACATTAACCTGAATCAAATGTTAGTTAGGTATGGTACACTTAATAACGGGATATACGTCCTAAATCAACACACAGTTTTCAGCATACAACACACTAATAAAAGAAAACATTCAGAAATAAATGAAGCTTTTCTTTGGCACTGTAGACCTGGTCATATTAACGAAACAAGACTAAAACAAGCTACATAAAGATGGATATTTAAAACCCTTTTGAATATAAATTTTTATGCGACTTACCAGTCTTGTATCAAGGGTAAAATGACCAAATCTCCGTTTACAGGATACAGAGAAAGAGCTACTCAGCTCTTAGCCCTCATACATAGTGATGTATGTGGGCCAATATCTACACAAGCTAGAGGCGGTTTTTCTTATTTCATAACTTTTACTGTGTAACATTTCAGAAAAATATAAATATTATTTTTGGGAATTTAATATTAAAATAATATTTTTCCCGAAAACTGCCGATTTGCGAAATTGGGGTTTTCGAAAAAAGGGTATAAATATATACCAATAATTGTGAAATAAATAGAAATTAAAATGATTTATTCATTTAAATATATAATTAAAGGATTTGGCATTTTTAAAAATTTATTTTGTGCGGTTTTGATAAAAAAAAAACCCGATTAGTGCACTGCTAATCGCGATTAAGCCAAATCCGCGTTTTTACAGTTCCCATGGTTAGTGTACCATGAAATGCTCATTTTGTTACATGTTTCATTTTTAATTGGGCTTTATATTAGGGTTTATTGGTGGAAAGAAAAGAGAAATGATTAAAGAAAAAGTCAAGGGGGACATAATGAGTGGTTAGGGTACTTTGGAGAGAGAAGAGAGAGTGTGTATTAGTGAGAGAGAGAGGGGGGGCTGCTTCCTTATCTCATATCCCCACCATTTTTCATCTCCCTCCTCATCTTTTCAACCCCACAACCCTCCTCAAAGAAACCCTAGATCTACCTCCAATAAATCCTCAAAAACCCTACACACCCTTCACAAATATTAATACCCTCTTCAACTTCTACACATGGAACCAAGAAAAATTCAGTTTTGATGATCTTGGTGAAGGGTTAACCTAGCACCTCATGAAGGGGTTTGGAAGCATCACATGTACCAAAGATTGAATTTTTTAGGGTGCTAAGTTAACAAACAAAGAATCGTTCCTAGAAAAATTAGGGTTTCAAAATTTGCATATCATCTCATGAAAGAAAAGCTAGGGTTTTGAGAGTACAACCTTTGTAGCTCCCCCACGCTAGACTCCTTGGCTACTTGGGGTTTGGAAAAGCTCCGCTTGAACTCCTCTAGGAAAACCAATGATCCACCCGGAGTCCGCTTTGTCCAAGCTAGCAAACTTCGCAAGATCAAGAATGAAAATCGAAACTAACACTCTAAACAAGTAGGCAAGACTTGTGTAGAATGATGTTGTGGTGGCTTTTCTCACTTCAAAATCCTATCTTGATGAATAATTTGCTCACTAGATAAATCTAGAGAGCAAAGCATGAAGGAGGAAGAAGATGGTGGCCTTTTAGAATATGAGATAAGAAAACCTCACATTGAAAAAATAGAAAATATATCTTTATATATTTTTTTATCTCTCATCTCAAACCATGGTTGAACAATTATTGAACTTGAGTTAAAAACCAAAAGGAAAAGTAATCCATGGTTAAATGGTGGGTGAGAATGTTTAGGTCATGAAGAGTGTAGAAAGCATCCATGAATTATCCTTTTCTTTTCTTTTGTTTTTAAATCAAATGCAATAATAATTTATATAGAAAATCAAACCATGGTGTGAGTCTTATATTGCCACCATTTTCATGTATGTACAATCATGAAGGATGTATGTATGTATGTGTGTGTGTATGTACATCCATATGTGCATGAATCTAAAAGAAAGAAAACATACATGCATGCATACAATCCATCATGTACAAGAAAAGATTTTAAGTGAAAAAAACTAATGGTTTAAATGATAAATCAACACTTGATTTATCAATCCGGCCATATCACATATGACCCCACCAAAAGCAAGCCGCCCGATCAATATACGGTATCCCATACGCGCATTTTAATTGGGTCTATGCGCATATCGCATACGCGCACCACAACGTTTTGCCTGGACTAGGTAAACTCCTTTGTGGGACTCTAAGACTCGTCAATACGTTGGCAGTAGGTGATGATCATATCAAGCACCACCAAGCCGCAAGCGGTCAGCTAAACGTAACGGCCATCCGGGTATTGAACGATCAGAAGAGAACAAGCGAACCTGCTACAACTCCCGTCGAGCCAACCGGCAACACTACCTGTGCAGTCCGGTCTCCTCGTCTGATATGTCGCATATCAAGTTTAGGGGTGGTAAACGTTAGACCCCCAATAAACGATAAGTCATGCCGATGTGAGGCTCATAACGGGTCGAGAAAACTACTGGTAACACTTACCAGCAAATCTCTGAATCAGCCCTGGCCAGGAACTTCCCTGTTATGGCCAATCGAGCACAGCGCAACATCAACCCCCAATACCGGGAGAGACGAAACCCCTCCCTATCGCTCATTGCCTCCATATGACTCGGGACTGTACCCAAAAAACCACCGTTTTGCATGCCCTCATGGACGTGGTAAGGTGGAAATCAAAGCACAGCGGGAATCACACAAGACTCTATGACGATCTTGGGTCTACAGAATAACCTGCACCAGTGTCACCTGAGAACTGCCATCTGACGTGAGGTATAATACCATCTGGGAGTTCTCGGCGAGTCCGTCCAGTGTACCCAGTCTCCACTGAGCACCCGTATACCCTCTCTGATGTCAAACACTAATGGATATGGGATCATCCATCTCCCATCTTATGGGCCGAGAAGCGTATACGCTAGTCTACAATGGTATATCGATGCCCCGTCTCGATACACCTACGACTAGGGACCTTGAAGGATGTACTTATGGACTACCATGTCCCCCACTAGTATTATCCGCATCATAGTTCAGGTAGTCAAGTACACATCCTGAGGGCTTTACCAACATGTAACTATAAGACAGTATAAAGAGACAAGTATACATGTTAAGATAAAGAGCAACCAGATAGCATACTATCATATCAAGCAAGAAAGTCATCTCTATATATGTCCAAGCATCCAATATAATATACATCATCTGTACAATACTGGCCTCTAGGGCATACATACAACTAACAATCTCCCACTTGCACTAGGGCTAGCTGCTGTAGTATCGCATACCGAGCATCTCGAAGAGTCTCTCAAACTGTATCTGGGGAATGACCTTCGTGAGTGGATCCGCTGTGTTATTCTTCGTGTCAACTCTCCTAACCTCGATCTCCCGGCGATCAACTATCTCCCCGGATCAGGTAGTATCGCCTCAGAATATGCCTGGATCGCTGATGGGACCTGGGTTCCTTGGCCGAAGCCACCGCTCCATTGTTATCGCAATACAAAGGTATTGGATTCTCAATGGATGGAACCACTCCAAATTCAGTAATGAACTTCTTAATCCAGACAGCCTCTTTAGCAGCATCGTTGGCAAGCGATGTATTCAGCCTCCATCGTCGAGTCTGCCACGGTTTTCCTGCTTGGAACTTTTCCAGCTAACCGCCCCTCCGGAAAGGGTAAAGACAAATCCCGACTGCGACTTAGAGTCGTCCTTATCACTCTGGAAGCTCGAATCGGTAAAGGACTCCACTTGGAGTTCTCCGTTACCATACACCAAGAGCATCTCTTTAGGTCTTTCGTAAGTACTTGAGAATGCTCTTCACAGCTGTCCAGTGACTCTCTCCAGGATCAGCTTGATACTTGCTCACTACACTTAGTGAGTATGCTACATCGGTTCTGGTACATAGCATCGCGTACATGATAGAGCCTACAGCCGAAGCATAGGGTATCCCTTGCATGCGAGCTCTCTCCAAATCAGTCTTGGGAGATATCTCTTTGGAGAGAGTGACTCCAGAGATCGTGGGTAAGTTCCCACGCTTGGATTCTTCCATACTAAACCTCTTTAGTATGGTGTCAATGTACCTGGATTGGGACAATCCCAATATCCGTTTTGGATCTATCTCTATAGATCCTAATTTTCCAATATGCAGGAGGCATCACCAAGATCTTTTATTGAGAATCTTTGTGATAAGAAGAGCTTGACCGATTGCAGCATAGGAATGTCATTTTCTATCAAGAGTATGTCGTCCACGTAACAATACGAGGAAGACAAACCTTACTCTCTGCTACCTTCTTGTAGATACAAGGTTCATCTACGTTTTTTGACGAAATCAAACTCTTTGATAATGACGTCAAAGCAGATGTTCCAACTCCGTGATGCTTGCTTTAATCCATAAATGGATTTAAGCAGCTTGCACACCTTCCCGCTGCTCCCACTATCTACGAAGCCCTCTGGCTGAGTCATGTACACACACTCTTCTAAATCACCGTTTAGAAAGGCGGTCTTAACATCCATTTGCCATATTTCGTAATCATGATATGCAGCGATGGCAAGCATGATCCGGATGGATTTAAGCATAGCCACTGGAGAAAAGGTCTCGTCATAGTCCACACCTGGTCTTTGATGAAAAACCCTTTGCAACAAGTCTAGCTTTGAAAGTCTCCACTTTTCCCATCTACACCAAGTTTTTTCTTGAAGATCCACTTGCTCCCAATGGGTTTTTACCCCTTCAGGAGCAACTTCCAAAGTCCATACTTTGTTGGTGTACATGGATTCCATCTCGGACCGCATTGCATCCAGCCATTTCCACTGAGTCCCCACTCGTGATGGCCTGCTCGAAGCTAGTTGGGTCATCATCCTCCATAATGCAATCCTCGCTCCCACCATCCATGAGAAAACCGTAGTATCTCTCAGGTGGGTAAGAAACCCTACTAGATCGGCGGAGTGGTTGGGGTTCATCGGGAACTACGGAATCCTCTGGTTCCACCAGATCTTCTGTTGGCAGCTTTTGTAGCTGGAACCTCTTCCAGTTCTACCTCATGTCCACTAATCTCTTTTGCAAGAAATTCCTTTTCTAAAAAAGGTGGCATGCCGAGAAGCAAATACTCTTTGTTCCTCAGTGTGGTAGAAGATATACCCTTGTGAATTCTTGGGATATCCTACAAATTTGCATAGAACAGACCGTGCCTTGAGTTTGTCCGGATTTTGTCGTTTGACATAGGCTGGGCAACCCCATATCTTAACATAGTTAAGACATGGTCTCTTCCCCTTTCCATATCTCATATGGAGTGGTAGGCACATATTTGGTGGGGACCATATTCAGTAGATGTATGGCTGTCTCTAGCGCATACCCCCAGAAGGAAATAGGTAACTCAGCTGTGCTCATCATAGAGCGCACCATATCTAATAGGGCGCGGTTCCTCCGTTTCGATATACCGTTGTGCTGTGATGTATATGGAGAAGTCAGCTGAGAGAGAATCCCATTCTCTTTTAGGAAGTCCAGGAATTCATTGCTCAAGTATTCACCTCTTCGATCAGATCGCAGGATTTTAATACTTTTT
Source organism: Agapanthus africanus (assembly GCA_030015575.1). NCBI lineage: Eukaryota > Viridiplantae > Streptophyta > Magnoliopsida > Asparagales > Amaryllidaceae > Agapanthus > Agapanthus africanus. Next base: position 591,088,962 of record CM057337.1, on the reverse strand, counting down.
TCAGGTTTTGGTTCTCGACTTCTTGTTTATATTCTCTAAATTTCTCAAAAGCTTCAGACTTGTGTCTTATTAAGAACACATGTCCCGTATCTTGAGAGATCGTCAGTGAATGTAATGAAGTACGAAGAACCATCCCTGACATGTGTAGACATGGGACCGCATACATCACTATGTATCAGTCCCAACAGTTCGGTAACTCTTTCTCCGTGTCCCGTAAACAGAGTTTTGGTCATCTTCCCTTTAAGACATGACTGGCAAGTGTCATAAAGATGAAAATTCGAACGATTTCAAATATCCATCCTTATGCAAACTCAGCTAGTCGTATCGCATTGATGTGACCTAGTCTACAATGCCACAAGAAGGATTCGTTCAGTTCTGAACTCTTCCTCTTGTGAGTGTTTGTTATGCTCAGAACTGTTGATTGATTTTAGAACATAAATGCCATTGCACAACGTGCCTGATCCAACCAACTTTTGGTTACGGAAAATGTTCATATCATTATCCTGTAATACAAAATTATAATGCCTCTTTACGCAACAAAGAAAACCGATATAATGTTGCATATCAGGTTCGGCATGTAATAGCATTTCGTTCAGAATCAATGTATTACCAGTTGGCAATACAAGGTTGTTAGTTTATATGTATGCCCTAGAGGCCATTACTGTACATTGGATGTATATTGTAGTGGATGCTGGGGACATATATAGGAAGGACTTTCTTGCTCGACATGATAGTACGCTATCTGGTTGCACTTTATCTTAACATGTATACTTTCTGTCTCTCTGATTACATATTGATAAAGCCCTTAGGATATGTACTCGACTTCCAGGACTATGATGTAGATCATACTAGTGGGGCCTGGGTAGTCCATGAGTGCATCCTTGAAATGTTCCTAGTCGAGGGAATATCGAGACTGGGCATCGATATTCCAGAGTAGACTAGCGCATATCTTCTCGACCCATGCGATGGGCGATGGATGATCCCATATCCATTGGTGTTTGACATCGAAGATGGTATGCGGGTGCTCAGTGGAGACTGGGTACACTGAACGGACTCGCCGAGAACTCCCAGATGGTATTATACCTCACGTCAGATGGCAGTTCTCTGGTGACACTGGTACAGCTTAGTCTGTTGACCCGAGATCGTCATAGAGTCTTGTGTGTCTCCCACTGTGCTTTGATTTCCACCCCTTACCATGGCTCTAACT